>BSBM01001051.1:10762500-13162500 GCA_027924585.1 Larix kaempferi | reverse complement strand
AAGGCCTTAGCATTGATTCACAGTACTGTTTCTGATGATATTTATGTGCATATTGAAAATAGTTCTAATGCATGGTCAACTTGGAAGACATTGAAAGATTTATTTGATTCTCAGAGTGAAGCTAAGAAAATTGATCTTCAATTGAAGTTGTTTCAACAAAAATTGTCTTCAGGAGGTGATGTCATGGAGTACATTTCTAGATTAAAAAATATCAAACAAGAAATTTCAAGAGCTGGTTTTGGTAAAATTGAGGACAGCATGATGGTGACCATTTTGATCGCAGGATTGCTTGAGACATATAAGCATTTTTTGGAAACTTTACAAATTACAAATAAATTGGATAAAATTTCTTTTGATGCACTAAGTGAATTACTTGCCACACATGAAAAAACTTTTGGTAAAACAAAGCAAGCAGGAGAAGATGTTTTGGTTGCAAGTACTAGCAAACAGTCTCCAGGTAATCATCAAAAAGGCAATGATCAGAAAGCTTTTCAAAATTCAAATAGAGGTCGTGGTCAGGGTTTTGGAAGAGGAAGAGGCCGCGGAAGAGGAAGAGGAAGAAATCAAGGAAGAGGTTCTAAAGAATTTGAAATTACACAGTCATAGTTTTCTGGAAGAGGAAGAGGTTCAGGAAACCAACAGGTCTCTGGAAGAGGAAGAGCTAATAAACAGGTCACATTTTTTCGTTGTAATAGAGTTGGACATTATGCTTCAGACTGTAGAGTTTCATTTGAAAAAATTCTAAAAGAAAGAGAATCTAAAGAATCTTCACCAGCAGCACATTATGCTCATGCAGACAATAGTGAAAATTGTGAATATGTCTTTACAGCACTTGGACAATCAGAATCAATGGATTTTGTTCAAGTTCATCAGTTGGAATCAATGAATTTTGTTCAGTCTTCTTATTGTTTCAAAAATGATTTTGAAGATGCTTGGATTATGGATACAGGGGTTACTCAGCATATGACATATAGGAAAGATTTCTTTTGGAGTTATGAAGATTGTCATTTAAATTCAATTTTTCTTGCAGATGATTCTATTCATTTACCACAAGGAAAAGGAACAGTTAAGGTTGATTTGCCTAGAATTGGAGAAAGATTGATTTCTAATGTTTGGTATGTGCCTACATTTAAGAAAAATTTGTTGTCTTTAGTTGTCATTCGCCAATTAGGACATCAAATTGTAATAGAAGATGGTATCCTTTTTGTTAATTCAACAAAGGATGCATACAAAACAGTTATGACAAGTTATGAAGACGGAAAGCTTCTTAGGATGAAGGGAACAGTCATTCCTAGATCAAAGGAACGTTTGAAGGAATTTGCAGGTTTAGTTGAAACTGATGTTTCACCTATACGATTGTGGCACATTCGTTTTGGGCACTTGAATGTTGATAGTCTTGTACAGCTTCAAAAACAAGGAATGATAAAGGGGTTGCCTACTTTTCGGAAGGAAAATGCAAAGTGTGAAGCTTGCATTTATGGCAAACAGAGAAGGATAGCTTTTTCAAAAAGCACTTGGAGAGCAACAAGGAGATTACAGCTTGTTCATAGTGATGTTTGTGGTCCTTTGGAAACTTCACTTGGTGGTTGTAAATATTTTTTGTTGTTTATTGATGATTTTAGCACAATGGTTTGGGTGTATTGTTTGAAGGAAAAATCAGAAGTGTTTGAAAAGTTTCAGTCATTTCAAAATTTGGTTGAAACAGCAACAAAGGAAAAGATTGCTACTTTGAGAACTGATAATGGTGGTGAGTTTACATCAAATCATTTTTTGACTTATTGTCAGGAAAAAGGGATTAAAAGACAGTTGACCAATTTTTATACTCCACAGCAAAATGGAGTATCAGAAAGGATGAATCAGACTTTATTGGGCATGGCTAGAGCAATGTTATTTTTCAAAGGGTTGAAATCATGTTATTGGGCAGAAGCAGTTCATACAACAGTTTATTTGAGGAATAGATCTCCTTCATCATCACTTGATGGAATAACTCATTTTGAGGCTTGGTATGGATTCAAACCTATGGTCAAACATTTGAGAGTTTTTTGGTTCAGTTTGTTATGCACTTGTCCCAAAAGAAAAACGAAAGAAGTTAGAGTCTAGAAGTGTTAAGTGCATGTTGATTGGTTATTCTAATGAGAAAAAGGGGTATAGGCTTTTGTCAGATGGAAAGTTTATTGTCAGCAGGGATGTGATTTTTGATGAAACTGAAAGTTTAAGTGGAGAAGAGGTTGAAAAAAAACTTAGTCACTTAGAGGAAAAAGTAACTAAGGAACAATTAAGGATGCAACACTTAAATAAGACAAGGAATGAACAATGGTTTGATCTCACTTCAGAAGTACAGGATGATGAACAGGTTGAAGACACCTTGGAATAGGTTGAAGATACTTTGAATTCTTCACAAGTTAACTTGGATAATTCAAATCAAGTTAACATTGAAAAGAAGAAACCAAAATGGGCAACTAAGTTACTTCAGGATGTTAAGTC
Organism: Larix kaempferi; assembly: GCA_027924585.1. Taxonomy (NCBI): domain Eukaryota; kingdom Viridiplantae; phylum Streptophyta; class Pinopsida; order Pinales; family Pinaceae; genus Larix; species Larix kaempferi. The sequence goes on along the minus strand of BSBM01001051.1, from coordinate 13,160,016 downwards.
TGATGAAAAAGGCAAAACAGGTACAAGGAGTTCTAATACGGGTTCAGAAAATTTTGCTCTTTCAGTTGTTGAACCAACTACTTTTAATGAAGCAGTTGAGTATGATGAATGGAAAATGGCCATGCAAAGTGAGTATGATGCAGTAATGAAGAATCAAACTTGGAAAATGGTTGATTGTCCACATGATGTTAAACCCATTGGTTGTAAGTGGGTTTATAGAATTAAGTACAAAGCAAATGGAGATATTGATAAATATAAGGCAAGATTGGTGGCAAAGGGTTTTGCTCAGAAAGAAGGGATTGATTATGAAGAAACTTTTGCTCCACAGCGAAATGGAATACTATCAGGATTGTGCTAGCTTTAGCTGCACAAAATGGATGGAAAGTGCATCAAATGGATATAAAAAGTGCATTTCTAAACGGTGATCTACAAGAGGATGTTTATATGACTCAACCTCCTGGTTTTGAGGTTCCAGGGAAAGAAAATCAAGTTTGTAAACTAGTTAAGGCATTGTATGGATTGAAATAGGCTCCCAGAGCTTGGTATGCAAAAATGGATGCCTACCTAGAGAAAGTAGGTTTTCTTTGTAGTGAGTCAGATGATACTTTGTATGTTCGAATCTAGGAAAACAACTTAGTCATCTTGGTTATGTATGTTGATGATTTTCTCATAACAGGTAACAATAATGATCATATATTTTAGGTTAAGAAAGAACTTCAAACAGGTTTTGAAATGACAGACTTGGGTTTACTTCATTACTATCTTGGAGTTGAAGTAAAGCAGTAGGAAGGAAGTATATTTATTTCTCAAGCTAAGTACATATCTGGATTATTGAAGAAGTTTGGAATGGAGGAATGTAAACCAACGATTACTCCCATGGAGAAAAATTTAAAACTTTCTAAGTTTGAAGGGGGGGAACTTTTAAATTGTACTGGATATAGACAGTTAATTGGATGTTTCATTTACTTGATGAATACTCGTCCTGATCTATCTTATGCAGTTAGCATACTTCCTAGATATATGCAGGAGCCTAGAGAAAGTCATTGGAATGCAGCAACAAAAGTGTTAAGGTATCTTCAAGGAACAAAGGATTTTGGACTTGAGTTTAAAAGAAACAAAAATTTCAAGCTTGTTGGCTATTCAGATGTGGATTTTGCTAGAGATGTTGATGACAGGGCATCTACTTCAGGTTAATTAATGAATATGGGATCAGCTGCAGTGGCATGGAGTTGTAAAAAGCAGGATACAATTGCAAATTCTACAGCAGAAGCATAATATATTTCAGCTTGGGAAGCTGCTTGTGAGATAGTTTGGTTAAGAAGGATTTTGCAAGACCTCAAAGTTGATCAGAAAGAAGCAACTTCATTATTTATTGATAATCAGTCAGCAATCAAGTTAGCCAAAAATCCTGTTTTTCATTCAAAAACTAAGCATGTGTATACTAAGTATCATTACATTCGGGCTCTCGTCGTCAAACAAATCATCAAGCCAAAGTATTTTCCATCAGAAGATCAAACTGCAGTTATTTTTACAAAATCTCTTGGAAGGGTCAAATTTGATAAGTTTAGAAATGAACTTGGTATTTGTTCAAAAGAATTTTTGGATCAAAGGGGGGATTGTTAGGAATTATGATCCAAAATGTAATAAATAGAAGTTTAGTTTAATAAATGTAAAAGGGCATCTACACACTCACGTGATTATGTGAGCTGTCCCTTAGTTAGTTTTGGTAACGGTAAATTAGTTGTTACTCTTTGGATATTTAAATCCATCGAGTTTTCCATGTGATGTAATCTTTCGGGATTTAGCCCTCACATCTTTGTGATGTAATTATTTTCCTTCTTCATTAATAAAATTATGTGTCTGAGGACACTTTGTCAAAGTGGTATCAGTGCACGCGGTTGAAGCTTGGTCTGGTTGGAACCTGGTTGGAAGGTGCTAAAGGTTGTTTGAAGAAGGTGACTTTCAAGGTTTTGGAATAGCAAAATTTTAACCGTAAGTTAATGCTTCCTATTCTTTTGGGCTAAAAAGAATCTCTGCAGAATTTTTTTTTTATAGACTCAGTTTTTTTTTTACTTGGAGAGAGTAAAATATTATTATTTTTTTAAGGCAAGGTTATTTAAAAATTGTGGAAGAGAATTTTTTACAAAAAGGAAGAGACGTATAAGTTCTTATTTAAAATAAAAAAAATCATTCTTATTATGCTCACTCACTGAGAGAGATAGCATAGCCGATGTTGGGATAGAGATGTCTGGATCAGCATAGAAGAAGAGAGTAAAACCAACGTTGAAGAGAGAAAACCAGCAGCCATTGAAAAGAAAAAACGGTGTTGGGATAGAGATGTCTGGATCATCATAGAAGAAGAGAGCAAAACCAGCGTTGAAGAGAGAAAACCAGCAGCCATTGAAAAGAAAAGAAAAAACAGCTTTGAAGAGAGAAAAGCAATGTTGAAAAGAACCAGCAAAACTCCAGCGTAGAAATGATGGTATCTCCAGGCGAACATGGTTTCAACTCGTAGCGCCGGAAGACTTTAGTGAAGAGTTGGTGACATGTTGGGCATGGAGTCTTCTCCTTTGTCATGCTAGTAGCGCAAGTGATGCAGATGGGGTCTAAATGCTTACAATAGGATGCGTACAGATCCTTGCTGTTCTCGCATTGCATGCACTTGGCGTTTGGGGTCTAAATGCTTACAATAGGATGCATACAGACCCTTTCCGTTCTCGCATTGCATGCACTTGGCGTTTTCCTTGGCATACTCCATGTATACGACAACAAACCGCAGAACAGAAATGAAGAAGAATTATAACGCTCGGCTTTGAATTTGAATCTGGCTTGCTTCCTCCGGCCCTCTCACAATCTTGTATAATTTTTTCACTTTTCATTTAATTCAATATTTATGTAATATTTTGAAAAGTGAATAAGTTGTTTTGGAGAGATAAGGTATTTTATTATTCATTTTTATTTTTGGAGATTTTTTATATTAAGAAGAAAAAGGTGGAGAAATAAACTTAAAAAAAAAAAAAAAAAGTTATTTTTGAAGTTGATGAGACTGGATCTTGTGACCTCCCACTCAACAATATTGTATCTCTCCAATTCACTTATAAAGATTTGTTATTTTTTTGATTGATAAGGTGTAATTTTTTTATTGGGCATTGGAGTAATAAGGAGCATTGTTGGTGTCATAAGGAGTACTTGTATTTTCACTCAAGGTTTGATTAGAGCAAAGTAAAGCTCTATCAAATTCTTTTCTTGAGGCTTAAAGTGGGTCAAGGCCAAGCCTTTATAGCTTTCTTTTGCATGGTGTGTGGTGTTTCTTGCAGCATTTCTTTCATGGTGACTCTTTTTGATGAGTAATTTTCTTTTCATGTTGGTGGTGATATTTTTGCATAAAATATTCCATTGGTGATATAAGGTGATTGTTTACTTATTCTGGTGACATAAGGTGCTTTCTTTTTTTAATTCTTGGAGCTATAAGATTTGCATAATACACATCTTCTGGAGTTATAAGGTGTTTATTATTTTTTTTACAATGTCTAAAGTTATAAGTCTTTTTAATGAATCTGACAAGTTGGAAGGATCGAAAAATTATAAAGTTTGGAGTCGTCATATTCAAAGCACTCTTATTTACAATGAATTGTGGAAGGGTGTCCGTAATGCTCAGCCTACCAAACCGACTAATCCTGATCAGCTTGCAAAGTGGGAACTAAAAGATGAAAAGGCCTTAGCATTGATTCACAGTACTGTTTCTGATGATATTTATGTGCATATTGAAAATAGTTCTAATGCGTGGTCAACTTGGAAGACATTGAAAGATTTATTTGATTCTCAGAGTGAAGCTAAGAAAATTGATCTTCAATTGAAGTTGTTTCAACAAAAATTGTCTTCAGGAGGTGATGTCACGGAGTACATTTCTAGATTAAAAAATATCAAACAAGAAATTTCAAGAGCTGGTTTTGGTAAAATTGAGGACAGCATGATGGTGACCATTTTGATCGCAGGATTGCTTGAGACATATAAGCATTTTTTGGAAACTTTACAAATTACAAATAAATTGGATAAAATTTCTTTTGATGCACTAAGTGAATTACTTGCCACACATGAAAAAACTTTTGGTAAAACAAAGCAAGCAGGAGAAGATGTTTTGGTTGCAAGTACTAGCAAACAGTCTCCAGGTAATCATCAAAAAGGCAATGATCAGAAAGCTTTTCAAAATTCAAATAGAGTTCGTGGTCAGGGTTTTGGAAGAGGAAGAGGCCGCGGAAGAGGAAGAGGAAGAAATCAAGGAAGAGGTTCTAAAGAATTTGAAATTACACAGTCATAGTTTTCTGGAAGAGGAAGAGGTTCAGGAAACCAACAGGTCTCTGGAAGAGGAAGAGCTAATAAACAGGTCACATGTTTTCGTTGTAATAGAGTTGGACATTATGCTTCAGACTGTAGAGTTTCATTTGAAAAAATTCTAAAAGAAAGAGAATCTAAAGAATCTTCACCAGCAGCACATTATGCTCATGCAGACAATAGTGAAAATTGTGAATATGTCTTTACAGCACTTGGACAATCAGAATCAATGGATTTTGTTCAAGTTCATCAGTTGGAATCAATGAATTTTGTTCAGTCTTCTTATTGTTTCAAAAATGATTTTGAAGATGCTTGGATTATGGATACAGGGGTTACTCAGCATATGACATATAGGAAAGATTTCTTTTGGAGTTATGAAGATTGTCATTTAAATTCAATTTTTCTTGCAGATGATTCTATTCATTTACCACAAGGAAAAGGAACAGTTAAAGGTTGATTTTCCTGGAATTGGAGAAAGATTGATTTCTAATGTTTGGTATGTGCCTACATTTAAGAAAAATTTGTTGTCTTTAGTTGTCATTCGCCAATTAGGACATCAAATTGTAATAGAAGATGGTATCCTTTTTGTTAATTCAACAAAGGATGCATACAAAACAGTTATGACAAGTTATGAAGACGGAAAGCTTCTTAGGATGAAGGGAACAGTCATTCCTAGATCAAAGGAACGTTTGAAGGAATTTGCAGGTTTAGTTGAAACTGATGTTTCACCTATCCGATTGTGGCACATTCGTTTTGGGCACTTGAATGTTGATAGTCTTGTACAGCTTCAAAAAAAAGGAATGGTAAAGGGGTTGCCTACTTTTCGGAAGGAAAATGCAAAGTGTGAAGCTTGCATTTATGGAAAACAGAGAAGGATAGCTTTTTCAAAAAGCACTTGGAGAGCAACAATGAGATTACAGCTTGTTCATAGTGATGTTTGTGGTCCTTTGGAAACTTCACTTGGTGGTTGTAAATATTTTTTGTTGTTTATTGATGATTTTAGCACAATGGTTTGGGTGTATTGTTTGAAGGAAAAATCAGAAGTGTTTGAAAAGTTTCAGTCATTTCAAAATTTGGTTGAAACAGCAACAAAGGAAAAGATTGCTACTTTGAGAACTGATAATGGTGGTGAGTTTACATCAAATCATTTTTTGACTTATTGTCAGGAAAAAGGGATTAAAAGACAGTTGACCAATTTTTATACTCCACAGCAAAATGGAGTATCAGAAAGGATGAATCAGACTTTATTGGGCATGGCTAGAGCAATGTTATTTTTCAAAGGGTTGAAATCATGTTATTGGGCAGAAGCAGTTCATACAACAGTTTATTTGAGGAATAGATCTCCTTCATCATCACTTGATGGAATAACTCATTTTGAGGCTTGGTATGGATTCAAACCTATGGTCAAACATTTGAGAGTTTTTTGGTTCAGTTTGTTATGCACTTGTCCCAAAAGAAAAACGAAAGAAGTTAGAGTCTAGAAGTGTTAAGTGCATGTTGATTGGTTATTCTAATGAGAAAAAGGGGTATAGGCTTTTGTCAGATGGAAAGTTTATTGTCAGCAGGGATGTGATTTTTGATGAAACTGAAAGTTTAAGTGGAGAAGAGGTCGAAAAACAACTTAGTCACTTAGAGGAAAAAGTAACTAAGGAACAATTAAGGATGAAACACTTAAATAAGACAAGGAATGAACAATGGTTTGATCTCACTTCAGAAGTACAGGATGATGAACAGGTTGAAGACACCTTGGAACAGGTTGAAGATACTTTGAATTCTTCACAAGTTAACTTGGATAATTCAAATCAAGTTAACATTGAAAAGAAGAAACCAAAATGGGCAACTAAGTTACTTCAGGATGTTAAGTCTGATGAAAAAGGCAAAACAGGTACAAGGAGTTCTAATACGGGTTCAGAAAATTTTGCTCTTTCAGTTGTTGAACCAACTACGTTTAATGAAGCAGTTGACTATGATGAATGGAAAATGGCCATGCAAAGTGAGTATGATGCAGTAATGAAGAATCAAACTTGGAAAATGGTTGATTGTCCACATGATGTTAAACCCATTGGTTGTAAGTGGGTTTACAGAATTAAGTACAAAGCAAATGGAGATATTGATAAATATAAGGCAAGATTGGTGGCAAAGGGTTTTGCTCAGAAAGAAGGGATTGATTATGAAGAAACTTTTGCTCCAACAGCGAAATGGAATACTATCAGGATTGTGCTAGCTTTAGCTGCACAAAATGGATGGAAAGTGCATCAAATGGATGTAAAAAGTGCATTTCTAAACGGTGATCTACAAGAGGATGTTTATATGACTCAACCTCCTGGTTTTGAGGTTCCAGGGAAAGAAAATCAAGTTTGTAAACTAGTTAAGGCATTGTATGGATTGAAGTAGGCTCCCAGAGCTTTGTATGCAAAAATGGATGCCTACCTACAGAAAGTTGGTTTTCTTCGTAGTGAGTCAGATGATACTTTGTATGTTCGAATCTAGGAAAACAACTTAGTCATCTTGGTTATGTATGTTGATGATTTGCTCATAACAGGTAAAAATAATGATCATATATTTTAGGTTAAGAAAGAACTTCAAACAGGTTTTGAAATGACAGACTTGGGTTTACTTCATTACTATCTTGGAGTTGAAGTAAAGCAGCAGGAAGGAAGTATATTTATTTCTCAAGCTAATTACATATCTGGATTATTGAAGAAGTTTGGAATGGAGGAATGTAAACCAACGATTACTCCCATGGAGAAAAATTTAAAACTTTCTAAGTTTGAAGGGGGGGAACTTTTAAATTGTACTGGATATAGACAGTTAATTGGATGTTTCATTTGCTTGATGAATACTCGTCCTGATCTATCTTATGCAGTTAGCATACTTTCTAGATATATGCAGGAACCTAGAGAAAGTCATTGGAATGCAGCAACAAGGGTGTTAACGTATCTTCAAGGAACAAAGGATTTTGGACTTGAGTTTAAAAGAAACAAAAATTTCAAGCTTGTTGGCTATTAAGATGCGGATTTTGCTAGAGATGTTGATGACAGGGCATCTACTTCAGGTTACTTAATGAATATGGGATCAGCTGCAGTGGCATGGAGTTGTAAAAAGCAGGATACAATTGCAAATTCCACAGCAGAAGTATAATATATTTCAGCTTGGGAAGCTGCTTGTGAGATAGTTTGGTTAAGAAGGATTTTGCAAGACCTCAAAGTTGATCAGAAAGAAGCAACTTCATTATTTATTGATAATCAGTCAGCAATCAAGTTAGCCAAAAATCCTGTTTTTCATTCAAAAACTAAGCATGTGGATACTAAGTATCATTACATTCGGGCTCTCGTCGTCAAACAAATCATCAAGCCAAAGTATTGTCCATCAGAAGATCAAACTGCAGTTATTTTTACAAAATCTCTTGGAAGGGTCAAATTTGATAAGTTTAGAAATGAACTTGGTATTTGTTCAAAAGAATTTTTGGATCAAAGGGGGGATTGTTAGGAATTATGATCCAAAATGTAATAAATAGAAGTTTAGTTTAATAAATGTAAAAGGGCATCTACACACTCACGTGATTATGTGAGGTGTCCCTTAGTTAGTTTTGGTAACGGTAAATTAGTTGTTACTCTTTGGATATTTAAATCCATCGAGTTTTCCATGTGAGGTAATCTTTCGGGATTTAGCCCTCACATCTCTGTGATGTAATTATTTTCCTTCTTCATTAATAAAATTATGTGTCTGAGGACACTTTGTCAAAGTCCAAGGACGGAGCTGGAGCGGGTTGTGTTCTTATCAATCCTAAAGGAATAAAAATCATGATTGCTTGTAGGTTAGAATTTGATTGCACTAATAATGTTGCCGAATATGAAGCTCTTGTGCAGGGGCTCAAGAAGGCCATTGATTTAGGTGTACAAGAAATAGAATGCTACGGAGACTCCGAAATTATAGTCAAGCAAGTCAGGAATAAAATACACTGCTTATCTCCGTGTTTGGCTCACTATCAAAAGTTGGTAAGGGATTTAACCAACTCATTTTTTGCATTCAATATTATATCAGTTCCCAGGTCATTAAATTTTGATGCAGACCTTTTAGCAAATACAGCGTCTAGACTTTACCGCCAGAAGGTCTGTCTCCTCAAACTTTTTCTATCGAATTGATGTACAGACCATCCATTCTAGATAATGTGACTAATTGGAAAGTGTTTGATGATGACCGACAGATACTTGAATTCCTCACTGCTTAGGATACATTTCAAGACATGGCCATTGATGAAGCAGAGCATGAAAAGTCACTCGCCGATCTCTCAAATGTTATCCCAAAGTCAGTGATCAATCTACAAAAGTTTTACGATTTACAGGACAAGTTCAAATCTCAAACTAATTGTAAAACTCAAAGCTCATCCTTCAACTATGAGCGGGTCAACCTCAACACCGAACAGGAACCTCGTTTCATTAATTTGGGAGTTGATTGTACCCCTGAAGAATGCAGAGCCATTATTGCATTGTGTAAACAGTATACGGATGTTTTCACCTGGATGTATGATGAGTTGAAAATGTTTGATACTAGCGTCATGTTTCATAATATACCCATGAAACCAGAGGTTAAGCCATTTCAACAAAAGTTGCGGAAGATGCACCCCAGTTTGGAGCCTTCTGTAAAAAAGGAGCTAGAGAAGCTGGTCACTGCTCAAATTATGTTTCCAGTCAGGCACACTGTAGCTAGGGTTTTACCCCTAGCTTGTGCAAATGAGCACCTACTAAGGAGAATGGACTCCTTAGTAGCAGTTCAGTAAATGTAAATAATTAAGCTAAAACAGAAATGTAAACTAATGTAAAACACATGCATGAAACATAAAGAACAATTTGTAAACAAGGGTTTTGTATTGATATTACCTCCAATGTGGAGGTTGATGAAGCTCTTATAATGTCCAAGAGAGTTGAACCAAGCTCCAATGTGCTCCTTCTCTTTCTCCAATGGTAGAAATGGGCCAAAAGGGGCTCTCAAGGTGAAAGTGGCTCAATGGTGAGCTAGGGTTTCGAGAGAGATTTTGGCAGAGTAAGGGTATATTTGATTGTGGATATGAAATAAGGGATCTCCATCACCTATTTATAGTTTTTTGGTGGTGGAGTGCTGACCCATGGTTTAGGGCAGCTGTATAGGGTTTTTTCCTCCTTTTCCTCATTATTTTATATTTTTTATTCCCTTTTTAGGGGGTTTTTGCTATTTTTAGAGGAATTTTGGATATTTTTGGAGTAAAAATGGGTTTTTTAGCCTTTTTGAGGCTATTTTAAGGGTTTTGTGGCCTTTTGGAGGCATTTTAGTGAGATTTTTTGGGTTTTTAAGGGAAATATGGTAGGAAAATGGACAAATGAGCCATGTAATGTGGTAGATGAGGTAGTGAACACTTTTTGGGTGTTAACAGATTTCCCCCTGATGTGCGAGGGCAGGAGCTCATCGTATGGCCGATGGACATCACAAGTCATAAATGGTTTTCCTGGGGAGTGGAGAGAAGAGAAGAAACAAACTGAAGCCCGGAACAACGATCCCGAACAAACTGCAAGAACAAAAAGTACATAACCTCAATAATGGATGAGGAATCATCTGATCATATGGACGAGGCGGGCATTCCCATGCTCGTATCAGGATATAACATAACAATAACAATGGGGTCCAAAAAATGGGGACCAAAAATATACATGACCTCAAATACTGACTGAGGAGTAATCTCAATATATGGACGAGGCGGGCATACCCATGCTCGTATCAAGATACATAAACAGAACTGTGAGGCCCGAAAAGGGGGACCTGTAAATACATAGATAACCACTGTGTACATCATAAGTGTCCAGAGGGGACACAAGTCTGGGACATACTGCTGGGATGATCATGTGTGGACTGAAGAACTAGTGCACTGGAACATCAACAGTGCTGCTGAGTGTGGTACCAAAAGAACGGATGAGCTGTTGGATCACAGTGACAAGGGTCACACTCATAATGGTACACTGAACTGGAACTGATCTGGGACTGAACTGGGTACTCAAGGAAGCATGTAACTGGATGGCTTCCGAATACAAACGCCAACGCAGATCGGACATCCACGGGAACATATAACTGGTCGTTCCGAAGTGACTCACCAATGTGCTAGAGTCGGGGGAAAACCGGGGTCTTCGACAAATAATGTAAAGGATGTAACCCTACGCGATTCTCGACAATGGGATCAAGGTGCTGAAGTCAAGCATGTGAGAAACAACCACTCAAAGAGGCAATGATGACTCCTCTCAGAATGATCCGTAGGCACTTAACACAGATAGTGATAAGTCCAAGGCGTAGGGACCTCTGGGCCTATCCTCTGGAATAGAGGGGCTATCGTCGACAGAGGGAGACCTGCAACTATCAAGGCAACGATGTTTCCTTCACAGTAGCGCGAGGTGTAGAACCGAAATGTGATAGTACTGATGGCATGATTGATCAAACTGGGAGGGAAAAACTGGGCAAGTAGAGTAGGTGGACTCAAAATTCCTTTGTTCAGAGTATGATAATGGGGATGATCTGGCAGCATATGAAACTGACGGAGGGGAAAGGGATCATAGCTGTATTGGATCTGGGAGGGTGACTGGTCTGAGGGAGACTCAAGCTGGTATAAAATCGCAGGAGACTGCAGAATACTCTGAACAAAGGCGACCTGATTGGGGGTGCTGCCGAGATGATCGATCATAGTGCCAGGAGGCACGGGAGGAGACTTCTTCATGGGTTAAGGAACTAGAAGAAGTGTGTGTAAAATGATACTGTCGTGTGGATTTATACGAGCCCAGGACAGTTCATGCTCGTGGTTTCTTTCAATTTTAAGGAGTCTGAAAGCGATAAGAAGACTCTGAAATGATGGAATGGTACTGTCGTGTGGATTTAACGAGCCCAAGACAGTTCATGCTCATGGTTGCTTTCAATTTTAGAGAGTCTGAAAGAAAATAAGAAGAGTCCAGGGGGTTGCTTTTTCGTAGATTTAGTCTCGAGGGCCCAAAGAAGCATAAAAGGATGCAATGAAGAACTCTTCTAGCCGGTGTGACTAGAGTATTCCTTTTTCGTAATTAGTCTACCAGGTCCGGAAAAGGGGTAAACTTATACCAGATAGACACCCTTTCAGGTACTTTAACGAGCATGAAAGGAATCAAGATAGCTCAGCGATCTTTTCATTCTTTTAGGAGTCAGAAAAGAGCTTAACGGAAACTCCCTAAGTGCTTTTTTTGTAAAGGACTTGTCCAGCCCGAAAAAGGGATAAAAGTATACCGAACAAAAGGAATGGCCAGGCAAGGAGGAAGTGTTCAATCAAGGATCAGGAATGATGACCAAGAACGAGGGTAGGGGGGAACACTGGTGGGCCTCCTTGCGAGGTGAATGGAATGGTATCAAAATAATGAAATATTTGCAGTATGACAGGAGTGAATGGCTCATGTAAAAGTGTGGGACAATCCGATGGCGGCCGATGTGGCATGCAAACCGAGGCAGTAAGGTGTCAGGACACAATGTGGAAATTGTACCAGGTGAGAGCGAGAAATGATCTCAATCATCATCACGAGCTCGAAAAAATGAATCCGGCGATATAAAGGGTGTAAAAAAAGGGTAACGGACGATGTGGCATGCACACCAAGGCGACGAGGGCGTTTTGGAAAAATACCCAAAAAATCTGGGGGTGAGAGCGAGAAATGATCTCAAGCATCATCACCAACTCGGAAAAATGAATCCGATGATATAAAATATGTGGAAAATGGAGAACGGCCGATGTGGCACGCAAACCGAGGTGACTAATGGTGTCTGAAAAATAGGCAAAAAATGATGGGGTAAAAATAATGCAACGAGGTGACCATCATGACGGTCTCGTCGTGCTGATTCTAGTGGTGGAAACGGTTCGAAAAACAGACTCCATATGGGGTCAGAAAGGGTGTAACAAGAAAAAGTCAACTGACTATAAATAGTGATGAGGCTTTAGGCATGTATATCCATTTTTTGTATAGCTGAGTACAGGGGTACTCAGGACATGTATAGCACTGAACATGTATATTTTCTGATATATATATATATATATATGCACATGGATGCACCTTTTTGTATGATGTTGTTTTATTTGTATGCACGTGGATGCGTTTTATGATTTGTGATATGTTTACATTGCACGTGGATGCAAGTAGGCTAGGATGTTAGGCACGTGGATGCCCCTTGTGTATTTTATGTGATGCAACATGATGTATGTATGATTAGGCACGTGGATGCCCCTATGGATATTCATGTGGTTTTATGTACATGGATGCAAATGTTGATGCGATGCAATCTTTTTGGGTTTTTATATATTTTTATGAGATGTTATGGGATGATGATGCATGGTGTTACATGGTGTGATTGATATGCCAATCGAGGATGTTGTTGGCCATTTGATCTGTGACACTATTTTGGGGCCTTGGGACATGTGTGAATGTTATGGATTCAAACTGTCGGCTGAGTTGTTTTGCACGCAGGAATTTTCTAAAAAGGCAGGGATCACGCACCTGGTAGCAGTTGTTAAGCTGGGAAAAAAGTAGCTGGGAGTCGAGGAACACATGAAGGTGACATATGCCCATCTGGAGGGCAGCGGTCAAGAGACCAGTCACAGCATCATACTCGGCCTGGTTATTGGTAGCAGCACCTATACATATTCCGTCAAGGTGAATCATCTTGTTGGAAGGGGATTACAAGACCCATGCTGCAGAAGCCAGGTTGGGAGACTAGCGGCTTGCACCGTCAGCAAAGCTAGTGTAACAAGGTGGAAGATGGTCCATCTGTGGTCATGCAAAAATGATGAATGTAAGATGATGGTAAAAAAGGTGAAAAACAAAAAAGAGAGAAAACTGTACAACGCGGACCAATGAGGCCACGATTTCATTTAGGGGTAGAAATGCTTAAGATACAACCCATTACGGGGGTTGCGCAAAGGATGGCCTTCAGAGTTGGCTAAGATGTATGCCCCCTTGCCAAGGCAGGTCTGCACGATGTAAGGGCCTTGCCACATGGATTCAAACTTCCCTTTATCGGTTTTGTCATGGGCTTGGTCATAGGCGAGGACGATGTCCCCTTTGTGGAAAGTTCGAGGGTGTAAATGTTTGTCGTAACCAGCTTTGGAGCGGTTCTTGGAAGCTTCAATGGTATGGAGAGTGGCACGACGGTTTTCATTGGCTTGTTTGAGGGATAGCAGATGTTGCTCGAGTGGGGAGGTAAAGATATCACGGAACTCTTGGAAGAGTTGTGTGTAGTCCTCAATCTCCTGCTCGCTGCAGGAGACTCCTAGAGTGATGAGTTCAGGGGTCTCAATCTTAGCTTTAAGAGCTGGGAACGTTGAGGGGTCTCAATCTTAGCGTCGTCAAATCGGTTGACAAAGGAGTAGTGGTGGAAGAATCATATAAATGGTGTTGACCTCTCCAGAGGGGGGGGAGACCGGGGGTGAATCTCCTCAATAGTGGTTGGGGCCGTCTCAAGATCCAGATTGCTCATCTCATAAAGAGCCGCTCTGTAATTGGGGAGATCGGGACAGTGATGTGAGTAATGCCCGTAAACACCGCATATGGCACAGGGGTGATTGGTACACAGGGATTTGTCTTTAGGCTTGGGAGTGGGATTTAGTTCGATAGTTGGGATGTTGGGGTCATCATCGAGCATCTGCATGTGCTTCTGTAAGGCTGGTAACTGTGGACACTGATGAGTGGCATGGCCTAACTCATCGCACAGTGAGCATTTGGGAGGAGCACGAAATACTGGGGGGTTTTTGACTGTCTTGGGAGGTGGTACAGCAGTGTAAGGTTGTGGACCTCTGCCCCCAGTGGGTTTGGGAGTAGGAGGGGGAGTCGTGGAGGACGAAGGGGTAGAGACACCGGGAAGTGGCTGAGTGGTAGTAGCCATGGGTTGCACCAGTTGGAGGATGACATCTGGTGTCGGCGGGCGAACGGGAGGAGAAAGGTACCATACGGGTAATCCCAAAGTTAGCCCAGGGAGGCTAAGGGTAGCCATAACTGGGGCGCTTACTACTCCCGATGGAGGGACTAGGAAGGGGATCGTATGGATAGGTGTAACACCAATGTGGCTAGGTACCAATGGTGGTTTAGGCAACAAGGGTGGTTGATTATTAGGTGGTTGGTTATCGTCGGACAAGGTACATAAGTCAGACATGTCCGTGGGGGCTGATGGAGGTGGAATAGATTGGAAGGTGGAGGTCATCGGCGCGTCTGAGTAGACTCCACTCCCCATAGAGGAAACAAACGAAGTGGTGGCACGAGAAACATGTTGTTCAACCATGGGGATAACATTTTCAGGTGCAGCGAGAGCATTTGGATCATAGTAAGTAAGTTGGTCGATCTTAACCATGCGTCCATCATGGGGGAACATCATGGTACGAAAGACAGAGGAAGCGACCACTCGCATAGCATACATGTAGCTGCGACCGAGTAAGAGGTTGTAATCAAGCTGGGCGTTGATGACCTCGATATCGATGAGGACGGTTTTACCACCTAACTGGACAGGGACATTGGCTAGGAGGCCTTGGGGCTGAGCCGAACGACCGTCGTAGGCGCGTAACGTAGTGGTGGACTGCTGCAGGGTAGGGGATCCCAACTTCTGCCATATGAATGTAGACATAATGCATGTGGAGGCACCCTCATCGATGATGCATCGATGGATGACAAGATTCCGAACGGAAACAGAAATTTGGAATGCTAAGGTGGAAGGCAGTCGTGGTTCGGACTGGTCCAAATCAAATGCCATCAAATTCGAATCATTTGGGTCAATAACCCCAATGGCTGAGAGTAAAGTCTTGCACTGGGAAGGGCAGTTCTTCAAGACTTCTAACGTAGACATGGCTGCGGGAGATTGGGCTAGGTCGTCTACAATGTTGTAGTTTGACGCAGTGCGCGCATTGGGGTTGTTGTTGATACGGCGAAGTGGGAAACGAGCTGCTTTGGAAGCGCCATCTACCGGAGGGGGAGGGATACGTAACGCTTGATCAGTGGGATGAGCATTAGGGGTTTTATCAACGGGATGTGCTTCAGAGGTGGAGCCATATTGGTTCCGACGGGTCTGGAGGTTGACATCAGCGGAAGACATCATCAATAAGTGGTGTGTACCTGAGTCAAACATGGGTTGATCAGGAGCGGCGTATGTGATATGTTGTTGTTGGGGTTGCGCGTTGGCTTGAGGGGGGGCCAATGGCTGAGTGTTCACCACGCCTTGGGTTGGTAAGGGGTTTTGCAACACCAAAGGTGGCTGCTGAGGTTGTGGGGGGTTGGGCTGCGCTTGAGGAGCTGCCTGCCCTTGGCGATGGGCATCATCAACCCAAAGTTTCCGAGCTCGCTCCAAATGTGGGAAAGTATGTATGTAGTGGCCATAGACCCCGCAAATAGAACAAGGATGGTTCGTTCTCAAATTAGGGTTTTTAGCTTGCTTGGGCGGGCGATCAGGGTTTTGGTTAGTGGGGGCCGCGTTGTTGTTGTCTGGGGGATTAGCCGGTTGACCACCTTGGTCTGTAGGTTGGTTGTTCCCACGATTACGGCCCTTGCCGCGATTTTGTTGGCCCTGGTTGCGTTGGTTATTTTGGTTTTGCTGCGGGTTGTTTTGGGCGTAAACTTGCCCTTGAGCAGCAGGTGGGTTTTGAGGTTGTGCAGGTGCGGGAGCAAGCTGTGGTGGATGGTATGTAGGTGGAGGCTGCGCAGGTGCGGCACCTTGAGGAGGTTGCTGATATGTCTGCGGAGCAGGTTGTGGGTTGGCCACAGGGGCTGCCTGTGGCGGGTAATAAGCTGGTTGGGCTTGGGAAGGCGCAGGAGCTGGTGTAGCCTGCTGGTGGTAATAAGTGGGTTGGGCCTAAGAAGGCGCAGGAGCTGGTGCAGCCGGCTGGTGGTAATAGGACTGAGGTGCGACCGGGGGGTTATAAGCAGGGGGCACATGCCCGAAGCACTGAGGTGGACAACTGGGTCCATGGGAATGATGGTGATGTGTCATAGGAGCATATGAGTTGGTGGCCCCAGACTGTGAGGTGGCCCGCGAAAGGTCGGGGCCCGGGGTAGGTCGTTCTATGGAAAAGGGTTGGGGATGCAAGGAAACACGACCAATGATGCCGTCTGCAGCGTGGGATGACCCCAGCGCATCGTGATGGGAGGACTCGCCGCGAGGGGCATCAGGTATAATGGTATAGAGGTAACCCGACTGGGCGTAAATGAGGTCGAACTGCTGTGCCTTAAGGATGGCCTCTTCTTCAGACTGGGGTCTTTCTGATGCCACATCCTTAGCAATAAAGGGAGAAGGGATTTGAGGAACCAATCTAGGAAGACACGGTCGTCTAATTTGATCTTGCATAAGCTACGGCGTCTACGCCACTCATGAATGTGGTCCGTAATATGGGTAGCCGTGTTTTGTCTACAGGATAGGAGGATCTCGACGCCTGCGTCATAGCGGACAGGAAACTGGAAGAACTACAAGAAGGTCGAGGCAAGGGAAGCAAAGGTGGCATGGGTCCCATGAGGTTGCTCGATATACCACTTGGCTGCAGAGCCAGTGAAGGTGCGCTGTAAGAGACGGAGGCGAATAGAGTCATCCACTATGGAGTTGGAGGAACACCATAGATGGAAGGACATGATATGGTTTTGTGGGTCCTCACCGGCCTTGCCTTCGAACTTAGGGATGTCAGAGGGGATCTTGGTAGGCATATGAGGCCACATAGGGTCGTGTTGAATAGGATCGTTGGTCAATCTGGCCAGGTCAGGTAGATTGAGGCTAGCCATGAATGGCAAACTGGAAGAAGGATGTGACACAGTAGTGGGTTGGACCAAGTTGGGGCCAATGCCCCCGAGTGGGGGGATAGGATTTGGGATGGTGCCCCCCATTGGGGGAACGGAGGTAGTATAGGAGGGGCCTGCACCATCATGGGTAGTGTGAGCCACTGATGTAGTGGGGATAGGAATTCCCGCTGCGGGAATAGGTACTGTGAGGGGAACGGTAGATGGGGGCCCCATGGAGGGCATACCCAAAACAGGAGTAGAAACTGGTGTAGTGGTGGATGTACCACAAATGGTCCCTATAACAAAAGGAGTGGAAGTCGTGCCAGCCATGGGGCTAGTAGGGGCAGTGTAAATAGGGTTCTCAGACTCTTCGTCAGAATCGAAGGTAAAGTAAGGAGCGTCAATATCTGGTGACGGAGTCCTATGTCGCTGACGAGTGGAGTCAAGTGACAAGGCTCTAGATCTGTGATGAGTGGTATCAATGGATGATGATCGGAATCTATGACGGGTGGTGTCAAGAGAACCGTGCTGTGGGGGCTCGCCCCTGAGGTGTCGAGAATGTCTCGGGGACTCAATGGTGACAGATGGTGTCAAATCTATGTGGGTTGAGGTGAGTAGAAAAACAGCTCAAAAAAGCCTAATGCAACCGAGTGTGCAGAAGGAGAGCTAAAAAATAAGGCACTCAGGCCAACAACCAACTCAAAACACCCACTACAACAGCTGTGCTACAATAGGTGGAGTATCAACAAAGATGGTCAGAATACCAACAAGCAGCAGGTTTCCTAAAAATGAAAAATGGTGGACTCACTAGACCAAAGGGAGGTAAAGGAGCATGAAAACACCTAACTAAAAGTATTATGACTCAACTAAACATATCCTCTGCAAGGTGATGAAATCCAAGTCAGACAATATGAGTAGGAAATCCAAGTGGCTATGATATCCCCCTACCGGGAGGGACACCGGGTAGTCAATCCTAGAAGAATGGCAACTAAGATACCCCGTTCATGACACATCCAGAAAGGTGAATCTGTCGTTTAGTCCGTTTACCGCAATACCCCTATACAGGGATATCCCGCGAACCGCGAAAGGTAGCCCTTCGGTTACTAAATGGAGTGCGGTATTCCACTCAGGCCTCCGGAACCAGTTTCCCGACTTCAACCCTCCTAAGGGAGAGGCCCTCTGATAAACTGGTCGTGACCGTGCCAAAAAGTACTAGGGGATTTTGGTTCCCTATTTGGACAACAACTATGTCTCAAGTGTAAGTAACCGAGGGGTGTTATTGGAAGCCTATCCCCCCGATCCTACCTAACTACAAAGATGATTTTGTGTTCCCCAAGTGGGGTTAGAATATTGGTTGAGTTAGATACTTTTTAAGGCTCACTTGATTTATGTGACAGAGTGTGTGCTCGCGAGGTGATGAACCCAAAATAGAAGTGCCACAAGGGGGGCAACTTCTAACTATCAATAATTACTGAAATTGAAACTTTAACTTGCAAAATTTTCTGAATTAAAAATATTGAAATTTTAAAAAGATTCTGTAAAGGGAACAGAAAGTAAGTTGCAGAAAGGATGTAAGGAAGTGAGGCTGCAGGTAGGACAGAGGGTTGTTCAGATGTAGAAAATATTGCAGCAAAAAGGGGCTGGGCTCAAAACAGGAAAAATGCAGAAATCAGACCGCGGGTTTGTAGCGAATCAGAACAGGCGGACCACGGGTTTGAGGGAAACAGACGCGGTCAAGTCGGGGCTTTCGGGAAAATAGATGCAGTCGGGACGCAGGAAACAGGGAAAAAGACGCAGTCGGGTCGCGGCAAAAGGGCTAACAGACGCAGTTGGGATGCCGCAAAGGGGCTGAAAGCCGCATTCAGGACGCGGGAAAATGGCCGACAGGCGCAGTCAGATCGCAGCAAACAGGCTGATTAGCCACGGTCGGATCGTAGGTAACAGACTTGAATCCGACGGCAGGGCGTCGGAAACCGTCTGAGAGCCGCGGTCGGGTCGCAGGTAAAGGCCTGAAAGACGCGGTCGGGACGCGACTGCAAAGGGAAAAGACGCGATGTACGGCGGCCGAAAGGGACGGCCGAAAGGAAATTTTTTTTAAACGGAAACCAAAAATTCAAAATCCAGCGGAGTCGCCAAAACTGTAGCTAGGGTTTTACCCCTAGCTTGTGCAAATGAGCACCTACTAAGGAGAATGGACTCCTTAGTAGCAGTTCAGTAAATGTAAATAATTAAGATAAAACAGAAATGTAAACTAATGTAAAACACATGCATGAAACATAAAGAACAATTTGTAAACAAGGGTTTTGTATTGATATTACCTCCAATGTGGAGGTTGATGAAGCTCTTGCAATGTCCAAGAGAGTTGCTCCAAGCTCCAATGTGCTCCTTCTCTTTCTCCAATGGTGGAAATGGGCCAAAAGGGGCTCTCAAGGTGAAAGTGGCTCAATGGTGAGCTAGGGTTTTGAGAGAGATTTTGGCAGAGTAAGGGTATATTTGATTGTGGATATGAAATACGGGATCTCCATCACCTATTTATAGTATTTTGGTGGTGGAGTGCTGACCCATGGTTTTAGGAAACACATGGTTTAGGGCAGTTGTATAGGGTTTTTTCCTCCTTTTCCTCATTATTTTATATTTTTTATTCCCTTTTTAGGGGGTTTTTGCTATTTTTAGAGGAATTTTGGATAGTTTTGGAGGAAAAATGGGTTTTTTAACCTTTTTGAGGCTAGTTTAAGGTTTTGTGGCCTTTTGGAGGCATTTTAGTGAGATGTTTTGGGTTTTTAAGGGAAATATGGTAGGAAAATGGACAAATGAGCCATGTAATGTGGTAGATGAGGTAGTGAACACTTTTTGGCTGTTAACACACACTCAATGGATCGCTAACTTAGTACCTGTCCGTAATAAAAGCAGGGAAATTCGACTGTGTGTCAATTTCAGGAACCTAAATCGGGCTTCTAAGAAAGACAACTATCCTATTCCACCAATGGAGCAGATTCTTTGAAAGGTATCCGGGTCAGAGATGTTTTCCCTCCTAGATGGTTTTTCAGGGTATAACCAGGTTATGGTTGCCCCAGACGATCAATTGAAAACAACTTTCAGGACCCCATGGGGTACTTTTGCCTACAGACGGATGCATTTCGGGCTGATCAATGCAGGAGCTACTTTTCAGAGAGATATGGATATAGATTTCCATGGGTTAATGCATATTTATGTCGTAGTTTACCTTGATGATATCACTATTTACTCTAAAAAACGACATGAACATGTGTTTGCTTTGAAACAAGTTTTCAATCGCTGCAGAAAATTCGGTATTTCTCTCAAACCGAAGAAATCTATTTTTGCAGTAATAGAAGGAAAGCTTCTTGGCTTCATTGTGTCGAAAGAAGGTATGATTATCGCTCCTAAACATACAAAGGCTATTTCAAATATTGGTTTACCAGGCTCATGCACAACAATGCAATCCTTCATAGGTAAGATTAATTTTGTAAGTAGATTTGTACCAAATTTTTCCTAGATTGTTAAACCATTACAACTTTTGGTCAAGAAAGATATGCAATTTACTTGGTCGCAGGAATATAGAGATGCGTTTATCCGAATTTGAAAGGCCATTGTAGAATCTCCTGCTCTCATGTCCCCATATTTTAACAAGGATTTCATTCTTTATACTTGTGCCACTAACTTTTCTTATGCAGCTGTATTAACTCAAAATCATGACAATGATACCGAAATCCCGATCTCTTTTATGAGTTCAACATTCAAAGGTGCAGAGCTTAAATACTCGCAGATCGATAAGCAAGCCTATGCGGTCTATAAATTTGTCAAACATTACAGACCCTACTTGTTGAAGTCTCGAACAAAAGTCATTGTTCCATATTCTGCTATCAGAAATGTCCTCATCCAGAAAGAATTGGGGGAAAAGAAGGCCCATTGCATGACCGGCCTACAAGAATATGATCTTGAGATCAAGATGGCTAAAATTGTTAAAGGACAAGGTCTTTGTCTTCTTACTACACAATCTAATGACCCCGCATAACAACAATCCGAATGGGATCACGAGGAAAAAATTCCTCCAGGTGTTGTAAACATTATCGATGCCCCGACATCGGAATGGTATGACGATATCATATTTTTTATGAACCATCGATTTGCTCCTGAAACTCTTGATTTTAAGAAAAGAAAGGCTTTAAGACTGAAACCTGCTCCTTATCAATTCAATGATCAAGTTCTTTTTAGAAAAAAATATGATGGAGTATTTCTTTGATGCTTGGAAAAACATGAAACTGATGACATTTTGTTTCAATTTCATGTAGGTCCTGTTGGAGGCCATTTTTTAGGAGAGACTACACCACACACGATTCTTAGGGCCAGATATTATTGGCCCACATTGTTTAAAGATGCTTATGCTTATGTGAGGAAGTGTGATCCATGCCAGAAATGTACAAGGAAGTTTAGGAAACCTGCATTTCGTCTACAACCGGTTACAATTCAGTTTCCATTTCAACAATGGGGGCTAGATTTTGTTGGGCCTATAAACCCTCCTTCATCCCTTTAACATAAGTATATCCTCACAACCACAGACTATTTCACTAGATGGGTGGAGGCAGCTCCTCTTAAACAATGTAACGCTTCCCAAGTAATCCCTTTCCTTGATAGCCAGATCGTCACACGCTTTGGCACTCCAGAGTACTTAGTTTTCGATAATGCATCCTACTTCTCTTCAATCGATATAATTGAATATGCCTTTGAGATGGGGATTAAGCTTAATTTTTCTGCCAATTATTATCCTCAAGGTAATGGTTTGGCTAAGTCATTGAACAAAAACCTGATAAACATTCTCAAGAAGATTGTAGCTTCTCATCACAGAGATTGGCACACACAGTTGTATAATGCATTATGGGCAGATCGAATTACCCCAAAAGCAACAATTGCAAATTCTCCCTATTGTTTGGTTTATGGAAAAGAAGCCATCATTCCCACTAATCTTACCATTCCTTTGCTACAATTGGCCCAGTCCATCCAAGAAGATGATTTTTCTCCCCTCCAGCAAAGAATTGACACCCTCTTGAAGCTAGAGGAGGACAGGGAAATAGCCAAGAACAAGTTGTATCATCATCAACAGATGGTGAAGAGATGGTTTGATGAAAAATATTCATCTAACAGGGAATTTTCTGTTGGTGACTTGGTTCTAAGGTGGGATAAGCAACGTAAAGATAAGAATCAGTACACCAAGTTTCAGCGCCTTTGGTTAGGACCTTTCATTATTACAGAAAATATTGGTCCCAACACTGTTCGATTACAAACGCTAGAGGGAGTTGTAGACACCTTCCAGTGAATGTGTCTCTTCTCAAAAAGTATTTTGTTTGAACAATCTGGTGCACTTGTACATAGGTGTGGTTTGTTTTTCAATCATTTGTTTTATTGAATTGACATTTTGCTTGGTTTTCTTATTCTATTTTGATTTTCATTAATAACGCTTCACACTTGTGGTAATGGCTTATGATCACTTTTCTTAGCAACAATTGCTTCTGAAGTTTCAACATCGTTATCAATCTTACTTTATGGCATTTAATTAGAATTTTCTCTGAAGAATAAACACTCAAATAAGTGCAGTTCCTTTGGATACTTTTCACTTTGATCATTATCTTTCACAATGCCTTATTTGTGTAATTGAGGTATGGAAGATGGTCATCATTTCTCTATCTGGTGTTTCATGGTTGAACAACATATCATAATAACCTGACCAGTTCTGATTGCTCATGGATCCTTTTACAATCACTTTGAATATGAATTTTGCTTAAAATTATAAGTTACAAGTTCGGTGGTCTTGTTATCAAGCTAGCCCATTAGGTTCATAGGTGTTTAAAGTGGAATGACATCTTCACATAAAGCCACCACACTTGGAAGATGAATTTCAGTTTTGCTGCAAGGTGGAAGATCCTATTATAGGTTGGTCTATTCATGATCTGCAAAGCACTGGTGAGTAACATTATCACTATATGGTCACCAAGACATGGTAATGCCTTGTAGCCTATGCCAAAATAAATTGATTTGTCTTTCATTATGGGATTTTTGTTGGATACAAGAACAGGGGGGTCTTATCACAAGCCATCCCTACTATGATCATGGGTCTGACCTTGGACTGGAATTATCACAATATGGTTACCAAGCCATGATAATTTCTTTTGGTCTTACAGCTAGAAGACAAGGAGTCTCGACATCGAGCTAGGTTGATCAGCTTCCAGATCAGGCTTGTGAATGGAGTTGTTTCATCTGATCACCAAGTCAGTACAGTGGTCTTGTATCAACAAGGTTCTATGTATAGAAAAAAAAAAGAAAAAAAGAAAGAAAGAAAAGACAAGTGAAAAGATAAAGGAGTATCTATATAATCCATAAAGGATCACTGAATATACATGCAGTTAATAAACCAAGGTGATCTGTAATTTGGATATCCGTGAGCATTTCTAAGACTGTGCCCAAGTTCAACACAAGCTGGTTTTCAATGATTACATTATGGTAAAGATTTGGTATTACTATCTAAATCTCCTTATCAAATGAGTGTTATCTTTAAAATGTTCATTGTTGAGACCTATCCATTTTCATGTTCATTGTTTGTTGGTTGTTATCTTTTGAGTATCTTCTTTGTTTTGAGTTTCAAGAAATCGGTTGATTGACATGTTGTCTTTAGATGGATTTGATTGCAGAGATAACTGGTTCTTCCCAGCCAGTCTCCATTTGTTGTGGCCACAACAAATCCCATGCTTAGCTAAGCACGGGAGCCCCAATTTTAATAAATGCAAAGCGTGGGTGAGTCATCTTGAAAATTTTAGATTTTGATTTTGCCTCTAAAATTCTTCACCCATGCTTTTGGTCTGCTTGTTTGTAAGGGTTTTATTATTTCTTCCAAAGTGTTTCAGTCTGAAAAGAGCCAAAATTTTGAGTATTTTGTTGATTGTTATCATCATCTCGAAACTCGACATTTGGAGAACCCGAAACCCACAACCCAACAGGTGTGGGTTGCGGGACTATTGTTTTTTTAAAGTTTTGGTTTTGGTAATTCCAAAACCCGCAACCCGACGACTGTGGGTTGTGGAATCCTTCTTTAATAAGACTAAGAAATAATTACCCCGAAACCCAAATCCTGCAATGGCAGCATTCGTCTTGTGGGATTGTTCTTTTTTTGTTTATTCAGTCTGTGCTCCCGAAACCCGCAACATGTAATTTCAGGATGCGGCTTTCAGGAGGGTTATGTTGCTTCACAGTTTAATGTTTCCAAATCACACCACCCGCATAATCAGTTTTTGTCTTTCGGGATCCTTTTTTACTTCCATTTTTTATTCATCCCACAACCCGCAAATCCGTACTTTCAGGTTTCGGCTTGTGCGATCTTTGAATAAGAACTTTATGAAAATTTTTGAACCCAATTCTGAATCCTGCTCCAGTTAATATCAGTCATCCGTCTATTGTGGTTTCACGGTCATGTTGATTGTGAATAGTCAGTTAAGTCAGGCTTCTCCATTTTCTCTTCTGAAAGCTGGTTCTGTCAAATTATCATTTTTCTGTGTAATTCATAACAACGGACGCTAATAAAAGTCTATCAGTTACTTCATGATTGGATGGACGCCATCTCTCTTCCTTAATTTCACCATGTCTGGACTTGAGCTTTGGCATCTTGTCATTTTTGTTCCATCTCTTAATGATCGGATTTGTTACATGCGAAGAATTGATAGCCCCTGTATTGAAACTCCTAGTCGAGACCTTTTTGCACATCAACTTTGTCACCATAACCTTTGTCTCCATTATTAATCACCAGTCATAATTATTGAAGAGAGATTGTTTGTAACGATGTGATCGTAAAGGTAATTCAAAATCATGCGAGTAGTAATTGAACTCGTACTTTGCACAAGCTTTGATCTGACTGGCACATATCTCGGCTCTTTTTATTACAATTGAAGTAATTATAATGGATTGCCTGGATAAGTTTAATCATTGCAAATTGGCCCTTTCAATTGACATCACCCGGCTTGTTGGCCTTAAATTAGAAATTAACATAAAAACTTCAGACTGTCCATTTCCTTCTGAAAGAGGAAATACTCTGTGCGGTATTTCATTTTACATCCTTTTATCTAAGACTTATTCAGAATGAGTAATATCCATGCAGGTGGTGAATCTTTTGATGTCCATGCTAACGATAAAGAGCTCTACCCCTTGTTATATCAAGAAATGTTGTCACCACCATTTGTTGTAGATGTTCCTAATCTTAGTAGCGGTAGCAGTGAAGAGGACTTTGAAACATTGTCTGCCTACATGAAAAACTCTGTGGAGCAAAAGAAGAAAGTTCTGGAAGAACCAACTGATCTTTATGACGATGTCATACAAGATTTTATAATAAATCAAGAATCTGATATCCCGTCATTTCTTCCTAAAGTAGATCCTCTAATGGATTTCTCTGTTTTTGACAATGGGTTCCCTGACCTTGAATGTCCTACAGCAGATGCTTTGAAAGCCACACCACTTGTCGAAGATAGTGATCCATTTGTGATTGAATTTTTATTGTGCCACGAGACCTTATATGATTAAAGAACAAGTCTTTCTTTTGTGAAAGGTGGCAGAAAATATTTTAAGCTTAAAAATAGAAAGGTTTCTTGGATCGATGGTTAGATCCGATTTTGTAATCCCTATTTTGTAGAATTTCTACTTTTGGAACTCTTATGTAAATTTAATATATAAGGAGGAATGTTTCCCTCAGTAAAGGGTTGGGAATTTTGGAATTGCAATTCAGCAGGAGTTTGGACTGAAGATACTCTGTTTATTAGTCATTGTAATTTTTGTACAAGACTTCTCTATTCAAGAAAGTTATCTTTTTAATCCACCTTCTATCGTTCAAATTTCTTTGGGAATTGCTGAATTAATGTTTCAAATTTGTCATTGGTTATTGTGTTTAATCTTTTGTAGGATATTCGTTAATGCATAAGATCTCTCATATTGATTTCTCTGTATGTCTGAATTATGCTCAAAATTGTTCTATTGAATTTCTTTAATTGAACGTTTTCACTTTTATATTTTTGCAAATGATTCGATGCAAACAAAAATGTATAATCAAATGTTAATTTTTCATTTAAAACAATGATTACAGATCAGATATTTGAATAGGCTTAAACACTTTCAAGAATTGTCAATTAATTTTCATTAACTGATAATGCTTTTAATTGACAAGTGAAGAACTCGAAGACACTTCTGTTCAAGGAACTTACTACTTGTTCATCACACTTCAATTCTGATCTGCACGTTATCAACTTTTCCTTTTAGGTTAGATCTGATGTAGAATAGGTTCTTTCCTTAGTTAGGTTAAGTTAGGTTTGTTAACCAGCTTTCATACTTTGTTTTCCTTCATAGGAAAACCGATCTTTCAAGATCAAATCTTTTACTCATAGAGTGCCAGCAGAGGCCAAATATCTGTGGGTGATTACCACACCAAACAGCTCGAGCATAAAATTGCCCTTGTCTGGGGTCTTTCAAAGCCTTTGGCTGGGTTTTCATCCCTCGTTGTGTGCCTTGGACCCATTCCAGCACTTTGCACTTACCCTGCACCCCCGAGGCATCAACAAATGGCGCTAGAAGGAGGGCCACTAGTAAAACATGCCTAAGCAAACTACTAATAAACATCCTCCAGCAAGTACTTCAACGGTTCAAACCCGAAGCTAGACTAGGGCTTCAACATATGAACAACCAACTGATTCACGACCTACAGTTCTCCCTGTTACATCCACGCAACCTACAACTATACTTGTCACACCTGTGATACAACAGGAGAACAGAGGAGATATCATTTTCACATCACTTACAAGAGGGCCCATATCGTTAGAGCAGATATTGAAAACATCTACCGATAGGGTCTTAAGAGCAGAACAATGACTTGCCGATCAAAGACGACGTGGTCTGGCATCCTTAAACTTAGAAAATATTCTACATACTACTGGTCGGGAAGATCAACAAATTCCCACTTCACAGACTAGTGACCTACAGGTTCAGTACGCCACTGATCTAAACACACAGGATCAACACACAGTCGATTAACAACCTAAAAACCAAGAATCAATTCATCAACCAGATTCTCCTGAATATAACCGTGAGACCACTCACACAGCAACACAAGGTCAGCCAAATCTTGGAGCCGGTGCTCCACCACTTCATCTTCATCATCTTCCTCAGATGAAGAGAATTCTTCTAGTTCGTCATCTGAAGAAGAAGAACAAGAACCTCCAATGGCTGGAGAAGGTCAAAATAGACCTTGGCTTGACCAAGGTATAGTTTTCATATTAGGTGATCAACATAGATTACCAAAGAATCCTGAGAAATGGCTGCCTAAATACAACCCTGATGATAAGATACCTTCGTTGGATCACATAAAAAATTTCATGCAGGCAATCAGGCTTAGAAGCGTGGTACATGAGTAAAAGAAAGAGTAAACACTACAAAAAATAGCCCTTTAGGGGCGGTTTTGGCTTGCAGGGGTCTTGGTAAAACCCCCCCTAAAAGTTTTTTAAGACCTTTGGAGGCGGTCTTTTAAAACCGCCCCTAAAAGTCATGGAAATTTGACTTTTGGGGGTGGTTTTTTTAAATCCACCCCCAAAAGTCCTAAAATTTGACTTTTGGGGGCGGTTTTTGGAAACCCCTCCCTAAAAGCCCAATTCTCATAACTTTTGGGGGCGGTTTGAAAAAACCCCCCTAAAAGCCATGAGAATTGAACTTTTGGAGTTTGTTTTTTTGAAACCCCCCTTAAAAATCATGAGAATTGAACTTTTGGAGGCGGTTATTTGAAACCCCCCCTAAAAGCCCAATTCTCATAACTTTTGGGGGCGGTTTATCAAAAACCCCCCTAAAAGACATGAGAATTGAACTTTGGGAGGCGGTTTGTTTGGAACCCCCCTTAAAAGTTATGATAATTAAAATTTTGGAGGCGGTTGTTTGAACCCTCCTCCCTAAAAGCCCAAATCTCATAACTTTTGGGGGTGGTTTGTCAAACCCCCCCCTAAAAGTCATGAGAATTGAACTTTGGGAGGTTTTTTTTTGGAACTCCACTTAAAAGTAATGAGAATTTAACTTTCGAAGGCAGTTATTTGAAAACCCCCCCTAAAAGCCCAATTCTCATAACTTTTGGGGGCGGCT
Organism: Larix kaempferi; assembly: GCA_027924585.1. Taxonomy (NCBI): domain Eukaryota; kingdom Viridiplantae; phylum Streptophyta; class Pinopsida; order Pinales; family Pinaceae; genus Larix; species Larix kaempferi. The sequence goes on along the minus strand of BSBM01001051.1, from coordinate 13,131,745 downwards.
TGTCAAACCCCCCCTAAAAGTCATGATAATTGAACTTTGGGAGGTGGTTTGTTTGGAACCCCCCTTAAAGGTCATGAGACAATTGACATTTTGGAGGCGGGTTTTTGAAGCCCCCCCCTAAAAGCCAAATTCTCATAACGTTTGGGGGCGGTTTGTCAAACCCCCCCTAAAAGTCATGAGAATTGAACTTTGGGAGGCGGTTTGTTTGGAACCCCCTTAAAAGTCATGAGAATTGAACTTTTGGAGGTGGTTGTTTGAAAAGCCCCCCTAAAAGACCAATTCTCATAACTTGTGACAGTCATGCTAAGTTTTTCACATCAAAGATGGTTCTCACACTCCAACTTTCCATGATCCATGGTCAAAATACAAACTCGTGTGCCATAACATTATCCTTTATGGCTAATGGGCCATGTGTAGGGCCCTAATCACCACATGATTCCTACACAAGGAATATTTAGCTTGAAAGTGAGTATGGTGGCCATTTCAATATTTACAACATCATGGATGGTTCTTGAAGCCTAATCCATGGTGTCCATGGTGTGAGATCAAAATCTAGTTTATAATGATTGGTAGTTACCTCAAGGTCTTGTGACCTATGGGCGTTTCTCTGTACCACCACATAGGCCATATGCAAGGAATATTTAGATTTTGAGTAACACATTGTCTTTTTTTTAGTATTTTCATGTTGTGGATGGTTCTAGGAGCCTATGTTATGGTCTAGGGCCAAAATGTAGGTTCTTGGGCAATACAAATTTATTTTGAGACTCATGGGCCATGCATAGGGACTTGAGTCATCATACATACCCTAGATAGGGAATATTTTGTTTATAGTCTAAGTTCTTGTGCTTATTTTTGCACTAATTTTGGTTTGATAAAATCCCATACAGTGATCATTCAAACCTTGATGTCAAAGTCTTTGATCTAAAACCTTGGTTATAAATAACCCAAGGTCAAAGTTTAGTGTGTTAGTGTGTTGATTTGGTGCAGTAGGCATGCTAGTGGATGGGTTAGGGGGTAGTGGGTTAGGTATAGAGGGACACTGGCTTAAGGGGATATTTTCTACAATTTCATAATGTGGTAGGCTTTGGGGATTTTTTGGATTAGAAGTGAGGCACCTAAGGGATCAGTGGGTTAGTGGGCAAGGGGTTCTGGTTTTGTTGGTACTAGTGGTTAAGTGGTTTATAAGTTATCATGTTATTCGGTTTGGGGCTAGATGTTAAGGTTAGGTACGAGATGAGGGGGTAAGAGGTTGAAGCTTTCTAGGTGCATGAATTCATTGTATGGATCAAGTGTGCCAAGTGCATGAGTCATTTACATGGGTTGGTTGTGTTAGGTTAGTGTCTAATTAGTGGCATTATTTACAGTGGCCATTTCAATATTTGTAACACAAAAGATGGTTCTCGTGGCCTCGACTATGGCATGTGAACTAAATTTACGGTCTAATGCCATATTAATTTTCCATGGGATTGATGGTCCATGCACATTAACCTAGATTACCACATAAGAATCTCTAGCCTACATGTGAGATCCTGATGATCATCATTGTCACCATCATCGATGTCATTGTTGTTGTTGGTTTTTCCATGGTTATGTAAACCAATAAACCAACCATGGTTTTATATTTATAGGTTATGTAAACCAATAGTGGTTCTCATAACCTAAATAATTGTCCATGGTTAATAAATTTACTATATGATTCATGGTCCATGTGTAGGGCCCTACACATAATTATTTTACCTTACAAGCAAAATATTGTGGCCATTTCAATATTTGTAACATTGATGATGGTCCTCGTGGCCTATACCATGGCCTATAAACTAGTTTTAAGGCCTAATACCATATTAATTTGCTATGGGGTTGATGGTCCATGCATGTTAACCTAGACTACTACATATGACCTACATGTGGAATATCTAGCCTATATGTAACAATTCCCTCGGTTTCTCTTGAGTAATGATTAAGGCCTTGCGACATCACATAATGACTAAAGAGTGAATCTAATTTCATCTACAAGTGGGATATGTTGGTAATTTTTGGATCTGTAACACCAAAAACAAAAAATTTCCTGCCAATTTCAACATGCTAGTAATTTTCATTCCATCACCCTTTCTTCTCATTGTTTTCCCCTTTTTGTGAAGGGTGACCCAAGTCTCCGCCTCCCATTCCATGTCTAACAAATACTCCATTCTTCCACATATACACATGAGTTAAATGGAGAAACTCTTCATGCACTTCTAAAACACTAGAAAACACCAGAAAAACCCTGAAGAGACCCAAAAAGCTTTTGTACTAGATGCATCCTCTATCGCTCCACTCAGTTCTAAAGTGGAATCATAATTATTTACTTAAACAATGTATTTAATAATTTATTGAATTTAGTAGCTTTCTTGCGAATCCATATAAATGTGTTTTAATATGTGATGTGCCTAGCCTTGTACTAAATGTCTAATTAACTTTTTCACCATGGGAATGAAATCAAAATCAAAATTATGTTTAGGAATCCCGCGCGATTTGGACATATTGGTTCTATGAGCACTTGGCATCCTTCATCGATCGCACTATGGGGCCATCTCTCAAACCAGGGCATCCTTCATACCAAGTGCTCGAACTACATTCAGATCTGGGACTGGCATTACCATAGACGCTAGCACTGGGGCCAGCTCTCAAACTAGGAGATCCATTCAATTGGTGTGGTAGAATTGAAGAACCTTGAAAGGGCAAGGTACATCCTCATATTTTTTTGTAGTCTTGTTTATTCTAATATAGTTTTAATGATAAATGCCTTGTTGATATTTTCCTTTGGTGTTGTAAGGTAGAGTGAATCATTAGTGCTGTAAGGAAATCGACTCTCCAATACAAGATCTCAGAATCCCCTTTCTTCCACTATGCATAATCATTGAGGAGTGTTCAGTGGATGGGTGAAAATGCTATGTAGTGCATTGGGTTGGGCACCCTAGTCCTCCCCGTAACCCCCTCAGCATGTCATTGCAGAACTTGCTTGGTTTTTGGGGTTCTTTTTTGAAGCACCTTTCAATTATTGTTCCTAAAACCATATTTTAGGGATTCATTGTCATCTCCAAGCTCACTATTCCACTTAATTACAATTTGATATGGTACCCTTTGAGCACTATGAGATATGTAGGACAAGGAGGAACAACCTACATTTCAATACTACAAGCATGGGTTTGGGAAATATTTATACCCTTGCAAATGCATTATCCATCTATGTTAGGAGTTGACAAGGCCAAATTGAATGATGGGATAGTTGCATACCTCATGGTGAATAGAGTGAGAGAGGATCCATATTGTAAAGAAGGAACCTTATATAGTTCTTCACCTTCCCTCTATCCAATAACCAATAGGGAGGCTGATTTCTACTTTCTTTCCCTCTTGGATGATATGTATTCTTCATGATTGTGTTCTCTCTTGACATGACAAAAATAGATAGATTGTAATTCATATTTTGACTCCAACATTATCTAAATACCCCCCAAGAGGTTCTAATTCCAAGAACTAATAGATATTTATAGCTTGGATAAATCCAAGTTTGAGTCTCCAAACTTTTGAAGGTATCTAACACATTTCTCCAATAAAAAAACATCAAGATTGTTGCAAGACTTAACTCTACTATGATGTTCATATCAACACAAAAACTACATTAAAAAATGATTTTGTATGAATTTGATAAGTGTAGAATTCTTCCTACCCAACTAACACCTAGATTATCTTAAGAAGCACCACCAAAGAAAACAAAAGGCTTGTCCTTTCCCACCACTAAATCTAAAAATTCACATAATTCTCATGCTTCCTTACTTGAAGATAGTACAATATTGATGAACACCATCTTTGAAGTTGAACCCTTCCTCGAAAAAGTGTTGCATTCAATGCAACCAAATTTCCCAACAAATGAACATCAGCAAGTAATTCCCATTCACTTGAGTACCGACAACTGGTGTACTGAAAGGAAGGTTACAACCCTGTGGGAGAAGAATAATATTGAATCTCCCTAAGTTAATCATCTTGCTAGTATACAATTCTCTTCCTAGTGAGATGCCATTAGGAATTTTTGAGCCTGCTCCTCCTGGTAAAAGAAAAGTGGTTGTGGCAACCAATATTGCAGAAGCTTCTCTGATGATTGATGGAATCTACTATGTTTTTTATCCTGGATTTGCTAGGTAGAATGTATACAATCTGAAACTTGGTATGGATTCGTTGGTCATTACCCCAATTTATCAAGCATAAGCTAAGCAATGTGTTGGACTTGTTTGTTGTACAGGTCATGGTAAGTGTTATTGTTTCTCATTCTTGTAATCTCCTTTAAAAATACCATTTTAGGGTTTTGAAGGGTATTGGCCACTAGCTCCCTTGCAGAGGCATGCCCATTGACCTCTTCATATTCATCCTTATTATCCATTGTGAAAGATGATACACTGTCCATAAGGCCTTGAGGAATGTGAGATGACTTGAAAAGGATGAGAAGGTCTTTCTGGTAGTCCAAATATTTCTTTTCCAATTAAGTGGACATGGTCAACACAAAAAGTTATGTTGACATAGTCAAGGCAATAGTGAAAAATGAGGTCATGTTTTTTCATTCCCTCAAGTTCATGATTTTTGCATTGATTCATAACTTGGGGGAACTTTGAGGTTTGAAAAAATATCCTATTCATAATTATGACCATTTCATGTTCCCATGAATCTTCAACTTTGTTAGATGTTGGGCATGCATCGGTTCTAGCAGCATCACTCAGGCCCAAATTTTGATGGGTTAGTATTGGAATATTTTCACCTTCTTAACATGTTGATCCCGTAATAGTATCCTGTGAATTTAGTGAAACTTGAGAAGCCTAATATTCTTCCATATAAGATATAGGTGCAATATAAATTGAAGGGGAGTACTTGGAACCACTCTGGTTACACATGAATTCTTTAAATCCCCCATGCATGTTACCTTCACATATGATTAGTGAAAAACATTTGATTCAGGAAGCTTCTATTGGGGTAGTTTATCTAGCTAAAGAGGATTCATCATTTATCCTTACAACCTCAATAGTGAGAGCTAAAGGAACAAATAATGATATTCAACAAAAAGAGTAGCTTCTCAATATCTGGGGAATTTCACCCACAAGTTTATTAAAGATAAATTCTAATATCTACAACTTCTACAAGGCACACAAACATGGAGGAATGGTAGTCTATAGTAATATTTTGTTTTGTGCCCACAAACTAGATCTCCTTGCACTTCCATAGAGTATTTACTATCAAAGCTTCCACCAAACCTAAAACTAATGTGAACTCTACCGGGGATGAGAAGAAGATGAGGGCCTCATCTAGATTTCCTATGAGGCTTGGGGTACCTGTAGATTTAAGCATTATATATTGGTCTCAAGACATTGATATAGTCAAGGAAGGAAATCCAATCCTTATCATATAAATAAAGCTTATGAGCAACCAAGGCCAAACATGATGCCACCCAACCTATCGAGGGTTTCAAATTAGTCACTTTAGGTTACAAGAAAGGACCTAAATGGTAGTCAACACAGCCTAAATGGTAGTCAACACAGCCTAAATGGTAGTCAACACAGCCTAAATGGTTTATCTCATAAATGAAATTCTAGGCATCTAGCACTAAACACAATGTCTTGAACACCATACCTGACCTTGATACCAAATACTACTATGAATGCTTCCCATATTTGTAATAAGAGGATTGAAATTTCCTACAGAGTCTATTTGTGGTGATATTGTTTAGGTGTTAGAGGCTATGGTTTAAAGTTGATAGTATTGAGGTAGGAAGTATGGTAGGTTATATAGGTTTAGTACCATTGTAGTAGGAACATGCACATGTGCAAGAGGGAAGTATCAATACTTAGTTTGTTTCATCATCAACATCATCTCTATTCTTATATGGAGCATATGCACTTAGTCACCCATGTCTACACATAATCTATTTGGTTTATTGCATATCCCCTATACCAGTTGACTCCATCTCTATGATTGCTGAGATTTATTTGGTGATATTTCAATTCCTGTGATGAGTGGATATGTGGCAAGAAACATTGTGAATCAGTCATCCCTGTGCACCTTTCCCCTACCAAATAGGCCTATCTCTAAAACTGAGCCGAATTGGAGGGTTAAAAGACAATTCTGGGCATGAACAACCCGATCAAAAGTGATTAACAACCACCACCAACAGGTTTGGAGGAATGTTGGGTTGAATTTGAGGGTTGAAATGGCATTAAGAAACTATTCTAGGCATGGATATGGACACGAAGAGAAAACCTGGGCACTCCAACAGCCTCAATCCTTCATTCTAGGCACAAATAAGGGCTGTTTTAATCTCCCAATCAGTAGCTTACAACAGTATTATGAATTCTGGGTGATTTCTCTCCACAAAAATGGTGTAAACAAAACTAAAAGAGCAGATATGAGTTAATTTCAGACCCTAAAAACCATGTCTGGGTGCGATTTAAGTCATTCTAGACATCTTTATGAGCTCTTTTCATGATGAAATATCATCTCTTCCAAGTTGAAGTAATTCCGGGCACATATTTAACCCCAAACTCTTGTTAGCGAAAGTCTTGTTACATGATTATTCGTAGATCATGTAATGATATTTGGTACATAAATACAAGGATATTTGGGACCCATACTGCAAAGCGACTGGGATAAAGTAAACATCCACAAGTCCTTTGTTCTCTTCAATGGGCTTAAGGAAAAAATGGAAAGATAAATTTCTCAAATCACCATTTATACTCTAGCATCCTTGGAGAAAGGAATCAAGTATCTAGGTTTTCATTTAAAACCTAATGACTACAGGTATGCCAACTAGACTTCACTCAGAAGGTTTCAATCAGTGATAATGATATAGACTTATGAGCATTTATTGACTGTGATGCCCTAAGTGCTCAAGCCGTTGGAGTGTTGTCTCTGATTTTTTTTCAATTAATTAGTTTGGTTTTTAGCATGTTCCAGGCACTGCAGGTAGTTCTAGGGACCTATAGGTATGATCAATATCGGTCTCTTTTGGAGGGTGACCATGTATAGAGCACATCCAACTTCATAATGTTGAAATGCAAACTACAAATGCTACTGGAGGGAGTTATGTGGATAACGAGGAGAGCTCCTATAAATGTTGCATTGTTGTGCCTACAGAGTCACAGACCTATAAGGATAATCTAAAAAACCAAGGAAGTTGCCTTTTCAACTAGTAGTTAAAACATGGAGGAAATATGATCCGAGCTCATGTGAGACAGCAATGTTTTAATTTTTCTGAGAATTTGAAAAAATGTAAAGAGAAGTAGGTGAGTGGGCAAGAAGAAATTCAAAGGAGAGAGAAAATGAACTGACGTAGATGAGAGGAAGAAATTAGTAGACTTAAAACAGTTATGAACTCTTTCAAGAAGTCAAAAAATCTTTGTCCAAATGTTGGATAGTGGAATTTTACTTGGGTTTCTATGATCTACCGGAGGATGATCTGATAATAGTAGAGGATCCAGGACCTCAAGAAAGCTTCTGAGTGCCTAAAATTCAACATTTATTTCTCAAACGGTGAACTGGATTATTGATCCTTCATCATAGATCCCCATTGCCCTATTGTAAAACTTGGTCAAGTTCAAAGCTCCACTCCCAATAGCCATGTGAAGGAATCACCCTAACCTATATCTTGTCGACAAACTAGTAAGTCTTCCTCAAGGCTTATCAGGGAATAAATTAAAAAACTTGACTATTGTATACATGCGACTATCCAAAATGTATGCCATGGAAAGTAGCAATCATGTCTTCCATGTTCTCCGTGTATCATCAAACATTTATTTCCAACTATATGGATATTTGTTTGATTTTTTAACCCCTCAACAAATCCAGGGTCCTCTTGATGTGTTCAACCTCCGACCACCTTGTTGAAAAAACCTCAACTAGCACATTTGAGTCATTTTGTTAGCATTTGACTTGAAACCGAGACCTCTTGGAGTCCCAAACGATCGAAGAAGGGTGGCTTTGCCAATCCACCTACTAGCCTAAGCCCTAAACCCAAATAAAGAAATTGTTACGTTTCTTTACTGAAATTTGAACCAAAGTCACCTAGGTGAAAACTAAATATTCTAACCAAACTAGCTAACAACAAAAATATTTTAAAACATTACTTATTAAATATTATAATAAAATAATATTAAATATCTATTATTGCACCGAGTGAAATGAGGTGCTCTACAGCCCAGTATGGGGGAGATGTTGTAACGTGATGTAACGTTTGTAACAAAATAATTAAAAAAATTCATGTCGGCTCATAAAATAAAAAATTATGGAAAGTATTTAAAAAAAAATCTATGTTGATTCATAAAATAAAATATTATGAAAAGTAATTAAAACATAGATATTCATTTATAAAATAAAAACTTAAAACACGTTATTATAAAACACCCTTATCATAATAATAATACATTATTATAATCATTTCATAGTGTCATAAATAGGATTTCCATAAAATAACTTAGCTTCAAATTTAAGATCCCATAGTGATTCTCAAAATTATAGCGCCTTCCCCCACCTTGACCTACCTTCTTTTTACCGTGAGTATCCTAGACTCGAAGCTCCTTCCTCACCCCAACTTCTTGCACTCATTTTATTTTCCGTAGTAGCCACTGTATCCACCTCCCCAAATAATTTGCAATGATGGTGCTCCTATAAATCTTTGTACTTAATTCATTAGAAGAGATAGGCTAAGTTAGGAAAGAAACAATTGTAGAAATCAAATGGGAAAATGATTTATTGACTAGAAGGTGCATTATTCTCAAATGACTACTCAATCAAGTTGAGTGGTGTGAGGCATGAGGTAACCGTAAATAGATTGATTTGAAAGTCAACACTGACCCACCTCAGAGTTGTTGTTGAACATGATTTGTAGAGCAGAAATGCCGGGGAAATGCAGAGTGGAGGTTCACATCTTTTACCATTCATTGACCCAGCAGAACCCGGAGACCAAGAGAAGTTGGGATTCAAAAGGAAGACTTGGAGAAGGAGAGATACCAATATTGCATTTTGATTAATTTTTCCTGTCCACCAGGCCTCTCAGTAGCAAGCATATCACAGGTATCAGTTCTTTTCAATTTCCCCATGATATAAAACTATGTATTCCTTCATGATGATTATTGGTAGCTTTAATTTGTTTTGTTATATGCATCTAAGTTTAGTAGATGATTAAAGATTAGTTAGGGTTAGGGTTCTATACAGATAAATCAAATGGGGGAATTTGTATGTAGGACATACCATGAATTGGGTATTGAAACATGGAGATAGCTATCAATTCTCAAACCCCATAGACCATTGTTGGTCATTATGTATGCTTGTTATGTAAATATTCATTTGTTCTGTCATGTGGATATTGCTTGAAAGTTGAAACTTATTCATGTCATACTGTAGTGGTCAGAATCTGCTTCTGCATACAAGTACATTAAGGCATCCATTAAAAGGGAGTAAACGGCGGTAGGTTCCCCCGGCGCGAATGCATTATAACAAAATTCCTACTCTCTGTGGCCTGTTTGCAAAGGACCCATGTTGGGAAAATTGTCACATGGAGATCCGCTACGGTCACTTCGGAAAAAGTAGCCAATATAACATCTATGGAAACTTTGCTCCGAGAGGAGTAGCTCCCAATGGCTGCATGTAAATTCTCTTCAGAATATCCTACTAATAATATAGCTCTGAACTCATGCAGTCTATAGGGTTCTTTTTTATTCGTGTTATTGTCAATTCCATCGTTTCATGTTCTTGCTTTGCCTGTACAGCAGGCCTTGTTTTTGTATGAATGCAGATTATAGACATGAATTTTAGAGTTGGTTCTCTATTGTGTACTAAAAGTCTATAATCCTTTCTATGAGTAAATTTCTCTTAGACTGAGTAAGGATACAAGGATCATATCGCATGGATTTCTGGTTCTGCAATCAGTGTGGAAGTGGAAAATATTGTATGATGAAGTTTGTCTCCATAATGATTTTATAGTAATACAATCCCTAGAAGTGGGTTCTTGGGAAATCCCATATTAATTATAAATCCAAATTGATTTCTGTTGTTCTGTAGATTTGACGAAGAGTGATGGTTTGGGAATGGATAAGAAGGGATCTTGTTTCAGTGCCTTGAAATAGGCATTCTGTGCTAAACAGAAATCCCATGCAGTAAGCATGTTTCTGTTTATTTTTGTTTTGTATTTTTTTTCTATTTTTAAAGAAGTTGGTTTCTAAACTTGAATATGGGTTGTTATGTCTCAGAAAAAGCAGGGGCAGAAGAAGGTTGGATTTTGTTTTGGAAGCTTCATACATCATGAAGCTGCCACCGCAAAGGAAGATTTCAGGGTAAACAAACCATTGGGGGTAGGCCAAGAGATACAAAATGAACATGAGAAACCATTGGTCGATGCCAACTAGGAACAAAGTAGTCATGCATCTGCAGTGGCAGTTGAAATAGCAGTTGCTGCAGAGGCAGCGGTTGCAGCTACTCATGTTGTTGCCAAGGCTTTGCGTCTTACATAGTCCTATTATTATTCCAATTTCCCTGAAGAATGTGCAGCCATCAAAATTCATACTACATTTCGGGTCTATCTGGTGCAATCTCTTTTTCCATTATGGTAGCTTTAAATAAGAAGAGGGATTTCACAATGTTTTCATAGCTTAAATTATTTGTTTTAATAATAGGCTCATCTATTCCATGCAGGTTAGGAGAAATTTCCACACTCTTAGGGGTCTCATGAGACTGCAAGCATTGGTGTAGGGCCAGAGTGTGCGGTGTCAAGCAACAAATACTATGTGCTGCATGCAAGCACTTGTTAGAGTGCATTCACAAATCTGCTCCAGGAGGATTCACATGTTTGAGGAAAATCAGGCTCTTCAACACCACCTTCAGTAGAAATATGAAAAAGAACTGGAGAACAGGACATCTAATGTAATCCAGATCCCATGTCTTTGGGCAGGCTTTTTGTCTCCATATTGGAACCTTTAAGGCCACTTGATTCCTTCCTTTAAGACCTAATAGTGTGTAGTTTAGGTTTTTGCTTTTTGACATTTGCGACCTAATTTAAGTTACCTTGTGCTATACCATTTGAAAACAAACCTAATCTAGTTTATCAAAAAATAACCTACATAGATACTCAATATACCTATTAATGCAAAGTGAATATTATACATATAAATACCATCTAAATTTTCTACACTTGTGCCCCATTGCTAGGGATTCTGTTTCTTCCCTGTATAGCTACTGGGTCAAATTACCAAGCTTTCTGAAGCAATAGTTGTACATAAGTCTGCACGGCACTAAATGAATAAGCCAAGACCTAACAACATGTTGGTTAGTTTCTCTTGCAGGCACTTGTGCCTAAAGTGTATTGTCTACCTATTTCAGAAATGCTCCTGTGCAGGTGATGGGTAGAAATGTAGAAGGATGGGAATTCTGCCTTACTACAATAGAATTATCCAAGGACAAAGACAAGCAGAAAATTGCTGACACATACCTTGACATCTATGCATTAGAGGTGTCAGCGGTCAAAATTACATTTGCTTATAAACACTACTAAGTTCTATTGAGTAGAGTCTATTTGATCTTTTGATGTGTTGTTTCCATTTTTTGGGGGTTTGTATTATAACATAGTTATAAACTCATAAATTATATTATATAGGAATGCCCATTCCTGGCTAGAGAAATGGATCTAATCTCATAGTCTTTATAGAACGAGAATTAAAATTTGTAGTCTTGGTGATTTATACCTGCATTATTGCATTTGTTGGAAAACAAGTTATGTTGCAGCTTCATTATTTTATATTTTCCCTTTTCTTTTCTGCCATTGAAGAGTCTCCTATTAAAAGCACACATTGTTTCAGTCCGACAAAAGAAACATGTTTTGTGTATCTGTGGTTCTTCTCTTAAAGCAATTCAGTTGGTTTCAATGAAAATAATGCATGTTCCTTCGCTTCCTTCTTGTTGGCCAATTTCATCCTTTTCATTTGTCAAAGACTAAAAGATTGTCGTTTGTGGATAGTCTAAAGCTGATCATGAACAAGAATGGGACATCAACCTGCTAACCAAGGAAGAAATCGAGGCTAGACTGCAAAGCAGAATAGAAGCTGCTATTAAGCGAGAGAGGGCATTGGCCTATTCACTTTCTCATCATGTATGTGTTTAACTGCTATTTGAAACTGCTAATATGATGAATTGAACAATCTGTTTGACACATTTTGGAAAATCTTGTATGTTTGCAGCTATGGAAAAATCCTCCAAAATCAGTCTAGACCATGTTGATGGTGATTGATCTGTTCGGGTACACAGGGTACTACCAAAGGACCAAACACCAAGAGCAACCACTTCACACAAACAGATCATAGATCAACACACCGATGTTTTGACGTGGTTTAAACCCTCTTGAGGGAAACACTCCACGGCCCCGGCCAAATAGCTTCTACGGGACAATTTATTATGCAAAGAAAGAAAGTTACAAATGAGCTTCTCATAATCGATCAACTAAACAATGACCCTCCATGCTCTTTAAATAGAGATCATGGACCAATCGGGTGTTAAGCCACGGATCAAGGTTAGGTTTGATCTAGGAGAAGTTGAGCCGTCGGATCACTCTATGTCGGAAACATATCGTGACCATCGGATTAAGTATTTACAAATGCATACTAATGCATACTAAAGAAACACATTATATCTAACAGATATATTACACAAGTTGATCTTAACTAACTCCTAAGTGTCTAAATATCCTAACATCCCCCCTTAAGAACAACTTGGGATAGGATTGAAGGATTTACAAAAGTGACACTATTAGGAGAAGGAAGGAGGCATTAGAGCCTATCCCCCCTTAATGACAATTTCCTGAACTCCTAACATAGATCGAAGTTTAGAAAAATTCACTTCTGTAAGAGACTTGGTGAAGATGTCTGCAACTTGATCATCTGTAGGGCAAAAGAGCACTTAAAGAACACGATCATGAACAAGATTTCTGATGAAGTGCATATGTAGCTCAATGTGTTTGCTGCATTGATGTAGAACTGGATCTTTGGCAAGCTTGATGGCACTTTGATTGTCGCACCAAAGTGGAGTAGGCTGTTGCTGCTCGAATGCAAACTCTGAAAGGATCTGTTGAAGCCATAAAGCTTCCTGACTGGCATTAACTGCTGCTCGATATTCTGCCTCTGCTGAAGAAAGAGCAAGAGCTTGTTGTTTCTTACAAGCCCAAGTAATAGGTCCAGATCCCAGAATGAAAACATAACCTGCAGTAGACTTTCGATCATCAAGATCGTTGATTAACTATGTAATTTTCACAATTAATGGCTTCAGCCCAAAATTGAAGACTTAGTCCCTTAGATTGGATCATACAATTAGCCATTTCTTTTAAAGTGCGGTTCTTCCGCTCAGCTACACCATTTTGTTGTGGTGTATATGGAATAGTGTGCTATTGTTGGATGCCTTGTTCAGTGCAGAAAGTAGTGAACTGTTTGTTAACATATTCTCCTCCATTGTCAGATCTTAACTTAATAATTTGATGACCAGATTGTTTTTCAACAAGGGCCTTGTAGGCCAAGAACATGTTAAATACTTCACTTTTAAGTTTTATGAAATAAACCCAAGTGCGTCTGGTGTAATCATCAATGAAAGTTAAGAAATATTTGAAACCAGAAAAGGAAGCAGATGGAATAGGACCACACAAGTCACTATGCACAAGCTCCAAGGGAACTGAGGCGTGCCAAGAGGCACGTTTGTCAAAACTGTCCCGATGATGTTTTCCGAGTACACAACTGGAGAAAACACCATCCCTGCAAGATACCATCGAAAGACCTGTCACCATATTTTCTTTACGTAGTTGTTGTAGTGAGCGATAATTTAAGTGACCAAATCACTCATGCCAAAGTTTGCTCAAGTTATCACTACGAGCAACAAAAACTGAAGGGAAAGGTGATGACCCAAAGTTGTTAAACTTGTACAACCTGGTAATATCATCAACAATTTCGATAGCTAGGACCTGTTGAGGATCTTTAAAATCCTTGATTACAACTTGGTGAGGTGTAAATGTCACATTTTTACCTTCACCAGAATGAGTGATCTGATAGACTGATAATAAATTGCAGGAAATTCTTGGAACACATAGTACATCACTAAAATGACTATTATCTACTGGAACTGTTCCAGCTCCTACAACACTTAGAGATCTATCATCACCAACAAATATTTGTTTGGTATTACATTCATGCATAATAGAAAAGATGGCTTGATCCTTAGCCATATGATAAGATGCTCCAGAATCAATGAGCCATTCATTTGAAGTAGAAGAAGAAGATGCATTATAAGAATAACCAGAAGCACAAAGTGCATGTCCATGAGAGGCTAATTCTGAAGGCGAATCTAGGCTAATGTGGTGCTTCTTCATTGCTGCTTCCAAGGCTGCCATCTTCTTGAAACACTTAGATTCATCATGATTATATTTCCCGCAATAGTTGCAATGACGCTCAGTCTTCTTGCCTTTTGGCTTGGATCCTTTGTCATTTTTTAAAGAAGGAGTTGACTGAGAGGGTTTTGGACCCTTGTTTGACTTATTATTGCGAAAATTTTGTTTCTTGGGAGGCTTGGACTTTTCTTTCTGTTGGGACAATAAGGTTTTCCCAGATGTATCTGCATTGTTGATTATTCTGAGGTGAATGAGTTTATCTTGTTCTCTGATCAAGGAATCACAAAAGGATTCAAGACTAGGCTCTTGATAGCTAGCTGCATTCAAGGATGCTTTCATGGAGTAAAATGTAGATGCAAAAATAGAATATGCAGGTCCAAGTTTGGAAAGAATATGATAAATGCATTGTTTGTCTTCCCTCTCAATCTTACATTCTGCACATAAGAGTTTAAGAGTTTTGTACTTAGATAAATAATCTTGAATGCATGAAAAGTCACTTGGATTTAAAAAAATCAACTCATTTTCGAGTTGGTGACCTCGAATTTCATTGTGTTTACCAAACACAGATTCCAACTTGTCCCAAGCAGCATTAGGTTCATCAATTCCAGATATGTGGAATCGCAAATCAGTAGAGATGGACATCCCAATCAATCCACGAGCTTCATCACATCTATTTACCCATTTTATTTTCTTATCATCATCAGTGGGTTCTTTTTCTTTCCCTGTGGTAATTCTGAAAAGTCCCCTACTTTGTAGAACATCCTCCATACGAGATTTCCATGAAAAATAGTTGGAACTGTTAAGTAGAATATCACAAGAGGTGGCCATATTTGTAAATTAATGGCTGTAAAACTAGAAACCAATAGTTTGGATGTGAAGAGCTTGAAAAAATAGGCGGTTTAAAAAAAAACGGCACTGAAAACTGACTCTGGATGATGAAGTTATGTTTGAACAAAGAAACTGTTGAAGATGTCCCCAATAGTGACGTGGTAGCTAGAGAATGTCCAGCAAAAAAAAGAACCCCCCTCTTCCCAAGATGAACCTTTTGACAATCACTTTACAAAAAAGTTGTTTTAAGTGAATCACTTTTGTAAAATAAGTGATTTCACTTTTACAATGATATTACTTTTAAATAGTGCAATAATAAATAAAAAAACTTAAGTGACTTGTATTTTTATTTTTTATTATTTAAGTGAGATGCACTTTTACAATAAAGTAACTTGAAAATAGAAATTGCATGCACTTTTCTTTTTAAACGTAACTTCCTAAGACTTGAATTCAAGACCTATTAAGGAATAAAGCAACTTTGAACCAAGTGAGCTAGATTAAAAGGTATGTAAAATATGGGAATGAAGAAGGTTTTTTTTTTTTTTTTTAAACTCTTCTTGCTCTGTTTGCGTGCTTGCCCTTTTTCCTGCAAAACAAACCATAAATTGAAACAAAAAAAACTTCTCCACACTTGTGGAGTTAGATCTTATTAGTTTTCCCGAAAAGTATACGTTTTCTCTCTGTTTCTGATTTGCCGAGATCGTGCAAGGTGCACGGCAAAGAGCATATGCAGCCAAGAAAAACCCTTTCCCTTTCTATTTCTTATTTGCTGAGATCGCTCAAGGTGCATGGCAAAGAGCATACGCAGATGGGAAAGCAACAATCTGAACCAAAAAAAATCTAACAGTATAAAAAATGAAATATGAGATGTTTTCTTTTAAAAAAACGAAATAAAAAAATGCGTCACTGTAACATTATACCTTCAGATCTGATGAAATACGCGTTTCTGGAGCAACCGGGAACCGTTTTCAATCAAATGAAAACTATTTCCCAATGGAAACGACGCTCCAGACGCAATGGAACACCTCCCATAGCCCAGAAATGCACATAAATACTAGAACTAGAAACCCTTTCGAGTTTCAGCAACAGCAGTTCAAGATCTAGATCATAACCGGAAGCGGCACTTCATAAAAGCTCTGATACCCTGTTCGGGTACACAGGGTACTACCAAAGTACCGAACACCAAGAGAAACCACTTCACACAAACAGATCACAGATCAACACACCGATGTTTTGATGTGGTTTAAACCCTCTTTAGGGAAACACTCCACGACCCCCGCCAAATAGCTTCTACGGGACAATTTATTATGAAAAGAAAGAAAGTTACAAATGAGCTTCTCATAATCGATCAACTAAACAATGACCCTCCATTCTCTTTAAATAGAGATCATGGACCAATCGGGTGTTAAGCCACGGATCAAGGTTAGGTTTTATCTAAGAGAAGTTGAGCCGTCGGATCACTCTATGTCGGAAACATATCGTGACCGTCGGATTAAGTATTTACAAATGCATACTAATGCATACTAAAGAAACACACTATCCCTAACGGATATATTACACAAGTTCATCTTAACTAACTCCTAAGTGTCTAAATATCCTAACATGATCCCGACAAGCCTCACTGGGGATGGAGCTGGTTAGAGCACTGGATGGAAACCAGGCCATGGGACAACCACAGGATCACTGTGAAGGAAAATTCTACCAGGAAGCTTCAAACCATAGGTGAGATTGGACAAAAAACTTCACATATAGGGTTAAAACAACATGATGCAGAAGCGACCAACATTGGTACTATAAAGTTTGATCCATTGCTTTCTTCTGTCACATCTCAATTGTGTTGACATAGTTCTTTTCTTTTGGTCTATTGCTTATTTAAGTTGCTAATTTACAAAATTTTATATTTCATTCCTATTGAAGCAGATTTGGTGCATCTAGCTAGTATCCATGCCCATAAGTATTCTTATTCAACCTAAGAAAACAACTTCTTTAATTGCTAACTAATATGTCAAAGTAATCATTGAGTATTACATTATTACAACTTAGTCATTGATTGATTATCCTCATCACAACAAGGAATGAAGTTTAAAGATTAGGCTCAAGCCCATAGACTTCCTTTAAACTTTCTTATGTTTATGAATCAATGTGTTGGTTAAGGGTGATGATTGAATATTTGGTCTGAGGTTAACTGAGGCAGGACATATCAGATCTAAGGCTACCTACAACGTAGGGTATAGAAGTGTGCCATAAATGTTGATGCCCTCCATACATTGAGACAGGACCATCCTCAAATTAGGCCATGATGAGAATAAAATTGCAGATATATGCCTTCACAAGCTGTGGCCTATCAAGATGAAGGGTCTGAATGAAACAACCCTAATGACCTTCCAAGAAGTAATGCACTTCACATTATAATCAATTGTTGCAATACTCTAAAAATAATTGGTCCAAAATTGTTGACATAATGCTCAGATCAAAGATAGATATGAGATTAGGTCTGCTCCACCATTAATCTTCCAACATCTACAAACTCCTGACACCAAAGGTGAAACCTAAATAATTCTACAGGATTAAGGTGTATCAGCCCCCTTTAGGGTTGTTTATATAAGAGGAATTATGCCAAAGATATCATTTTTTCACTGCTCATTCACATAGACCCACCTAGATTTAAGATCGTTGCTCACGGTTTCCTAAAGATCTGAAATGAAGACATTGGGAGGCTATTTTTTATGCCCAGGCTTGGTGATTAAGGTATGATCATATTCATTACTGTTGCAAGCTCACTTGGACCTTTATTTCATCCCTTATAGTTATGGCACATTGAAACAAATTATTAGTCTGTTAATCATGGTTGTGTGAAAGTGGAAGATTTTAGAGAATGAAAACATTCTCCAACAATCATTTACTATTATCTAAATACCCCATGGACTTACTTCATACCTTTTAATTCTTAGATATCCTCAATATGGGATCACTAGGACAGATATATTAATAAACCTTTGTTCCTTCTCCAAAAATAGGACAACCCAGAAACATGGGCATCCCTAAAGTGGTTGGCCCAAGACTTTATTTTCACGGGTTGGCCCTTTAGACCTTATTGGAATGGCACCCTAAAACATCATTTAGTGTTGGGTTCTATTATAATGAGTGCAAGCTGCAAGGAGTCCCTTTCCAAGGCTACAAACGACCTTAATCTCCTCTAAGGTTAGATTCATGATGATAGGATGTTATACCAGCACTATTGATAGTCATCATCATGCTATTTTCTCTAAACAACCCCAGGGAAATTCCCTTATTAATCTAAACATTGTTGACTGCTTTTCATGCATAAAAACTACCCCACAGACTGATCATTATCAAATTTTCACTCAAAATTAGTTGTAAAGACCTCAAACGATGATTGTTCTAAAACAAGGTTGGGTTGCGCTGGCATAAGGGGTAACTGCTACTATTTGGCACCTTCCAAAACAATGAGATAACTCCCTCTATTGTGTGAGCATATCTTCAATCTGACTCCTAGAAGATGCGCTCAGACCCCACTATGTGTTGTTACAGGACTACTATGCAACTGTAAGTCTGTAGGCTGCTGATCCAAGTCTGGGTGTTGTGGGTGACCTTACTGTTTTGAATGGTTAGGGCCCCTATTTAGGTCTCATACAGTGCACATAATGTTCTCATACCTGTTGCACATACCCTTTCAGCTACAGACCTAAAAAATGATGCTTTAATGGCTTCCTTAGGGATAATATTGCCACATAACCAACTCCAAATGAATACAAATATGCCCACATATGACATTTATCCTCGCTATAATTTTCCATAATGCCTTCTAGTATGCCCATATTTAATGTATGGCCATATTCATTACTATTGGATTGTACGGGATTGACAATGAAAGGGCCCACTACTGTAAGAAATCAAAATTTCCCATTATGCTCATAAGTGTTGTATCTTATTTTCTCAAGACTATGATCAATAGCACATGTGGACACCCATACAAAAAGGGGGGTAATAGGCCCAAATATGGTAGTAATCCTCGTACAAAATGGAGGTTAATAGGCCCAAACATAAGAATTCTGGTAGAGTGCATTTTGTAAACAAATGCAAATCAGTCTACCATGTAATTTACTTGACATAAAAATGCCATTGAATCCAAGAAGGAAATCTATAAGATGCATTTGGTTATAGTCTAGTTGGTATACCTGTTGTTCAATGTTCTTACTATGAAGAGGGTGCATAATAAGAGGCTCTTGTAATTTCTTCTACTTGCATATCTTCTCTCTTTTCGATGACAGTTTTTTACTTTCATCCAAGTATGTTATGCTCCTTGTGCTAAGAAGATGATGATTATCAACACCCATGTATTCTTTCCTGTCTTCAACTTTCACTGAATTTTGTAGTTGATTAGTATTTTGTAGTTCATCTCGCAGGTCACTATCTCTTACTTTGTTATTTCTAATGTTATAGGCCAAGATTTTATTGCTAGCATCATTAAATGAAGCCATGTTGAGAACGGATTTGCTATCTATAGCTACTTCTTTCTCAAATTCTTTCAACACCGGGGAAGAAACCTCCAGTGTTTTATCGGGGGTCCCTGCACCTACAAAACACTCCACTACTATCAATTGATCATCTACACTATTATCTTTAATATCTATGTCCAATCTAGCTTCACTCGCTAACCTACCTTCTCCTTCAAAAACACAGGTTTTCACATCTATTTTAGCTTCTTTTTCACCATCATATTTACTCATCTTGGATGCATTTAACCCATCCTCTGTCCTCCTTCCAGAAACACAAGTCATTTCTGTTAGTAAAGCAGAAACCATCTCTTTCACTGCTTCACCCTATTTCCCAACTGGAACAGAGCTATGTTTTGTACAGTGTTCCACCTCTTGATTTAAGGAAAAATATTTCCTCTTTCCAGCAAATTTATGTTCAGGGGGCATGCATGGATATACATGAACCTTGTCATTTCCATCTAAAGAAGAGTTTAAATCCTCTGAATATTCACTAGTTGGGTGCTCTAAAGCCTTGGGTGTATCAAGTGTGTCTTTTTGAGGATCATGCCTTCCAATTTTCTGAATTTTATTCAACAATTCATAGCTAGAAACACTTGGACTCTATTCGGAAACAATAAGGTCCTTCACTTCCTTTATCCAAAATGGTACTTCTATCATCTGCATGGTCACTAGGATTAGAATGGATTTTATCAACAAAGAACCTTATTGTAGACTCATCCAGGATACCCTATCCTACTGTTGAGGAACATCTTTCACTGACAACAACAAGAACTTGCCTGTCTTTGGAATTTTCAGTGGCTGCTAGATTTACCAGTAGATTCGTACCCCCATCATCCATATCACTTAAAGTTACATTAGAAAGTTGTGATCATCTCCTTTGAAACGGTTTCAAAGCCAACTCACTCACTTGTCTTAACAGTTTCTACTTGAATGATTTAAATAAGATAATTTAAAATTTTATTAATGTCCAATGAATGAACACAATAAATAGGTCAATGGTGCTCAAAAGTACAGCCAGGTGGAGTGTGAAAACAACTCCTATCACTACTCTATCAAAATTAGGAAATGAAATAAATAATTAACCTATAGATATAAAATGTAGCGCAGATGCAAAACCATGGAACAGAAAAATTTCCAAAGCTTATTATTGGAAAAGAATTTGTTGACAAATGAAAGAAAAGTAGGGAGATTGTTTTGAAAATTTAAACAGACAAATGCATATCGATCTTCCTCTTCCTTTGGTTTTTATTAATTCTTATCCAAGGCTGCCATCTTTGCTCAATTGCTTGACTCTATGGAATTTCATTGCAAAAGGATTCCCAGTTAACACATTGAATGGTATCCAAGGTGATTAGAACTTCATTTCTAGACAGTGAGCTATGTCTTTTAGAAGTTGCAAGGTAAACAATGCTTACATCTTCATTCAGTGGGTTGGATAAGATCACTTTCAGTCTTTGACTCTTTTAAAATGGTGAGTTGCATGGTGTCTTTCATACAGCACATGGTCCACTATCATACATGTCTAGTTTAAAAGTTTACAGAATAGCTAATAGTTTTTGTCATTCTATTCAGTGAAGTAGAAATGTCAAATGTTTTTGGATTTTCTATGAATTTTCTGGTATGCTAAGGGTATTTTACTTGACCTAGAAGCTGAGAAACTAGAGTTGCTTGCTCTTCTAAATGAGCTATTTTCAAAGTGAAATGCCCAAAAAATGTGTCCTTTAAGGCCATAAGATTTTGAATAGAAATGAAGCTGTATTTTGATTTTTGATATCATTAGCCTTTTCCCCAATGTCAACCATTATTGCGAAGATGGTTTTAGAAAAGCAAAGTGACTTCCTTATTGGAAATTAATTTGATCCTCCTTTTCTTAAGCTACAACTATAGGAAATGTAGGTCATTGTACTTCTATATCATTTTTTTATTGAAGAATAACAGTCAATTGTTGAAGAAGGTTTTAATTTGGTTCTTGTCTTTTTCTATTTCTAAATGCTTTTTTTCTTCTTCTGAGAAATAGTGATTTATATGATCACTGAATACCAAAATTTTCAAATAACATGATAGATCAATTAGAATTTCCATTTCCTCCATTTCAGAAACCCAATTATTGTTGAACCCCATAATACGTAAAATTGTGTTGAACTGACCTTTGGAAGTAAGCATATGATGGAGAGAATCTATCCTGGATCCTGGAGGGAAATTATGGTTGTCCTGAAAATGGCAGGGTTTCAATTTTGGGGATTTCTAGTTGCCCACAATGTTAATATCATCTGATTGTATTCATGGAAGGATTCTATATCTGGTTTTTGTAGTTTAGGCAAAAATCTATCCTGACATGTGCAAAAAGACTGAAGCTTGAACATTCCAATTCAATTGGTTCAGGTACCAGTGATAATACATAATGAGAGTGAGAAGGAAAAGGCCTGGAGTACAATATACAGTGAAGATACCAAGAAACAGTCTATTCCTGTAATAACAGATTAGCAACTCAATGAGCACATGTAAAATGCCTTTGGACTTTGGCCTTGGACCTTTATTTGCTTGTTTTTCCTTTATGATAGAATGTTAATTAGGTCTATTATTAAACTATTATAGGTACTCACAACTTACATTTTCAATGAAATGTAGGTATGGTGAATTGCAAGGACTCAATAAACAAGAGACAGCTGATAGATTCGGAAAGGAAAAGGTCCATCAGTGGCGTCGTAGTTATGATATCCCTCCTCCAAATGGTGAGAGCCTAGAAATGTGTGCAGAACAAGTTGTTTCCTACTTCAAAGAGTAGGTATGAAAAACTGCTTGCACTTTCGTTAATTATAGTTGTTTTCTTTTATTTTCCTGATCTTTTACCAGGTGAGAAGGGTAGCTAGATATGATTGTCAGTGTCTCTTGGGTTCTTTTGCTTTATAGTTTTGAATTGGTGGTCATAAGGTGAATTCAATTTTCATATTTGTGAATTTGCTTTTAGCAATTTATCTGTTTTGGAGTCACATTACTTCCACAACACACTAAAGATAGCTTGATGGATGGATGTACTTTGCTTAGGGGATTGGGGCCTCCATCACCTACATAATGAAAACTACCATAGTTCTTGTTCTATTTTCTTGAATTCTTCTAGGTAATGGAGACTTTTTAACATTTAGGTATATGCTTTCACAGATTGTGCCTCAACTTCATTGTGGGAAAAGCGTGTTGATTGCTGCTCATGGCAATTCTTTGTGGTCTATAATAATGTATCTCGATAAGTTATCTTCTCAGGATGTCTATGATCATCTAACATGCCTCTAGATTATGGTTTCTTCATCACATATTCTTTTACAATTGTGATATTGTTCGTTGATCTTTCTGGTTTGTTCTAGCCATTAGAGTTGACTTGAAACTTTTCATTTACACAGGTTATAAGTCTAGAGATATCCAATGGAATCCCCATGCTTTATATATTCAAGGAAGGAAAATTTATTAGAAGACGAAGTCCTATTGGACCTTCAGAGGTTGGATTTTATGTGGTTACTAAGGTATATTCTATCTTTCATTATGTCATCTAGTCTGCAGTATTAGTTGTCCTACATAAATGTCATTGATTTATGCTGCTGTTAATTTAATAAAAGTTGAATCAGACCCTTTTATGGATCATTATCCTTGCTTGGCTCTAATGATGGAGACATTTTATATATTTCCGATGTTTTCTCAATTTATTCACCAATTCTGCTACGCTCTTCACTTGGAATAGTAGTAGATGATATATCTCCATCACCTCCTTCTGTGAAGCCATATTTAACCTCATTGTTATGCAATGATTCAGTATTAACCACCAGGACACTATTAGTGTGAGAAACATCAATCTACACTTTTTTCTTGCTATCACTTGCATCATTTTTATCAGAGATAGTGGGAGAAGATCCTTTACTTGCTAGTATGACAATGTCCTCAATCTTCCCACTACTGGGACATGGAGGTGGATTACATCCAAGGTTGGGATGTTTAACTATTAGTTTGGGACTGTTTGTATTATCCCCATGGGAATGATCTATTTCCTTGTCATATGTGTGACCTGATTGTGATGCCTTTTCACATGTCGCACTTTTACTCCATATTACCTTCCCTCCATTGGCCTCCTTTTGGCATCCTAATTTTCTAGATCCCAAAACTCCATTTCTTGATTTCCTATGGTGTGATCCTAAACTTGAGCTATTAGCACTCATGGAATCTACTATAGAGCTCCGAGCATTCTCTTTCCAAAGTGAACCTATAGCCTTTCCATGCTCACTCAACCATGACCGATTGTTATTTTGTTATTGACTAGAACTGCTACTTTTCTCTTCCTTAATTGAAGTCATTGAAAAATCATTTGTGCCACTCAACATGGTCAATTTACAATGAGAATCCTTGGTGTTAATGGTTGAGGAGTGCAACAAAGAAACCTTGTTAGACCCTGAGGGATAGATGTTGATCTTGATAGAATATATGTTGGCCTAATATGTTTGAGACTGTCTTTGCAGTAGAGTTTAATGGTGTTGATTTTTTCACAACTTCAGTAGGTCTTGCATGCTTGCCACCATAAGTATAAGCAACGTTTCATGTATCTTTACTTATAGGGAAAATATGCTCCCTGGCTTGATCCAGATTGTGTCATTGTTCTTCATTACTGCATCGACATGTTTCTTCCAAGTATCAACTAAGATCCTAGCCTTCCTCTGAATCTGCTGGTGCTTCTGATTTTTCAAGTGGTTTACAAATTTTCCACCCATACATGTCTTTAAAGCATCAAGATATACAAGTAGTCTATCAAGATCATGTAGAAACAATAACAACAGTGCTTCAACAAATTTGTCACCCTCCTTTTGTATTTCTGCATCTCAAGTATTTCATTTTTGGGCTTCTTGAAGTCAATCATCCAAAATAGGAAAGCACCCAAGCTACACAAATTGGCTGAGACAACCATCTTGATCGGTGGTTGCAATCACACCTACAAGGGATGTACGCCACGAAGCCACAATTCCTTTCTTACCATCATCACTTCTAAGTTTCAGACCAACTACATTAGATGCACAAGCTTCCCAACATTTTCTGAGCTGATGTGGCTTCCATCTTTGTCAGTGATTCTGGCAATTTTATGTTCCTAATGGACATGGTGAAGGAAAATGGTCATAATAATAACGACATATGTGTAGCTTGAATTGAAATGTTGAACGGAAATTGGGGTAGAAGGAATCTCTATTGGGAGTGGCAACTACTGGAAGGCTTATTTGGTGTCCATCAGCTGCTCAATTTGTTGTCACATACTCATAGTCACGGAGAAGGTATATGTGCACTGGGGTTCATAATACCACTCCTTGCACGTTCATATTGAAAACCGTTAAAGAATATCCTATCTCAACTGCATTTGTCAAAATTATGGAGAATCAATTTAGATGATTGTGCTTTTATAGTGATTTTAGTGGCCCTAACTATAGATCCTTTCCTGCTTCAATGTCTATCCTTCTCACTTTATACAATTTTGATGTAGCTGTATCTATAAAAAAAAATGGGTGCTCCTTTGTTGCAATTTTCTTTGTCATTCCCTCCCAAAATCCTGTGTTGCAGTGTCCTTGTAGAGGTTGTCATTTATTTGTAGCAGCAGACACCTAAATATTGCAAAGTAGTAATCTCCTACATTTATTCAAAGGAAAATTAGAGTTTGTCTTCTACCATGCATTCAAAAAAGTCTGAAAGATCTAGTACTATTGTTAGGAGATCAGCCAGCGCGAGTAGAAAAATAAAATAAAATATGGCATTTAGACCCTTTTGCAGAACACCTTAATAGATTATATAATTGTTTTGGATATTCTATTGTCTTATTATGGTATTTTTTGTGATTATCAGTGTGTTTTGAAAAATAAATTGGATTTTAAGCATGGTTGTCTTTGGATATTATTGTCTTTTCTTAGATTTACAAATGATGCAATCTAGATTTTCATATTGCTCCTCTCCCCAATTCTGAAAGGGTGCTAGCTCAATGGAAGAGCGCCTGCCTTACAAGCAGGAGGTTGGTGGTTCAATTCCTCCATGCCCTATTGATATTTCAATATTGATATTTTTAATAAAATTATATTTTATTATGATTTATTATGGAGAGGGGGTTTCAAACCGTCTTTGTATGTTTCTACGAGGTGGGTTCTAAACCGCATTCATATGTCACTATGAGGGGGGTCCAAAATTGCACTTGTATGTTACAACGAGGGGGGTTTGCAACCACCCTCGTAGGTACCTACGAGGGGGGTTTGTAACCGTCCCCAAAGGTTTGTAATAAGGATATTTAGGGGGGGTTCTGGACCGCCCCCATAGGTGTCTATGAGGAGGGTTTAGAACCGCCCTTATAGGGGTCACAAACTGCCCCTATAGGGGTTTCAAACTGCCTCTATAGGCCTCTAGGAGAGGGGGTTCAAAACCGCTTCTATAAGCCTCTATAAGGGGGGTTCTAAACTGCCCCTATAGGCCTCTACAAGGGGGGTTCCAAACCGCCCCTATGGGACTATACGAGGGGGGTTCACAACCACCCCTATAGGCCTCTACGAGGGGGGTTTGAAACTACCCCTATAGTCCTCTACGACGGGGGTTCCAAACCGCCCCTGTAGGTTTGCATGAGGGAGCTTATTTGGGGGGTTCACAACTGCCCTCGTAGGTCTCTCTGAAGGGGGTTCAAAACTTCCCCTGTAGGTCTCTATGAAGGGGTCTACGAGGGGGGGTTAAAACCGCCTACGTAGACCTCTACGAGGGGGGTCACAAACTGCCCCCAAAATTCACTTTTGGGGGCGGTTTCAATCTTGTCAAAAACCCCCCTTAAAAGGAAAAAATTTTAACATCGATGCCTTTAGGGGCGGTTTTTCCAAAACCGCCCCCAAAGCCAAAACCCCCCGTGTAGGTAACTTTTGGGAGTGGAAGACACCCCCTCCTAAAGGCCAAAAATGTAATAGTGAAAAGACTTTAACCAAAGGTTTTCGTATCTCAAAAAAAAAGTTCCTACCAATCTTCTTCCTGCTGAAGAATTGTTGGTGGCTTATTATGAAAAGGGTCTGCCTCCCCCTATTGCAATATGGGTCAAAAGGGAACAGAAGGGTACCATACTAGAAGCATTTGATGAAGCAATCCAATTCGAGAAGGACATCTTTTTCTAGAAGACAGCCCTAAAAATTCAGAAGGACAACCTTCCACTTCCCGGAAGAAAATTGATGCCGCTAAACCCGCAATTCAGAACAAGGATCCGTTTGATATGATTGAGATGAAAAAATTCCTTCAGAAGATGTCAAATGAGATGGTGGATTTGAGGAAGAACACTAATGATAATCAGAATTAGAACAGAGGTTTTGTAAGGCCACCATTTAGGAGACCTTACCAACCTCCACAAACTCCACCACCACCAAATCCGACAGATGCACTCACAAACGATGAACTCTTTTTTATTTTTAGAGCATTGGCAGCAGAATCTCAAGTCACCCCTGACACTTCCAATGATAAGACTACCTCGGATCCTCCACTACCTGAAGAAGAAGCAGAAGATGATCCATAGGTCGATGCTGTGGGTTGCTTTTCGGAACTTCCTATGTGTGAAGAAGAAGAAGAACCTGAGGCAGTGTTTAACACACAACATCCTTATAATACAAGGTCAAGACCACAACCACCTCAAGAACCTTCACCTTCTCCCCCGGTTTTCACAAGTAACAAGACTATCCCACAGAAGGATACGTTCCTCCCTCAAATGGAGTACAACCTGGTTGAAGACTTAAAAAGAGTTAAAGCAAACATATCTCTATTTGAGCTACTCAAGATTCTTTGTATGAGGGATTCTTTACCTAAAAACATGATAGTCAAATAGTCTAGAGAGTCACAGAATAATAATCTAGACTTTGTCACTAAAACTGATGACAAAAAACCACCAAGTAAGAGAACTCCTCCTTTCTTGCTTACTTTTGAGATTTTCAACTAGAATGTACACAACTGCATGATAGATTCAAGAGCGTCATCAAATTTGATGCCCCTCTCTGTTTGCAGAAAATTGAATGCACCGTGGGAACCCTGTCCAACCTAGATTGTGCAACTTGACAAATCCAAAGTCAGAGTGGTTGGAAAATTGAGAAACGTTATACTCACACTGTCAGATGATCCCAGGATCCATCAGACAGTTGACATTGTGATAGATGACATTCCAAAAGCCTATGGGATGTGGTTAAGCAGGGACTAGTCAGAGAAACTTAAAGGTTACTTTGCAACCGACTAGTCCCATTTATGGTTTCCTTACAATGGTCAATCGAATAAAATTAAGATCATCAGAGAACCTTTTATGAAACAGACAGTTACTGATCTTAATGATTCAAGTGAACCTGCTGGTTATCTCACCTTTCGTGCAGAGCAATATACATTCGATAACTTTTTCGGTGAATTCCCAGTTGATGCCTCACCAGAAGAAAGCATTCAAAATGAATCACATATCACTCAGGTTACTTCTATACCTTTTTCTGGTGAAATTCCGCATAATGTATTTAATGTGAATACAAGTTTTAGATTAGACCCTTTCTCATGGACCTTATTTTTCGATGGCTCCAAGTCCAAGGACAGAGCTGGAGCGAGTGGTGTTCTTATCAATCCTAAAGGAATGAAAATCATGATTGCTTGCAGGTTAGAATTTGATTGCACTAATAATGTAGTCGAATATGAAGCTCTTGTGTAGGGGCTCAAGAAGGCCATTGATTTAGGTGTACAAGAAATAGAATGCTATGCAGACTCTGAAATTATAGTCAAGCAAGTCAGAAATAAAATACACTACTTATCTCCGCATTTGGATAACTATCAAAAGTTGGTAAGGGATTTAACCAACTCATTTTCGGCATTCAATATTAAATCAGTTCCCAGGTCACAAAATTTTGATGCAGACCTTTTAGCAAATACAACATCTAGACTGATCCCGCTAGAAGGTCTGTCTCCTCAAACTTTTTCTATCGAATTGATGTACAGACCATCCATTCCGGATAATGTGACTAATTGGAAAGTGTTTGATGATGACCGACAAATACTTGACTTCCTCACTGCTCAGGATACATTTCAAGACACAACCATTGATGAAGCAGAGCATGAAAAGTCACTCGACGATCTCTCAAATGTTATCCCAAAGTCAGTGATCAATCTAGAAAAAGTTTTACAATTTATAGGACAAGTTCAAATCTCAAACTAATTGTAAAACTCAAATCTCATCGTTGAACTATGAGCGGGTCAACCTAGGCAATGAACAGGAACCTCGTTTCATTAATTTGGGAGTTGATTGTACCCCTGAAGAACGCAGAGCCATTATTGCATTGTGTAAACGGTATAAGGATGTTTTCGCCTAGATGTATGATGAGTTGAAAATGTTTGATACTAGCATCATGTTTCATAATATACCCATGAAACCAGAGGTTAATCCATTTCAACAAAAGATGCGGAAGATGCACCCCAGTTTGGAGCCTTCTGTAAAAAAGGAGATGGAGAAGATGGTCACTGCTCGAATTATCTTTCCGGTCAGGCACACTCAATGGATTGCTAACTTAGTACCTGTCCGTAAGAAAAGCGGGGAAATTCGACTGTGTGTCGATTTCAGGAACCTAAATTGGGCTTCTGAGAAAGACAACTATCATGTTCCACCAATGGAGCAGATTCTTCAAAAGTTAGCCGAGACAGAGATGTTTTCCCTCCTAGATGTCTTTTCAGGGTATAGCCAGGTTATGGTTGCCCCGTATGATCAATTGAAAATAACTTTCAGACCCCATGGGGTGCTTTTTCCTACAGACGGATGCCTTTCGGGCTAATCAATGCAAGAGATACTTTTCAGAGAGCTATGGATATAGATTTCCGAGGGTTAATGCATATTTCTATCGTATTTTACCTTGTCGATATCACTGTTTACTCTAAAAAACAACATGAACATGTGTTTGCTTTGAAACAAGTTTTCGATCGCTGCAAAAAATTCGGTATTTCTCTCAACCCGAAGAAATCTATTTTTGTAGTAATAGAAGGAAAGCTGCTTGGATTCATTGTGTCGAAGAAGGTATGATTATTGATCCTGAACGTATAGAGGCTATTTCAAAGATTGGTTTACCAGGCTCGCGCACAACAATGTAATCCTGCTTGGGTAAGATTAATTTTGTACGTAGATTTGTACCAAATTTTGCCCAGATTGTTAAACCATTACAACTTTTGGTCAAGAAAGATGTGCAGTTTACATGGTCATAGGAACAGAGAGATGCGTTTATCCAAATTCGAAAGGACATTGCAGAAGCTCCTGCTCTGATGTCCCCATATTTTAATAAGGATTTCATTCTTTATAATTTGCCACTGACTTTTCTTATGCAGTTGTCTTAACTAAAAAGCATGACAATGATACTGAAATATCGATCTCTTTTATGAGCTCAACATTCAAAGGTGCAGAGATTAAATACTCGCAGATCGATAAGTAAGCCTATGCGGTCTACAAATCCATCAAACATTACAGACCCTACTTGTTGAAGTCTCGAACCAAAGTCATTGTTCCATATTTTGCTATCAGAAATGTGCTCATCCAGAAAGAATTGGGGGAAAAGAGGGCCCATTGGATGACCACCCTACATGAATATGATCTTGAGATCAAGCTGGCTAAAATTGTTAAAGGACAAGGTCTTTGTCTTCTTACTGCACAATCTAATGACCCCGCATAGTAGCAGTCCGAATGGGATCACGAGGAAGAAATTCCCCTAGGTGTTGTAAACATTATCGATGCCCCGACATCGGAATGGAACGACGATATCAGATTTTTTCTGAACCATGGGTTTGCTCCTGAAACTCTTGATTTTAAGAAAATAAGGGCTTTAAGACTGAAATGTGCTCCTTATCAACTCATTGATCAGCTTCTTTTTAGAAAAAATTATGATGGAGTATTTCTTAGATGCTTGGAAAAACATGAAACTGATGACATTTTGTTTCAATTTCATGCAAATCCTACTGGAGGACATTTTTCAGGAGAGACTATAGCACACAAGATTCTTAGGTTCGTATATTATTGACCCACATTGTTTAAAGATGCTTATGCTTATGTGAGGAAGTGTGAGCCATGCCAGAAACGCACAGGGAATTTTAGGAAACCTGCATTTCCTCTACAACCGGTTACAATTCGGTTTCCATTTCAACAATGGGGATTGGATTTTGTTGGGCCTATAAACCCTCTTTCATCCCTTCAACATAAGTATATCCTAATAACCACAGACTATTTCACTAGATGGTGGAGGTAGCTCTTCTTAAACAATGTAATGCTGCCCAAGTAATCTCTTTCCTTGGTAGCCAGATCGTCACACGCTTTGGTGCTCCAGAGTACTTAGTTTTCGATAATGCATCCTACTTCTCTTCAATTGATATAACTAAATATTCCTTTGAGATGGGGATTAAGATTAAGTTTTGTGCCAATTATTATCCTCAAGGTAATGGTTTGGCTGAGTCATCGAACAAAAACCTAATAAACATTCTCAAGAAGATTGTAGCTTCTCATCATAGAGATTGGCACACACAGTTGTATAATGCATTATGGGCAGATCAAATTACCCCAAAAGCAGCAATTGCAAATTCTCCCTACTATTTCGTTCATGGAAAAGAAGCCATCCTTCCCACTAATCTTACCACTCCTTCGCTAAAATTGGCCCAGTCCGTCCAAGAAGATGATTCTTCTCCCCTACAACAAAGAATTGACACCCTCTTGAAGCTAGAGGAGGACAGGGAAATAGCCAAGAACAAGTTGTATCATCATCAACAGATGGTGAAGAGATGGTTTAATGAAAAATCTTCATCCGACAGGGAATTTTCTATTGGTGACTTGGTTCTAAGGTGGGATAAGCAACGTAAATATAAGAATCAGTACACTAAGTTTCAGCGCCTTTGGTTAGGACCTTTCATTATTACAGAAAAGATTGGTCCCAGCACTTTTCGATTACAGATGCTAGAGCGAGTTGCAGACACCTTCCTAGTGAATGTGTCTCTTCTCAAAAAGTATTTTGTTTGAACAATCTGGTGCACTTGTACATAGGCGTGGTTTGTTTTTCAATCATTTGTTTTATTGCATTGACATTTTGATTGATTTTCTTGTTCTGTTTTGATTTTCATTAATAAGTCTTCACACTTATGGTAATGGCTTATGATCACTTTTCTTAGCAACAATTGCTTCTGAAGTTTCAACATCGTTATCAATCTTACTTTCTGGCTTTTGATTAGAATTTGCTCTAAAGAATAAACAGTCAAATAAGTGCAGTGCCTTTGGATACTTTTCACTTTGATCATTATCTTTCACAATGCTTTATTTGTGTAATTGAGGTATGGAGGATGGTCATCATTTCTCTATCTGGTGTTTCATGGTTGAACGACATATCATAATAACCTGACAAGTTTTGATTGCTCATGGATCTTTTTACAATCACTTTGAATATGAATTTTGCTTAAAATTATAAGTTACAAGGTGGGTGGTCTTGTTATCAAGCCATCCCATTAGGTTCATAGGTGTTTAAAGTGGAATGACATCTTCACATCAAGCCACCACACTTGGAAGATGACTTTTAGTTCTGCTGGAAGGTGGAAGATCCTATTATAGGCTGGTCCATTCATGATCCGCAAAGCACTGGTGAGTAACATTATCACTATATGGTCAACAAGCCATGGTAATGCCTTGTAGCCTATGCCAAAATAAATTTCTTTGTCTTTCATTATGGGATTTTTGTTGTATACAAGAACAGGGGGGTCTTATCACAAGCCAGCCCTGCTATGATCATGGGTCTGACCTTGGAATGGAATTATCACAATATGGTTACCAAGCCATGATAATTTCTTTTGGTATTACAACCAGAAGACAAGGAATCTCGACATTGAGCTAGCTTGACCAGCTTCCAGATCATGCTTGTGAATGGCGATGTTTCATCTAATCACCAAGTCAGTACAGTGGTCTTGTATCAATAAGGCTCTATGTATAGAAAAAAAAGAAAAAAAAAGAAAAAGAAAAGACAAATGAAAAGATAAAGGAGTATATATATAATTCATAGAGGATCATTGAATATAGATGTAGTTAATAAACCAAGGTGATCTGTAATTTGGATATCCGTTAGCATTTCTAAGACTGTGCCCAGGTTCAACACAAGCTGGTTTTCAATGATTACATTATGGTAAAGATTTGGTATTACTCTCTAAATCCTTTTATCAGATGAGTGTTATCTTTAAAATGGTCATTGTCGAGATCTATCCATTTTCATGTTCATTGTTTGTTGGCTGTTATCTTTTGAGTATCTTCTTTGATTTGAGTTTCAAGAAATCGGTTGATTGACATGTTGTCTTTAGATGTATTTGATTGCAGAGATAACTGGTTCTTCCCAGCAAGTCGCCATTTGTTGTGGCCACAACATATCCCATGCTTAGCTAAGCACGGGAGCCCCAATTTTAATAAACGCAAAGTGTGGGTGAGTCATCTTGAAAATTTTAGATTTTGATTTTGCCTCTAAATTATTCACCCATGCTTTTGGTCTGCTTGTTTGTAAGGGTTTGATTATTTCTTCCAAAGTGCTTCGGTCTGAAAAGAGCCAAAATTTTGAGTATTTTATTGATTGTTATCACCATCCTGAAACCCGAAATTTGGAGAACCCGAAACCCGCAACCCAACAGGTGCGGGTTGCCGGACTGTTGTTTTTTTTAAGTTTTGGTTTTGGTAATTCCGAAATCCACAACCTGATGACTGCGGGTTGCAGAATCCTTCTTTAATAAGACTAAAAAATAATTACCCCGAAACCTGAATCCCGCAATGGCGACATTTGGCTTTCGGGATTGTGCTTTTTTTGTTTATTCGGTGTGTTCTCCCAAAACCCGCAACACGTAATTTTGGGATGCGGCTTTTAGGATGGTTATGTTGCTTCACAGTTTAATGTTTTCGAAGCTCGCCACCCACATAGTCAGTTTTCGGCTTTCGAGATCCTTTTTTACTTCCATTTTTTTTGCATACCACAACCCACAAATCCTTACTTTCAGGTTTCGGCTTGCGGGATATTTGAATAAGAACTTTATGAAAAATTTTGAACCCGATTCCGAATCCTGCTCCAGTTAATCTCAGTCGTCCATATGTTGTGGTTTCACGGTCATGTTGATTGTGGGTATTGAGTTAAGTTAGGCTTCTCCATTTTCTCTTTTGAAAGTTGGTTCTGCCAAATTATCATTTTTTGTGTAATTCATGACAACAGATGCTAATACAAGTCTATCAGTTACTTCATTATTGGATGGACACCATCTCTCCGCCTTAAGTTCACCATGTCTAGACTCAAGCTTTGACATCTTGTCATTTTTGTTCCACCTCTTATGATCGGATTTGTTACGTGTGAAGAATTGATAGCTCGTGTACTGAAACTCCTAATTGAGACCTTTTTGCACATCAACTTTTTCACCATAAACTTCGTCTCCGTTATTAATCACCAGTCATAATTATTGATGGGAGATTGTTTGTAACAATGTGATCATAAAGGTAATTCAAAATCATGCGAGTAGTAATTGAACTCGTACTTCGCACAAGCTTTGATCCGACTAGTACATACCTCGGCTCCTTTTATTACAATTGAAGTAATTATAATGGATTGCCTAGATAAGTTTAATCATTGCAAATTGGCCCTCTCAATTGACATCACTCGGCTTGTTGGCCTTAAAATAGTAATTAACGTAAAAACTTTAGACTGTCCATTTCCTTCTGAAAGAGTAAATACTCTGTGCGGCATTTCTTTTTACATCCTTTTATCTAAGACTTATTCAGAATGAGTAATATATATGCAGGTGGTGAATCTTTTGATGTCCATGTTGATGATAAAGAGCTCAACCCCTTTTTATATCAAGAAATGTTGTCACCACCATTTGATGCAGATGTTCCTAATCTTAGCAGCGGTAGCAGTGAAGAGGAATTTGAAACGTTGTATGCCTACATGCAAAACTCCGTCTGAGCAAAAGAAGAAAGTTTCAGAAGAACCAGCTGATCTTGATGACGATGTCATACAAGATTTTATAATAAATCAAGAATCTGATATCCCACCATTTCTTCCTGAAGTAGATCCTCTAATGGATTTCTCTGTTTTTGACAGTGGGTTCCCCGACCCTAAATGTCCTACAGTAGATGCTTTGCAAGCCACACCACATGTCAAAGATAGTGATCCATTTGTGATTGAATTTTTATGGTGCCACGAGACCTTATTTGATTAAATAACAAGTCTTTCTTTTGTGAAAGGTGGCGGAAAATCTTTTAAGCTTAAAAATTTCAAGGTTTCTTGGATCGATGGTTAGATCCGATTTTGTAATCCCTATTTTGTGGAATTTCTCTTTTTGGAACTCTTATGTAAATTTAGTATATAAGGAGGAATGTTTCCCTTAGTAAAGGGTTGGGAATTTTGGAATTGCAATTCAGCAGGAGTTTGGACTGAAGATACTGTGTTTATCAGAGTCATTGTAATTTTTGTACAAGACTTCTCTATTCAGGAAAGTTATCTTTTTAATCCACCTTCTATCATTCTTCAAATTTATTTGGGAATTGCTGAATTAATGTTTCAAATTTATCATCGGTTATTGGGTTTAATCTTTTGCAGGACATTCGTTAATGCATAAGATCTCTCATATTGATTTCTTTGTATGTCTGAATTATGCTCAAAATTGTTCTATTGAATTTCTTTAATTGAACATTTTCACTTTTATATTTCTGCAAATGATTCGATGCAAACAAACATGTATAATCAAATGCTAATTTTTCAATTAACACAATGATTACAGATCATATATTTGAATAGGCTTAAAGACTTTGAAGAATTGTCACTTAATTTTCATTAACTGATTATGCTTTAAATTAATAAGTCAAGAACCCGAAGACATTTTTGTTCAAGGAACTTACTACTTGTTCATCACGCTTCAATTCTGATCTGCACGATATCAACTTTTCCTTTTAGGTTAGATCTGATTTAGAATAGGTTCTTTCCTTAGTTAGGTTAAGTTAGGTTTGTTAACCAGCTTTCATACTTTGTTTTCCTTCATAGGAAAATCGATCTTTCAAGATCAAATATTTTACTCATAGAGTGCCAGCGGAGGCCAAATATCCGTGGGTGATTACCACACCAAACAACTTGAGGATAGAATTGCCCTTGCCCAGGGTCTTTCAAAGCCTTTGGCTGGGTTTTCATCCCCTGTTGTCTTCCTTGGACCGATTCCAGCACTTTGCACTTACCCTGCACCCCCGAGGCATCAACAGGTCCTTATAATAAGTAGTTTAATGCTCATGGTCAAGCTTTTGGTCCACCTTATAGTTCGGTTCCATTCGACCAACCTTTTCTGAGGGATTATAATCAAGCTTTCCAGCTGCAGCTCCTGTTCCTTGCATGTTTGAATCTTCTAGATCTTTCGAAGCTCACGAATGATCCGGTGTGTCATGACCCTAGTTGGCCTCTAGTCCCTACCAAGCTCCCCTTGGACATTCCTAAGTTCAAAGGGAAAGGTTGTGAGGATCCAGGATATCATGTCACAATGTTTCACCTTTGGTGCTCCTCCAACTCGTTGAATCATGATTCCGTTCGATTATGACTATTTCAATGCACCCTCACGGGGGTAGCCGCAAAGTGGTATGTTGAGTTTCCTAGGAACACTTATAGGGGATTCAATGAGATCGCTTTGGTTTTCTTTGATCATTTCCAGTTGTCGTTTCTCTATTATACTAGTACTGAACTTTTGTCTACCTTCCGTCAGAATAAGGCCACACATATTTCTGACTCTTGGGTCTAGGAAATGCCCCTTTTTGGCCATCCTTATTACATCATTTTGCCCTGATTTCATCCTACTTTCATAAGCTATATCCATGTCTTTCTCCAGATCAATCAATGATATTGACAGGTATAATTCGTTATTGCTTTATTTATTTTATGCTTAAGATTGTTAAGATTCGAGATCCTACTCCTTGGTTTATGCTGATTTGTGTGATTTCATTTAGTCAAGGTCTAAAGCGTAGGTGTATCAGCCAAGTAACGCCAGCTGTTACTCTTCAAAGCACCAACTCCTCATAACTCCAAGGGACAGCACATTCATCCACAAGAATCTGTAATAGTCTTCCACTGAAATAGAACCCAGCTGCAACACACAGATCGCATTCCAGCTTTCCAAATCCGTTGATCCATCGATTATTGGAGTTACAGCTCCTTCATGAGTAACAACCTCATTCAATACGGCTGTAATAGTTAGTTGTAACTATGCAGCATGAAGATCATAGATCTTCATTACTGCACGAGTTTAGGGGATCGTGATCTATACTGTCAATGTATAAATATGCATAGACTCTCGTAGCCTGGGGTTGGACAATTACCATTTTGTATAAGCTGTAACAGAGCACTGATACTGACAATTTTCCATCATTAATATGAGAGAAGAGTTCTTCATTTCTGTGTCTTAATTTGTTGTGATTCTCGGCGTCTCTGTTAGAATTTTAGGGCCTACCTTCTCACAGAGATAGCCCGTTAAATTAGGTGGGGTAATTTATCTTTCTTTTTATCGTGTGGTGTGGAGTTATTGTAGATGTTACTATTAGCTGCAATAGAGATTAGATTTCCTTTCGATATTTCACGATTGCATCTTGAATAGCTGTAGCAGATTGGTGTGACAGTCAACTGTGTAGGATAATTCAATTAATGCATGTGTGTCTGAATCAGCTGTAACAGCCAAGCTCAATTTCAATATCTTTCATTTGTTTATGCTTTCTAGCATTTCTAGTAATTATCAGTTAGAGTTCAAGCTTTAGATTCTGGTTGTTGTTGTATCTTCAATTGATTTAAAGTAGGAAGATTATGATTAAGTAATAGTAGCTCTTAGATAGATCATTTTGGTAAAGATCAATTATTGTAGTTCGATAATTATAGGATTTAACTTCTTACAAAAGCAATCGGGTTTATTTATATTCTTAATTTTATAACTGATGGGTGATTTCTGTAGGAAGGTAGTTTCAATCAAAGCCCTAGATGTGTGAATTAGCTTAGTCTACTTTTTGGAGTGAGTTTGGCTGGATAGACTGGTAAGATCATTATCTACATTTAGTAAATCAACTGCTTGACATTTTTATGCACAAATTATGCTTATTACCATTGAAATAAAAGACCTCCCTGGGTTTGATAATTTATATTGACCATCCTGTGTGTTAGCTTTAATAAATTGACATATAGGGTG
Source organism: Larix kaempferi (assembly GCA_027924585.1). Classification (NCBI taxonomy): domain Eukaryota; kingdom Viridiplantae; phylum Streptophyta; class Pinopsida; order Pinales; family Pinaceae; genus Larix; species Larix kaempferi. The sequence continues at coordinate 13,093,741 of BSBM01001051.1, read as the reverse complement.
ACCAACATTTTGGCACCGTTGCTGGGGATGGTAATAGATAAACAGAGTTAGTAGTTGGTTTCATTTGATTTGATTTTAGTTCAATTATTTACAGCATGCATGAATACAAGAAAAATAAATCGGGAACCCCCTTTAAACACTAACATTGCAGGTGGAAGAGGTCGAGCTCGTAATGCAGGTTAGGGAAGACAATCATACATTGATGAGATAATTGCTAGAGCTGATTCTTCCACTAGACCACCGTGGAACTCTACAGGCAGGGGAATTTATGTTCCTCCCAATCTTGAACATTCGGTATCCACAGTGGAGAATACAACGGGACCTTCAACTCCTGTTGCAGAAATTAAACCTCCTGAAGATAGGGGAAGTGTTGTAGGTGGACCAGATAGAGAGGATATCTATCATATCAATGGAACCAAAGTTACCAAAGAAGTGTGCTTGGAGACTCGCCGAATAGCAAAGGAAGAGAGAAGGCGAGAAGAAGAGAGGAGAAGAGAAGAAGAAGCTAAAGCAGAGGAAGAACACATAAAGGAAGATGTTGAAATTTGGATTAGAACCATGGCTGGTAGAGAACAGGAGGGTGAGAACAAACATGGGAATAACCGAGAAGAGGAAGGAGAAAATAATCATCCTGGTAATACTCTAGCTACATTGGAATTCCCTATCCTCTAAACACCTGGAGCAGCTCCTATGAAAAATATCTCACCATCAGTCCTCCCGAATTTCCATTGTAATTCCTCTGAGGATCCTGATGAGTTTCTTTTTGAGTTTGATATCCTTTGTCGCAGCTATGATTACACCTCTAGTGCTCAGAAGCTGAAGTTATTCCCAGTTACCTTGAAAGGAAATGCTCTGCGTTGGTTCATGAGTCTGGGTCATCATACCATTACTAATTGGGACCAAATGAAAAACACCTTCCTTTCTAAGTACCAAGAATATTGCAGAACTAGGGATAGAAAAGAGGAGTTGTTTAAAATGGTTCAAAAGGATGAAGAACATTTGGAATACTTTGTGGAAATATTGTTGTACAATTTACAAAGATCTTGTCATGCTGAGATTGACAAGGATGTGCTCAAGATCATCTTACTAAAATTTATTCGAGAAGACTGCCTTGATATGTTAAATCTGCTAGGAAAAGGAGATATCTTGAAGGAACCTTTCAAAAAGATCGTTGAATTATGTCGAAGGTACTCTAGGGGATCCTCTAGAACTAGCAAACGAGACAAAGACTGAGACCAGGATGTCTTCACTAGGACTCAAAAGTCAGCTAGTGGAGGGGCCACTCGAGCAGAAATAGGAAACTTACTGGAGAATTTTAAAGAAGACATGATGAGCTCCATTTCCCCAGAGTTAGATGTCATGTGAGAAAAGCAGAAGCAAGTGGTAGAAGATCTTACACTTGGTGTATTATGTCCTAAATGTAGGAAAAAATACCCATTGAAGGAATTCCCATTGGACAAACCAGAGGTATGTAGGATAGGTGAAATCAAGCATGATACTAAGGAATGTCCCTCATTACCTAAGGTCAAAGCAGTCCTACAGGCATCCATTCCGGATGTGGAGCCAACATACTTCATGGCATAGAAGAAACCATGGTAGCCTCGAAACCAAGGTATGAATCCAGACCCATCATTTTTTCTGAATAATATGAATGGAATGAATAATATGCATAATATGAATACATAATTCCCTTCACATTATTCTAACAACCAGTGCCAGCCATCTCAGAACCCAATGCAAAATCCTAACTCATGGACACCATGGTCACAACAGTCAAACCAAGCTCCTTGGAATTCCAACTGGAGAAATTCTTACCAAGGAAATAACTTTCCCTATCACCAGATTCAGTATCAACAATATCCCTCTCAACAGTATCAGCATCAGCAGTATCAGCACCAACAGTATCAGCAACCACAGCTCCCTTTCCAAAACAATGCCGCACCTATGAATACAATACTTCGACCACAGCTACCTACACAACCTAACCTGAACCCAAAAAATAAATTAGTCCTTCAAGTTGAGACTGCCAACATGCCTGTATATTCCATCACCCAGATTCCCTACAAGGATATACAATAACGATTAGGGAGGGTGGTGGAACCTATTATCACTGAGGATGTTTCACCCCCAGTGATTGAAACTGGAGTAAATCAGCACTATGAGAACATGGTCAATTCAGCAAGCCCCATCATTGATGATGTTGATAATCCTACTGAAATAGTAGCTGAAACTCAGAAAGTAACACATGATATATCATAGACTACACAGTTGAATAGAGAACCACCATACCGTGAATGATTGGCCTTGCAAAAAACAGTGGAACAGCCCCGATTTGATCTCATGGGGGAATTGAAAATTTTGTATGTTAAAATTCCACTATTACAAGCCCTCCTTGATGTGCCCCTTTATGCTAAGACGATTAGAGATTTGTGTGTCAAGAAACTAGGAAGAAGGCCCAGGGACCCCCCCACTGTCCACGTGTTCGGAAAGCTTTCAGAATTAATAATCAGGAAGGCCCATATGGCAAAATACGATGACCCTAGGAACTCAACTGTTACAGTTCACATAGGGAACACACAAATTCCAAATGTCTTGGTGGATTTAGGTGCAACTATTAACGTTATGACCATAGAAACTGTGAAGAAATTGGGACTCACTAATCTTCAGTCAACCCCTACTATTTTGGAGCTTGCTGATAGATCAATGATCAAGCCTGAAGGGATCCTAGATGACGTCATGATCTCAGTCGATTCATAGAAATACCCTAAAATTTCTTGGTGTTACAGCCGAAATACCAGTTGGGGGGACACCCACTGATCCTGGGAAGACTGTGGTTGGCCACAACAGATGCCTATATCAGCTGTAGGTTAGGATCAATGACCATTTTAGATGGAACTGAGATCAAGAGCCTAACCCGGTACCCTCCAACTCAACCAAGAACAAAAGCTGAGACTGCATTATGGGAATATTTGGAGGAGGAAGAGGGTGTGCAGTCGTTATTAAGCATAGGGATAGCCTTAACGTTTAAAGATGAAACAGAGGATGATGCCATTAAAAGTTTCATCAATGAGCCCATGTTAGTCAATAAAAATTTCTATCAGATCTTGGACAGTACTCTAGATGCAACAAAACAAGAAAATATTATAGAAGAAACTCTAATCAGTGATGCCAGTATAATTCCAGTACTCAAGAATTCGAAAAGTGTTCCAGTAGAAATTGGGCCAGGAAAAACATTGAATATCAATCTTAATCTAGCACCTAGCGAGATGGAACAACTAATCACTCTACTGAAACAACGTAGGGGAGCATTCGCTTGGGAGTACACAGACATGAAAGGAATTCCTTCTCATCTGTGCACCCATCACATTTATATTAAGAACGACTCCAGGCCTGTATGTCAACCGGAACGAAGGATGAATCAGAACCTAAGGGACATAGTGAAAGAAGAAAACCAAAAAATTTTGGAAGCAGGATTCATATACCCAATTTCAGATAGTGAGTGGGTTTCTCCACTTGTGATTGTGCCAAAGAAGAATGGGAAATGGAGGGTCTGATGGATTACACAGAATTGAACAAAGCAATGCAGAAAGACCATTTTCCCTTACCTTTCATCGATCAGGTCCTTGATACCTTGTCTGGGAAAAAGTATTTTTCCTTTCTGGATCACTTTGGTGGCTATAATCAAATCCAGATTGCTCCAGAAGACCAGGAAAAAACCACTTTCACCTGTCCATGGGGGACTTTTGCATACCAAGTACTTCCTTTTGGGTTGTGCAACGCACTAGCCACCTTTCAGAGAGCAGTGATTGGAATCTTTTCAGAAATGGTAAATGATTGCATGGAAATTTTTATGGATGACTTTACTCCATATGGTGATAGTTATGAAGAAGCACTGAAGAACTTAGAAAAGGTTTTGAAACGCTGTGAATAAAGCCAATTCTCTTTGAGCACTGAAAAGTGCCACATGATGATGAGTGAGGGCATATTGTTGGGGAACTTCATCTCTTCTGATGGTATCCAGGTAGATCCATCCAAAATCAAGGTAATTGAAAACATATCAACTCCTGGAACTCAGAAGGATGTACGTAGCTTCTTGGGGCATGTTGGATATTACAGAAGGTTCATAGAAAACTTTTCCAAACTAGCTTCTCCTTTGTTCACTCTGTTGATGAAGGATGGACAGTTTGTCTAGAATAATGCATGCCAAACAGCATTTACTGAGCTAAAGAGAAGGTTGTCTACAACACCCATCTTATGGGGGGCCAATTGGGCTCTACCTTTTCACATTTATTCATATGCTTTAGATACTGCCATTGGAGCAGTGTTGGGTTAGCTGGAAGGTAATGCTCCTTATGCCATTTATTACATTAGTAAAAATTTATCTCCTATTGAACTGAATTATACTGTCACTGAAAAGGAATTTCTTGCCATTGTTTATGCCATCAACAAATTTAGACATTATATTAATGGATATTCTACTTTTGTGCACACTGATCATTCTGCTATAAGGCGTTTAATTAATAAACCAATCACGAATGCTAGAGTTACTACATGGCTGTTACTGTTACAACAATTTGATATCACAATTATTGATAAACCAGGAAAGGAAAATGTTGCATATTTCTTAACTCGACTTACTAACAGTGATGACAATTTACCTGTCGAAGATTCCTTCCCTAACAAACATTTGTTTGCAGTATCAGCTCATTCCCCATGGTATGTAGATATTGCTAACTTTCTAGCTGCAGGCAAGCTCCTAGCACATCTGTCAAAGAGAGAAAAAAGGAAGATCATACAACAGAGTGCTACGTACTGCTGGATCGATGGCCATCTTTTCTACACAGGGATTGATTTAGAGATCAGAAGATGTGTTAGAGAAGATGAGATCTTTAGCATTCTTAAAGCTTTCCATGATGAGCCCTGTGGGGTACATTTTGCAGACAAAAGGACAGGTCATAAAGTTTTGAGAATGGGCTATTTCTGGCCTACATTGTTCAGGGATGCAAAGAACTATGTTTAGGCATGTGATAGCTGCCAAAGGATGGGCCAACCCAACAGATTAGATGAGATGCCTTTGCAGCCACAGCTTGTGGTTGAACCATTTGATAGGTGGGATCTAAATTTTGTAGGGCTTATCAGTCGTCCCTCAAAGCAGAAAGTTCACATCTTGGTTTGCATAGATTACATGACCAAATGGGTAGAAGTTGTAGCCTTGGTTAAGGCCAATGATCAGGCTTTGATTGATTTCTTATATGAAGAGATTTTTACTCGGTTCGTAGTACCTAAGGAAATCATTACCGACTGTGAACCACAATTTGTGTCTCACAAGTTGGAAGCACTGTTACAGAAATTTCATATTCATCACAGAATAACCTCGCCATATCATCCACAGGCTAATGGCCAAGTGGAGAGCACAAACAAGGTTATTGAGGCTATTCTGACAAAAACAGTGAAGAGCCATCGTAGAGATTGGGCTGAAAGGCTTCTAGAGGCACTATGGGCCTATCGTACTATGTGGCATAACACCACTGGTTTTTCCCCATATGAGTTAGTGTATGGTAAGAACGTTTTTCCAATTGAATTTGAAATCAGAACCTTGAAAACAGTTGTGGAAGCAAACCTGGATTTATCAGAGGCATAGAGGGACCGATTGAATCCGCTCAATGAATTAGATGAGAAGCTCATAGCTGCAGTACATCGTACAGCTTTAATCCAACAACAGTGCTCTAAATGGCATGATGGATTTATAAAGAAGAAAGTCTTCCAAGAAGGAGACTGGGCTCTGTTATATGATTCACGGTTTAAGAGGGACTTTAAAGGCAAATTGCGTACCCGTTGGTTTGGCCCCTATCAGATAGATTAGGTATTTGATAATGGAACAGTCTGGTTGATCACCATTGATGAAAACAATGTACCATTATTCGCAAATGGTCATCGGCTGTGACTGTATCACAAGCCAATCTCAAGGGGAGCTTTCGTTTCGCATGTTACAGGTGATCCAGACTATCAGCTAATGCTAGGACAAGGATTTTTCTCAACCCCTATCAATTTTCAAGAATTGCAATATCCACGTGATTTGTACATAAATAATCCATTTTCTTTTTTTTTCATTCTGTATTTTATCTTTTTTTTTCATTTTGCATTTGATCGGGTTTGTTTGAAGAATTATGTGTAGGAACTAATTGGAGTAATAACAGTCGTGACTAGGCCAAATGACTATGGGCACCTTGCATTTGTTCCTGATCTAATACAACTCTTTTTAAGAAGATGGATGATTCGTTACCTTTCAGCAGTCAGCTGAAAATTTGCCTGTTACTTCATATCGCGTAGCTGCGACACCTTACCTTGCTCATTCCTACTATTTCAGCAGCTGTGACTCTGCTATTCCTGACCAATCTGCCAAACTCAGCAGCTGCGACTTTGCTATTTTTGACTATTCTGCTAAACCCAACAGCTGTGACTCCATTATTCTTGACTATTCCGCTAAACCCAGCAGCTGCAACTTTTCTATTCTTGACTATTCCGCTAAACCTAGCAGATGCGACTCCTCTATTTTAGACTATTCCGCTAAACCCAACAACTGCGACTCCACTATTATTGACTATTCTGCTAAACCCAGCAGCTGCGACTCCGCTATTCTTGACTATTCCGCTAAACCCAGCAGCTGAAGTCCACTATTCTTGACTACTGTACTAAATCCGGCAGCTGCGACCCCGTTATTTCCACTTCATTTCAACTCCTTCCGTACAACTGCGACTCCTCCATTTTTGCTTATTTTGCTAAGTCTAGTAGTTGTGACTCTGCCAATTTTTTTTCTCTCCGATTGATGATGCCAATAATGATTCAATTAGGTGTCATTTTTGTTGATCGCTCCACAAGATCCAATCATGGTTTGCCACGAAGGAAAATTTCGGGTGTCTTGAGTAGTTGTTAGCCTAGGTGGCGGTGACCACATCACTTCAGCACATTTGCATTCATACTCGTGAGCATGACGGCTGGCTGTAATGATTGATCCATGGCTAAGACTCATAAACACAAAGGTATGGATCGCATCTTTTACATGATTTGGCATAAAATTAAATACAATAATAACTATTATGTACTATCGTAGCCCTCGATTAATGAACCCATACAAATTAACCTCTAGGGATTATGTTAGGATCATGGTTGTATTTATTTCCCATCACCTTACCCGATTTGCACTTATTACCCCAATTCTGCCAACTTCCTCGTCCCAACGGAATGTTCATACTGGCACAGACTTGCCTAAAACCTAATTTTTGAACACCAATGACCCTTTGCATGTTCGTAAAACTTCAACTTCCATGTCTAGACTGGAGATTGTTGCTTTCGTTCTGAATTTTGAGGGATTAAAATGGGAAACCCAGTCCGACATGAACCAATAAATAAAAAAGTTGTACATGCCAATGCAAAAGTTCTTAATATTTTTACAGCGGCAGGTTGGATGGAATATTTTGAACGGTTTGAACGGTTTCCACACAGAAACCACATTGCAATTTGCCCTCAACCTAACCGATACTCACTCCAAGGTTAGGGGACTGCGTGTGGATGTTATAGAAGAAATCATAGCTGAGGTTACTGGCTTACCCCTGGTTGGGAAGAAGTTATTTGGACAGAAGGCACATAATGCAAATGCGGTGAGAGAATTTTTGGCAGTTAGAGAGCAAATTAGTCCAAAGCGCCATGGACTAGAACTGGAATCTTTACCACCACCCTGGAATCAAGTGGCAATCTTTGTGAAAAGATACATCTCTTGTGGAGGTAGGTACCAAATTGTTTCCTTCTCTGAAATTCCCTTATTGTCTCATTTACGCCATGGAAATTTGGTGAATATACCATTTTATCTGCTTAAAGCCCTACAAACTATGGCTAGATATGCAAGAACTACCCAACACCCAGTTTCCTCCCTTACTAATCATGGTATAATCAAATTACTAGTCTTAAGATCCATTGCAAATCGTAATTTAACCTGGGAACAATTTTTGGCTAGAGATGCACCAATCATACAACCTGTATTGGAAATGGAGGATGTTGGTTAAGATAGTGAGGACCAATGTTCCTCAAATCCAGTTGGGGGGGAGGCTAGCGCATTAGAAAACCATACCAGTGATGAATAGGAAGTAAAAAAGGGAGAAGCAACATCAACAGAAAACCCTATTGCTATGGAAATTGTGATGGAAACCATGGAGGAGGAGGCAAAAAAATCAGAAACTGTAAATGCAGAAGTAGATATTCAGATAAAAGAAGCTAAAACTGGAGCAGCTGTTGAAGTTGCGATAGTAGGAGCTGCAATTGCAGAAATAGGAATTTAGGAGGAAGGATATCAGACATGAATAGTGGAAATTTTGAAGGTTGTTTCCTCTCCGGAGATAAGGGGGACCATTATTGAAGAAGAAAAGGCCGAGGTAAAGACCCCTGTGACAAAGAAACAAAGAGTAGGATCAAGAAACAGGGGTCAGACACCTACTGCAACAAAGAAAAGAAAAATCAGAGATGTCAAAGCGCCAGTAGAAGTAAGCAGTGAGGAACACCCAATGGGAATGGTCAGGAAAAGAAGGACTCGATCGGTTGTGGCAGCATAAGCAGCTATGACAATAGCAGCCACAGAAGTAGCTACAACAACAGTAGGGGTAGCAAAGACAATAGAAGAAGAAGAGACAGTGGATTCAATTGGGGGTAATATTGAATCACCCTTAGCAGAGACAGCAGGAGCAGTCAGAGAGAATAGGGAGTCACCTATGGTAGAGAAAGCTCCTGTAACAGGGGTAGATATAGAGATTCCCATTTTGAACCCCAAGTCATCTGCTGCTATGCAGGAACCTTCCATAGAAGAACCTCAAATCGAAAATCTCCTACTTGAAAATGAATTATTAAAAGAGGAGGTGCATATATTGCGAAATGAGCTAGAAAGATGGAAGGGAGTAGCTGGAAAACAAACAGAGAAGAATTTGAAGACATTAGCAAATGTTGCAAACTTATTAGAAAATCGATCTTTTGCATTTGAAAATGAGAATCATGGAGAGACTATTTGTCCAGAGTGTGGAGATATATTTTTTGCAGTAAGAAACAGAGTTGTTGTGCTGGGAGTTGTATCACAAAGGCATGTATAGATAGAGGAGGTGGAAGAAGGAATGCCAAAAATTGAATTAATGGGGAAAAATGAGCCAAGAATTGAAGGGATCCCTGATTCAAATTTAGGAGATGAAAAAGTACAGTCCTAGCCATTAGGGGACATTGAGCTTCTTCAGGACCAGTCTTATCAGTCAGAAAGACTTGATATAACCCAAAAAAAATCTCAGCAGTTCCAAGAAATTAAAGAACAGGGGACTGTCACACAAGAACCAGTACCCTTGAAAATATTTAGTGAGGCTGTAACTCAGACAACAACATTTGATATCAAGGACCAAGAAGAAAACACAGTTACACAAGAACCGGTGTTTCCAAAATCAGTTGCTACAGTTGCAACACAAACTGAGATGGTTGAGGTTGAAATGAAGGAGGATGTTGTCACACAAGAACCAGTAGTCCTAAGAATATTTGCTGAGACTATAACACAGACTGAGGGGGCTGAGGTTGATATGGAAATAAAGGATGTTGTTACACAAGAACCAGCATCCCCAAAATCCATGGCTGAGACTGCATTACAGGCACAGATCACTGCAACTCCAATAGAGGATGAAACTGTTGCAGTGCCAAAGCAAAACAAGGAAGTTATTTATCTGGACTCTGGTGATGAAAAGGAGGTAGAAGACAGAATATTTCAACGGCTGGAGAAGAGGCTTCTCTGGTTAAATCTCGAATTGGATAAATGGCTCAAGTGGATTGATCAGTTCAGGAAAGGTATGATCTCTCTCCAAGAACATAGGAATGTCATTAAAGGTCTAAGAGAAAAGTGGAATAAGGAGTTATTCTTCCAGAAACTCCGGTGGGAGAAATTTCAAGAAAAATTGGATGGATTGAAGAAACTTAAGTCTCTGTAATGAGAAAAAGACAAAATGTACACTCTTTCCCTAGAATTATTGATTTGCAGGGCTCCATCCCCCTCTTACATTGTCTTTCTCCATGAGCAGACAACTCTATTTCAATTAAGGGCTCTGAAAGAAGGGAGATCATTTGATTTGGCAACAGCTGCTCAGTTTTTGGAGACTTTTCTAAAGAGTGATTTTGAGGATCAACATTTGTTATGTGAATTATATTTACATGACAGGGCTTGTTATATTAACTCTCCATCTAATCCATTACCTTGTCTAGGGGATGTTCAGCTGAGGGAATTTGCCTCTTTTGTCATTAACCATGTAAGATGGCGAGATGCTTTCCAAACCATCCTCAGGAATGAGGAGAATGCTACTCTCTGGATTAGGGGGGAACCTTAGGATCCAAAAGCCTTCATAGAAAATCATGCTAAATCTCTCAGGGTTCCTTCAATTTCCCGATACTTTGAGAGCCTGCGAGATAAAATCCTTACTACATATGTCCCAATGATTCTTAATATGCTGCAGAATGCCCTGGAAGGTAATGAATACAAATGGTTGTACTCTTCCTCATCCCTGAAGGAAATAGATCCATATGTCTTTGAGAATTGTAGGCAAGCTTTGACAAGGATTCCCAGATATGTGCAGTGCATGAAAAAGTGTGGGTCTTGGTGGATTGGATTAAGATTCAAATTCCCTCTCATTTGGTTTCCTATGAGTCCTTACAGAAACAGCTATGCTTTGATAGTAGAAGAAAAAGAGTTGTGGTGGGAGAATTGGATATCCTGCTATGGGTTTGAGCCTCGAGGGGAGACACCAGAACTTGCCTATAATCTTACAAATCTCCACAGATTCAACTCAGACTCAGATTCGAACTAGAGGAGGTTGTTGCATGAGGACATGCAATCGGATAGTTGGGGGGAGATGTTGGGTCTAGGAAATGCCCCTTTTTGGCCATCCTTATTACATCATTTTTCCCTGATTTCATCCTACTTTCATAATCTATATCCATGTCTTTCTCCATAATTAATGATATTGACAAGTATAATTCGTTATTGCTTTATTTATTTTATGCCTAAGATTGTTAAGATTCGAGATCCTAGTCCTTGGTTTATGTTAATCTGTGTGATTTCACTTAGTCAAGGTCTAAAGCGCAGCTATATCATCCAAGTAGTGCTAGCTGTTACTCTTCAAAGCACCAGCTCCTCATAACTCCAAGGGATAGCGCATTCATCCACAAGAATCTGTAACAGGCTTCCACTGAAACAGAACCCGGCTGCAACAGACAGGTCGCATTCCAGCTTGCCAAATCCATCGATTAATTGATTACTGGAGTAACAACTCCTTCATGAGTAACAACCTCATTCAATACGGCTGTAATAGTTAGCTGTAACTCTGTATCATGAAGATCATAGATCTTCGTTGCTGCATGAGTTTAGGGGATCCTGATCTGTACTGTCAATGTATAAATATGCAAAGGCTCTCGCAGCTTGGGGTTGGACAATTACTGTTAACACACAAAAAGTGCTCACTAGCTCATTCCCTTATTCAAATGACCCATTTGTCCACTTTTCCACCATTTGAGCCTCCAAAACCATCAAAAGGTCACCAAAAAGACCACAATACACCCTTTTTCCCCTCAAAATATGTATTTTTTCTCAAAAAACACAAAAACCCTAAAAAAGGGTCCAAAATTCCCAAAAAATATTAAAGGGAATAAAAATATAAAAAATATTCAAAAAAGGAAAAAGAGGGAAAAAGAGACCTAAACCATGTTGGTTAATACCATTGGTTTTCTCAAAACCATAATGGTATCTCCCATCACCAAAAACTATAAAAAGGTGATAGGGGCTCCTCACTTTCCATCCACATTTCATCTTATCCTTATGCTGCCAAATTCCCTTTGAGAGCCATTGTCTCCCATTTCGAGTTTGAAGACCCCCATTTCAGCATCTTGGAGAAGAGACCATTGGAGTTTGGAGCACCTCAACCTTGGAGATTCTCAACACCAAACATCCTCACCTTTGAGGCAATACAAAAAATCTATTATTTTTTCTCTTGTTCTTCCCATCGATCTCTTGTTATTGATTTAGTTCTTGTTTATGTACACATGTTTATGTTAATGTTAGATTAAATTTATAATTGTTTTTTGCTTTTCAATTGAAACTGCTATTACTTTGTTAATAGGTGCATCGTTGTACATGCTTGGTTGAAAAACCAAGCAACAATTTTTGGCGACTCTGTTGGGTTTTGAGCTTTAAATTTTTGCTTTAGATCTTTGTTTTTTACTTGTTTTTACCATTCCAATTTAGAAATCTTCCATACTAGACAGCATATCCATTCCTGCCCTAGCCTTTGGCCCTTTCTGTAGCCTTTAAATAGCCCAAAATTTCACTTTTCAGTTTCGTTTCCGGCGACCATTTTTCAGTTTTTGCATTGCGAATTTTCGCCTGACAGTCGCGCAGTTCATCGCGACCTAGCGGCCTTTTTCCGCGATGCACATTGCAGCTTCATGGCCTTTTTCCGTGCTGCACATCACGGCTTCGTGGCCCTTTTCCGCGCTACACATCGCGGCTTTGCGGTTTTTTTCCACGCTGCACATCGCGGCTGTGTGCCATAAACCCGCGATGCCGCTATTTTTTGCTCGACCCAATTTAATAATAATAATAATAATAATAATAATAATAATAATAATAATTCTACTGCATTTTTTGCCCATTTAGCCTCTTTCATCCAGCATTATCTTTCCTACAATTTTTTCCAGCATTCTGTTTTAATTATTGCAGCCATAGTAAATCATTTTCTATTACATATGCTCAATTAAAATCTTTTTAAAAATTTTCAACTAGTGAAAGAAAGGTTTTTTAGCACTTTGTTTAGATCATAGATTTCACTTCTTTGCAAATTTCAAACCATAATTCCAATTTGCTCAATAGTTTTTCCCAAGCAAGCACTTATAAATCCATTTATTTCTAACATGTTTTACGATATTTGCTTTCCTTTAAAAAATTATTTTAAAACTCCATAGTTTTTCAATTATTTTTGTTGAAGCATTTACATTTAAGAAAAAGCCTTTTATTTTTTTTTTGCAAATCGAAATCATCTTGTTTTTAATTTGTAATAAATCGCCCAAGCGAGGCAAATTCTTTTTTCAGTTAAATAATCACACTTGCACCCAATCTGCCACATTTTTAATTAACTGAGCCTTAAAATCTGCCTAAATTCAGCAAACACTTTAACCCCACTTGGGGAACACTTAAAGAATCTTGTAGCCAGGTAGGATTGAGGGGATAGGTGTTCCAATAACACCCCTCAATTATTTACTTATGAGACATAGTGGTTGACTTTTAGGGTCCCAAAAATCCCTTATTATTTGTTGCAATGGTTATACACCAATTTATCGGGAAGGCCTCTCCCTTAGGAGGGTTGAAGTAGCCAGACTGATTCCGGAACCCTGAGTGGAATACTGCTATCCATTCAGTAACCGAAGGATACCATTCGCATTTCTTGGTGTACCACTCATATGGGAGTACAACGACGATAGAACCAAACTGCAGATTCACCCAACTGAACGTGTCATGAATGGGGTATCTTAGTGGCCAAACTTTTAGGATTGTCTACCCGGTGTCCCTCCCGGTAGGGGGATATCTAGCCTTTGATTCCACTACTCATATTGTCTGACTTGGATTTCATCACCTTGCAGAGGATATGTTTTCATTGAGTCATAATACAACTTCTAGTTAGGTGCTTGCATGATCCATTACCCACCATTGGTTAGTGAGTACACCTTTTTCTATTTCTAGGAGCTGTTTGCGTGTTGGTTTTCTGATTGCATTTTTTTACTGCTCCACTTACTATAGCACAACTGTTATAGTAAGTGTTTTGAGATTGTTTTTGTCCTGAGTGCCATTTATTTTTTATGCTCCCCTCTTGCACACACGGTTGCATTAGGGCTTTAGAGCTTTCCAATCAGTACGATTCCCTTGAATCCACACATCATCGAAATAGAGCCCCATCATTCGATTCTGACACGCCTCATTTCACATCAGATTCTGAGGAAAAATCCAAAAATCCCACATACACAGCACCCACTAGCCCTATGGCTGATTTTTCTTCCAACCCTTTCAACATAGGGATTGTTGGTGGAACATCTTCCACCATCCCAGCTACCACATTGGCCACCACTCCCACAACCAATGTTGGTATGCCCAACCTGGGAATTGATTCCACTCTAGGAATGCCTAATATGGGAACTACATCTACTCTAGGGATGCCCAACACGGGACCTACACCTTCTATAGGTATACCTTTGACGAGAACCACTTCCAGCATACCAAACTCTAGGTCTACTATACCCAATCCAAACCCATCTGTAACTCAAGCTACACTTGGGAATATAGGCTTCACCCATACACCTTTTATTGGGGGATAGATCCCCTTCACAAATCAGATACCCTTCGAGGGAAGTGGCCCACACCATAATGCTACCATTAGCACATATGCCCCAACCACTACATCACACCCCTCAGCCAGTCTGCCATTTATGGCAAATCTGAATTTGCCAGACTTGGCAATACTAACTAATGATCCTCTTATACATGACCCCACTTGGCCCCCCATGCCCACAAAGCTCCCCTCAGACATCCCAAAATTTGAAGGGAAGGCTGGGGAAGACCCCCAAAACCACATCATGTCCTTTCACCTATGGTGTTCCTCAAACTCCATAGTAGACGATTCCATTCATCTTCTTTTATTACAATGAACTTTTACCGGCTCGGCAGCCAAATGGTACATCGAACAACCCCATGGGACACACCCTATGTTCACATCCCTTGCCTCGAATTTCCTACAATTCTTCCAATTACATGTCCGCTATGATGCAGGAGTGGAAATACTACTGTCTTATAGACAGAACACCACTACACACATCACCGATCATATCCATGAGTGGCGTAAGCACCATAGTCTCTGCAAGATAAAGCTTGATGACAGTATCTTTTTGGATTGGTTCCTCAAATTACTCCTCCCTCTCATAGCCAAAGACGTAGTTTCTGAATGACCCCAGTCGGAAGAAGAAGCCATTCTAAAAGCACAGCAATTTGATATGATCTATTCCTAGTGTGGCTACTTGTATACCATCTTACCTGATGCTCCCCGTGGTGATTCCTCCCGGACTGACGCGCCAGGGGCATCCCACACCGCCGACGGCATCATTGGACAAGTTGCACCCCACAACCAACCCTTTTCCATTATGCGCAATAATACCGGCCCCGATCTTTCACGGGCCACATCTCACTCTGGAGCTACAACTTCGTATGCTCCCATGGCCCACCCCCACCACACTCATAGACCCTCATGTCTACCACCGTGTTATGGTCATGCACCTTCAGCCTATCCACCTCCGGTTTCAACCCCTATGTATTACCATTAACATGCCACACATGCTCCTGTTCACTCACAAGCCCCAACGGCTTATTACCCACCACAGGTAGCGCTTGCTGCACCACAACCTCCAATCACTCAGACTTATCTACCAAACAACAACAACGCTGCCCCCGCCAACCAAAACCCTGATCGACCACCAAAACAGGGTAAGAACCCCAATTTACAAACAAACCACCCATGTTCCATATGTGGAGTATACGGAAATTACACACACACTTGCCCCCATTTGGAGCGAGCGCGCCACCTGTGGAATGATGACGCCCAACACCAAGGGCATGCAGCACAACCAGCGCCACCTACTCAACCACAACCCATGGTGCTGTAGAATCCTTTTCCCACACAAGGAGTGGCGAACACTCATCCATTGGATCCTCCAAACCACAACAAAAAATCACATATGATGCACACACAAACCAACCGATGGATTCAAGTAGTCATCATCTCCTTATGATGCCATCGTCTGACATGAATCTCCAAATGCATTGAAACCATACGCCCCCACTGCACCTAAAAATGTTCTTCCTATGATTGAACAACCAGTTCAGAATGCACCTACATCATTCGTCTCCACAGTCAGACCCGGATTATACTCGGAATCACCTATGACTTCCACATTCTAATCCATCCCACTCCCTTTGAAGATAACCGATATATCTGATTTGTGCACCCTCTCGCATAACACAAAGGTACCAAACCAACAAACCCCTTTACTCCCGCAACCACCCTCAGTGCCAAATCATGTAGGAGCCACAACAATTCATATTATCCCATTTTTATTTCCCCTTTCAGGTGCCATCAGCACACCAGTCATGGCTACACTTAATCTCCCAGGATTAACATTAGGACTACCTGTGTGGTACCTACCTTCCCCAACCCCTCCCCTGACACCGAACATCATTTTACAACCATTGCAACCCATCAATACTTCTAACCGTCCACCCCCTGGTGTAGCAAACATCCAAAACCAACCACCTCCAACAGGGGCCACTGCATCAACATCTAGTAATGCTCCCCCTGAACTCCATTACAATGGGGGCATAGGCCAACAAACCTACACCACTGGACCGACAACCTACACCATTGGACCCCCAACCCGCACTGCCCCACTGACTCCCAAGTTGGCGAAGAATCCCCCAACAATCCATGCTCCCCCCAAGTGCTCTTTTTGCGACGATATAGCCCATGCTACCTATCAATGTCCACAATTACCGGCACTTCAAGAGTATATGCAAATGTTGGATGATGAAATTAACATTCCAGTTGTGAAACTTGAGCTCCACCCTCACCAATCACCCTTGTGCGATATGTGGCATTTACGGCCATTACTCACATCACTGCCCTGATCTACCAGATTATAGAGCAGCTCTATACAAATTGAATAATGTCGACCTAAAGATATCCCCTCTTCTCATTGAGGAAATATATCCCCCAAAATATTCCTCCTCGAAATAAATTAACACCATTTACATGGTTTCCACTAGAGACCCCTCTGTCCGGTCGACCCTTCCACTGATCCCTTTGACACACATGTTCAACCCTTTCAAATCGACAAGGAAACCACATGTCCACAACATAAGGGTAGGCCCAAAACCTTGCCTACTCATTTTCATCATAATTTGCGTTAGAGATACGAGGGGCATCCACCCCACAAGAGGAATCCCCCATCATCATATCATCACTTCAATATGCCACCATGACCCACAACCTCATGGTCTACCCCCCTGCTAGCAGTTGGTCAATGCCCTGTTGATCCCTCTCTAAGACAGCATCTGCACCGCATTGACACCTCTTATTTAGGGGGCATAGTATATTACCTCGACCCTAGGATAGGGGGAATGATCAATCATTTTGAACCTTCCTCGTCACACCTATCTCAGTATTTCAATGATCCCATTGTTCAAGCTAACATATATGTGATCGACAATCATAAACACCATGCACATAACATGGGGGAAGGTCATTAACCCGGCTCACCTTTTCACATGCGTGATCTCAACCATTTTTTAGGTCACATATCACTTGTATATTTGATTTGATTTGATACACCTAGTATTATTCCCCCGTGGGTCATCATTTCTCCCCACCACTGCATCCTTGGCTTGGTGGACTCACCTTTATTTGTAGCCATTTTTTAACCTAGTTATTTCCTTTGACCATTCCGGAGTCCTTATGACCTCCGTTTTTCGCACCATTTGCACCCCCGGATTTAGTTTTCCACGCTCGTGATGATGCTTGAGACCATTTCTCGCTCTCACCACTAGATTTTTTGGACACTTTTTACATGCCCCTTGTCGCCTCGATTTGCATGCCACATCGGTCGTGGTCCATTTTTGATGAGTCTTATATCGCTGGATTCAGTTTTCTGCACTCATGATGATGCTTGAGATCATTTCTCGCTATCACCCCCATAATTTTTGGGCACTTTCTCACATGCTCATCGTTCCCTCGATTTGCGTGCCACATTGACAAACATCAGATTTTACAAATTTTCACATCACAACTTATACATGAGCCCACCACTCCATCCATACTGCAATTATGGCATTGTTTTGCTACCATTCATCAACCCGCAAGGAGGCCCCATTAGTGTTCCCCCTATCACCGTGC
Organism: Larix kaempferi; assembly: GCA_027924585.1. Taxonomy (NCBI): domain Eukaryota; kingdom Viridiplantae; phylum Streptophyta; class Pinopsida; order Pinales; family Pinaceae; genus Larix; species Larix kaempferi. The sequence goes on along the minus strand of BSBM01001051.1, from coordinate 13,075,697 downwards.
TTGATCCCCATACTCTCCCTTTGATTGAACACTTCCTCCTTGCCTCTCCATTACTTTTGTTCCGTATAAATTTATCCATTTTTTGGGCCGAGCAATTCCTTTATGAAAAAGGCACTTAGGGAGTTTCTGTTAAGCTCTTTTCTTACTCCTAAAACAATGAAAAGATCGTCGATCAATCTTTCTTCCTTTCATGCTTGCTAAAAGTATCTGAAAGGGCATCTACATGGTATAAGTTTACCCCTTTTCCGGACCTTGTAGACTAATTACGAAAAAGGATTACTCTAGTCACATCGCCTAGAAGAGTTCTCCATTCGCATTATTTTATGCTTTTCGGGCCTTAGAGACTAACACACGAAAAATAACACCATTGGAGTCTACTTATTGCTTTCAAACTCTCTAAAACTGAAAGCAACCACGAGCATGAACAGTCCCGGGCTCGCATAAATCTACAGGACAGTACCATTTCAGAGCATACTTTTATCCCTTCTTAGAGCTCATTAAAACCACGAAGAAGGACCCAACAGTGCTTTTCGGCACCACAACAGATCATGTCCACTCATATGGCAGCTTCCCCATTATCGTCGCCTTTGTTTAGAGTATTCTGCAGTATGTCACCAAGATTCTCCCAATAGGATCCATCAGCTTTTCCCCCCAGAGTCACCCCAATCTACAATACATACCCTTGATCCCTTAAAGCTATGATCCCCACACCTACAAGTCAGTTTCCTACGCTGCCAGGTCAACCATGTCATCATGCTCTGAACAAAGGAAGTTTCAGTCCACCCACTCTATGACCCCAGTCATTCCCCATCCCCACAGTATATCAGTCCTACCACCAGTACTATCACACATCAGTTGTGCACCTCGCACTCCTATCAAGGAAACATCATTTCCTTGGTAGTTGATGGTCTCCCTCTGTCGACACCAACCAAATATATTCCAGAGGATAGACCCAGAAGTCCCTGTTCCTTGGACTCATCACCATTTATGATGAGTGCCTATGGATCATTTCGAATGGAGTCCTCAGTGCCTCTCCAAATTATTGTTTCTCACATGCTCGACTTCAACACCTTGATCGTATCGTTGAGACTCGTTTAGGGTATCGATCCTTTCAGTTATTTGTTGAAGACCTCGGATATCACCTGACTCTACCACATTTGAGAGTCTAATTGAGGAAACCACCAATTACACATTCCTATGGATATTCGGGTTGTGCTCAGTGACAATTTATAGATGTACCGCATTTTTATACTCCCTCGAGTACACAACTACATATACACCTCAGAATTGACTCACAGTTATTGAGTCCCTACAGATGTTGGACACCTTCAGTTTCAACAGTTCATCAACCCTTCTGATACCTTATTCAGAACGGTTGTTGCTTTATTCCAGTGTATCAGTTATTGAGATCAGTGATGTCATGATAATGAGTACGTCCCAACATTGTGTCCCCTCTGGACCATTATGATGTACCAACAAATTTTTATGTATTATTCAGGTCCCCCTTCTTGGGCCTAATTCTTATGTATATATCTTGATACGAGCATGGTATGCCCGCCTCATCCATAATCAGAGATTATTCTTCATTCATTTTGAGGCCATGTATTTTTTCAGTTTATGCAGCTTCCAAGGGGCCGTTGTTTCAGTCTCCAATCGGTCTCTTCTCTTCTCTTCTCAAAAGCCCAGGAAAAAGACAAAAGAACTATGATGTCTATCGGCCATACGATGAGCTCCTGCCCTCACACATCAGGGGGCAATCGTTAACACCCAAAAAGTGCTCACTAGCTCATTCCCTTATTCAGATAACCCATTTGTCCACTTTTCCTCCATTTGAGCCTCCAAAACCATCAAAAGGTCACCAAAAAGACCACAATACACTTTTTTCCCCTCAAAATATGTATTTTTCCTCAAAAAACACAAAAAACCCTCAGAAAGGGTCCAGAATTCCCAAAAAGTATTAAAAGGGAATAAAAATATAAAAAATATTCAAAAAAGGAAAAATAGGGAAAAAGAGACCTAAACCATGTTGGTTGATACCATTGGTTTCCTCAAAACCATAATGTTGTTCCCCATCACCAAAAATTATAAAAAGGTGATAGGGGCTCCTCTCTTTCCATCCACATTTCATCCTATCCTTATGCTGCCAAATTCCCTTTGAGAGCCATTGTCTCCCATTTCGAGTTTGAAGACCCTCATTTCAGCATCTTGGAGAAGAGACCATTGGAGCTTGGAGCACCTCAACCTTGGAGCTGCTCAACACCAAACATCCTCACCTTTGAGGTAATACAAAAAATCTATTATTTTTTCTCGTGTTCTTCCCATAGATCTCTTGTTATTGATTTAATTCTTGTTTATGTACACATGTTTATGTTAATGTTAGATTAAATTTATAATTGTTTTTTTTCTTTTCATTTGAAACTACTATTACTTTGTTAATAGGTGCATCCATGCACATGCTTGGTTGAAAAACCAAGCAACAATTACCATTTTGCATAAGCTGTAACAGAGCATTGAGACTGACAATTTTTCATCATTAATATGAGAGCAGAGTTCTTCATTTCTGTGTCTTAATTTGTTGTGATTCTCAGCGTCTCTGTTAGAAGGCCAGGGCCTTCCTTATCACAGAGATTGCCAGTTAAAGTAGGTAGGGTAATTTAGCTTTCTTTTTGTCGTGTGGTGTGGAGTTATTGCAGACGTTACTGTTAGCTACAACATAGATTAGCTTTCCTTTTGGTAGTTCATGATTGCATCTTGAATAGCTGTAGCAGATTAGTGTGACAGTCAAATGTGTAGGATAATTCATTTAATGCATGTCTGTTTGAATCAGTTGTAATAACCAAGCTCAATTTCAATATATTTCAGTTGTTTATGCTTTCTAGGATTTCCAGTAATTATCAGTTAGAGTTCAAGCTTTAGATTTTGGTTGTTGTTGTATCTTCAATTGATTTAAAGTAGGCAGATTATGATTAACTAACAGTAGCTGCTGGATAGATCATTTTGGTAAAGATCAATTATTGTAGTTCGATAATTATAGGATTTAACTTCTTGCAAAAGCAATCTGGTTTATTTCTATTGTTAATTTTATAACTGCTGGGTGATTTCTGTAGGCAGGTAGTTTCAATCAAAGCTCTAGATGTGTGAATTAGCTTAGCCTGCTTTCTAGAGTGAGTTTGGTTGGATAGACTGGTAGGATCATTATCTACATTTAGTAAGTCAACTGCTTGACATGTTTATGCACAAATTATGGTTATTACCATTGAAATAAAATACCCCCCTGGGTTTGACAATTTATATTGACAATCCTATGTGTTAAGTTTAATTAATTGACATATAGGGTGACGAACATTTTGGCGCCATTGCCGAGGATGGTAATATATAAACAGAGTTAGTAGTTGGTTTCATTTGATTTTATTTTAGTTCAATTATTTACAGCATGCATGAATACAAGAAAAACAAATCAAGAACCCCCTTTGAATACTAACATTGCAGGTGGAAGAGGTCGAGGTCGTAATGCAGGTCAGGGAAGACACACACACATTGATGAGATAATTGCTAGAGTTGATTCTTCCACTAGACCACCGCGAAACTCTACAAGCAGGGGAAATTATGTTCCTCCCAATCTTGAACATTCAGCATCCACAGTGGAGAATACAACGAGACCTTCAACTCCTCTTGCAGAAAGTAAACCTCCTGAAGATAGGAGAAGTGCTATAGGTGCACCAAATAGAGAGGAGATCTATCATATCAATGGAACTAGAGTTACTAAAGAAGTTTTATTGGAGACTTGCCGAATAGCAGAGGAAGAGCGAAGGCAAGAAAAAGAGAGGAGAAGAGAAGACGAAGCTAAAGAAAAGGAAGAACGCATAAAGGAAGCTGTTGAATTTTGGACTAGAACTATGGTTCGTAGAGAACAAGAGGGCGAGAACGAACATGGGAATAACCGGGAAGAAGAAGGATAAAATAATGAGCCTAGTAATACTGTGGCTACATTAGAATTCCCTATCCTCCAAACACCTAGAGCAACTCCTATCAAAAATATCTCACCATCAGTCCTCCCGAATTTCCATGGTAAGTCCTCTGAGGATCCTGATGAGTTTCTTTTTGAGTTTGATATCCTCTGTCGCAGCTAGGATTACACCTCTAGTGCTCAGAATCTGAAGTTATTCCCAGCCACCTTGAAAGGAAATGCTCTGCGCTAGTTCATGAGTCTGGGTCATGAGACCATTACTAGTTGGGACCAAATGAAAAACACCTTCCTTTCTAAGTACCAAGAATATTGCAGAACTAGGGATAGAAAAGAGGAGTTGTTTAAAATGGTTCAGAAGGATGAAGAAAGTTTGGAAGACTTTGTGGAAAGATTGCTGTCCAATTTACAGAGATCTGGTCATGCTGAGATTTGCAAGGATATGCTCAAGATCATATTACTAAGAGAGAATAGAGAAGACTTCCTTGATATGTTAAATCTACTAGGAAAAGGGGATATCTCGAAGGAATTTTTTGAAAAGATTGTTGAATTATGTCAAAGGTACTCCATGGGATCCTCTAGAACTAGCAAACGAGACAAATACTGAGACCAGGATGTCTTCACTAGGACTCAGAAGTCAGCTAGTGGAGGGGCCACTCGAGCAGAAATAGGAAAATTACTAGATAATTTTAAAACAGACATGATGAGCTCCATTTCCCCAGAGTTAGATGTCATGAGAGCAAAGCATAAGCAAGTGGTAGAAGATCTTACACTTGGTGTATTCTGTCCTAAATGTAGGAAAAAAAACCCACTAAAGGAATGCCCGTTGGACAAAGTAGAGGTATGTAGGATATGTGAACTCGAGCATGATACTAAGGAATGTCCCTCATTACCTAAGGTCAAAGCAGTCCTGTAGGCATCCATTCTGGATGTGGAGGCAACATACTTCATGGCACCGAAGAAACCATGTCAGCCACGAAACCAAGATATGAATCCAGACGTAGCATTTTTTCTTAATAATATGAATGGAATGAATAATATGCATAATATGAATACACAATTCCCTTCACATTATTCTAACAACCAGTGGCATCCATCTCAGAACCCAATGCAAAATCCTAACTCATGGACACCATGATCACAGCAATCAAACCAAGCTCCTTGGAATTCCAACTGGAGAAATTCTTACCAAGGAAATAAATTTCTCCATCACCAGACTCAGTATCAACAATATCCCTCTCAATAGTATCAACATCAGCAGTATCAACACCAATAGTATCAGCAACCACAACTCCCTTTCCAAAACAATGCCGCACCTATGAATGCATCACTTCGACCACAACTACATGCACAACCTAACCCGAACCCAAACAATAAAGAAGTCTTTCAATTTGAGAGTGCCAACATGCCTGCGTAGTCCATCACCCAGATTCCTTGCAATGATATACAATTATGATCAGGAAGGGTGGTGGAACCTATTATCACTGAGGATGTTTCATCCCCAGTGATTGAAACTGGAGTAAATCAACACTATGAGAACATGGTCAATTCAGCAAGCCCCATCATTGAGGATGCTGATACTCCTATTGAAACAGTAGCTGAAACTTAGAAAGTAACACACGATATATCACATCCTACACAGCTGAAAAGAGAACCACCATACCCTGAACGATTGGCCCTGCAAAAAACAGTGGAACAACCTTGATTTGATCTTGTGGGAGAATTGAAAATTTTGTATGCTAAAATTCCACTGTTACAAGCCCTCCATGATGTGCCCATTTATGCTAAGACGATTAGATATTTGTGTGTCAAGAAACTAGGAAGAAGGAACAGGGACCCCCCCACTGTCCATGTGTTGGGAAATATTTCAGAATTAATAATGGGGAACACCCCTATGGAAAAATATGATGACCCTGGGAACCAGACTGTTACAGTTCACATAGGGAACACACAAATTCCAAATGTCTTGGTGGATTTAGGCGCAACTATTAACGTTATGACCATAGAAGATGTGAATAAATTGGGACTCACTAATCTTCGGCCAACCCCTACTGTTTTGGAACTTGCTGATAGATCAACAATCAAGCCTGAACGTATCCTAGATGACCTCGTGATCTCAGTCGATTCATGGGAATACCCTGCGGATTTCTTAGTCTTACAGCCGAAAAACCAGTTGGGGGGACACCCACTGATCCTGGGAAGATCGTGGTTGGCCGTAGAAGATTCCTATATCAGCTGTCGGTCAGGATCTATGACCATTTCAGACGAAACTGAGATCAAGAGCCTAACCCTGTACCCTCCAGCTCGACCAAGCATAGAAGCTGAGACTCCATTATTGGCAGATTTGGAGGAAGAGGGCGTGAAATGTTATTAACCATAGGGAGAGCCTTAATGTTTAAAGATGAAACATAGGATGATGCCATTAATAGTTTCATCAGTGAGCCCACGTCAGTCAATAAAAATGTCTAACAGATCTTGGACAGTACTCTAGCTACAACAAAACAAGAAAATTTTACAGAAGAAACTCTAATCAGTGATGCCAGTATAATTCCAGTACTCAAGAATTCGAAGAGTGTTCCAGTAGAAATTGGGCCAGGAAAAACATTAAATATCAATCCTAATCTAGAACCTAGTGAGCTGGAATAGCTAGTCACTCTGCTGAAACAGCGTAGGGGAGCTTTCGCTTGGGAGTACACATACATGAAAGGAACTCCTTCTCATCTGTGCACCCATCAAATTTGTATTAAGAGCGACTCCAGGCCTATATGTCAACCATAAAAAAGGATGAACCCGAACCTAAGGGACATAGTGAAAGAAGAAATCCAAAAAATTTTGGAAGCAGGATTCATATACCTGATTTCAGATAGTGAGTGGGTTTCTCCACTTGTGATTGTGCCAAAGAAGAATGGGAAATGGAGGGTCTGCGTGGATTACAGAGAATTGAACAAAGCAACACAGAAAGACCATTTTCCCTTACCTTTCATTGATCAAGTCCTTGATACCTTGTCTGGGAAAAAGTATTTTTCCTTTCTGGATCGCTTTAGTGGCTATAATCAAATCCAGATTGCTCCAGAAGACCAGGACAAAACCACTTTCACCTATCCATGGGGGACTTTTGCAAACCAAGTACTGCTTTTTGGGTTGTGCAATGCACTAGCCACTTTTCAGAGAGCAGTGATTGGAATCTTTTTGGAAATGGTAAATGATTGCATGGAAATTTTATGGATGAATTTACTCCATATGGTGATAGTTATGAAGAAGCATTGAAGAACTTAGAAAAGGTTTTGAAACATTGTGAACAAAGCCAACTCTCTTTGAGCACTGAAAAGTGCCACATGATGATGAGTGAGGGCCTAGTGTTGGGGCACTTCATCTCTTCTGATGGTATCCAGGTAGATCCATCCAAAATCAAGGTAATTGAAAACATACCAACTCCTGGAACTCAGAAGGATGTACATAGCTTCTTGGGGCATGCTAGCTATTACAGAAGGTTCATAGAAAACTTTTCCAAACTAGCTTCTCCTTTGTTCACTCTGTTAATGAAGGATGGATAGTTTGTCTGGAATAATGCATGTCAAACAACATTTACTAAGATAAAGAGGAGGCTGTCTACAACACCCATCTTACAGGGGCCCAATTGGGCTCTACCTTTTCACATTTCTTCATATGCTTCAGATACTGCCATTGGAGCAGTGTTGGGACAGCAGGAAGGTAACGCTCCTTATGCCATTTATTACATTAGTAAAAATTTGTCTCCTGCTAAATTGAATTATACTGTCACAGAAAAAGGAATTTCTTGCCATTGTTTAGGCCATCAACAAATTTAGACATTATATTACTGGATATTCTACTTTTGTGCACACTGATCATTCTGCTATCAAGTATTTAACGAATAAACCAATCATGAATGATAGAGTTACTAGATGGTTGTTACTGTTACAGGAATTTGATATCACAATTATTGATAGACCAGGAAAGGAAAATGTTGTTGCATATTTTTTATCTCGACTTACTAACAGTGATGACAATTTACCAGTCAAAGATTCCTTCCCTGACGAACATTTGTTTGCAGTATCAACTCATTCCCCATGGTATGTAGATATTGCTAACTTTCTGGCTGCAGGTAAGCTCCCAGCACATCTATCAAAGAGAGAAAAAAGGAAGATCATACAACAGAGTGCTAGGTACTGCTGGATTGATGGCCATCTTTTCTACACAGGGCTTGATTTAGAGATCAGAAGATGTGTTAGAGAAGATGAAATCTTTAGCATTCTTAATGCTTTCCATGATGAGCCCTATGGGGGACATTTTGCTGACAAAAGGACAGGTCATAAAGTTTTGAGAATGGGCTATTTTTGGCCTACATTGTTCAGGAATGCAAAGAAGTATGTTCAGGCATGTGATAGTTTCCAAAGAATGGGCCAACCCAATAGATTAGATGAGATGCCTTTGCAGCCACAGCTTGTGGTTGAACCATTTGATAGGTGGGATCTAGAATTTGTAGGGCCTATCAACCCTCCCTCAAAGTAGGACATTCACATCTTGGTTTGCACAGATTACATGACCAAATGGGTAGAAGTTGTAGCCTTGGTTAAGGATAATGATCAGGCTGTGATTGATTTCCTATATGAAGAGATTTTTACTCGGTTCGGAGTACCTAAGTAAATCATTACAGACAGTGGACCACAATTTGTGTCTCACAAGTAAGAAGCACTATTACAAAAATTTCATATTCAACATAGAATAACCTCGCCATATCATCTAGAGGCCAATGGCCAAGTGGAGAGCACAAACAAGGTTATCGAGGCTATTCAGACAAAAACAGTGAAGAGCCATCGTAAAGATTGGGCTGAAAGGCTTCCAGAGGCACTATGGACCTATCGTATTACATGGCGTAACACCACTAGTTTTTCCCCATATGAGTTAGTGTATGGTAAGAACATTGCTTTTCCAATTGAGTTTGAAATTACAACCTTGAAAACAACTGTGGAAGCAAACCTGGATTTATCATAGGCACAGAGGGACTGATTGAATCAACTCAATGAATTAGATGAGAAGCTCACAGTTGCAGTACATCATATAGCTTTAATCCAACAATAGCGCTCTAAATGGCATGATCGATTTATAAAGAAGAAAGTCTTCTAAGAAGGAGACTGGGCTCTGTTATATGATTCACAGTTTAAGAGGGACTTTAAAGGAAAATTGCGTACCCGTTGGTTGGGCCCCTATCAGATAGATCAGGTATTTGATAATGGAACAGTCCGGTTGATCACCATTGATGAAAACAAAGTACCATTATTCGCAATTGGTCATCGGCTGCGACTGTATCACAAGCCAATCTCAAGGGGAGCTTTCGTTTTGCATGCTGTAGGTGATCCAGACTATCAACTAACGTCGGGATAGGGATTTTTCTCAACTCCTGTCAATTTTTAAGAACTACAATATCCATGTGATTTGTACATAAATAATCCATTTTTTTTCATTATGTATTTTATCTTTTTTTTTCATTTTGCATTTGATCGAGTTTGTTTGAAGAATTCTGTGCAGGAACTAATTGGAGGAATAACTGTCATAACTGGGCCAGACGACTGTGGGCACCTTGCATTTGTTCTTGATCTAATAAATCTCTTTTTAAGAAGATGGATGATTCGTTACCTTTCAACAGTTAGCTGAAAATTTTCCTGTTACTTCATATCGCGCAGTTGTGACTCCTTACCTTGCTCATTCTTACTATTTCAGTAGCTGGGACTCTGCTATTCCTGACCAATCCGCCAAACGCAGCAGCAACGACTCCGCTATTTTTTACTATTCTGCTAAACCCAGTAGCTGTGACTCCGCTATTCTTTACTATTCCGCTAAAACTAGCAGCTATGACTCTGCTATTCTTGACTATTCCGCTAAACCCAACAGCTGTGACTCCACTATTTTTAACTATTCCGCTAAACCCAGCAGTTGTGACTCTGCTAGTCTTGACTATTCCGCTAAACCCAACAGCTACGACTCCGCTATTCTTGACTATTCCACTAAACCCAACAACTACGACTCCACTATTCTTGACTATTCTACTAAATCCGACAGCTGCGAGTCCATTATTTCCACTTTATTTTCGCTCCTTCCATATAGCTGTGACTCCGCCATTTTTTCTTATTTTTCTAATTCTAGCAGCTGTGACTCCGCCAGTTTGTCTGCTCTCCGATTGATGATGCCAATAATGATTCAATTAGGCGTCAGTTTTGTTGCTAGCTCCACAAGATCCAATTATGGTTTGCCACGAAGGACAATTTCGGGTGTCTTGAGTAGCTGTCAGCCCAGGTGGCGGTGGCCACATCACTTCAGTACATGTGCATTCACACTCACGAGGATGACAACCGGCTGTAATGATTGATCCATGGCTAAGACTCATAAATGCAAAGGTACGGATTGCATCTTTTACCTGATTTGGCAGAATATTAAATACGGTAATAACGATTATGTACTGTCGTAGCCCTCAATTAATGAACCCATACAAATTAACCTCTAGGGATTATGTCACGATCATGGTTGTATTTATTTCCCATCACCTTACCCGATTTGCACCTATTACCCCAAATCTGCCAACTTCCTCGTCCCAACGAAATGTTCATACTGGCGCAAACTTGCCTAAAACCTTATTTTTGTACCCCAACGACCCTTTGCATGTTCGTAAAAATTCAAATTCCACGTCTAGAATAGAGATTGTTGCATTCGTTCTGAATTTTGAAGAGGGATTAAAATGGGAAACCCAGTCCGACATGAACCAATAAATACAGAAGATGTGCGTGCCAATGCAGAAGTTCTTAATATTTTTACAGCAGCAGGTTGGATGGAATATTTTGAACTGTTAAACGGTTTCCACACAGAAACTGCATTGCAATTTGCCCTCAACCTGACTGATACTCACTCCGAGGTCAGGGGACTGCATGTGGATGTTGCAGAAGAAATCATATCTGAGGTTACTAGCTTACCCCTTGTTGGGAAGAAGTTATTTGGACTGAAGGCACATAATGCAAATGCGGTGAGAGAATTTTTAGCACTTGGAGAGTAGGTTAGTCCAAAGCGTCGTGGGATGGAACTGGCATCTTTACCACCACCCTGGAATCAAGTGGCAATCTTTGTGAAAAGATACATCTCTTGTGGAGGTAGGTACCAAATTATTTCCTTCTCTTAACTTCCCTTATTGTCTCATTTACACCATGGCAATTTGGTTAATATACCATTTTATCTACTTAAAGCCCTAAAAACTATGGTTGGATATGCAAGAACTTCCCAACACCCAGTTTCCTCCCTTACTAATCATGGCCTAATCAAATTACTAGTCTTAAGAGCCATTGCAAATCATAATTTAACCTAGGAACAATTTTTGGCTGTAGATGCGCCAATCATACAACCTGTATTGGAAATGGAGGATGTTGGTGAAGATAGTGAGGACCGACGTTCCTCAAATCCAGTTGGGGGGGAGGTTGGAGCATTAGAAAACCAGACCAGTGACAAAGAGGAAGTAAACAAGGGAGAAGTAGCATCAACAAAAAACCTTGTTGTTGAGGAAATTGTGATGGAAACCATGGAGAAGGAGGTAGAAAAATCAAAAGTTGTAAATGTAGAAGTAGATACTCAAACAAAAGAAGCTGAAACTGGAGTAGCTATTGAAGCTGCGACAGTAGAAGCTGTAATTGCAGAAACAAGAATTCAGGAGGAAGGATATCATACATGAATAGTAGAAGAAGGGACTGTGGAAATTTTGGAGGTTGTGTCCTCTCTGGAGATAAGGGGGACCATTATTGAAGAAGAAAAGACCGAGGTAAATACCCCTGTGTCAAAGAAATGAAGAGTAGGATGAAGAAACAGGGGTCAGACACCTACTACAGCAAAGAAAAGAAAAATCAGAGCTGTCAAAGCGCCAGTAGTAGTAAGCAGTGAGGAACACCCAGTGGGAAGGGTATGGAAAAGAAGAACTCGATCGGCTGTGATAGCAGCAGCCGCAGAAGCAGCTACATCAGCAGAAGGGGTAGCAGAGACAACAGAAGAAGCAGAGACAGTGGATGCAATTGGGGGTAGTATTGAAGCACCCTTAGCAGAGACAACAGGAGCAGTCAGAGAGAATATGGAGTCACGTATGGTAGAGAAAGCACCTATAACAGGGGTAGATATAGAGATTCCCATTTTGAACCCCAAGTTATCTGCTGCTATGCAGGAACCTTCCATAGAAGAACCTCAAATCGAAAATCTCCTACTTGAAAATGAATTATTAAAAGAGGAGGTGCAGATATTGCGAAATGAGTTAGAAAGTTGGAATGGAATAGCTGGAAAACAAGCAGAGAAGAATTTGAACACATTAGCAAATGCTGCAAACTTATTAGAAAATCCATCTTTTGCATTTGAAAATGAGAAGCATGGAGAGACTGTTTGTCCAGAGTGTGGAGATATATTTTTTGCAGCAGGACACAGAGTTGTTGTGCTGGGAGTTGTATCACAAAGGCATGTACAGATAGAGGAGTTGGAAGAAGGAATGCCAGAAATCAAATTAATGGGGAAAAATGAGCCAATAATTGAAGGGATCCCTGATTCGAATTTAGGAGATGAAACAGTACAGTCCCAGCCATTAGGGGAAATCGAGCTTCTTCAGGACCAGTCTCATCAGTCAGAAAGACTTAATGTAACCCAGAAACAATCTCAGCAGTTCCAAGAAATTAAAGAATAGGGGACTGTCACATAAGAACCAGTACCCTTGAAAATATTTAGTGAGGCTGCAACTCAGACAACAACATTTGATATCAAGGACCAAGAAGAAAACGCTGTTACACAACAACCAGTGTTTCCAAAATCAGTTGCTACAGTTGCAACACAAACTGAGATGGCTAACGTTGAAATGGAGAAGGATGATGTTATCACACAAGAACCAGCAGTCCTAAGAATATTTGCTAAGACTATAACACAGACTGAGGGGGCTGAGGTTGATATGGAAATAAAGGATACTATTACACAAGAACCAGCATCCCCAAAATCCATGGATGAGACAACATTACAGGCACAGACCACTACAACTCCAATAGAGTATGAAACTGTCACAGTTCCAAAGCAAAACAAGGAAGTCGTTTATCTGGACTATGATGATGAAAAGGAGGTATAAGAAAGAAAATTTCAATGACTGGAGAAGAGGATTATCTAGTTAAATCTCAAATTGGATAAATGGATCAAGTGGATTGATTAGTTCAGGACAGGTATGATCTCTCTCCAAGAACATAGGAATGTCATTAAAGGGGTGAGAGAAAAGTGGGCTGAGGAGTTATTCTTCCAGAAACTTCGGTGGGATAAACTTCAAGAAAAATTGGATGGATTGAATATACTTAAGTCCCTGCAACGAGAAAAAGACAAAATGTATACTCTTTCCCTAGAATTATTAAGTTGCAGGGCTCCATCCCCCTCTTACCCTATCTTTCTCCATGAGTAGACAACTCTATTTCAATTAAGGGTTCTGAAAGAAGGAGATCATTTGATTTGGCAACAACTGCTCAGTTTTTGAAGACTTTTCTGAAGAGTGATTTTGAGGATCAACATTTGTTATGTGAATTATATTTACATGACAGGGCTTGTTATATTAACTCTCCATTTAATCGATTACCTTGTCTAGGGGATGTTCAACTGAGGGCATTTTCTTCTTTTGTCATTAACCATGTAAGATGGCGAGATGCTTTTCAAACCATTGTCATGAATGAGGAGAATTCTACTCTCTGGATTAGGGGGAAACCTCAGGATCCAATGAATTCATAGAAAATCATGCTAAATCTCTCAGGGTTCCTTCAATTTCCCAATACATTGAGAGCCTACGAGATAAAATCCTTACCACATGTGTCCCAATGATTCTTAATATGCAGCAGAATGCCCTGGAAGGTAGTGAATACATATGGTTGTACTCTTTCTTATCCCTGAAGGAAATGGATCCATATGGCTTTGAGAATTTCAAGCAAGCTTTGACAAGGATTCCCAGATATGTGCAATGCATGAAAAAGTGTGGGTCTTGGTGGATTGGATTAAGATTCAAATTCCCTCTCATTTGGTTTCCTATGAGTCCTTACATAAACAAATATGCTTTGACAGTAGAAGAAGAAGAGATTTGGTGGGAGCATTGGATATCCTGCTATGAGTTTGTGCCTCGAGGGGAGACACCAGAACATGCCTATAATCTTACAAATCTCCACAGATTGAACTCAGACTCAGATTCGGACTAGGGGAGGTTGTTGCATGAGGACATGCAATCGGATAGTTGGGGGGAGATGTTGGGTCTAGGAAATGCCCCTTTTTGGGCATCCTTATTACATCATTTTGTCCTGATTTCATCCTACATTCATAAGCTATATCCATGTCTTTCTCTAGATCAATGAATGATATTGACAAGTATAATTCGTTATTGCTTTATTTATTTTATGCCTAAGATTGTTAAGATTCGAGATCCTAGTCCTTAGTTTATGTTGATATGTGTGATTTCATTTAGTCAAGGTCTAAAGCGTAGGTGTATAAGCCAAGTATTGCCAGTTGTTACTCTTCAAAGCACTAGCTCCTCACAACTCCAAGGGACAGCGCATTCATCCACAAGAATCTATAGCAGGATTCCATTGAAATAGAACCTAGCTGCAACGGATAGATCGCATTCCAGCTTGCCAAATTTATTGATCCATTGATTACTGGAGTAACAACTCCTTCATGAGTAACAGCCTCATTCAATACGGCTGTAACAGTTAGCTGCAACTCCGTAGCATGAAAATTATAGATCTTCATTGCTGCATGAGTTTAGGGGATTGTGATCTGTACTGTCAATGTATAAATATGCAAATGATTTCGTAGCGTGGGGTTGGACAATTACCATTTTGTATAAGCTGTAACAGAACACTAAGACTGACGATTTTCCATCATTAATATGAGAGCAGATTTCTTCATTTCTGTGTCTTAATTTGTTGTGATTCTCGGCATCTCTGTTAGAAGGCCAGGGCCCTCCTTCTCACAGAGATAGTCGGTTAAAGTAGGTAGGGTAATTTAGCTTTCTTTCTATCGTGTGTTGTGGAGTTATTGCAGATGTTACTGTTAGCTGCAACAGAGATTAGCTTTCCTATTGGTAGTTCACGATTGCATCTTGAATAGCTGTAGCAGATTGGTGTGACATTCGAATGTGTAGGATAATTCATTTAATGCATGTGTGTTTGAATCAGCTGTAATAGCCAAGCTCATTTTCAATATCTTTCAGTTGTTTATGCTTTCTAGGATTTCCAGTAATTATCAGTTAGAGTTCAAGCTTTAGATTCTGGTTGTTGTTGTATCTTCAATTGATTTAAAGTAGGAAGATTATGATTAAGTAACAGTAGCTGCTGGATAGATCATTTCGGTAAAGATCAATTATTTTAGTTCGATAATTATAGGATTTAACGTCTTGCAAAAGCAATCTGGTTTATTTATATTCTTAATTTTATAACTACTGGGTGATTTCTATAGGAAGGTAGTTTCATTCAAATCCCTAGATGTGTGAATTAGCTTAGTCTGCTTTCTGGAGTGAGTTTGGATGGATAGACTGGTAGGATCATTATCTACATTTAGTAAATCAACTACTTGACATGTTTATGCACAAATTATGCTTATTACCATTGAAATAAAAGACCTCCCTGGGTTTGACAATTTATATTGACCATCCTATGTATTAACTTTAATTAATTGACATATAGGGTGACCAACACTGACCACGTTCAAGAGTGGCGTCGGCGGAAGAGGTTAGTGAAAGCCAACATTCCTCTAGATTTTTTGGTTGGAATGGTTCCTCAAGTCTCTACTCCCATATATTTCTAAGGATGTTTTGATGTCTGGCATTGTGACTGAAGAACAAACCATCTTAAAAGTCCAGCAGTTAGATTTATTATACTTTCAGTCTGGCATTTTGTATGACATTATTCCTGATGGACCGCGAACACGCCATGAGCCCAACTCAGTCCCTGGACCGCATGCCGATGGCATTGTTGGATCCGCAAGCACTCACCCTGTAGATTTAGTGGCTAATCAAATGCAAAATTTGTCGCTAAACCATTCTACTCCTGGACAAGTTCACACCTTGTCCACTTCCACCCAGTCGTCTGATGTACATAGTGTGCAATCGATGAACCCATCGGGTAACCCGCAACCTAGTGGTAAGAAAAAGGGGAGAAACAACCGTAGGGGTGGAAACAATGGGAACAACAATTGCAATTGCAATACCCCTCGTAAGGAGAATTCCAACCCTCCTTGGGATGGCAGAAATGCTAGTGAGGACCGTAAACCTAGGCATAAGGTGAAATTTCCTTGTAAGCTTTGTGGGGAAGATCATCTTACTCACTTATGTCCTCAAATTGAAGAAGCATCGAAGCATTTGGCACAGATCCCAGCTGTGTTGAAGGACCCCCTTTCTCATCACCAAAACATGGCTTCGCATGTTCCCACCACTGGCTATGGACCTAATGAGACTACAATGTCTTCTTCCAATACTAGTGGTTATGGATGTATGAATATGGTTCAATCAAAGGTTAGTGTTGCTACTCGTCAACACGATTATGGTACACCAGAACCTAATATGGGGAGTGAGCCTCCCCCTCCTCCTGATAATTCCTTGCATATCGAGAAGCCCTCTATTATGCCACAGATACCAAAAGGTGTTCTTAAGTGCTCTACGCATAATCCCAATGCCTAAGCCACCCAGAACTACTCCATTGTAGAATATTTGGGTCAAATTTTGTGTGCCATGTTGGCTCTTGAAGTTTTACAGGTGTGTCCTTCTCAAAGGCATGCCCTTTTGAGTGCATTAGGAGCTCAGGATGGTGGAAATCTCAACGTTATCAAGTTTGACACTACTGATATTCAACATTGCTTACCTTACCACGTGGCTTTTCAAATCCATGTGGAGTTCCTTAAGAATTTCATCAAAAGAATGATGGTTTACGAAGGTGCTTCCGTGTAAATGATGTCGTTAGCTTGTTGGAAAGCTCTTGGCTCTCCTCCTTTACTCATGTCTAGAACCATGCTCACTACATTTGATGGTCAGTCATTTAAGACGCATGGGATTATCCCTTCCCTTGTTGTCTGCTTGGGGGGTAAACCTATGCCTATTGAAGTCGAAGTGGTTGATCCACCCATCAACTACAACCTTTTACTGGATTGGAATTGGATCTACTTTATGAAAGCTATCGCGTCTACTGTATTCGGAGTTATCCTCTTTCCACATGAAGGAAAGACTGTGACCATCGATCAACTGGATTTCATTAATCCTCCTCCTGAAGCATCCACGGGATCAGTAGTCCCGCAGGTTACAGATTCTCAGCCGGCAACTGGGAGCATGGATGTTGGCATGTATCCTTCATTGATGGTATTTTATGATTTTCCCACACCCGTGAATTTTATTGGAACCATTTCCGACAATGCGTCTCCTCCTTCGCATAATGTACCATTCCGAACTTCATATTTTGACAATCCGTGGAATTTACTGTCAACAAGTTCTACGTCTGGAGACATTATGCATGTCGCAATGTCTATGCCACTATCTGTATCTGAGCTTGCTTACCAAGAAATTCAACAAGCCACTGTAGAGCCGAGTCTCTCTTCTTCTTGGACAGATGAGGAAGATCCCGTTACACTGCCAGTTTGGGAAGCCAACTCATCTTGTTCGAATGATTTCCTTGATGGTACTTTACCTTCAGATGAAGCTATTATTGAGGCTATGTGTGGTAGTGAGAGGCCTTGGGAGGATATGCACCATCGCTCTTATTTCCTTCCCAACCTCGATATCACTGAGAAGAAGAGTTTAGGATGACTCTTACAGAGATGGTTGGTCACCCTGTGGCTCTTTTGGGTTCACATGAGATTTTCACGGAGGGGAACATGGCTAATATTTCCCCGACTCAACCGATCAACATCTCTCGCACTCCCAAAAAAATCAAGAACATTTACATCGATGATTATTGCTCTCCTGAAGAGGTTGCCATATACACCAAATTGTTTACAGAACTTCGAGAAGCTTTCGCCTGGTCATAAAAGGAGATGCCAATAATAGACCCTAGTATTGTCAAACACGAGGTTAGAACGTATCCTCACGCTAAACCGGTTCGACAATGTCTTCGAGCTGTTAACCCTAGGAAGGCAGCCACTATCAAGGCAAAGGTGGAGAAGCTGCTCAAATCTAGTTTCATCTACCCCGCTCCCCTTACCGAATGGGTGTCAAACCCCATTCCTGTGGATAAGAAGCAGGGAACGATCCGTGTATGCACTGATTTTAGAGACCTGAATAGTGCATGTCCAAAAGACAACTTCCCCACGCCATTCATTAATCAGATCTTGGATGCTTGTGCGGGAAGTGAGATTTTTTCGTTCATGAAATTCTTTTCGGGATATAATCATATTCAAATCAAACCCAAGGACCAACATAAGACTTCTTTCATTTGTCCTTGGGGTACATTTTCATATCGGAAAATGCCATTCGGCCTTAAAAATGCCGGAGCTACGTTTCAGCGCCATGACCTATGCCTTTCACGACCTTAAAAGTATAATGGAGGTTTTCTTGGATGATCTTGATGACCATTTCCATTAGAGAATGAACCACCCCATGCAGCTCCATTGGATTCTCGAATGATGTATACGCTACAAGATCCAATTGAATCCCAACAAATGCATCTTTGCAGTGAGGTTTGGTCGCCTTCTAGGATTCGTAGTTTCGAAAGAGGGTATTAGAGTCGACCCTCTTAAAGTTGAGGCAATACTTCGGTTGCCTCCTCCGCGCAACTTGTTTCAACTTCAGAGCCTCCAAGGGAGAGCTACTTTTCTACATCGTTTTGTAGTCAATTATGCTAATCTTACCAAAGGTTTCGCGTGCTTGTTGAATAAAGACACACCGTTTATCTGGGATGAGCGAGCCCAACAGTCTTTCGATGCCCTTAAGAAAGATTTGGTATCAGGCCCTGTGCTTAGTCCACCCGAATTCGCATGAGATTTTATACTTTATGTGGATCCATCTCAAGAGACGATTGGCATGGTCTTAGTTCAAGTTGATGATGCACTCATTGAGCATGTCATATATTACCTTAGTCGAAATCTAGTAGACACTGAACTGAGATATACTCATGTGGAAAAGCTGGCACATGCAACTGTCCATGTCGTCCAGCGGTTATGATGCTATATTTTTCTTAGAACGACCACACTTGTAGTGCATATCAATCCATTTCAGTTCGTTCTATCACGACACCTTATAGGGGGGAAGTACAATAAATGGATTGTGATCCTTCAGGAGTTTGATCTCGATTTTGCTTCGGCAAAGTCGGTGAAATCGTTGGTGTTTGCTGAGCTTATGTTGGACCTTCCAAGACTTGATGAGGATGTCATCCATGAAGATTCCTTTTTGGATGAACACTTATTTCTTATCTCGTCAGAGGACACTTGGTATGGGGATGTCATTGTATATCTCCAAACTTTGAAGTTTCCTTTGCATTATTCACAGGAAGAGTGACAACGTGTGAAACATCACGCTAAATATTATACTGTTGTCGGTGACACTTTGTATAGCTGAGGAAAGGATTCTATTCTCCATTGTTTCTTGACTCATGAAGAAGTGGAGCGTGTAATTAATGATTGCCATGCTGGGGCGTGTGGCGGTCACTTATCGGGGCTTGCTACATCCCAACATATTATGTGAGTTGGTTACTTTTAGCCTTCAATCTTTAAATATTGCATTAACGTTGTGAAGATATGTCACCCTTGCCAGGTGTTTTCTCGGAATATACACTCGCATCCAATGCCCCTTCATCCGGTCGTCACCATCGGTCCCTTCACCAAGTGGGGGGTGGATTTCATGTATTGCAAACCAGCTTTGGCAGGGGGGCATCACCATATCATAGTGGCAGTGGACTAATTTTTCAAATGGGTTGAGGGCATGCCTATCGTAAAAGCCGATGGTGCTACAACAGCCCATTTCATTTTCAATCTGATTATTACTCGGTTTAGTATTCCGAAAGAGATTGTCACTGACCATGGTAGTCACTTTTAGAACAAAATGATGGAGGATTCGTCACTCAAGCTTAGGTTTCATCAATAACACTCATCTTCTTACTATCCCCAAAAAAATGATCAAGTTGAAGCAGTCAAAAAGTCTTTAAAGACCATTCTCCAACGTACCATACAACAAAGCAAGAACAACTGGCACATTATGTTATATCTTGTTTTGTGGGCATATCGAACCGCAGTCAAGACTACCACCGGGTTCTCACCATTTCATCTAGTACATGGTGTGGAGTTGATTTTACCGATTGAATGCGAAATCCCTTCGCTTAAACTAGACATAGAGCTCCTCCCTGATACGACGGGTATTGAGCAACGTTTAATCCACCTTGAGCAACTTGACGAGCAATGTCGAGATGTCGCTGTGGCTATAGATGCTAATAAATGTCGTGTTAAGGTTAAGCAAAATAGGTCTGTCTGTCCCTAGAAGTATGTTGAAGGTGGCTTGGTCCTCTTATACGACCAAGCTAAAGAACCACTGGGGGCAAGCAAGTTTAACCCCATGTGGCACGGTCCTTACATTGTGAGGCGTGTCCTGAAAAAAGGAGCCTATGAATTAGAGAACTATGAGGGGAATGTCTTGAAGGAGCCTAGGAATGGGCTCTACCTCAAGCGGTATTACGCTTGAACCTCTAGTTTGAGCTAATGCCTTTGTATACTATTGTATAGTTCTTTCTGTACATAGTTTAGATTTCTTTTGGTCTTCGGGTTTGCCGATTCGCTTTCATTTGATTGACAGATGTCAGCACAATCTCCTACATTCTTAGGTTTCGTGGATGGTGTTAGCTATCATACGCAGCATCTTGCTTTGTCTGCCTAGGTTATTTATTCGCCTCACCATCTAGTTGTGTCTTCAGGAGGTGATTGTCTCGGTCCTACATCTAACAATGTGGCTGAGTATAGTGTCATGATTGAGATACTTTGGGATGCTATGTCACATGGCATCCAGTATTTATAAGTACGCGTGGATTCACAACTGGTTGTGTCTCAGTTGAATGGTCAGTGCCATGTGCGATATCTTACGCTACTACAAAAATTTCTAAGGGTAAGACTCTTGGAACGACATTTTGTTTCAATTACATACATTCATGTTCCAAGAAGTATTAATCATATATCTGATGCATATGCTAACTATGTATTAGATTGGAATTTGTCACATTCACAATGAAGCACACAAATAAAACAAGACATTCATACATTTGTACATACACATATAGTAGAACCAGAGAACCAAAGTTTTTTATAAATAATATGTCCAAAAATGGTAGTGTTATAATACAAAACTAGAGCCCGTAGCCCTCAAAAATATATACATCGATACAAAATGTGGGATCCTGAGATATCTAATCCCTACAAGGAGGCCTAGCTGCCACCTCGATAGGATGAGTCTCATAGTAGTATTGTACTGCATTTTCTATATGCTGCAGTAGTCGTACCCAATTACCCGGCACCCCCACTACCTGGCACTACATATCCTCTGGTAGTCGTTCCACCTCTATCTGTGGTACCCTAGCAGTCATCCATGATAGATTTCCTCAGAGATTCTATAGTGTGCGCTCTGTTGTAGCACCCGCTACCTCATCACCCCTACCACGGCGACGATGTCTCGGGAAGCCCTCGGGTCTCACTGGGCCCTTATCTGCGAGTAAACAGTAAACCATTAATATATGATACTACCCCCAAAAAGATTTTTGCATTTACATCTATAATTAAAATCCATAAAAATTTAATACACCAAAAAACTAAAAAGAGTACTCACCAATGTCTCCGAACACTGCATCCTGTGGGAGTGGCATGTCACGATCCTAGCGGAAGTCTATCCCTGTATAAGGGTAGTCCTCTATAGCTATGACCTGTCGGTCCCACCAGTGAAAGAAATCCTTTGTATATGGTGCCACCTGATTGCCACCACACTGTCGAGTCAAGACCTCTTCCCACCGAGTCAGGGCTAGGTCGTGAAAACTATGAGGAGGGACCTCAACCCTCTGATTGAGCCCCGAAACTCGCTCAAAGAAGAAACTACACAAGATACTGTCGTATCCAAATTTTTTTGCCTCCCCTTGCTTGCACTCTGTCAGTTGGGTCTTCATGAACCCCAGTATCATTGTGCACCAGTCGAATATCATGGGTTGCATACACTGTGACGCATAGAACATCACTGGCCTGGATGCTTGGTGAAGAGCTTTCGAACCATTAATCCGCACTAGGGTTTCCACTATGATCTTCATACTCATATTAACTATGGCTCTGATGGGCACCTGACTCCCCACTGCCCGAGTATCTGGTATACAATACCTCTCTATATAGTTGGGGATGGTGATCCCACCAACCACAAAACGATATCGAAGGCTTGCCACCTCACCTCGGCAGGACAAACACGTAATGAAGTAGATATATTCTCCGGTGAGAGTATTTTCCCGTTTAGGTTGAAGTTATGCCCATCAACGTCCTAGTAGTCTATCAAGCAGCGGAGCAATAGGTTTTGGGCCCTTAAACCCCCTATGTTCCAAAATTTGTATAGACCACATGCTTCCAATGCTTGTTGTGCACACACATCATTGCGGACGGCCTCATCCACTTGGTCATGCTCCCTCTCTCTCTACTCTAGAGCCATCCTGAAGGGAGAAAAAAAACAATTTTAGTCATTTTCATTTAAAAAATTAGCTTCATGGCCATAGCTGCGGGTTGTAACTATGTGGGTCGTGGGTAGGGTAGGGTACGCGCAGTCAAGGCACCCTGTAACTATGATACTACCCCCAAAAAGATTTTTTCATTTACATCTATAATAAAAATCCATAAAAATTTAATACAGCAAAAACCTAAAAACAGTACTTGTAGCTAGGGTTTTCACCCCAGCTTGTGCAAATGATCACCTACTAAGTAGAAGGGACTCCTTAGTAGCAGTTCAATAAACAGTAAATAAAAACAGTAAAACAGAATGAAATTTAACCTAGCATGAGCATTAACATAAATAATAAGACATGAAAATATGGCAAAAGATTTCTCTTTTTGTATTAAAGATTATACCTCCAATGTGAAGGTTGGTGAAGCTCTTGCAGCAGTCCAGGAGGGTTGCTTCCAAGCTTCCAGCTTTGTTCCTTTCTCTTTCTCCAAAGGGTGGAAATGAGCCAAAGGGGCACTCAAATGTGAAAGTAGCTCAAGGGTGAGCTAGGGTTTCAAGAGTGATTTTGGCAGAGTAAGGGTGTATTTGATTGTAGATATGAAATGAGGGGCCTCCATCACCTATTTATAGGTTTTTAGTGGTGGAGTGCTGGCCCGTGGTTTTGGGAACCATATGGTTTAGGTCAGCTGTATAGGATTTTTGCCTCATTTTTCCCTCTTTTTCCTCTTTTTTTTGTATTTTTATTCCCTTTTTAGGGAGCTTTTGCTATTTTGGAGGAATTTTGGATTATTTTTGGGGGAAAAGGGTTTTTTTTGGCCTTTTGGAGGCTTTTTAATGGGATTTTAAGGTTTTGGAGGCAAATATGGTAGGAAATATGGACAAATAAGTCATGTAATGGGGTAGATGAGGTAGTGAGCACTTTTTGGGTGTTAACAGATTGCCCCGTGATGTGTGAGGGCAGGAGCTCATTGTATGGCCGATAGACATCATAAGTCTTTTATGGTTTTCCTGGGGTGTGGAGAAGAGAAGAAACAAACTAGAGCCCGGAACAACGGTCCCGAACAAACTGCAAAAAATGAAAGTACATGACCTCAATAATGAAGGAGGAATAATTTGAACATATGGACGAGGTGGGCATTCCCATGCTCATATCAAGATATAGAACAACACTAACAATGGGGTCCAAAATATGGGGACCTGAAATATACATGGCCTCAAATAATGAATGAGGAAGAATCTCAATATATGGATGAGGCGAGCATACCCATGCTCGTATCAAGATACATAAAAAATAACAGTGAGGCCCGAAAAGGGGGACCTGTAGGATACATAGAGAACCATTGTGTACATCATAAGGGTCCAGAAGGGACACAAATCTGGGACATACTGCTAGGATGACCACGTCGGAGCTGAAGAACTGATACACTGGAATAACAACAGTGCTACTGAGTGGGGTACCAGAGGAACTAATGAGCTGCTGGAGCATAGTGACGAGGAGTCATATCCTCAATGGTACACTGAATTGGAACTGAACTGGGTACTCAAGGAAGCATATAACTAGATGGCTTCTGAATACAATCACCAATGCAACCTGAACATCCACGGGAAAATATAACTGGGTGTTCCGAATTGACTCGCCAATGTGCTAGAGTCGGGGGAATTCGGGGTCTTCGACCAATAACTGAAGGGATATAAACCCTACGCTATTCTCAACGATGCGATCAAGGTGTTGAAGTCGAGCATGTGAGAAACAACCACTCGGAGAGGCAATGATGACTCCTCTAAGAATGGTCCATAGTCACTAACCACAGATGGTGATGGGTCCAAGGCGCAAGGACCTTTGGGTCTATCCTCTGGAATAGAGGGGCTATCGTCGATAGAGGGAGACCTACAACTATCAAGGAAATGATGTTTCCTTGACAGAAGCGCGAGGTGGAGAACCGAACTGTGAGAGTACTGATGGTAGGACTGACATACTGTGGGGGATAACTGGGCAAGTAGAGTGGGTGGACTCAAACTTCCTTTGTTCAGAGTATGATGGCGGGGATGATCGGGCAGCATATCAAACTGACTGGTGGGAAAGGGATCATAGCTGTAATGGATCAAGGATAGTGACCGGGATGAGTGATACTCAAGCTGGTGTAAAATGGCAGGAGACTACAGAATACTCTGAATAAAGGTGATTTGATTGGGGGTACTACCGAGATGATCGATCATAGTGCCAAGAGGTATGGGGGGACTTCTTCACAGGTTAAGGAACTAGAAGAAGTGTGTGTAAAATGGTACTGTCGTGTGGATTTATACGAGCCCAGGACAATTCATGCTCGTGATTGCTTTCAATTTTAAGGAGTCTAAAAGCAATAAGAAGACTCTGAAATAATGGAATGGTACCGTCGTGTGGATTTGTACGAGCCCAGGATGGTGTGTGCTCGTGGTTGCTTTCAATTTTAGAGAGTCTGAAAGCAAATAAGAAGACTCCAAGGGGGTGCTTTTTCGTGTGTTAGTCTCCAAGGCCCAAAGAAGCATAAAAGGATGCAATGAAGAAATCTTCTAGCCGGTGTGACTAGAGTATTCCTTTTTCGTAATCAGTCTACTAGGTCCAGAAAAGGGCTAAACTTATACCAGATAGACGCCCTTTCAGGTACTTTAACGAGCATGAAAGGAAGCAAGATTGCTCGGTGATCTTTTCATTGTTTTAGGAGTCAGAAAAGAGCTTAACAGAAACTCCTTAAGTGCCTTTTTCATAAAGGACTTGTCCTGCTCGAAAAATGGATAAAATTATACCGAACAAAAGGAATGGCCAGGCAAGGAGGAAGTGCTCAATCAAGGAACATTGATGATGACCTAGAATGAGGGAGGGGGGGAACACTGGTGGGCCTCCTTGAGGGATAATGAATGGTGGAAAAATAACAAAATAATTGCAGTATGAAAGGAGTGAATGGCTCATTTAAAAAGGTGGAACAATCCGATGATGGCTGATGTGGTGCGCAAACCGAGGCAGCAAGGTGTCAGGACACAATGTTGAAACTGTACCTGGTGAGAGCGAGAAATGATCTCAAGCATCATCATGGGCTCGAAAAAATGAATCCGACGATATAAAAAGTGTCAAAAATGGATAACGGCCGATGTGGCGCTCAAACCGAAGCAACGGGGGGTGTTTTGGAAAAAAATACCCAAAAAATGTGGGGGTGAAAGCGAGAAATGATCTCAAGCATCATCACGGGCTCAAAAAAATGAATCCTATGATATAAAATATATCAAAAATGGAGAGCAGTTGAAGTGGCCTGCAAACCGAAGCGACTAGTGGTGTCTTGGAAAAAATACCCGAAAAATCTGGGGGTGACAGCGAGAAATGATCTCAAGCATCATCATGAGCTCGGAAAAAATGAATCCGGCAGTGCCAAGGGTGTGAAAAATGGAGGTCATAAGGACTCCAGAATGGTCAAAGGAAATAACTAGGTTAAAAATGACTATAAATAAAGTTGATTCCACCAAGCCAAGGATGCAGTGGTGGGGAGAAATGATGGCCCACGGGAGCAGAATACTAGGTGTATCGAATCAAATCACATATACAAGTGACATGTGACCTCAAAAATGGTTGAGATCACGAATGTGAAAAAGTGAGTAGGGTTAATGACCTTCCCCCATGCTATGTGGATGGGGTTTGTGATTATGGATCACATATGTGTTGGTTTGAACAAGGGGGTCACTGACGTGCTGAGATAGATGTGATGGGGAAGGTTCAAAATGATTGATCATATCCCCTATCCCAGGGTCAAGGTAATCTATTATGCCCCTGAGCTCAGAGGTGTCAATGCGGTGCTCTATAGAAGTGGGGTCAAGACCAGGCATTTTGGTATAGGACCAGGCAAAGACATCACAGAACTCTTGGAAAAAACAATTGTACTCTCCAATCTCATACTCACTGCAGGAGGCTCCTAATGTAATGATTTCAAGAGCACCAGGTGGGTCAGAGATATCGATGTGGATTACAGGTGAGATGTTGTCCATGTTACCTTCCTCAAAGGCATCAGGAGCGGGAATGGGATCCTTAAACCAGTCGACTTTGGTGGGAAGGAAATCTTTGGACTCAATCGCAAATTGGATAGCTGTGATAGAGGAGGATTCTTCTGGGAGGAAATAGGAACGATGGTGCATATCATCCCAGGGATAATCCGGGGCAATGAGAGCCTCAAGAATCTCCTCATCATTGCAGAAACTTTGAGTTGTCAAATCGGTTGATGAGGGAGTGGTAGTCGAAGACATCATATAAATGGTGTTAATCTCTCCGGATGAGGGTGATACTGGGGGGTGGATCTCCTCAATTGTGGGGGGTGTCATCTCAAGGTCCAAATTATTCATCTCATAGAGAGCTGCTCTGTAATATGGGAGATCAGGACAGTGATGTGAGTAATGGCCATAAATACCGCATACAGCACAGGGGTGGTTGCTATGCAGTGATTTATCACGAGGCTTAGGGGTTGGATCGAGTTCAACAACCGGGATGTTGGGGTCATCGTCAAGCATTTGCATGTGTTCCTGTAATGCAGGTAATTATGGACATTGATGAGTTGGATGTCCTAACTCATCATACAATGAGCGTTTGGGAGGAGCACGAAACACGGGGGGGGGGGGGGGGGGGGGGGGGGTTTAACTGCCTTGGAAGGGGGTACAGTAGTGTATGGTTTTGGGCCTCTGCCCCCAGTGTGCTTGATAAGAGGGGGGGGATTCATAGATGACGAAGGGGTAGTGACACCGGGAGGTGGTTGACTAGTAGTGGAAATGGGTTGCACCAGTTGTAGGACAACATTTGGTGTCGGCGGGGGAACGAGAGGCGAAATATACCACACAGGTAATCCTAAGGTTAACCTGGGGAGAATGAGAATAGCCATAACCGGGGTGCTTACTACGCCCGAGGGAGGGAATAGGAAGGGGATTGTGTGGATGGGTGTAACACCAATGTGACTAGGTACAAAAGGTGTTTTGGGTAATAAGGGCGGTTGATTGTTGGGTGTTTGTGTATTGTGGGAAAGGGTACATAGGTCAGATACGTCGGTCGCAGGTGACGGGGGTGGAATGGATTGGAATGTTGAGGTCATCGACGTATCGGAGTAAACTCTGGGTCCCATGGAGGAAACAAATGGGGTAGTTGCACCACAAACAGGTTGTTCAACCATGGAGAGAACATTTTTGGGTGCATCGAGGGCATTGGGATCGTAATAGGTGAATTGGTCGACCTTGACCACACGTCTGTCATGGGGGAACATCATGGTATGAAAAATGGATGAGGTAACTGCCTGCATGGCATACATGTAGTTGCAGCCAAGTAAAAGGTTATAATCAAGTTGAGCATTGATGACCTCTATGTCAATGAGCACGGTTTTACAAGCCAACTGGATGAGGACATTAGCTAAGAGAACCTCGGGTTGAGCCGAACGGCCTTCGTAGGCTCGCAACGCAGTGGTGGACTGCTGGAGAGTAGGGGATCCCAACTTCTGCCAAACGAATGTGGACATAATGCATGTAGAGGCACCTTCATCGATAATACACCGATGGATGACAAGATTCCGAATGGAAACAGAAACTTGGAACGCTAAAGTGGAAGGAAGGCGTGGTTTGGACTGGTCCAAATCGAAGGCCAACAGTCGTGAATCATTTGGGTTAATAGCACCAATGGCGGAGAGCAAAGTCTTGCGTTGTGACGGACAGTTTTTTAAGACTTCTAACGCAGACATGGCTGCAGGAGACTGGGCTAAGTCATCTACAATGTTGTAATTTGATGCAGCGTGAGCATTGGGATTATTGTTGATCCGACGAAGTGGGAAGCGAGGTGATTTGGAGGCGCCATCGAGTGGAGCCAGGGATATATGTAATGTCTGATCAGTGGGATGAGCGTTAGTGTTTTTGTCGGCGGGAGAGGCTTCAGGGGTGGAGCCATATTGGTTCTGACGAGTTTGGAGGTTGACATCGGTGGATGACATCATTAACAAGTGGTGGGTACATGAGTCTAACATGGGTTGATTAGGAGTGGCATAAGTGATCTATTGTTGTGGTGGCATGTTTCCTTGAGGGGGAGCCAACGGTTGAGTGTTCACTACGCCTTGGGTTGGTAAGGGGTTTTGCAGCACCAAAGGTTGATGCTGAGGGGGTGGGGGGTTGGGTGGCGCCTGAGGAGCCGCGTGCCCTTGGTGATGGGCATCATCAGTCCAGAGTTTGCGAGCTCGCTCCAAATGTGGGAAAGCATGTGTGTAGTGGCCATAGACCCTGCAAATAGAACAAGGATGGTTTGTTCGCAAATTAGAATTTTTGGCCTGCTTGGGCAGCCGATCAGGGTTCTGGTTGGCAGGTGTCGCGTTATTGTTGTTTGGGGGATTGGGAGGTTGACCGGCCTAGTCTGGAGGGGGGTTGTTCCCATGGTTACGGCCTTTGCCATGATTTTGTTGGCCCTGTTGCCGCTGGTTGTTTTGGTTCTGCTACGGATTTTGTTGGGCGTATGCTTTCCCTTGGGAAGCAGGTGGGTTCTGGGGTTGTACAGGTGCGGGAGTAGGCTATGGTGGATAATAAGTAGGTGGAGGCTGCGCAGGTGTTGAACCTTGTAGGGGTTTCTGATACGTCTGCAGAAGGGGTTGTGGCTTTGCTGCAGGGGCTACCTATGGTGGGTAATATGCAGGTTGGACTTGAGAGGACACAGGAGCTGGTGCAGCCTATGGGTGGTAATATGGTTGAGCTGCGACCGGGGGGGTGTAAGTGAGGGACACATGACCAAAGCACTTAGGTAGACATGAGGGTCCGTGGGAATGGTGATGATGTGCCATAGGAGCATATGAATTGGTTGCTACGGATTGAGATGTAGCCCGCAAAAGGTCAGGGCCATGGCTAGGACGTGCTATGGAAAAGGGTTGAGGATGCGAGGCAACATGGCCAATGATGCCATCTGTGGCATGGGATGCCCCCGACACATCGTGTTGGGAGGAATCGCCGCGAGGGGCATTAGGTATGATGGAATACAGATAACCCGAGTGGGCATAAATGAGGTCAAATTGCTGGGCTTTGAGGATAGCCTCTTCTTAGGACTGGGGTTGTTCCGATGCCACATCCTTAGCAATGACAGGAAGGAGGGATTTTAGAAACCAATCTAAGAAGATACAGTCGTCTAACTTAATTTTGTAGAGGTTGCGGCGTCAACGCCAGTCATGAATGTGGTCAGTGATGTGGGTAGCCGTGTTCTGTCTGCAAGACAGTAGGATCTCAACTCCCGCGTCGTAGCGGATAGGTAAATGAAATAACTGCAGGAAAGTCGAGGCAAGGGAGGTAAAGGTGGCATGGGTCCCATGGGCCGCTCGATGTACCACTTAGTTGCTGGATGTACCAGCGAGGGTGCGCTGTAACAGATGGAGGCGGACAGAGTCGTTCACTATGGAGTTGGAGGAACACCATAGATGGAAGGACATAATATGGTTCTGGGGGTGCTCACCTGCCTTGCCCTCAAACTTAGGGATGTCGGAGGGAATCTTGGTGGGCATGTGAGGCCATGCAGGGTCGTGTCTGATGGGATCGTTAGTCAGTCTAGCTAGGTTAGGAAGGTTGAGACTAGCCATGAATGACAAACTAGTAGAAGGATGTGACATACTAGTGGCTGTGACCATGTTGGGGCCAATGCCCCCAAGTGGAGGGGCAGGGTTTGGGATGTTTCCCCCAAGTGGAGGGATGAAAGTGGTATGGGACGGTCCTGCACCGCCAAGGGTAGTGTGAGTCACTGATGGAGTGGGAATAGGTATGTCAGCAACTGGAATAGGTACATTGATCAGAATGGTAGATGTGGGCCCCATCGAGGGCATACCCAAAGCAGATGTGGTAGCTGGTGTGGTGGTGGATGCTTCACCAATGGTCCCTACAAATAAAGGGGTGGAAGCCATGCTAGCCATGGGGCTGGTTGGTGCAGTGTAAATGGGGTTCTCGAACTCTGCCTCAGAATCAAACGTAAAATAAGGGGCATCTAGATCGGGTGACAGAGTTCTATGCCGTTGACAAGTGGAGTCAAGTGACAGGGCTCGAGATCTATGATGAGTGGTATCAAGTGATGAATATCTATGTCTATGACGGGTGATTTCAAGTGAACCGTGCTGTGGGGGCTCACCCCAGAGGCACCGAGAATGTCTCGGGGACTCAATGGTGATAGATGGTGTCAAATATATGGGGGTTGTGTTTGAGTCAAAAATAGCTCAAAAACCCTAATGCAACCGAGTGTGCAAAAGGAGAGCTCAAAAAATATGGCACTCAGGACAACAACCAACTCAAAACACTTACTGTAACAGCTGTATTACAATAAGTGGAGTATCAACAGAAATGGTCAGAATACCAACAAGCAAAAGGTTTCCTAAAAAATAAAAATAGTGGACTCGCTAGACCAAAAGGATGTAAGGGAGCATGCAAACACCTAGCTAAATAGTATTCTGACTCAACTAGACATATCCTCTGCAAGGTGATGAAATCCAAGTCAGACAATATGGATAGTAGAGCCAAGTGGCTAAAGATATCCCCCTACCGAGAGGGACACCAGGTAGCCAATTCTAGAAGAAAGGCAACTAAGATACACCGTTCATGACACGTCCAGAAAAGATGAATCTGCCGTTTGGTTCTATCCCCACTGTATCCCCATACGGGTGATACACCGAGAACTGCGAAAGGTATCCTTCGGTTACTGAATGGATTGCGGTATTCCACTCAGGCTTCCAGAACTAGTCTGGCAACTTCAACCCTCCTAGGGGAGAGGCCCTCTGATAAACTGATTGTGACCGTGCCAAAAAATACTAGGGGATTTTGGTTCCCTAATGGACAACAGCTATGTCTCAAGTGTAAGCAACTAAGGGGTGTTATTTGGATGCCTATCCCCCCGATCCTACCTAACTACAAATATTCTTATGTTTTCCCCAAGTGGGGTTAGATTGTTGGTTGTGTTAAGTAGTGCGTGTGAGATGATGAACCCAATTAAAAGTGGCATGGGGTGGGAAACTTTCTAACTAAAAATAATAATACAGAATTTAAACTTTGAAATACAAAATTTTCTCTTTTCAATTAAAATGCTGAAATTTAAAAAAAAAATATTCTGTAAATGGAACAGAAATAATACTGCAAAAAAGGCTATAGGGAAGTATGGTTGCAGGTAGGACAGATGGCTATGCAGGTGCAGAAAATATTGCAACAAAGTGTTGGGTTCAAAACAGGGAAAAAAGTGCAGAAAACAGACCACGGGTCTGTGGCAAATATGGGTCGTCAGACCACAGGAAACAGCTCAACAGTCGTGGATAGGTTGTAGGATTTCGGCCGAAAGACACAGTCGGACTGCGGGAAAAAGGTCAAAAGTCGTAGGTGGGTTGCAGTAAAATGGTTGAAAGCCGCAAGCGGGATGCGGGAAAAAGGCCAAAATACACAGGCGGGTTGCAGGAAAATGGCTGAAAGACGCAAGCGGGATGCCGAAAAAAGGCCGAAAGACGTAGGCGGGTTGCAGGAAAATGGCTGAAAGCCGCAAGTGGGATGCGGGAAAATGGCCGAAAGACGCAGGCGGGTTGCAGCAAAATGGTTGAAAGCCGCAAGCGGTCCACGGAAAATGGGTTAACAACAGCTGTCGGACCGCACGAAACAAGCTAATAGCTGTGGTCAGATCGCACGTAACAGACTGGAAACCGATGGTAGGTTGTCGGAAACAGTCCGAGAGCCGCGGTCGGATTGTAGGTAAATGCCTAAAAGACGCGGTCAGAACGAAACTGTGGGGGGTAAAAGATGCAGTTTACGGCAACCGAAAGGAAAAAACAGAAAAATATTGCAGAGAATTGAAAACGTTTAAAACTTTAAAACTATAACCAGAAATTCAAAGGAACACAAGGGGAGTCGCCAAAACTGTAGCTAGGGTTTTCACCCCAGCTTGTACAAATGAGCACCTACTAAGGAGAAGGGACTCCTTAGTAGCAGTTCAATAAACAAGAAATAAAAACAGTAAAACATAATGAAATTTAACCTAGCATGAGCATTAACATAAATAATAAGACATGAAAATATGGCAAAAGATTTCTCTTTTTGTATTAAAGATTATAACTCCAATGTGAAGGTTGGTGAAGCTCTTGCAGCAGTCCAGGAGGGTTGCTTCCAAGCTTCCAGCTTTGCTCCTTTCTCTTTCTCCAAAGGGTGGAAATGGGCCAAAGGGGCACTCAAATGTGAAAGTAGCTCAAGGGTGAGCTAGGGTTTCAAGAGTGATTTTGGAAGAGTAAGGGTGTATTTGACTGTGGATATGAAATGAGGGTCATCCATCACCTATTTATTGGTTTTTAGTGGTGGAGTGCTGGCCCATGGTTTTGGGAACCATATGGTTTAGGTCAGCTGTATAGGGTTTTTGCCTCCTTTTCCCTCTTTTTTTCTCTTTTTTTTTGTATTTTTATTCCCTTTTTAGGGGGGTTTTTGCTATTTTGGAGGAATTTTGGATTATTTTGGTGGGGAAAGGGGTTTTTTTGGCCTGTTGGAGGCTTTTTTAATGGTTTTGTGTCCTTTTGGAGGCTTTTTAATGGGATTTTAAGGTTTTGGAGGCAAATATGGTAGGAAATATGGATAAATGAGTCATGTAATGGGGTAGATGAGGTAGTGAGCACTTTTTGGGTGTTAACAGTACTCACCAATGTCTCCGAACACTGCATTCTGTGGGAGCGGCATGTCACGATCCTAGTGGAAGTCTATTCCTACATAAGGGTAGTCCTCTATAGCTATGACCTGTCGGTCCCACCAATGAAAGAACTCCTCTGTATATGGTGCCACCTGATGGCCACCACCCTGTCGAGTCAAGACCTCTTCCCATTGAGTCAAGGCTAGGTCGCGAAAACTATGAGGAGGGATCTCAACCCTCAGACTGAGCCCCGAAACTCGCTTAAAGAAGAAACTACATAAGATATTGACGTATCCAAAGTTTTTTGCCTCCCCTTACTTGCACTTTGTCGGTTGGGTCTTCATGGACCCCAGTAGCATTGTGCACCAGTCGAATATCATGGGCTGCATACACTGTGACGCATAGAACATCACTGGCCTGGATGCCTAGTGAAGAGCTTTCGAACCAGTAATCCGCACTAGGGTTTCCACTATGAACTTCATACTCAGATTAACTATGGCTCTGATGGGAACCTGACTCCCCACTTCCCGAGTATCTGGTATACAATACCGCTCTATATAGTCGGGGATGGTGATCCCACCAACCACAAAATGATACTGAAGGCTTGCCACCTCACCTTGGCAGGACAAACCAGTAATGAAGTAGATATCTTCTCCAGTGAGAGTATTTTCCCGTTTAGGTTGAAGTTCTGCGCATCAACGTCCTACTAGTCTATCAAGCAGCGAAGCAATAGGTTTTGGGCCCTTAAACCCCCTATGTTCCAAAATTTGTATAGCCCAGATGCTTCCAGTGCTTGTTGTGCATGCACATCATTGCGGACAGCCTCATCCACTTGGTCATGCTCCCTCTCTCTCCACTCTAGAGCCATCCTGGAGGGAGAAAAACAACGATTTTAGTCTTTTTGATTTAAAAAATTAGCTTCATGGCCATACCCACAGGCAAGTTTTCTTATAGAGGCAAGTACCCATGGTCAACGCGTGTGTTGACTGCGCGTACCCTGCCCTACCCATGACTCACATAGTTACAACCCGTGGGTAGCACTGAAACCATTTAGGGCTTGGCCAACTGAAAAATCCAACCAATAAAAATTGAAATAAAAGCATTGAAATGGAAGACATGGATGAGACTACCAACCTGCTCCTGACAGTTCGATGATCGGTCGCCTGTAGCTCCCAGAATTAGCAGCTGAACTTTGAGGTGAAAACTAACCACAAAACTCCAAATGGGTAAATAGTAAAAATGAATTGTAAATTGTAAATTATTATTACTATATATAATTTTCAAGACCTACTTGTCTATATTTTTCACCATTATATGTTGTTTTGGACTAATATAACGTCTTGGAGTAGCATTTTTGACCAGATTTCTTCAGCGAGACTTGTTTTGGACCATGTCGCGCCTACGTCAGGTATATCTCACACCTGGCATATAGGTTAGATGTCATTTTCACATGCATTATGCCTTTGACCTTTTGACCATTTTCATAAACCGTAGGTATGACCCCGCTTCTTATCCGACACAGAACCTTCACATTGTTATAGAAGTGTCGTTATGTGGCGGTAGGGCCTTTCCGAACATGGGTACCCTAGTTAGAAACCACTGTTGCATTATGGTTCCCATGCTATTGTGTGTCCTTAGGATTGGGATTCCTTTGTAGTTACGCCATCACTTTGCGATAAAGACTCATACTCTACTTTGTCTTATGCTGGCCATCTCCCATAAGGAATCCCCCCAGTTGTATCATGTTGTGATTGCATTGCATCATCCTACTTGTCGCTTGAGCCTTGTGCTGGCTCTCGCTCACTCAGTTGTTATCATGGTGCCTGAGCACTTTTTCCCATCGAGCCTTGCAGAGCTTCCACTTGTCCTTCACAATTTGATGACCTTTTGACTCTGAGGGAATACCCCCCCGAGTGTCCACATTCTGTACATGCTTCATTGCATTGATCATAGGTATGTTCCACTGCTTGGGACTAGTCTGCTCACTATTTGGCACTCGTTCTCTCACTTGTTGTATTATAAGCAATTTTATTCTTTTTCAAGCTTTCTCCAAATATGAAAAAGACCAAAAAAATCAAATATTCCAAAAAGATGGATGGGTTTATGGTTACTACTTCTAGTTGCTAGTTTTTGTGTCACCTTTGAACAAAGCATTCATACCACTCCACAGATTATGAGTCGGGACTATAGTTGGACCTTAGGAGATGTACTTGTTTCTCAGTTTACTCCACTAATTGGTTAAGCTTCCAGTCATTATGGAGCCCTTTGTGGTGCCTCCTACATCACAAATTGAGTCTATGCTTCCTGAGTCTATCCATTTGCTCATGCTCTTGTTCAAAGGAAGTCCTGAAACTAGAGTCGGCCACCTCTCAGATCACTTGACTATTGCATGTTGGCCATCATTATTGAGTCAATCCATTTCACCAGAGTTCTTCCAAATCTTTTAGCATAGCTCGTACCTCGTGCTGGTTGATGGGGGATGCCTTAATGCCCTCCTTCCACCAAGTCTCGTTCCGTCGACTTCAACCCATTTATTCTGGGACTTGAGGCTTAGAGTTCGGTTGAGTACCTTGAGGCTTGTGGTCATTAGTGGTAGGTTCTCTTGCCATCGACACTTTTGGGAATACATCAATGTTCCCTCATCAATGGGTTCATCCTAGTGTTCGACTTCAATACATCTATTCACACTTCGATGATTGTACTTTGTGCCTTGATGCCCATTTTAACTATTGGTGGTTTATCTCGCATCTTTTAACAGTATACATCATTGACCGGTAATCAGACGATGTCACATCAGTTTTGATCTCAATTCCTTTATTCACTTGATGGGACTTGCACCGTCGAAGACTTGTGTAGAAGACCCCATGCGATAGTGGCAGTCAGTATGCTACTTATGATCGTGAATTTACATATGAGATATCACCTCTCAGATATCAGCAGTTTGTACCTCCAGTTTGCATCAGTGGTTTCCTTTTCAGCAGGAGACCATATCTTACTATAGAGGGATCATGGAAATGATCACTTATGACATGTATTCATTATGTACTTCCTATTCATGGCCATTGTATCAGATTGTTGTACTATATCGACATGTATTTAGGATACTATTGTATTATGACTAGTGATTTGCTCCTTCGACTTGTGTCTCCATAACTCCACTTCTGAGATTTATAATGTATTTCGGCCATCGTAGCATCAGTCTCTGATCTCACACATTAGGGGGCATCTGTTACAATGTAATTTCCCACCATGTAAGCATCAGCACTCTTTGGCCTGCAGAATCCATTTTACTGACTCAGATCCACTTTATATTCTTCAGACACACTATTTTTTCTATTTTTTTCCCTGTACACTAGCTGCATCATTACAGTGGGCGTACCCGCGAGTTGCATCACTATAGCCTGCAGGTAGCATGTAAAATGGTAAAAATCACTAGTTTATTACCTTTTACTCCCAAAAAGTGGTCATGGGGTTACCTTTGGCCCTCCATTTGCCCCCGAAACATCTCGATGTGTCCTTTCACTTACCTTTGGGAGGACTATATATTGAGCACATATGGCTTATGGACGGGAGGAGAAAGGAGAGCAAGAGAACTCTAGTGGATTTTTTCCCTATCTTGAGTCAACACTCATTGATCCTTGTAGTTGTGAACCCTTTATGTTCACCTTCCAAACTCCTATCATAGTTTGAGTTTTCCATTCCATGGAGGATTGAAGTGCTGGAGGCACAAGTGGATTGACCTAGATCTTGGTTCAGATTGGTTGTCGGCAAGAGGTCGTATCACATTGTACTTCTTGTTGTTTATTAATAGAAATACTCATATTCTCGTCCATTAATGTTGTGAATGTTGTTTATACTACATTGGGTTGCATTTACTTATAATATCATGGACCATTTCTATTGATGATGTTAATGTCGTTTATATATTATATGCGCTTGTTGTATGTTGGCTGTCAAGACTAATTTGCACATTCAAGTGCATGGAATGAAAGCTCCAACGGGGATCTACATCAAACGTTTGGATCGAGGTTGGTTATATTCATATTTATCTTAGCATTGTCATTTATATAGTATAGTACTAAGAGTTGAGTTAATTTTTGGTAGTCAGCTGTCTGTTGTGGTCTACCCCAAGCCATAGTGAGTTTTCTCCAACAAAATGTCACCTTTGTATAGAAGAACATCCAATTGATAACTGTCCATCGTTTCCTGGATTGCAAGCCGTATATAAGAGTGGAAATTTTGGTGAGACATCTAGGAGGGCTTGGAAACCTAGAGACCAACCATCATATCATGATCCATCATTACAATTTCCACTGTAATATCACCCTTATCAACCACCTCAACAATGGAACACCTCAAATTGGCAAAATTAGCCACCTCAGTATCCTCCTCAAAATTCTCAACATCAACAATGGTCAAAAGGATGGAGGGGACAAGCATATGCTCAATCTCCACCTACTCCTGTGCCTAACTACCCTTACCCACCTAATATCCAGCAACGTTTTCCTGGATTTGTACCTCCTTGACTACCTCCTATCACACATCTGCCTCACCATTTCCAGAATATGAATCCCCCAAGACCCACAATATTGCCTGCACAACCGATACCAAATCCTAACAATAAACCAACTCAAGCTCCTAACAGCATTGGATTTCCACCTCTTCCATCATATGTCATTTCGACCGCACCAGTGCATGAGATTCAATTGCGGTCTGGAAGAGTTCTGCAAGATCGGCCCAAATCATCAGTTGTTATTCGAGAAGAGAATGAAGAAGAAGACATACCTAATGAAATCTTGAATGATGCAATTTTTGAAAATGTAGTTATTCCAAAAATTCCAACACATGACCACCCTAAAAAAGAAGCAACTCCGGGAGAAAATTTACCCCCATATTCGGAGTGTCTAGCAATAGAGAAACCTACAACTCTTCCAGAGTATGATATTATTAATGAATTGAAAAATATTTGTATCAAGATCCCTTTATTACAAGCCATTAAGGACCTACCAATTTATAGTAAAGTGACAAAGGAACTCTGTATTAAAAGGCCAGGTAAGAATAGAAAAGACCCTCTGACAATTCATGGCATAGGAGAAATGTCAAATTACATAGCAAATCAACCTAGAATTCCAAAGTATACAAATCCAAGAAATCATGTGGTAACTGTTATTATCAATAACACTATTATAGGAAACACACTTATTGATCTAGGGGCTGCTATTAACGTGATGACTACCATATTTTTAGATGTTCTCCATTTAGGACAGTTTCTTCGTCCTACCCCAACAATGTTGGAATTAGCATATCGCAATATGGTGTAACCTACTAGAATCCTAGATGATATTATTGTATCAGTGGCGTCATGGGAATATCCCGTGGACTTTATGGTCATAAAATCAAATGATCCTTCCAAAGGACACCCTATTATTTTGGGAAGACCTTGGCTAGCCACTACTAATGCATTTATAGGATGTAGGGATGGAGATATGATCATCTCTGATGGGTTATCTACAAGGAAACTCGCTTTATACCCACCAGCACAGCCAGTAACCAAAAACCTGTTTTGGTTAGATTGTCCTTTTAGGGATGAGAACTTGGAATAAATTTCCCTTGTTAGTGATTTATCCTGGGCACTTTAAGAACAAAATACTGAAAATGTGTTGAACCAATTTGTCTCTTCCACAACATGTAAAGACTTTCCTCAGTCTTTTTCCCAACTTGATCAAATCTTTGGAGATGAATTCCAAGAAAACATGAGCCTCTCCACATTTACAAATACACCTTGTGTCTTTGCAATTGAATAACATATAGGATCCTATACCACACCTTGTAAGGTCAGTCCTGAAAAATTTATGCATATAAACGTAGGTTTAGATGAGACTCAACAAAAACAATTATTGAAAATTATTAAAAGTCAAACTGGTGCATTAGCATGGGAATACACCGATATGAAGGGTATACACCCAGATACTTGTATTCATCATATTTACAAAAATGCAAACATATCAGCTGTCAGGCAGCCCTAGATAAGAATGAATCCATCCCTAAAGGATATAGTCAAAGATGAATTACAAAAACTCCTCAATGATGCTTTCATCTACCCAATTTCTAACAGTAAGTGGGTGTCTCCTCTAGTAGTAGTTCCAAAGAAAGTTATAGGGAAATGGTGTATCTGTGTTGACTTTCGATAATTAAACAAGGCCACTCTTAAGGATTATTTCCCTTTACCATCCATTGACCAAGTGTTAGATACCTTATCTGGGAAACAATACTTTTCTTTCCTCGATGGGTATAGTGGATACAACCAAATCTTGATAGCGCCTGGGGATCAAGACAAGACCACCTTTACTTGATCTTGGGGGACATATTCCTACATAGTTTTTCCCTTTGGCCTATGTAATGCACCTGCCACTTTCTAGCGTGCAGTCTTAGGTATTTTTACTGACCTTATCCATGACTGTGTAGAAGTATACATGGATGATTTTACAGTATATAGTAATACCTTTCAAGAATCCCTTGATAACCTTCAAACAATTCTTATTCAGTGCCAAGAAACGAACCTAGCCCTTAGTCATGAAAAATGCAAGATGTTACTAACCGAGGGTATAGTTTTGGGACATCATGTCTCTCTTCAAGGAATCAAGGTGGATCCTGCCAAGATATAAATAATTGTTAATCTTCCTCCTCCAAAAAATCAGAAAGAGGTAAGGAGCTTTCTTGGCCATGCAGGCTATTATAGACATTTTATTGAAAACATTATCAAAATAGTTTCACCTATGTTCAAATTACTCATGAAAGATACATATTTTCAATGGATTGAACCTTGTCAACATGCCTTTGAAACTTTAAAGGAAAAGCTATCAATGGCACAAATACTTAGGGGCCCCAATTGGTCCCTTCCCTTTTATATATCCATTGATGCTTCCGACATGGCTATAGGAGGAGTCTTAGGTCAAAAGGAAGGAAAAGAATCATATGCCATCTAGTTTTCTAGCAATAATTTGACTCCTGCAGAATTAAAATACACTGTTACTAAAAGGAGTTTCTGGCAATAGTCTATGCTATTAATAAATTTCATCAATATATAACAGGCTATGAAGTTTTTGTACACACAGACCACTCCGCCATTAGATTTTTAATGAACAAACTAATCACCAATGGAAGGGTGACTCGGTGCCTTCTTTTATTACAAGAATTAAACATCACTTTTGTTGATCGTTTCGGTGGAGAGAATGTGGTAGTAGACTTTCTCTCTTGCATTCAAATTCACAATAGTGCTAGTCCCGTCGATGATAGCTTTCCTCATGAACATTTGTTCGTTGTGTCTATTTGAACCCCTTGGTTTGCAAACATAGCCAATTATTTAGCAACTAGGAAGTTACCAAACCATCTCTCCCCACCTGAGAAACGTAGGATCATAGTCCAAAGTTCTAATTATTCTTGGGTTGATAATGATATTTTTCGTACTGGTCCTAATCTTATTATCAGACGATGTGTGCGAGAGGATGAGATAGCAGAGATGCTTCATGCATGTCATGGTGGACCTTGTGGTGGGCACTTTTCTGATAAGAGAACATCATACAAAGTGTTGCACTCCAGATGTTACTGGCCAAGCATTTTCAAAGATGCTACCAAGTATGTCAAGGGATGTGACACTTTTCAAAGAATGGGTAGACCTACGCCATCTAATGAGATTCCCTTGCCACCCCAGGTTATGATTGAGCCTTTTGAAAAATGGGCTCTAGATTTTGTATGGCCAATTTCCCCTATGTCTCGCAAAAAGAAGTACATCCTAGTTTGTACAGACTATGTCAATAAATGGGTGGAATATAAAGATTTATTTTGAACCACAGAAAAATATGTGGTAGGGTTTATATATGAAGAGATATTTACTCGATTTGGTGTACCTAGGGAAATTGTAATTGATCAAGGATCTCAGTTTACCTCTAAGTTAATGAAAGAACTTACTAAAAAATATGTTATTAGACATTGTAAATCTTCACCATATCATCCACAAACCAATGGTCAGGTAGAGTCTACAAACAAGGTATTAGAAGCCATCCTGTCCAAGACTATCCAACTACACCACAAAGACTAGGTAGATAGGCTTCCAGAAGCCTTGTGGGATTATCGAATAACATGGAGGAATACCACTAGCCACACACCCTATGAACTTGTTTATAGTAAACAAATTCTTCTAGCCATTGAATTTCAAGTAAGAACCTTTCGTATGGCTGCACAATTAGGGATGGATTTAGAAGAAGCACAAAAACAACGAATCTTGCAAATAAATGAACTAGACAAGATAAGACAAGATGCCATTCAACGCACAATTCTAGTACAGAACCAATGCAAAAATTGGCATGAGAAATACATCAAACAAAAACAATTCAATACTGGAGACTAGGCATTATTATTTGATTCGAGGTATAAAATTTTTAAAGGAAAGTTGACTACCTGTTGGATGGGTCCATATGAAATTTTTACAGCTTTCGATAATGGATCTGTTTAAATTAAAACAATCAATGATTCACAAATTTCCTTTGTTGTAAATGGACATACACTAATACTTTATCATCAACCAATATCTAAACAAGATTTTGTGCAAAATATCTCACAACAGAAGGAGCTAGAGCTAGTTGAAGGGGAAGTCTCTCCTTCTCCTAGTTCTTGACTTATTTTTGGGTTATCTTCGTTTGTACATATGTAAATATATTTATGTTCTTTGAATAAAAAAGATTCATTTCTGACAACTGGTTTGTATTTACACAAAGATTTCACTCGTATCATCAGCACATAAGACTTCATCAATTAAGAAGGGAAGTCTCTTTTCCTTTTCCTAGCTTTTGATACACTTTCATGTAGTTTCTCTTTGTACATATTTTTTTGTTTTGAATAAATTTGAATCATCTAACAAGTGGTTTTGTAGTTTGATTACAAGAACCTTATCTCTATAATCAGCTCATAAAAATATTATCTGAAAAAGGGAAGTGCTCTAAACATTCATCATGCATCTTGATCCCTTTCCTCCTGGTTATTTTAAGAATTGAAATTTACATTGAAAAGTTAGAATGGTCTTGTATCATCTTTTGCCACTTATTTAACATGATTCTTGTAGCTCTTCTAATAAGACTTTTAGATATTTTAAGTCAGTTATCCTATCTTTATAAAGAGATTGATAGCTAAACAATTTTCTCCATCTTAAGCCCAAAGGCTCTCGGTACATTTTAACCATGTTGTTCACTTAGTAAGTAGACCAATCTTTTCTGAACAGCAACAGGAAGGGAACCTTGGGGATCTTACTTTTGAGAAACACTGTTGTAATCTTTTGAAGAAGGAAACTTGGACTAGAGAGGTCTTCTTTCTATTATCTTTTGGCTCCATCCACTACACATTAATGCAATCAACCATATGTATCTTTGATTCAACAAGACTTTTTATTTACGTGGTTTATATAAGAATAGTTGTCTTCCAACCCATATATCATCCCATTACGTATCATGGTTTTCAGAGCTTCTCCCCCATCCACTCACTTTTAGGCAATTCATTGTCAAATATCAATAGAGGGTGGAAACACTGGGACAAGAGCCTCTGATGCAAAAAGGGTTTAAGAGGTTAACCCACCAGAGTACTAAACCCAGAGGTTAATCGGAAAGAAGTATGTATGGTTGAGCTAAGGAAATGAACTCCATCAATTGGCCAAAGGAGAATAGTTTCAAGATTGTCTTAAGACCGGTTACCTAACCTTCATGAGATTAAAGATTTCTTATCTTGCTAGGTGGGGCCATATACTTAATATTTCCACGGCCCTGAATGTGAAATTCGATGGGATTTCTTAATGTAATATGATTCTGGGACTCTAGGAAAACTTGACTGAGTTCCTATGAGCAGCATTGACAAGAAAATCATATTAAGTTTGATATTCTCTTAATTTTATACAAGGGACACTGTAATTTTATCTGAAAAATATTTGATGAAGAGAGGCATATTTTCTTTTGTAAAACTGAAGTATACTGAATAATTATCTGTATGGATCATCTTTTATATATAGCTAGTAATGTTTCCTTTTCATATAGTAACGACATCATTTTAGAGTTATTGGTTAAACTATTAATTGGAAATATTTGAATACCAATCAATTTTTATTTTAATGGCTTGAGGACACGCCATATTTTTGGTTTGGGGGAGGATCAGAATTGTCTTTATTTTCTGATTATTTATAAGAAAGTTCATTTATCCCTGATAAAATGATATGTGTTTCAGGAATAATGCAAGTAGTGGAAGAAAGACTATTGTGATCCATGTTAAATAAAGGAAGAACGCGAGTGAAGTTTTCAGAAAAGCAGATTTACATCGTCCTTTTGTGCGCTAGCAGCCTCAGAAATTCTCTGCATAATCAGCAGCAGTCGGATCCAGCAAGCACATCTTGTACAAATAAAGGGTCTGTATGAAGGGTCAAATGAGGTGTCGAATGACGATCCAAATGAAGTGAATGAATGAGATGTCAAATGAAGTATCGAATGATGATCCGAATGAGACCATAACTTTATAACAACATGATCAAGTATGCTAAGGTATCTGATTTTTGAATTTTGATTATAAGCAAGAAATCTAACCATATCAGGAACTATCAAATGTCACCTCTACACACGATCTCATTCTTTGATGCATCTTGACTTCACCAAACAAAACGATTAATCTTGTATCAATGTGATTTCCAAAAATTTTTTGACTATCATAGAGTTTCATCTCTTCATCAAGTTATATGCAAAAATCATCATGCGAGCTGTCATTTTATTAATCAAGGTCATCATGATTTTTAATGCATCTTATGTTATAATTCCATGATGAAAAATTCATTCAACCTGTCCAAAGTTTACTTTGGACATGGTTGAATATTTCACAACCATACAAATTCATTAACGCATGCATCTTTATTAGGGCACACAATTCAAAGTTCTGAATGATGGCGTGATCGTTTAACCATGCCAAATCTCCATCTCACGATCATTCAAATGTTCAAATGTATCATGTTTTAAACTCAATGCCTACGTGATTTTTACCTTCATTTCTACTCCCTCTCATCCTTGCTGAGTCCATCCAGTTGCATCTCTCACATTCCTTGCATTCCCTACAATCACCTGCATTCCTCGCATCCATATACCTCCATTCAACAATGTCGATCCATCATGAGCCTGGGAGCTACCAAGATTTGCTAAGAACCCCTGAGTTCCAAGCATGCCGTGAGATCTTTCTTCGAGTGGTTTGGGGTCCGTTCCTCCATCTCCTCCAGGGTCATGATGACGAAATCTCGCTCCTATTTGCAAAGGGATTCAACGACAAAACAGCTAGGGTTGGCCACCTTACCTTTCCTGTGACTAAGGAGTCTATTGCATTGGCTACAAAGCTTCAAAAGGAGGGTGCTCATTGGCACAAGCACCTCTTCTTCCCATGAACGACTCATGAATTTTCTCTCAGCGATGACTATCAACACATTGTAGGCACAAAAGGGTTCCACCGGGAGTGGATTAAGTCAGAATATCTCGAGCCCTTAGCCATCATCATCCGGTTGATAACCTGTGAGGCTAAGTTTACCATATTTAAGGCTTGCCACCTCAGATTATTAGCTCATTTTGTTAATAACCAAGCTCTCAATTTTCCATTTTATTTTT
Source organism: Larix kaempferi (assembly GCA_027924585.1). Lineage (NCBI taxonomy): Eukaryota > Viridiplantae > Streptophyta > Pinopsida > Pinales > Pinaceae > Larix > Larix kaempferi. The sequence continues at coordinate 13,030,719 of BSBM01001051.1, read as the reverse complement.
TGAAGAGCGTTGAGAAAATGTTGAACCAAGTGAGGAAAAACATAGCTAACCCCATTGGTAGTTTATATCACCATTGTCTCATTAAAATCCTGATCATTCACCAGTTGAGGGAAAAGGGGAAAACATGGGAAAGTTTTGTGTTTGAAGTATTGAACCCTCATTTGGTCAAGAAGACCCTTTATAAATCTTTTGCTTCTCAAAAGCACCATCGTTTTCAAACTCGTGCTGATGAGCCTGCTCAAACCTCTGCCCAAGCAAAATGAGACACTAAGTCTGTGTAGTTTGATGAGGGTACATCAGGAGAAATGCACCTTATCCATTCATCCTCCTCTCCTGAGCTTGTCCATGAGGAAAAGACCACAAAGCCCCCACTCTTTTCATCAATACCCACTAAATATAGAAGGTCAAATCGTGATCAGACCGTCGTCTACTCTATCGTTCAGCCCATCATCCAGCCAGTTCATTCAAACAGCCTTGACTCCCAGCTGAACAACCCTATCCTTGAAACTTCCCTTCTTGCATTAGCTGATGTCTCTGCCCGTTTGCTTGAATTCCCTATCCTTGAAATTGCTCCTGCACTCACTGAAGGCAAGGCTCCTAAAACACAAACTACCTATGCTGATTCCGAAACATTTCCAAATGGGTGAATCCCTCACAAGTATTATGAGTACCATGTAGAACCGTCCACTCTAAGTCATCAGGAAGTGGATAGATTGACCCAGGACATAGCACAATTAACAAGCCAGAATCAGAAATACATTGAAATGATCTTTGAATTTTATGGCTTATTAACATTAATTTGACATTTCTAGATTTGTTGGGTGCATAGACTTCATTCTGCAGGTTATGGTTTTCAAATAGACTCTCATTCGGACGCGCATTCATGTTTAAGACGCCCATTCGCATTCATACCATAGTTCAGACCTCTGTTTGCATCCTCGGATTCGTTGGTTAGCATATTCTGTCGCATTAAAGGAAAAAACCACGATGTGGGTTATGTTGGCAACGTGACCCTTATGGTTTGTGAGCCCTTGGTCGAGAAGATCCACGTTTCCACTCGCCTAGCCTTCCAACACACCAACTGCTCATGTGAAGGGAACCAACATGCACGGAATTAAGAAGACGACCTGTGCTTTTGAATGGACCGTTTTTACAGTAGTAAAAGACCTACTATTTTTAGAGAGGTCAATCACTGAAAGGGTCGACTTGCTCTCTCTTTGTAAACATTATATACAGATGTCTCAGGTTGAGAAACACAGATATACATAGAAAGAAGGATAGTTATAGAGAAAAATGTTGTGTAACTTTGTTTCAGTTTAATAGAAAGACTATGTTTCAGCTGTTGATGATCATTCTCATTTTCTATTAATGGTTGGTGACTAAGTAGCTTAGGAGATAAACCCCTGTTGTTGGGAAGGGCCCCTCAACAATCAGAGGTTCCATTTGTGTATATTCAGCAGTTTCTTTCTATATTTGCAGCTAAATCATTTCGTTTTTGCATGTATCTATTAAGTTTTCCTGTAAGTGATTTCGTTTCTGCAAGCAAGTAGTTTGTTTTCGTGTAGGTGACATTTTGCTATGTATAAATCATAATTTTCTTGTGTTTTTATGCAATTTATGCCTTTAGAATCCATTCGGTCGGCCATTCGCACCATCCGTTCATACTTCCTTTCAGACCTTATTTTAGCCTTTCATTCACAAATAGACAGAATTTCCCAGAATTTGCCGTCATTTCCAGAATCGCTAGCATTTCATTTTATGCAGAGATAATTAGTTAGAGTCTAGGTTGATTTTCAGTACTTTAACATGTTCTGTAGCTAGTTTGAGATTCAAATGTATCTTTAACACTTTCAACACTTTATATTCAGTTTTGTATTCACATAGAGATTAATTATTTCAAGTTTTATTAATGATGAAACCCATTTACATTCAACATATGTTTTACTGTTCAAATGAGAAATAGTTTTCGTTCAAGTAGAAGTAGTATAAATGTCTTTTTACATATGATTTAGATAGTTTATGATTCACTTTCATTTGATTTCATACCTAGAACCTAGATTAACTTAAGTTTGTTTAAAATGATATCATAGACCTTGTTAAATCTAAGTTGTCTTATTTCTAAAATCAGTTCAGTATTTCATTTCTAGCTTTCATTGAAGTTTCTAATTAGTCTTTCATTTTTAATTGCATAGCATTTCATTGTTTTACACCTTATTAGTTTCATTGTTTCAAGTTCTTTCATTTATGTAGGTAGAATAGACTAGGAACTAGTCTCAATCCAAGTTTAATAAGTTCATGTGTGTTTAACATAGATACATTAGTTTTCTATATCTTAAAGTTTGAAGTTAAGAGTTCTCATAATTTAGTCTAATATAGGCTTACTTTTCAAGTTATAGATTAGTTGCATTTCACTTGTATAATTGAGCAAGATGTCTTAGATTATAGCTTGTTTTTTAGTAGGATAGCATAAGAATACTTTGTTTTTCTGCTGTAGGTTTTGATTAGGAGTTAACATTCATTCCAATTATCTAAACTCTTGTCTTGTACTTAGTTTAGTTTGCTAATGTTTTATGAACTAGTTTGAAGTATTGATAGATATCATTCGTGTTAGTTTTTCAGAATTTACTTCAATCTGATCCAGGATCTTAACTGAGATAACAACATGTACAGCATATCAATCATGGACACAATAATGCAAGCACACAAGAGACACAGAGTTTACTTGGGGAAAACCATAAAGGTGAAAAACCGCAATAACTTCCTCAGAGATATGTAGAGAAATGATACAACCCAAGCATAAGAGATAGACATCTCCTAGCAGTAGCTTCTCCTCCTCCACAAGTGTGCCACTCTCCAAAGATTATGTGAGAGAATAGAATGATCAAATAGAGTACCTCCCGCACTCTATTTATACTTGACTTGACTTGCCTAATAACCTTTACTAGATCAGCCTTAACTTAACCACATAACATAATGCTGACTGGGCCGACACCCAATAGGGTGGTCTAATAACCCTTTGACCGACATGGCCGACCCCCAATAGGGTGGTCTAATAACCCTTCGACCCACATGACTTATACAGGGCCGACCCCAACAAGGTGGTCTAATAACCCATCAAGTATAAGTTACGACACTTACAATATAAATGATGACACTTCAGTATAGAGGAATAATAACATCTCTATAGGAATACAAACACTTCTGTATAGAGGAATAATACCATCTCTATAAGAGTACAATATACATATATGAAATACATTCCGAAGTTACATATACATCAACACTCCCTCTTAACTAGGAAGGTATTTCTCGACACAGATCTGCTAGCACAAGTCTTCTTCTCTCGATCATCATCCTCAAATCATCATCATCATCACTGCTGTTGCTATCTCAATCAATCTCTGAATCTTCTCATCATAGGAAGTTCTACAGAGGCAGTCCTTTTTTATATTAAATGTAGGCCCACCACCTGCAGGTCTTCATCATCACTGGCAATACTATGGAATCCTCGGGACTTATTACGTGCGTCACAAAACCTTAAAAGAGTCTCTTGACTAGCAAGAACCCTAAAGAGCATCTGAGGCCTTTTTCATCCTGTCCATATCTCCAAGACTTATTACATGTGACTGTCACAAAACCTTAAAAGAGTCTCTTGACTAGCAAGAACCCTAAAGAGAATCTAAGGCCTTTTTCATCTTGTCAAGATCTCCAGAACTTATTACATGTGACTCCCCCACCACAAAACCTTAAAAGAGTGTCTTGCCAAGAAAGAACCCTAAAGAGCATCTGAGGCCTTTTTCATCCTGTCCAGATCTCCAGGACTTATTACATGTGGTCACCACAAAACCTTAAAAGAGTGTCTTGCCAAGCAAGAACCCTAAAGAGCATCTGAGGCCTTTTTCATCCTGTCCAGATCTCCAGGACTTATTACATGTGGTCATGGCAATGCCTCGAAAGAGCATCTGAGGCCTTTTTCATCTTGTCTAGATCTCCTAGGTCTACTTACATGCCATCCCAGAGCAATGCCTCGAAAGAGCATCTGAGGCCTTTTTCATCCTGTCCAGATCTCCCAGGTCTACTTACATGCTCATCTACACAACCTGTTCCACGGCCACAGAGTATCAACCTGATACTCACCATACATCATCCTGATGTACACATGATCATCCTGATCATCATCACTACATCGTCCTAATGCATGATATCTAGATCAACATCCTAAAGCTCGCCATCCATGATCGTATTGATCATATAATGCATCTATCTGATGCATACCAAGTATCTACCCGATACATATCATCATACATGATCCACCTGATCATACAATGTATCCACCTGATACATACATAGATACATGATCCACGTGATCACACAATGTATCTACTTGATACATATCAACATACATGATCTACCTGATACATATAAAGATACATACACATGATCCAACTGATCATATCCAGCATCAACATGATGCATACATACATAAATGGTCCAACTGATCATATCCAACATCCAACATGATGCATACATACATAAATGATCCAACTAATCATATCCAGCATCAACATGATACATACATACATAAATGATCCAACTGATCATATTCATCATCAACATGATGCGTACAAATAGAGCAGTAACTAGAGCATCGCCCTGATGCTCATCATCCAGCGCTTACATCCACAGCCATGTGAAGGATCCTCCTTCCAACATGCTTGGAATGGATTCAGCAAATGTGTCCATCACTTCTTCCTTGAAGTGTCGTCAATCTGAAGAACACCAAGCCTCTCTTTGAAGTACTCAAAGTTCACTCTAGCTAGTGGCTTCATCAGTACATATGCAATCTGCTCATCCGTCGCAACATATAGGAGCTTCACTGCTCCTCTCTGCACCATATCCTTGATATAGTGATATTTGATCTCAATGTGTTTCGACCTATCGTGGAACACCAGATTCTTAGACAACTTTAGACAACTCTGTTTGTCACAAAAGATACCAGTAGCCTCCAGCGAGAGATCAAATAACTCAGACAGTAGCTTCTGAAGCCATACTGCCACACAACTAGCTAAACAAGTTACAACATACTCTGCTTCAGCTGTACTCAGTGCTACGCAGGACTGATTCCTGCTAAACCAAGAGATCACACCTTATCCCATACTGAAGCAACACCCAAAAGTGCTCTTCCTATTTGTAGCATTGCCTTCCCAATCTGAATCAACATAGCCCTGCAGGTTAAACTTTTGATTCACATCATACTTGAGCCCATAGTCAATCGTACCCTTCAAGTACCTTAGAATATGCTTTACAGCAACTAGGTGAACACCTCTCATGTCCCTCAGGAACTGGCTCAATGTGTTCACCACAAAGGAAATATCTGGTCTCGTGTTTGTCAGGTACATCAAGGACCCAATCATCTGATGATACACAAGGACATCAACCGGATCAGATGAAGCATCACACAGAAGCTTCAGGTTCGATGCCATAGGTGTGGCCATGGCCTTGCAGTCCATCATCTTGAACCTCTTCAGGATCTCTACTGCATACTTCCCTTGTCCAAGGAAGCTCCCATCTGCACTCTACCACACCTCCATGCCTAGAAAATAGTGCATCATCCCCAAGTCCTTCATCTCGAACTTGACAGCAAGCTTCCTCTTGGTATCAGCAATAACACTATCATTACCAGTAACAAACAAGTCATCCACATACAGGAGTAGTATCATAGGATTACCTTCCTTAACCTTGTAGTAAAGGTTGGAATCCACTTTACTCTTGGTAAAGCCCAAACTAGACAGGAACTTGTCCATCCTACCATACCAAGTCCTAGGAGTTAGCTTCAAGCCATACAAGGATTTCTTCAATTTGCACACATATGACTTCCTGTCATGTGTTTCAAAACCAAGTGGCTGCTCCACATACACTTCCTCTTCGACTACACCATTCAAGAAAGCTGTGTTGACATCCATCTGGTGTATCTTCCATTTCATCACTGCAGCCAGAGCAAGTACTGATCTAATGGAAGTGTGCCTGGCTATAGGTGTCGAAGTCTCTTCATAATCAATCCCTCCTAGGAGAATCCATGAGCTACAAACCTCGCTTTGTATTTATCCATGCTACCATCTGCAGCATGCTTGATCTTATAGATCCATTTGGAAGTCACAGTAGACTTCCCATCAGGTCTTGGGACTGCATCCCAAACATCATTCTTCATGATCGACTGGTACTCCTCGATCATGGCATTCTTCCCGAATCCTGGGAACTTCAATATATTTAATATCTTGACTAGATAACTTTGTTATTGAAACAAATGTTGTAGTCATTCTTTTGTAGGTGCTCGTATATGATATTTCCTACAAAAAAAGTTAAATTGCTTGATTAAAAAATTCTCATAGTTTTTAGAACATATTCTTACACATAAAAGAAATATGTCATACAGTCATGCAATTATTTTAGCCAATGCTTCAATACAACATTCATCCATATCCTGTAACTTTCTAGATGCCTTCCAATCTCTACCAAAACATGGTTAAGAGTTTTGCACTACTCTCAACATGTCAGCAAAGAGGTTTCATTCTAGACAAGTAGCAATAAAATGTTGTATAGTGCCATAGGCCACTTACCCATTACATGCATATTAGTAGTATGATGTTCATTAATGCAATTATTCTAATATGCCAAAATACACAACCTAATTCTAGGAACATCAGTATCTACATCATTGAACAGTATTATTTAAACAATCAAATATGCAAGAAATGATAATTCAAATACTTATCTTTGTTTGTTTGTTGGGTTAACTCCCTCTCAGTCATTGCTTCCTTTCTTCAACTCGATTTTGATGTGGATTGTGAGAAGTGGTCGACTCCCTTTGAATATCTGCATCCTTGCAAAGACTACTAGAGTGTGCTCCCTCTTGATCTTTGCTTCCTGGATTACCTGTACTTGAACTTATATCCATCCTCGATCACTATGCATGCTTACAAGTATCATTATTGTGATATCCTCGAGATCTCATACATAATAAGACATTTATTAGTATATTCTCAATACTATCAAAACACAATAATCTTAAGCATGTATAGTCATGATCATTTCAAACAGAAATAATAAGCATTAATTTTCAAGGACTCTTATGGTTAGTCATATCATAAATTAAAGTAAGAAACATAATATGCCTAAACCGTGATTACTCAAACCTATACTTTCATGCCTCTTCTAGTTAGTCATATCATCAATTAAGGTAAGAAACATAATATGCATACACCCATGTTTATTCAAACTTATGAATAATCATTATCAATCATGCCATGTATACTTATATAAGAGATCCTATCACAAGGTAGGATTCTAACTTGATATAGGAAAAACATACTTGGATAAGTATGTTAGCTAGTTATGTCTAACATACCCACATGATGTCTTCTTGTTCTCTTCAATGACTTGTGCTAGTAACTTGCATATCTCATAGGTTAACCATTATAGAACCAAGCTATACATACCTCGTAAATAGATCTTCTAAGTGATCCATGACAATCGATGAATCTTTGTCTTCATGTCACCATGATCATATGTTCTTGAACTAGAACATGATTTGTCTTTCTTGGTGTACCTTTCATGTTAATGGACAACATAAACCTTATACAACACCATAATGCATTAGTACAATCATAAGTGTCAACACCCTAATCAATGAATATCTTCTATCATGCATTCATAATTTTATTAAGGTGATACGACAAGCCTAAATTTAATCAAGATTGTACTAACCGTAATAATATGAAGACAAACATACCATAAAATTAATCATGAACAAATCTCGAAACATACCTGGATAAGTCATACCTATCGAGATTGTTTGTAATCTTCTTATGTGAGGCCTTAGCCTCATCTCCCTCTGAAACAGGAACTTCTTCACTTATGCAGGTGACCAATCCATTCTCTTCTAGGATTAACCCAATCCACTTGATTTGCAGGAACTGGATCTGGAGTTGGATTAGGGTTTGTCAGAGAAACCCTAAGATTTTAAACTTTGAATTTCAAATTTCTGAAAGGATAGAAAGATGCGCCTTGATGAGTTGATCAAGCCGGTATACTCAAAATTTGAAAACTGCAAAGTTTCACCCTGAAAATTTCCTTTGAAACTTCTGGATCTTCTAGACAGGATCCCGAACTAGCATTTGATAAAGCCCACCCTTCTTCCCAATCAAAATGTTCGATCCAAAGCTCTAAGCTTCTATTTTTCTGAGGAGCTTCTAGCCGTTGTCACGTCCCCATTTTGACCCCCTTTGCATTAGATCGTAAATGATGTAAATATTGTAACTTAATCATGGTGAGGAGCTCAAGGCCAAGGCCCCGCCATTGATTTGTCGCTTTAGGTGTCGGCAATTAGAATAGATGCATATGGTTCTTGTGCTAGCTGTGCACAATGTAAAAATCAGACACCATGTAAATATGCCATTTCAATAAAAACCCACAACCAGCAACGCAATGCAACAAAGAGATGGGGCATGATCTTTACAAGGAATAGGGAGAGAAAAATAGCCAAACCCTTGAGCCATGGTGTTAAGCCATTGCATTGAGGAAACCCATGAACTCTCAACTACCCATTTGGTCTCATGCACCCAATCATTTAATTTTCCCAATAAATTGGTTAAAGCAGTAAATGCCTTGAAAATGATGAAGTATGGGCAAGCCATTTTCGTGCATGGGCAAGCCATCAACCTGGAAATTCGTGTTTTGCTTGTTGGGCAAGAAAACACCCAGGAAATGGTGCCCAAAGCCATGGGGAATGAAAAGGTCTTCACTCACTCACGCAGTTGGAGTTAGCTGGGCCTTTCCCTGCACGTTTTTCATCCAAATCCTGCATTTCTCCATGCCTGGGAGTTCGTTTTTGCATATGCAGTAGCCTGGGAGAGGAGAGCCACGATTTGGGGACTGTATGGAGGTCGTTTTTTCCCCCGAATGTCCAAGGACGTTTTTCTAAAAACGGATTGGCTTCCCAGGGTTGTTTCCCATCTTCCCATTTCGTTTTTGTGTGTTCCCACGTTTTTCTGAGTGAGTTGAAACCCCATCTCATGCATCCCACTGTGGAAATCGTTTTCCTCATGCCCAGTAATTGTGGTTTTGTTGTTCAGTGCATCCCGTTTTAGATTGGAACCTGTGAGCAAGAGCTTCAAGAGTGGAAGAGGACAGATTTGGCTTGATGAGCCAAATGGTGTACCCATAGCTCCATGGTTGAGCCACTAGCCTAGTAACTCACCTCTGCCCACCTCCTAGCAGCCTGAGAAACCCAACTGCTAGTTGGCTTGGCTGATTCTGGCATATCTTTGGCTATGTGAGAGCCTGTTTCCCCTTTTCCTTGTGGAGATCGTGCCCAGCTCGGGGGTGGCAGTGGTGCTGAGAGATTAAGGAGCACACTGGCCTACGGTTGGGTGGAACGTTGCAGAAGCGTAGCTGGTTTCTTGGGATTACTTTTGTATAAGATAAGTATTCTCTTGTGTGTGTGTAAATTTGCAATTGTTCCTTTGATAAATATTGGAATGTGTGTGGATGTGTTAAATGATTTTAATTCCGCTGTGTTTTCAAGTGTTTATGAAATCGCATGTGTTCATCTCCTTCTTAAATTAAATGATAAATTTCTAAGTGTGGGGCTAGATGCCCGGTTTAACCTCACGATCCTCTCCATCTAGCTGGTTGGATGGGAGGGGACGTGACAGAATGGTATCAGAGCTGCGTTGCAGCATTGGGCCTCTATGGGCCAAACCTGATAGCAGTTAGAAGGCAAGATTTTAAACTTTTCCTTAACAGTTTTGAAAAATTTTGGTTTAAGCCTATTTCTGGAAATTTTGATTTTAGTCTGTTTCGGGGAGTCCTCCCGAAACTGCGGAAAGGTTCCGCGAACCTTCCCGCAATTGCGGAAGAGTCCCGCGAACCTTCCAGCAATTGCGGAAGCGTTCGGCGAACCTTCCCGCAATTGCGGAAGCGTTCGGCGAACCTTCCCGCAATTGCGGAAGAATTCAGCCAACTGCTCCGAAACAGCGGAGAAAAATGTTTTTAAGTGAAAAATTTTCTAAGTATCGGAAATTTCGGAAAGAATTCTCTTCCGAAATTGCGGAAGGAATTCTCTTCCGAAATTTCGGAGGGATTCCGCGAATCGTTCCGCAACTGCGGAAGACTTCGCCGAATCGTTCCGCAACTGCGGAAGACTTCGCCGAATCGTTCCGCAACGCGGAAGAGTTCGGCGAGTCGTTCCGAAATTGCGGAAGACTTCGGCGAATCGTTCCGCAACTGCGGAAGACTTCGCCGAATCGTTCCGCAACGCAGAAGAGTTCAGCGAGTCGTTCCGCAATTGCGGAAGACTTCGGCGAATCGTTCCGCAACTGCGGAAGACTTCGCTGAATCGTTCCGCAACTGCGGAAGACTTCGCCGAATCGTTCCGCAACTGCGGAAGACTTCACCGAATCGTTCTGCAACGCGGAAGAGTTCGGCGAGTCGTTCCGCAATTGCGGAAGACTTCGGCGAATCGTTCCGCAACTGCGGAAGACTTCGCCGAATCGTTCCGCAACTGCGGAAGACTTCGGCGAATCATTCCGCCATTGCGGAAGCACTCCGCAAGTCGCTCCGCAAATCTTTTCACGAAAAATCGCCCGAAACCGCGGGAGCCTTCAGCCGAGCGCCCCGCAATTGCGGAAGGCTTCAGCCAACCGCCCCGCAGTTGCGGGGGCATGCTGTGAACCGCCAATTGCGGAAACCTCCCACCTATCGCTCCGCTAGTTGCGGAAGCTTTCAGGCTATCGCTCCGCCCATTGCGGCAGGATTCAATGAACCGCCCCGCGACAGGGGCATTATTTGTTAAAAAAAAAAAAAAAAAAAAAAAAAACGGGGGCAAGCCCCCTTGACCCCCTTTTCTTTTTCCCCCTCATGTGTCTTTGTTTGTGGTTTGACAAATTTTCAGTATGGCATTCTTCCCACGTGCATGAAGAAATTTGTGAATTTTTGAGAATATAATGCAACTGTGTAAAATGTGCAGAATGGGAGTGAAAGTTGTCATTTTTGAAAGGATGCAGTTCCTGCACCTAATGTCAGAATGGAGCATGAAGACAGGCATTGGAAAGCTTGTCCAGCAGGGAACAATGATGCATGACCAGAGTTTGAAGGAGGTCTACATATATCATAGATATTTAGTGCAGAAGAGTGCCAGCGGCTGTTTTGACAAACAAATTTTGTTGTCAATATGGGCAATTTATACAATTGCAGGATATGGAAGAGGAATTCCATGTCACGATGAGGGATCGAAAAGGGAAGAATTTCTTAAACCTCTGTTTGTTATCATACTTATAATTATGAAATTGTCATATGGCATAAAAATGTTAAAAAGTAAAGGATTACATAAATGTATATGCACTAGATGGCATCTTAACAAATTGCATAGTGCATATAGAAACGCCTGTGCATAAATGGGATATTGCACATGGGTAGAATAATGAAGTAGGCATGTGCAATAAACCACTAATGTAGAATATTGTGGTTGATAATCACTATTGATGTTGGTATTGGTTGTAGGACCAAAGCTAACAAAGAGCATGGCTAAATGTTCTGAGGATGTTATTGCATGAAGCCTATGACCTTATGCAGAAAGGATGATGCAACAAATCTATGATCAAAAGTTGGAAAAATGACTGAACAGCCTGGGTAAGAGGCCAACTGATCAGGTAACATCAGGCGATGTTAATGGTAACCATGCAGGTAATGATTATCAGTGCCCAATTGCATGAATGTTGAAAAGGGATTTGGTAAGATCTCTTCAACTATGTTTGAGCTATGTTGAGGTAGTTTGCATGTGATATTGGTTACCGATTGGGACTGTTAACCTACCAAGCTTGGTGAGGTGTGGGTAAGTGAAGGAAATGATCCTTACACCCTATGACTGTTTAGAAATCTCAATGCATTCATATGAATTTATATCATGCCATGTGTATGTTGGTTATGTACTTAATAACCAAAGCAAGTGAGGACTGGTGGTCCTGATTATGACAATGCAAGTTATATGAGATAGTCATGTTTCGATCATAATATGCTTGAAGGCATAGTACTCATGAAACAATGCAAGGTAGCATTGAGTAGATGTGCATTAAAAGATTTTATAAACCTTGTGATGCATTGTATGAATGCATAGGGATGATACTCATGTCATTGCGAAATAAATAATGAATGAAAGGATGAATTGATGATAAATCTAGGACCATTTTATGGGCTGTTATGAATGCAGAATAGTAAGTGCATGAAGATCCCAATCATGATCGATGGGATGCTAGAATGCTCTGTGGAAGGACAGAGTTGTATGAATGATATGACTGTGAAATTTGATCTAGAGCTTATGAGAAGGAATCTCATGGTTGAGAGCTCTAAGTTCTGTTAGTAAGAACAGTTGTAAACATCAGATTTGTAATTGTTTCGGATTTGAAATTTTGCTAATAAATGTTGATGACTGTTTGGCTATTCGATAAAGTGTGCCAGGATGACACATTGCAGGAAGATCATGTGTGATGGCCTGCAGAAGCCAAACTAGATAGGAAGGATTCCATGCTTTGGAAATGGGTTTCGGGTGAAACGCCATTGTCTCAACCAAACAGCACGTCGGTGAACCATGAAAGTGAGATGGTAAAGCTATGCCCAGAAGGCATGTGAGACACATATGCAAAATGAATGAGTATTCTGTGACCCTAGACAAGAACATGCATGTCTAAATTATTAGATTTAATATGCAGAGCATGTTTTATTATTTCATTATTGTTCCAGACTGCTTGAGTATGATTAGGGCCTACATGGCGCACATCAGAAAGGGGGTGCACACCTTTTCTGGTGCTGGGTCATGGTAGGGTTTTCAATATTGACTACACCCTAAGGAAATGGACGCATTCCTGGTGTTTCAATACTTGATAGTGAATGATATGAAATATGATTACAATTTTTGGGCAGTAATACTGATGAGCCTGCTTATCCTTCTTGTGCTAACAGCTTACACAAATGCAACTTGGTGTTGCACGTAAGGGGCAAAGTGAAGAAGGGTGCTCAAGAGGACTGTATGGGCAGTGGTAACCTTTCTACACTCACACTAAAGGACACTAGAAGGGATGGATAGGCCTGGGGAGCTGTGTTGCAGAAAAGGGGTATCATCCTTGTGTAGTGTGAGTGGGTATTGTGGGGCCATGCTAGCCTGCAGTCAAATGAGTCACCTATGGAGTTCCTGGAGGGAACCACTGGTTGCACAAGAGAAGGAGCCACGTAATCATATTATGTTGTTCATATTGCCTGATAAACCCAGTCGGCGTACTGGCTTGGCATTGGTTATTTGGAAGTTGTGACGAATGGTTGTTGTATGCCTGACAAACCTAGTCAGCGTACTGGCTTGGCATTGGTTATTTGGAAGTTGTGACGAATGGTTGTTGTATGCCTGATAAACCCAGTCGGCATACTGGCTTGGCATTGGTTATTGGGAGTTGTGGCGAAAGGTTGCTGGATGCCTGATAAACCCAGTCGGTGTACTGGCTTGGCATGGGTTACTTGTATGATGTGGAGGTATTGGTGAAGGGTGTTATTTCCTGACAAACCCAGTCGGAGAACTGGCTTGGAAATGATTTTGAAATGCTTGATAAACCCAGTCGGCGTACTGGCTTAGCATACTGATTTTGAAATGCTTGATAAACCCAGTCGGCGTACTGGCTTAGCATACTGATTTTGAAGTGCTTGATAAACCCAGTCGGCGTACTGGCTTAGCATACTGATTTTGAAGTGCTTGATAAACCCAGTCGGCGTACTGGCTTAGCATACTGATTTTGAAGTGCTTGATAAACCCAGTCGGCGAACTGGCTTAGCATACTGATTTTGAAATGCTTGATAAACCCAGTCGGCGTACTGGCTTAGCATACTAATTTTGGGATGCCTGATAAACCCAGTCGGCGCACTGGCTTGGCATTGCCTATTCGGATGATGTTGTGGAGTAGCTTGTGTGCTGGCCAAACATCCACCCCACAGGCGATCCAAGGCTTGTAAAGCAGAGAAGGAAACCTGTGGAGTAGCGCGGAAACGCACAATACAGATAAGTATTCATTTTCATTTAATTCTTGTTTGGAATAATGAAGATTTCGGGTACGAATCTTATTGTAACCAAGCTAATACACTGTTGTTTCTTTGTTGGAAACCTTGGCCATTACAGAAAACAAGAACCTTGGAAAGAGCTATAAATGCTTGGTAAAGCCAGAGAGTAACTGGTTGGAACTATAAAATTCTCGGTAAATTCAGAGGGTAGTTGGTGGGAACATTAACCACTTGATGTTGTGGAGCAGCCGGAGTGCTGGCCAAACATTCCCTTAAACAATTGATAAAACCAGTCAGCGTATTGGCCTGGCATTGCCTATTCAGATGGTTGTGGAGTAGCCTGCGTGCTGACCCAACATTCATTGTTGTATCCACGGGAAATCCAATGCTTGGAAAGCAACGAAGGATCTTGTGGGATAAAGTGAAGGCATCCGACGCAGGTATTGTTGGAAGCAAGAACCTTGAAGCATCTTAAGAATGCAGGTGGACATGTAACCACCTTGAGGAGCTCAGCATGAGCAGTAATGAAAGATGGGGCTAGTGGAACTGTGTGAGTCCTAGCAGCCGAGAGTTAGACCAACCAAGTGGAGGAACTCCATGGTTGAGAGGTATGGAATAGACCATAAACACTACGTGTCATAGCGAAGAAGGGCAAGTCGAGCATTCACGTGAGGTGAAAGAGGACAGGAGCATGAAAACCACAGTGGTGGTGTGGGTTCCAGAACGGAACAAAACTAAGAGGAGCAACTCTTACGGCTCTCTCTCTTTCCTTTTATTGATGCATTTATAGAGTTAGAAAATTGCTGAATGCATGCATGACTGAAAGTAAAAGTGTGTTATTTGATTAAAGTGAATTGTGAATGCTAATTAATGAATTTCTTGTGAATGGATGAACATGAAGGAATTCATGTGTATGTTAGGCAAGCATGAAAAGTGTGGAAGTCTCATGAGTAAGGCGTGGACTATCCATGTCAACTGGGGAAAAACCATTGACTGATTTTGATGTTTGGTTTATGCTTGGCCTAACGAGGATTGTAATGATGAATTTCACAGGTGGAAATTGAATCAATTGGTTGCAGCCGGTGCAGGAAAGTGTTGCTAGTAAGCAAAGTGTGGTCAATCGTTTCCATTGACCATGGCGGCAGACCAAGGGCTATTAGAATTGGCTGGAAGTCTTCTTCAAACAATTGCCAAGACCCAAGAAAATCTTGGAGAGATGCTCAAAATGCAAAAGCAGCAGAACAAGATGAACCACAAGGTCTTGCAGGACTCTATTCGTCTGCAGAAAGAGGTAAAAAGTATTATGAAAGCAATCAGCAAGGGAAAGAAAAGTTGATCAGCGAAGAAGCATTCATCCAATCGTCCGATTAAGAAACGCTCCAGGTGGGAAGACTCAAAGGAAGTTGAGCAGATTAAGATGAAGCAACCCGTGAAGTGTTGGAATTGTGAGGGGGATCATTACCTCCGCAACTGCCCAACAAGAGAACCTCAAGAGGGTAGCAGCCATAAAGTTTGCATACTTATGGGTGAGCTAGAAGATCCGAATCAGCAGGAGCAGCTCGTGAAGATCAAAGGACTTGGTCCTGAAAGTTCAATGTAAAGGACAGAATGCAGGGCAGATCTGCAAAGTTTTTGTGAATTTTGGACATATGTAAAGTGGGTATTTATTTTACAAAGTGTTGGAACACCGAGGACGGTGTTACTCCAAGGGGAGGGGTATGTCACGTCCCCATTTTGACCCCCTTTGCATTAGATCGTAAATGATGTAAATATTGTAACTTAATCATGGTGAGGAGCTCAAGGCCAAGGCCCTGCCATTGATTTGTCGCTTTAGGTGTCGGCAATTAGAATAGATGCATATGGTTCTTGTGCTAGTTGTGCACAATGTAAAAATCAGACACCATGTAAATATGCCATTTCAATAAAAACCCACAACCAGCAACGCAATGCAACAAAGAGATGGGGCATGATCTTTACAAGGAATAGGGAGAGAAAAATAGCCAAACCCTTGAGCCATGGTGTTAAGCCATTGCATTGAGGAAACCCATGAACTCTCAACTACCCATTTGGTCTCATGCACCCAATCATTTAATTTTCCCAATAAATTGGTTAAAGCAGTAAATGCCTTGAAAATGATGAAGTATGGGCAAGCCATTTTCGTGCATGGGCAAGCCATCAGCCTGGAAATTCGTGTTTTGCTTGTTGGGCAAGAAAACACCCAGGAAATGGTGCCCAAAGCCATGGGGAATGAAAAGGTATTCACTCACTCACGCAGTTGGAGTTAGCTGGGCCTTTCCCTGCACGTTTTTCATCCAAATCCTGCATTTCTCCATGCCTGGGAGTTCGTTTTTGCATATGCAGTAGCCTGGGAGAGGAGAGCCACGATTTGGGGACTGTATGGAGGTCGTTTTTTCCCCCGAATGTCCAAGGACGTTTTTCTAAAAACGGATTGGCTTCCCAAGGTTGTTTCCCATCTTCCCATTTCGTTTTTGTGTGTTCCCACGTTTTTTTGAGTGAGTTGAAACCCCATCTCATGCATCCCACTGTGGAAATCGTTTTCCTCATGCCCAGTAATTGTGGTTTTGTTGTTCAGTGCATCCCGTTTTAGATTGGAACCTGTGAGCAAGAGCTTCAAGAGTGGAAGAGGACAGATTTGGCTTGATGAGCCAAATGGTGTACCCATAGCTCCACTGTTGAGCCACTAGCCTAGTAACTCACCTCTGCCCACCTCTTAGCAGCCTGAGAAACCCAACTGCTAGTTGGCTTGGCTGATTCTGGCATATCTTTGGCTATGTGAGAGCCTGTTTCCCCTTTTCCTTGTGGAGATCGTGCCCAGCTCGGGGGTGGCAGTGGTGCTGAGATATTAAGGAGCACACTGGCCTACGGTTGGGTGGAACGTTGCAGAAGCGTAGCTGGTTGCTTGGGATTACTTTTGTATAAGATAAGTATTCTCTTGTGTGTGTGTAAATTTGCAATTGTTCCTTTGATAAATATTGGAATGTGTGTGGATGTGTTAAATGATTTTAATTCCGCTGTGTTTTCAAGTGTTTATGAAATCGCATGTGTTCATCTCCTTCTTAAATTAAATGATAAATTTCTAAGTGTGGGGCTAGATGCCCGGTTTAACCTCACGATCCTCTCCATCTAGCTGGTTGGATGGGAGGGGACGTGACAGCCGTGATCATAGATTTCAAAAATTCCCATTTTTGCAAAAGCCCTAATTTTCCACTTTTCTGATCAAAGTCTCGAACTAGGGCCTAATCAAGCCCGGCCTTCTGCCCAACCAAAAAATATGATCTTGGTCCCTAAATTTCTATTTTGATGAGTACCATTTAGCCGTGGTCTCTCATTACAAAAATTCCAACTTTCTCCAAAACTCTAATTCCCGGAGCCATGAATGAAGGTGCTCAAAATCCAATTCTATTTTGACAGAAATATGTACCTGATTGTTTCTGGTGTAACTCTGAAATTACGAATCGACAGGGTCTGAAACTTCTATCTATGGTATCCTGACCTCTCATATTTCCAACCCCATAGGTCTAACCTCAATTGTATTCTCTGAGAGAGAGTTATTCCAAGTGTTGCAACGTGACCTATTTATGGGATAAAACAGGAGAGCAAACTTGTACGGTGTGCCACGTGTTACTGGTTCAGTTTCAGCCTCTGAAAATGTTACCCGAGAAAGTACAGTCCGTGCACTACTTATCACTTTTACTAAATTTCATTTGTAGCTTCCTATCCCAAGTTATGACCTTTTTTCCTAGGTCACATGTCTATGACTCAGATCTAGAAGAGGCAGAAAACCTAAATTGTATAGATCATAAAAGACAAAGTACAATGAATCAGAAGTTGTCATTTGGACACAAGGTACATGGGGATCTTATCTGCAACCTGTAAAAGTTTCAGATACGAAAAATTCTCCAAAATGGATTTATAGCGAAAGTGATAAAATGACTGATTTTTTCTATATCAAGCGCTAGCATCGTAAGTGCAACAAGTGTCATACATGCCATACCATGCCTTCTTTCAGGCTAGCTCTGATACCATGTTAGTTTTTCATAATGTACTTCAATATGATCTAGGATCTTAACTGAGAGAACAACATGTACATCATATCTACAGCATATCAATCATGGACACAATAATGCAAGCACACAAGAGACACAGAGTTTACTTGGGGAAAACCATAAAGGTGAAAAACCCCAATAACTTCCTCATAGATAGATAGAGCAATGATACAACCCAAGAATAAGATATAGACATCTCCTAGCAACAGCTTCTCCTCCTCCACAAGTGCTCCACTCTCCAAAGAGTGTGTAAGAGAATAGAATGATCAAATAGAGTGCCTCCCGCACTCTATTTATACTTTACTTGACTTGCCTAATAACCTTTACTAGGTCGGCCTTAACTTAACCACATAAAATAATGCTGACTGGGCCGACATCCAATAGGGTGGTCTAATAACCCTTTGACCGACATGGCCGACCCCCAATAGGGTGGTCTAATAACCCTTCGACCCACATGACTTATACAGGGCCGACCCCAACAAGGTGGTCTAATAACCCATCAAGTATAAGTTACGACACTTACAATATAAATGACGACACTTCCGTATAGAGGAATAATAACATCTCTATAGGAATACAAACACTTCCGTATAGAGGAATAATACCATCTCTATAGGAGTACAATATACATATATGAAATACATTCCAAAGTTACATATACATCAACAATTTGATGTTGATAGGCATGTGCATGAGTAGATGGGAATTTCAGAGCATTCATGAGATATCAAGTAACTTAGACTGTAAAGCTAGACTATCAAAATAGTGTTTCATTTCAAGTATTATAGTTAGTTTGTCATTTGCTTATGGATAAACAGTAGGTCACAATTTTTAAGATTTCTTGTAATTGGCCTATCTTTAGTTTCCACATTTTTGTAGAAGTCAAGTTAGATTTATTTCCATTTTGTATTTCTTTAGCCTTCTTAAGTCATTTAGATGCAATAGTTGCTCAAGATGATTGGAACTAGGTAGATTTGCTTGTGTTGTTAATGCATGCTTGAATCTTAGATCAGTATTTCATCTTGTTTCATAGTAAGTTGAATTTCATAGATTGCTTAGGTAGTCTTGCTTAAGATAGTATAGTTTCTTGTCTTTACAGAGTTAGTTGTAAACTAAATTGTTTCATAGATAGGTTTCTGAACTTATTCATAGTTATTACATAGTAGCTAGTCTTTCTAATTCCTAGATTAGTGTTACAACATAATTTTTCACCCTATGAGCATCAGCACCCTTTGGCCTTCAGGATCCATTTCACTGACTCAGATGTACTTTATGTCCTTCAGAACACACTATTTCCCTATTTTTCTTCCTGTACACTAGCTATTACATTTTAGTCGGCATACCCATGAGTTGTTCCAGTATAGCTCGCGGGTGTTAATTAAAATGGTAAAAGTCACTAGAAAAATACTTTTTACTCCCAAAAAGCGGTCTTAGAATGACCTTTGTCCCTCCATTTTCCTCAAAATGCCTCGATTTGTCTTTTCACTTACCTTTGGAAGGTTATATATTGAGCACATATGGCATATGGAAGGGAGCAGAAAGAGAGAGCAAGATAACTCTAGTGGATTTTTGGCGTATCTTGAGTCTACACTCATTGATCCTTGTTGCTGTGAACCCCTTGTGTTCACCTTCCAAACTCCCTTCGTAGTTTGAGTTTTCCATTCCATGGAGGATTGAAGTGGTGAAGGCACAAGTGGAGAGACCCGGTTCTTGGTTCATATTGGTTTCCGACAAGAGGTCGTATCACATTGTACTTCTTGTTATTCATTAATAGAAATACTCATATTCTCGTCCATTAATGTTGTGAATGTTGTTTATATTACATTGGGTTGCATTTACTTATGATATCATGGACTATTGCTATTGATGATGTTAATGTCTTTCATATATTATATGTGCTTGTTGTATATTGGCTATCAAGACTAATTTGCAGGTTCAGGTGCACGAATTGAAAGCTTAAACGGGGATCTACATCGAACGTTCGGATCGAGGTTGGTTATATTCTCCATTATCTTAATATTCTCATTTATATAGCATAGCATTGAGGATTGAGTTATTTTCTAGTAGTCACCTGTTTGTTGTGGTCTTCCCTAAGCCATAAGAAGTTTTCTCCGTAATAGAAATGGAGACTCCATTGGGGAGAACATCCATTTTGGGGGATTTTTAGGCATTAGTCCTTATTTAGAGTTGTTGTGTGTCGAGTCTCTATGTCATTGGTTGGCTTTTAGGATACACCATAGAAAACACAATTTTGCTGGGTCATTGGGCTCTTTGTTTACTCATTTGCTTTTCCCTGTACGTGGGTGAGCCTAGTTCTGCCCACGTCTACCTGCCTCTATCTGCACTATAGCCCATGGCTACCCACAGTTTTTTCTTTGACAGTAGCGTATAACTCCGGGGGTGATTGCTTTATGGCCTTTGGTTGTTGTTGGGTTGATTATGAGTGTTCCTGAGTCTTCTTTGTCCATGTTCCTAACTGTTCCATGCCTTGTTCGTGACCAGAACTCCTCTTTGCTCTTGGTTTTGAGCCTTATTGGTTTTCACCCTTTTTTAATTTTTTAGCTCATTACATTGGCTAAGTATTATTATTTGGGATCTGCTGAGTTGTCTTAATGATTTCCTCTACATTTATGTAACTAAATAGTGGGATTTTGCTTGCATTTTTCATTTCATTATATTGAAAAATACAAAAACATCGTTTTTCATTTTCCTTTTTCTTATAACTGAAAATACAAAAAAAAAAAATTTACTTTTATGTACTGCATTTTTCATCCGAGTGCTTGTGATTTCTAATAAGATCTGTTTGTGCATTGAAAATATAAAAGAGTTGCATTTTTATTTCAAAACCATTGGATTGATTTTCATTCTAGTGGCATTGTTTTTATTGGATAAATGAGTCTAGAGTTTGACAAATTTGCATACTATTGAGCCATATACATCATTAGTTTCACGATCATATCTTTTGAGTAGCCATAGCCATTAAAATTAACGCTTAATCTTAAAATTGATTAGAACGATTTTCATTTATAGGGTACACCAACTAGCATAGGTTTAGAGTCTTGGAATAGATCATTGTGAGTTAAAAATCCAAGACTACTAGACGAAACATTACATTTCTTACTAAGGAGTGGTGAAATCAATGGTATACATCGGTGTTCTCAGGAATATCTACTCAGACCAAAGTTAAGCACAAGGTCACGGGAGGTTGGTTGCGGAGATAGCCCTCCAATACCGGATGAACATGGGAGATATTTCTAGGATTTGTTCGTATCTAGGGAATCTTGGGGGATTTGACCCTCTTGAGTTTCAGGCTTAGCTACGTTGGCCTTACGATGGATCCCACCTGCGACTGTCCCCCTGAACATTGGTTATACTGCGGTGACCATAGTTTCCTTACCTAGGTATCGCATAGGGTACTTGCAGTGGTTATATTGTTTGTGTCCTGAGTCAGATAGGGATTGGATTGCACAGTTGTTTTTTGCCGAGGGTTCCAGCCCCTTGCACGCAGTGAAGCCTGGGAACCTTTATAACTGATTATGTTACCTCCGGCTATAGTTTGGGAGTCTCAAGCCTCTCCTAGGAGAGATATACCGGCTCTAGTGTCAGGAGCTCATTTAGCCACTCTGTTTGTCTGCTCTTGGCTGTAGTTTCTCTAGGTGTGTGCTCTTGATTTTCTATTTTTTATCAATAGTTTGGCCGTTAGGGGATGCTTTGATTTTATAGTCTCTTCAGAGATATCGTGACGCGAAGTCCAGCTCTCCACCAATCTCGTAGGTTGGTTGGTTTACCAGCTGCGAGCTTACATGTTGCATTGATAGGGGATGCCGAAAGGCCCCCTCCTAGTCTTCAGATTCTTACGAAACATATATCGTCGACGTCATGACTACACATTCTGGCACGGAAGAAATCCCTATGGCTCCATCGGGTAGATTTGAACACACTTCAGACACCCCTACTCCTCGAGAGGCATGGGGGGCTGATCCACCTGAGACCCAACCTAGTTTGTTTAGTCTGGATCCACCCGAGACCCAACCTAGTTTGTTTGGTCCGGATCCACCCAAGGACGACCCGTTCGATCCTTTCAATCCACACGATTTCCAGTATGGGATGCCATAGTTGCACGATACCACAGGTCCTAATACCAACACTACCCCAAGTAAAATTAGTCACAGCAGATCTAATGAATAGGTAAATCAATCACAATAGATGAAACTCAAAAAATATGGTGTAAACTATGCAAAAGCATGCATCAGTGCTCTGTAATCCCAATAAGGGTGAAAATACAATACAATACTATCACAATGAGTTAGAAATTTGAATTGTCTAAGGAGTTCATTCGAATTAAATGAATGGCATAGCTTGGCTCCAACTAGGAGTCCTCATCATCAATCAGTGGTGGTCATGAATGCACAAGTCACTGTCAAACAGGCGTCAAACTGAGTCTAATTGAGTCTAATTGAGTGTAATAAGTGTAATTGATGGTAAGTGGCACTAATATAGGGATGGAGGATGTGATTATTTTGATTCACAGTACATCCTGGAGCTATGGAGAACCTCACAAAATCAAATAATTTGCAATAACCAGCAAAATAGCTTGAAAAGAAGAAACATTTACACACAATGTGAACTGAAACTTGGCATTATCAGTATGTCTAACATGTGAAAATGTTTAGAACGTGTTTTTATTACATCATGGATAAATTCGAGAGCATTAGATAGCTCAAGATGAGTGTACAAGCTAAATTGCCAAAATTGGCCTCAATCCCCCTTAGGTGTGTCCAACTCAGTCCTAATCATCCCAAATAGTCATGAATTCTGGTGCAAAGGTGGTTGAAGCATGATGGGTCATAAATGAGGCCAAGGCATGCGTGGGTGACCAAATAGAGGTGTGTGGGAGGTCCAAGGAAGCAATAAATGCTCCAAATCTAGCCAAAAATGGGAAAAATCCACCCAAGCGCTCCTAGTCAACAAAGATTCCCCAATTCAAGGAAGGAGAGTGCTCCTGCATTTAATGAGGGTGCACTTGTGTACAAAACTGGGTGAGCTGGTTTGCTTAGAAACAGGTGTGAACACTCTCAAAAGTGGATATTTGACCAACTAAAGTCACCTAGTCCAAACTATGGTGTAATAATGCACATGTGGCAATAAAATTGGCTAAGGTTATGGAATATGGTACTAAGTATGGATCATTGTTCTAACACCCCCCATTAACCAGAACTTAGTACATCTCATGAAATTAAAGTGGGAGGCCTTGGCAACAAAGGCTCAATTCACCTCATTACAAACAGAAATTTTATTTGTCCATGTAAATTGAGGACAAGAAGTAAAACCACATGGGATAAAAACTTCCCTCTAAAATGGACATGGGGTTGAACCTGCAATAAATCTGCAGCAATCACCATCCATCACTCACTCCAACCAAATCTCTCAAGTGAGTGAAGGTATTCTCAGTAAAACACTTGGTGAAAATATCAGCAGTTTGCTTGGTGGATGGGGAATACTGCAAGGAAATCACTATGTCATGCACCAAGCCCCGAATGTAGTGCATATGGATTTCAATGTGCTTTGTTCTTTGCCTCTATACTGGATCAATAGATATCTTGATTGCACTTTGATTATCCACCCAAATGCTTGTTGGAGAATCAATAGCAACACCAAACTCCAGAAGAATACCTTGCAACCAAACACACTATGTGGTTGCATTCACTGTTGCCTTGTACTCGGCCTCTGCTGATGAAAGTGAAATAGTGTGTTGTTTATTACTTGACCAGAAAATGGGACCTTCAGCAAACATGAAAACAAAACCTGAAGTGGACTTTCTATCAATGGGATCTCCAGCCCAATCAAAATCAGAAAATCCAGCTAGTTGTAGTGAAGAACCAGCTGCATAGTGTACCCCAAAGCTCTTTGTTCCTTGGAAATGTTGAAGGATCCTTTTGGATTCCTTCCAATGGATCTCATGTGGTTGTTGCATATATCCTACTACAACACTTATAGCATAAGACAAATCAGGTCTTGTATGTGTAAGGTACAACAAACTTCCAACTAGCTGCCTGTAGAGTGTGCAATCCACCAATGGAGAGTCTTCAAATTCACCTAGTTTTATGCCTAAAAGGAATGGGAACTTGGCTGAATTACATTCATCCATTTTAAAATTCAATAACAGGTCTAAAGCATACTTAGATTGACTCAGCAATATACCTCTCTCAGTTTGCTCAATTTCCAAACCCAAAAATTTCCTTAGCAATCCTAGGTCGCTCATGGCAAATTCACTGTGCAAAGATGCTTTGATTGAGCCAATTTGTTTGTTGCAGCTCCCTGTAATTAAAAAATCATCAACATATAGTACAATGACCTGCAAATTATCATCACATTGATGCAAATAAACATTTGGATCAGACTTGCATCGAAAGAAACCAATTGAGAGCAAAAAAGCATCCATTTTGGCATACCAAGCCCTGGGGGCTTGCTTGAGTCTATAGAGTGACTTCTTCAACCTGCAAACAAGTGAGGGATCCTCTTGGAAACCTTCAGGTTTCTGCATATAGATCTCTTCCTGTAGCTCACCATGTAAGAATGCACTTTTAACATCCATATGGTGAACTTCCCAACCCTTACTAGCTGCCATGGCTAGAGCTAGTCTAATTGAGTCCATCTTTGCAACCGGTGCAAAGGTCTCTATATAATCCACACCATGGATTTGTGAGTAGCCCTTAGCCACTAAAATAGCCTTATAATTCAGATCAGAACCATAAAAAACATGTTTGGTTCAAAAAATCCACTTACATTGCACAAGTTTTCTCTTGGGAGGAAGAGGCACCAAATCCCATGTTTTGTTCTCTTGGAGAGATTGGAATTCTTCTTGCATTTTTGTTCTCCACCTTGGATCATGTTGAGATTCCTGATATGATGTTGGATCAGATCCAATCAAAATATAACAGTGATCAGCAAGTTCACTTTTATTTGCAAAGGAAGCATTGATTGCTTGAGATCTAGTTTTCCTAGGCTCTTGGGGATTGCCTGCCAATTCACCTGCAGCTTGTATGATTTTTTCAGCCCACTTGGGCCTTGATTGTGACTCATGTACAGAAATTTCATCTTCAGCAATATCAGAAAAATCAGAACTTGAATCATCACTTATTTCATTAAGGTGTGGAGGAGAAGAGAATTCCCCCGGTGCAAGCTCAAAATAAGGAATTGGTTCTTCTTCGAATTGCACCCTTCTCTCAATGAAAGTTTTGAGTGTGGATGTATCAAAGAGCTTGTAACCCTTTGTGTCTTCACCATATCCAACCATGATACATTCTCTGCTCTGTGGCTCCAAATCCTACCTCTTTTCTTATGGAATTCGAGCCCATGCTCTAGATCCAAAAATTCTGAAATTTGACACATTTGGTTTTTGGCCAAACCATGCGTCATAGGGGGTTTTACCTTTGACTGATTTGTGAAAGGATCTGTTATGAATATGAGTAGCACAATTGATGGCTTCAACCCATAGCTTAGGGATTAGATCCCTAGCTTCAATCATGCAAGTGGCCATCTCTTTGAGAGATATATTTTTTTCTCTCTGCCACACCATTTTGCTGAGGTGTGTAGGGGATTGAATGTTGCATTTGGATGCCAAATTCCTCACAAAGATGTTGAATGTTATTATTCACATACTCCTTTCCATTATCAGTCCTAAGGATTTTTATCTTATGACCACTATGATTCTCCACTAAGGCCTTCCAAATCTTCAATTTCTCAAACACTTCTGATTTCAATTTAAGGAAGTATACCCAGCAGAATCGAGAGTAATCATCTATGAATGTGAGTACATACCATGATCCACCATATGATGGAGTGGGAAGCAGACCAATGAGTTCTGAATGTACCAATCCAATTGGTTGAGTGGATCTCCTTGCCATTCCCTTCTCATAGCTGCGCTCTGGATTCTTTCCAACTACACAAACAATGCATGCACCATTTGAAGATTTGATTTCAGGAAGCCCTTCTACCATCTCATCCTTGTGCAATGTCTGGAGATATTTGTAGTTCATGTGGCCAAAAATTTCATGCCACAGCTTGGAGGTCTCGCTGGCATGAGAGACAAGAGCATGGTCACTAGAATTTGGAATGAAATTGGAGAATTTGTACATTCTCTCTTGATGATCAGCAAACCCCACTGCCACAACTTGATTTGAAGAAATTTATGAGATTTCTACCAAATCTGGAGTAAATGTTACTCTCTTGGCTTCTCCTGTATGGGTCATTTGATAAACTGATAGAAAATTTGCAGCCAATGAGGGTACATAGAGCACATCACTGAAATATCCATGCTCCAATTCAATCCTACCAATCCCCTTGGTCTAGATTTCTAAATCATCTCCCATTCGAACTATTGGGCCACCATTCGAATGCATAGAAGAGAAGAGCTCTCTGGATGAAACCATATGCCTAGAATCTCTTGAATCAATGATAAAGGATGAGGGATTCGAAATACCTGCTACCAAAGCAAGAAACTTCTCCTTATTGTCAGGATTTGAGGTGCTTTTTTTCTTCCTTGCGCCCTCAAGGACTGGGATGGTGTTCTTCTCCAACAGTTGCGCCATTAAGTCAATGGTTTTCTTCATACATGAGCTCTCTGGATGCCATCCCTTATGACAATAGGTGCATTTGGTCTTTTCCTTTCCCTTCTTGTACTTATCCTTTGAAGGATTCGAACCTCCATCTGCAGGCTTGGTTTTATCAAACTTCCTCTTCCTTGGTTGCTTCGAACCCTTTGCTTTCTGCTTGCCTTTGGTAGCATTCAAAACACCCATTTCCAATGCTTGGTCCTTCGATTTTATGGTGCCCATCTGGAGTAGTTTGTCCTACTCCTAAGTGAGACACTCCATGAAGGTTGCTAGAGATGGCATTTTCCAATTTTGAAGGGTCATCTTGGATGAGTGGAATGTGCTAACAAATATAGAGAACTCTAGCCCTAGCTTTGACAGTATTGATAGAATCAGTTGTTCTTCCTTCTTAACAATACCACATTGCTGCAACTGAAGTACCAATGACTTGAATTTGGTGAAGAATTCTTGGATTGTTTCAAAGTGAGTTGGGCTCAAGTTGATGAGCTCGTTCTCAAGTTTGTGGCCTCTTAGTTCATCAGTCTTCCCAAAGAGTGATTCAAGCTTCACCCATACTTCATTGGGATTTGTTAGACTATCAGTGTGAAACAAGAGTTCCCTTGAAATGCTCAAGCACAACATACCATATGCTTCATCAAGTCGATGTAATACTTGGCTTTTTCTACAGCTGAGTTTGGTTTTGCCTCTGTTCCCATGGTTACTCTGTAGAGACCTTTCGATCTCAGTTTGATAACTATCTTAGCCTTCCAATTGAAAAAATTGAAGGGAGTGAGCAACATTTGGTTGGCTTCCATGACTGCTACATTGGTGAGAAAACTAGTCAAACACCTGCAAAAAACAATTGATTTTTATCTGGAAATCCTCACTAGAATGCAGTTCAAACGCTTAAGGAATGATCTTCCACTCACTAAATCCACAAGTATCTGATACCATGTGAGTATTTTGATTCACAGTAGATCCTGGAGCTATGGAGAACCTCATAAAATCGAATAATTTGCAATAACTAGCAAAATAGCTTGAAAATAAGAAAAATTTACACACAATGTGAACTGAAACTTGGCATTATCAGTCTATCTAACATGTGAAAATATTTAGAACAGGTTTTTATTACATCATGGAGAAATTCAAGAGCATTAGATAGCTCAAGATGAGTGTACAAGCTAAATTGCCAAAATTGGCCTCAATCCCCCCTAAGTGGGTCCAACTCAGTCCTAATCATCCCAAACAGTCACGAATTTTGGTGTGAAGGTGACTGAAGCATGCTGGGTCATAAATGAGGCCAAGGCATGCGTGAGTGAGCAAATAGAGGTGTGTGGGAGGTCCAAGGAAGCAATAAATGCTCCAAATCTAGCCAAAAATGGGCAAAATCCACCCAAGCACTCCTAGTCAACAGAGATTCCCCAATTCAAGGGAGGAGAGCACTCCTGCATTTAATGAGGGACACTTGTGGACAAAACTAGAGTTTGGGTGATCTGGTTTTCTTAGAAACAGGTGTGAACACTCTCAAAAGTGGATATTTGACCAACTAAAGTCACCTAGTCCAAACTATGGTGTAATAATGCACATGTGGCAATAAAATTGACTAAGGTTATAGACTATGGTACTAATTATGGATTACTTTTCTAACAGAGGCTCAGTGGAGGGCACATGAGGGCTTAACTGCACTCAGAACTATCAGTCATGTCTCATCAGAGGTCAATCGGAGTGATAACTGAAGTGTAACTTGACTGGTAGTTGAGAAAGGCACCCTTCTCAAGTGGTAGGTGAGAAGTGGGTGCATGATAAGCTAGGAGGGATAAATTTGAGTGGTAAGTAGCTCCCGAGTGCTGAAAGACTAGGGAATAGGTGCTGGAGGCATCATACTGGTGACTGGGCAGCATGCGGGTGCATGCAAAGTACAAAAGTGAATGATGAGATATCCTAACACCCCCCCTCAAGCTATACTATGATGTAAAAAATAAAATGCAGGGCCCTGGTTACTGAGACCAAAGATCACCCCAATACAATAATCCAAAAAATGTTGAAATAAGCTAAGTGAGGAAAGAGGGAAAACCCAGTGGGAAGAAAGCCCCCCCTCAAGCTAAAAATAAAAATGGATCAAATATGTCTCCACCATGATGGAACTCACCCCCAATAGTGAATGGAGGTAAGAGAACTTCTTCTCAGTGAAGCTCTTGGTGAAGATGTCTGCAATTTGCTCATCGGTAGGGCAATATTGCAGAATGATGGTGCGATCATGCACCAACTCTCGAATGTAGTGCATATGAATCTCAATGTGTTTGGTCCTATACCGCTGAACTGGATCGGTGGAGATATTAATAGCACTTTGATTGTCACAAAATAGGACAGTCAAAGTAGTGCTACCAAAATCAAACTCGGAAAGAATACCCTGCAACCAAACTGCTTGAATGCAGGCATTGACTACCCCTCGAAACTCTACCTCTGCTGAAGAAAGTGCAATGGCTGCCTGCTTTTTGCTTGACCAGCAAATAGGCCCATTTCCAATCATGAAAAAATATCCATAAGAGGACTTCCGATCTATGCTATCACATGCCCAATCTGAATCAGTAAAACCAATGAAATCTAGCTCAAAATCTGTAGCATAATGTATGCCAAAATGTTTCGTACCTTGCACATACTGCAAGATCCGCTTGGCTTCCCGCCAATGAAGCTCATGGGTTTGTTGCATATACCTTGATACAACACTCATGGCATAATATATATCAGGCCTTGAGTGTGTCAAATAGATAAGTGAACCAATCAATTGTCGATACATAGTGCAATCTGCAAGCGGTGTAGTATTTCCCTCTTCAAGACTTATTCCTGAGAGGAATGGAAACGGAGCAGCCTTACATTCTGCCATATTAAAATTTAATAGCGGGTCTTTAGAATACTTTTACTGATATAATGTGATCCCATCAAAGTTTTGAGCTATCTCCAAGCCCAAAAATTTCTTAAGCAAGCCCAAATCGCTCATATCAAAATCTAGATTTAAAGCAGATTTCAGCTTGTTAATTGTAAAGAGAGTGCTACCAGTAATGAGAAGATCATCAACATATAAAACCACAATAAAAAAACTACCTTTAACTTGGTGTAGGTACACATGAGGATCAGATTTGCATGTTTTGAAATTCTGAGAAAGAAGGAAGGAGTCCATCTTTGCGTACCAAGCTCTTGGGGCCTATTTCAATCCATACAAAGATTTCTTCAATCTGCAAACTAATGATGGATCTGATATGTATCCTTCAGGTTGTTTCATATATACCTCATCATCAAGGTCTCTATGTAGAAAATCACTCTTCACATCCATGTGGTGCACTTCCCAGTGCTTGGATGTGGCAATGGCCAAAACTAGGCAGATGGAATCCATCTTTGCAACCGGTGCAAAAGTCTCAGTGTAGTCCACACCTTGGACTTTGGAGAAACCTTTTTCCACCAACCTAGCTTTGTATTTGCTGATACAACCATCAGAAACAACCTTCATGTGGTAGATCCACTTGCATTGAACTAATTTTCTTCTAGGTGGAAGGGAAACTAGCTCCCATGTATTGTTCTTTTGAAGAGAACTGTACTCTTCATCCATGGCGGTTTTCCATCGTGGATCTCGGTGGGAATGATAGTATGATTTGGTATCTGAACCAATCATCAAATAAAATTTCTCAGATAATAATGGATCAGAAAAATAAAGAGCCATGCCTACTCTTTGATAGTCTGCTCTTGTTCTCCTTGGATCAGCAAGATTTCCAATGTTTGGAGCAGCAGATTGTAGAGTGTTTTGGGCCCACTTTGGTAATTGAGGAGGATCATTATGGCCTGATTCCGAACCTGATATGTCATGGCCATAAAATTATATTATAATATCAGAGATATCAAATCCAATTCTTTCTTCATACTCGCTTGAATCTTCTTCTTGTGGAGGGTGCAGATCGACAGTGTTTTCCTCAACTAGTTTAAGATCTGGTAGCGGTTCTTCAAACTTCACACTTCACTCTATGAAAACCTTTTTGGATATGATATTCATGAGTTTATATTATTTTGATTCTTCCCCATATCCTATCAAGATACATTCAATACTTTGTGGATCCAAATACTTTCTCTTATCAGAAGGAATTCTAGCCCATGCAATGGAGCCAAAAACCCTCAAATTGGACACATCCGGTTTGTGACCAAAGAATGCTTCGAAAGGAGTTTTACCTTTCACGGATGAATGTGGAACTCGGTTCTGAATATATGCAGAAACATTAA
The DNA here is from genome assembly GCA_027924585.1 of Larix kaempferi. NCBI lineage: Eukaryota > Viridiplantae > Streptophyta > Pinopsida > Pinales > Pinaceae > Larix > Larix kaempferi. Next base: position 12,999,698 of record BSBM01001051.1, on the reverse strand, counting down.
TGGCTTCAACCCAAATATTTGCAGCCAAACCGTTTGACTCAAGCATGCAGGTAGCCATCTCTTTCAGTGACCGATTCTTCCTTTCCGCTACACCTTTCTACTGGGGTGTGTAGGGAACTGTATGTTGGATCTGAATTACTCTTTCGGCACAAAGTTGCAGCAAATCAGTCTTGATATAATCTCTGCCATTATCAGATCTAATATCTTTGATATTTCTCTCACTAGTGGTCTCAACAGAAGCCTTAAAATCCTTGAATTTTCCAAGCACTTCTGACTTGTTTTTGAGAAAAAATACCCAAGTAAAGCGGGAAAAGTCGTCGATGAATGTCAGAACATACCTTGAACCATTCATGGACATATTTGGTAGTGGACCACTGATATCATAATGTATGAGGCCCAAAATGGTGGAAGCTCTTCTAGCTTTGTCGCGGTCGAACCTATGCTCAGGGTGCTTCCCAACAATGCAACCGGGGCAAATTCCCTTCGAGGAATGGAGTTGTGGAAGACCATCTACCATGTATTTCTATTGTAGCAGCAGAAAACACTTGTAATTAAGGTGTCCAAACCTTTCATGCCAAATCCTACTAACCTCGTTGCCATGAGTGAGGAGAGCAATGGGCTTTTCAAGCGGCACAAAGTGAGAAAACTCATAGTATTTTGCAATGTGGTTTGCCTTTCTGACTGCAATAAGTCTTCCACTTTTGATATCATAAATTTTGACATTGTTAGAAATGAATGTAACTTGCTTCGGTTCACCAGTGTGTGTCATTTGATACACAAAAAGTAAATTTGAAGCCAAGGAAGGCACATAGAGAACATTCTGGAAGCTTACATGCTCTACATAGATGGTACCTTTGCCCTTCGAAGAAATTTTTCAGTCATCTCCCAAATGGATGGGGATGGATATGCTTGGATTGAATGAAGAGAAGGATTCAATGTTTGCAGCCATATGATTCAAGGCACCGGAATCTATCAGTAGATCGGTGGGTTTCGAAATAGTTGCCATGAGTGCTTGACCTCTTTCATGATCATCATTCCTATCCTTCTTCCGTGCACCGTCAGGAAGACATATGTTGTTCTTTTCCAAAAGGAGGGCCATTTGATCTATTGTTTTCTTCATGCATGAAATTTCAAAATGAAATCCACAGTTGCAATAAGAACACTTAGATTTTTCTTTTCCCTCTTTACCCTTTTGCTTGTTTCTTGAACTGGCTGGTGCATCCATTTGCTTGCCTTTCCCTCTTTGCTTGTGAGGTTAAAATTTGGGCTTCTCTTTCTTTTGCTTTCCTTTTCCATTCGAATTCTTGGATCCTTGAACAAATAGGGTTGAATCTTTGGATTTTATGGACCCCATTTGAATCAACTTGTGATGCTCTTTGGTAACGGATTCAATGAAGGCATTCAAGGTAGGCATCTTCCAATTCGGGGTAGTTAGCCGACTGAAATTGAAAGTAGAGACAAATACTGAGTAATATTTCCCAAGCTTTGTGAGAATGGAGAGGATAAATTGCTTATCCTCTTTCACAACACAACTGTTCTTCAACTTCAATGTGAAGTGCTTGAATCTTGTGAAAAACTCATTGATGGTCTCAAAATTCTCAGGACTAAGAGCAATCAATTCATTCTCTAATTGAAAAGCCCTAAGCTTGTCTTGCTTGCCAAAAAGTGTGTCAAGGTGCTCCCATATTTCTTTTGGAGTCTTCAATCCACTGAGATGGAAGTGAAGATCCTTGGAAATAGAGAGGCAAAAGAGACGATAAGCTTCATTAAGCTTATTGTAGTGTTTGATTCTTTTCGACAATGTCCTTGGCTCCAATTCGAGGCCAACAATGACCCTATAGAACTCTTTTGAGCATAATATAATCTCCATATCATCTTTCCATTCAAAATAGTTGAAGGGAGTATGAACTGGCTTGGAAGAAGAGTATTGCATCTCAAATAGTGAGTGCACTTGATGTAGAAGAACTTGTCAAACACAAGAGAGCGAATGCAGTTGGTGAAGATGATTAACCTGCAAATCACAATCAAAACAAGAATAGTAAGGTCGAACAATCCACCCTTTTAGATTTGCATCACACCTGGGATTGGATATCAAGCAAGTTGAATGGGTCCAATGTATCAAATCCACGAATTATGTGGAAAACTCAAGCTTCTGGAGTGGATTGGAGTGTATTTTTATGCTTTGCATGCACATGAGATCTTTCATGCCAAAACTTCTATAATTTTGAGCAAATTCATTCAAATCTTCTTGTAGAAACACCTATACAAAAGAGATCTTGTCCCTGCAATGGCTCTGATACCATGTAAAATTAGTCACAACAGATCTAATGAGCAATTAAATCAATCACAATAGATGAAACTCAGAAAATATGGTGTAAATTGTGCAAAAGCATGCATCAGTGCTCTGTAATCCCAATAAGGGTGAAAATACAATACAATATTGTCACAATGAGTGAGTAATTCGAATTTCCTAAGGAGGTCATTCGAATTAACTAAATGGAATAGATTGGATCCAACTAGGAGTCCTCATCACCAATCAATGGTGGCCATCAATGCACAAGTCACTGTCAAACATGTGTCAAACTGAGTCTAACTGAGTGTAATAAGTGTAACTGATGGTAAATGGCACTAATCTAGGGATGGTGTCTCAGTGGAGGGCGCATGAGGGCTTAACTGCATTCAGAACTGTCAATCATGTCTCATCAGAGGTCAAATGGAGTGATAACATCATTTATGGGTCAATCGGAGGTAAATCAGAGTGATAATTGAAGTGTAACTGGACTAGTAGGTGAGAAAGGTTCCCTTCTCAAGTGGTAGGTGATAAGTGGGCGCATGATAGGTTAGGAGGGCTAAATATGAGTGGAGAGTAGATCCTGAGTGCTGGGAGACTAGGGACTAGGTGCTGGAGGCATCATATTAGTGACTGGGCAGCATGCGGGTGCATGTAATGCATGCATGCATGCAAAGTACAAAAGTGAATGACGAGATATCCTAACACCCCGTTCTCTTTTGGTATCCCTGATTACAACATAGTTGATCCTTCTACTCTATTTGGTTTTCATGCTGGCACTAGTCATGGTGTTAGCAACACTGCACCCACTGGGGGAAATACCCTCGCCGGGAGAACCACTTTTTCCTCTCACACACATAGTATGGGGACCGGTCACATCCCTCCTAACAATGCAAATGTTGGAGGAAGGCCACCTTCTAGGACTACCCATCCTAATAGGAACACTGTTCGGAATACGACTCGCCACCCACAATTTAATACACATGCCTCTACTCTTCAACCGAGGACCACTTTTGCGAATGTTAACATTCCTCCCAATCATGGGGGTGGACACATTCCTTATACTTTTACATCCGCTACCGCTACTAGTAATGCTAATGTAGGAGATGGGAATATACCTTATACTCATGGTCACAACACCATCATTCCTACTACTAGTAAGACCAATGTTGGGGTTGGGAATACATCTTATACTTATGGTCACCACACGACTACTCACACTACTAATAATGCTTACGTTGGGGGTGGGAACATACCTTATAACCATGGTCATTACAACACAGTTCCCGCTACGAATAGTACGTATATGCCCCATAATTATGGTGGCAATCCTTACTACAATACAGTCTGTGCTGGCCATCATTATAACCCACCTCAATATGGTGCTCAAAATGCATATATACCTGCTTACTCTCACACGGGTCAGGTTGGAGGAGGTTATCAACCTTATTTCCATGGTCAAACTTATGGTTCGTCCGGTCCGTATAATCAACATTTTAATGGTCATGGTCAAGCTTATGGTCCATCTTATACTTCAGTTCCATACAATCAACCTTTTATGGGAGCTTATAATCAAGCTTTCTAGCCGCATCTCTCGTTCCTTGCACAACTGAATCTTTCGGATCTTTCAAAGCTCATGAATGATCCAGTGTGTCATGATCCCAATTGGCCTTCGATCCCTACCAAGCTCCCTTCGGACATTCCCAAGTTTGAGGGGAAGAGTGGTGAGGATCCGGGTGACCATGTCACAACCTTTCACCTTTGGTGCTCATCCAACTCATTGAATCACAATTTCATTCGTCTGAGACTATTTCAACGCACCCTCACGAGGGCAGCCACGAAGTGGTATGTTGAGTTTCCTGGGGGCACTTATAGGGGTTTCAATGAGATATCTTTGGTTTTCTTGTATCATTTCCAGTTGCTAGTTCGTTATGATACTGGTCCTAAACTTTTTGATCACATTCAAGAGTGGCATCGATGGAAGAGATTAGTGAAATCCAACATTCCTCCAGATTTTTTTTGGAATGGTTCCTCAAGTTGTTACTTCCATATATTGCTAAGGATGTTTCAATGGCTAGCATTGTGACTAAGGAACAAGCCATCTTAAAATTCCAGCAGTTAGATTTATTTTATTCTCAGTCATGCATTTTGTATGACATTATTCTTGATGCACCATGAACACGACATGAGCCCAAGTCAGTTCCTGGACCACATGCCGATGTCATCATGGGATCCGCAAGTACTCGAACTGTATTTTTGGTTACTAATCAAATAAAAAAATTATCGCTTAACCAATCTACTCCCGAACAGGTTCACACCTTGTCCACTTCCACTCTATTGTCTGATGTACATACCGTGCAATCGACGAACCCATCGGTTAACCAGCAGCCTGGTGGTAAGAAGAAGGGGAGAAACAACCGTAAGGGTGGAAACAATGGTAACAATAATAGTAATCGCAATACTCCTCAAAAAGAGAACAGGTCAACCCTCCTTGGGAAGGTGGAAATGCTGGTGGTGACCATAAACCTAGGCGTAAGGTCAAATTCCCTTGCAAGCTTTGTGGGGAAGATCATATTACTTACTTATGTCCTCGAATCGAAGAAGCATCAAAGCATCTGGCACATATCCAAATTGTGTTAAAAGATCTCCTTCCTCATCATCAAAACATGGCTTTGCATGCTCCCACTATTGGTTATGGGCCTAATGAGATTGCGACGTCTTCTTCCAATACTAGTCACTATGGATGCGTGAATATGGTCCAATCAGAGGTTAGCGTTGCCACTCGTCAGCGTGATTATGGTGCACCACAACCAAACATGGGGAATGAGCCTCCTCCTCCTAATAACTCATTGCATATAGAGAAGCCCTCTATCATGCCGCAGATACCGAAAGGTGTTCTCAAGCACTCTACGCATAATCCCAATGCTATAGCCGCCCAAAACTACTCTATCGTAGAATATTTGGGCCAAACTTCGTGTGCCATGTCGGCTCTTGAAGTTTTACAGGCGTGTCCTTCTCAAAGGCATGCCCTTTTGAGTGCTTTAGGAGTTCGGGATGGGGCAAGTCCTAACATTATCAAGTTTGACACTACTGATGTTCAACCTCGCTTACCTTACCATGTGGCTTTTCAAATCCATGTGGAGTGCCTTCATAATTTCGTCAAGATAACGGTGGTTGACGAAGGTGCTTCTACGTCAGTGATGTCTTTATCTTGTTGGAAATATCTTAGCTCTCCTCCTCTGTCCAAGTCTATGACCATGCTCACTGCATTTGACGGTCAGTCATTTAATCCACATGGGATTATCCCTTCCCTTGTTGTCCTCTTGGGAGGAAAACTTGTTCCTATTGAAGTCGAGGTGGTTGATGCGCCCATCAACCACAACCTTCTCCTGGGTAGGAATTGGATGTACTCTATGAAAGCTGTCGAGTATACTGTATTCAGAGTTATTTTCTTTCCACACGAAAGAAAGATTGTGACAATCGATCAGCTAGATTTCATTAGTCCTTATTCCACAGCATCCACGGGATCAGTGGTCCCCTAAGTTACAGATTCTCAACTGGAAACTAGGAACATGGGTGTCGAATTGTACCCCGCATTGATGGAATCTTATGATTTCCCTTCACCCATTAATTTTATTGGAACCATTTTCGACAATGCATCTCCTCCATTGCATAATGTACCATTTTGGACTTCATATTTTGATGATCCATGGACTTTACAGTCCACGAGTTCCACGTCCGGAGACATTGCGCACGTCGGGATGTCTATGCCACTGTCTGCTGCTGAGATTTCTTATCAAGATATTCAACAAGCCATGGTAGAGATAGATCTCCCCTCTTCCCGGATAGAAGAGGAAGATCCCGTTATGCTGTCGGTTTGGGGAACCGACTCATCTTGTTCGCACAATTTCCTTGATGTTACTTTACCTTCGGATGAAGCTATTATCGAGGCCATGTGTGGTAGTGTGAAACCTTGGGAAGACATGCATCATCGCTCTTATTTCCTTCCCAACCTCGATCTCTCCAAACAAGAAGAGTTTAGGACGACTCTTGCAACGATGGTTGGTCACCCTGTGGCTCTTTTGGGCTCACATGAGATTTACACAGAGGGGAACATGTCTAATATTTCCCCGACTATACTGATCAACATCTGTCACACTCCCAGAAAGATTGAGAACGTTTACATAGGTGATGATTTCTCTTCTGAGGAGGTTTCCATTTGCACTGAATTGTTTACATATGAGGAAATGCCAGGAATAGACCCCAGTATTGTCGAACACGATATTAGAACATATCCTCATGCTAAACTAGTTCGACAATGCCTTTGCGCTGTTAACTCTAGGAAGGCAGTCGCTATCAAGGCAGAGGTGGAAAAAATGCTCAAGGATGCTTTTATCTACCCCGTTCTCCTTGTCGATTGGTTGTCAAACCTCGTTCCTTTGGATAAGAAGCAGGGAACGATCCGTGTATGCACTGATTTTAGAGACTTAAACTATGCATGTCCGAAGGACAATTTCCCCACTCCATTCATTGATCAAATCTTGGATGCTTGTGCGGAAAGTGAAAATTTTTCGTTCATGGATGGCTTTTCGAGGTATAATCAGATTCAAATCAAACCTGAGGACCAACATAAGACTACTTTTATTTGTCCTTGGGGTACATTTGCATACCAGAAAATGCCCTTCGGCCTTAAAAACGTCGAAGCTATGTTTCAACATGCTATGACCTATGCCATTCACGACATTAAACGTATAATGGAGGTTTTCTTGGATGATCTTGCTGGTCATTCTCATAAGAGAATGGACCACCCCAAGCATCTCCGTTTGATTCTCGAACGATGTATATGTTACAATATTTGATTGAATCCCAATAAATGCATCTTTGTTGTGAGGACAGGTCACCTTCTAGGATTCATAGTTTCGAAAGAGGGTATCAGAGTCGATCCTCTTAAAGTTGAGGTAATACTTCGGTTGCCTCCTCTGCACAACTTGTTACAACTTTAGAGCCTCCAAGGGAGAGCTACTTTTCTATGTCGCTTTGTAGTGAATTATGCTAGTCTTACCAAAGGTTTGGCGCATTTGTTGAAGAAAGACACACCATTTATATGGGATGAGCGAGCCCATCAGTCTTTCGATGCTCTTAAGAAATCTTTGGTATTAGCCCCTTTGCTTAGTCCACTCGACTTTGCAAGATATTTTAGACTTTATGTGGCTACGTCTCAAGAGACGATTGCCATGGTCTTAGTTTAGGTTGATAATGTGCTCGTGGAGCATGTGATCTATTACCTTAGTCGAAATCTAGTAGATGATGAGCTGAGATATACTCATGTGGAAAAGTTGGCACTTGTGACTATACATGCAGTCCAACGGTTACGGCACTATATCATGCTTAGGAAGACCACAGTCATAGTGCATATCAATCTATTTTAGTTCATTCTATCATGACGTCTTGTAGGGGGGAAGTACAATAAATGGATTGTGACCCTTCAGGAGTTTGATCTCGATTTTGCTGCAGTGAAGTTGGTGAAATATTTGGTTTTTGTTGAGCTTATGTCGGACCTTCTGCGACTTATGGATGAGCACTTATTTCTTATCTCATCGGATGACCCTTGGTATGGGTATATCATTGTATATCTCCAAACAATGAAGTTTCCTTTGCATTATTCGCGAGATGAACGACGGCGTGTGAAACATCATGCTAAATATTATACTATCGTCGGTGACACTTTATATCATCGAGGAAAGGACTCTATTCTCCATCGTTGTTTAAATCACGAAGAAGTGGAGTGTGTGCTTAATGATTTCCATGCTGGGGCATGTGGCAGTCACTTATTCGAGCTTGCAACATCCCAACGCATTATGCGAGTTGGTTACTTTTGGCCTTCAATATTTAAATATTGTGTAAACATTGTGAAGAGATGTCACCCTTGCCAGGTGTTTTCTCAAAATATACATTCGCATCTAGCGCCCCTTCATCCGGTCATCACCATCGGTCCCTTCACCAAGTGGGGGGTATATTTCATGGATTGCAAACTAGCTTCGGCTAGGGGGCATCACCATATCGTAGTGGTCGTGGACTACTTTTCCAAATGAGATGAGGCCATGCATACCGTAAAATCCGATGGTGCTACAGCAACCCATTTCGTATTCAATCAGATTTTTACTCGGTTCGGTATTCCGAAAGAGATCGTCACTGACCATGGCAATCACTTTCAGAACAAAATGATGGAGGATTTGTCACTCAAGCTGGGGTTTGGTAAAGAACACTCATCTTCTTACTACCCCCAAGAGAATGGTCAAGTTGAAGCAGTCAATAAGTCTTTAAAGACCATTCTCCAACGTACCATCTAACAAAGCAAGAACAACTGGCATATTATGTTATATCCTGCTTTGTGGGCGTATTGAACCACAGTCAATACTGCCATCGGGTTCTCACCATTTCAGCTACTACACAGTGTGGAGTCGATTTTACCGATTGAATGCGAAATCCCTTCGCTAAAAATAGCCATAGAGCTCCTCCCTGATTTTAGGATATTTAGACATTTAGGAGTTAGTTAAGATCAACTTGTGTAATATATCCGTTAGGAAAAGTGTGTTTCTTTAGTATGCATTAATATTCATTTGTAAATACTTAATCCGGCGGTCACGATATGTTCCCGACATAGGGTGATCCGACGGCTCAACTTCTCTTAGATCATACCTACCCTTGATCCATGGCTTAACAACCGATTGGTCCATGATCTCTATTTAAATAGCATGTAGGGTCATTGGAAAGTTGATTGATTATGAGAAGCTCATTTGTAACTTTCTTTCTTTGCATAATAAATTGTCATGTAGAAGCTATTTGGCTGGGGCGGTGGAGTGTTTCCCTCATGAGGGTTTAAACCACGTCAAAACATCGGTGTATTGATCTGTGATCTGTTTGTGTGAAGTGGTTTCTCTAGGTGTTCGGTCTTTTGGGAGTACCCTGTGTACCCGAGCATGGTATCAGAGCTTTTATGAAGAGCCGCTTCCAGTTATGATCTAGATCGTGAACTGTTGTTTCCGAAACTCGAAAGGGTTTCTGGTTTTGGTATTTCTGTGCATTTTTGGGCTATGGGAGGTGTTCCATTGCGCCTGGAGTTCCATTTTCATTGGGAAATAGTTTTTGTTTGATTGAAAACGGTTCCCAGTTGCTTCAGAAATACGTATTTCAGCAGATCTGAAGGTATAATGTTACAGTGACGCATTTTTTTATTTTCTGTTTTTCAAAAACAATCTCATATTTGATCAGTTTTTACTATTATATATTTTTAGTTTCGGATTGTTGCTTTCCCTATATGCGTATGCTCTTTTTCGTGCACCTTGAGCGATCTCGGCAAATCAGAAACAGAAAGGGAAAGGGTTTTTCTCGGATGCGTATGCTCTTTTCCGTGCACCTTGTGCAATCTCGGCAAATCAGAAACAGTGAGAAAACGTAGACTTTCTAGGCAAGCTAATGAGATCTAACCCCACAAGTGTGGAAAATTTTTCTTTGTTTTGGTTTATGGTGTGATTTGTAGGAAAAAAAAACAAGCATGGAAACCGAGCAAGAAGAGTAAAAAAAAAAAACCCTTCCTCCTTCCCATATTTTACATACCTTTTAATCTAGCTCACTTGGTTCAAAGTTGCTTTATTCCTTAATAGGTCTTGAGTTGAAGTCTTAGGAAGTTACTTTTAAAAGAAAAAGTGCATACAATTTCTATTTTCAAGTTACTTTATTGTAAAAGTGCATCTCACATAAATAATAAAAATAAATATAAAAAGTGAGTCACTTAAATTCCTTTTTATTGTTGCATTATTTAAAGTAACATCATTGTAAAAGTGAAATCACTTATTTTATAAAAGTGATTCACTTAAAGCAACTTTCTTGTAAAGTGATTGTAAAAGGTTCATCTTGGGAAGAGGGGGGTCCCTTTTTTTTAGCTGGTCATTCTCTGCATGCCACGTCACTATTGGGGACATCTTCAGTATTTTCTTTGTTCAAGCATAACTTCATCATCCGAAGTCAGTTTTTAGTGCCATTTTTTTTAAACCACCTATTTGTTTTTAGATCTTCACATCCAGACTATTGGTTTCTATTTTTATAGCCATCAATTTGCAGTATGGCCACCCCTTGTGATATTCTACTTACTAGTTCCAACTATTTCTCATGGAAATCTCATATGGAGGATGTTCTACGAAGTAGGGGACTTTTCATAATTACCTCAGGGAAAGAAACAGAACCCACTGATGATGATAAGAAAATAAAATGGGCAAATAGATGTGACGAAAATCGTAGATTGATTGGGATGTCAATCTCTATTGATTTGTGATTCCACATATCTGGAATTGATGAACCTGATGCTGCTTGGGACAAGTTGGAATCTGTGTTTGGTAAACACAATGAAATTCGAGGTCACCAACTCGAAAATGAGTTGATTTCTTTAAATCCAAGTGATTTTTCATGCATTCAAGATTATTTATCTAAGTACAAAACTCTTAAACTCTTATGTGCAGAATGTAATATTAAGAGGGAAGACAAAAAATGCATTTATCATATTCTTTCAAAACTTGAACCTGCATATTCTGTTTTTGTATCTACATTTTACTCCATGAAAGAATCCTTGAATGCAGTTAGCTATCAAGAGCCTAGTCTTGAATCCTTTTGTGATTCCTTGATTAGAGAGTAATATAAATTCATCCATCTTGGAATAATCAACAATGCAGATACATCTGGCAAAGCCTTATTGTCCCAACAGAAAGAAAAGTCCAAGCCTCCCAAGAAACAAAATTTTTGCAATAATAAGTCAAACAAGGGTCCAAAGCCTTCTCATTCAGCTCCTTATTTGAAAAATGACAAAGGATCCAAGCCAAAAGGCAAGAAGACTGAGCATCATTGCAACTATTGCGGGAAAGATAATCATGATGAATCTAAGTGTTTCAAGAAGATGGCAGCCTTAGAAGCAGCAATGAAGAAGCACCACATCAACCCAGATTCACCTTCAGAATCTACCTCTCATGGACATGCACTTTGTGCTTCTGGTTATTCTTATAATGCATCTTCTTCTGCTACATCAAATGAATGGCTCATTGATTCTGGAGCATCTTATCATATGGCTAAGGATCAAGCCATCTTTTCTACTATGCATGAATGTAACACCAAACAAATATTTGTTGGTGATGATAGATCTCTAAGTGTTGTAAGAGTTGGAACAGATCCAGTAGATAATGTTCATTTCAGTGATGTACTATGTGTTCCAAGAATTTCCTTCAATTTGTTATCAGTTTATCAAATCACTCATTCTGTTGAAGGCAAAACTATGATGTTTACACCTCACCAAGTTGTAATCAAGGATTTTAAAGATCCTCAACAGGTCCTAGCTACCGGAATTGTTGATGATATTACCAAGTTGTACAAGTTTAACAACTTTGGGTCATCACCTTTTCCTTCAGTTTTTGTTGCTCATAGTGATAACTTGAGCACACTTTGGCATGAGCGATTTGGTCACTTAAATTATCGCTCATTGCAACAACTATGTAAAGACAATATGGTGACAGGTCTTCCGATGGTATCTTGCAGGGATGGTGTTTGTTCCGGTTGTGTACTCGAAAAACATCATCAGGATAGTTTTGACAAATGTGCCTCTTGGCACGCCTCGGTTCCCTTGGAGCTTGTGCATAGTGACTTGTGTGGTCCTCTTCCATCTGCTTCCTTTTCTGGTTTCAAATATTTCTTAATTTTCATTGATGATTACACTAGACACACTTGGTTTTATTTCCTAAAACTTAAGATCGAAGAATTTAACATGTTCTTGGCCTAAAAGGCCCTTGTTGAAAAACAATCTGGTCATCAAATTATTAAGTTAAGATCTAAGAATGGAGGAGAATATGTTAACAAAATGTTCACTACTTTCTGCACTGAACAAGGAATCCAACAACAAAACACTGTTCCATATACACCACAACAAAATGGTGTAGCTAAACGAAAGAACTGCACTTTAAAAGAAATGGATAATTGTATGATCCAATCTAAAGGGACTAAGTCATCAATTTTGGGTTGAAGCCATAAATTGTGCAAATTACATAGTTAATCGCATCCCCACTAAAGCATTACAAGGTATTACAATGGAAGAAGCATGGAGTAAAATTAAACCAGATGTAAGTCACTTCCGTGTGTTTGGTAGTGAGGCATGGGCTCACATTCTGGATGAAAAACGAAAAGCATTGCAGCCTAAAAGTGAAAAGTGCATATTTGTTGGATATTCTGAAGATGTAAAAGGTTATAGACTTCTTCAACCACATTCTCATGATGTAATCATTAGAAGAGATGTTAAATTTGATGAAAAGCTCTTGGCCTGTGACCCTAACTTGACGATTGTGCCATCTTTAGCCTGCAAGTCTGATTCAGTGATTGTGCCTTCTTCTTCTTCCAACTTCCTTGACAGGTTTCCAACTATAGTTTCTGATGATGACAGTGAGGATGAAAATCCACCTCCGCCTGCTCATGTTCCTCCAGTTGCACCAGCACAAGTGCTTCCTCAATGGGTCCGTTCAACATGTGAAGCAGCTGGTGATCTTGCCATTGATCCTAGATATCAACATCGAACACATTCTCAGTTTCAGCAAGCCTCTTCTCTTTTGGCTCAAGTTTCCGAGAATCATGATCTAGAAACCTTTGCAGAAGCTTCAGGAAATCCAGATTATGATGCAGCTATGGATGAAGAATATCGTTCCTTAATGGTGAACGATACTTGGGATCTTGTACGTCTTTCAAAAGGAAGAAAACTTGTCAGATGTAAATGGGTCTACAGAACTAAGTATGCATCAGATGGAAGTGTTGAAAGACTTAAGGCAAGGCTAGTTGCCAAAGTTTTTTCCCAAGTTGAAGGGATTGACTACAATGAAACCTTTGCTCATGTTGCAAAAATGAACTCCATCTGCCTTGTTCTTTCCCTTGCAGCCTTACACAACTGGGAAGTCCATCAAATGGATGTCAAGTCTACCTTCTTACATGGTGATCTACAGGAGGAAATTTGCATGGAACAACCTCCTGGATATGTTCAAAATAACTCTAGCCTTGTCTGTCACCTTAAGAAATCCTTATATGGCTTTAAGCAAGCTCCTAGAGCTTGGTATGCCAAAATGGATAGCTTTCTTCTTGACACTAGTTTTTCTAGATGCCATTCTTACCCCAATTTCTATACCAAGAAAGTAGGAAACCATCTCATCATATTTGTTCTATATGTTGATGACCTTATTCTTACTGGTAGTGACCCTAAGCTTATAACCCATGTGAAATCCAGTCCTAAGCAAAATTTTGAAATGTCAGACTTAGGACATTTGCATTATTTTCTTGGTCTCCAAGTCCTGCAAACCAAAGAAGGAATATTTCTTTCTCAGTCTAAGTATGCTTGTGACCTTCTTTGTCGCTTTCACATGGATGATTGTACACTATCCCCTTCTCCCTTCTAGTCTGGAGTCAAACTTTTTGCAACTTGCACTTCACCTGAAGTTGATGCCACCTTATATCGTCAGCTTGTTGGTAGTCTCTTATACTTGACTCATTCCCGTCCCGACCATTCCTTTTCCGTTGGCCGTCTTTCCTGTTATATGTAGACACCTCAAGAAAGTCATTGGAAAGCAACTAAAAGAATACTTCGATATATTCGAGGAACAATTCAGTTTGGGATTCATTACAGTACAGGGGGGAAACCTTTGTTGGTTGGTTTCACTGATTCAGATTGGGCCGACGATCCTGATGATAGAAAGTCTACTGCAGGTTATGTTTTCAGTCTGGGATCTAGACCTATCACTTGGGCTTGTAAGAAACAAAAAGCTCTTTCTCTTTCTTCAGCAGAAGCATAATATCGAGCCGTAGTTAATGCTAGTTAGGAAGCTTTATGGCTTCAACAGATCCTTTCAGAGTTCGGATTAGAGCAGCAGCATCCTACTCCACTTTGGTGCGACAATCAAAGTGCCATCAAGCTCGCCAAAGATCCAGTTCTACATCAACGCAACAAACACATTGAGCTACATATGCACTTCATCAGAAATCTTGTTCATGATCGTGTTCTTGAAGTGCTCTTTTGTCCTATAGATGATCAAGTTGCAGACATCTTCACCAAGTCTCTTACAGAAGCAAATTTTTCTAAACTTCGATCTATGTTAGGAGTTCAAGAATGTGTCATTAAAGGGGGATAGGCTCTAATTCCTCCTTCCTTCTCCTGATAGTGTCACTTTTGTAAATCCTTCAATCCTATCCCAAATTGTTCTTAAGGGGGGATGTTAGGATATTTAGACACTTAGGAGTTAGTTAAGATCAACTTGTGTAATATATCCATTTGGAAAAGTGTGTTTCTTTAGTATGCATTAGTATACATTTGTAAATACTTAATCCAATGGTCACGATATGTTCCCGGCATAGAATGATCCAACGACACAAATTCTCTTAGATCATACCTACCCTTGATCCGTGTCTTAACACCTGATTGGTCCATGATCTTTGTTTAAAGAACATGGAGGGTCATTGGAAATTTGATCGATTATGAGAAGCTCATTTGTAACTTTCTTTCTTTGCATAATAAATTGTCTCGTAGAATCTATTTGGCCGAGGCCGTGGATTGTTTCCCTCACAAGGGTTTAAACCATGTCAAAATATCGGTGTATCGATCTGTGATCTATTTGTGTGAAGTGGTTGCTCTAGGTGTTCGGTCTTTTGGGAGTACCCTGTGTACCCGAGGACCTGATACGTCAGGTATTGAGCAACATTTAATCAACCTTGAGCAGCTTGATGAGTAGCATCGAGATGCTGCCATGGCTATAGATTTCAATAAACGTCATGTCAAGGTTCAGTACGATAGGTCTGTTCGTCCTCGGCAATATGCTGAAGGTGACTTGGTCCTCTTGTATGACCAAGCTAAAGAACCCCTGGGGGAAAGCAAGTTCAACCCCATGTGGCATGGTCCTTACATCATGAGGCGTGTCCTAAAAAGGGAGCCTATGAATTAGAATATTATGAGGAGAACGTCTTGAAGGATCCTAGAAATGGGCTCTACCTCAAGTGGTATTATGCTTGAACTTCTAGTTCGAGCTAATAATTTTGTATACTATTGTATAGTTGCTTCCGTACATAGTTTAGATTTCTTTTGGTTTTCGGGTCTGCTGATTCGCTTCCATTTGATTGACAGATGTCAACGGAATCTCCTACGTTCTTAGGGTTTGTGGATGGTGCTAGCCATCATAGGCAGCAGCTTGATTCTGTTGCCTGAGTTATTTATTCACCTGACCACCTAGTTGTGTCTTTAGGAGGTGCTTGTCTCGGTCCTACATCTAACAATGTGGTCGAGTATAGTGATTTAATTGTGCTACTTTGGGATGCTATTTCACATGGTATCTAGTTTTTAGAAGTTCGCCTGGATTTGCAACTAGCTGTGTCTCAGTTGAATGGTCAGTACCGTGTGAGGGATCCTACTTTATTACAGATATTCTTAAGGGTGAGACTCTCGAAACAACATTTTGTTTCCATTACATACATTCATGTTCCGAGAAGTTTTAATCATATATCTGATGCATATGCTAACTATTTCCTAGATTGGCATTTGTCACGTTCATAATGAAGCACACAAATAAACATACATTCATACATTTGTACATACACACATATAGTAGAACCAAAGAACCATAATTTTTTATAAATAACATGTCCAAAATGGTAGTGTCATAATAACAAAATTGGAGCCCATAGCTCTCAAAAATATACATATCGAGACAAAAATGGGACTTTGAGATGTCTAAGCCCTACGAGGAGGCCTAGCTACCGCCTCGGCAAGATGCGTTTGATAGTAATAATGTACTGTGTTAGCTATACGCTGCAGTAGTTGCACCTAGTTTCCCGGTACCCGCCATAACATGGCGCTACATATCCTCTGGTAGCTGTGCTATCTCTATACCTTGTACCTTGTTGGTCATCCATGATAGGTTGACCCACACAGTCTATAGTGTACGCTCTGCTGCAGCACCCACTAATTCATCACCCCTTCCCCGTTGATGATGTCTCAGGAAGCCCTGAGTTCTAACTGGACCCTTGTCTGCGAGCAAACAGTGAAATGTCAATACATGATACTACCCCCCCCCAAAAAAAAACGATTTTTGCATTTACATCTATAATAAAAAATCCCTAAAAAATTAATACACCAAAAACATAAAAAGAGTAACTCACCGATGTCTCCAAACGCTGCTCCCGGTGGAAACGACATGTCACGATCCTGACGGAAGTCTATCCCTGCATAGGGGTAGTCATCTATAGCTATGACCTGTCGGTCCCACCAGTGAAAGAACTTATATGTGTATGGTGATGCCTGTAGGCCACCACACTGTTGCGTCAAGACCTCTTCCCACCGGGTCAAGGATGGGTCATGGAGACTATGAGGAGGGAATTCAACCCTCGGACTGAGCCCCGGAACTTGTTCAAAGAAAAAACTGCATAAGATACTGCCGTGTCCAAATTTTTTTGCCTCCCCGCACTTGTACTCTGTTAACTAGGTCTTCATGGATCCTAGTAACATTGTACACCAATCATAAATCATGGGCCACATACACTGTGAGGCATAGAACATCACTGGCCTGGACTCCTGGTGAAGCGCTACCACCTGTAATCCGCACAAGGGTAGCCACTATAACATTCATGCTCAAATCGACTATGGCTCTGATGGGAACTTGACTCCCCATTGTCCAAGTATTGGGAATACAATACTGCTCGATGTAGTCGAGAATGGTGATCCCACCACCCACAGAATGAGATCGAAGGCTTGCCACTTCACCTCAACGGGACAAACCAGTAATGAAATAGATATCATCGACCTCCAAGGATAGTATTTTCGTGTCCAAGTTGAATTTGTGCATCTATGTCACAGTAGTCTATCAAACGGCGGAGCAATAGGTTTTGGGCCCTCAAACCCCCTATGTTCCAAAATTTGTAAATCCCACATGCTTGTAGCGCTTGCTGTGCAGGAAAATCATTGCAGACGACCTCATCTACAATGTCATGCTCCCTTTCTCTCCATTCTAGAACCATCCTAGAGGAAGAGAAAGCAAGAGTTTAGTCAACTTTATTTTTAAAAAAAACTCCACAGCCATACTCGCGAGATAATTAACTCACAGATGCGGGTACCCACGGTCAATGCATGCGTTGACAATGGGTACCTTGCCCTACCCGCTACCCATATGCTAGTAGCCCGTGGGTACCGCCATGACCATTTAGGGCTTGGCCATTTAAAAAATTGGACCACTAAAAATTTAAATAAAAGAAATCAAATGAAAGGTATGGATGAGACTACTAACCTACTCCTGATGGCTCAATGAACGAATGCCTGTAGCTCCCAGGATCAGCATTTGAACTTCGAGGTAAAAACTAACCAAAACTCCAATTTGGGTGAATAGTAAAAATGAATTGTAAATTGTAATTTTTTTTTTACTATTTATAAGTTTGAAAACCCACTTGTTTATAGTTTTTGACATTTTAAGCTATTTTGGACTAATAAAATGTCTTGGAGTAGCGTTTTTTTACCATATTTCTTTGGCGAGAGTTGTTTTCAAATGTTTCGTGCCTATGGCAGGTATATTTCACACTTGGCATATAGGTTAGATGTCATTTTCACATGCATTATGCATTTGACATTTTGACCATTTACATAAACCCTAGGTGCGACCCCGCTTCTTAACCGACACAGAACCTTCACACTATTATAGAAGTGTCATTATGTGGCGGTAGGGCCTTTCCAAACATGGGTACCCTAGTTAGAACCCCTTTTGCATTTTGGTGCCCATGCCGTTGTTTGTCCTTAATATTGTGCATCCTTTGTAGTTATGCCATGACTTTGCAATAAAGACTTATACTCTACTTTGTCTTATGCTAGCCATCTCCCATAAGGACTCCCCCTTTTTTTTCAAGTTGTGATTGCATTGCATCATCCTGCTTTCCACTTGAGCCTTGTGTCGGCTCCCGCTTACTCAATTGTTATCCTGGTGCCTAATCACTTTCCCTGTCGAGCCCCGCAGATATTTAATTACCCTTCACAATTTGATGACCTATTGACCCTGAGGGAACATGCCCCCCCCGAGTGTCCACATCCTGCACATGCTTCCATGCATTGATCATGGGTATGTTCCACTGCTCGGAACTAGTCTTCTCTCCATTTCACACTCATTCCCTCACTTGTACTATAAGCCATTTTATTCTTTTTCAAGCTTTTCCAAATATGAAAAAGACCAAAACAAATCAAATATTCCAAAAAGCCGGATGAGATTATGGTTACTACTTCTAGTTGGCAGCTTGTTGATGCCCCAAAAATCGTAGCATCAATCAGCAAGGGATTCTCCCTAGTAGGAAATCTCAATTAGATCGATCACCATTTGGTGTGGGGAATCTATCCGGTTAACCGTTCTGGCTACCGTGTAAGATTTAAAGATTTGTTGTGTTTTTTACCGGTT
Organism: Larix kaempferi; assembly: GCA_027924585.1. NCBI lineage: Eukaryota > Viridiplantae > Streptophyta > Pinopsida > Pinales > Pinaceae > Larix > Larix kaempferi. The sequence goes on along the minus strand of BSBM01001051.1, from coordinate 12,980,921 downwards.
GCGGCTCAATCCACCGTTTATGTGTTTTAAATTTATGTATGAGATGCAAGTGTTGTAAACTAATTTAATCTAAATGCAAAGCTGAAACAAATCTTAATATAAAACTGTGATAAGCAAATCTATTCTATCCTCGCGAGGATCCAAAATAAGAGAATGAGTAACGTGCTATAGATACAAATAAGGGTCACACAGATAGCTGTTTAAACCAGTTTAAATGTAAATTACAACAGAAAGGGAGATACATTCAAGATAGCTCAAATGAATTAAAACGATTTCACCACTCATAGTACACAGCATAATACACAAAAAATTAGAAACATTCACAGCAATGGAATAATCCACAATGAGTTAGAACGATCTCACAATAAACTAGTGGTAAGAGATTCGAAATAGTTCCACGTCCCTTTACACAGATCACAAGCAAATGTCGTGCAGGCTTTTAATAGACAAAAACAAACTCCTGTATCTTTATATCTGGAAAATAGTTCCCATACATAGCGTAGTCCTTTTTCTTTGCCTGTCAAAAGTCTCTATTATGTCCTCCGTTCATCTCTTTATATATTTTACAATCCTTCTCATATTCCCAAAAACCTAAACCTAAACCTAGGAGGGAACAAAAATTTTTCTTCTAGTGACTAATAAGACAAACTAATAAGAGAGTTGTCCTTTTACAAAAGATGTAACCAAAATAAATTCCAGCTGTGCTTGTCCATTTATTTCATTTAAAACCAACTAAGGACCAGATATATCAATAGCTTTTGCTGACTTTTCAACTTCTGCTGGTCCACCGATTTCATCTTGGATGTTCGCTTGTGCCTGCTCTATGACTCCCGATGGTTTCTCTACTTCGGCTTGCGTGGGTGGCTCGACTGACTGGATATAACCGGCCCAATTTCCACTTTCTTAACTGATCTACCAATAATAGCCTTCTTCCTTTCATGAAAATTACTGGAATCTAGGTTGGCCACTTGGCGCTGCTACTTAGGGTTGTACGAGGTTAGTGCTAATTCATCAGTAGGAACAACTCCAGTATCAGATATCCCTGGTGGGTCTTTCTTTGGCGGATCTAAGTCCATGGGTCACGGATCAAATGGACCTTGTTATTTTTCCTTTCTGACTTCTTCTCCTGCTTGCAGCCTTTCCACCTCTGCCAATTCAGCTGCCTCCTTTTCTTCCTGCAGTCTTGCTAATTCTTCCTTTTCAGCTGCATTGGCCTCCTGTTTCTACTTGGCTTCTTGTTTTCTTTCTATGTCTGAGTCTAACTCCATGAGCTTAGCTTTGCGTCGGGCGGATTTCCTAAGCATATCAAAACCTGCAATAGCGATATAACGTAAGTAAAGATTTTGACAAAGACTTTAAACGAGTATTTGCACACCTCAAGCCTCATTATATTTAAAAGGGACACATTTATGTCGCTTGGGCCACAGGTTGGCCAATTTAATAAGCTTGGGGCTCAAAGTGGAAAGGTGGTTGATTTAACACAGCTTCCATAAGTTCTAATTAATGTGTAGTTACACGCATACCGAAACAGGTGGGCTACGCCATGGTGGGGAAGATATCGTTAACTAATGTGCAATGGACAGGAAGCTTATATTTAAAAACCCCGTGATCATAAGTGGGACCTGCGAACGGCATTTTACAATTGGAAGTAGCACGACAGCAGTGATTTTTAAGGCTAACTTATGCGCCATAGCGAAGAAAATATCATCAAGACTTGTGCTAGAAGGGTCGCAAACGGTCGGCATAATTAAGCGTAGCACTTGCGATCGCGGCGAAGAAATTATCTCTAGGACTTGTGCCCAAAAAATGCGCCAACGACCAAGTGAACAGGATCGTGAATGTAGCGGCAATTTTAAGGCTAACTTATGTGCCAGTGTCAGCCAAAATAAAATAACTCCTACGCTTTTGTCGCAAAAGTTGTCACTAAAAACTGCGCTTAATGCAAAAGATGGTTTTTCCTTAGTCAAAAAACCAAACAAAAATCTTTGGAAGATTGGTCATAAAAATCCACCCATCGGTAATTTTAAGGCTAGGCCATGCACCAATGTCAGCCAAATTAGTCTTAGGACTTGCGCCACGAGAGGCCAATTTAGGATTTAATCTTGCACCACAGGCGGCCATAATAGACCTTGGAAACCCGCCCAAAAGCACGTAGATCAAAGTTGACTCAAGCACCAAAAGCGGCAAAAATGGAGTTAAAACTTGCACCGAAGAGGCAGAGTTAGGTTTGCGATTTGCACCGAAGACAACAGTCTTATGATCGAAACTTGCGCCGAAGGCGGGAGATTTATGGTTAAAACTTGCGCTAAAGGCAGAAGACTTATGGTCAAAACTTGCGCCGAAGGCGAAAGGTTACTTTTTCTTAGAAAAAAATTTTAGAAAACTTCTTTGGGAAACAAGCATTGAAATTTTTTTCCAAGTTAAAGAGAAAAATTAAATCTGAAAGACAAGAAAAACACTTGTTACAAAATGCGTAGAATGAGGGGCCCCAAATATCTTCAAAATTTTGGGGAAGGATGTTGCAGCAACAACAATTGGTGAATCACTGGCGAACACAGATCTCTGGAAAACTCTCTCTCGTCCATAGGAAATTTTAAAAGCTGCTCACCTTATGTGCAATAGTCGTTTTGAGCATTCGAATTTACACAAAGGAAGTGATCACTTTATCCGTTGGTCATTAGGAAAGGGGAGCTTCGATAAAGACATCCTTAAAACTCTCCAAGGGCCAAAATATGGGGTTCATTTTAGAAGATCCATCTTTCAGATGACCACTGTCATCGGACTCCACAGGATTGTAACAACATCTCATAGACAATATTCTCTTGTTCCTCATTTTCATGCTGCTTGCATCCTTTTGGATGTTCTTTAATTAGTGACTTTTGTCATGTGAGTATTCCAAAAAAATTTCTTCAAGACTTAGCCATTTGCTTGAGTTCTTCAATCCATTGATGTCCTTTTGTGTGAGTAGGATATTTTATTGGTTTCCAGTTCTCATGGACGGAGAATAACTCTGCTGGGAATTTTGGTGTGGCTGCTTAAATTAAAAGTATTTATTGCTCTCAGCAATGCTTTAATGGAGGTGAGATTTTCTGGAAAACATACTCTTGATTATAAGCTCTTTTGGCTTTAGATGTGTAGCATGGATTCATTTTAATACCCTATGCCTTCGAGATGTGCTTCCTTTCCGTGGGTCTAACTACAGCGATATTCTTGAGACGCTTATAAATGTGAGGGTGGATGGAGCCCGAAGATAGTGATAAGGTAATCATAGATTTCAGCTATTAAACAGGGGTTAATGTGACCAACATAACAGGATCTCTTCATTCTGGAAAACGATCAGCAAAGCCAAAATTCATAAATAAACTTTCTTTTGAGGGTACATTTCTAGCTTCATGAGTTGTGAGATTTCTTGAGAGATCTATCTTCATGAAAGGCCCAATTGCAAGGCTAGTGGGAAAAAACTATACAAAGGAAAGGGGAAAGGGAAAACTCAAAAATTCAGAAAAGAGGACAACTTGGCTGAAACAAACAGAAAACAAGGGACTAAAGTAAAAAGTAAAAAGAAAAAGAATAGATCCTTTATTTATGTACAAAGGTTCTCTTAGAGACCTTAAGAAAAATACAGTTTCAAAGCAAGGCCGTTGAGGGGAAGATTAACTTCCTCTCCCTGAAGGCTTCTTAACTTATATGTTGATGGGCCAATCTTTTCAGAAATTTGGTAAGGGCCAACCCATAAGTGTTGAAATTTTGAATGCATTCCCTTACCATCATGTTGATGATCCCACTTCAAAACTAAATCTCCTACTTCAAAACTTATTTTTCCAGATTTCTTCTTATCAAACCATCTTTTGACTATGTCTTGATGATGATGGAATTGATCTTTGAACTTTTGCCATGACTCTTTGATTTTTAGCAGGGTATCGATTCTTGATTGAAGAACTTGACTACAGGAACTTCGGGAGGCTTGGGACAGCTGTAAGGACGGGAGTAATACATTCGGGGGAAGGATGGATTCCTTACCGTAAACAAAGGTAAACGGGGACGCACCTAAGGCATTCTTGGGGGTAACCTTATCTACCCATAGAGAATTTGGAAGGGCTAGGTGCCAGCTTCTCTGATTTTCAATTACATGTTTCTTAAGAATTCGGATGAGGTTTTTATTAGTCGACTCAGCTAATCCATTTCCCTGGGGATAGTAATTTGCTGAATAGTGCAGTTTGATCCCTTTCTCAAAAACAAATTCATTGATCTTAAAAGATGAAAAATAAGTTGCATTATCAAAGACTAGGGAAATTGGAACCCCAAACCTGGTTATGATGCTTTCTTCCAGGAATTTGATAATTGCATCTTCGTTGACTATGCACAGCAGAATGGATTTATCCCATCTTGTAAAATAATCAGTAGTTGTCAGGATGTACCAGTGCTGCAGTGAGGACTTCGGTTTTATCTCTCCGATAACATCTATGCCCCATTGCTCGAATGGTTCAGAAATGATAACTGGCTGCAACGGTCCTGCTGCTTTTGGCAATTTCCTGACACTTCTTTGGCAAACATCACATTTCCTTGCATATGAATGAGAATCCCTGAAGAGAGTGGGCCAATAATACCCAGCTCTGAGAATTTTATGAGCTGTGGTATCCCTTGAATAATGTCCCCCAGCAGGGCCATCATGTAATTCTTTGACTACCTTCCTTGCATCTTCTTTCTCCAAACATCTAAGGAAAATGCCATCATAATTCTTTCTAAAAAGGATTCCGTTAATGATTTGATACACTGATGATTTCAGACAGAGTGCCCTTCTTTGCTTTGCTCCCCAGTGTTCTGGCAAGTAACCTGACTGCAAATAATGCACTAAATCTCTGTACCAGGACTGAGGAGCAGTGAAGATGGGACCAACCTCAATTACATTTAGTTCAGCCTTGTTTTCCAATCTAGCCCTTCGTCGGCTAGATTTTGCGTGAGCAACTTGCACAAACCTTGACCCTTTATGATGGTAGCTGGCTTGAATTCGAAGTCATATTCTTAAAGAGTCGTAACCCAGTTTCCTCACCTTTCTCCCGGCTCCTTTTGAACAAATAGAGATCTAACGACAGGGTGAGAAACTATGACTTTAGTTCTATTTTTTAGAATATATGGACTGAACTGCTTAACCGCTTTGAATACTGCATACGCTTGTTTATCTACGATAGGGTAATTCAGTTCAGCACCCTGCAGACCAGTGCTCATAAAAGAAATTGGGTATTCATCCCCTGATTCTACCTTCTAAGTAGGTACTTCTACGGGAGAGTCATCCGAAGCAAAGGTATACATTCTAAAATCTTTATCGAAGTCTGGACTCCTTAGAGACGGTGCATTGGCTATGGCTGCTTTGATTTATTTGAACGCCACTTTCTTCGAGTCTATCCATTTGAACTACACACTCTGCTTCATCATTTGTTGGAATGGCTTGACAATTTGAGCAAAATCCAGAACAAACCTTCAAACAAAATTAATTGTGCCCATAAATGATTGCATATATTTCTTGCTATGGGGCATGGGAATGTTGTTGATAGATTCAACTTGTTCTTAATCTATTGAGATTCCCTTCTTCGAAATGATATGATCGAGAATTTTGCCTTCAAGAACAACAAACACACTTTTCTTAGGGTTCAAAGAGATACCATATTTCTTGCAGCGATAAATAATCTGCTTCAAGTGGAAAACATGATCTTCCCTCTTCTTTGAGAAAACTATCATATCATCCAAGTAAACTACTACACACTGACCGCCCAGTCCTCGGAAGGCAATGTCCATGGCCCGCTGAAAAGTTGCTCCTGCATTTATCAAACCGAATGGCATCCTTCGGTATGCAAAGGTCCCCCACTTTGTACGAAAAGTGGTTTTGAGTCGGTCCTCTTCTGATACAAGCACTTGATTATATCCACAAAAACCGTCTAGCAGCGAGAACAATTATGATCCTGATACCATCTGCAAAATTTGCTCCATTGGGGGTACATGATAATTGTCTTTTTCGGAATCCCTGTTCAAATTCAGGAAATCCACACACAGTCCAATTTCCCCTGACTTCTTTCGTACGGGGACTAAGTTAGCAACCCATTCAGAATGTCTGACTTTAAAAATGATCTTTGCATCTAGCAATTTCTTTAATTCCTTTTGAATTAGAGGCTCGAGAGTCAGATCCATTCTTCTTAGCTGTTGCTGAAAAGGTTTGACACCTTCTTTCATTGGTATTACATGTTGAATGATCCGAGTATCATACGTTTTCATATTGTCTTAAGTCCATGCGAAGACATCCTTATATTGCTTGAAAATTTTGATAAACTTTTCTCTTTCTCCCGGCGAGCAACACTTACTGAGATTAACATATTTCGGCTCTACCTCTGTTCCCATATTAATCAATTCATGCGTCATAGAGGAGCTATGAGTTTTAGCATTCACTGGTCTCTTGAACTTGCTCTATAAATCAAACAAAGCTTCGAGAGACCTCACTCCTTTAGGCATAAAATTCCTTTTACAGCATCTTTGCTTTGAAGGTCTGAGTCATGCTTCTCTTAGTCTATTACAGCTTCATGGAAGGCATCTTCATTTTTCAAGAAGTTGATGATCTGATCATCATCATCAAATACTCTGGGATTTGTAATGTTATCTGGAATAGATGACCTAAAAATCAATTCAATAGAGCATTTATTATTTGTAGGAACTAATCTAGAAGTGGAAGTAGCCAATAAATCAGCTACAGCATTTTGCAATCTAGGAATGGAATTTATATTGAAAGCATCAAAACATGAAATCAAATTCCAAATGTCAGATTGGTAACCTTTTAAATGAGGAGAAAGGCAGTGAATTGTATCTCTCACCTGCCTAACGACTATTTCAGAATCACCAAAGACTTTCAAATATTTGACACTTAAAGCAATAGCCTTCTTTAACCCGTGGACTAGAGATTCGTACTCAGCAGTATTGTTAGTACATTCAAATTCTAATCTACAAGATAAAAAGTGTTTATTCCTATTCGGGTCAATCAAAACACAACCGGCTCCTGATCCTTCTTGGGTTTTGGAGCCATCAAAGTAAAGAATCCAAAACACATTTTCTTCTTTAGCTAAACTAGTATCACTAACAACTACGTCAGTGACTAATTCTACTATGTTACAATCAATATCATTAGTTCGAGAAAACTGAAAGAGATCGGATTGTTCATCTGGATTATGGCTAGCGTCTTGTGCTTGATAATTTCCTGGTTCAATCTCTAAGAAATAGTTTCCCAAAACTGAAGATGAGAAAGCAAGAGATTCGTTCTTTTCTTCCAACTAAGTTACATTTTGTTTCATATGAGGTTCTCTCAGTATCTTGATTTGGTTTTGCCTATTCTGATAAGGCAGCCACAGATGAGACCAGTCTATAGCAAAATAGCCATTCAGTTTCGTAGACCAGTCCCTACTCAAAATCAGACCGTAAGCCTATGGGATATCAACCACCATTATATCAACGAACTGGCACACCCTAGGGTCTGCTGACAGCCTAATGAGAACATCTTTCATTTCCCTAATTACCTTAACAACGGTCCTATACAACTGTATAATTTGAGATGGACAAGGGATAGGCTTCCCATTAATCTTTCTGCAAATTGACAGAGGCATGACATTTGAACTGGCACCTAAATCTACCAAACAGTTATGAACATTGTGGTTGAAGATTTCAAAATTTAGGAGGAAAGGCAAAGTTTGTGATCTGAATTTCCCGCTGATGTTGGCTTCATTTATCTCAGGGTCTTCTTCTATGTTTTCAAATGAAGGACTAGCTTGTGGGTCAAAAACCTCTAGCAACTTTTGTCTTTGCTGGGGCAAACTGCACATGTCAAATATGGAAATGTTGGCTTTAGTCTTCTTAATGTCTTCAATTATATCGCATACCTTATAAATCTTGGACTGAGTTTGTGTTTTGTTTGGAGTAATATTTGGCTGTTTGGCCTTTTCAGTAATTGATTCTTTTATAGGTGTCGGAGTTACCTTGGGCTGTTGTGGTATAACTGTTATGTGTCGCCTTCACAACTCCTTTGAAAATTTCACTTTGGGAAAATCTAAATTTTGATCAGGTAAGGGGCCTTTACTTCTAGTGGAAACATTTATCGATGCTGCTTGAGACTCATCAGCAAGCTCTTCAAGAGAAGATTCTTGAGTTGGTGCCCAATCCCAGAGAACCATGATGGTGTCTGGGGTGGTGCCCTCCTGCTCAGAAACTTGTTCCCCTTGAGGATCCTTTTGTTTTGATAATTGCGCATCAAGCATTTGATTCATCACTAAACTCATTGAATTAATCCACTGCAGACAACTTTTTTCAAAATGTTGTTCTTGATGGAAAGTATAGAAATAATCCATACCTACTTCATTTAAATTTAAAACAATGGAATTGTTTACGAGTGGAGTTGGCTAACCATTTTCTTCTCTTTTCTTATAATAAGGTTTGAACGGCTGCCTAGAGGTACTGGCTGCTTTATCCTTTTCTAAATCCACAATTTTGTTTGAAAGCTTTTGCATCATTTTGACAATGTTTTCCATATCAGTTGATGTCTCTTCCTTGTTTTTTGTTAAAAGAAAAGGTTTCTTAGCAGGCTGCTTTGTTTCCATATCTAGAGCATGTTTAGCAATGTTGTCTGCCTCTTCTTCTACCTTCTTTGCTTCTTCAAATTTTTCTATTAAGGTAGTTTTCTTTGCTCTTTTGACAAACATGGCTATGGGAGAGTCAAGAGCTGTTGTATAGTACTCAACTAATGATTCCTCAACAGGCCTAACTGCATCGCTGAAATTATTTAGCAGGGCAGTGAATCTTTGGTTAAACTCTTGGACCTTCTCCTTCTTCTCCATTCTCATGGACAACAATTCTTTCATTAGGGTAGCTACTATTTTCTGGTTTCCATACTTATTTAAAATACATTTTTCGAAGTCTTCCCAATTGGATATTGAACTAGCTTGAAGGCTAAAATACAAGGAAGAAACTTTAGGTTCAAATGTGTAGGGAAACAATCGCCAAACCACATCTTCGTGTTCTACATTTAGAAGATTCAAGGCTAGATAAAAAATTTTAAGATGATCCTCTGTAGTGATCCCTTTACCTGGGTCATATTTAGGCAAAACTTTCTCGGGGTTCCTAGGCAGATTATGGAAAGGACCTGCTAGATTCAGAGCTCCTGCTGCTCTCCAAGCCATGATTCTCGGAGTACGCGGTGGAGAGCTACATGGAATATGAGGTGGAGAATTTTGTGGAGTATGCAACTCTGGAGGAGTTTCAAATCCAATTTCTCCCAATGGCTCAGTAATTTCTTCTAATGATAGATCTATCAGATATTCTAATTTTTGAACCAATATTGCGTCTCTGGTATACTGTGGTTCTCTCTTAGGAGATGCTCGTCTGGGAAGTAACGAGACTACATTCAAACCACCGATTTTCCTAAAATAAGCGAGGGTATGCCTTCTTAAATCTGTTATTTCAGCAAAAGGAACAACATACATTGTTTCTTGTTGTTCACCTCCAAGATTTGGATTTTCTTGATTGATGGATTCCAGATCTAAATCTTTTGCAACGGTTGTTTCAAATGGGTCTTCAGTGGGATTTCATCTAATGAAGGGATCTCTTTTGCCAGCCATGCACTGGTGGCCCTCCTTCTAGCGCTAAAAACTGTTGATGCCTCGAAAATCGTAGCATCAATAAGCAAGGGATTCTCCCCGATAGGCAATCCCAATTAGATCGCTCACCGTTTGGTGTGGGGAATCCATCTGGTTAACCGTTCTGGCTACCGTGTAAGATTTAAAGATTTGTTGTGTTCTTTACCGGTTGTGACCCAATCCATCATTTAGGTGTTTTAAATTTATGTATGAGATGCAAGTGCTGTAAACTAATTTAATCTAAATGCAAAGCTGAAACAAATCTTAATCTAAAAATGTGATAAGCAAATCTATTCTATCCTCACGAGGAGCCAAAATAAGAGAATGAGCAGCGTGTTGTAGATACAAATAACGGTCACGCACATAACTATTTGAACCAGTTTAAATGTAAATTACAGTCAAAAGGGAGATACATTCAAGATAGCTCAAATGAATTAAAATGATCTCACCATTCATAGTACACAACATAATACGCAGAAAATGAGAAACATTCACAGCAATGGAATAATACACAATGAGTTAGAACGATCTCACAATAAACCAGTGGTAAGAGAGTCGAAATAGTTCCACGTCCCTTTACACAGATCCCAAGCAAATGTCGTGCAGGCTTTCAATAGACCAAAACAAACTCCTGTATCTTTATATCTAGAAAATAGTTCCCATACATAGCACAGTCCTTTTTCTTTGCCTGTCAAAAGTCTCTATTCTGTCCTCTGTTCATCTCTTTATAGATTTTACAATCCTTCTCATATTCCCAAAAACCTAAACCTAAACCTAGGAGGGAATGAAAATTTGTCTTCTAGTGACTAATAAGACAAACTAATAAGAGAGATGTCCTTTTACAAAATATGTAACCAAAATAAATTCCAACTGTGCTTGTCCATTTATTTCATTTAAAACCAACTAAGGACCAGATGTATCAATAGCTTTTGTTGACTTTCCAACTTTTGGTGGTCCGCCGATTTCAGCTTGGATGTTCGCTTGTGCCAGCTCTACGAATCCTGATGGTTTCTCTACTTCGGCTTGCGTGGGTGGCTCGACTGACTAGATATAACTAGCCTAATTTCCACTTTCTTATCTGATCTACCAATAATAGCCTTCTTCCTTTCATGAAAATAAACGGAATCCAGGTTGGCCACTTTGTGCTGCTGCTTGGGGTTGTACGAGGTTAGTGCTAATTCATCAGTAGGAACAACTCCAGTATCAGCTATCCCTGGTGGGTCTTTCTTTGGAAGATCTAAGTCCATGGGTTGCAGATCACATGGACCTTGTTATTTTTCCTTTATGACTTCTTCTTCTGCTTGCAACCTTGCCACCTCTACCAATTTGGTTGCCTCCTTTTCTTCCTGCAATCTTGCTAATTCTTCCTTTTCAGCTGCATTGGCCTCCTGTTTCTACTTGGCTTCTTTTTTTCTTTCTATGTCTGAGTCTGACTCCACGAGCTTAGCTTTGCGCCGGGTGGATTTCCTAAGCATGTAAAAACCTGCAATAGCGAAATAACATAATTAAATATTTTGACAAAGACTTTAAATGAATATTTGCACACCTCAAGCCTAATTATATTTAAAAGGGACACATTTATGTCACCTAGGCCACAGGTTTGCCAATTTAATAGGCACGGGGCTCAAAGTGGAAAGGTGGTTGATTTAACGCGGCTACCATAAGTTCTAATTAATGTGTAGTTACACGCATACCGAAACAGGTAGTCTATGCCATGGAAGGGAAGATATCATTAACTAATGCGTAGTGGACGGGAAGCTTATAATTAAAAACCCCGTGATCATATGTGGGACCTGCCAGCGGCATTTTATGATTGGGAGTGGCACGACGGCGGCGATTTTTAAGGCTAACTCATGCGCCATAGCGGAGAAAATATCATCAAGACTTGTGTTGGACGGGTCGCAAATGGTCGGCATAAGTAAGCGTACCGCTTGCTATCGCGGTGGGGAAATTATCACTAGGACCTGTGCCCAAAATATGCACCAATGACCAAGTGAACAGGATCGTGAATGTAGCGGTGATTTTAAGGCTAACTTATGCACTAGTGTCGGCCAAAATAAAATAACTCCTATGCTTATGTTGCAAAATTTGTCACTAAAAACTGCGCTTAATGCAAAAGATGGTTTTTCCTTAGTAAAAAAACCAAACAAAAGTCTTTGGAAGATTGGTCATAAAAATCCACCCATTGGTGATTTTAAGGCTAAGCCATGCGCCGGTGTCAGCCAAATTAGTCTTAGGACTTGCACCATGAGAGGCAAATTTAGGATTTAATCTTGTGCCGTAGGTGGCCATAATAGACCTTGGAAACCCGCCCAAAAGTGCGCAAATCAAAGTTGACTCAAGCACCGAAAGCGGCAAGAATGGAGTTAAAACTTGCGTCAAAGAGGCAGAGTTAGGTTTGCAATTTGCACCGAAGACGGCAGTCTTATGATCAAAACTTGTGCCGAAGGCGGGATATTTATGGTTAAAATTTGCGCTGAAGGCGGAAGACTTATGGTCAAAACTTGCACTGAAGGCGGAAGGTGACTTTGCCTTAGAAAAAAATTTAGAAAACTTCTTTGGGAAACAATCGTTGAAATTTTTTGCCAAGTTAAAGAGAAAAATTAAGTCTGAAAGACAAGAAAAACACTTGTTACAAAATGCGTAGAAGGAGGGGCCCCAAATATCTTCAAAATTTTGGGGAAGGATGTTGCAGCAACAACACAGCTGTTGTTTCATCTTTGAACAGAGCATTCATTCCACTCCATACATTATGAGTCGGGACTATAGTTGCACCTTAGGAGCTGTACTTGTTTTTCAGTTTACTCCACTGATTGGTTAAGCTTCCAGTCATTATGGAGCCCTTTGTTGATGCCTCCTGCATTGCATAGTGTTATGACGAGTCTATGCTACCTGATTATATCCATCTACTCATGCTCTTGTTCAAAGGAAGTCCCGAAACTAGAGTCGGACACTCCTCGGATCTCTTGACTATTGCATGTCGGCCATCCTTATTGAGTCAATCTGTTTCACTGTTAGATTTTCAGAATTTACTTCAATCTGATCTAGGATCTTAACTGAGAGAACAACATGTACAGCATATCTACAGCATATCAATCATGGAGACAATAATGCAAGCACACAAGAGACACAAAGATTTACTTGGGGAAAACCATAAAGGTGAAAAACCCCAATAACTTCCTCAGAGATAGATAGAGCAATGATACAACCAACCAAGAGAGATAGCCATAACCTAGCAGCAGATCCTCCTCCTCCATAAGTGCGCCACTCCTCCTTGAGTGCATGTGTGAGAAGTGAGTGTGCAAATAGAGTGCCTCCCGCACTCTATTTATACTTGACTTGACTTGCCTTTTTACCTAACTCATGTAGGCTCGAACTTAACCACATAACATAATGCTGAGTGGGCCGACCCCCAATAGGGTGGTCTAATAACCCTTAGACCCACATGGCCGACCCCCAATAGGGTGGTCTAATAACCCTTCGACCCACATGACTTATACAGGGCCGACCCCAACAAGGTGGTCTAATAACCCATCAAGTATAAGTTACGACACTTACAATATAAATGACGACACTTCCGTATAGAGGAATAATACCATCTCTATAGGAGTACATACAACATATATGAAATACATTCCGAAGTTACATATACATCAACACTCCCTCTTAACTAGGAAGGTATTTCTCAGCACAGTTCTTCTAGCACAAGTCATCTTCTCTGGATCATCGTCACTGGATAATCATCATCGAGTCATCATCATCGTCACTGCTACTGCTATCTCAATCAATCTCTGAATCTACTCGTCATAGGAAGTTCTACAGAGCCAGTCCTTTTTCATACTGGATGTAGGCCCACCACCTGCAGGTCTTCATCATCACTGGCCATACTGTGGAATCCTCAGGACTTATTACGTGCATCACAAAACCTGGCTGCAGCATCCCAGGCTATTACGAGCACACAGCTCTACCTGTAGGATCTCCCAGGAGCACATTACATGTGACCCATCACAAAACCTGGCTGAAGCATCCCAGGCTGTTACGAGCACGCGGCTCTACCTGTCGGATCTCCCAGGAGCACATTACATGTGATCTCACCACAAAACCTAGCTGAAGCATCTAAGGCCTTTTTCATCCTGTCCAGATCTCCCAGGAGCAAATTACATGTGGTCATGGCAAAACCTGGCTGAAGCATCTGAGGCCTTTTTCATCCTGTCCAGATCTCCCAGGAGCAAATTACATGCCATAGGACAAAACCTCACAAGAGCATCTGCCAGATATCCCAGGGCACCGAATTACATGCCATAGGCAAAACCTCGAAAGACTATCTGCAGATCTCCCAGGGCACAAATTACATGTCCTTCCAAGCAAAACCTCGCAAGAGCATTTGCCAGATGTCCCAGGGCACCGAATTACATGCCATAGGCAAAACCTCGAAAGACCATCTGCAAATCTCCCAGGGCACAAATTACATGCTTTCCTGCACAACCTGATCCACGGCCACAAAGTATCATCTGATACTCATCAAACATCATCCTGATGTACACATGATCATCCTGATCATCATCACTACAACATCCTGCTGCATGTCATCTGGAGAAGCTCGTCATCCACGATCATCCTGATCATACAAGGATACATGATCCACACAATGTACCCATCAACATACATGATCTACCTGATCATACAAGGATACATGATCCACACAATGTATCCATCAACATACATGATCTACCTGATCATACAAGGATACATGATCCACACAATGTACCCATCAGCATACATGATCTACCTGATCATACAAGGATACATGATCCACACAATGTATCCAACAGCATCCATGATCTACCTGATCATACAAAGATACATACACATGATCCAACCGATCATATCCAGCATCCAACATGATGCGTACATACATAAATGATCCAACTGATCATATCCAGCATCCAACATGATGCGTACATACATAAATGATCCAACTGATCATATCCAGCATCCAACATGATGCATACATACATAAATGATCCAACTGATCATATCCAAGCAGAAACCAAAACATCATCCTGATGCCCATTAGCCAGCGCTTACATCCACAGCCATGTGAAGGATCCTCCTTCCAACATGCTTGGAATGGCTTCAACAAATGTGTCCATCACTTCTTCCTCGAAGTGTCCTCGATCTGAAGAATGCCAAGCCTCTCTCTGAAGTACTCGAACTTCACTCTGGCTTCGTCAGCACATCTGTAATCTGCTCGTCTGTCGCAACATATAGGAGCTTCACAGCTCCTCTCTGCACCATATCCCTGATATAGTGATATTTGATCTCTATGTGTTTCGACCTGTCATGAAACACTGGGTTCTCGGACAGCTTCACACAACTCTGGTTATCACAGAAGATACCAGTAGCCTCCAATGGGAGATCAAATAACCCAGACAGTAGCTTCCGTAGCCATACTATCTCACAACTAGCTGAACAGGCTGCAACATACTCTGCCTCAGCTGTACTCAGTGCTACGCAGGACTGCTTCCTGCTAAACCAAGAGATCACACCTGATCCCATACTGAAGCAACACCCAGATGTGCTCTTCCTGTCTGCAGCACTGCCAGCCCAATCTGAATCAACATAACCCTGCAGGTTAAACTTTTGATTCTCCTCATACCTGAGCCCATAATCCACTGTACCCTTTAGGTACCTCAGAACATGCTTTACAGCAACCAGGTGAACACTCCTTGGATCCGTCAGGAACTGGCTCAATGTGTTCACAGCAAAGCAAATGTCTGGTCTCGTGTTCGTCAGGTACATCAAGGACCCAATCATCTGACGATACAAAGAGACATCAACCGGCTCAGATGAAGCATCACATAGAAGATTCAGATTTGATGCCATAGGTGTGGCCATGGCCTTGCAATCCATCATCCCGAACCTCTTTGGGATCTCTACTGCATACTTCCCTTGTCCAAGGAAGATTCTATCTGCACTCTGCCACACCTCCATGCCAAAAACAAATAGTGCATCATCCCCAAGTTCTTCATCTCGAACTCGGTAGTAAGCTTCCGCTACGTGTCGGCAATCAATCTATCTTCACCATACCAAGTTCTTCACATATATGATTTCCTATCATGTGTCTCAGAACCAAGTGGCTGCTCTACATACACTTCTTCTTCAACTACATCATTCAAGGAAGCTGTCTTGAATCCATCTGGTGTATCTTCTATTTCATCACTTTTATATTTCTCAATGCTGCCATCTGCAACATGCTTGATCTGATAGTTCCATTTGGAAGTCATAACAAACTTCCCTTCACATCTTGGGACTACATCCCAAACATCATTCTTCATGATCGACGGATCATGGCATTCCATTTCTTCATCCCAGATCCTGGGAACTTCAATATCTTCAATAAATAAATTTGTTGCTGAACAAATGTTGTAGTTCTTCTTTTGTAGGAGATGGCATACGGTCTTTCCTACAAAACAGGTTAAATTGCATGATTAGAAACATCTCATAATTTTCAGAACAAATTCTTACACATAAAGAAATATGTCATACAGTCATGCAATTATCTTAGCCAATGCTTCAATACAACATTTATCCATATCCCGTAACTTTCTAGATTCCTTCCAATCTCTACCAGAACATTGTTAAGAGTGTGCACAACTCTCAACATGTCAACAAAGAGGTTTCATTCTAGATAAGTAGCAATGGAATGTTGTACAGTGCCATAGGCCACTTACCCATGCATATTAGGAGTATACTGTTCATTAATGCAATTATTCTAATATGCATAATACACAACCTAATTCTAGGAACATGAGTATATACATTATTGAACAGTATTATTTAAGAAATGACAATTCAAATACTTATCTTTGTTTGTTCGTTGGGTGGACTCCCTCTGAGTCTTCGCTTCCTTGCAGGAGCTGCTGGAGTCCTAATCTGAAGTAGCTTCTTCTACACCTTTCTGTTGTGGGATGTAGAGAGATGGTCAACTCCCTCTGAATATCTACATCCTTGCATAAACCACTGGAATGTACTCCCTCTTGATCTTTGCTTCCTGGATTACCTGTTCTTGAATCTCATATTCATCCTTGGTCCCTATGCATGCTTATTAGTATCATGAATGTGTTATCCTTGTGATCTCATATAAAATCATACATTCATTAGTATACTATTAAAACACAATAATCTCAAGCATGTATAGTCATGATCATTTCAAACAGAAATAATAAGCATTAGCATTCAAGGTTTATGTAGGATTCTTATGGTTAGTCAAATCATAAGAAACATAACATGTCTAAACCTGTAATTACTCAAACCTATGACTCTTCAGGTTAGTTGAATCATCAATCAAGATAAGAGATATAAAATGCATAAAACCTGTGATTATTCAAACCTATACCATCATGATTCATCTGGTTAGTCATATCATCAATTATGGTAAGAAACATAATATGCATACAATCATGATTATTCAAACCTATGACTTCATGAATAATTATTATCAACAACAATATAAGATCCTAACACAAGGTAGGATTCTATCTTGATATAGGAAAAACATACCTGGATTAGCATGCTAGCTATTTATGTCTAACATACTCACATGATGTCTTCTTGTTTTTCTTCAATGACTTGTGCTAGTAACCTGTATATCTCATAGGTTAACTATTACAAAACCAAGTTATACATACCTCGTAAATGGATCTTCTATGAGATCCATGACAATGGATGAATCTTTGTCCTCATGTCATCATGATCATATGTTCTTGAACTGGAACATACTTTGTCTTTCTTGGTGTACCTTTCATGTTAGTAGACAACATAAACCTCATACAACACCATAATGCATTAGTACAATCATAAGTGTCAACACCCTAACCAATGAATATCTTCTATCATGCATTCATAATTTTGTTAAGGTGAAACGACAAATCTAAAATCAAAATTGTACTAATCGTAATAACATGAAGACAAACATACCATAAACTTAATCATGGACAAATATCGAAACATACCTCGATGAGTCATACCTGTCGAGATCGCTTGAAATCTTCTTATGTAAGGCCTTAGCCTCATCTCCCTCTGAAACAGGAACTTCTTCACTTATGCAGGTGACCAATCCATCTTCTTCTAGGATTAACCCAATCCACTTGATTTGCAAGAACTGGACCTAGAGCTGGATATGGGTTTGTCAGAGAAACCCCAAAAATTCAAACTTTGGATTTCAAACTTCTGAAAGGATAGAAATATGCGCCTTGATGAGCTGATCAAACTGGTATATTCAGAATTTGAAAACTGCAAAGTTTCACTCCTCAATTTTGCTTTTGAAACTTTTGGATTCACTGGACGTGACCCTGAAATGGGGTTTGATGAAGCCTACTCTTTTGCCCCATCAAAATTTTTGATCCAAAGCTCTAAGCTTCTATTTTTCTGAGGAGCTTCCAGCCGTGGTCACAGATTTCAAAAATTCCCATTTTTACAGAAGCCCTAATTTTCCACTTTTCTGATCAAAGTCCCGAACTAGGGTCTAATCAAGCCCGGCCTTCTGTCCAACCAAAAATTTTGATCTTGGTCTCTAAATTTCTATTTTGATGAGTAGCATCCAGCCGTGGTCTCCGATTACAAAAATTCCAACTTTCTCCAAAGCCCTAAATTCAGGAAGCCATGAATGAAGGTACCAAAAAATAATTCTGTTTTGACAGAAATATGTACCTGATTGTTTCTGGTGTAACTCCAAAATTTTTGATCCACAGGGTCTGAAAACGTTTCCTGAGATATCCTGACCTGTTATCTTTCCATCCTGACAGGTCTGACCTCAATTGGATTCTCTGAGAGAGAGTTATGCCAAATGTTGCAACGTGACCTGTTTTGGGATAAAACAGGAGAGCGAACTTGTACGGAGTGACACGTGTCACTGTTTTAACTTCGGCCTCTGCAAAAGTTTTCTGAGATAGGTCAGCCTGTTACCTTTCCATCCTGACAGGTCTGACCTCAATTGGACTCTCTGAGAGAGAGTTATGCCAAATGTCGCAACGTGACCTGTTTATTGGATAATACAGGAGAGCGAACTTGTACGGAGTGCCACGTGTTAGTGGTTCAACTTCAGCCTCTGAAAAATTTTTCTGAGATAGTGAAGACTGTGTACTACCTGTCACTTTTTACGAAATTTCATTTGGAGCTTCCTAGCCCAAGATATGACCTTTTTCCCAAGGTCACCTGATTTTGACTCAGATCTGGAAGAGGCAGAAACCCTATATTGTACAGATCATAAATCACAAAGTACAACGAATTAGAGGTTGTCCTTTGGACACAAGGTACCTGGGGATCTTATCTTCGTCCTGTAACAATTTCAGATCCGAAAAATTCTCCAAAACGGATTTATAGCGAAAGTGATACGATGACTGGTTTTTGCTATATCAAGCCCTAGCATCGTAAGTGCAACAAGTGTCATACATGCCATATCATGCCTTCTTTCAGGCTAGCTCTGATACCATGTTAGATTTTCAGAATTTACTTCAATCTGATCTAGGATCTTAACTGAGAGAACAACATGTACAGCATATCTACAGCATATCAATCATGGAGACAATAATGCAAGCACACAAGAGACACAAAGATTTACTTGGGGAAAACCATAAAGGTGAAAAACCCCAATAACTTCCTCAGAGATAGATAGAGCAATGATACAACCAACCAAGAGAGATAGCCATAACCTAGCAGCAGATCCTCCTCCTCCATAAGTGCGCCACTCCTCCTTGAGTGCATGTGTGAGAAGTGAGTGTGCAAATAGAGTGCCTCCCGCACTCTATTTATACTTGACTTGACTTGCCTTTTTACCTAACTCATGTAGGCTCGAACTTAACCACATAACATAATGCTGAGTGGGCCGACCCCCAATAGGGTGGTCTAATAACCCTTAGAATCACATGGCCGACCCCCAATAGGGTGGTCTAATAACCCTTCGACCCACATGACTTATACAGGGCCGACCCCAACAAGGTGGTCTAATAACCCATCAAGTATAAGTTACGACACTTACAATATAAATGACGACACTTCCGTATAGAGGAATAATACCATCTCTATAGGAGTACATACAACATATATGAAATACATTCCGAAGTTACATATACATCAACATTCACTTGAGTTCTTCCAAATATTTCAGCATAGCTGGTACCTCGTGCTGGTTGATGGGGGATGCCTTAATGCCCTCCTTCCAGCAAGTTTCGTTCCATCAACTTCAACCCATTTATTCCATAATTTGAGACTAAGAGTTCGGTTGAGTACCTTGAGGCTTGTAGTCATTAGTGGTAGTTTCTCTCGCCATCGACAGTTTTGGGAATACATCAATGTCCCTTGATCGATGGATTCATATTAGTGTTCAACTTCAACACATCTGTTCGCACTTTGATGATTGTACCTTGTGCCTTGATGCCCATTTTTATTATTGGTGGGTTATCTCACGTCTGTTGATGGTATACATCACTGACCCGTAATCAGACGATGTCACATCAGGTTCGGCCTCAACTCCTTTATTCACTTGATGGGACTTGCACTGTAGATGATTTGTGTAGAAGACCCCAAGCGATAGTGGCATTCAGTATGCTACTTATGATCATGACTTTACATCTGAGATATCATCTCTCAGATATCAGCAGTTTGTACCTCCAATTTGCACCAGTTGTTTCCTTTTCTACAGGAGACCATATCTTACTGTAGAGGGATCATGGCTATGATCACTTATGACATGTATTCATTATGTACTGCCTATTCATGGTCATTATATCAGATTGTTGTACTACCGACATGTACTCAGGGATATTATTGTATTATGATGAGTGAGTTGTTCCTTCCACTTTTGTCTCCATCACTTCACTTCTGAGATTTATAATCTATTTTAGCCATCGTAGCATCAGTCTCTCACCTCACACATTAGGGGGCATCTATTACAATGTAATTTTCCACCCTGTGAGCATCAGCACCCTTTGGCCTTCAGGATCCATTTCACTGACTCAGATGTACTTTATGTCCTTTAGAACACACTATTTCCCTATTTTTCTTCCTGTATGATAGCCGTTACATTTTAGCCGACGTACCCGCGATCTGTTCCGCTATAGCCCACGGGTGTCAAGTAAAATGGTAAAAGTCACTAGAAAATTACTTTTTACTCCCAAAAATCAGTCTTAGGGTGACCTTTGGCCCTCCATTTTGCCTGAAACACCTCGATGTGTCGTTTTACTTACCTTTGGAAGGTTATATATTGAGCACATATGACATATCAAAGGGAGGAGAAAGAGAGAGCAAGATAACTCTAGTGGATTTTTGCCGTATCTTGGGTCTACACTCATTGATCCTTATTGTTGTGAACCCCTTATGTTTACCTTCCAAACTCCTTTTGTAATTTGATTTTTCCATTCCATGGAGCATTGAAGTGGTGGAGGCACAAGTGGAGAGACCCAGTTCTTGGTTCAAATTGGTTGCCGACAAGAGGTCGTATCACATTGTAGTTCTTGTTATTCATTAATAGAAATACTCATATTCTCGTCCATTAATGTTGTGAATATTTTTTTATATTGCATTGGGTTTCATTTACTTATGATATCATGGACTATTGCTATTGATGATGTTAATGTCTTTCATATATTATATGTGCTTGTTGTATGTTGGTTGTCAAGACTAATTTGCAGGTTCAAGTGCACGAATTGAAATCTTCAACGGGGATCTACATCGAATGTCTGGATCGAGGTTGGTTATATTCTCCATTATCTTAACATTGTCATTTATATAGCATATCATTGAGGATTGAGTTATTTTCTGGTAGTTAGCTGTCTGTTGTGGTCTGCCCCAAGCCATAGGAAGTTTTCTTCATAACAATCAGGGTTTGAATAATTGATTAGTATTTTCCATTTTCATAAGAGTAGCTTGTTTTTTACCAAGTCTTGTTTCTTAGAGTAGTATTGTCTTTTGTAGTTTCAATTATTGTTCATGGAGTAGAGTAGTATAGATTGATACTATCCTGATCTATTGGTTAGGACTAATCAGTTTAATAGTTTGTATTTCTGAAGCTTGACTCGGTTTTTCATTTTGAAAGATCTTTCGATCTTTTCATTATTAAACATTTCTAAGGTCATTCAAGTCGATATATTAAATACCTTTCTACCTCAGCATATACTTTGCCACAACTTTAATATTACCAACTCTGGTCGATAATTAAATATTTGGTGAATTCATTAAGGCAATAAAACACCCAACAATATCTGCCTTTAACTCTGGAAAAAAATAATGTTTCTTTATTGCATATATCATTTTTTGATAGCCTTGTTCGAGTACACAGGGTACTACCAAAGGACTAAACACCAAGAGCAACCACTTCACACAAACAAATCACAGATCAACACACCAATGTTTTGACGTGGTTTAAACCCTCTTGAGGGAAACACTCCATGGCCCCGGCCAAATAGCTTCTACGGGACAATTTATTATGCAAAGAAAGAAAGTTACAAATGAGCTTCTCATAATCGATCAACTAAACAATGAACTTCCATGCTCTTTAAATAGATATCATGCACCAATCGAGTGTTAAGCCACGGATCAAGGTTAGGTTTGATCTAAGAGAAGTTGAGCCGTTGGATCACTCTATGTCGGAAACATATCGTGACCGTCGGATTAAGTATTTACAAATGCATACTAATGTATACTAAAGAAACACACTATCCCTAACGGATATATTACACAAGTTGATCTTAACTAACTCCTAAGTGTCTAAATATCCTAACATCCCCCCTTAAGAATGACTTGGGATAGGATTGAAGGATTTACAAAAGTGACACTATTAGGAGAAGGAAGGAGGCATTAGATCCTATCCCCCCTTAATGACAAGTTCCTGAACTCCTAACATAGATCGAAGTTTAGAAAACTTCACTTCTGTAAGAGACTTGTTGAAGATGTCTGCAACTTGATCATCTGTAGGGAAAAAGAGCACTTCAAGAACCCGATCATGAACAAGATTTTTGATGAAGTGCATATGTATCTCGATGTGTTTGTTGCGTTGATGTAGAACTGGATCTTTGGCAAGCTTGATGGCACTTTGATTGTCGCACCAAAGTGGAGTAGGATGCTGTTGCTTGAATCCAAACTCTGAAAGGATCTGTCGAAGCCATAAAGCTTCCTTACTGGCATTAACTGCTGCTCAATATTCTACCTCTGCTGAAGAAAGAGCAACAGCTTGTTGTTTCTTACAAGCCCAAGTAATAGGTCCAGATCCCAGACTGAAAACATAACCTGTAGTAGACTTTCGATCATCAGGATCGCCGGCCCAATCTGAATCAGTGAAACCCACCAACAAAGGTTTCCCCCATGTACTGTAATGAATCCCAAACTAAACTGTACCTCGAATATATCAAAGTATTCTTTTAGCTGCTTTCTAGTGACTTTCATGAGGTGTCTGCATATAACGGGCAACACGACCAACGACAAAGGAAAGGTCAGGACGGGAATGATTCAAGTATAAGAGACTACCAACAAGCTGACAATACAAGGTGGCATCGACTTCAGGGGAAGTGCAAGTGGCAGAAAGTTTGACTCGAGACTGGAAGGGAGAAGGGGCTGGTGTACAATCTTCCATGTGAAAGCAACGAAGAAGGTCACAAGCATACTTAGACTGAGAAAGAAAGATTCCTTCTTTGGTTTGCAGAACTTGGAGACCAAGAAAATAATGCAAATGTCCTAAGTCTGACATTTCAAAGGTTTGTTTAAGACTGGATTTCACATGGGTTATAAGCTTAGGGTCACTACTAGTAAGAATAAGGTCATCAACATATAGAACAAGTATGATGAGATGGTTTCCTACTTTCTTGGTATAGACATTGGGGTCAGAATGGCATCTAGAAAAACCAGTGTCAAGGAGAAAGTTATCCATTTTGGAATACCAAGCTCTAAGAGCTTGCTTAAGACCATATAAGGATTTCTTAAGGCGGCAGACAAGGCTAGAGTTATTCTGAACATAGCCAGGAGGTTGTTCCATGTAAATTTACTCCTGTAAATCACCATGTAAGAAGGCAGACTTGACATCCATTTGATGGACTTCCCAGTTGTGTAAGGCTGCAAGGGACAGAACAAGGCGGATGGAGTTCATTTATGGCGACGGGAGCAAAGGTTTCATTGTAGTCAATCCCTTCAACTTGGGAAAAACCTTTGGCAACTAACCTTGCCTTAATTCTTTCAACACTTCCATCTGAAGCATACTTAGTTCTATAGACCCATTTACATATGACAAGTTTTCTTCCTTTTGAAAGAGGTACAAGATCCCAAGTATTGTTCGCCATTAAGGAACGATATTCTTCATCCATGGCTGCATCCCAATCTGGATTCCCTGAAGCTTCTGCAAAAGTTTCTGGATCATGATTCTCGGAAACTTGAGCCAAAAGAGAAGAGGCTCACTAAAACTGAGAACGTGTTCGATGTTGATCTCTAGGATCACTGGCAAGATCACCAGCTGCTTCACATGTTGAACGGACCCATCGAGGAAGCACTTGTGCTGGTGCAACTGGAGGAACATGAGCAGGCGAAGGTGGATTTTCATCCTCACTGTCATCATCAGAAATTGGAGTTGGAAACCTGTCAAGGAAGTTGGAAGAAGAAGAAGGAGGCACAAACGTCGAATCAGGATCGCAGGCCAAAGATGGCACAATCGTCGAGTTAGGCTCGCGGGCCAAGATATTTTCATCAAATTTAACATCTCTTCTAATGATTACATCATGAGAATGTGGTTGAAGAAGTCAATAACCTTGTACATCTTCAGAATATCCAACAAATATGCACTTTTCACTTTTAGGTTGCAATGCTTTCTGTTTTTCATCCGGAATGTGAGCCCATGCTTCACTACCAAACACACGAAAGTGACTTACATCAGGTTTAGTTTTACTCCATGCTTCTTTCGGTGTTATACCTTGTAATGCTTTAGTGGGGGTGCAATTAACTATGTAATTTGCACAATTAATGGCTTCAGCCCAAAATTGAAGACTTAGTCCCTTAGATTGGATCATACAATTAGCCATTTCTTTTAAAGTCCGGTTCTTCCGCTCAGCTACACCATTTTGTTGTGGTGTATATGGAACAGTGTGCTGTTGTTGGATGCCTTGTTTAGTGCAGAAAGCAGTGAACTGTTTGTTAACATATTCTCCTCCATTGTCAGATCTTAACTTAATAATTTGATGACCAGATTGTTTTTCAACAAGGGCCTTGTAGGCCAAGAACATGTTAAATACTTCGCTCTTAAGTTTTAGGAAATAAACCCAAGTGCATCTGGTGTAATCATCAATGAAAGTTAAGAAATATTTGAAACCAGAAAATGAAGCAGATGGAAGAGGACCACACAAGTCACTATGCACAAGCTCCAAGGGAACCGAGGCATTCCAAGAGGCACGTTTGCTGTCCCGATGATGTTTTCCGAGTACACAACCGGAACAAACACCATATCTGCAAGATACCATCGGAATACCTGTCACCATATTTTCTTTACATAGTTGTTGCAATGAGCGATAATTTAAGTGACCAAATCGCTCATGCCAAAGTTTGCTCAAGTTATCACTATGAGCAACAAAAACTGAAGGGAAAGGTGATGACCCAAAGTTGTTAAACTTGTACAACCTGGTAATATCATCAACAATTCCGGTAGCTAGGACCTGTTGAGGATCTTTAAAATCCTTGAAAACAACTTGGTGAGGTGTAAAGGTCACAGTTTTACCTTCACCGGAATGAGTGATTTGATAGACTGATAATAAATTGCAGGAAATTCTTGGAACACATAGTACATCACTAAAATGACCATTATCTACTGGAACTATTCCAGCTCCTACAACACTTAGAGATCTATAATCACCAACAAATATTTGTTTGGTGTTACATTCATGCATAGTAGAAAAGATGGTTTGATCCTTAGCCATATGATAAGATGCTCTAGAATCAATGAGCCATTCATTTGAAGTAGAAGAAGAAGATGCATTAAAAGAATAACCAGAAGCACAAAGTGCATGTCCATGAGAGGCATATTCTGAAGGCGAATCTAGGCTGATGTGGTGTTTTTTCATTGTTGCTTCCAAGGATGTCATCTTCTTGAAACACTTAGATTCATCATGATTATCTTTCCTGCAATAGTTGCAATGACGCTCAGTCTTCTTTCCTTTTGGCTTGGATCCTTTGTCATTTTTTAAAGAAGGAGTTGACTGAGAGGGTTTTGGACTCTTGTTTGACTTATTATTGCAAAAATTTTGTTTCTTGGGAGGCTTGGACTTTTCTTTCTGTTGGGACAATAAGGCTTTCCTAGATGTATCTGCATTGTTGATTATTCCAATATGAATGAGTTTATCTTGTTCCCTAATCAAGGAATCACAAAAGGATTCAAGACTAGGCTCTTGATAGCTAGCTGCATTCAAGGATGCTTTCATGGAGTAAAATGTAGATACAAAAATAAAATATGCAGGCCCAAGTTTGGAAAGAATATGATAAATGCATTGTTTGTCTTCCCTCTCAATCTTACATTCTGCACATAAGAGCTTAAGAGTTTTGTACTTAGATAAATAATCTTGAATGCATGAGAAGTCACTTGGATTTAAAGAAATCAACTCATTTTCGAGTTGGTGACCTCGAATTTCATTGTGTTTACCAAACACAGATTCCAACTTGTCCCAAGCAGTATTAGGTTCATCAATTCCAGATATGTGGAATCGCAAATCAATAGAGATTGACATCCCAATCAATCCACGAGCTTCATCACATCTATTTGCCCATTTTATTTTCTTATCATCATCAGTGGGTTCTTTTTCTTTCCCTGTGATAATTCTAAAAAGTCCCCTACTTCGTAGAACATCCTCCATACGAGATTTCCATGAGAAATAGTTGGAACTGTTAAGTAGAATATCACAATGGGCGGCCATATTTGTAAATTAATGGCTGTAAAAGTAGAAACCAATAGTCTGGATGTGAAGAGCTCAAAAAAATAGGCGGTTTCAAAAAAAACGGCACTGAAAACTGACTCTGTATGATGAAGTTATGCTTGAACAAAAAAACTGTTGAAGATGTCCCCAATAGTGACGTGGCAGCTAGAGAATGTCTAGCAAAAAAAGAACCCCCCTCTTCCCAAGATAAACCTTTTGACAATCACTTTACAAAAAAGTTGCTTTAAGTGAATCACTTTTGTAAAATAAGTGATTTCACTTTTACAATGATATTACTTTTAAAGAGTGCAACAATAAAAAAAAACTTAAGTGACTCACTTGTATTTTTATTTTTTATTATTTAAGTGAGATGCACTTTTACAATAAAGTAACTTGAAAATAGAAATTGCATGCACTTTTTCTTTTAAAAGCAACTTCCTAAGACTTGAACTCAAGACCTATTAAGGAATAAAGCAACTTTGAACTAAGTGAGCTAGATTAAAAGGTATGTAAAATATGGGAATGAGGAAGGGTTTTTTTTTTTTTTTTTTTACTCTTTTTGCTCGGTTTGCGTGCTTGCCATTTTTCCTGCAAAACAGACCACAAATCATAACAAAAAAAATTTCCACACTTGTGGAGTTAGATCTTGTTACCTTGCCCGGAAAGTCTACGTTTTCTCTCTGTTTCTGATTTGCCGAGATCGCGCAAGGTGCACGGCAAAGAGCATACGCAGCCGAGAAAAACCCTTTCCCTTTCTGTTTCTAATTTGCCGAGATCGCGCAAGGTGCACGGCAAAGAGCATACGCAGACGGGAAAGCAACAATCCGAACCAAAAAAAATCTAACAGTAAAAAAATATGAAATATGAGATTTTTTCTTTTCAAAAAATGAAATAAAAAAATGCGTCCCTGTAACATTATACCTTCAGATCTGATGAAATACGCGTTTCTGGAGCAACCGAGAACCGTTTTCGATCAAACAAAAACTATTTTCCAATGGAAATGATGCTCCGGACGCAATGGAAAACCTCCCATGGCCCAGAAATGCACAGAAATACCAGAACTAGAAACCCTTTCGAGTTTCGGCAACAACAGTTCAAGATCTAGATCATAACCGGAAGCGACACTTCATAAAAGCTCTGATACCATGTTCGAGTACACAGGGTACTACCAAAGGACCGAACACCAAGAGAAACCACTTCACACAAACAGATCACAGATCAACACACTGATGTTTTAACGTGGTTTAAACCCTCTTGAGGGAAACACTCCACGGCCCCGGCCAAATAGCTTCTACGGGACAATTTATTATGCAAAGAAAGAAAGTTACAAATGAGCTTCTCATAATCGATCAACTAAACAATGACCCTCCATGCTCTTTAAATAGAGATCATGGACCAATCGAGTGTTAAGCCATGGATCAAGGTTAGGTTTGATCTAAGAGAAGTTAAGCCGTCGGATCACTCTATGTCGGAAACATATCGTGACCATCGGATTAAGTATTTACAAATGCATACTAATGCATACTAAAGAAACACACTATCCCTAACGGATATATTACACAAGTTGATCTTAACTAACTCCTAAGTGTCTAAATATCCTAACAAGCCTGAATGCCCTGAATATGGTGGTTTGTGGAATTCTTCTAAAATTTCAGTTCTAAGTTTTGTTGTTTCAAGCACATACAATCTATTTTTGTACCACATTAACCCTGTTTCCTCAATCCTACTTTTTTCCTACTGTTGTCCCAATTTATTTTCTAGGATTTTCTTGCTGATTTCAATATAGACTTCATCATTTTTAACTGTTGTTCTAATTATGTCATGTAAATCAGAATTAACTTGGCTAGTTGTTACTTCATATAACACATGTATTTTTCGGCTTAAGGCGTTAGCAAGTTTGTTTTATTTTACTTTAATATGTCTGAATTCAAAATTGTATTCACTCAGGAAAGCCAACCATCTATCATGTCTAGCATTTAGATTTAGTTGCTCAAAGATATATTTTAATCCCAAGTTATCATTTTTTAGTAGAAACCTTTTTCCCATAAGGCAGTGTCGCCACATTTTCAATGCATGAATTATCGAAGCTAGTTCTAGATCATGAACAACATAGTTTCTTTTGTGTTATTTAAGTTTTTGGGACTCATATGAAATGACATGTCCTTCCTGCATAAGGACCCCAACAAGCCCTTCCTTAGATGCATCTGTACAAACTATAAACTCTCCATTTGGATCTGTTATTTACAATATAGGTGTTGTTGTTATTAACTGTTTCAACTGACGAAAACTGTTCTCACATTTTTCTGTCCACCCAAATTTTGCATTCTTTTTCTGTAAAGATGTTATAGGATAGGAAATCCTAGAAAAATTTTCAATAAATTTATGGTAGTGCCCTGGCAATCCCATAAAGGATCAAATTTCTTATACATTTGTAGGAGTGTTCCATTCTACAATTGCTTTAATCTTTTCTGGATCCACAATAACACCTTCTTCTAATATTATATGGCCCAAGTACTGTATCTTTTCTTTATAAAAATCACATTTACTGAACTTAGCATAAATTTGTTGTTCACGTAATGTTTGCAGAACAATTCTTAGATGTTTATCATGTTCTTCTTTGTTTTTAGAGTATATAATTATATCATAGATGAAAACCAACACAAATTTATCCATATATTTGTTGAATATGATGTTCATCATACACATAAAAGTTGCGAGCACATTAGATAGCCCGAATGGCATCACTACAAATTCATAGTGGCCATATCTAGTTCTAAAAGTTGTATTGCCTATATCTTCCTCATGGATTCTTACTTGATGGTATCTAGACCTCAAGTTAATATTAGAAAATGTATTTCCCCGCATTACTTGATCAAATAGATCATCTATTCTGGGTAGTGGGTACTTATATTTAATCATCAATTTGTTTAATTGTCGAAAATTGATAGACATGCGCATCGTACCATCTTTATTTTTCACAAACAGGATTGGTGCTCCCTAAGGGGACACACTAGATCTTATGTACCTCTTTTCAATCAATTCTTGAATCTGTAATTTTAGTTCAATAGACTCAGATGGACTCATACAGTAAGAAGCTTTAGATACAATTATCACTCTTGGTACAAGTTTTGTAGAGAAATCAAGTTCCCGTTCGGGTGGTAATCCCGGTATTTCTTCAGGAAACACATCTTTAAAGTCATTCAAGACAAGAATATCTCCTATCCCGTATTTATTTTCTGCATTGTAAATCTGAATGTTGTCTACATAGATCTTGTGGCCCTTTCTAACACTCCTCTCAGACTGTAAGGCTGAAATCTATCTAATTGATATTTTCTTAGGGATTCCTTATACAACTTTTTTATTTCCTTGATCGCCAATACGTGTAAAGTTTTTCTTTATACATTCAAGTGTTACATGATGATTTTCAAGTCAATCCATACCTATTAGAATATCATAGGCTCCTAAAGGAAAAATATTCAAATTTGCACTTGTTTTTAAGCCATTTAAATCCACTTGGCAATTTTCAATCATTTATGGAATTTTTTCTTTTTGTACCAGTTTCCAACTGCACCATCCATGGGGTTTTATGTTTTGTCCTATTTAATTTACAAACATCCACAATTTTATGCAAAATATAGCTATGACAAGCCCTTGGATCTATTAATACAGAAAGTGGTTGTGTAAAGATTTTACCTTTTATCTCAACCATTGCGGATTGGTGTTCTGCTTCTCGACCTTCCAATATTGTGCAAATTCTTGGTGTTCTTGCTATATCTTCAATCATCACATCTTTTTGCATATTATTTAGGATTTTTTGTCTTTTTTGTGGAAAATATTTATAAATATGTGGGCCTTGACATCTCGAACACTTTATAGTTGTAGGTGCAGATTTATTTTTAGTAAATCTAGCTTCTTTATTTATGATTTGGGCTAGTTGATTTGACTGTGCTTCACTTTTCGTAATTTTTTTCGTTTGAAAAGGTATTAGCAGGTCTTTGATAGGGTAAGGGTCTGAATCCTTCTCTTCTTCTTTCTAACTTCTTTTTTCGTTGTTCTTTGCTCCTTTTCAAATTTTTTGTTCTGTGTTGACTATTTTCATAACAAAGTATAGCTTTAAATAGAGCTTCGTCAAGAGTTTTAGGTGAGCCAAATTTAATTTTATCACATAAATATGGTGGTAGACAGCTCAAAAACTATTGTGTCTTAACTTTTTCATCTCTAATATAAGGAACATAGTGCAATAATTCCATATATATGTTAATAAGAGCATCCATTGTCGTGGACCCCATTTTACGTTCATGAAACTCCTTTATATTTTTGTCAAAAAAGCATTCAGACATAAATTTATCTCGAAACATCCTTTAAACATTTTCCAAGAAACTTTCCACTCTTTCAATTTTTTAGTCATTTTTAAGTCTTTCCACCAACATGTAGCCTTTCCATTCAAATTATATATATCCAACCCTGTCTTCAGTTTGCTAGGATAATCATGTACTTTAAAATATTTGTTAATTTCTAACATCCATTCCTCAACCTTCTCACTGGAATCCAGCTCACCTTCAAAAACAGGGGCCTTAATTTTCTTGAATTCTTCTTGCAGCTTATCCCTTTTGTGTATTTTTCTACTGGGGTAATATGATGATGACGATGATGTGTCGGAAGAATCACTACTAGAAAAATACTTATTTTCAAGTGATGAGCTAGATTTCGATGTGGTTCCTACTTTTCTTTTAAGATTTTGGTTCCTAGCCTTTGCCCCAAAATTAGACTCTTTTTCTAGATTGCTTGACTCATGGGAAAGTTGTTGATTTTGTTTGATTTCAGTTAATGTTTGTAACAATACAAAATTCATCTCTTGATGTTCCTTTCTATCTTTGTAATTATCATATTTGCAACTTTGTAACTGAGCTCTTAAACTTTGCACAGTTCTCATGAATTCTGAGGCTGTTAAGTTTCTTTGATCATTTTTATATTCAGCACTTGTTTCCTCTTCATGTGGTTGTGGTGAATCAAGATGTCCTTGTTGACTAGAGACCTGATTTCTACTCATGTTGTTAGTCCTTTTAATTATGTTGTTGTCTCAGATCTCTTATTTGATCAATGAGTTCCTCTTTTCATAATAATGCCTCCCAAGACCTTTCAAATTCAACTATGTTTCTAGCTATATTGATGGTTAGATTAAGTAGCTGAGATGAGACAAAATTATTATTTCCCATATTATTCGACAAATCTGGTTGTGTTCATTGAGGAAGTGTCATGTATCTTTTGTTTTCCTTCTATATGATGTGTAGAAACAAATAATTTTATTAGTTTAACTTCTTTAATATAAATCTTTTGCAATCCCAAAGGCCACTAGGTGTTGAAACTCAACTTTGATACCAATTGTAATGTCCCCCAAAATACCACCAATTTTTTTTAAAGACAATAAAGTGGTTTAAAGATCTTCTTCCTTTTTGAACAAAATGTTAATTTTCAATGCAACATAAACAAGGAAAGTAATTATGGAATCGTTATTTCATATATTTTTTGAACTTGTAATTCAGTTGTTCAGTACAATCTTGTCGGTATTCAAAATATCAAGTCAAGGATATCTCAAGCCTCGTCTAAAAGGTCATTTCTTACTTAGATTTTCTAGCTAACATTTATTTTATTTTGTTTAATTAGTTTGTAGTTCGATAGGGTTCGTACCTCATGTAGTCTGTGTCTTCCTATCTACCAAAGAACTCTTAATAGAGGTGAGAATATTATTTATATTTGATTACCATTTAATAATCTATACATTCATAACAATATAACTCTTTATCATTTTTGTTATATGTATAGAAATACTTATTAATATAAAATCTATCCTTGTGTTTGACTATAATGTTTTTCTTGCATCAGGTCCTTCAACATAATTCGTCACCATGTCCGAGATCAATTGGTTAAAAAATGTGAGATTTATCCCAAAATAGGGCAAGGTATGAATAAAGGATAATACTCTAGTCTTCAAGTTGATAAACTCAAGACCCTTGTATGGTTGGATTGGTTTTCATGTAAGAGTAAAAAAATATTTGCAATAAGCTTATCTATTGAAATTGGCATATTGGTTAACATGTATACCCATATTCGCATAGTCATTTGGTAAATTGTTTTGGAGAAAACTCACTGTGGCTTGGGGTAGACCACAATAAACAGCTGACTACCAGAAATTAACTCAATCCTCAATACTATGATATATAAATGACAATGCTAAGATAATGAAGAATGTAACCAACCTTGATCCAAATGTTTGATGTAGATCCCCGTTGGAGCTTTCAATCCATGCACTTGAATCTGCAAATTAGTCTTGACAGCCAATATACAACAAGTACATATAATATATAAATGACATTAACATCATCAATAGAAATGGTCCATGATATTATAAGTAAATGCAACCCGATGTAGAATAAACAACATTGACAACATTAATGGACAAGAATATGAATATTTCTATTGATAAACAAGAAGAAGTACAATGTGATACGACTTCTTGCCGGCAACCAATCTGAACCAAGATCTAGGTCAATCCACTTGTGCCTCCACCACTTAAATCCTCCATGGAATGGAAAACTCAAACTATGATAGGAGTTTGGAAGGTGAACATAAGGGTTCACAACTACAAGGATCAATGAGTGTAGACTCAAGATAGGGAAAAAATACACTAGAGTTCTCTTGCTCTTCTTTCTCCTCCCGTCCATAAGCCATATGTGTTCAATATATAGTCCTCTCAAAGGTAAGTGAAAGGACACATCTAGGCGTTTCTTGGGCAGATGGAGGGTCAAAGGTCACCCAATGACTGCTTTTTGGGAGTAAAAAGTAATAAACTAGTTATTTTTACCATTTTACATGCTACCCGCAGGCTATAGTGATGCAACTCGCGGGTACACCCACTGTAATGATGCAGCTAGCATACAAGGGAAAAAATAGGGAAAAATAGTGTCTGAAGGATATAAAGTGGATCTGAGTCAGTGAAATGGATCCTACAGGGCAAAGAGTACTGATGCTCACAAGGTGGAAAATTATGTTGTAACAGATGCCCCCTAATGTGTGAGTTCAGATACTGATGCTACGATGGCCGAAATACATTATATAAAAGATCTCAGAAGTGGAGTGATGGAGACACAAGTGGAAGGAGCAACTCACTCGTCATAATGCAATAGTATCCCGGAATACATGTCGGTATAGTACAACAATCTGATACAATGGCCATGAATAGGCAGTACATAGTGAATACATGTCATAAGTGATCATAGCCATGATCCCTCTACAGTAAGATATGGTCTCCTGCTGAAAAGGAAACAACTGGTGCAAACTGGAGGTACAAACTGCTGATATCTGAGAGGTGATATCTCAGATGTAAAGTCATAATCATAAGTAGCATACTGAATGCCACTATCGCCTGGGGTCTTCTACACAAGTCTTCGACGGTGCAAGTCCCATCAAGTGAATAAAGGAGTTGGGGTTGACCCTGATGTGACATCGTCTGATTATCAGTTAATGATGTATACTATTAATAGACACAAGATAACTCACCAATAATGAAAATGGGCATCAAGGCAAAGAGCACAATCATCGAAGTGTGAATAGATGAGTTGAAGTCGAACACTAAAATGAATCCATTGATCAGGGGACATTGATATATTCCCAAAACTATTATTAGGAACCCATGTCTTTACTTTGTTAGTATATTGTTGTTGGACGCATATGCTTTGTAATTCGTCCCATAGTATTATATGTCCCATGGTTTTGACTCATAGTATTGGCGTCTAGACTTAGCCCATGGTTTGTATTGACACATAGTATTGACCCATGGTATTGGCGCCTAGACTTAGTATATAAGTGTGTGTTGAGGCCTATGAAGGCACCATGAAGTTAATTGTATTGAGTTTGCTCAAAGAAGGTTGCCCCCTCAAAGTGGCACGTGATCAATATAAAAGTGATTCTGAGTTCTATTATTTCTGATATCTCGTGTATTTGCATTAATTAATTATTGCAGGTTCACCACATCTAGTATCAGAGCACTTTCTTGGGCTCGTTGGGTGGAATTTCTGCCAATTTTTTTTTGCACCTGTTGTAGGTTCGGATTTGGGAATAATCCCTATCCGCTTAACTATGGGAAGTACTTGGGCATAAGCCCTAAAACTCATTGTGAGGAGTACCACAGGAACCCCAAAGTAGCTGGCCCATTGAGAGGACCTGCCAGCGAAAAGGGAAACGACCCATACCTGATTGACTAGTTCCCACCCGTGAAGTAAACCAAGAGTTGTCGTTTGTGGCAAAGCAGTTATCAGTTTTACCTGAGCTGTGGAGTGAGGGGTACTGCCCCAATATGCAAGCCGTTAGACAGCATTGGTGGCCGAGTGAAACACCTAAACTATTAGGAAGCCGGACATACCTGGGGTCCATATCTATTTTCAGTTGAACTGTTGCCAATCACTTCCGCTCCAGATCCAGCCATTTCAGATCTATTCTGAAAGTCATTCCATATCCAGTAGCCATTTCAGATCCAGCCGTTTTCAATCCCTTCCATGCCATTGCAAAACCATCTGTTGTGGATCCCTTCCATGTCGTTGTTGCCAATCCATTTCTGGAAAAAAAAAAAAAAATTCGGCCATATCTCCCTTGTTTCAACTCTGTTTTCTTTGAAACTTCACTGACATCCCTACAATCCCATTTTGCATATTTCATTCCTGAAGACCCTATTCCAAATTCCACTTCCCAAGACCATAAATCCCACATTTGTCTATTTTTAGGGTTTGCCATAACTTCTTCAATTTTCACCCAATTGCCTTCAAATTTTACCATAGAGTTCCCGCTTATGAAATCCCCATTTTTTGCTTCCCTGTCCCTCAGAAAGTGTCTAAAACCTAGTCAAACCCCAATTACCCCTCCGATTTTTTCCCAAATCCAAATTTCCCCTTACTAAATAAACTTATGTTTTTGTTTTTCTATCCATTCCCCCCCCCCCACAAAAAAAAAAATTACTAGTTATGGTTGTCACTTGCCTTCATCTTCAACATTCAGCCATGAACAATAACCGATAGCCAGAATCTTTTGCAGCCACCGGGATCTGTTCTTCCAGCAATTTTCGTGGGCCGAAGCTTGATTTTCCTCTCTTCAATGGTACTGATCCGACTGGATGGATATACCAAGTAGAAAAATATTTCAGTCTGCATAATACTTTTGATGTCCAGAAAGTTCCACTTGTATCCTTTCATTTGGAACAAGAAGCCCTTCAATGGTACTGTTGGTACATCAAAGCTCATCCCGAGCCAAACTGGACAGATTTTTGCCAACTCCTTTTACCACGATTTGGTCCTAGTGCTTTTGACGACTTCACAGGAGCACTCACTAAACTTCACCAAACTGGCACAATGAGAGAGTATCAGACGGAATTTGAGAAACTAGCCAATCACATAGAAGGATTGTCTGATGAATTCTACAGGAGTTGTTTTATTAGTGGTCTCAAGGATGAAATCTGCTCAGAGGTCAAAATGTTTTGTCCCAACACAATGATGGAAGTCCTAGGGTTGGCTAAGCTGGCCGAGGACAAGATCGTAGCTCAAGAACGCTCCAAACCCACCTTTGTTCCCTTCAGAAATATGGGTTCCCAATGACCTACCATCATGCCTGCTCCTCAACCAACTCCTATCAAGCAATTGTCTAAAACAGAGATGCAGGCACGCAGAGAAAAAGCGCTTTGTTATAATTGTGATAAGAAATTCACTCGGGGACATAGATGTGTTCAACGAAAGCTCTATCTCTTGGATGTGGATTCTCCACCTACCTCAGAACTTGACGAAGAAGCTCCAGATACAGTAGATGATCAAGTCGACATTCAACACCCGCCTGTTGACACCCCATCTCAGGACGACCCACCTGAGATCTGTCTCCATGTTGTAATCGGCGTCACCACCCCACAAACAATGCGAGTCAAGGGATACTTCAAGAAGATCCCTCTTACCATAGTCATTGATTCTAGTAGCACTCATAACTTCATTGATCCTCGGATTGCCAAACAGGTTGATTGTTTTGTCCATCCTTGCTCCAACTTTGAAATCATGGTTGCCAATGGGGGCACCTTACCTTACAAGGGGAAGTGTCACAATGTGCGTATATCTATGGAAGATTATAACCTGCGCTCTCACATTTTTTCCTTGTCCTTAGGCGGATGTGATGTGGTTTTGGGTGTTCAACTGTTACGCACACTTGGCCCCATCTTATGGGATTTTGCTGAAATTTGGATGCAGTTTTTAGTCAATGGGGCAGAACACAAATTTATGGGCTTACAACCAGGGTCTCTCTGCATCATCAGTTCACATTGCCTGGAAAAAATACTTAAGAAGAATTCACATGGTGTCGTCGCTCAACTCCATTCCATTCAAATGCACCCATCAACAGTCTCCACTACTTCCTTGGATAGATATGCAGGTGTCTTTGCTGAACCAATGAGCTTGTTGCCTTCAAGAGACCTTTCTGGTATGAATTTAGCCGCATCTACCTCTCAGCAGGAAATGATGACTATTTTGCATACAGTACAAAAGTGGCAGCCATCCCTATTGGGGAATTATTTCTGCATCAAGACTGATCTCCAGAGTCTAGAAACTTTCTTGGAACAACGGGTCTCCTCCCCAACACACCTGAAATGGGTTATCCAACTCATGGGTTATGACTATGCGACCACTTACCAGAAGGGTAAGGACAATATGGTGGAAGATGCTCCTCCTCGCACATTTGATGACCCAATTTCTCTTACAGCTATTTATCTGCTTGTTCCAAATTGGTTGCAATCTGTTCAACAGGACTATCTCTTCTATGAACTCCATGCTTCTTCATTAGTAGGGCACTCTGGGTTCCTCAAAACGTATGACCAGGAACAATGTAACTTCTTTTGGAAGGGACTCAAAAGGACAATTCAATGGATGGTGGTTGACTGTGATACTTTCCAAGTCAACAAGGGTGAAATGACCCTCCTTTCGGGATTGCTCAAACCCTTACCCATCCCTCCACAGATTTGGACAACTATTTCTATGGATTTCCTAGAAGCGCTACAGTGGTATAGTACCACATCTCAAAGGACACCATATGAAGAAATCTCTGGACAGGCACCACCAGTTCTTCTTCCATACACCTTCAGTAGCTCCCCAATTCAGGGAATTGACTCAATTCTTCGAAACCGTGATCAGCTTCTTCTCATTCTACAGGACAATTTTCACATGGCAAGAACTCGACTGAAACAACAAGCTGATCAGCACTGTTTTGAGCGCACTTTTCACATCGTTGATATGGTTCTTCTTCCTCTACAGCCTTCCATGCAATCCTCCCTGAAACTCGAAAGGCACCAGTGGCTCGGAATGCAACCTGAGGATGCTACAGGGGACCCACTCCTTCAGATTCTGCATCAATTTCCACATCTAAAGCTTTGAGGACAAAGCTTTTTCTAAGGGAGAGCGGATGTTAGGAACCCATGTCTTTACTTTGTTAGTATATTGTTGTTGGACGCATATGCTTTGTAAGTCATCCCGTAGTATTTCTTGATCCATAGTTTATATTAGCCCATAGTATTAACCCATAGTATTGGACGCATATGCTTTGTAAGTCGTCCCATAGTATTATATGTCCCATGGTTTTGACTCATAGTATTGGCGTCTAGACTTAGCCCATGGTTTGTATTGACACATAGTATTGACCCATGGTATTGGCACCTAGACTTAGTATATAAGTGTGTGTTGAGGCCTATGAAGGCACCGTGAAGTTAATTGTATTGAGCTTGCTCAAAGGAGGTTTCCCCCTCGAAGTGGATCGTGATCAATATAAAAGTGATTCTGAGTTCTATTATTTCTGATATCTCATGTATTTGCATTAATTAATTATTGCAGGTTCATCACAACTGTCGATGGCGAGAGAACCTGCCACTAATGACTGCAAGCCTCAAGGTACTCAACTGAACTCTAAGCCTCAAGTCCCAGAATAAATGGGTTGAAGTTGATGGAACGAGATTCACTGGAAGGAGAGCATTAAGGCATCCCCCATCAACCAACATGAGGTACTAGCTACGTTGAAAGATTTGGAAGATCTCAGGTGAAACGGACTGACTCAATAGGGATGGCCGACATGCAATAGTCAAGAAATCTGAGTGGCCAACTCTGGTTTCAAGACTTCCTTTGAACAAGAGAATGAGAAGATGGATAGACTCAGGTAGCATAGACTCGATATAGACTGTGTGATGTGGGAGGCACCACAAAGGTCTCCATAATGACTGGAAGCTTAACCAATCGGTGGAGTAAACTGAAAAACAAGTACAACTCCTAAGGTCCAACTATAGTCCCGACTCATAATGTACGGACTGGAATGAATGTTCTGTTCAAAGGCAACACAACAGCTGCTAACTAGAAGTAGTAATCATAATCCCGTCCGGCTTTTTGGAATATTTGATTTTTTGGTCTTTTTCATATTTGGGACAAGCTTTGAAAAAGAATAAAATTGCTTATAGTACA
Source organism: Larix kaempferi (assembly GCA_027924585.1). Taxonomy (NCBI): domain Eukaryota; kingdom Viridiplantae; phylum Streptophyta; class Pinopsida; order Pinales; family Pinaceae; genus Larix; species Larix kaempferi. The sequence continues at coordinate 12,941,801 of BSBM01001051.1, read as the reverse complement.
ACAAGTGAGGGAACAAGTGTCAAATAGCGAGCAGACTAGTCCCAAGCAGTGGAACATACCTATGATCAATGAAAGGAAGCGTATGCAAGACGTGGACACTCGGGGGGGTGTTCCTCAAGGTCAAAAGGTCATCAAATTGTGAAGGACAAATGGAAGCTCTTCAAGGCTCTATAGGGAAAAGTGCTCAGGCACCAAGCTAACAACTGAGTAAGCGAAAGCCGGCACAAGGCTCAAGCAGCAAGCAGGATGATGCAATGCAATCACAACATGATATAACTGAGGGGATTCCTTGAGGGAGATGGCCAAGATAAGACAAAGTAGAGTATGAGTCTTGTTGATGCCTCGGATATCGTAGCATCAATCAGAAAGGGATTCTCCCCGAGAGATGGTCCCAATTAGACTATCTCCCGTTTGGTGTAGGGAATCCGTCCGGTTAGCGGTTCCGGCAACCATGGGTTTGGACTTTGAATCCGATTCTACCGGTTATGGCCCGATCCACCTTTCTTTTGGGTTTTATGTGTTTTGAATGAAATGCAAGTGCCTAGTCTATTTTTGTTCTAAATGCAAAACTGAAACAGATTTAAATCTAATAAAGAGTAAAGCAAACCTACCTATCCTCGCAGGAACGTAGTTAAAGTGTGAGAAATGAACTATGGGAGTTATCTTTCAAGAAAGAACAGGCAGCCATTGGATCTTAAAGAGAAACACCACAGCAAAAGATCTCAGAAGGTAGCTTCCGATTATAAATGATACATTTCATTACTCACCAAAGAAAGAAGTAAACTTATCTAACCTATGTAGATGGAAATAAAGAAACAGAACTATGTTTACCAGAAACTGAAGTAAATCTAAAGATCCCTGCGAAGAGCAAATTTAAAGGGTGAACAGCGAGCAGTAGGGATGATCTTGAAGAAAGAACAGTTAGCCATTTGATCTACAAGAGAATTCTACCGCAAAGATGAAGAAATCAGCAGATAGCTCCCGATTTAACATGAAACACATTCATTGTTCACAAAGATAGAGAAAATCGTATGCACGGGGATAAGCAAAATCATTAATACACAGAAATAGTTCAGATGATAAGAATGATCTCACATTACAGAACAGTAGTCATTAGAATAGTCCAACATACAACCGTCCAACATCCCATGCAAAACGTCCATCCTCTGTGGCTTCTATTAGAAAATTCAATTTTACAGGCCCGATACAAGATAGCTCGTATTGGTTTCCAAAATTTCCTTCCCTGCCAAAAGTCCTTTCTAATCTTTCCTAGCTTCTATTTATAGCTACAAATCTGCCCTTTGGGCTGACACCTAGCATCCCCCACCTGTCATTTACAGGAATTTCCCCTATAATCGACCACCAAAATGACCATTTCCTTTACAAAATTGTTTTGACAAAAAAAACAAAATAGGGACAGCTATCCCATGGCTTACGCCTTACATATTCAAAATATACATAGTAGAAAATTGGCTAACACCAGAGTTTTCCCTACTGGGCACGTGTTTGGTTGAAGAGAGTTGCTTCAACTGAATTCAGCCTCTTTTACTCTTGTGCGTGAGCCTTAGCTGGGGAAGGGTCGCCCAAGTCGATTGAGGCTGCTGATTGTGCCTGCGAAGGAGGGATTGAGCTAGCTGGAGTCTCTGGAATGACTGCCGGGAAAGAGGGACTCGAACCTACTGCTGTAGCTGAAGTGGCTGCTGGGAGAGAAGATCGTGGATCTGCTGATGCTCCTACTGCTGCTGCAGATTTCCTGTCCTCCTCTGCTATGTAGCTGTACCACACACCTGTGTCCCTTATGACTATGTTTGCTGCAGCAGGAAATAAGATTTTCTAAGAAGTCACATTCTTCCCGAGCTCTACTTTGATGCTTTGAACTTCTGCTACTGCATCTTGATGCACTTCCTTCAGCAGATAGTTGTGAAGTGATGATGAACCAATATAATGCTGGAGGTCATCCACAACCAGGACATCAATCCTTCTCACATACTCTACTTGGACGCCTAGCTCTTCCTTTAGCTGAGACAACCGCTGCTCCTTTTCCGGGAAGTCTTCTAGGGTCTGAGGGAAACTCAATGTGCATTTGTCATGGACTCCTTTGAGCTTTTGATAAAGACTGTTAATTCTATCTGTTGTCCTTTGCACACTGGTTATCAGCTTATTGGCACAGTTCCTGCCAAACTCCAGCAAGGCTATATCTTCATTAAAATCGTCCACAACCTTAAAAGGAAGATGCGGGGGGAAACCCCCTTTCCCTTCTCTCCACGCCATCTGACTTATGACATTTGCCTTGACCCGGGTATTCTTAGCTTTGAGCCTGTGGGCCTCCGCATTAATTTCTTTTAATCTGATTATCATGGCCTTGAGCTTGCAAACCTTGTCAGTGATTAGCTCCTGCGTGTCATTTATTTGCCTCAGGATGCTGCAGGACAGCTCATGGAAGGGAGACATGTCCGTCGTTTTGCTCTCAGCCTGCTCTAACCGCTCAGCTAGTGTCTGCTTGTCTGCTTCTAGCTGAGAATCCTTTTCTGCCACTCCATTCTTCTCCGCTTCCACAACCATCATTTGGAGTGCTAGCTGGTCCTTTTCCTCCTCCAGCTGGCGGTACTTGTTTGACAGCTCCTTATGTTCGGCGTATAAGCAATTATACTTATTCACTGCCAGGTCTCTTTGGGCTTGCTCATTAGCCACAATTTGTTGTAGCGTACGAGCTTTCTTCCTTGTCAGTTCACTATCTCTTACCATCACGCCTACATTGGCCAGGGATGCTTTTGCTGTTGCTACAGCTGCGGTTGCCATAGCAAAGGGATCTTGATCCGTATTCTGCATTATAGTGACCTCTCGGTGGGTAACGATGTCTTCATGGAAGGGACTTTTGATCCTCTCTTCTGATTTGAGGACCATTGCTTTTCTTTTCTTTTCATAGACAAACTCATTCCATTTGGACACCGTACGCTTTCCCGATGGAGTGTACGGGACAATTGGTCGGTTTATGATGTCTATGTCTTCCTCTGTAGGTGGGGTCCGGACTTCCTGAGCAGGGTCTACTCCTTCCTTTTGGGTATCAGAGCCACCTGCTTGAGAGGTGTCTATCTCCATGACTTGGACACCGGACCCACCTGCTTGGGCATCCTCATCCGCTTCCTGCTCCTTTTCTGCTTCAGCTTGTTCAGCTTCTGCCTCTTTCTGCTTCTGGGCTTCCTCAGCTTCTTTCCGCCGGCTTTCCTTTTCTGCTTCTGCATGCATCCTTGCCACTTCAGCTTCCTGCTGTACTCTTGCTGCTTCTGCTTCTTGTTTCCACCTGGTTTCTTCCCTTAATCTGAGCTCCTCCTGAGCTCGGGCATCTTCGGCTTCTTTCTCCTGCTACTGACTGGTCTTCTAGATCTTGGCTGAACTAGAGGTTGCTCCAGTTCCTTGGCGACAGATTCGCAGTTCAGACATATTGCTAATGCCTTTGAATGTCTCTTCCTCGGCATCAGGATAGTGGGAGTATTCGAAGTGGGCGTAGATATCTTTGCAATGCTCGGCCACTTTACCTTTTCTGTCGTTCCTATGGAATATTACTTCACCGAAGTGGAAGGCTTTCACCTCTTGAACAAATTCGTTGGCCGAGGCAACCCCTGAAAACTTGTAAGCACCGATGCAGAAAGGTAGAGGGGGAAAGGAAGCCTTGTGTTGCTTGTGGAGCAATGCTCCAATCCCATCCAAGAAGAGTTGTCTTACTGCTTCTTTGAGCACCACATAGTCTGTGGCATACTGCGGCAATATGTATGGGGGCTTAGTACCTCCAAACATTCTCAGGTAGGTACCTTGCTCCGAAAAGTAAAAGTCCCCATAATCCTCAAGGACTTCCAAAGCATTCTCTGATAGGCAGTTAGGTTCTTCATTGAACATCTTCTCGTATAGGGGCATGATGAACCCCTCACAGATTAGTTTGTAGCTGGGCTTGTAATTTTGAGCCCACAACATCTTGAATGCGATATAAACCGGGGTGGTGGCCCTATCCCATGTACAACCCAATTTGGGGAACTCTATCTTGGCCAAAATACAATCTATCAGATATGAAGACATGAAGAATTCAGCCTTCTTCAAGGCTAGTCCTGGCTTAGCAGCAACTATCATCGAGGCCAGACTATCTGACAGGATAGTGGCCCAGTCAAACATAGTTCCATTGAATGCCACGTAATGGATGATAGGTATCCACTGGATTTTGTATACTGTACCATCGGGCATGCCGAAGATTCTGCACAGCATCAGGGCAATCAATCTAAAAGGAGCTCTCAGGTTCTGCACGTCATATTCATCACTTCCTTTCTTTCTCAAATGCTTCCCTGCCATCAGCAGCTTCTTGGCCATCTCGATGTTGTTCATCTGGCTTAACCATTCATCAGTCAGAGCTTGCTGGACACGGGGAAATCTATAGGCTGCCGCAAGATATGCGGGTTGAAATGAGGTGATAGCCACTTTCCCGCTATCATTTATCACTCTTCCTTCAGCATCGGCATGTTGGAGTATCCATCCGATCACTTCAGCACAGGGGAACAGCTCAGGGTGGGTAGCGGCTCTAGTTATGCCTGAGGCTCTGATATTGAGATAGATTGGTGCTTCCTCCAGCAACATATCTGGGATTTCTTGGTCCCTGATCATTCTATAGATGTCATCCCATCTGATTTCTGGAGGGACACCAGTGGTGCACCTAGTGTCTTGGAGTGAAGTTTCAGTTTTAAGAGGGGCAGGTTTCTTTTCTGTCATCTTCGCCTTCTTCTTACCGGTTTTCGGCATCTTGACTTATCCCTGACAACACCCATATACAAGTCATTTTGAGCAACATATTGTGAGGTTTTAACAGAGAGAATCATTGTTTTAATATATCAATAAGATAAGTACAATGAAGCTGTATATTCAGGAAGCAAAAAACATAATTTGAAACATAAATTGAAACATTTGAATCTCTTAACAGGATGGGTTTGGGATGCTCCTGAGGGGATAGGTTATGTTGCGGACACATTTTGTTCTCGGCTCGATAGGCGAATTGCGGAAGCCATTGGTTTTCGGCTCGATAGGCGAATTGCGGAAGCCATTGGTTTTCGGTTCTGCCCTGGGGACGAAGGTGTCTTTCGTCATTATTGGGGTTGGAAAGGCTAAAGGCGGGGAGACTCGGGTTGGAGGGACTTTGTGACGACAAGGGAGCTCCTTTCGCACTTTCGACTCGGTGAGGGCTTCGAATGCTATTGTCACGCACGGCACTCGCCGAGGTGCCCTATGAGAAGTCCTAATCCAGGCGGGGCGACGGCGCCGACGACGTATTGACGGTAAAGGTTAGGGTGGCCACGGTTTCAGCTCGCGCGACTTGAATGCTCACGGAATTTTGAACAGGGAAATGGTGCCGGAGACAAGGTTTTTCCCGGGTAGAGGGCGTGTTGGGACTGAGGCTTACGGAAGGGCCCGGGGTTTTACGTCCTGAGTTTTCGGCCGGGGACATGAAAAGCCTATAGGGCTTCGACAAATTTTCCCAAAACGAGGGGCGCGGCCTGGGGTTTAAAAATGGGACAAGATTAACCACCCGCACCCACCATCACTGCTCGAAATAAAATGTTAATGTTTTAACCAATGCCTATGACGATTTTGTATGACAAAAACTCCATTCAACTGTATCTGACGGGCAAAACATAGCCCTTGACGGGTGTTTTACCCGTCAAAATCCCACTAAAACCCATTGTTTTCCCACAAAAGACAACCCAATAGCGAAATTCAAGGTTAAAATCCTACCTGGCACCGTGGGGATCGCTTGAACGAGGTGGCCGCGAGCGCGGATGAGCGAGGTGAGCTGGAGCGATTTGCATGGCGTTCCACGTCGTTTTCCAATCGAAAACAATGGTGCACTGGATCGAGCCCCCACCGTCAATTTATAAAAGACCGGCACGTGCGAGCATTTAGTTTGGTGGGTGGCGCGGTTTAAGTGCTAGTACGGCGGCGATTATGTCAAAATATCTCGATTTATGTTCGACCGCCATCCGCGGGACCGCCTTGCGAGTCATACACGCCGTTGCGGAAGGATGGAGGGGAAGTTTTCGCTGTTTCGGCCCGCGTAGCGGAAGGGAAACTCCAAACCTTCCGCCATTTCGGGGCTATTTTGCGGAGAGAAACTCGAAACCTTCCGCAAAAGAGACCCGCGTTGCGGACGTATAACGCCACGGCTTCTGCCATTTCGGGAACTACTTGCGAAGGTCTTCCGCTAATCCAAAAAATTTTAAGTCTCGCGGGGTTTCGGTACGATATGGCGAATGCTCCCGGTATTTTCGGAAAGCTTTTGTGAATGGCTTCCGCCGTTTCGGGAGGAAAATCCGAAGGTTTCCGCGGGTTTTTTTGAATTTTCTAAGTCTTTTTTCGGAAAGCTTATGTGAACGGCTTCCGACGCTTCAGGCCACTTCGCTGAATTTTTTCGCCGTTTCGGAAGGATTTCATCAAAACCTTCCGCGATTTTAACAAACCAATCCGACTTTTCGAACGTCTTTCCCAAGTTATTCCGCCGTTTCGGAGGATCTTCCGCAAATTTTCAATGAAAGCTTCTAAGTTCTTTTCCGAGTTTCGGAAGGGTTTCACGAACCGTTCCCGCCGTTTCGGAATGAAAACTCCAATCTTCTCCGCGAACGGTCAAAACATGTTCTAAGTCTGTTTCAGGAGAGTTATGTAAAAGACTTCCGTCATTTCGGAAGAACAATCGGAATCCTTCCGCGGCATAGTCTCCTCGAGCGAAGGATTCCGCCGTTTCGGGAGGGTTTTCCCAATCCCTTCCGCAGCTTTCCAATCGAAAAATTCTAAGTCTTTTTCGGGAGAGTAAGGCGAATGAGTCCCGCCATTTTGGGAGGCATACCGGAACCTTTCCGCGGTTGCGGAAGGCTTGGGTGAAGGGCTCCGCCGTTTCGGGAGCAGAGTCGCTTCGGAAGGATTTCATCAACTGTTCCGCAGAAGCAAACGATCGAAAAATTTCCAAGTTTTTTACTTCGGAAGTCTTAGACGGGCGGTTTATGAGATAGGCCTCGGTCATTTCGGAAGGCTAGCCCGAGATCTCCCGCGGTTTGTTCGGCGAGATTTTCTAAGTTCTTTTGCGGGCGTTTTAAGCGAGAGGGTTCCGCTACTACGAGGTTTTAGCAAATTGCTCCGTGATTTCGAGAAAAGAAAAAATCATTTGAAAGCTCTTCTATTTGAGAGTTAAAAACTTCCAGAAGCATTGGGGTTTCTCATGGCGAGACTCTCAGGTTAAAAGCAAAGGTAAAAGCTGGGACAAAAAACATTTAAGGCAGCCTTTAAAAATTATAAAGGAGGGGCCCCATATGTGCAAAAATTTTGGGGGGGGGTGTTGCTGCAACAACAATGGCGAGTCGCTGGCGAACACAGATCTCTGAAAAATTTCCCCTCATGGTCAAAAAACTCATCAAAAAACATCCATCTTGGCCGCACTACTCGGCTGAGCACTTTAAAGTCATGTGGGGGAAGGAGGCACTTTACCTGCTAGCCGTTGGGGAAAGGGGAGCTTTGACCGAGACATCTTCACCACTCTCAGAGGGCTAGCATACGAGATTCATTTTAGGAGGGTCATCTCTCGAATGGCCATTACTGCCGGACTCCACAAGATTTGCAACACTTTCTCATGGACATTATTTCTCTTGTTCCTCATTCCCATGCTGCAGGCATCCTTTGGGATGCTTGTACTTTGGACAGCTTAGCTGTTTGAGCCTTCCAGGGATATTTCCTTTTGGACATGATCTTTGATTTAGGCTCCTCAATCCATAATGTCCTTTTGTGTGAGTTAGAAATTTTATTGATTTGATCAAACTTCACGGATGGAGAGGAGCCCATTTTGAGCTGGGCCTTCTGGACAGCCTTCTTGATTTCACATGTCTTTTGCTTTTGTCTCAGCCATGCTTTAATTGAGGCGAGAATCCCTGGAAAATAGACTCTTGAATATAGGCCATTTTGGCTGTTAAATCTGCAGCATGGAGTCATTTCAATACCCTATGTCCTCGAGAGGTGCCACTTTCCATGGGTCCAACTTAGGTAACCTTCTTGAGATGCCTTTAAAGTGTGAGAGTGGGTGGAGCCCAACGATAGTAGTGAAGATGGTCATAGATATCTGCTATTAAACAGGATTAGTGTGACTATCAGGGTAGGCTTCCTCCCTTCTGAACATTTCAGCGAGAGCACACCAGACCGGATTTACTTGAGCATAGTTCCAGACTCATGGGTCGCAAGTTTTCTTTGAGAGAGCTATCCTCAACGGGAATCTCAACCAGAAGGGCATTCAGAAAACAAAACTTGTCGTAAAAGTTCGAAAAACAAAGAGAGAAACAACATGGCCGAAAAATAAAGCAACTAAAGGCTAAAGCAAAAAGAAAACTTTATTTATGTACAGGAAGTCTCGAGGAGACTATGCGAAGTATTGTTTCAGAGCGAGGCCATTGAGAGGAAGGGCTACTTCTTCTCCCTCGAGATTTGTCAATCTATAAGTGGATGGGCCTAATTTTGCAGAAATTTGGTACGGGCCTACCCATAGATGTTGAAATTTCGTATGCATTCCTTTGCCTTCATGATTATGGTCCCATTTTAGGACTAAATCCCCAACTTCAAAATCTCTCTTACCGGATTTCCTCTTATCGAACCACCTCTTAACTATGTCCTGGTGTTGATGGAATCGATCTTTAGCTTTGTGTCGGGCTTCTTCCAGTTGAAGTAGGGTGTTGATCCTGGATTGTAAGGCTTGGCTACCAGAACCCCGAGAGGCTTGGGACAATTGCAAGGATGGCAGTAAGATGTTTGGGGGAAGTATGGCTTCCTTGCCATAGACAAGAGTGAAAGGGGAGACACCTAAAGCATTCTTCGGGGTTACCCTATCTTCCCATAAGGCGTTTGGGAGAGCCACATGCCAACTTCTCTGGTTTTCTATCACAGTTTTCTTAAGAATTCGAATCAGATTCTTGTTTGAGGATTCAGCTAATCCGTTTCCCTGAGGGTAGTAATTGGCTGAATAATGCAACTTAATTCCCCATTCATAAACAAATTCATTTATCTTGCAAGATGAAAAATAAGTAGCATTATCAAAAACAAGGGAAATTGGAACCCCAAACCTGGTTATGATGTTATCTTTCAAGAAGCTGATGACTGCGTCTTCATTGATCTTGTGCAATGGGGTGGCCTCCGTCCACCTAGTGAAGTAGTCGGTAGCCATCAGGATGTATCGGTGTTGCAATGAAGAGTTTGGATTTATTTCTCCGATAACATCTATGCCCCATTGCTCAAAAGGTTCAGAGATGATGACCGGCTGCAATGGGCCTGCGGCCTTAGGTAACTTCCCAGCGCTTCTTTGACATACATCACAGTTTCGTGCGTATGTGTGGGCATCTCGGAACAAAGTGGGCCAATAATAACCAGCTCTCAGTATCTTGTGCGCTGTCGTCTCTCCTGAATAATGACCACCTGCGGGGCCATCATGCAATTCTTTGACAACTTTGTTTGCATCTTCCTTCTCCAAACATCTAAGAAGGACTCCATCGTAATTCTTTCTGAAAAGGATCCCATCAATGATCTGATAGGGTGCCGATTTCAAGCGGAGTGCCCTTCTTTGCTTAGAGTTCCAGTGTTCGGGCAGATATCCCTGCTGCAAATAGTGCACCAGATCCCTATACCATGACTGGGGAGTTGTGAAGGTAGGGCATACTTCAACCGAATTGAGCTCAACTTCATTCTTCCAATGTTGCTCTTCATCAGTCGAGTTTCCCGCCAGTAACTTGCACAGACCTTGTCCTTTGATGATTGTAGCCGGTTTAAATTCCAAATCATACTCTTGCAGGGCTGTGACCCAGTTCCCTCTCCTCTCTCCCAATTCCTTTTGAACGAAAAGGGATTTAACAGCTGGATGGGGAACTATGACTTTAGTTCTGTTCTTCAAAATGTAGGGCCTAAACTGCTTGACTGCTTTGAAGACCACATAGGCATGTTTGTCCACCATGGGATAGTTCAGCTCGGCCCCCTGCAGACCAGTGCTCATAAACGAAATTGGGTATTCGTCCCCCAACTCCACCTTTTGTGTTAGTACAGCTGCGAGAGAGTCATCCGAGGCAAAGGTATACAAGATGAAATCTTTATCGAAATCTGGGCTCCTTAAGGAAGGAGCTTTAGCTACAGCTGCCTTGATATCTCTAAATGCGTCCTTCTCCAAATCTGTCCACTTGAATTGTATGCTTTGTTTAACCATCTGCTGTAATGGCTTAACAATTTGTGCAAAATCCGGAACAAATCTGTGGACAAAATTGATGGTGCCCATAAAAGACTGCATAGATTTTTTGTTGTGAGGCATTGGAATCTTATTAATAGCTTGGACTCTTTCTTGGTCGATTGACACTCCCCCTTTGGAGATGATATGACCCAAGAGCTTACCTTCGGGTACAGCAAACACACTCTTCTTGGGGTTCAAGGAAATACCATACTTCCGGCAACGATCAAAGATGTGCCTCAGATGAACAACATGATCTTCCCTTTTCTTCGAAAAGACTGTCACATCATCTAAGTAAACAAACAACACATTGCCCACCCAATCCTCGAAAGGCAATATCCATCGCCCTTTGGAATGTAGCTCCTGCATTTATCAGACCAAATGGCATTCTTCTGTAGGCGAAAGTTCCCCACTTAGTCCTGAAAGTGGTCTTGAGACGATCTTCTTCGGCTACTAACACTTGATTATAGCCCGAGAAACCATCGAGGAGGGAAAAAAATTCGGATCCCGACACCATTTGTAGGATTTGCTCCATTGAAGGTACGGGGTAGTTGTCTTTATCTGAGGCTTTGTTTAAATTTCTGAAGTCTACACACAGCCTAATATCTCCCGACTTCTTCCTTACGGGAACCAAGTTTGCAACCCATTTTGAATGCCGAACCTTGAAGATTATCTTAGCGTCCAGGAGCTTCTTTAATTCCTTTTGGATCAGCGGTTCAAGAGTGGGATGCATCCTTCTTAACTGCTGCTGAAATGGATTGACACCCACTTTCATTGGTATAACATGCTGGATGATGCGGACGTCATATGTTTTTAGATCTTCATAGGTCCATGCAAAAACATCTTTGTACTGCTTAAACAATTTAATAAACCTGTCTCTTTCTCCTGGTGAACAACATTTGCCAAGGTTGACAAATTTTGGTTCTACCCCGGTACCCAAATTAACCAACTCATGTTGCATTGATGAGCTGTTAGTTTTGGTATTAGCTGGTCTTTTGAACTTATTTTGACGATCGAACAGCATTTCGAGGGACCTTACCCCTTTTGGCATGAAATTTCCTTTCTCCTCATCTTTCTTCATGAAATCAGCATCGTGTTCTTCCTCATCTATTGCAGCTCCTTGAAAGCTATTTTCGTTTGTTAGGAAACTGATAATTTGCTCATCATCATCAAAGACTCTGAAGTTCGTGATGTTATCGGGAATGGAAGGCCTGAAAATCAATTCAATTGAGCATTTATTATTCGACGGAACCAATCTAGAAGCAGATGTTGCTAACAAATCAGCAACATAATTTTGCAACCTAGGAATTGATTTTATATTGAAAGCGTCAAAATGCATGATTAAATCCCATACCTCAGCCTGATAACCTTTCAAGTGAGGTGAGAGACAATGAATGGTGTCCCTTACCTGTCTTACAACTATCTCGGAATCACCAAAAACCTTCAGGTACTTTACATTTAAGCCGATGGCCTTCTTTAAACCATGTACCAAAGCTTCATATTCAGCGATATTATTAGTACAATCGAATTCTAATCTACAAGACAAAAAATACTTGTTTCTTTTCGGATCCATTAGAACACAACCGGCTCTGGATCCTTCCAGAGTTTTAGAACCGTCAAAGTATAATGTCCAAAAGGTATCTTTGGATTCAGCTAAGTTAGTTTCTTCGTGGTCTACGTTAGCAACTAAATTGACTATGTTACAATCAACATCATCAGTCCGAGAGAAATGAAGGAGATCGGACTGTTTATCTGATTCATGGCTAATGGTTTCAGATTGATAATTACCCGGATCCATTTCCAAGAAATAATTCCCCAGAACCGAAGACGAGAAAGTTACGGCTTCATTCTTTTCCTCCAGCTGAGTTACGTTTTGTTTCATATGAGATTCCCTAAGAACTTTAATCTGATTCTGCCTGTTTTGATGAGGCAGCCATAGATGAGACCAATCAGTAGCAAAGTAGCCACTCAGCTTGGTGGACCAATCCCTACTCAAAATCAGCCCATAGGCTTCAGGAATATCGACCACCATTATGTCAATAAATTGACAGACTCTAGGATCAGCTGACAATATAATTAGAACGTCTTTCATCTCCCCAATAACCTTGACAGCAGTCCTGTCTAATTGGATAATTTGAGCTGGAGATGGCACGGGCTGCCCATTAATTTTCCTACAAATTGACAGTGGCATAACGTTTGAAGAAGCTCCAGAGTCTACCAAACAGTTGTGAACATTATGGTTGAAAATTTCAAATGTCAACAAGAATGGCAATGTTTGGGATTTGGATTTCCCACCGATGCTAGCCTCGTTAATTTCCGGATTGTCCTGAGAATCCGTTAATGTAGTGCTGGGTTTTGGTTGTAAAACATGCAGCAGTTTGTCTCGTTGATGGGGCAAGCTACACATGTCAAATATTGATACGTTTGCTTTGACCTTCTTGATATATTCGATAATATCATACCCTATATCGGATTTGTTCCCAATTCGAATTGGTTGATTTGTTTTGCTCGTCGTGACCTTAGGTGGCTGAACTATGTTGTCAGCACTTGGCTGTTTGGCAGCTGTTTGGCTTACTTTGGGCTGTGGTGGGATGATCGGTATATGCCTCCTAGGCGGATCTTTCAAAATTTTAGGCTTATGGGGAAAGGTGACTGGGACAGGATCCGCAATCGAGCCCTTGCTGCGAGTGGCAACATTTATGGTAGAGGGAGAGCTATCTATGTGATCTTCTTCTACTAATTCGGTCATAGGTACCCAATCCCACAACACCATGGTAGTGTCCGGGGTTGGTTCCTCTAACTCAGGGCTCGACTCTTCTGGAGGATCATCCTGATCTGGGATCTGAGAATCTAACATTTGGTTCATGATTAAGCTCATGGAGTTGATCCATTGCGGGCAGCTCTTTTCCGAATGTGGTTCTTGGTGAAAAGTGCAGAAATTTTCCATCCCTATCTCATTCAAGTTTAAAACAGGGGCAGCGTTCATTGGTGGATGAGTCTGTTCCCCGTCTTCCCTTCTTTTATAAAATGGCTTAAAAGGTTTCCTAGAGGTGCTAGCAGCCTTGTCTTTCTCGAGATCTACGATTTTGTTAGGTAATTTCTGCATCATCTTGACTACATTTTCCATGTCTGTAGATGGCTCGTCTTTACTTCTAGTGAGCAGCAAAGGTTTTTTGCTAGCTGCTGGTTTTGGTTCTACATCCAAGGCATGTTTAGCAATGCTATCAGCCTCTTCTTCTACCTTTCTAGCTTCCTCAAAGTTCTCTATCAGGGTAGTTTTCTTGGACCTTTTTACGAACATTGCTATGGGTCCATCAAGAGCGGTTGTATAGTATTCAATTAGAGATTCCTCGGCTGGTTTATTAGCTTGACTGAAGTTATTCAACAGCGTGGTGAATCTTTGATTGAAATCTTGAACCTTTTCTTTCTTTTCCATCCTCATGGATAAGAGTTCTTTCATAAGTGTAGCCACAGTCTTTTGGTTTCCGTATTTCTTTAGAAAACATTTTTCGAATTCCTCCCAACTAGAGATTGAGCTGGGTTGTAGGCTAAAGTACCATGATGATACTTTTGGCTCGAATGTATATGGAAACAACCTGCACACAACATCTTCATGTCGTACGTTTAAAAGGTTCAGAGCTAAGTAAAAACTCTTGAGGTGATCCTCTGCCGAAATGGCTTTCCCTGGATCGTACTTAGGCAGGAACTTTTCTGGGTTTTTAGGGAGATTATGGAATGGTCCAGCTAGGTTCAGCGCTCCCCTTGATCTCCAAGCAGGTACAGCCATGTTTGGGTTCGGGTGTGGAGACCCTGGTGGAGAGTTGTAGGGTGAATCCTGTGGAGTACTCTTGGGAGTTGTAATTTCTTCAATATTTTCTTGGTCTGTCTTGTTAAGGGTGTTTGAAATTTCTTCCAAAGTCAGATTTACCAGTTCTTCAAAACTCTGAACGAGAATTGAATCACGGGTGTACTGTGGCTCCTTTCTAGATGTAATTTTCTTGGGGAGGAAGTTGACAGCGTTTAAACCGCCTAGCTGTCTAACGTAGGATCTGGTATGTCTCCTCAAATCCTCTATTTCTGTAAAAGGAACAGCGTACAAAGCTTCTTGAGGTTTAGGGTCATAAATGAGGCGTTCTTGGTCTGTTAATCCAAGATCTGGGCTGTTTGAAATACTTTCTTTAAGCGGGTTTTCAGTGTTATCTATGACCGCGAAATATTTTCCTCTATCAGCCATGCACTTCAGGCCCTCCTTCTAGCGCCAAAAACTGTTGATGCCTCGGATATCGTAGCATCAATCAGAAAGGGATTCTCCCCGAGAGATGGTCCCAATTAGACTATCTCCCGTTTGGTGTAGGGAATCCGTCCGGTTAGCGGTTCCGGCAACCGTGGGTTTGGACTTTGAATCCGATTCTACCGGTTATGGCCCGATCCACCTTTCTTTTGGGTTTTATGTGTTTTGAATGAAATGCAAGTGCCTAGTCTATGTTTGTTCTAAATGCAAAACTGAAACAGATTTAAATCTAATAAAGAGTAAAGCAAACCTTCCTATCCTCGCAGGAACGTAGTTAAAGTGTGAGAAATGAACTATGGGAGTTATCTTTCAAGAAAGAACAGGCAGCCATTGGATCTTAAAGAGAAACACCACAGCAAAAGATCTCAGAAGGTAGCTTCCGATTATAAATGATACATTTCATTACTCACCAAAGAAAGAAGTAAACTTATCTAACCTATGTAGACGGAAATAAAGAAACAGAACTATGTTTACCAGAAACTAAAGTAAATCTAAAGATCCCTGCGAAGAGCAAATTTAAAGGGTGAACAGCGAGCAGTAGGGATGATCTTGAAGAAAGAACAGTTAGCCATTTGATCTACAAGAGAATTCTACCGCAAAGATGAAGAAATCAGCAGATAGCTCCCAATTTAACATGAAACACATTCATTGTTCACAAAGATAGAGAAAATCGTATGCACGGGGATAAGCAAAATCATTAATACACAGAAATAGTTCAGATGATAAGAATGATCTCACATTACAGAACAGCAGTCATTAGAATAGTCCAACATACAATCGTCCAACATCCCATGCAAAATGTCCATCCTCTGTGGCTTCTATTAGAAAATTCAATTTTACAGGCCCGATACAAGATAGCTCGTATTGGTTTCCAAAATTTCCTTCCCTGCCAAAAGTACTTTCTAATCTTTCCTAGCTTCTATTTATAGCTACAAATCTTCCCTTTGGGCTGACACCTAGCATCCCCCACCTGTCATTTACAGGAATTTCCCCTATAATCGACCACCAAAATGACCATTTCCTTTACAAAATTGTTTTGACAAAAAAAACAAAATAGGGACAGCTGTCCCATGGCTTACGCCTGACATATTCAAAATATACATAGTAGAAAATTGGCTAACACCAGAGTTTTCCCTGCTGGGCATGTGTTTGGCTGAAGAGAGTTGCTTCAACTGAATTCAGCCTCTTTTACTCTTGTGCGTGAGCCTTAGCTGGGGAAGGGTCACCCAAGTCGATTGAGGCTGCTGATTGTGCCTGGGAAGGATGGATTGAGCTAGCTGGAGTCTCTGGAATGACTGCCGGTAAAGAGGGACTCGAACCTACTGCTGTAGCTGAAGTGGCTGCTGGGAGAGAAGATCGTGGATCTGCTGATGCTCCTGCTGCTGCTGCAGCTTTCCTGTCCTCCTCTGCTATGTAGTTGTACCACACACCTGTGTCCCTTATGACTATGTTTGCTGCAACAGGAAATAAGATTTTCTGAGAAGTCACATTCTTCCCAAGCTCTACTTTGATGCTTTGAACTTCTGCTACTGCATCTTGATGCACTTCCTTCAGTAGATAGTTGTGAAGTGATGATGAACCAATATAATGCTGGAGGTCATCCACAGCCAGGACATCAATCCTTCTCACATACTCTACTTGGACGCCTAGCTCTTCCTTTAGCTGAGACAACCGCTGCTCCTTTTCCGAGAAGTCTTCTAGGGTCTAAGGGAAACTCAATGTGCATTTGTCATGGACTCCTTTGAGCTTTTGATAAAGACTGTTAATTCTATCTGTTGTCCTTTGCACACTGGTTATCAGCTTATTGGCACAGTTCCTGCCAAACTCCAGCAAGGCTATATCTTCATTAAAATCGTCCACAGCCTTAAACGGAAGATGCGGGGGGAAACCCCCTTTCCCTTCTCTCCACGCCATCTGACTTATGACATTTGCCTTGACCCGGGTATTCTTAGCTTTGAGCCTGTGGGCCTCCGCATTAATTTCTTTTAATCTGACTATCATGGCCTTGAGCTTGCAAACCTCGTCAGTGATTAGCTCCTGCGTGTCATTTATTTGCCTCAGGATGCTGCAAGACAGCTCATGGAAGGGAGACATGTCCATCGTTTTGCTCTCAGCCTGCTCTAACCGCTCAGCTAGTGTCTGCTTGTCTGCTTCTAGCTGAGAAGCCTTTTCTGCCACTCCATTCTTCTCCGCTTCCACAACCATCATTTGGAGTGCTAGCTGGTCCTTTTCCTCCTCCAGCTGGCGGTACTTGTTTGACAGCTCCTTATGTTCGGCGTACAAGCAATTATACTTATTCACTGCCAGGTCTCTTTGGGCTTGCTCATTAGCCACAGTTTGTTGTAGCGTACGAGCTTTCTTCCTTGTCAGTTCACTATCTCTTACCATCACGCCTACATTGGCCAGGGATGCTTTTGCTGGTTCTACAGCTGCGGTTGCCATAGAAAAGGGATCTTGATCCGTATTCTGCATTATAGTGACCTCTCGGTGGGTAACGATGTCTTCATGGAAGGGACTTTTGATCCTCTCTTCTGATTTGAGGACCATTGCTTTTCTTTTCTTGTCATAGACAAACTCATTCCATTTGGACACCGTACGCTTTCCCGATGGAGTGTACGGGACAATTGGTCGGTTTATGATGTCTATGTCTTCCTCTGTAGGTGGGGTCCGGACTTCCTTAGCAGGGTCTACTCCTTCCTTTTTGGTATCAGAGCCACCTGCTTGAGAGGTGTCTATCTCCATGTCTTGGACACCGGACCCACCTGCTTGGGCATCCTCATCCGCTTCCTGCTCCTTTTCTGCTTCAGCTTGTTCAGCTTCTGCCTCTTTCTGCTTCTGGGCTTCCTCAGCTTCTTTCCACCGGCTTTCCTTTTCTGCTTCTTCATGCATCCTTGCCACTTCAGCTTCATGATGTACTCTTGCTGCTTCTGCTTCTTGTTTCCACCTGGCTTCTTCCCTTAATCTGAGCTCCTCCTGAGCTCGGGCATCTTCGGCTTCTTTCTCCTGCTGCTGACTGGTCTTCTAGATCTTGGCTGAACTAGAGGTTGCTCTAGTTCCTTGGCGACAGATTCGCAGTTCAAACATATTGCTAATTCCTCTGAATGTCTCTTCCTCGGCATCAGGATAGTGGGAGTATTCGAAGTGGGCGTAGATATCTTTGCAATGCTCGGCCACTTTACCTTTTCTTTCGTTCCTGTGGAAGATTACTTCACCGAAGTGGAAGGCTTTCAGCTCTTGAACAAATTCGTTGGCCGAGGCAACCCCTGAAAACTTGTAAGCGCCGATGCAGAAAGGTAGAGGGGGAAAGGAAGCCTTGTGTTGCTTGTGGAGCAATGCTCCAATCCCATCCAAGAAGAGTTGTCTTACTGCTTCTTTGAGCACCACATAGTCTGTGGCATACTGCGGCAATATGTATGGGGGCTTAGTACCTCCAAACATTCTCAGGTAGGTACCTTGCTCCGAAAAGTAAAAGTCCCCATAATCCTCAAGGACTTCCAAAGCATTCTCTGATAGGCAGTTAGGTTCTTCTTTGAACATCTTCTCGTATAGGGGCATGATGAACCCCTCACAGATTAGTTTGTAGCTGGGCTTGTAATTTTGAGCCCACAACATCTTGAATGCGATATAAACCGGGGTGGTGGACCTATCCCATGTACAACCCAATTTGGGGAACTCTATCTTGGCCAAAATACAATCTATCAGATATGAAGACATGAAGAATTCAGCCTTCTTCAAGGCTAGTCCTGGCTTAGCAGCAACTATCATCGAGGCCAGACTATCTGACAGGATAGTGGCCCAGTCAAACACAGTTCCATTGAATGCCACGTAATGGATGATAGGGATCCACTGGATTTTTTATACTGTACCATCGGGCATGCCGAAGATTCTGCACAGCATCAGGGAAATCAATCTAAAAGGAGCTCTCAGGTTCTGCACGTCATATTCATCACTTCCTTTCTTTCTCAAATGCTTCCCTGCCATCAGCAGCTTCTTGGCCATCTCGATGTTGTTCATCTGGCTTAACCATTCATCAGTCAGAGCTTGCTGGACACGGGGAAATCTGTAGGCTGCCGCAAGATATGCGGGTTGAAATGAGGCGATAGCCACTTTCCCGCTATCATTTATCACTCTTCCTTCAGCATCGGCATGTTGGAGTATCCATCCGATCACTTCAGCACAAGGGAACAGCTCAGGGCAAGTAGCGGCTCTAGTTATGCCTGAGACTCTGATATTGAGATAGATTGGTGCTTCCTCCAGCAACATATCTGGGATTTCTTGGTCCCTGATCATTCTATAGATGTCATCCCATCTGATTTCTGGAGGGACACCAGTGGTGCACCTAGTGTCTTGGAGTGAAGTTTCAGTTTTAAGAGGGGCAGGTTTCTTTTCTATCATCTTCGCCTTCTTCTTACCGGTTTTCGGCATCTTGACTTATCCCTGACAACACCCATATACAAGTCATTTTGGGCAACATACTGTGAGGTTTTAACAGAGAGCATCATTGTTTTAATATATCAATAAGATAAGTAAAATGAAGCTGTATATTCAGGAAGCAAAAAACATAATTTGAAACATAAATTGAAACATTTGAATCTCTTAACAGGATGGGTTTGGGATGCTCCTGAGGGGATAGGTTATGTTGCAGACACATTTTGTTCTCGGCTCGATAGGCGAATTGCGGAAGCCATTGGTTTTCGGCTAGATAGGCGAATTGCGGAAGCCATTGGTTTTCGGTTCTGCCCTGGGGACGAAGGTGTCTTTCGTCATTATTGGGCTTGGAAAGGCTAAAGGCGAGGAGACTTGGGTTGGAGAGACTTTGTGACGACAAGGGAGCCCCTTTCACACTTTCGACTCGGTGAGGGCTTCGAATGCTATTGTCACGCACGGCACTTGCCGAGGTGCCCTATGACAAGTCCTAATCCGAGCGGGGCGACGGCGCCGGCGATGTATTGACGGTAAAGGTTAGGGTGGCCATGATTTCAGCTCGCGCGACTTGAATGCTCACGGGATTTTGAACAGGGAAATGGCGCCGGAGACAAGGTTTTGCCCGGGTAGAGGGCATGTTGGGACTGAGGCTTACGGAAGGTCCCGGGGTTTTACGTCCTGAGTTTTCGGCCGGGGACATGAAAAGCCTATAGGGCTTCGACAAATTTTCCCAAAACGAGGGGCGCGGCCCGGGGTTTAAAAATGGGACAAGATTAACCGCCCGCACCCACCATCACTGCTCGAAATAAAATGTTAATGTTTTAACCAATGCCTACGACAATTTTGTATGATGAAAACTCCATTAAACTGTATCTGACGGGCAAAACATAGCCCTTGACGGGTGTTTTGCCCGTCAAAATCCCACTAAAACCCATTGTTTTCCCACAAAAGACAACCCAATAGCGAAATTCAAGGTTAAAATCCTACCTGGCACCATGGGGATCGCTTGAACGAGGTGGTCGCGAGCGCGGATGAGCGAGGTGAGCTGGAGCGATTTGCACGGCGTTCCACGTCGTTTGCCAATCGAAAACAATGGTGCATTGGATCGAGCCCCCACCGTCAATTTATAAAAGACCGGCACGTGCGAGCATTTAGTTTGGTGGGTGGCGCGGTTTAAGTGCTAGTACGGCGGCGATTATGTCAAAATATCTCGATTTCTGTGCGACCGCCATCCGCGGGACCACCTTGCGAGTCACACCCGCCGTTGCGGAAGGATGGAGGGGAAGTTTTCGCTGTTTCGGCTCGCGTAGCGGAAGGAAAACTCCAAACCTTCCACCGTTTCGGGGCTATTTTGCGGAGAGAAACTCGAAACCTTCCGCAAAAGAGACCCGTGTTGCGGACGTATAACGCCACGGCTTCCGCCATTTCGGGAACTACTTGCGAAGGGCTTCCGCTAATCCAAAAAATTTTAAGTCTCGCGGGGTTTCGGGACGATATGGCGAATGCTCCCGATATTTTCGGAAAGCTTTTGTGAATGGCTTCCGTCGTTTCGGGAGGAAAATCCAAAGGTTTCCGCGGGTTTTTTTGAATTTTCTAAGTCTTTTTTCGGAAAGCTTATGTGAACGGCTTCCGACGCTTCGGGCCACTTCGCTGAATTTTTTCGCCGTTTCAGAAGGATTTCATCAAAACCTTCCGCGATTTTAACAAACCAATCCGACTTTTCGGGCGTCTTTCCCAAGTTCTTCCGCCGTTTCGGAGGATCTTCCGCAAATTTTCAATGAAAGCTTCTAAGTTCTTTTCTGAGTTTCGGAAGGGTTTCACTAACCGTTCCCGCCGTTTCGGAATGAAAACTCCAATCTTCTCCGCGAACGGTCAAAACATGTTCTAAGTCTGTTTCGGGAGAGTTATGTAAAAGACTTCCGTCATTTCGGAAGAACAACCGGAATCCTTCCGCGGCATAGTCTCCTCGAGCGAAGGAGTCCGCCGTTTCGGGAGGGTTTTCCCAATCCCTTCCGCAGCTTTCCAATCGAAAAATTCTAAGTCTTTTTCGGGAGAGTAAGGCGAATGAGTCCCGCCATTTTGGGAGGCATACCGGAACCTTTCCGCGGTTGCGGAAGGCTTGGGTGAAGGGCTCCGTCGTTTCGGGAGCAGAGTCGCTTCGGAAGGATTTCATCAACTGTTCCGCAGAAGCAAACGATCGAAAAATTTCCAAGTTTTTTACTTCGGAAGGCTTAGACGGGCGGTTTATGAGATAGGCCTCGGTCATTTCGGAAGGCTAGCCCGAGATCTCCCGCGGTTTGTTCGGCGAGATTTTCTAAGTTCTTTTGCGGGCGTTTTAAGCGAGGGGGTTCCGCTACTACGAGGTTTTAGCAAATTGCTCCGTGATTTCGAGAAAAGAAAAAATCATTTGAAAGCTCTTCTATTTGAGAGTTAAAAACTTCCGGCAGCATTGGGGTTTCTCATGGCGAGACTCTCAGGTTAAAAGCAAAGGTAAAAGCTGGGACAAAAAACGTTTAAGGCAGCCTTTAAAAATTATAAAGGAGGGGCCCCATATGTGCAAAAATTTTGGGGGGGGTGTTGCTGCAACAACAAGTTTTTATCGCAACGTCATGGCGTAACTACAAAGGACTCCCAATCCTAAGGAAAAACAACGGCATGGGCACCAAAATGCTCAAAGGGGTTCTAACTAGGGTACCCATGTTCGGAAAAGCCCTACCGCCACATAATGACACTTCTATAGCAGTGTGAAGGTTCTGTGTCAGTTAAGAAGTGGGGTCGCACCTAGGGTTTATGAAAGTTGGTCAAAAGGTCAAATGCATAATGCATGTGAAAATGACATCTAACCTATATGCCAGGTGTGAAACATACCTGTCGTAGGTGTGAAATGCTCGGAAACAACTTTCATCGAAGAGATCTGGTCAAAAATGCTACTCCAAGATGTTATATTAGTTCAAAACAACGTATAATGGCGAAAACTATAGACAAGTGGGTCTTGAAAATTATAAATACGAACAAAAATTTACAATTTACTATTCATCCATTTGGAGTTTTGTCGTTAGTTTTCACCTCAAAGTTCAACTGCAAATTCCGGGAGCTACAAGCATCCAATCATCGAACTGTCTGGAGAAGGTTGGTAATCTCATCCCCACCTTCCATTTCAATTTTTTTATTTCAAATTTCATTAGTTAAAATTTTTGTTTGTCCATGCCTTACATGTTCACGGCACTACCCGCGAGCTATAACTATGCAGGTCGCGGGTAGGGTTGGGTACACACAGTCAACGCACACGTTGACCGTGGGTACCTGCCTCTGTGAACACAACTACTCGCGGGTACGACCGTGAAGCTAGTTTTTCAAGCAAAAATGACTAAATCTTTGGGTTTTTCTCTTTCCAGGATGGTTCTAGAGTGGAGAGAGAGAGACCATGACCTAGTGGATGAGGCTGTTCATAATGATCTGCATGCACAGCAAGTGCTACAAGCATGTGGTCTATACAAATTTTGAAGCATAGGGGGTTTGAGGGCCCAAAACCTATTACTTCGTCATTTGATAGAGTATTGGGATGTTGATGCGCAGAACTTCAACCTGGATGGAAAAATACTTACACTGGAAGTGGAAGATATCTACTTCATTACAGGTTTGTCCCGCCGAGGTGAGGTGGCAAGCCTTTAGTCTCGAACTGTGGGTGGTGGGATCACCATCCCCGACTACATAGAGAGGTATTGTGTTCCAAATACTCGGGCACTGGGGACTCAGGTGCCCATCCAAGCCATAGCTAACCTGAGAATAAAGGTTGTCGTGGAAAATTTAGTGCGGATCACTGGATCCAAAGCTCTTCACCAGGCATCAAGGCCAGTTATGTTCTATGCATCACAGTGTATGCATCCTATGATATTTGACTGGTGTACTACGCTACTGGGGTCCATGAAGACCCAGCTGACAGAGTACAAGCAGGGGGATGCGAAAAACTTTGGATATGGCAGTATTTTGTGCAGCTTCTTCTTCGAGCGGGTTCTGGGGCTTAGTCCAAGGGTTGAGGTCCCTCCTCATAGTCTCCATGACTCGGTGGGCTAAGGTTTTGACACGACAGGGTGGTGGCCGTTGGGCATCACCATATACAGAGGATTTCTTTCACTATGGGGATCGACAGGTCATAGCGATAGATGACTACCCCTATGCAGGGATAGACTTCTAGCATGATAGAGACATGTTGCTCCCACTAGATGCAGCGTTCGGAGACATTGGTGAGTACTCTTTTTAGGTTTTTTGTGTATTAAATTTTTATGGATTTTTTTATTTTAGATGTAAATGCAAAAATCTATTTGGGGGTAGTATCATGTATTGATGTTTGACTGTTTGCACGCAGATAAGGGCCCAGTGAGTCCCGATGGATTCCTGAGACATCATCGTCGAGGCAGGAGTGATGAGATGGTAGGTACTGCAGCAGAGCGGACACTACAGACTCTGCGATCCAACATATCAGGAATGACTACCAGGGCACCACAGGCAGAGGTGGCACAACTGCGATAGGCTATGCAGCGCCAGGCAGTGGGGGTGCTGGGTAACTGGGTACGACTATTGCAGCGGATAGCAAATGTAGTATAATACTTCTATGAGACACATCCTATCGAGGCGGCAGCTAGGTCTCCTCGTAGGGAGTAGATATCTCAATATCTCATTTTTGTATTGATGTGTATATTTTTGAGGGCTACGGGCTCCAGTTTTGTATCATGACACTACCATTTTGGACATATTATTTATAAAAAACTTTGGTTCTCTGGTTCTACTATGTGTGTATGTACAAATGTGTGAATGTCTTCTTTTATTTGTGTGCTTCATTGTGAATGTCTTTTTTTATTTGTATGCTTCATTGTGAATGTGACAAATGCCAATCTAATACATAGTTAGCGTATGCATCAGATATATGATTAACACTTCTTGGAACGTGAATGTACGTAACTGAAACAAAATGTCGCTCCAAGAGTCTTACCCTTAGGAATTTCCGTAGTAGAATAGGGTCTCTCATGTGGTACTGACCATTCAACTGAGACACAACCAGTTGTGAATCTAGGCGGACTTCTAAATACTGGATGCCATGTAAAATAGCATTGCAAAGTAGCTCAATCACACACTATACTCAGCCACGTTATTAGATGTAGGACCGAGACAGGAACCTCCTGAGGACACAACTAGATGGCCAGGTGAATAAATAACCCAGGCAACAGAAGCAAGCTACTGCGTGTGACAGCTAGCACCATCCACAAAACCTAAGAATGTAGGAAATTTTGCTAACATCTGTCAATCAAATGGAAGCTAATCAGCAGACCCCAAAACCAAAAGCAAGCTAAACTATGTATAGAAATAACTATACAATAGTATACAAAGGGCACTAGCTCGAACTAAAGGTTCGAGCGTAATACCGCTTGAGGTAGAGCCCATTCCTAGGCTCTTTCAAAACATTCCCTTCATAGTCGTCTAATTCATATGCTCCTCTTTCAAGGACACGCCTCACAATGTAAGGACCGTGCCACATGGGGTTAAACTTGCCTTTCCCCAGTTGTTCTTTAGCTTGGTCATACAAGAGGACCAAGTCACCTTCAGCATACTACTAGGGACGGACAGACCTATCATACTAAACTTTAACACGACGTGTGTTGGCATCTATAGCCACGACGGCATCTTGACGCTGCTCGTCAAGCTGCTCAAGGTGGATTAAACATTGCTCAAGACCCATTGTATCAGGGAGGAGCTCTATGGCCAATTTAGGAGAATGGATTTCGCATTCAATCGGTAAAATCAACTCCACACTGTGTACTAACTGAAATAGTGAGAACCCGGTGGTAGTCTTTACTATGGTTCGATACGCCCACAAATCCATATATAACATGATGTGCTAGTTGTTCTTTCTTTGTTGGATGGTATGTTGGAGAATGGTCTTCAAAGACTTATTAACTGCTTCAACTTGACCATTCACTTGGGGATAATAAGAATATGAGTGTTCTTGATGAAACCCAAGCTTGAGAGACAAATCCTCCGTCATCTTGTTCTGAAAGTGACTACCATGGTCAGTGACAATCTCTTTCGGAATACCGAACCAAGTGATAATTTGATTGAACACGAAATCGGCTACTATAGCACCATCGAATTTTATGGTAGGCATGGCCTCAGCCCATTTGAAAAAGTAGTCCATGGCCACTATGATATGATGATGCCCCCCAGCCGAAGCTGGTTTGCAATCCATGAAATCCACCCCCCACTTGGTGAAGGGACCAACGATGACGAACAGATGAAGGGGCATTGGATGTGAGCATATATTCTGAGAAAACACCTGGCAAGGGTGGCATCTCTTCACAGCATTAATGCAATCTTTGAATATTGAAGGCCAAAAGTAACCATCTCGTATAATACGTTGGGATTTAGCAAGCCCGGATAAGTGACCACCACACACCCCTACATGACAATCATTAAGCACCCGCCCCGCTTCTTCGTGAGTTAAACAATGACAGAGAATAGAATCTTTCCTTGGTGATACAAAGTGTCACCGACGATAGTATAATCGTTAGCATGATGTTTCACACGTCGTCACTTGTCTCGTGAATAATGCGGAGGAAACTTCAAAGTTTGGAAATATACAATGACATCCCCATACCAAGGGTCCTCGGACGAGATAAGAAATAAGTGCTCATCCAGAAAGGAATATTCATGAATGACATCCTCATCAAGTCTCGAAAGGTCCGACATAAGCTCAGCAAACACCAACTATTTCACTGATTTCGCCGAAGCAAAATCGAGATCGAACTCCTGAAGGATCACAATCCATTTATTGTATTTCCCCCCTATAAGGGTGTCGTGATAGCACGAACTGAAATGGATTGATATGCGCTACAACTGTAGTTGTTCTAAGAAAAATGTAATGTCGTAACTGTTGGACTGCATGGACAGTCGCAAGCGCCAGCTTTTCCATGTGAATATATCTTAGCTCAGGGTATACTAGATTTCGACTGAGGTAATAGATAACATGCTCGATGAGTGCATCATCAACCTGAACCAAGACCATGCCAATCGTCTCTTGAGACGCGGCCACATAAAGGATAAAATCTCATGCGAAGTCTGGTGGACTAAGCATAGGGGCCGATACCAAAGCTTTCTTAAGGACATCGAAAGAATGTTGGGCTCACTCATCCCAGATAAAAGGTGTATCTTTCTTCAATAAGCGCGCGAAACCTTTGGTAAGATTAGCATAATTGACTACAAATTGACGCAGAAAGGTGCTCTCCCTTGGAGGCTCTGAAGTTGTAACAAGTTGCGCAGAGGAGGAAACCGAAGTATTGCCTCAACTTTAAGAGGATCGACTCTAATACCCTCTTTCGAAACTATGAAGCCCAGAAGGCGACCAGTCCTTACAACAAAGATGCATTTATTAGGATTCAATCGAATCTTGTAGCATATACATCATTCGAGAATCAGGCATAGGTGCTTGGGGTGATCCACTCTCTTGCGAGAATGGCCGGAAAGATCATCCAAGAAAACCTCCATAATCTTTTTAATATCTTGAAATGCGTAGGTCATGGCACGCTGAAACATAGCTCAGACGTTTTTAAGGCCGAAGGGCATTTTTCGATATGCAAACATTCCCCAAGGACAAATGAAAGTTGTCTTATGTTGGTCCTCGGGTTTGATTTGAATCTGGTTATACCCTGAAAAGTCATCCATGAATGAAAAAATCTCACTTTCTGCACAAGCATCCAAGATCTGATCAATGAATGGTGTGGGGAAGTTGTCTTTTGGACATGCACGGTTCAAATTTCTAAAACCAATGCATATGCGGATCGTTCCCTACTTCTTATCCACGGGAATGGGATTTGACACCCATTCAGTAAGGGGAACAGGGTAGATGAAACCAGCTTTGAGCAGTTTCTCCACCTCTGCCTTGATAGCGGCTTCCTTCTTAGGGTTCACAGCACGTACGCATTGTCGAACCGATTTAGCATTGGGATACATTCTAATATCATGTTCAACAATGCGGGGGTCTATTACTAGCGTTTCCTCATATGACCAGGCGAAAGCTTCCCGGAGTTCTGTAAACAAATCAGTGTAAATAGCAATTTCCTCAGGAGTGCAATCGTCACTGATGTAGACATTCTCAACCTTTCCGGGAATATGAGAGATGTTGATCGACGTAGTCAGGAAAATACTAGCCATATTCCCCTCCGCAAAAATATCATGCGACCCTAAAAGAGTCACAAGGTGACCAACCATCTTTGCTAGAGTCATCCTAAACTCTTCCTGTTCGACGAGCTCGAGGTTGGGAAGGAAATAAGAGCGATGGTGCATATCCTCCCAAGACCTCTCACTACCACACATGGCCTCCATAATAGCTTCATCAAAAGGAAAAGTATCATCAAGGTAGTCATGTGAACAAGATGAGTTGGCTTCCCAAACTGGCAGCATAACAGGATCTTCCTCGACTGTCTAAGAAGAAGAGAGATATGGTTTTGCAGTGGCTTGTTGAATATGCTGGTAAGCAAGCTCAAATACAGATAGTGGCATAGACATCCCGACGTGTGTCATGTCTCCAGACATGGAACTCATGGACAGTAAAGTCCATGGATCATTAAAATAGGAAGTCTGGAATGGCATGTTATGTGAAGGAGGAGACGCATCATCGGAAATGGTTCCGATAAAATTCACAGGTGCAGGAAAGTCATAAGTTCCCATTAATGAAGGGTACATACCAACACCCATGTTCCTAGTTGTCGGCTGAGAATAAGTAACCTGTGGGACTATGGATCCTGTGGATGCTGTGGAAGGGGGATGAACGAAATCTGGCTAATCAATGGTCACAATCTTGCCTTCATGAGAAAAGTAGATAACTCTGAATACAGTAGACGTGACAGCCTTCATAGCGTACATCCAATTCTGACCCAGTAAAAGGTTTTAGTCGATGGGCGCATCAACCACCTTGACTTCAATAGGCATAGATTTACCTCCCAGGCAGACACCAAGGGAAAGGATAATTCCATGCGGCTTAAATGACCGACCGTCGAATGCAGTGCGCGTGGTTCTAGACGTGAGTAGAGGAGGAGAGCTGAGAGCTTTACAACAAGTTAACAACTTTACTGATGTGGAAGCACCTTCGTCAACCATCGTACGTTTAACAAAATTCTGAAGGCATGACACCTGGATTTGAAAATCCACGTGGTAAGGTAAGCGATGTTGAACATCAGTAGTATCAAAATTGATAACACTAGGACTTCCCCCATCCTGAAATCCTAACGCACTCAAAAGGGAATGCTTTTGAGAAGGACAGGCCTACAAAAATTCAAGAGTCGGCATGGCACACAGAGTTTGGCCCAAATATTCCATAATTGAGTAGTGATGGGCGGCTCAAGCATTGGGATTATGCGTAGAGCGCTTAAGAACACCTTTCGGTATCCACAGCATATTAGAGGGCTTCTCGATATGCAAGGAATTTTCAAGAGGAGGGGGAGGCTCACTCCCCATATTAGGTTGGGGTGCACCATAATCGCGTTGATGAGTGGCAACACTAACCTCCAATTGAACCATATTCACACATCCATAACCACTAGTATTGGAAGAAGACGTTGTCATTTCAGTAGGTCCATAACTAGTGGTGGGAGCATGCGAAGCCATGTTTTGATGATGAGGAAGGGGATCCTTTAACACAGCTGGGCTCTGTGCCAAATGCTTCGATGCTTCTTTGATTCGAGGACATAAGTGAGTAAGATGATCTTCCCCACAGAGCTTGCATGGAAAATACACCTTACGCCTAGGTTTACGGTCCTCACCATCATTTCCGCCTTCCCGAGGAGGGTTGGCATTCTCCTTACAAAGGGTATTGCAATTGCTATTATTTTTATTCCCATTATTTCAGCCCCTACGGTTGTTTCTCCCCCTTTTATTACCACTAGGTTGCTGGTTACCGAACGGTTTCGTTGATTGCACATTGTGTACATCAGACGACGGGGTGTAAGTGGACAAGGTGTGAACCTGTCCGGGAGTAGATTGGTTTAGCGACAAATTTTATATTTGATTAGCCACCAAATCTACAGGGCGAGTGCTTGCAGATCCCATGATGCCATCGGCATGTGGTCCAGGAACTGACTTGGGCTCATGGCGTGTTCCCGGTGCATCAGGAATAATGTCATACAAAATGCCAGACTGAGAGTATAATAGGTCTAACTGCTGGACTTTCAAGATGGCTTGTTCCTCAGTCACAATTCCTGAAACATCATTAGCAATTTATGGGAGTAGAGACTTGAGGAACCATTCCAACAGAAACTATGGAGGAATGTTGGCTTTCACTAATCTCTTTCGCTGACGCCACTCTTGAACATGGTCAGAAATATGTGTGGCCTTATTATGACGGAAGGTAGACAAAATTTCAATACCAGTATCATAGCGAACCGAACATTGGAAATGATCCAAGAAAACCAAAGCAATCTCATTGAATCCCCTATAAGTGTTCCTAGGAAACTCAACATACCACTTCGCAGCTGCCCCCGTGAGGGTGTGTTGAAATAGTCGTAATCTAACGGAATCGTGATTCAATGAGTTGGAGGAGCACCAAAGGTGAAACATTGTGACATGATCACCCGGGTCCTCACCACCTTTCCCTTCAAACTTAGGAATGTGCGAAGGGAGCTTGGTAGGGACCGGGGGCCAATTGGGGTCGTGACACACTAAATCATTCATGAGCTTCGAAAGATCTGGAAGATTCAAGCATGCAAGGAACGGGAGATGCAGCTAGAAAGCTTGATTATAATCTCCCATAAAAGGTTGGTTGAATGGAACCGATTTATAAGGTGGACCAAAATCTTGACCATGAGCATTAAACTATTGATAATGAGGACCTGACGGACCATAAGCTTGACCATGGCCATAAGGTTGCTAACCTCCTCCGACCTGACCCGTATGAGAGTAAGCAGGTATATAGGTATTTTGGGAACCATATTGAGGTGGGTTGTACTAGTGGCCAGCACCGACTGTGTTGTAGTAAGGGTTGCCACCATAAGTATGGAGCATATACGTACTATTCATAGTGGGAATTGAGTTGTAATGACCATAACGGTGAGGTATGTTCCCACCCCCAACATTAGGACTAGCGTGATCGGTGGTGTGGTGACCATAATCATGAGAAGTATTCCTAACCCCAACATTGGTGTTACTAGTAGCAGGAATGGTGGCATTATGACCATGAGGATAAGATATATTCCCACCTCCTACATTAGTATTACTAGTAGTGGTAGTGGACGAAAAAGTATGCGGTATATGTCCACCCCCGTTGTTAGGAGGAGCATTAACATTCGCAAAAGTGGTCATGGGTTGACGGGTAGTGATATGTGTATTAGGTGGTGGATGGCAAGTCGTGTTTTGAACAGTGTTCCTATCAGGTTGGCTAGCCCTAGGAGGCGGTCGCCTTCCAACATTAGCATTGTTAGGAGGAATATGACCAGTCCCCATACTATGTGTGTGAGTGGACAACGTGGTGCCCCTGGCGATGGTATTTCCCCCAGTGGGTACAGTGTTGCTAACACCATGAATGGTGCCAGCATGACTACCAAAAGCAGTGGAAGGATCAACTGTGGTGTAATTTGGCATACCATAAGAGAACACGGTAGGGTTGACCGTAGGGATAAAATCATCATGGACCTATGGAATCCGGTATAAATAATTATGTGGAAATGAAGGATCGAATGGGTCGTCCTTGAGTGGATCTGGACCAAAAAAACAGGTTTGGTCTCAAGTGGATCCCCCCCCCATGCCTCACGAGGAGTAGGGGTGTTTGAAGTGTGCTCAACTCTACCCGATGGACTCGTAGGGATTTCTCCTGTGTCAGAGTGTGCAGCAGTCATATCATCTAGGACGTAAGTCTCATAAGAATTTGAAGACTCGGAGGGAGCCCATCGGCATCCTTTAGCAATGCGGCGTGAAAGTTCGGCAGGCTGCAAACCATCCAACCGATGGGATCGACGGAGAGTAGGACTACGCACCATGATATCTCCAGAAAGAATAAAAAATCAAAACGTCCCCTAAAGGCCAACTATCGATAAAAAATAGTAAATCAAAAGCACACACCTAGAGAAACTGTTAACACCCAAAAAGTGCTCACTACCTCATCTACCCCATTACATGACTC
The DNA here is from genome assembly GCA_027924585.1 of Larix kaempferi. Lineage (NCBI taxonomy): Eukaryota > Viridiplantae > Streptophyta > Pinopsida > Pinales > Pinaceae > Larix > Larix kaempferi. The sequence goes on along the minus strand of BSBM01001051.1, from coordinate 12,910,655 downwards.
ATTTGTCCATTTTCCTACCATATTTAGCTTCAAAACCCTCAAATCCCATTAAAAAGCCTCCAAAAGGCCTAAAACGCCTCCAAAAGGCCACAAAACCATCAAAAAAGCCTTAAAAAGGCTAAAAAACCCCTTTTCCCTCCAAAAATATCCAAAATTCCTCCAAAATAGCAAAAACCCTATAAAAAGGGAATAAAAAATATAAAAAATGCCAAAAAAGAGGAAAAAAGGAGGAAAAAACCCTATACAGCTGACCTAAACCATATGGTTCCCAAAACCATGGGCCAGCACTCCACCACCAAAAAACTATAAATAGGGGATGGAGACCCCTCATTTCATATCCAGAATCATAAGCACCCTTACTCTGCCAAAATAGCTCTTGAAACCCTAGCTCACCCTTGAGCTACTTTCACCTTGAGAGCCCCTTTTGGCCCATTCCCACCATTGGAGAAAGAGAAGGAGCAAGTTGGAGCTTGGAGCAACCCTCTTGGGCCATTGCAAGAGCTTCACCAACCTTCACATTGGAGGTAAAATTAATACAAAAAACCATTCTTTATATCTTGTCTTTTCTGTTTCATGCATATGTTTAGAGTAATTTATATTTCTGTTTTAGCATTTTAATTTGCAATTTACTGAACTGCTACTAAGGAGTCCCTTCTCCTTAGTAGGTACTCATTCGCACAAGCTAGGGGTAAAACCCTAGCTACATTTTTGGCGACACCCCTAGGTTTGAATTTCTGGTTACAATTTTTAAATATTTTTTTTGTTCGGCTGTCCCTTTCGGCCGCCGTAAACCGAATCTTTTCCCCCTACAGTCGCGTTCCGACCGCGTCTTTCAGGCACTTACCTACGACCCGACCGCAGCTCTCAGACTGTTTCCGGTGACCTGCCGGCCGTTTTCAGTCTGTTACCTGTGATCCGACCGCGGCTATTAGCCTGTTTGAGATGGTCTGACTGCGGCTATTACCCTGTTTTCTGCGTCTCGCCTGCGGCTTTCAGCCAGTTTCCCGCAACCCGCTGGCGCCTTTCGACGTTTTTCCTGCGTCCCGCCTGCGGCTTTCGGCCAGTTTTCTACAACCCGCCGACGCCTTTCGGCGTTTTTCCTGCGTCCCGCCTATGGCTTTCGGCCAGTTTTCCGCAACCCGCCGGTGACTTTCGGCGTTTTTCCTGCATCCTAACTGCGTTTTTCAGCCCAAAACCCGCAACCCACCTGCGACTGTTCAGCTGTTTTCCGCGATCCGACCGCTCATATTTGCCAAAAACCCGCAGTCTGTTTTCTGCATTTTTCTCTATTTTGAACCCTGCACTTTGCTGCACTATTTTCTGCCCCAGCACAGCCATCTGTCCTACCTGCAGCCACCCTTCCTTACAGCCTTTTCTGCAATTTTATTTATGTTTCATTTACAAAATCGTTTTTACATTTTCAGCACTTTAAATTGAAAAAAGAAAATTGTGCATTTCAAAGGTTAACTTCTGTCTTGTTATTGCTAGTTAGAAAGTTGCCCTCCCTAGTGGCACTTTTTACTTGGGTTCATCATCATCTCACACACACACACTCTGTCACCTAATTCAAGTGAGCCTTAAAAAATACCTAACACAACCAACTTTCTAACACATAAGAATTTTTGTAGTTAGGTAGGATCGGGGGGATAGGCTTCCAATAACACCCCTTGGTTGCTTACACTTGAGACATAGTTGTTGTCCAATTAGGGAACCAAAATCCCCTAGTATTTTTTGGCACGGTCACAACCAGTTTATCAGAGGGCCTCTCCCCTAGGAGGGTTGAAGTCGCCAGACTGGTTCCGGAGGCCTGAGTGGAATACTGCAATCCATTCAGTAACCGAAAGCTACCTTTTGCAGTTCTCGGGGTATTTCTGTATGGGGGTACTACGATAAAAGGACCAAACGACAGATTCAGCTTTTCTGGACGTGTCATGAATGGGGTATCTTAGTTGCCTTTCTTCTAGGATTGACTACCCGGTTTCCCTCCCGGTAGGGGGATATCTTAGCCACTTGTCTCTCCTATCCATATTGTCTGACTTGGATTTCATCACCTTGCAGAGGATATGTCTAGTTGAGTCAGAATACTATCTAGTTAGGTGTTTGCTTGTTCCCTTACCTCCTGTTGGTCTAGTGAGTCCACCATTTTTTATTTTTAGGAAACCTGCTGCTTGTTGGTATTCTGACCATTTGTGTTGATACTCCACCTATTGTAACATAGCTGCTACAGTGGGTGTTTTGAGTTGGTTGTTGGCCTGAGTGCCCTATTTTTTGAGCTCTCCTTCTGCACACTCGGTTGCATTAGGATTTTTGAGTTGTTTTTTACTCACCTCAACCCCCAGAGATTTGACACCATCTGTCACCATTGAGTCCCCAAGACATTCTCGGCGCCTCAGGGGTGAGCCCCCACAGCACGGTTCACTTAACACCACCCGTCATCGACACAGATCTTCATCACTTGATACCACTTATCATAGAGCTCGAGCCTTGTCACTTGACTCCACTCGTCAGCGGCATAGGACTCCGTCACCCAATCTTGACGCCCCTTATTTTACCTCTGATTCTGAGGCAGAGTCTGAGAACCCCATTTACACTGCCCCTACTAGCCCCATGGCTGGCACGACTTCCACCCCTTTCTTTGTAGGGACCATTGGTGGCACATACACCACTATGCCAATTACCACACCTGCTTTGGGTATACCCTCCATGGGGGCCGTGACCACCATTCCAGTTACTGTACCCATTCCCATACCTAGCATACCTACCACCACTCCACCAGTGACTTACACCACCCATGGTGGTGCAGGACCCTCCTATACCTCAGTTCCCCCACTTGGGGGCAGTATCCCAAACCCTGCCCCTCCACTTGGGGGCATTGTCCCCAACTTGGTCCAACCCACTACTGTGTCACATCCTTCTTCCAGTTTGCCATTCATGGCTAGCCTCAACCTGCCTGACCTAGCCCGATTGACTAACGATCCCATCCGACACGACCCTGCATGGCCTCACATGCCCACCAAGCTCCCCTCTGACATCCCTAAGTTCGAGGGCAAGGCAGGTGAGGACCCTGAAAACCATATTATGTCCTTCCATCTGTGGTGTTCCTCCAACTCCATAGTGGATGACTCTGTTCACCTCCGCTTGTTACAGCGCACCTTCACTGGCTCTGCAGCTAAGTGGTACATCAAGCAACCCCATGGGACCCATGCCACCTTTACTTCCCTTGCCTCGACTTTCCTGCAATTCTTACAGTTACCTATCCGCTATGACTCGGGAGTTGAGATTCTCCTGTCTTGCAGACAAAACATGGCTACCCACATCATGGACCACATTCATGAGTGGCGTCGACGTCGTAGCCTCTGCAAAATCAAATTAGACGACCGTATCTTCTTAGATTGGTTCCTCAAATCCCTTCTTCCTATCATTGCTAAGGATGTAGCATCCGAAAGACCCCAGTCTGAAGAAGAGGCCATCCTTAAGGCCCAGCAGTTCGACCTCATTTATGCCCAGTCGGGTTATCTCTATACCATTATACGAGACGCCCCTCGTGATGATTCCTCCCAGCATGATGCATCGGGGGCATCTCATGCTGCAGACGGCATCATCGACCGTGTTTCTTCGCATCCCCAACCCTTTTCCATAGCACGTCCTAACCCTGGCCCTGACCTTTCGCGGGCTACCTCACAGTCTGGAACAACCAACCCGTATGCTCCTATGACACATCACCACCCTTCCCATGGACCCACCTGCCCACCTCAGTGCTTCAGTCATGCGCCCCTCACTTATACCCCCCCGGCCGCACCTCAGCCCTATTACCACCAGTAGGCTGCACCAGCTCACGCGCCTTCCCAAGCCCAACCCGCTTATTACCCGCCACAGGCAACCCCTATGGCAAACCCACAACCTGCTCCGCAGACATATCAGCAACCCCCTCAGGGTGCCGCACCTGCGCAGCCTCACCCTACATATCACCCACCGCAACCTGCTCCAGCACCTGCACAACCCCAGAACCCACGTGTTGCTCAAGGGAAAGTTTACGCCCAACAAAACCCATAGCCAAACCAAAACAACCAACGCAACCAAGGCCAACAAAACCGTGGCAAGGGCCGTAACCGCGAGAACAACCCTCCTCCAGACCAAGGTGGTCAACCTCCCAATCCCCCAGACAGCAATAATGCGACCCCTGCCAACCAAAACTCTTATCGGCCACCCAAGCAGGCTAAAAACCCTAATTTACGAACAAACCATCCTTGTTCTATTTGCGAGGTATATGGCCACTACACACATGCTTGCCCACATTTAGAGCGAGATAGGAAACTCTGGGTTGATGATGCCCATCGCCAAGGGCACGCAGCTCTTCCAGCGCCACCCAACCCCCCAGCACCTCAGCAACCACCTTTGGTGCTTCAAAACCCCTTACCAAACCAAGGCATAGTGAACACTCAGCCGTTGGCTCCCCCTCAAGCTAACATGCCACCGCAACAACAAATCACTTACGCCACTCCCGATCAACCCATGTTTGACTTAGGTACCCACCACTTGTTGATGATGTCATCCGCTGATGTCAACCTCCAAACTCGTCGGAACCAATATGGCTCCACCTCTGAAGCCCCTCCCACTGATAAAACCACTAACGCTCATCCCACTGATCAGGCATTATGTATACCTCTACCTCCAATAGATGGCGCTTCCAAAGCACCTCGTTTCCCACTTCACCGTATCAACAATAACCCCAATGCGCGTGTTGCGTCAAACTACAACATTGTAGACGACTTAGCCCAATCCCCCGCAGCCATGTCTGCGTTAGAAGTCTTGAAAAACTGCCCTTCCCAGCGCAAGACTTTACTCTCAGCCATTGGGGCTATTGACCCAAATGATTCGAATTTGATGGCATTTGATTTGGACCAGTCCGAACCTTGCCTTCCTTCCACTTTAGCATTCCAAGTTTCTGTTTCCGTTTGGAATCTTGTCATCCATCGGTGTATCATCGATGAAGGTGCCTCCACATGCGTTATGTCCACATTCGTATGGCAGAAGTTGGGATCCCCTACTCTTCAACAGTCCACCACTACATTACGCGCCTACGACGGTCGTTCAGCTCAACCCCAAGGTCTCCTAGCCAATGTCCCTGTCCAGTTAGGTGGTAAAACCGTCCTCATTGACATAGAGGTCATCAATGCCCAGCTTGATTACAACCTCTTACTCGGTCGCAGTTACATGTATGCTATGCGGGCGGTAGATTCCTCTGTCTTTCGTACCATGATGTTCCCCCATGACGGACGCGTGGTCAAGATCGACCAACTCACCTACTACGATCCAAATGCCCCCGCTACACCCGAAAATGTTCTCCCCATGGTTGAACAACCTGTTAGTGGTGCCGCTACCTCGTTTGTTTCCTCCTTGGGACCTGGAGTTTACTCAGATCCGCCGATGACATCCACCTTCCAATCCATTCCTCCCCCGTCATTTGCGCCCGAATTGTCTGACTTATGTACCCTTTCCCACGATACACAAACACCTAACAATCAACCACTCTTGTTTCCTAAACCACCATTGGTACCTAGCCACATTGGTGTTACACCCATCCATACAATCCCCTTCCTAGTCCCTCCCTCGGGAGTAGTAAGCGCCCCAGTTATGGCTACCCTTAGCCTCCTTGGGTTAACCTTGGGATTACCCATATGGTATCTTTCGCCTCCCGTTCCCCCGCCGACACCAAGCATCATCCTACAACTAGTGCAACCCATGTCTACTACCACTCAGCCACCCCCCAGTGTCTCTACCCCTTCGTCCTCCACGAATACCCCTCCTCCTCCCAAACCCACTGGGGGGAAAGGCCCCCAACCTTACACTGCTGTACCACCTCCCAAGACAGTAAAAAAACCCCCCGTGTTTCGTGCTCCTCCCAAATGCTCGTTGTGCGATGAGTTAGGCCATGCAACTCATCAATGTCCACAGTTACCTGCATTACGGGAACACATGCAGATGCTTGACGATGACCCCAATATCCCGGTTGTCAAACTAGATCCAACCCCTAAGCCTTGTGATAAATCATTACGCACTAACCACCCCTGTGCCATATGCGGTGTTCATGGGCATTACTCACATCACTGTCCCGATCTCCCCGATTACAGAGCAGCTCTCTATGAGATTAACAATCTGGATCTTGAGACGGCACCACCCACCATTGAGGAGATTCACCCCTCGATCTCACCCCCCATCCGGGGATATTAACACCATTTACATGATCTCTTCAACTACCGATTTGATGGCCCACACTTTCTGTACTGATGAGGAGATTCTTGAGGCACTCACTGCCTCGGAGTATCCTTGGGATGACATGCACCATCGTTCGTATTTCCTCCCAGAAGCATCTTCCTCTAGCACTGCTACCCAATTTGCAGTTGAATCCAAATATTTCCTTCCTACCAAGGTCGACTGGTTTAAGGACCCTATTCCTACTCTAGATGCCTTTGAGGAAGGTAACATGGCCAATATTTCACCCGTCATCCAAATTGATATCATTTCCCCAGGAGGTACACCTGAACTCATAACTTTAGGAGCATCCTACAGTGAGCATGAGATTGAGGAGTACAAAAAACTCTTCCAGGAATTTCGTGATGTCTTTTCCTGGTGCTATATCGAAATGCCTGGTCTGGACCCCGCCATTATAGAGCACCACATTGACACATGGCCTGATGTACCCCCCGTTCATTAGAAACAGCGTCCCATTCATCCCTCAAAGCTCCCAGCTGTCAAAGCAGAGATTGAGAAACTTCGCAAGGCAGGATTCATTTATCCTATTGCTTATACCACCTGGGTTTCAAACCCCATTCCTGTTAACAAAAAACAAGGCACCATTAGAGTATGTACTGACTTCCGAGATTTAAACCACGCCTGTCCCAAAGACAATTTCCCCATGCCATTTATTGACCAGCTCATCGATGCTTGTGCAGGGCATGAAGTCCTGTCTTTCATGGATGGTTTTTCCGGATACAATGAGATTCAGATCCGAAAGGAGGATCAGTACAAAACTGCCTTTACTACCCCATGGGGCACCTTTGCCTATCGCGTCATGCCTTTCGGCCTCAAAAATGCTGGTGCCACCTTCCAGCGGGGCATGACCTATTACTTTCACGACTTGGTCCATGTCTTGCTAGTCTACCTTGATGACCTTATAGCTCGTTCCCAGAAACGATCAGACCACCTTAACGACCTTCGGCAAGTTTTTCTGCATTGTCGCAAATACCAAATCTGCTTGAACCCACACAAGTGTGTCTTTTGCATTCCGACAGGCTGATTGCTGGGTTTCATTGTTTCCCAGAAAGGAATTACTGTTGACCCCCTGAAATTCCAAGCCATCTTAGACCTTCCCTCTCCTCGTACGCTCCGACAGCTCCAAAGTCTGTAGGGGCGATCCAATTTCCTCCGTCGTTTAGTTCCTGATTACGCTACCAATGTTCATGGTTTCTTGCACCTGCTCCGTTCCCACATACCCTTTGTCTGGGATGAGCAAGCAGAAGCTGCATTCAGAGCCCTCAAGAAATCTCTCACACAAGCCCCCTTGATCTCCCCTCCGTATTTCTCTCAGGACTTCATCCTCTACATCTCGGCATTCGAGCATGTTGTGTCCGGAGTTTTGATTTAAGAAGACGCTTCTCACCAGGAGCATGTCATTTATTACATTAGCCAGACCTTGTCTGGACCACCTCTATGTTACCCATATGAGGAGAGACTCGCCCTAGCTGTGGTCTTCTCCGTCCAAAAATTGCGACACTACATTTTACTTAGTCATACCACAGTCATCGCCGACTCCAACCCCATGGTATATCTCCTAAACTGGCGGATACTGCAAGGTCGTGTGGCTAAATGGGTCATTATCCTCCAGGAATATGACCTTACTTTCAAAACCCCTAAGAGCACCAAAGCCCTTGCACTTGCCCAGCTCATCACCGATCTGCCCTCCCTTCTACCATCCCCCCAAATCTCTGATGAGTTACCTGACAATCATTTGTTCACCATCTCGTCTGATGACCCATGGTACAGTGATATTTTGCTATACCTGCGCACGCAGAAGTTCCAACCCAAAGTCACCCGCAATGAACGCCGTCGTATCCGTCACCAGGCCTCTCGATATCTCCTCTTAGGCGATGTCCTTTACCGGCGGGGGGTTGACACAATTCTTCGTCGTTTCCTTACACACGAGGAAGCTGAACACATCCTTAATGACTATCATAGCGGTGCCTATGGTGGCCATTTATCTGGTATGGCCACCGCCCAGAAGTTCGTCCACGCTGGATATTTCTGGCCCACACTCTTTACCGACTGCATCACAGCGGTCAAGCATTGCCATAACTACCAACTTTTCGCCCCCAAGGCCTGGACACCTCTTGCTCCGTTACACCCAGTGGTCACCGTTGGTCCCTTTTGTAAGTGGGCCATCGACTTCATGGAGTGTAGACCCCCGTCTGCCAATGGCCACAAGTATATCATTGTCGCCATTGATTACTTCACCAAATGGGCGGAAGCCATGCCCACTTTCAATTGTACCGCTGACACCGCTGCTCGATTCTTTTTTAACCACGTTATCACCCAATTCGGGGTTCCTAAACAGTTGGTCTCAGACCATGGTTCCCACTTTGAAGATTTCATTTGGCACGAGTTATCCACTCTCCTAAAGTTTGAACATCAATTTTCCTCTGCTTACTACCCCCAAGGGAACGGCCAAGTAGAGGCCATTAACAAAATCTTAAAAACCATCCTCCAACGCACTGTTGACCGACATAAGTCCAATTGGCACCACATTCTCTTCCCCGCCTTATGGTCTTACCGTACATCCACTAAAACCGCCACTGGTTTTACCCTGTTTCATTTAGTTCACAGTGTCGAGTCTGTCCTCCCCATCGAGTGTCAGACACCTGCCTTACATATCTTCGTTGAGCTTCTCCCCGATACCTCCCCACTTGAGCAACGTCTGCTATCCCTCGAACAAGCTGATGAACACCATCGTGCCGCTTTCCAGACCATTGAAGCTGCCAAGAACCGCTCCAAAGCTGGTTATGACAAACACATACACCCTCGAACTTTCCACGAAGGGGACCTTGTCCTAGCCTATGACCAAGCCCATGACAAAACCGGTAAAGGGAAGTTCGAATCCATGTGGCAAGGCCCTTACATCGTGCAGACTTGTCTCAGCAAAGGGGCATACATTTTAGCCGACTCCGAAGGTCACCCTTTGCGCAACCCCCGTAATGGGTTGTATCTTAAGCGTTTTTACCCATAAATGAAACTGCGACATCATTGGTTCACATTGTACAGTTTGCTCTCTTTTTTGTTTTTCACCTTTTTTACCGCGATCTTACATTCGTCATTTTTGCATGACCACAGATGGACCATCTTCCACCTTATTGCACTGGCTTCGTCGATGCAGCAAGCCGCTGGTCTCCCAACCTGGCTTCTGCAGCATGGGTCTTATACTCCCCTTCCCATGAAATGATTCACCTTGACGGAATCTACATAGGCGCTCCTACCAATAACCAGGCGGAGTATGATGCTGTGACCGGTCTCCTAACTGCTTCCCTCCAGATAGGCATATGTCACCTTGATGTGTTCCTTGACTCCCAGCTGCTTGTCTCCCAGCTCAACAACTGCTACCAGGTGTGTGATCCCTGCCTCTTTAGAAAATTTCTGTGCACAAAACAACTCAGCCGATAGTTTGAATCCATAACATTCACCCATGTCCCAAGAGCTCAAAATAGTGTCACAGATCAAATGGCCAACAACATCCTAGATTGGCACATCAATCACACCATGTAAAACCTCCATCATGCTCAACATCTCATAAAAATCTATAAAAACCCAAAAAGATTGCAAGGGGCATCCACGTGCCTATCATCACATGAACATTTGCATCCATGTGCAATAAAAATAAAAACACATAACATACACAAGGGGCATGCATGTGCCCATCACCCTATGCTACTTGCATCCATGTGTAGTACAAACATACAACAAACCATAAGCGCATTCACGTGCGTACAACTAAAACATCATCGTAAAAAGGTGCATCCACATGCATATATATATATCAAAAAATACATGTTCATCAGCTATACATGTCCTGAGTACCCCGTACTCATCTATACACAAAAAATATCTATACATCTCATAAGATACATGCCGGAGCTACAAAACTTGGGGGGAGTCCCCTGCACTCCCTAATGAGAGTCATACCCTGCATCACTGCCTGCATCAGCTGCCTCTGAGTCCTCCCCTCGCTCCTCCTCTGGCAGCTCCTCATCCCTTGCGGGCTCCTGTGCCCGAGCCCTGTCCTCTAGGATCGCCACCCGGATCGCAATCGACCGGAACTCCCGAAGCGCCCTCATACAATCCTGAACTACATCGGGATCCACATCCTGCCATCCCTCGTTGGTCACTCCAACTAGTAACCAATCCAGCATCACTTGTACAGACTCCAAAGTCCCCTCTGCGTCCCACCGACGCACCTCCCCTCGGCCTGGTAAGGCTGGTACTGCCACATGTCCCCTACGTGCAACATGTCCTGGCGGTGGTCTCGGACCCACATCTGTAGATCACACATCAGTCAGTAACAATATATATCATAACACACATCATACATAAATCTTGACATCTATAACATGCAAGTAAATCAATACGTACCGTCTGGTTCCCATGCCTGGCCTGGCGCCCGTGGCGCCTCTGGATCCCCCGTATAGTCCATGTCCCTGTACGGATAGCAATCCAGTGGCAGTGGAATCTATAGCCACTACAGGTATAACTCCTGCGTAAATTATCTACCAACCTCGCCGCCACCATGGCGGCGCATCATCTCTCCCCACTGCACCATCCGCGGCTCCCTCAAACCTCCTGCCCTGATCGGTACCCGCAGCCGCAGGGTGGGTACCCTCTCCATGAAGAACGCACATAGGAAGGAACCATAGAAAAACCCCTTGCTAGATTGCTTCACTGCTGTCAGCTGCCGCTGAACACAGGTGAGGAACATCTGGCCCCACGCAAAGTAGACCCTGTACAGTACGCACTCCACGAGCTGCATCTGGCCCCCGGACACCTTCTCCAGTCACTGGGACCCCAACACACGAACCACGCATGCTGCAATAGCCTGCACTGCAGGCTCCTGTAGGTCTATCACCTGGAGTGCATTCCTATGCACCCTAGCTTCTGGAGCACAGTACCGCTCCAGCATGTCCTCCATATCCACATTTGCGGATACTCGCAGCTGCGTATTCCCCACCCTACCCAGACCGGGAAACCCCGTCAGGAAATGTACATCTGTCAGGGTGAGGTCCACCCTCTCACCCTGCACCCTGAATGCCTAAATGTGTGGCTCCCAAAAACTCACTAGCCTATTCAGCAGCAACCCTGCCGAACGCATCATAGGTACCTGCGCAAACTTCAGCAGTCCGCACAATCCCAACACCGCCCGCACATGACGATTATCCCAGATGAAAGCCACTATCTCATCTGGGATCTCCCGCTCTCTCCATAGTACCAGCGGCATCCTATCAAACACGCAAGGCAAACTCATCAGACTCATGTCAATGAAATAACCCCCCCCCCCCTGGGGAAGTCCTAATAGCTCGCTCCACAATGCGGCTTTAGGCCCCCTTGCCGTGGTTTCCGACCGCGACTGTTTGGCCCACAGTCGCGGTCCAAAACCACGACTATCAGTCCCAAACACGCGGTACTAAACCGCGTGTTCAGCCTCGGAACACGCGGTCCCAGACCGTGTGTTCCACATCGAACCCCGCGGTCTCCACGCGCGTCATCCGCTGTGGAACCCACGGTCTCCGACTGCGGATATCTCCTGAAAACCCGCGGTCCACCCCACGTGGACCGTACAAATACAACCTGGGACCCACTCCCCACCCCCCGAACCCAAAAAACGTGCAGGTATGAGTTTGACGGAATACCTGTATCTCCCGGATCTGAAATCGACCGGTCAGATCATCCAGAAATGCTACCTCACCTCTAGTCCACTCTGATCACTAGTCAAAGTCAAATAGTACAAATGACACTTGTCATATTGGACCCACTCACTATTTATAGTCCATTGACTTTTTCTTGTTTTTGTCATTCTGAACCCATACGGAGTCCATTTTTCGAACCGTTTCCACCACTGGAATCAACATGACGAGACTGTCATGATGGTTAACTCGTTGCATTATTTTTTCCACATCATTTTTTGCACATTTTTTAGACGCCACTAGTTTCCTTGGTTTGCGTGCCACTTCGGCTGCTCTCCATTTTTTGCATATTTTATATCATTGGATTCATTTTTCCGAGTCGATGATGATGCTTGAGATCATTTCTCGCTCTCACCCCCATATTTTTCGCGTGTTTTTTCCAAAACGCCCACCATCACCTCGGTTTGCGTGCCACATTGGCCGTTATCCATTTTTTGACACTCATTATATCGTCGGATTCATTTTTTTGGGCTCGTGATGATGCTAGAGATCATTTCTCGCTCTCACTTGGTACAGTTTCGACATTGTGTCCCGACACCTTGCTGCCTCGGTTTGCACGCCACATCGGCCGCCATCGAATTGTTCCACTTTTTTCCATGAGCCATTCACTCTTGTCATTCTGCAAATATTTCGTTATTTTGCCACCATTCATTACCCCGAAAGGAGGCCCACCAGTGTTCCCCCCCACCCTCGTTCTTGGTCATCATAAATGTTCCTTGATTGAGCACTTCCTCCTTGCCTGGCCATTCCTTTTGTTCGGTATAATTTTATCCCTTTTTCGGGTCGGACAAGTCCTTTACGAAAAAGGCACTTAGGGAGTTTCTGTTAAGCTCTTTTCTGACTCCTAAAACAATGAAAAGATCACCGAGCAATCTTGCTTCCTTTCATGCTCGTTAAAGTACCTGAAAGGGCGTCTATCTGGTATAAGTTTACCCCTTTTCCGGACCTGGTAGACTAATTATGAAAAAGGAATACTCTAGTCACACCGGCTAGAAGAGTTCTTCATTGCATCCTTTTATGCTTCTTTGGGCCTTGGAGACTAACACACGAAAAAGCAACCCCCTGGAGTCTTCTTATCACTTTCAGACTCTCTAAAATTGAAAGCAACCACGAGCATGAACTGTCCTGGGCTCGTAAAATCCACACGACAGTACCATTCCATCATTTCAGAGTCTTCTTATCGCTTTCAGACTCCTTAAAATTGAAAGCAATCACGAGCATGAACTGTCCTGGGCTCGTAAAATCCACACGACAGTACCATTCCATCATTTCAGAGTATTCTTATCGCTTTCAGACTCCTTAAAATTGAAAGCAATCACGAGCATGAACTGTCCTGGGCTCGTATAAATCCACACAAAAGTACCATTTTTTCAACCCACTTCTTCTAGTTCCTTAACCCATGAAGAACTCCCCTCGTGCCTCCTGGCACTATGATCAATCATCTTGGTAGCACCCCCAATCAGGTCGCCTTTGTTCAGAGTAGTCTGCAGTCTCCTGCCATTTTACACCAGCCTGAGTATCCCTCATACCAATCACTATCCTTGATCCATTACAGCTATGATCCCTTTCCCATCAGTCAGTTTCATATGCTGCCCGATCATCCCCGCCATCATACTCTGAACAAAGGAAGTTTGAGTCCACCCACTCTACTTTCCCAGTTATCCCCCACAGTTTGTCAGTCCTACCATCAGTACTATCACACTTCAGTTCTCTACCTCGCGCTCCTATCAAGGAAACATCATTGCCTTGCTAGTTGCAGGTCTCCCTCTATCGATGACAGCCCCTCTATTCCAGAGGATATACCCAGAGGTCCCTGTGCCTTGGACCCACCACCATCTGTGGTGAGTGCCTACGGATCATTTTGAGAGGAGTCATCATTGCCTCTCCGAATGGTTGTTTCTCACATGCTCGACGTCAGCACCTTGATCGCATCGTTGAGAATCGCGCAGGGTTTATATCCCTTCCATTTTTGGTCGAAGACCCCGGATCTCCCCCGACTCTAGCACATTGGTGAGTCACTTCGGAACGCCCAGTTATATGTTCCCATGGATGTCTGGGTTGCGTTGGTGATTGTATTCGGAATCCATCCAGTTATATGCTTCCTTGAGTACCCAGTTCAGTCCCAGTCCCATCCCAGTTCAGTGTACCATTGAGAGTATGACCCCTTGTCACTCTGATCCAGCAGCTCATCAATTCCTTTGGTACCACACTCAGTAGCACTGTTGTCATTCCAGTGTATCAGTACTTCAGCTCAGACATGGTCAACCCAGCAGTATGTCCCAAATTTGTGTCCTCTCTGGACCCTCATGATGTACACAGTGGTTCTCTATGTATCCTACAGGTCCCCCTTTTTCGGGCCTTACAATTATTTTTATATATCTTGATACGAGCATGGGAATGCTTGCCTCATCAATATATTGAGATTCTTCCTCATTCAGTATTTGAGGTCATGTATATGTCAGGTCCCCCTCTTTTGGACCACATTGTTATTGTTTTATATCTTGATACGAGCATGGGAATGCCCGCCTCGTCCATATGATCAGATGATTCCTCATCCATTATTGAGGTTATGTACTTTTAGTTTTTGCAGTTGTTCGGGATCGTTGTTCCGGGATCCAGTTTGTTTCTTCTCTTCTCCACACCCCAAGAAAACCATTTAAAGACTTATGATTTCTATCGGCCATACGATGAGCTCCTACCCTCACACATCAGGGGGCAATCTGTTAACACCCAAAAAGTGCTCACTACCTCATCTACCCCATTACATGACTCATTTGTCCATTTTCCTACCATATTTACCTTCAAAACCCTCAAATCCCATTAAAAAGCCTCCAAAAAGCCACAAAACCATCAAAAAAGCCTTAAAAAGGCTAAAAACCCCTTTTCCCTCCAAAAATATCCAAAATTCCTCCAAAATAGCAAAAACCCTATAAAAAGGAAATATAAAATATAAAAAATACCAAAAAAGACAAAAAAAGGAGGAAAAAACCCTATACAGCTGACCTAAACCATATGGTTTCCAAAACCATGGGCCAGCACTCCACCACCAAAAAACTGTAAATAGGTGATGGAGACCCCTCATTTCATATCCAAAATCATAAGCACCCTTACTCTGCCAAAATAGCTCTTGAAACCCTAGCTCACCCTTGAGCTACTTTCACCTTGAGAGCCCCTTTTGGCCCATTCCCACCATTGGAGAAAGAGAAGGAGCAATTTGGAGCTTGGAGCAACCCTCTTGGGCCATTGCAAGAGCTTCACCAACCTTCACATTGGAGGTAAAATTAATACAAAAAACCATTCTTTATATCTTGTCTTTTCTGTTTCATGCATATGTTTAGAGTAATTTATATTTCTGTTTTAGCATTTTAATTTACAATTTACTGAACTACTACTGAGGAGTCCCTTCTCCTTAGTAGGTGCTCATTCGCACAAGCTAGGGATAAAACCCTAGCTACAGAAACTACAGCCAAGAGAAGACAAAAAGAGTGGCTAAATGAGCTCCCGACGCTAGAGCCAGTATGTCTCGCCTAGGAGAGGATTGAGACTCCCAAACTATAGTTGGAGGTAACAGAATCAGTTATAACGGCCCCCAGACTTCAATGCATGCACAGGGTCAAGTCCCTATACAATGGAAACTATGTTGTCCGACCCCTATCTGATTCAGGACACAAATAGCATAACCACTACAAGTACCCTATGCGATACCTAGGTAAAGAAACTATGGTCACCACAATATAACCAATGCTCAGGGGGACAGTCGCAGGTGGGATCGATCGTATGGGTAGGTTAGCTGAGCCCGAAACTCAATGAGGGTCAAATCCCCCAAGAGTCCCTAGATATGAACAAATCCTGGAAATATCTCCCACATTCAGCCGGTATTATAGGGATATCTCTTCAACGAACCTCCCGTGACCTCGTGCTTAACTCTGGTTTGAGTAGAACTTCCTAAGAACACCAATGTATACCATGGATTCCTCCACTCCCTGGTCAGACAGCTAATGTTTTGTCTAGTAGTCTTGGATTGTTAACTCACAATTATCTATTCCAAGACTCTAAACCTATGCTAGTTGGTATACCCTATAAATGAAATCCGTCTAATCAATTTTAAGATTAAGCGTTAATTTTAGTGGCTATGGTTACTCAAGGGATATGGTCGTGAAACTAGTGATGTGTATGACTCAATAATATGCAAAATCGTCAAATCCTAGACTCATCTATCCAATAAAACAATGTCACTAGCATGCAAAATCAACCCAACGGTTTCAAAATAAAAAATGCAATCCTTTTCTATTTTCGATACACAAGCAGAACTTAAATGAAGGCATCAAGCACTCAATGCAAGATGCAGTACATAAAAGCAAAAAAAAAATTGTATTTTCTCTTATAAGCAAAAAGGAAAATGTAAAACTATATGTACTTTTTTGTATTTTTCAATATAAGAAAATGAAAAATGCAAGCAAAATCCTACTATCTAGTCACTAATATGCCAAGGAGATCACTAAGACAACCCATCAGATACCAAACAGTAAGACTCAGCCAAAGGAATGAGCTAAAAATGAAAAAACCAACAAGGCTAAATCCAAAGATGGGTAAAAAACCAGCAAGGCTCAACCAAGAGAAAAGAAGAGTTCTGGTCACAACCAAGGCATGGAATAGTCAAGAAATAGGCCAACAAAGACTCAGGATCATCCAAAGCCAACCCATCAACAACCAAAAGTCATAAATAAACCAAAGCCGGAGTTGTACACTACTGTTGAAGGAAAACCCGCGGGTACCTGCAAGCAGTAGAGTAAACAGAGGCGGGTGTATGCGAGCAGAGATAAGCTAGCCCACGGGTAAGGAAAGGAAAATGGGCAAATAAAGAGTCCAATGGCTCAGAAAAAACAAGTTTTCTATAGTGTATCTCAACGACCAATCAGTGTCACAGAGCTTCGACAAACAACAACTCTAATTAAGGACTAATGCTCAAAAATCCCCAAAAATGGATGTTTTCCCCAGCAGAGTCGCCAATTCTGTTTTGGAGAAAACTCACTATGGCTTGGGGTAGACCACAATAGACAACTGACTACCAGAAATTAACTCAATCCTCAGTACTATGCTATATAAATGACAATGCTAAGATAATGAAGAATGTAACCAACCTCGATCCAAATGTTTGATGTAGATCCCCATTAGAGCTTTCAATCTGTGCACTTGAATCTGCAAATTAGTCTTGACAGCCAATATACAACAAGTACATATAATATATAAATGAAATTAACATCATCAATAGCAATGGTCCATGATATTATAATTAAATGCAACCCAATGTAGAATAAACAACATTCACAACATTAATGGACGAGAATATGAGTATTTCTATTGATAAACAAGAAGAAGTACAATGTGATACGACCTCTTGTCGGCAACCAATCTGAACCAAGATCTGGGTCAATCCACTTATGCCTCCACCACTTCAATCCTCCATGGAATGGAAAACTCAAACTATGATAGGAGTTTGGAAGGTGCACATAAGAATTCACAACTACAAGGATCAATGAGTGTAGACTCCAGATAGGAAAAAAATCCACTAGAGTTCTCTTGCTCTTCTTTCATTTCCCGTCCATAAGCCATATGTGCTCAATATATAGTCCTCTCAAAGGTAAGTGAAAGGACACATCGAGGCATTTCTTGGGCAGATGGAGGGTCAAAGGTCACCCAATGACCGTTTTTGGGGAGTAAAAAGTAATAAACTAGTGATTTTTACCATTTTACATGCTACCCACGGGCTATAGTGATGCAACTCATGGGTACGCCCGCTGTAATGATGCAACTAGCGTACAAGAGAAAAAATAGGGGAAAATAGTGTCTGAAGGATATAAAGTGGATCTGATTCAGTGAAATGGATCCTACAGGCCAAAGAGTGTTGATGCTCACAAGGTGGAAAATTACGTTGTAACATAAATGCCATTAAAAGATCAACACAGATGTAGGAGGAAACGTGTAATTACATGGTGCCACGTCCTACATTCCGTCAGTGTGTTTACTCCACTACACTGTCACCCGCTTTTATATGTTAATGAGAAATTTCTAGGGTTTAATCATTTTTCGATTATCGTCCTTGAGATATGGAGGGATCTTCCCTATCTTGGTTTCATCTGAGTAAACCCTATAGGGTTTCTTGATTCTTTAAGATGAATACTTCCCATTTGTATCATAAATACATTGTTCCCTTATTTGCTTCGACTCAACTCGTAGCTGGTCTCGGTCATTATTCAGTATTGACCCAAAATTTTCATCGAAAATTTTGAGGATAAGAAGGTATCACCGTTAAGCCTTCGATACTGTACTCTTCCATTATTTTTCTATTATTTCAGATTATATTGTTTATTAAACCCGATCCCATTGTAATGCAGGTGCAGATAACAATAGAGATCTATTTCGAGTTATACATTTTCTAGATTGGGCTCCTCCGGGTAAGCAAGGTTTCTCTATCTTGGCTTGAACTCTTCCTGAGTTGGGGTTTGTATCTCTACCTTTGGTGAGGAGGTCCTGTGTCTTTTTGTGCCTCTATCCACATTTTCCATGGTGAGAGTTTTGGCAGTCCCTTCTTTTCTATTGAGTGTTTTAGAGTGAACATTTTATTGCAGGATTTCTTCCCATTATGTTAAGGACTTGGCATGATTATTACAGTCCTATGTTTTTATGCTTGGAATACTCAGTTTTTAAATGAGTTGTAATATATTTAAACATTCAACCTTAAATTCATTTACTCTACTATCCTATACTCCGTTGTATAATGATTTTAATCTATTTCACAATTTATCTTTGAATGTAAATGTTTATAGGACACCGTCAGGTCCTCTCTGTAAGAATATTTTTATTTAAGCATTATCTGCTTAACCCGTGGCAGTACTTGGCCCTTGGTTGTTTTGTGAGCTTTCATTCTATCATAACTTGTCTTATTAGATTTTTTGTATCATAATGTTTTAATTTTATCTCTTAAATATATAATACTTGGTTTTTACTGTTTAAGAAATGCCTCTGTGTAGTTATGAATGTTTGCAAGGTTTTACCCCATTTTGTTCTAAACGGCTTTAACCTTGATATTGTTGTAATATTTAAGCTGAGTTACTATACAATTTTTACATAAACTGTTATCATTATAGAAATGATTTGTATGAGCTATTCAATTGATAATTTATATCTATTATAGAAAGACAATCTTTAGGGTTACCATTCAGAACTTGTGGTTATACTTTTGTTGCTTCTTATTTAATGTGATCATTTATTAACAAAGTCAAGAAGCCTAGGTATATATATAGTTCCACATATATATTTTTGGTATAATGAGATATCAGCTATAATTATATAAAAAATAAACAATAATTATGGTCTAAGGACTTTCGTCCGAGAAACTTATTGTTTCTTCCTCCATAATTATTATAATTGGAAGATTTATTCCTTTGATTATTTATCCCTATTATATTAAATTTATCTACATGATTCAAGCTAAACAAATGTCATCTTCAAATAAAAACTACCACTACAAATACTTCAAACCTTAGTATAATAGAATTAAATTAGTTAATATCATAATATTATCCAAGATTACAATACTCTAATTCATATAATAAAAACTCTTGAGTAACCTTTATCAGTATAACATATATATATAATAAAACTCTTAAATAATGGAAAATAAAATATTAGGACTATTGTCTGTATATATATATTTTCCAATTTCAGTGCTAATTGTTCTAAACCTTTTATTAGAAAAACAGGATCGCAGAGCAATAACAATAAACAGAAATACAAATATAATCACACACACATTACAAGAGAGACACAAATATATCATGGTTCACCCCAATATGGCATACCTCCACACTGAAGTTGCCAGTCCTTATTATTATACCGTCCAGCAAAGTGAAGGGATACAACCTGCAACACAACCGATGCACTTCCTCTTCACTGTCTCACAGTCTCTCTTCCTGATCTCAGAGATCTTTACAATGCATAAAACCTAACACATCAACTCTAGCCATATTACAATGTCTTTCTTTTATAAGGGAAATACAATGGGAAAATGCCACGAGATACCCAAAACCATGGGCCCGAAATCTGTTGGCGAAAACAGCCCCAAAAAATTTTCTCAGGGGCGATGCCCCCCCGCTGGGGTGAGTGTACAGCTCACCTACATATCATATAAAAATGGGGTACAAACACGGCTGAATAATAATATCTCTGAATCTGGAGATCAGGCTCCACAACCAACAATCTCCCACTTGGAGACTGATCAAACAACTCCACCGCTACTGCACTTGCTGGACTTGGACTTGGAAACTTTCTCCTCTTCACCTTCATGCTAGAAGGCCAACTGAAATTGAGTAGGAACTCAGTTTCTCTCTGGTCACTACCTTTGTGAACATGTCTGGAGGATTCTGGCTAGTGTGTATCTTTTCCAACTTCAATAGTCCATCTTCCAGAATAGAGCATATGAAATGGTACTTGAGTTGTATATGTTTAGTCCTGGAATGGAATGCAGAGTTCTTTGCAAGATGAATGGCACTTTGGCTATCATTATACAACCTGCTATCCTTCTGCTTCTTACCCAATTCCTCCATAAACCTCTGCAACCAAATCATCTCTTTACTAGCCTCTGTAACAGCAACATACTCTGCTTCCGTTGTTGAAAGTGCAAGAACCTTCTGCAGTTTCGAAATCTAACTTACTGTTATTCCACCTACAGTAAACACATACCCTATGGTGCTCCTCCTGCTATCCTTATCACCTGCCATATCTGCATCAACATATCCATGTAGAATAGTGTCTGAACCTCCAAAACATAATGCCTGAGTGGTAGTACCTCTCAAATACCTGAGAATCCACTATACTGCCTTCCAATGTTCTTTACCTGGATTGTTCATATATCTGCTCACAACTCCCACTGCTTGTGCAATATCTGGTCTTGTGCACACCATGGCATACATCAAGCTGCCAATTGTTGATTGATAGGGAATCTTGGACATGTAATCTGTCTCTTCCTATGTATTTGGACACATTTCCTTACTTATAATGAAATGGCTGGCCAAAGGTGTACTAATTGGTTTTGCAATCTGCATTCTGAACCTTTCCAACACCTTTTGTATGTACTCACTCTGAGACAATGTCAATTTGCGATTTTTCCTGTCTCTCGTTATTCTCATACCAAGGATTTTCTTTGTAGCACCCAAATCCTTCATCGCAAATGAATTAGCTAGCTTCCTTTTGAGTACATTTATATCCTATATGTTAGACCCTGCAACAAGCATGTCATCCACATCCAATAACAATATAATATATCTTTCATTGTCTAGCTTATTGAAATAAACACAGTGGTCAGAATGGCATCTACGATAACCTTGTTCTATCATAAACCTGTCAAATTTTAGATACCACTGCCTTGAAGCTTGCTTCAAGCCATACAAACTCTTTTTCAACCTACATACCAAGTTCTCTTTACCTTTGACCTCATACCCTTGTGGCTGCTACATATATATCTCTTCCTCCAAATCCCCATGGAGAAATGCTATTTTTACATCTAACTGTTCAAGATGCAAATATTCTACTGCCACTAGACTTAAGATAGTACTAATTGAAGTCATCTTAACAACAGGAGAAAATATTTCATCAAAATCCATACCTTTCTTTTGTGCAAACCCCTTTACAATAAGTCTCTCCTTGTACCTCTTTTTACCTCATTCTTCTTCCTTCAACGTATACATCCATTTTTATGCAATGCTCTTTTACCAGCAGACAACTAAACCAGATCCCAAGTCCGGTTTCCTACCAATGAGTCCATCTCCTCATTCATGCCTTGCTCCCACTTCTTTCTAGTTTCCACCTGCATTGCTTCTTCATAACATTCTAGTTCACCAGCATCAGTCATCAACAAATAGTACATCGAAGGAGAGTATCATTCAGGGAATCTACTTAACCTGGTAGATCTTCTTGCAGTTGCAGGAGTTTCAGGTACTTGCTGTTGTTATTGATTTTCTGGCACCTTTGGAACTTCATTTTCTTGAATTTCATCAAGTACTGTGTACTTTGTGTTTTCCTTTTCCCGTTTCTTTCCCTGCAACTGATGTTTATACATGACCTTTTCATTGAATATGACATCTCTACTTCTAATGATTTTGTGATTTTCATAATCCCATAAACGATAACCAAAATCATCAACCCCCATATCCAATAAAGGTACATTTATTAGATTTAGCTTCAAGCTTTGTTCTATTTTCTTTATCAGTCTGGACAAATGCTTCACAACCAAACGTTCTCAGAAATGAGTAGTTTACCTTTTTATTTGTCCATGCCTCCTCTGGAATACCACCATCCAAAGAACTTGAAGGTCCTATGTTTATTAAATAAACAACAGTATTTACAGCATCTTCCCAAAACTGTAAGGGCAACCCTGCATGCAATCTCATACACCTTGCACGCTCCATGATCGTTATGTTCATCCTTTCAGACACACCATTTTCTTGTGGTGTTCCTGGGACTGTCTTCTCTCTATGAATCCCATGGTATGAACATTAACTATCAAACTCCTTGCCGCAGTACTCACCTCCATTATCAGATCTAAGACACTTCAACCTTTTTCCTGTCTCATTCTCAACCAAAGCTTTACACTTCTTAAAAGTACCAAACACATCAGATTTCTATCTAATGCAATAAACCCAAGTTTTCCTAGTTGCATCATCAATAAATGTAACATAATAATGAGAGCCACCAAGAGATTGTACCTGAGCCGATCCCCATAAATTTGTATGCACAAGCTCTAACTTTTCATTCTTCTTCTGTTTCCCAACCTTGAGAAATATGACTCTCTTCTATTTTCCATAAACACAGTTCTCACAGAATTCCAAACTTACCTGCTTCAAATATGGCAGCAACTTCCTTGAGTGGAGAATCTGCATCCCCTTCTCACTCATGTGGCTAAGCCTATGATGCCACAATGTTGTATCTGTTCATGTGGAAGCTAAAGATATAGAATGGTCGGTTTTATGAGGACATAAATACAACGTACCTACCCTGTCTCCTTTTGCTATCACCATTGATCCTTTAGTGATCTTCCACCACTTTTCTCCAAATGTACATAGACAGCCACCATCTCCCAACTGCCCTGTTGAGATCAGATTTATTTTTATAGTAGGAATATGCCTAACGTCTTTCAACAACCAATCAGTTCCATTCTTAACTTTTATCCATACCTTACCCATTCCAACAATTTTACATGGCTCGTCATCACCCAATTAAACATGTCCAAAATTGCCTGGAACATAATCATGAAAATATTTCCTATGGGGTGTAGCATGACATGAAGCCCCTGAATCTACTACCCAATAATCACTAGTATTATCTAATGCAAGAATCAAAGCATCTTGTAACACATCACCTACTACATTTGCTTCCTGGGTAGTTTCCTTCTGTGCGTCTCCTTTCTTCTTTAGAGATCTGCAATCTTTCTTCAGATGTCCTTTCTTTCCATAGTTCCAGCACTCTATCTTTCCCAGTCTATACTTGGATCTGCCCTTTTCAGAGTTGCTGCAATTACCTTGGCTCTTTTCTCTCTCCTTTTGTCTTCCCTTGCTCTCCATGGTCAACGCATTAGTTGATGTCTCACCTGTGCTTTTTCTTCGCATTTCCTCGCTAAGAATAACACCAATAACATCATCAAATTTCAAGGTGTTTGAACCAGAGATAGAGTTACTTACAGCCATGACCAAGCTATTCTAGCTTTCTGGCAATGAACACAATATTAGAAGAGCCTTAACCTCATCATCAAAGTTCACACTTACAGAACTTAGTTGATTTGTAACCGTATTAAACTCATTTAAATGATCAGTAACAGATCCACCTTCAGACATCTTCATATTAAATAAACGCTTCATTAGAAATAGCTTGTTGGAGGTCGAGGGTTTTTCATACAGCTTACCCAGTGCGCTCATCAAACCCTTCGTTGTCATTTCTTTTGAGATATTGAAAGCCACCGACGAATCCAGGCTCAGCCGTATTGTTCCTAGAGCCTTTCTTTCAAGAACCTCCCATTCTTCGTCCTTCATGGTCGCCGGCTGCTTTGCTCTTCCTCAGAATGGTAGGAATAGATCCTTCTGGTATAGATAGTCCTCCATTTGCATCTTCCATAACTGGAAGTTTTGGCCGTTAAACTTCTCGACCTTAAACTTTCCTTCTTCTACCATTGCTCCCACTCGAACCAGAAACCCTAGCTTCCTGCGGGTTTATCTGCCAAATAGACCTTTGGCTTTGATACCAATTGTTAGAAAAACAAGATCACAGAGCAATAAAAATAAAAAAAAATGCAAATATAATCACACACACATTACAAGAGAGACACAGATATATCGTGGTTCACCCCAAGATGGGCTACGTCCACACTAAAGTTGCGAGTCCTTATTATTATACCCTCCAGCAAAGTGAATGAATACAACCTACAGCACAACCAATACACTTCCTCTTCACTGTCTCACAGTCTCTCTTCCTGACCTCAGATATCTTTACAATGCATAAAACCTAACACATCAACCTTAGCTGTATTACAATGTCTTTCTTTTATAAGGGAAATACAATGGGAAAATACCATGGGATACCCAAAACCATGGGCCTGAAATCTGTTGGCGCTGCTCCTGAACCCCCACTGGGGGACTGCTGGCCCCCAGACCCCCCATCCAGGGGGGATGGTCCCCCCTGGAACCCCGTGGGGGGGCGATGCCCCCCCACACCTCCCCGCTGGGGTGAGTGTACATTCCACCTACATATCATATAAAAATGGGGTACAAACATGGCTGAATAATAATATCTCTGAATCTGGAGATCAGGCTCCACAACCAACACCTTTAAGGACATAATTACCTGTAAATAGATTTCATTAAGAATTCTAGAGGAAGATACTTCAAATAACAGAATTTAAATTCAAATAAGAGAGAGTATGAATAAGTTATCAGCCTTAGTAGTCTAACTGAGTTGGGAAATTCCACGTTCCTCCCTGCCTTAGATTCTTGAGTATATTTGTAACTGACTCAACCAATCACCCCCAAGCCAAACCAAGCACACTAAAAGGGAATAATCAGGGATTTTGTTCACTATCTCTTGATTAATCTATTGCAGAGTACCCACAACTATTTTTACCAGCTCTGGATAAAACCTTATATAAATCCCTTTTAAAACCTCAGTTATTCCAAGACTAGCATGTTCTTTTCATGATCTAGAGTGCTCTAAGGTTTACAACTGAACCTTCCAGTGGTGTACATACTAATAATCCATCCGTATTGTCTTCTCTGCAAATTTTCTTTTGTGGGGATGGCTCTATTCGTATATCAAGTTGCAACCTTTCTTTCTTTTAGGAAAATGTACCCCCTTTTTTATTTCATTATCTCATTTTATATCTTTCTTCATTCAAGAATTAGTTAGGATTCTTTTC
This sequence comes from Larix kaempferi, assembly GCA_027924585.1. NCBI lineage: Eukaryota > Viridiplantae > Streptophyta > Pinopsida > Pinales > Pinaceae > Larix > Larix kaempferi. Next base: position 12,885,194 of record BSBM01001051.1, on the reverse strand, counting down.
CAATTTCTTTTAATTTATCAATTAGTATTTTCTTTAATCTTTTCTTTATTCTATAAATTTATTATTTCCATTTATTAATATTTAAATGGATCATTCCCTCCCTAGTGTGCTTGGTCCCTCTTGAGTGGTTGTTCCCAACTCAATTACACATACTAACTAGATAAGATAATTAAAACACATTTATTATTAATTCTTGATACTCCATATTCTTTCCGACTCAACATCAAATCCAAACATAAACATTTAAGTTCACATGCTTGATGCTCTAGATCCTCCAAGCTCAATATCAAGTACAACAACATATCAAAATCAATTGATGCTATAGATCCTCCTAGATCAACATCGAGTTTAACAACATATGAAATGTATTTGATGCTCCAGAGCATCCTAGCTCAACATCGAGTCTTAAGAAAACATAAACACTTAATTCCTTACACATTTTCAAGGGGTGTTCAAACTAGGGATATTAAAACGAGTATGGGCGAGCGGTGTGTGAGGGTAAGAATGATAGTCTGAATCTGAGGTTATATTATAGGGAAAAAAAACAAGCTCTCTTGACATAACTTTAGATAGTGGGGAAAATTACTCCTGCAACTCTGTCATAGAAGTTCTTGCATCCCCATGCTCCTTAACTATGCAAGGGGACTTTTTCCACCAACCTCACACAGGAAATAAATGATTGGGTAAAGGCAATAAAAAGTAGTAAATGGCTCATTCAAGGCTCACAACAACAATAATATTGGCTCTAGGGATGACACTTGGAAGTCAAGGATTCAATCCCCCATAGGCTCCCCTGTCCTATTCCCCTATAGTAGAATCATATCCATTTTGGTGCACCTGACACTGCCATATTGGTCCATTCATATTTTTCATCAACATAATATTTACATAGTATCCTGATTATCTTGATAAGCCAATCATATAGTTCAAATAAGAAAGCATTTACATAGTGGATTTAATATATATACCAAGGGTCAAACTAGGGGTTATTACATCTAGGTTCATCAAAATTTGACAAAACCTGTGGAATTACAGAGAAGACATATAAGAAAACTATAGGATGAAATTTAAGACTCATTGGGGCCAAAATTACAGAGTTAACTCAGGGGGAATGCCGACCAAAAACTTAGTCTCGAAATCATGTTTTAAAAGGTATGTTATTTTGAAATTAACATAACTTTTGACTGGAAGATCTAATTTAGGTGATTCAAAAGCTATTGGAAAGAGAAAAAATAGGAAAATTTATTGGAAAAATAATAATCACTATTTGAAATTACTATTATGAATATATTTATGCTTGAATTTGAGGTATTTGTTTGGACCTCAATTAAGAATCAATGACAATGGACATACCTACATTTAGTGGAGATGAAGGTAAATATGGAATCAAGCTTGGAATGGTTGAAGAAGATAAGGAAAGTGTTATCAACATTTTTGGGGTAGGTTATTGTTTCCAAGGTGAAGCTTCTAACTGGTGGAAGAGTTTTGATGAAGATACTAGATTATATTTCAAGTGGGAAGAAATTGAAAAACTCTTCTCAAATAACTTGACCAGGGATACCAACTTGGAGGAGATGCATAAAGTCCAAGATGAATTAAAAGAAGAAAAATAATATATCAGGATGAAATGTGATGAGTTGTCTAAAATGAAAATCCATAATGAATCACTCATTAAGGGGATTCATAAATTGAAGCAGGAAAAAAAAACGAATGTGGGAAAAATGAGTTAAGGGAAGAATTGAAAAAGAAGGATGAAGAAATATGTAGATTAATAAAAATATACTTGAAGAGATCAAGAGATTGAAAGAAGAAAATAAGCATTGTCCTGATCAAGAAAAATCAAGGATCTTGGTTGAAGAGACTACCAAAATACTTGAAGAGGAAATTTTCACGAAGGTTGAAGAAGCTCTAAATGTGGACGAGGTGAAATTAGGGATGGCTAAGGCTAGCAATCCATTGAATACTTCTTATATTTTCATGTTTGTTTGATGGATGGATCTTCAAATTGTAAATGGATTTGAGGTAATAAATAATAAGATTTCTATCATTTATATGGTTGCTATCAATTGGAAGTGTGTCTTAGATTCCCATTTTCTACTTTAGATCATGTGTTTTATGATGCCTTCCATGATAGTTTTCCTCCTTAATGTACATTTGAATTTTTTTTCTCTAGAACTTAAATTCCCTTTGAGTGATCTTGAATCAACCTATCCATTAGAGAGAAACTACATTTCTATGCTACAATCCTAGCCCTTTCTGATCATTCCTGGAAATTCTCACGTGATCCTTGGTTAACCCCGTCTGCTCATTTGATAAGACACTTGTCTCCGATCCCTTCATAACCCTTATATTCTCTAATCCATAAAACCAAAACACTTTTTTTTGCTAGAGTTACTCTTCAATTTCACCTTGTGCATCATTGTTGAACTCTAGTAATCCTTTCCTAGGGAATCCTCCTTTGCTAGAGAAGAGCTAGCTTAAAGAGCATAATATAATTAGGTGTGGTGACATTGGCCTCCCTCTTGTTTATCCATAAGCCATAATTGATATTAGGGATTTAATCTCAAGATATTGGTTTGTGTGATAACAATACTCATTAATTCTTAAACCACAACTAGTTAAGGTTTGTCTATTGAGAATCTATTTAAAGATCCAGGAGTTTAGGGAATGTTTTGTCAAGTATTGTTGTATTTGGAGCTTTTCTCAGTGAAAGGTTTCCTACCTTAAGAGGAAATTGAACATTGCTTTATATTTTTTTATTATCATAATACAAGGGCATATTTCACATATTTAATCTTATTTGCCTCTTGTATATAGATTTATGCATTTATAATCTATGTAAAGATGGTTAGTGTTTCAAGTTTAAGGGTCAACGAACAATACTACAAAAAAAGAGAGTGTTAATTGTGTCATCACCTTATCTAAGAAATCTAGATATAGTGGAAGAACATGCACCTTGAAGATGTCACTTGGGAGCCAGCATGGATTTTCAACAGTTTCCACACCTCCAATCTTGAGGACATCATTGATTTTGAAAGGGGAGAGCATATTAGGGTCCTACTATAACCTCCTTACTTACATGCACTTAGGAATTATCTAAGTAATGTACAAGGTCATGTTGTTTGAATAAGCTCCACTAGGTAGTTGGTGTGTGGTTAGTTAATTTAGAAGGGTTATCATTATGGAATACGACTCACTAGGTAGTTGACACTCATCAACGACAAAAAAACTAGTGGTTATGGTTTGGGTAGTGAGAAACTATTTATAATGGTAGGAGGCTATGTAATGTTTTGACAATTGATAATTATTGTATTTGAGCTTTTCCCAATTGGAGGTTTTCCCCTTGAAGAGCCCCATGAACATTGCTATATTTTTGGCTTATCAATATCATATTTAATATTTTGTAGGTTCAATACTTGTGTTCTTCCTCTTTTACTTTCTATAGATTATTTTCTTGCAATAATTACTCTTGAATCTGTATTTATACTATTAAGTACATTACAAAGATATCAATCCCACGTGAAGTAGACCTCTTATAACATTTTTGTTCCTTTAAAGGGGTTTTAAATGAACATTGAGTCCACTTTCTAGAATAATCTAGAGAGATATGTGCTTTAGGTACATCAAAGTGACTTAGGTTGACTAAATCACCTTAGGAGAGAAGGACATTCATATTTGAACTTGCCAATATGCACGTGGTTATTAGTCCTTTTCTAAAGCCATGCACTCAACTTTTGAAGAAATAACTACTCCCATCAACATAATTAAGGAAATTTAATGTATTTCCAAATTTAAGGGAAATTAAGGTTTTTCATTCAAAATAGACTATATAACAATACACTCACAGGTAATGACTACTTTGTACCTGTAAGAAAATGTTCCATGGCAACACTAATCACATGTGCATTTTAAGAGGATTTTAGAGGAGGCAAACCCTAATCCTAATTAAGAGTTCAAAATAAAAAAAATCAGAACCCAAACCCTATTGTGATATTTTTCTTGTTCCAAAGGAGTGAGATATTAAAGAAGGACATATGAAGAAGAGGACCATGTGACATCCTATCATAAACTATATTGTCTCTTTGTTAAAAAAATGTCAATAATTTTATTCTTTTCATTGTAAATATGTGAATAAAAGAACAAAGCACGAGCTTTATATTTTGCTATAATTCATAATAAATTTTGGTTTAAATGGTGATTTCTTTACAATTAAATTTTGGTTTAAATGGCCATTTCTTCTCATTATTGTACTATGTTTTTTTTCTCAATAACTCCATTATATGTGGCAATTAATGTCCAAACCCTATTGTAATACTTTCTTTTGTTCCAAAAGAGTGAGATATTAAAGTAGGATATATGAAGAAGAGGACCATGTGACATCCTATCATAAACTATATCGTCTCTTTGGTCCAAGGAAAGTTAATAATTTTATTCTTTTCATTGTAAATATGTGAATAAAAGAACAAGGCACGAGCTTTATATTTTGCTGTAATTCATAGTAAATTTTGGTCTAAATGACGATTTCTTTACAATTAAATTTTGGTATAAATAGCCTTGTAGTATGTTTTTTTTTTTCAATAACTCCATTATATGTGGCCATTAATGTCCAACACAAAGTATATAAAATTGGCATCATTATAACCAATATGGAAACGATATAGTAAAACCAACAACAACATGATTTAGTGGTGGTCCTTAATGGGTTGGTTGCCAATAGCCATCCTTAGCGTACTTTGATTTAAATATAGACATGATTATAACAAGTATAGTATTGATATAGTATAACGTACAAAATCCTCTCAAACATGGTGAGGATGTCACTATGAGTAAAGCTCCTCACACAATAATTCCACATTGACGTACATGAACCATGACATTATGAGGCTAAAAATAAACAAAGTTATCATTACAACTATACAAAGAAGAAAAGCGAGAAAGAGAAGCCTTGCTAAATGGGTCCCAAACATCGCCAACCTATAGGAGATGCCATTGCAAAGGGAATATACTCGAGTGCTTTCTAAGAGTGAGTGGACATGAGCAAGTCCGTGGCCCAATAATCATATATTACTACCGCCGTCCCTTCAAAAGGAATTATCCACCCCCAAAGTGGGGTCTACTTTGTATTGCTGTAGGCACAGTTCCACTGTGGGTCCCGCACCACATCATTGGCTACCGCAGACGCCAACGGCGCGATGTTCGCGCGCGCTCAACCGTACACGCAACCACGAGAGTAGTAGGGACGGAATCCGGAATCGGGATCAATCACCGGCAGCAGCCAGTCACTCACTGAATCGGTCCCCCGGCATTTTCTCCCACTTTGCATGCAGCCGGCGCACTCATTGCCAGCCGGCCGCCTGCCAGCGTGGCCCCACAAGCACCGCCTTGCTGTCATTCCATTTTCAACTCCGCCTAAAGAAAACTCAGATGTTACGTCAAAGAAATACCAAAATCGGACAACGTGGGCAAATGATGTCGACATTGCCACGTCTGCACAAAGTCCCATCTTGTTGGAGGCGGTGCCAACGTAGGATCTTCTTCCAGCAAAGCAACCAAAAAAAAATTTCCGTGCATGGAAGATGTTCTCAACTTTTCTAGAAGCCCGTTACTAAATTTTTTGAATGTAAGATTCTAATCACAAATTAATAACAAATTATTAAATATAAATATATATATGGCGTGTACGCGTTTATTATTGACGTAATCATGATTAAGTAATTACATTATAATTATTAAAAATATTTTGCCAACGAACTTATGTCAACTCTCATAATAATGTTCGACAGTGGGAGTCATGTAAATGCTGTGCTGGCTAATCAAAACTTTAATATCGACGTGATGCCACTGAGACGAATAAAATAAACGTAATTATTACTCAATTTTCTTGTAAATCTTTTCTACGTGCCCGTCGCTGGTGAGGTTGGCGTGCTCGCATTATAATATTTTGTGTGTGAAAATCTCGGGATTCAAGGACAACCCACATACTATAAATAAAACGTCAAAAGGATGGTTTGTCCCCTGTGAGTGAAATCAGGCTGATCCATGCCAATATATCTCTGTACAATGTTTTTTAAAATTCCTGTGAAACCTCGGCAGGTGTCGATCATGCAAGTGGGTTTGAAAAGCAAGGCAACATTCCAGAGGCCCAGGTCGGCCCGAGTCTCACACTGTGAATTGACACAGAATTAACAATTCCAAATTTTTATTATTGTTGACATACAAGCTTTCCTTTTTGTCCTGCACTTATGTCTTCTTTTTTGACTTATTATTTTGCAGAATGATTAGTTAAGGACGGAAGTCACCTTTATCCACCGTTTGCAATTTCTTTATTAAAGCTCTACCTTACAGGAGATTGGAAATTGAGTCAAATATAAAAGGAATGGCATGGAATAATAATTTGTGGATGTTTTAGAATCTCAGGCAAAGTGCATGTTTGAGATCCTGCTTTAGTCATGAGCCTTCTTTTTCCATTCTGTCATGTGATAGTGAAGTTGAGAAAGTAGCTGTAACCTATAAAAAGAATACAATAATTTTTTTACATATTGCACGGGCATTGAGGACTTAGTGACCATATTTCTTATATTTTATATTTCTAGGTTTTTTAGTTTATACCTACTGTCATTATTAAAAAATATGAACTTATTTGCTGTACCAGCAAAATAATCATTTCTCCATTTTTCATTTGTTTCTGTAAAGTGAAAGTTTGAAGTATAAATTTATAAAATACAGAATACTCAAATACATATTCCTCAAATTCTGTGTAATGTTGGCTAGTTTTTTACCAAAAGTTATGGAAATTTCAATAAAATTCATAAGGATGTCTTCACATATATGCATATTACACGATGAATTTAATTATATTAAAAAGATAATAACATTATTAAATCTAGTTTTAGTTTAAAGTGATGTTAGATATGTGATGTATATTTTGTTTAAATGTATGTCTTCTGATATGGTATGTAGAATAGCTTTTTTTCAATAAAATTCAAAAGATGTCTTCACATATATGCATATGACACAATGACACATTGAGTTCAATTATATTAAAAAAATAATAATATTATTAAATTTAAAATTTTACATATATGTATATGATATAATGAGTTCAATTATATTAACAAAATAATAATATTATTAAATTTAAAATTTCACATATATGTATATGATACAATGAGTTCAATTATATTAAAAAAATAATAACATTAAATTAAATTTGGTTTTAGTTTAAAGTGATCTCTGTCTATTTTGTTTAAATGCAAGTCTTCTTATATGATATACAAAATAGCTTCTTTTTTAAGCCAGTATCAAAATACATAATAGTTCAGGTAAAATGTTTGTAAATATTGACTTGGGAGGAATCAGTATATTTTTTAATTAATATTAAAAATTTTATATTTTTAATATTAAAATTATATAATATTTTGTTATGAGTTGGCTTTATATAGAATAACATAAGCAGCAACATATAGTGAGGATGCCAATAAATTTGAAAGTTATGCATGATAACAAATATGGGAGGATATGAAAAAGTCTTTTCAATAGAAATGAATCATAAATTTGTATATATTATGATATGTTTAATTTTTTTATATATAATTATATTTTAAAAAGATATTATTATTATTATAAATTTTCTATATGTTCTATTGATTTTGATTAGATATCAGATATGTAAATTAAAAGTTTTATTTTATTAAATGTATAATCTCATATTTTAAATGTTAAATAAAAATATTTATTAAGTAATATTATATTTATATAATTTGTAAATAAGTATATATTAGTTATAAGTTTAACATAAGGATGTCTTCACACACATATATATATATATATATGATATAATGAGTTCAATTATATTAAAAAAATAATAACGTTAAATTAAATTTAGTTTTAGTTTAAAGTGATGTCTGTCTATTTTGTTTAAATGCAAGTCTTCTTATATGATATACAAAATAGCTTCTTTTTTAAGCCAGTATCAAAATACATAATAGTTCAGGTAAAATATTTGTAAATATTGACTTGGGAGGAATCAGTATATTTTTTAATTAATGTTAAAAATTTTATATTTTTAATATTAAAATTATATAATATTTTGTTATGAGTTGGCTTTATATAGAATAACATAAGCAACAACATGTAGTGAGGATGCCACTAAATTTGAAAGTTATGCATGATAATAAATATGGAAGGATATGAAGAAGTCTTTTCAATAGAAATGAACCATAAAATTTTATATATTATTATATGTTTATTTTTTTTTTGTATATAATTATATTTTTAAAAGGTACTATTGTTATTATAAGTTTTCTATATGTTATATTGATTTTTATTAATAATAATTAGATGTGAGATTTGTAAATTAAAAGTTTCATTTTATTAAATATATAATCTAATATTTTAAATGTTAAATAAAAATATTTATTAAGTAATATTATATTTATATAATTTGTAAATAAGTATATATTAGTTATAAGTTTAACATAAGCATATTATTATATTTGTAAATTAGTATATATTAATTGTAAGTTTAAAATAAGCATATTATGATATTTGTTGTATGTATATAGATGTACATAATATGATTTTTTTTTAATATACTTTTAATCAATTTAAATTATAATTTTGTTTATATTAAACTAAATAGTTATGAAATGTTTAGATAAATTTTGTAAATTAAATTAAATTATTATTACAGATAATCCAAAATTAATATTATATATTTATTATATTGAATAAAAATATTAAAAATAAAATATTGTTAATTTTTTTTAATAAAATATTTTTTTTACAATATTATTACTCATAATATAATGAATAAAGTAAGATAAATATATGAAATCATATGGAATATTACACCATAAATATCTCCTTTATCATAATTCTTAATAGATATTATTTGTAATTAGTGCAATGAATTTAATATTTAATAGTTTATTATTTTCTTTATATTATAGATTTAATTATATAATTTGAATATATAATTTTTTATCATTTTTGGATATTTGTTTTCTTTAAACTTTTGGATTTCTTCCATTGTCACTAAATTATAAAAAATAAAATTATAAATTTTAAAATATTTTTAACTTTATAATTAAATAGATACTTTGTAATGATATTAACATTTTATTAACATTTTTAAAGGTTCTTTAATGCTTTTTCAAAGATCTATATGTTTAGAAAACATATTAATTTACAAAATTATTTTTTGAACTATATATTTTTTTTAAATTAAGAAAAAGGAAAAAAATTATAATTTTAACTTTTCCACTTTAACATCACATTGAGTTTTATAAGACCCCTAAAAGCATTCATCTTAGTCTCATCTATGAAAAAATGAATACTCTTTAAAAAAAACCCGGAAGTAAAATATGAACACATTTATAGAGCGAGGAATCATTTGGCAGATCAACCCAGGTAAAGACATATGCATCAATAATACTAGAACATTTTATAGGTTTTTTTTAGAATCTTACTATATATATGTTGTCTTTGATAAACATAAGTTTTGTTTACAACATAAACTTTTTGAAATATGTACAATGCGGTTTTTTATAATGTAAAAGACTCTGATTTTTTTAACACAAAAAAATCATAGGGAAACTATAACTTCATATTAAAATTAGATTTTTTAAAATTTTTACATTATTTTAATTTATATATTTTTAATTTTTTTCCAACCATTTATATAATATTTTTTCACAATTATTTCTTAAATAAATATTATTTTTTATTATATTTTTTATTTCTTTTAAATGTTAATAATATGTTTACCTTCATTTTTAACATAGTTCAAATCCATTTAAAAATATTGTGTACATTCTCATATTTCATATTAAAAAACTTATATTTGCAAAGATAACATAATTCAAATCCATTCAAAAATATTTTATACTTGGTCATATTTCATATTAAAAAGCTTGTATTTGCAAGCATAACTAGCTAATTACATATATTATAAAACTTCATAAGTTATGCAAAGTATAAAAATGTGTTGACCTCTCATTTGTCATTTATGTAAAGTACACTCGTCCACTTTTTAATGTCAAGTTTTTCGTTGACATGAAATGGTTATCCTTATCTATCATAAGGTAAGGTCTTTGACTAAAGATGGGGGATATACCATCCTACTCATGTTGATGTAAATGTAATGCCCTAGTAGTGCAAGCGTGCATGGATGATAAAGCATGCAGTCCAACTAGGTATTCATGGTATATGCTTTAAATTATTAGGCAATATGAAAAGTCCCTTGAGGACACAATCATTTCCATAACCATGCTCATGGTTTCGACCAATAATTTGTCATAAATAAATATATAAAATAAAAATAAAAATACTGAAAAGATTAATGCGCATCAAATCAATAGTTTCTACCACTTTTAACTTCCATGAAATAAAAGTCTTCCTGGTTATTTAAAGAATACTTTTTCTTTAAAAAATAGAGTGGGTATTATAATATATTAATAGGAACACCATGAAATAAAAAATAAAAGTTTTAAATCCTCGCATGGAACATGACCACGAGCACTTAGCACAATGATTAATAGAGAGAATGATTCACAATTTATATTTCTTTCTTTCATAATACGTAAGGTAATGAAATGCTTAACGAATTTTCATGGTCTGCAATAAATGTGATTATACAATTTTCAATGCTTAATAAATTTTCATAGTTGTAATAACTGTTAGAATACCATTTTCAATGGTAAAAGAAAAAAGGATTTTTATTTAAAAATTATTTTAAATATATTTTTTATAATTAATACTAAATCATTTTAGTTTAATTTTTTATTTTAATTTTGGATTTATTAAGTGTTATGGAAATTATATTTTTGAATATTTTTTTAAATATATATATAATTAAAAGTTTTCATGTATAGAGATTTGATATTTCTTGGTTCTTTATAATTATGGAGTAAAAAAGGATGTAGGTTGGTTTTAGTCATTCGAAAAGAAGGTTAATTCAAAAATTACATGATGATTGAGGTGATAAGTAATAAAGAAGCAATGTTCAATGATGAAAAATGTGAATAATAAAAAAGTAATATGATACATATAATTGATTCAATAATGATCTTAAGTTTTTTTTTAATTCACACATTTTCCTATTGATGATATGAGATTCAAAAAAATTATTCAACTTATAAATTGAGATACTATATATGTTTTCATAATTTTATATACATTCTATTGCATATTTTTACTTGATAATTTACACTAATTCATTATTAAAATCATTGCAAGCAACTAATTTTCTTGATATTATTTTTTCAATAAATACACTAAATCATTTTCACTAAAGATTTATGACTCTTTCATTGATTTATTACCCTCTCCTTATGTACTTAATTTGAATATTCTACTAATTAGATAGGTGATCATAATTTTTTCCTTAAAATTAAAAAACAGAAAAGAAAAAGGTGATCATAATTTGAATATAAAAAAAAAGTGATCATAATTTCAATATAGAGCTTGTGATTTTTATAATAGAAAAAGAGTAAGATGCATGGCATATGGAGTTATAATGTGTAAAAAGCATAATTTAGTTAAATGTTATCAAAAGTCCAATGGAGAACTATAGTACGAAGATATACACATGGAGCCTAGGAAAAAGTTTAAATGTTTTAACAACAAAGTGTGGAAGCTATTTCGTAGGATAATGCACAGAATGTATAGATTTAAGTATAAGCATAACATAGTATGACGAGTGTTGAGTATTGTGCTAAAATAGAAGTATAAATGATAATTTTGTATTAGTTGATTGCATTGATAAAATGACAAGATTGATACATAAGAGTGGGGAAATTTATATTTATACTAATATGAAGAATACTATAAAGGTTGTGTTTTCCTATTATGATATGTTAGTTGTAATGGAAATTTAGAAAAACAATAATATGTTCACTAGGAAAAATTAATAAAATTACATTCACAACCTATTATAATATGATATAAAAATATTAAATGTAGAAAATAGAATAATCTTCGCAAATATATAACTTATTTATGGAAAAATTGGTATAAGTGAAATTCACATTCTTCTAACAATACTATGTCAATCCATAAAAAATAAAAAATAGGAAGTAATATTTGTTTTCTTTAAAAAACATAAATTTAAAATATACATACAAATCTATATAAGTATGTGTAGTTTCATCAATAATGGATATGTGGTTCATATTTAAAAGCAAGATTGAAAAGGGCCTTACAAATAGGGAGATGGGAAAATGGATTTATTTTCGTTTGCTAGCCTTAAACACCAAGTTTTTCATTATGAAGATAAAACCAAAGCAACCAACTCATTTAATATGTAGAGGGGAAATGGGCAATCTTGCCATTTTTTTTAATATACTGAAGCATGCATGTGAACTATTAACACTCATGCACTCAAAACGTGCATACAATTTTATTCCATATTCTTATTTAAGGCTTTTGATCTCAAGAAGCTTTAATAAAATTATAAGACACTAGATTTTAGTCTTTACAAACCATCCACTCTCTCTTCTGGTGACGTTAGGACATGTTCATAGTGCTTAAGCCTAAGGGGATTTGTATAGGGATTGATGATGTTGTATATCTCCCCTAACCAATGTTAAGCACCTTAGGATATTATTTTCCTACCATGACTATGGTCTAGGCCTTGAGACCAATCCATTGTACATGAAAGATCTTAATGGAACTCATATCAAACTCCTATGGAAAAATTCCCCTAGTGAGGGATTGTGTCATTATTTCTAAGGTTTGTTCATGGTACTTGAGCTCAAGAAGGTTCAATTAGGAATTATGCTCTTCTTTACACCCTTGACCATGTGACACAATTCATACCCATTTTTCAAAGAACAAAATATACACATGACACCTGTATCACACTCGAGGACCTTCGAATAAACTCTACAAAGAACTCATGTGTTGGTATGAGGATTCATTCAAGGCTCTTGAGTCTAAGAAGATTCAACAATATACCGACGTACTTGTTTTCCTTCCTTGACCATGTTCAAGGCCTTGTGACCCATACTAGGTGTTCAAAATATTTTAATGGCATCCATATCCAACCTTCATGCCAAATATCCACGAGAGAGGATTTTCATTGTGATTTCTAGGTTTCATTCATGGAAATTGATTCTGAGAAGTGGTAATTAGAGCATAAGGCCCATTAGTATACTCTAATGACATTGGATAGACATATGGACACATTTCTAGTGCAAAACTAACCTATTGATGGAATACATAGCACCCTTAGAGGTGATTGCTAACCAACAAAGGCCATATGTGGAGGTTTCACGACTCATAAATGGTGCTTGATCCTGAGAATCTCTATTTATGGATTGAGTATAATGCTTCCCTCCCCCAACAATGTCAAGGGAACGAGGATGTTGTTTGTCGTCCACAACTATGATTAAGGCCTTGATACCAACCAACGGTGCATAAAACATACTAATGGAACCCATATCCAACTCATATGGAAAAGACCCCATATTGAGGGATTGTGATAGTGTCCAGGGTTTGTTCATGGCACTTGAGATTGATAAGGTTCAATTAGGGATTAAATCCCTTGTTTACCCCCTTGACCATGTAGCATAGTCCAAACCTACTTTTAGTGAAGAAAAACTACCCATGACACTTATCTCTCACTTGAAGGCCTACATAGAACCCCTAAAAAGGGATAATGTGGTAGTATGAGGACTCATTCAAGGCTCTTCAATGTTAAAGTTAGTGCAGCTGCGAGACCCATTCTCAGAGAGGATGTTACCCTAGTAAGTTAAATAGGGTTCCTGGTGAGTTAACCAGGTAGAGTAAAGAGTAAGTCCCTAGAAGGTATCCTAGGGCACCCAACAGTTTCCTGGGGTTCTTGGTCAGGGACCAAGCAGGTTGATGCCATGGAAAATTCCCTAGCATGTGGCTAGGGCGCCTATTTGTCTCTAGGGTATTTTGGTCTCGGACCAGACAATTTCTTGGTTATGAGGACCAAGAAGGTCCTGCAGGTTGAGACAGAGACCTCCTGGTTTGGGACCTGGAAGATTCTTGGTCACGAGGACCAAGTAGTTCCTTCAGGTACATACCTGGTTAGTTAACCAGGTGAATCTTGGTCAATTAACCAATATGATAATGTGTGATTCCATGCTCTCCTAGGTCTTTGATATGGTTGAGCTACATGGTCTTCTCAAGGGACTGGCCACCCCTTGATGGAGTCACTAGCATTTGACCTTAGGATCAGTCTAGAGGACCAAAAGATCACATCATCCAGTGTGGACCTTCCTTATACAGTGATGATGTAATTTCAGGTAGTATATGGAAAACTTGTACATTTGAGAGAGAGATGATTGGTTGTAACCCCACCTTGTTGTTCTACCCTTGGTATTCCCACCTTGTTGTTCTTGGTCTTGTGGTTTGAAGGTTTAGCACCTTGTCTTGTTCACCACCTTAAATTGTGGTTATAAGGGTTATCTACCCACATTGAGTTGTCTTGATGTGTACCACCCTGATTTTTTGACCTTATGGGAAATAGGGCTGCTTACCCACCTTAGTGGTACACCCTTTGATCCTAGGGGTTGTGGGTCATGTATCCATCCTAGTTATGGTTTTGACTTGTACCACTTGTTGGTCCTTGCACCCTCACCTAAATAATTTATATGTGTGGTGACTTGAACCTAGTACCCAGCTATAGACACCTTAATTGTATTAAGTGGCTTTATTATTTTTGGTGTCTTAATTCTTACATGTTGGTACTCACCTTATTTAATGGAACCCTAACTTGATTAAAGAATTATTTTGTGACCCTCATAGAAGTCTCTAAATTTCTATTTATTGAATTCCATTACTTGTCATTTGTCATGCCAATCACAACATATCTCAGTTATGTCTTTGTACTGCTTGACGTCTAAGGTTCAAGGTTATTTATGCTACTTGCTCACCTTCCAGTTTAGGTCGCACTTCCGTTGGAGTTCACCAAATATCATATCTGATCTGAGTAACTGATTAAAGTTGACATTGAGGTTTTTTATGTTGCTCCTAACCTAGCTGTTAGCCTTGGAAGCACTCTCTTGCCACCTGTGAGCCTTGTTGAGGAAGACCTCAACCTATTGTTGTTTTATTTGACTAAACTGTGGCTTGTTAGAATCTTGCTTAGGTCCAATCTACTATATGTCTAACTGATTAAGGTTTTGTTGGGTTATGGTTTTACTTTTGAGGTATTACTGAGATTTGATCTGCTACATATATGTTTGTTGAGGAGGCTGTGACCCTGTGCTATGTTTGAGACATGGATGTGAACCCTCTTGGTCCTCGATTTGCGTGTTGAGGGTCCTTTGGTAAAGAACGTGAGTCACTTAGGGTTTGATCTAGTATGTTGGTTGCATAATTGTGAAGGTCGTAATCCCTTCAGGTCTGATCTGGTGTGCCGAGAGAATTTGTATGGAGGATGTGAGCCTTGCTAAACTGTGTTAGCATGGTGAGAGTTTAGTTGTGAAGGCCATGGATTTTGCAAATCTGAACCTACCTATTGAAACCCTACTAAAGTCTACTATTTTGTTTTGATGAGGTCGCACCTTCTTGGTTGACTATCTTAGATCAGATCTTTGAATTAAGGGTTTCCCTAAGCCAGATCTATACTACTGAGAATTGATCTTTATGTTGAGACCTATCTGGGGCCAGATCTATGTACTGAGATTTATCTGTGGTCTATACTCTATGCTGAGAACTTGTTTGTGGTTAAAATTATGTGCCGAGACTTATTGAGGTCTGATCTATTATGTTGAGTCTTGATTGAGACTGTCATTGTGTTTTGATTGTCATTAAATATCACTATTGTTGTCTACAACCTATCATCTCTCTCTCTCAGGTTTGTACTTACACTCCAATAAGGGTTAGCTTGTTCCTAGTGATTGACTGATTGACTGGACTCTAAGAGGCACAGTCTGTTCTGAAAGTAAATTCTTCTGAGTATAAAGATAGAAAGGGTCCCACACTCCTGGAAAGTTCTCTAACTTGTTCTTCTTATGAATTAGACATTTTATTGTAAATTATTCTACTACTACTGGTTACATGTTACTGAAGATTACTTTAACATGAGGACTTACTTGGTATTGTTAAAGTTGAAAGAGTTGAAAATTATGTTTTAAATTATCTTTTTTAGTTACTATTGTACTATTCTGCTTCAGTACTAATTTGTTATATTTAATTTTTCATTAAAGTATATGCAATTTTGATTTCTTTACATCAAACTCTAACCTAACCCAAAATTTAACATTGAGCACAAGAAGATTCAACCATAAAGCCTTGCAACTCCTTCAGGAGCATGAGATGTTCATTAAATGCTCAAAATGTGATTTTGGGGCCTTAGAAATCAAATTATTGTGTCTCATTGTTGGAAAAGATGGGCGAGAGTGGACCCCAAAAAGATTGTGGCAATGAAGGAATAACCATGCCCTAAATCCTTGAAGATCTTATGTGGGTTTTTAGATCTTATTGGATATACTATAGGAAGTTTTTGAAGAAATATGGTAAAATTGAAACCCCTTTGACAACCCTTATCAAGAAAAATTGCTTTGCATGGATCAAAGTGACAGAACACGCATTCTTAGTTTTAAAGCAAGACATGTGCACCACACTAGTCTTAACCATGCCTGATTTTACCAAACTTTTTGTATTGGAATCTGATTCTTTTGGAAAAGGTTTGGGTGCAATCTTAATGCAATATGTAATACCATTAATATTCATCAGTAAGAAGTTGTGTGATAAGAATTTGGGAAAGTCTACCTATGAGAAAGAATGGATGGCCATCCTACATGGAATCTACACATGGTGGCCATATCTCATAGGGAGATGCTTCTAGATCAAGACATATCACCACAATATGAAGTATTTTTTGGAACATAGTTTTCCCTTCCTAGATAAACATAAATGGGTCACCAAGATGCTTGGATATTATTATAAGATCATCTATAAAAATAGCAAATACAATTTTGTGGTAGATGCATTGTCAAGGAAACATGATGAAGAGGGATCCTTGTTTTCCTTATCCTCTCTAGTACTCGAATGGTTAGAAGAAGAATGCCAATAATGATAAACAAACATTCTTACATATTATCTCATCAAACAAATTTAGGAGGATCCCAACCTGTTGAATCAAACCTAGTCGACAGGGGTTCCCATCACTGTCGACACCAACCCACCGTGATCTCCCTGAGCACCGGCTTAGGCAGGTATTAGCCTGCCCAGCAACACCTGCAGAGCAGATGAGGTCTCACCCGAGGCGATCAAGGGAGAGTGGATGGAACCATGTTTCCACCGAATGAAGAAGGATGATTGCGGCAACAATTACTCAACTTATCACAGCATCCAAAACAGATATATGCATTCAAGATTAACATCATTTGTACTCATAGCGTTATTTAATAGAATCATTCATTGCAACAAAAAAAAAATAACATTAAAGGTTCACTGCAGCAATAAATCATCACAACAGTCATTAACACGAAAGGTACACAGGGAATTTCACCAAATAGTTCCATCATGTCATATTACTTCAAAAAACCCTGATACAACATCTCTGCAAAACCAGATCTAAGCGATATCTCTTGATCTCAGAACAAATGCCAAACAATGCATCTCCAAGATATCCTACAACCTACAACTCTCTGTCTATATATAGGCTTCCGCCTTTACAATGCTTGTCCACTTACTAACAACTTCCTAACCGACTCCTAGACAAATGACCCAAAATCTAACTAACACGATCCAAATGACCCAAAAACCTGCCTACTACGGTACAATTAGCTCAAAATTACATCTCATATGGTCCAATGACCCGAAAACCCGCATTCTGCGGTACAAATGACTCAAAAAATACATAAAATAATGCAGCCTTCTTCCTTTCATGACCTCTTCTGACATGTCGCAGCATCGGCGATGCTACGATTCTTCCTTACCAAACTGCCTGCCAACAGGCCCCCAACACAATATTATGGCTCGCCCTCGAGCCACGTCAACTAGACATGGTGTATTCTGTGGTCTGCACTCTACTATGGCTGAACTATAGTTCTTCAATTGTTCTTGCTGTCTGGATCGCACAATGTTGTCCTGCTCCTTTTGCTACATTGATCATCTGCTCACTGTCATGTACTTCTTGCCCAAAAGTGGAATTTTCTCGGCTTACTGTCATGGACCTTGCAAACTCATCCTCCAGTCTCGAGAGACCGATTGTAGACAAAGAGGAAGTTTTCGAGCAACGACAGGGTGTAAAACAGGCCAGTGGTTCTGTCACATCTGTTTCACACCAGTAAGCACATGTTACAGGGACTCGGGGGATACGACCCCCCCCCTTTTGTGTGGTCGGAGGGACCACGAGACTTCAAACCATCACCAACTGCCTAGACATCTCAGATGAGACTTCATGCTTGTAACATCTGAGTGTCTGAGGTGCAGCTTGCTCCAAATGCTCATGTACACTCGTTGTTTGGGCCCTCAACGCACCTGGTGTGCTACCACATAAAATGAAATGGATCATTTCCACAACCTCCTTGGAATTCCTAACTTAGCTAGATGCCTGGACCTCAAGTAACATAACCCCTCTTAATTGGAACAACCTCTATGCGCTTACTATCCTTGGGTTCCTATATTTATACATCGCCTTCAGCCGTTCATCTGCCTCGGAAATCCTTTGCACCCCCTACTCACGCTCCAGGGTAATCATAATATTCTGCTACTTCGTGTGAGTATTAGCCAGACTTATGAGGTGGGAAAAGCAATCATACTTCCGCCTGTTTCCTTGCGTGCAAAATGTGCAAAGCATCATCCCTTGGACCCTTTGGCCATGCTGCCATGGTAGATGCCTCATGCCAACCATGCAAACCATCACTCTAGGTGTCGTAGGCCATGCTGCCTCGTTGTATTCCTTTTTCCAAATGTGAGTTCTCCTTACACAATATAAACCGACTAACGATCACATCTTCCCAAAAAGAAAAAGTCCCATCTGAATAATGATTTCTAATGTGACCCAGTCGCAACACTGCCACATGTCATGGACCGCTCCTAACTTGCGGCAGAAGCCTCCCTGCTTCCGCATTTCATTCTTGTTGGTGCGCCACCCTACCACCGATCAATCTACACTTTTTTTTTTTTTACTCGATGCGACTTAGGAATCGCGTTGTTCCAAGCCCGATCGATAGGGCTTCAACCTGCTACCATTAATCAGCTTTGGGAGCATCGATCCATCCAACTACTGCAACTGTACCACTCCTCCTGAAGTGATGCTACTGATGCGATATGGACCAAGCCAATGCATCTGTAATTTTCTTGGATGTTTCATAAACTTGTTGTCATACAACAACACTAAATCACCCTATTGAAACTATTTGTTCTTGATGTGGCGATCATGCCAAACCTTTTGGCGATCCTTCTGCACACCCTGATGGAAACTGGCAATAAAGTGATCTTCCTCCATCTGGGCTAACTACACTAGATGTTCCTCTAATGCTGCCATAGAATCCATTCCTGTCATTGCTGCTACACGTAGACTGGGAACAATGTATTCCATGGGCATGATTGATTCTTGTCCATATACCAGTTTAAATGGCATCTGACCCGTCAACCTTTTACATGTGGTGCGATAGGCCCACAATACTACTGGGATTTTGAGATCCTAGTCATCGTGGTTCACATTGCACACCTTTGTCAGCGCATGTTCCAATATCTTATTGAAATCTTCCACCGTGCCATTTGCTTGTGGATGATATGGCGTATTCTTCTTATGCTAAATCTACAGCTCCTCCGTCAACGTGCTAATGGTGCGATTGAGAAAGTGGCTTCCTTGATCACTCAACAATATATTGGGGCATCCAAAATGAGTGATAATGTTATCAAACAAAAACCGTGCAGTCGTGGCTGCAGAACAATCAACAACTGGTGCAGCTTCCACCCATCTGGTCAAATAATCTGTCGTAATGATGATATATCTGGCACCAGTGCACTTACCTGGTGGATTGATTGGTCCCACAAAATCCACTACCCATTTGTCAAATGGCTATAGTGTTAACTGAGGCATCAACGACATCTCGTCCCTCCTGGATGGCTTCCCAGTTCTCTGACAGACGTCGTAGGACTGCGCATAGTTGGTTGCATCATTATGGAGCATGGGCCACCAAAGCCCCGCATGAAGCACCTTCCTGGAAGTCGCCTGACCGCCATAGTGTCCTCCAGCCACTCCTCCATGTGCTTCTGCCAATATCTATGCTTGCTCGTGTGGCAAGACACACCGTCGTAATACCTCGTCTACACCCATCTTGTATAACTCTCCTGCAATGAGCTGGAAATCTGCAGCTTTAACTGCCAACTGCTTCTTCTGGCTAGTGGTGAGCTCTTCTGGTGTGGTACCTGTTGCCAGAAACTGAATGATTTCTTCAAAATAGCCATTGGCTACTTCAACCCTAAATAGTTGCGCATTAGGAAACCCGTCTTCAATATTAGTCGGCTCCTCTCCTGTGTCAATCCGCGATAAGTGATCAGGACTAGAGTTCAACTGCCCTGGCTTCACAATTACTTCAAAGTCGAACTCCTGAAAGAGAAGTAACCAGCGGCATATCTTCCCCCCCAATAAAAGCTTATTGACCAGGTACTTCAATGATGAATGGTCTGTGAACATCTTAAAATGTCCGCTTAATAAGTAGTGTCAAAAATTTTGTAGTGCGTAGACCATCGCCAATCCTTCCCGCTCGGTAGTGGTGTAGTTCCTTTCTGCGGATGACAGCTTCTGACTGGCGAAAGCAATAGGGTGATCAATATCCCCCTCTCTTGGTTGTGCTAGCACCACATCGAGTGAAATTGACGATGCATCAACATGGACATGGAATTCTTTACTCCAATCGGGGAATACTAGTATTGGTGTTGAAGCCATCTTAACCTTCAGCTGCTCGAAACTATCCTGACATTTAGTGCTCCATTGAAATACTGCATCTTTCTTTAATAGCTTCTCCATATGGGTGGTGATTGCTGCATATCCCTTGATGAACTTGCAGTAATACCCAGTATGTCCTAAAGTCGCCCTCAGCTGCTTCACGGTGGTCGGCGGTTGCAAACTCAAAACAAGTGCAATCTTTGCTAGATCGACCAGCAACCCTTGTTTGCATACGATGTGGCCCAGCAATATCCCAAACGAGGCACAAAAAATGCACTTCTTCAAATTCAACGATATTTGGTTTTGGTGACAACGTTCCAGCATCAACCGTAGATTGGCGAGATGATCGTTGATCAAACCATAAACTGTCCAATCATCCATGTATACCTACAAGAAATTATGGATGAAATCCTTGAATGCAACAACAACAACCCGCGAAAATATCGTAGGTGCATTCTTCAATCCAAACGGCATCACGGTATACTAAAAAAATCCCCATTCGGTCACAAAAGTCATCTTGTGTTGGCTTCTTTAGCAATATGGATCTAGTGATAGCCTGAGAACCCATCTGTGAAAGAATACATCTCCTGGCCACCTACTCCCTCAAGTACTTCATCAGTAAACAGGGTTGGAAAGGGGTCATGCAAGCACGCATCGTTCAACTTCCGCAGATCGACACAGATGCGTACCTCACCAGTCTTCTTATCCTGCACCACCATAGGACTGATCCATTCAGACTCTTTGACTAGTTCAATGATACCAACATCCAACATGCGATCAAGTTCTACCTTGACCTTCTCCTTATGTCATGGATTGAGGCGATACGGTCGCTGCCTGATCGGTTTCGCATATGGTTTCAAGGGAATCTTTATTTCTCCTAGATCACCCAAAATACCTTTCATTTTTGAGAACTTTGTGGGGAAAAGGTCTTGGAACTCATGTAACAACTTAGTGACCTTTCCCATCATCTCGTCATCCCAATAATCTCCAACATTCGCGAACTTGGGAGTGGCCTCTGTCCCAATATTGATCTTGCAAAGCTTCAAGGGATGACTGAACGGATCACTTGGCGCACCAGGAGGTACCACATCACGACTTCCTTCAGAATTCAGAATATTGACATTCCTCGAATCATCACCGTCTTCGGGCCCACCGGTGATATTATAACATTCCATAATTGATTGCATCTGGCCGTGCGTATGTGGATCCGCTCGGTATGCTGCAGGAACAACCTTGAGCACCACATCGCGAATGATCTGTAGAGCATTATGGATATCCGGATTGGAATCAACAAAATTGAACGTATGAGTAAAATAGATGGTCAGCTCGAACCAAGTAGTGATTTCTCCCCGTAATTCAGCGGCCGTATACCATGATCACGACATTTCATCCAAAGTATGGATAAATGCATGGACCCACTCATCTCTTGGTCGCGATGCCCATAACGTCTGACACTCCATCAAATGGTCGTCGAGATCGTTCTGACCATCATACTTCCCTGCGTGGTAGACCTCGGTATCGCCGAAGTGTACCATCATCAATCTTCTGCATTTCAACCATCCATCAACTGATGCCCTGTGTGTCTCCCACCAGTGTGTTGGAGTAGCCTTTAGTGCTTTGTCCAATGCCAGCAATTGCTGTGGTTTTGAAACTATTTCCTCAAACTCTGTCAAAAAGTAAGACAAGTCAGGTAGTCCTTCATATATTGGTAGTGTGACCTTTTCAGTCGCAACATGGCATAACGACTACATGATCAATCCACACTTACGGAGTGACACCTCATGCAAGCGGTTCTTCCAATGTTCTAGCGCATCATCAGAGTCAGAAGACGCAGAGTTATCACTGCGCTATCCAAGCTCACTGTTGTCAGTTGGATGAATGTGATCTTCTGAAATATTGAATGCATGGTCCCATCTGCTGGGATCTTCATCTTTCACTGGTTCAAGGTATCTGCGTCCTTCAACCGGATCCAACGGAGCGATAACTCTGAGATCGCGATTTTCAAAAGTCATCATTCGTCGCTTGAAGTTGATTACCGCTCCACTGTCGTTAGCCCATCCAATCCCCAGCAATGCGGGACAAGAGCTTCCTCCTTCAACCACTTTGATGACATCAAATTCAGCGTAGGTCTTCATGCCCTCAATGTCCACCACTAACCGAGGGACTCTCCCAATCGGTGTCACTTTAGCGTGATTAGCTTACCATAGCTGGATAGGGGACCAACTCAATGGGGGGCTCCCCATTTTTTGCCATGCCTTCTTGGTTAAGATGTTGACATCTGAACCAAGATCCAGAATAACTGAGTCGACATCGTAGTCTCCAATTTGAATATTCATCTGCATCTCCTTGCCAGTCTTCCTCCGTTGTAAGGAATTCACCATGGATTCCTGGCGTCCCCTTGATAATCGCTGCAACAACCCCTCAATCTCGACAAGCATAGCAGGATCCCTTGCCAACAACAAACAACTTTCCAAAAATCTATGCAAAGTTCCAAACTGCTCTAATGGACCAGCTTCTAATGTGTCATCAAAGACAAGGGTCATGTCATAGATGATAGCCTTGCCTTTGTCCAACGCCCATCGTGCTTGCTGGAACGTATTGCACTCTGAATCAATATCAAATGACAGCTTCTTCGTCCCGGCCAACCGGATCAGTAGATGTGAAGTGTCTTTTCCTATTTTTGCACCTCCCCAAGTGATCACCGCAATAGCTGCATCATGTGGCTTGGGCTCTGCTGAGATTGTTGAAACATTCGCACCCAGATTCTGGTTCAGCGGTGGATTCCCCAGTTGGTTCACATTTTGATTAGCATTCTGAATTGGTCGTTGGTTCTGGTTCTGCACGGGTTGCTGTACTAGTTGCTGCACCTGATTCTGCGTGGGTTGTTGAGCCTGGTTCTGCAATTGTGGAATATTCCCTGCCTACCATCGTGCAATCAACTGCGGGCAGTTCTCTACTATATGGGCTACAACAAAGCAAAATGTACACTGCATTTGCAACAATGGGAAATCTCGTTGATAGTGTCCCCAGACTGGACAGTGATAGCACTGCACGGGTCCACGACCTCCTTGTCCTCCTCCACGACCAAATACTTCATTGCGTCCACCCATGAATCCTCCACAGAATCCACCCTGCTATTGGTATTGTTGTTGATTGTACTGTTGCTACATCATGCCTTGCCCTTGTTGTGCATTCTGTGGTTGCTGAACATACTGTGGCTGCTGTGGACCCATTTGCATCGGAGTATATTGAGGCACAAACTGCTGTTGTTGTTGTTGCGGTACAAACTGTACCTGTTGAGGTAGCGACTGGGCTACATGCTGCTGCAGTGGTAGTTGTTGTATGACATGCTGGTCATCCTTTACATAGAATGCGTCATACATTCGCTCATGAAGCAACCCATATGCCTAGCAATCCTTGTCATCATGTCCCATCGATTTGCAGAAAGTGCAATATAGATTCATCGGCTTGGTGACCATCTTCTGCATATATGGACATTCTTCATGGCGGTGCCCAAATACCTAACATATGTGATAATACGGCATGCCAACACCATTTAATGGGTTTGGCGCTCTGAAACCAAATAGTTTCGGAAGTCCAGGCAATTGTCCTTCGTATTCCCTTCTCCTCGACATCGCATACACCATACTTCTTCGCACTGCTCCTTGCCCTTTTTCAAATCTTGCAGCTGTATGGTCAAGTTAGCCAGCTGTGTCTGAATTTGCGACATCCCAGCTGCATTTTCTCCAATTGGCAACACCTCCAATCACATTGCAATCTCCAGAGCTTCACTAGGCGTCGAGATGTTTTGTTGCATTAATGGTAGCCGAATATGTAGTAGCAATGTCGCGATGAACCACTCTTTATGTTGGACAATGCTCATATCGAAACTAACCCTTTCCATCAACGTCTTCAACTGCTGGTCGAAATCCCACACCGTCTCGTTGGGATACTGCTTAATTTCTTTCAATTTCGTAATATATTGAGCCTCAGACTTGGGCTTTCTAAATTCTGCAATCAACCCATCCTGGATCTCATCTAGTGACTTCTCTGGGGCTCCTGTAGGGACTAGAACAAACTTCATAAACCAATCTCATGCACGACCTCGTAGTGTTGTCGCTAACTTTCCTTTCTTAGCGACATCATTAGTGATCTGTTTTACAGTCTAGACCGCTTCACACAAAAACCAATACTGTTCTGGGTTGTCTGTCCCACTCCCGTGGAACAACAGTAACTTAGAATCATCACCCGCCATCCTGGGCTTCCTTCCTGTAGGTACTAAAATACTAGCAATCAAGTTTTGTTGACCTGGTGGGGTCAAAGTGGTGTTTCTCACTGGTTGATAGATAGTGAGTGGAGGTGTGGGTATGTTACTGCTGGGGTTAGGTCCTGCCTATATCCTAGGCATAGCCTGTTTGTCCTTGTTCGGACTGTGAGGTCACTTCGTCCCATGTGGTCTTCCTTCGCAAACTTGTGGTTCGATCGCAACAGGACCTTATCCTATCCTCTGCCTCTTTTCCTGTTGAAACATCACTCCTCCTCTTCTAAGACAACTCTCTTCCTTGGCTTCACTCACAATATCGTCATGACCCGCACCCATCTATCCCTGATCATTCCATGCACCGTCCCCCCCTTCTATTGTGATACCCACAGCCTCCGCCCACCAGGACGCTTACTGATCTATATGCATCTTCAATATACCCTTTTCGCAAATAAGCATCTTAATGGACAGTTGGAGCGATAGCATGAACCTTCCCTGGGGTTCACGGAAAAAATATCTCTCGGCCTTGCTATAGGACTTTTGCGTATCGACTGCGAATTCAGTAATATACCCCTCCAAGATGCTATCAAGCCACACTTCGATAGCCTGTGATGCTTTATTATCGACGTCATATAGTTCTTAGATCAACTTTGGGGTCTAGGTCGTTGGCTCACCACCCTTGAAGTTCCTATTCTGAAAGGTCAACTTCACCAACCACTCGAACAACAGGACCGAGAACTCACAGAAGAACCATGCATGCGAACCATCGTCAATATATCTATATACCCACTGATTTACTATCAGTCGAGTGTTTCGGCTTTCTTCTTCAACAAATTCCTATAGCTTTCGATCAAACCATTCCTGGATCTTGGGTTTTGTCGGGTGCCACAACATATCCTCCTTTCACTTCGCACACGGTCCCAGCAACAGAACCATTTGTTGACTCAAACCCAGTCGATAGGGGTTCCCATCACTGTCGAAACCAACCCACTACGATCTCCCTGAGCACCGGCCCAGGCAGGTCTTAGCCTGCCCAGCAACACCTGCAAAGTAGATGAGGTCTCACCCGAGGCGATCAAGGAAGAGTGGATGAAACCATGTTTCCTCCAAATGAAGGAGGATGATTGCGGCAACAATTGCTCAACTTATCGCAGCATCCAAAATAGATCTATGCATTCAATATTAACATCATTTGTATTCATAGTGTTATTTAATAGATTCATTCATCGCAACAAAAACAAATATAACATTAAAGGTTGACTGCAGCAAGAAATCATCACAACAGGAATTAACACGAAAGGTACACAAGGGATTTCACCAAATAGTTCCGTCATGTCATATTACTTTAGAAAAACCTTGATACAACATCTCTGCAAAACCAGATCTCAGCGATATCTCTTGATCTCAGAACAGATGCCAAACAATGCATCTCCAAGATATCCTATGACCTACAACTCTCTGTCTATATATAGGCTTACGCCTTTACAATGCTTGTCCACTTACTAACAACTTCCTAACCGACTCCTAGACAAATGACCCAAAATCTAACTGACATGGTCCAAATGACCCAAAAACCCGCCTACTGCGGTACAATTAGCTCAAAATTACATCTCATATGGTCCAATGACCCAAAAACCTGCATTCTGTGGTACAAACGACTCAAAAAATACATAAAATAATGCATCCTTCTTCCTTCCGCAACCTCTTCTGATGTGTCACAACATCGGGGATGCTGCGATTCTTCCTTACCAAACTACTTGCCAACACAACCCTCCCCAGGGTTACACTTGGAAACAAGATACATTGTGGTATAAAGGTCACCTATTTTTGGTACCTAAATCCACTTTAAAACATAAGATATTAATGGAGTTGCATTCATCTCCTCTCATACGTCATTAGGGATAAAACTTGTGAATGCACTAGGTGTTCCTTCTTCTAGGAAGGCATGGAAAAGGATATCCTTACTTTTGTAGTAAAATGTGAAATTTCCAAAGGACCAAGGGTGAGATAGTGAAGACTCCTATTGCATTGCAACCATTTCCAAATTGGAAACTATTTGGACAGACATTTCCATGGATTTTATTGTGGGTATTTTGAAAGTAGTTAACAAATCAGTCATCATGGTGGCAATTGATAAATTTTCCAAATATGCTTACTTTGGTTCTCTCTAGAATCCCTTTACCCTTGCAATAGTTGCCCAAATTTTTAAAATTTATGGCATGCATAGCTCCATTATGTCTGATCATGGTCCCACATTCACCAAGACATTTTGGAAATAACTATTTAAACTATAGGGCACCCAATTGCAAATGAGCACATCATCATCCCCAAACAAATGTATAGATAGAAGCAAACAACAATGTCTTGAAATCTATTGCAATGTTTTGCCTCTGAAAAGTAGCACCAATGGGAAAAGTGGTTACCTTTGGCAGAATGGTGGTATAACACCGCTGATCATGAGGCCACAAAAATGATACCATATGAAGAATTCTATGGCCAACAACCGCCCTTAGTGGTTTCTTATCAACCAAGTACCTCCAAAGTACATGCAATAGATATTCTGCTCATAATTGTGATGTCACTTTTTGCACACTAAGGAAAAATTGGTAATGGATCAAAATCACATGAAGCAACAAGCATAACAACATTGCTCAAAGCATTCATTTGTACAAGGTGACCATTTGTTCCTTCACCTCCAACCTTATAAGTAGAACCCTCTCAAATTTAAATGCTCAAAACCTTCTAATAACACATAAATCTCCATTCATTGGATAATATCACCCTTAAGAGATCTCATGAGGTGGCTCAAGGCATATTTCTTAACCCTAGATGCCTAGAGGATTCCTTTATGGACCAATTCTTGATTTTCTTCCCTTGACCATGATGAGGGACCCAAGACCTATACTTAGTGCTAGAAACTCCCAATTAACCCCAAGACCTATAACTAGTGGTAAAAACTCCCAATTACCCCCATATCCCAATTCTAATGTTATGGATCCTCTCAAGAGGTGATATGTGGTGGTTTGATGTATTATTCTTAGGATTGTATTCCTAGAAGCTTCATTTAGTGTATGAAACTCAAGTTTCCTCGCTTGACCATGTCAAGGAACCCTGAACCCATCGTAGTGACCAAAACCACCTAATGATATCAATATCCATACATGAGGCTATGAATACCCTCAGGAGGACACATGTTGTTGTTTGAGGTGTCATTGTTTTCCATGGATGGGCCTAAAAGTTTCATTTAGGGCCTAAGGTAGATGTTTCCTCCCTTCGGCAATGCCCAATACCCAAAGACCCATACCTAGTGCGAAGGTCCACACTTAGTGCTAAAAACCTTCGAATGGTATTGACTTCCATTAAATAATTTGACAATCAATTGACTAATATATATACAAATAATTTCAATCAAATAATTAGATTTCAATTCAAATCCCTTTATTAGAACCTTTATACTCTTGATAAATTAAAAATTCATTGTATTTAACTATTTTTCGATAATAATTTTGCAATGATCATTTATTTATTTGTTTGGGGTGACAATAATATAAAAAGTAAAAAAATGAATTGGGTCATTTAGAAGCCAAATATTTATACATTTTAGTGGTGATAATTTATTTGTTTAAATAATAAAAATAATAATTAAATTGAATTATTTACAACATAAATTATTTGTAAATTTGTTGAATATTTATGGTGCAAAGCTTCATGATTAAATCCCGAGCATTTAATTGTTTGAATAATTATAAAACATTAACATGAATTATTTACAAAATAATTATTTGTGATATTGTTTGATTTATGCTGTAAATATTCATAATTAAATTTTATTTCCACATATTAATAAAAAAGAAGGGATCAACAAGTGCTCAACACCATTTTGTTGTACTTGCCAACTTAGTACACACTATTTCTCTTAAAAAATATGATGATATACTCCATTTCCAACAATATTAACAAACATTACCATTACTTTAACACCACATAATATTAACACCACCACTACATAATATAGAAAATGCTAATTTGTGAAAACTCTCTCTCTCTCTCTCTCTCTCTCTCTCTCTCTCTCTCTCTCTCTATATATATATATATATATATATATATATATATATATATTATATAAATGGTTATAGATTTATATTGAAATTTGCATATATATTGAATAGCTGAGAAAAAGATAAGAACAAAATGTAAAAAAATACTTTTTTGTGTTGGACCTATACATCCTCTACTTCATCAGAAAGATAAAATTGTCTGAAACTACATAACATCCCTAATATTTAAATATATATAACCTAACATACTCTCCAAGCAAGAAGATACAAAATGCAAGCATAAACATAGTCTAATTTGGAAAATTATGCCCATTGTGGTATTCTTCCATTGCAACATCTACCAAGTCCATGCCCTCCTCCCCATGAACCTATAGTTGATCCATGAAAGCTACAACATTCTATTGAACAATTTCCTCTTCAACTACTCTATCCTTTACTGAGCTCATGGAGAGAATGGGGCGACCAATTGCTGACTAAGAGCCACGATTCAACCCAAGAATAATTTTAAAATGTGTCTCCGAGCCATTAACTAATTTATCACATTTCAAACCTTGAACATTCAGTTTTGTTTCAAGGGTTTCATGTTTAACATCTAAATTCTCCATATGAGTGGATTGAGATACTTGAAATTTTTACTCAAATTTCAAATTGGTTTCAATTCTCACTTAGTTACTTATCAAAGTAATGCCCATAATTCATTTGCATTCAAATCTAAAACTAGTAAATTGAAACACGTGAAATTTACTCAACTACTTGCAGCAAAATAGAACAACCAAACACATATATTTGACACACGAATTTTTGGGTAAATTACCCCTAGAAAATCCCAAAGGAAAAAGAATTCAAGAGAGATAATTTTTATTAATGAGCTCACAGAAAATTTCTGAGAGTTATAGGAGTAAATAAACAACATTAAATGCACTTGTACTTTCCTAGAAAATCATGCCCAAATGTGGCCCAAATCCTCAAAATTCATTCCCAACTTGTTGTACGACATGTACGATCCTATATGAATTGTTAACAACGGTCAATTCCTTGATTTCTATGCCCAAAATTTGTGTTGTACAATACCTAGATTTTTGTGCCACCAATCTACTATATGACCCTTGAAAATCATGCCACTTTCTCTGCTGTATGGACCTTGAAATTTGAGCCTCTTTCTCTCTATTGTATGAACCTGAATTCTATGTATTAATGGCTATAGAACTATTGGTATTCATTCCCTCTTTCCTCCTTGGGATTAGCACCCCCTCTCACTACTCTTCTTCTCCTCTCTTCTTTAACTCTATTTTTCTATCTTCACTTTGTGTCTATATCTTTTCTAGAACTATTTTTTCCTCTTTATAAATGAGAAATGACTCTAACTCTACCTCTTCCAAGATGGACAACAAATATTAAATCTTGGGGTCTTAAGATCAATGGTTGTGATATTTTTGCACTCTATTACAACTTAAATCATTTTCACTCACCATAAATCAAAAGTCACTTTAACTTTATAAAAATAAAGTTATTGTCTAGGAAAGTCACTTTTGGTCACTTTCTACAATCAGTGTATTTTTTAAGGATTCTAATATTATACTTAAGTGTAGTATCCTAGGTGAATATTTTAGATTGAAAAGAACATGTATGTAGATAGGTAGGCGAATATCAAATATGAAACACACAATTTACTACTGAAATGTGTATTTTTGGCAAATATTATGATAAAAAAACACATTTTATGTAAATATAGGTGATATTAGAGACTAAAAATGACCAAATAGCAAATTTATTTTTTGAAAAAAAGCCCCCAAAATAGCCAATTGGCGAAATTTCGCCCCTAAAAATTACCGTGTTCTACATGCTTAGACACCAAGCCTATGTAGAAGACCATCCGAGCCATAAAAAAATCAACACTCCCTCTTGGTGAGGGAAGGTGTTTTGCACCACCCCTAGCTTATCTATGAATTTTACAAATTTCCCTTTCACCAAAACCTTCGTGAGGATGTTTGCAACTTGTTTGTTTGTAGATATCTAATAAATCTACACTACCCCTCTCTAAACATAGTCTCGAATGAAGTAACTAATCTAAATTTGTTGCGGCTGGTCATGAAACATTGGATTCTATGAGATTTTAATGCAAATCTAATCGTCACGGTGAATCACCATTAGAACCAACTCTTGACCAAATAACCCAACAAGTAGCTTTCGAATCCATATGGCTTCACAAATTTCCAAACTAGAAGCCATATACGCTGTCTTAAAAGAACTCAATGCAACCGACTTCTGCTTCCTATTGAACCAAGAAACTACTGCCGAGCCCAGGATGAAGCAACACCCGGAGGTTCTCTTCTTGTCAACCACATTGCCTGCCCAATCTAAGTCACTAAAACCAACCAGTCTGACTCCACGCCCCTAGACATATATCAACCCAAAATATATAGTGTCGCGTAAGTAACAAAGAACATGTTTTGTTGTGGTCCAGTGCACTCTCTAGGATCAACCGTAAACTAATTGAGAGTGTTAATAGAAAAACAAATATATGGTCTGGTGTTGACCATATACATTAATGATCCAATAAAATGATGATTTAAGGTGGGATCAACCAACTCTAACTCAGAAGCATCAAGCTTCTTCAAGTTGGTCATCATGGGTGTTGACATAGTCCTACAATCCTCCATCTCGAATCTCTCCAAGATATCAACTGCATACTTCCCCTGGACAAGAAAAATATGACCTGTACTTTTCCACACCTCCACCACACCTCCAACCCAAAAGTTAATGCATCAAACCAATATCCTTCATCTCGAACTCAATATCTAGATCCCTCTTTCATGCTCTGATGAGCTTCTCTGACCCCGTAAGAAAAAGTGCATCCACATAAAGGAAAAGAATAAGTGGATTCTCACCAACCTAGATGTAGTATAAATTCATATCCGCCTCACTCTTCACAAATCATAACTGTAACAAGTAACTGTAAATCCTAACATACCAAGCTCTAGGAGCTTGCTTGGGTCCGTAGATATCCTTCTTTAATATGAACACATGAAACTCTCTCCCATGCACCTCAAAGCCCCATGGATGCTCAATATACACTTCCTGTTTTATGATGCCATTTAGAAATGTAGTCTTCACATCCATTTGATAGATAATTTAACCCATCTTTACTATGATGGACCTGATAGCCCTGATTGAAGTGTACCTCACTACTGCTGTGAAGGTATCCTCATAGTCTACTCCCTCCACCTATGAGAACCTCTGAGCCACAAAACAAGCTTGGTATTTCTGAATGCTACCATCCACAACATGCTTGATTTTGTAGAGCCACTTGGATTTCACCATTGACTTCCCCTCAGGTCTTGGAAAAACCTACCAGACATCATTCTTCATGATGAAAGCATACTCTTCCATCCTTGCATCTCTCCATACCTTCTAGTCAACTGCATCCCCAAAAGTGGAAGGCTCCTGCTCATCAAATCCACATAGTTGTAGAATCTCTTCGGTGTCCTTATCTCCCTAGCATTCCTCTTACGACTCTCCACATGGTCCTATGCATCCTTTAGAGTCCGCTGAAGCCATCTCGACTTCCTCTTCCTCAAAGTAGCCTCTAATGGTGTAGGTATCTCCTGCTCATCCTATCATCTAAATATTGTGCTCCTGAAATATGAGCAACTATGACTGGTGTACTTGTAATATGGGAGCCTGTAACCCTTGAAACCTTTGAACATGTGCCTTGTGTCCCTAGAACTTGAGGTACCGGTGAACTTTGTGAGACCTGTGAACCTATGGTTGTACCTGTAGGAATATGCTATTCCTTCCCCCTTGTAGAAGACAACAGTAGTGATATCCTCAGTTCCCTCTCCTCGAATCTCACATCCTACCTAACCATTGTTTTCCTTAGTGGGGGAATATAAATCTGGAAGGCCTTCTAAGTCTTACTATATCCAACAAATATCCCCTTCTCTGTAATGGGATCTAATTTTGTCCTCTTCTCAGAAGAGACATGTGAGTAAGTAAGGCACCCAAATATGCAAAAGTGCCCCACCTCGATCTTTTTTCTAGTGAAAGACTCATCAGGAGTCTTCTTCCCCAACACTTAATGTTGGATCTTGTTTTGCACATTTACTGCAATGTTGCATGCCTCTGCCCAAAGAAACAATGATATACCTGACCATGCAATGTGGCCTTCACAACCCTAACTATGGCCTTATTTTTCCTTTTCACAACCCCATTCCATTGAGGGTTGTAAGGAACAGTCAACTCTCTCTTGATTCTCACTGATGCACAAAAGTTCTTGAAATCATTGGAGGAATACTTACCCCCATTTTCCAATATCAACACCTTGACATTATTCCCCATTTGATTCTCCACAAGAGCTTTGAACTCTTGAAATCTACCGAAGACCCCATCCTTGGTATTCATGAAGTAGATCCAGGTCTTCCTAGAGAAATCATCTATGAAAGTGGCATAGTACTCGTATCCACAAAAGGACACTGTTGGCATGGGACCACAAATATCTAAGTTTATCAACTCCAATATCTCTCCTCTCCTATTGTCACTACTAGGAGAAGTTGTCTTGGAGTATTTTCCAAGTGCACACCCCTTGCACACATCCTAATGCTTTAATCTGAAGTTTGGTGGTCCTGTAACAATCTCTCTCAATATGGTAAGAGAACCATAATGCAAGTGTTTCATTTGTTTGTGCTAGAGCTCGCACAAACCACTGCAACTACAATGTATCAATGCTAGTGTTGGCTGAAAAGAAAGCCTATAAAGCTTCCCACATTTGATTCCAATCACCTTTGTTTTACTTGAACTGGATCCTTTTGAGTGAATAAGCACATGTCCATATTGTAAAATCACTACAAATCCCTGATCTTCTATAGTTGAAATTGAAATGAGTTTCTTGTCGAACCCCAGAACATATAAGACCTCCCTCACGGCCAAAGGTCATTGGAACTCCCTCTGAAATGACATTATTCCAAGGCCAACATATCTGACTTTGGAATCAGCACCCAACTCAATATCCACACCCAAGCAAGCCTTAGATAACTCTGTGAAGTTCTCACGTACCCCTGTCATGTGACTAGAGGCACCATTGTATATGTACCAAACATTGGAGGAATATGAACTAGAAGCAAGACAAGTCTCCAATGAGAACTCATTCTTGAACATAGCATAAAACTCATCTACCTCAACTAATGCTGGTACCTATGACTTGTTCTTATTCTTCTTGTTCAGACACTTCCTTGCATAGTGCTTGAACTTGTGGCAAGCAAAGCATTTAACTTTTCTCATATCCTTCTTTTTTTCACCTTTTGAGCTAGACCCATCATCGAGGCCTTTCTTGGGCCTTTTCTTTCTTTTCCCTATGAGAGCAACATTTTCCACATCAGCCCCATGTTTTTGATCAGTGTGGCTGGAGCCAGCTCTCATCTCCTCTTGTATGAAATCATCCCAAAGTCTAGACCATGTACGCGCGTTCTCCTTGGAAATGACCACACACACAAAGTCCTACCATGGTTTTGAGAAACCATTCAAGGTAGTCCTAACCAACTCTACATCATCCATCATCTCTCCAATAATACCCAACTAATCTTGTATTTGTGAGATCCTGTTAAGGTATGATGTGACATTGCCAGTGTTGGTCATCTTCGTATTTCTCAAATTTTCTCTCAAAACCAGTTTCTTGTTTTGATCGTCTCTTTGGTACAACTTTTTCAAAGCTTCCCACATGTCAAAGAAACTATTTTTACTGGTCACATGAGGCATAATATAGTCTTTCATTGCATGAAGAATGATTCTCTTTGATTTAACATTATTTTTGTTAGTTTTAGCCAAAGGATTGGGATTAGTAGGAATCGTGACAATTTCCAACTATTTCCCATAACTCAAATTCCTCCAAGAGAAAAGTGATCCTCTCCTTCCATGGAATGAAATTCAATGCACCCTCCAACCTATACTCAAACCCCAAGCCAAAAGTAAAAAACATAATTCCCTGAATTTGAAAGCTAGGTGAAATAAATCAATAATACTCTTGTTACCCCCTTGTGTCAAATGCTATTTTTGTCTATTCAAAGCTCTGATACCATGAAAGTTTTACTCAAATTTCAACTTGGTTTCAATTCTCAATTAGTTACTCATGAAATTAATGCCCATAATTCATTTGCATTCTAATTTGAAACTAGTAAACTAAAAACACATGAAATTTACTCAACTACTTGCAGCGTAATAGAATAGCCAAACAAATAAATTTGACATAGGAATTTTTGGGTAAATTACCCCTAGAAAAACTCTAGAGGGAAAATCAGTTCAAGAGAGAGAATTTTTATTAATGAGCTCACATAAATTTTTTGAGTGTTATACCAGTAAATAAGCAACATTAAATGCAATTGTACTTTCCTGGAAAATTATGCCCAGCTCCTCAAAATTTGTGCCCATCTTGCCATATGGCCTGTATGACCTTGTACAAACTATCAACATCAATCAATTCCTCGATTTCTATGCCCAGAAATTGTGTTGTATAGTACTTGGATTTTCATGCCACCAATTTTCTATATGGACCTAAAAAATCATGCAACTTTCTTTGATGTACAAACCTTGAAATTTGAGCCTCTTTCTCAACTGTACATACCAAAATTATATGTATTTAATGGCTGTAGAATTCTTGGGATTCATGCCCTTCCTTCTTCTCCTCTCTTCTTCAGTTCTCTTTCTCTATCTTCACTTTGTGTCGATATCTATCCTAAGAATCCTTTTTCCTTTTGTTGTAGTTTGGGGGATCGCATAGGTTACCAATAGTACATCTTATTTATATAATGGATTACACAAGCATACAATATAAAAGATACAAGATATCGGAGTAAGTGGGACAACCGTAACAAGTATTTGTATTAATAGAGGTAAAATACTATACAATCAATATATCTCATATCCATGGATCACCAGCCTATATATATGGTTTACAAGTAGTTATTTAGTTATAAATGACAGATAGTAGGCTAACCGACCGACTGGACCAACCTGATTGGTCGGTCAAAGTACCTAGTCATCCATTGAACTAGGCTCCTCCAACATATCCCCCACCAACAAAACACTTCTTCCTCCTGAAGAGAGCAGGGAGATGTGCATAAAGTAAAGATTGTTGAATACAAAGAATCATTCAAATTTTGCTTATGGTTTCTATAGAATGGATGTGGTAGTCAACTGGTCATCCTCACTGCATGCTTCAACTATAGATTTGGAAAAGGAGGAAATTCATCGCTGGAATTCCTCCCAATCATGTAGAGCTGTTGGGATGTTCAAACTGAGTGAAGTGAGGTCTGAGAGTTTGGCAATTTTTTCAGTTATTGTGCTATCCTTAACATTTTCCAAATCAGGTCCTAAGAGAAAGTGTTGGTTGTTGGCTTCAACAAGTAACTTGTCAAGCTATGCTACTAAGAGGCTGACCTTTGTTTGTGTAGGCTTTGCTTGTTTTGACCATTTCTCTGCCTTTTTATGAAATTTCTAGCAGTTGGTTATGTTCCATTTCAATATGTTGTTCCAAATATTGTAGTTTTGTTTGGTCTGCGGTGGCCTTTTGTTGAAATATAGTTGCTAAGTTTTTTTGAATTTTTCTCATTTCCACAAAAAAATTTCCATAGTGTGAGTACCAATTATTTAGAAATTGATCGTTCGCTTTGCTTCTGCTTCATATTATTTCAACTTCTTGTGACGTTCTAAGAAGAGTTGGTGTTGATTAGCCAACACCATTGTTGTTTGCTGCTCATTTTCTTGATTTATCAGGTTAGAAACGTCCTCCAATATGGAAAGTAGAGATACAAATAAGTTTGTTATATGATTTAATGGTTTCTTGGTGGGAGGTCCATGTAGAGTTGGTTCTACTTCGTTTATTAGGTTTTCACAAGTCTTGAGTACTTTTGTCTACTCGGTGTTGACATTGTCCAGTTCCTTTTGTTTGTTGATCGTATTTTCTTTTTCTCTTTGTTTATAGCCTCTAGGAGAGCTTCAAGTTCATGATCTTTAGCTGCATTTGGTTAAAAAATAACTAGATCTCTTGATGGATCCATCATAGATTGAATATGAATCCTCAGGATGTTTCCTTGCGACTTTTTCTTATTAATATTTTTCTTCTTCTTTTGAGATGCATCTGGTGGTTGTTGATTGGGCTGACGTGGGGTAATCAAGGTTACATTTATTGTAGAGGAAGGTGGGGTAAGTGAAGAAGGAATGGTTGAAGCCAGAGCAGTCATATTCAGGGTAGACAAAGTCGGTATAGACAACATAGGAGGGTTAGTGGTCAAAGCAAGAGGTGCAGTTGAAGTGGGTTGTTCGGTTGAAGTAGCAGGGTTTAACAAAATAGTTTGAACTAGTGTGCTAGTGGTAGTAATAACGAGTTTCGATGTTATGGTCAAATTTGACGGAGATGAATGGGTTAAGGTATCGAACGGACTAGTAGTTTTTGGTTATGTGCAATAGAGGTAATTGAAGACTGAGTAAAATTTGGTGGAGTCATGGTCTATATAGAAACTCTCTCCATTGTAACTTGGTGTATACCTATCACAACTAGTTTCTTGGGTGGCTGTAATGACATATTGGAAAATTTAGCTCCAAGGGGTGGTCTCAATCGAGTCCTTGGAGGTGTGGTCAATTATTTAATAACTTGCTTGGTTACAATATTTTTCCAATTAGGGAAGGCTTGTGGTAGATTAGCAACAAACTTATGGAAATTAGGATCTTGAAGGGTGGAAACATATGCTTGCTCAGATGGGATTTCTTCTACTAAGGTCCGAAATAGGGGAGGGGATTTATCAGGGACCAAAACAAGGCTTTCTTCCTGGGATTGCATCGTAATTTTAAGATTTTTGGGTTGGACAAGACTTACCTTGACAGACTCATCTTGTACAACCATATTCTTCTCAATATGTTGTTCAGATGTGACATTGTTTATAATGGCATCTTTGATGACTTGTTAGATTCCTGATGTAGTTGTTGTAGTTCATCCTCCATCAGTGTTGGTAGTATTATTTTCCTCTTCTTGGACCCTTTGGTTTTGAATGTTTATTGCATTATGTATATATTTTTGGCTACTATGTTGAGATTTTCTTGAGAGAGGTCGGGTTCCAACTGCTCATCTTCCTGAGATTCATATTCTTCTATCATTTCTTCTGACGGGTTCTCTATTTCTATTGGCTTGGGATGATTCTTTGACAGTACAATATCCAAGGGGTTTTCTTCCTCTTTGACTGGACCAAAAATTTCTAAGTATAAACCAGACTTGTATGCTTCTTCTTTCTCTCCATCGGTTTCCAAGGTTTCTCTAGTTCCTTCGATTCTTTCCAGACATTATCTTGGATTTGGTGGATTGAGTTCGACTATTGTGATAGGTCACCAAAAATATATTGGATGGGTGGATAGTAATCCAGCTCGCCTACATCCCCTTCCGTTCCTTGCATGTACCATACTTTTGTGCAGTCGAGCTCTAGTTGGATGTGAGTGGTCGATGGTAGACTTCATTAGACAAGATGTGATACCCTCCATCTTGAATAGGTGGTCTTAAGGACTTGAAACTAATTTTTAAGCCACAATTTAGAGATTTCATGGCCCCTAGGGCATCCATGGGGTTGAAATATTATGAAATTATTCATCAACGATCCCAACTTTGCAGTGAATGCAGGATCTTCGACTGGGATAATTCTGTACATTTCTAGCCAAATAAGTAATGAGGGATCTCAGATTGTTGATGCCATTTATTGAATTTTTTTGCATCTTGCTCTAACGACTGTGGCTAGGTATTCGAACCAATTAAAGATTTTTGCTTATGTGGCCACGAATTTCATTACTTCTAGCATGTCTATCCTAATGTATCACAATCAGCCAGTGTTGGTTAAGCATATTGAGATAATTATGGAGGAAAACTTGTATGCCTGATAATGGATTTTCTTAATTACGATCCCTTTTGAATTCTTCCCCTGAGGTGTTCCTGTGAATTTTTCAAGTAAATTTGGTTTCACACTGATTGGTACTGGCAGCCCTTGTTTTGGTAGGCCATTTACAAGTGCGATGAGTGCACCATTAATCTCAACGAGTTTGTCAAACCAAATCTTGCATCGGTGGTATCTACTAACAATATACTGAGTAATCAGATCTTTAAACCCATCAAAGTTGTCTAAGAGGCTTGGATTGAGATAGTGTCGAATTTTTTCTATGGCTAGATTATTGCCTATGCCAATCCATTTTTCATTTTGTATACCCCATTTACGAAGTTATTTCCAGTATCTTCTCCATTGATGTTCTTCGGTGAGATATTTTTTTATTCTGGTTAGGCTGGATTTCAGAGGTGGCATGGTGGCTTCTTCTATTTCCAACTTGATTTTTTTTGCTGCTTTCATGGATCTGGTTTTCGCAAATCCTTTCTTTGGGTCCATCTCAATTGTGTTTACAGGTGTGGATACCGGGCTAGTAGGTTTTGTAATTGCCTAGTATTGCTACGTTTTTTCAATTTCTTTGCAAAAATTCTCTCAGTTCTGTTCCAATTCTTCATTTATGACTTGGGTGTTTGGTACAAAATTAAGTCGGGTAGGTGATGGTGTTAATTGTGGGTTGGGTGGGTAACAACTACTTCACACGTGTGAGGAGTCTTTCAGCCCAACATTCATTCAATGGTCATCATAGCTTCTTCTACGGGGTCGATCATGGTAGAGTACATCATACGGTGTTCGTTTGTTCGGTCGACTTGGTAATTGCATTTGTTCCTATCAACATCCATGCCTTAGTGCCTTTCTATATGGGTTCTGGTTAAGTTAGTTTTTCATAACTATTTTTTTTGTAATTAATTAACTAATGTGGTTAGTATAACTAATATACAAATTAAGTGAAAACCTAGGGAACGACGGTCGACCAAATGGAGATACAACCATTGGTCAGTGTCATCTCGGTTCTACGTTTTATATATTTTTAGTCTTGTACCATTAACGAATTTTGTAAAGACTCATCCTTGTAATGTCTTCAGTAGGATTGACCCATTACTATTTATCTCTTCGACTATGTATGGTCCAAGGCAGGCTGTGTGTAGCTTTTTTGGTTTTCCTTTTATCCGAATGTCATATAATAATGTTAGGTCTTTGACTGAGATATCTTTCCTTTTTATATTACGGTCATGCCAAGATTTCTGCTATTGTATTTGTAATTCTTGACGGTGAATTGCTATATGGCGTCGCTCTTCTAATTTTGTTAGATCAAAAATTCTATTCTCTTTTTCTTTGACAATATCTAAATGAAATACATCTTCAATAAATGGTTCCTATTTTTTGAAGTGTAGTGGGGTGACTACTTTCCACCCATAAACGAGTTTAAAGGGCATCTATCATGTCGATTGTTTATAAGCTATTTGATAAGCCCATAATATAGAAGGTATCCTATTGTCCCAATCATCCTTATCAATATTACAATTTTTTGTTAATCCTTTGGTTAGAGTTTTATTGAATGCTTCAATGGATCTGTTCTAATATGGATGATGTGTTGAGCTCTTTTGATGGTCGATCATAAAATCATTGAGTAGTATCGATATAGTCTTATTGATAAAATGTGTTCCTCTGTCACTGATAAGGGTAAGAGGACAGCCGAATCTTGTAACTATATTTTCATATATAAATTTGGCATCTGCCTCACTGGAACATGCTTCGATGGGTTCATCTTATACCCATTTGGTAACATATCGAATGTTGTAATAATA
Organism: Larix kaempferi; assembly: GCA_027924585.1. Taxonomy (NCBI): domain Eukaryota; kingdom Viridiplantae; phylum Streptophyta; class Pinopsida; order Pinales; family Pinaceae; genus Larix; species Larix kaempferi. The sequence goes on along the minus strand of BSBM01001051.1, from coordinate 12,844,278 downwards.
TAATGTGCTCTGGTTCATTGACCAGGAATTGGAAAGATTCCAATGAAGTTGATATCCCATATTTCAAATGTTAAACTTGGATTAATGGATATTATTTAGGCATTTCATTACTTGGCAATGGATGAACTATTCTTTGACATTTGTCTCATTTGTTCACTTACATTCTGCAATCTTTATGTAGTGTCGGCCACCATAGTCCTAATTGTATGATTTTCCTTACAGTCGTGTCAGATTGGTATTTTTCACTAATAGGTCCACTATGTGCTTCATTGATGATTATAAATTTTCATTCATCTTCTAGGACACATCGTCAAAATACTTCATTTGGTCCTAATTTGTATAGGAATCCATTTATTATAGTATATGGTGCGGCCTTCATTGCAAGTATTTTCTTTTTCTTTTCAGGCATTCGTTCTGAAGCTTGAACTTCTTCAAGATATTATGCTATATCTTCCAATTCCATTGGTACAACTTCAAATCTGAAAAAATTTGTGTCTGGTAGTTCATCGTCGATCCCGAAAAGATTTTCTCATGTTTCTATTCTTGATAGATGGTCGAGTCCGACATTAGTTTTTCCAGGTCGGACGTCTGTTTCAAATTCAAATTCTTGAAACAAAAGTATCCATCTACATATCCTACCATGGTGAAGTGGTTTATTTACTAAATACTTGAGTATTGGATGATTAGTGTAAAACATAAAAGGGGTATCCCACAAATAATGACAATACTTCTATAACGCAAAAATCATGCCTAGAGCTTCTCGTTCTGTTGTGGAGTAATTCCTTTATTCCTTATTCATCTTCCTGCTGGCATATGCGTTAGGGTAGTCCATTCCATCATCTACGGGTTGACTTATAATCACATCGATTACGATACCAAATGCATTTATATGGACATGAAACTTATCAACCAATTTGGGAATCATAGTATTGGGGCTTCAACTAACTTTCTATTGAGTAATTCAAATGATGCTGCACATTCTTGTGACCATGTAAAGTCTTAATTTTCCCTTAATAATTCTTCTAAGGGGTACGTCATATCAGAATAATATCTAATAAATTTTTGATAGTAGCCAGTATGACCAAGAAGTATTCTGACCTGTTTTGGGTTTACTGGTGGCTTTAAGTCAACAATAACTTTTATTTTGGCATAGTCAACTTTAATTCCTTCCTTGCAAACAATATGTACTAAAAGGATTCCAATTGGAGTTGCAAATATGCAATTTTTAATATTCATGGATAGATGTATTTTTCTGTAGCATTCTAGCATCAATTGGAACCATTGAACATGGTCCCTTAATAATGAGTATATTGTCCAATCATCAAAGTAGATAGCCATAGTTTTGTATAAATAGTCTTGGAATGGTTCTACAAATATTCTTGAAAATATTGTAGGTGCATTCTTTAAACCAAAGGGAATAAATTTATAAGCAAATGATCCAAATTCACAAATAAATGTTGTTTTATGCTAATATTCTTTAGCAATAGGAACTTGGTTATATCCAGAAAATCTGTTGGTGAAGGAATAACATTCATGACCCACAATCTCATTGATGATTTTGTCAACGAAGGGTGTAGGAAAAGGGTTGGTTAATGTCACTTTTTTAATCCCCTAAAGTCGACACAGACACGTAATTTTCTTGGGTCAAGTTTCTTTGGTTGAACGAACATGGGGTTGGCCCATTCCAATTGGTATACTAGATATACGATTCTAGCAACTACCATATTTTCTATTTCTTTCTTTAATATGTCTTTATATTTGTGTGCCAACTTATATGGTCGTTTCTTGACAGGTCTGGCATATAGTTTTATGTCTATTTTCATTTCACCCATTTCTTGTACTAGATCCTTTATATATTTATAATCTCTTGTGAAGACATCCTGATATTATTTTAACATATTAGTTATTTATGTTTTTTGTTGGTAATACCAGTAGTCTCCTATTTTTTCCATCTTTGGTCGTTCATCATTTGAAATGTTGACTTCTTTTGTTTTCATTTGTGTGTGTATCCATTCTAGCACTCTTGTTTCATTGATTGACCAATATCCTTCTTTGAATCCTGTAAAAGCAAGAGGGGAGTATTTTTTCAGTAAGTATTTCTGGTTCAATCTTTCCTTGGCAAATTTCATCAGATACTTTATAGGTTTTACTATGCAAGGATGATCTCTTTTTCACCTAAATATTTTCCTGACAGTTTTGTCATTTTTTATTTCTAGTTGATTCAGCCGCTGGGTCATTCTAGTCATGATATTATTACATGCCAACTGCAGTCGATCTGTTGTAGTTAGTGTAACATTGCTTGTTGGTTATATGAAAATTTTACTCCCTTCAACTGCTTCTTTGATACATTCTTCTTTTGGAGTGAAAGAGAAGTCTCTTATAAAATTTTCTTTCAGTTATTTCCAACTAAAGGTTTCTCCTCTGGCCTCTTCCATCTTATACCATTTGTTTGGTAATTATTCAAGTGTACTTGGGAATATATGAGGATATATTATTTCATCCCTATATCCTAGTCGTTTCCATTCTTTTTCGCATACATTAATGTGCCTAGATGGGTCTTGGCCTTGTACGAATTTTAGTATTTCCACTTGTGCTATAAGTTTCTTCCCTCCAAAACATTTGACAAAGTACGTCGATGTCGTAGTCCATGTCTATAGGCAAGACTGATGTGTATCCCACCATCATGCTGCTTGGACAATAAAGGTTTCAATTAGACTTTGAAGACGAAATTGTTCTTCGATGTTTTTAAATAATTCATCGACATGTATAGTTGGGGATTCCCATTCTTTATATCGAAGTGGTGGAATATTTTTCGATTCATTCCTTGTTGGGATGAGAGTAAGTTATTCTCTTAGTTTCTTCTCAAATTTTTTTGGAGTGGTGGATATAGTAAAACATTTTTGAATCCCTTTTTAGGAATAACTTCGACTGACCAACATTCTTGTGTTTGTGCTTCATAATTTTCCATTTTCCCGTCGTAAAGTTCCCAATAAGAAATTGTATCCGATGGACATAGGAGATCCTAAGTAAATTTATCTGCAATTGTTTGGATCGACATAGTCTTCATTATTTTGGACTATTTGATATAGTCATTGAATGTTGGCATCATTATCGTCGGGTTTGGCCCAAGGTTTTTCTTGGGACAGGTGAATAGGCACAATTAATTTCTTTTCTTCTCCTTTGATATTAATTCTATCCTTTTCAAGGAAAGTGGAGGCTTTAATTTTGCATCCCCATGGTTGACCAACTAAGGATGGGAAGGATTTATATCCTTATCTTGGGTTGATAATTTCAAATCAATATATGTACTAATTCCCATATCTATAGTTTTAACATTTCTCCATACACTAATGGGTTCAATTAGTCCATGGTTGTCAAGTTTAAGATAGATGCCTGACTCTACTAGTCGTGGCCAACCCATGCTTTCCCATGTTGATCTCATCATTATGTTGGATTGTTATCCGAATTCAAGGACGAATTGTGAAGTGTAGAACCCTTCGAATTTGAGGTCATTGGGGGGGTCAATATCAGTTTTATATTTTAGATTCCGACTACAAATATTTTTGGTTATTCTCTCACTCTTTGGGTTATTTTTGATAAGATACAATAGATCAATTAAGCATGCAACAACTTCTTTTGTTAAGAGTTGTAGTAACTCATTAAGTGTTTTATTCCTGTTTTATGCATTATTTTCTTTAGAAGCAATTTGTGTAAATATTTCTGTAGCATCGTTAAATATTTCTTTCTAATTTGATGGATTAGGATAGTTTCCTTATTTTCTTTGTTTCCTTGTGACATGGGGATTATCCCCACCAATTCTTGTGCCTTGTTTGGTGATTATTTGCAAATTCTTAGTAGTCAATCCTGCAGTTTTAGAAACACTACACAATAGGTTAAAATTCTTTTTATTATTAAGTGCTTATAGCATTATGGGGCACTCTTCTAAATTGTGCTCCCCAATGCCACATTTTGCACAAAATTTTAGATCTGTCCCGTCCTTCCATGGACAGTCAGGGCTCAAGTGTTCTTCACTGTAGCACACGAAGCATCATGGTTTTCCCCGACCTGGTGGTTGGTATCTCCAGTTGCTGTGTCTTCCATGACCATTGTATCCTCCTAGTTGATTGTTTCCGTTGTTTCACTAGTCATTATTGTGACCATCCTAACCTCTATGCTTGACCATCTGCATCTAGTACAATGTATGGTAGTTTTCTCTAGTCTTTATGTTCTTGATACATTCTACAGTTGAATGTTGTGTTTCCACACCCTTTTGGTTTTACATTATCGACATTATAGGGACATTTTGTAGTCGAGTGAGGCTCAAATATTTCACAAATATCACAAAAATAGCTTGTTTGTGTCATGTGGAAATTTTTCGATTTGCGTTCTTTTGGAAATTCTCTCGGATTTGCTTCAAGTTGTTTGATTTATGTCTGGTATGCATTTCGGTCATCAGGGTATCTTATTTTCTCTTCGTAGGGGTAATTGTTTCTCGTGTGGCATTCTTTAGAGCATGGGGTACACCATTTGCTGTTATTCTTCATGGTAAGATGCTAAAGTGACCTTTGTATTGTTTCAATATTTTCTTCTAGTAATCTTTCATTAGGTTCAGTTGAGTAGACTGTGTTCAAATCAACTCTTAGAGATTTATTTAAAGCATCGTCATAGGTTGTGAATTCATGTAATAAGAGTGGTGTCTTCATTATGGGTTGCAAACCTGCAACAAAAAAATTGGAGTACGACAGCTTGGTCCATATTTGACGGCATCTGGATGAGGATATATTTGAATCTTCTATCATATTCATGTACTGTTTCTCCTATTCATTTATTGATTTATTTTAGTTTATGTCCGGCTAGATGCTTGGTATCGTCGGCTTTAAAGAAATATAGGAAGTGTATTTTATTTGTTGTTTTGTTTTGGGACCTTCTTCCATGAGATTCATGTACTAGGTGAGAGATCTGCTTCTAAGGCCTCTTGTAAACTGTGCAATTTTTTGGTTCTAATCATCGACGAGGTTAGATTTCCAGATAGCTTTGCATATAAACCAATGTTTCTTGGGGTCACCATCCCTGTCAAAAATAGGAGTATCTACTAGAATATGGTAAGCCATATTAATAAATTTAGTGTTTTTAATACCTACTAGAGAAGAATCACTGACTGAATGAATTACTACTTGACATTTATGGATAACTTCTTATGGTTGTGACTTATACCATAATAGACATACTTCTTCTAAGGACTCTTCATCACTAGGTCGATTCTTCGACGGCTTGGTCGCTTCAATCAATAATGTTGTTGACAGGGGGGGTACCTCCATATGTTCTGAATAAAATAAATTAAAAGAATGTCTTCCGAATTTAGGTGTGAAGGTAATCCAATTACCATGTTCTTGGTGCTGAATCATAAACCTATTTGCAATCCATCCACATTGATCTAGTCGATTCCATATGTTGTTGTCTCCTAGTTCCAGTCCCATGTCACACTCGACTATTTGTCTAATGGTCGACCCATCCATAATTATCATTGGTACAGACTCGACGAGAGTCGATGCATCTGGGATTGCAATGTGTAAACACTACAACAAAACCATGTGATTAGCGTATATTTTAGCTCCCTTTTTGGCATCCACTAACACTTTTAGTGTATTTTTCATCATTTTTTGGACAAAGTTGGTGCTTTTCCACGAAATGGTGCTTTTAATGGCATTTTTGCATCTTTTTTTGAAAGTAGATGCTATTTTGGATGCTAATTATCATCCCAATTAATGTCCAGAATATTGTCCAAAATAGCTTCCAGAATAACGTCCAACATAGCTTCCAGAATAGCGCCATGCATAACTTATAGAATAGCACCAGGCATAACACCAAGTCTAGAGTCAGGGATTATGCTAGGAATTACGAAAGGAATTGCACCAAGAAAATCATCTGAATAGTGCCAAGTATATATCTAGGTATAACGCTAGGAATAGTGCCAAGAAAACTCCAATGTTGCGCTAGGGAAAGCACCATGCATGTTGATCGAAGTAGCACCTAAATGGCCATTTTGGAAACTAAGAGACCCTAATTAATCCTAAATGACCCTAATATAATCTTACAATCCCTAACAACATTAGAGTGTGCCTAATGGCATGCTGATGATGAAGATGATGATACATATCGACAATGATAAATATGGCAATGATGATTTCTATAATTTTCAATAGGATGTTAATGACAATGATGATGCCAATGTCAATAATGGTGATGTAGGTGATTATAGTACTATTTGATATTTATTGGTCCTAATGGAACCATAATTCACCCTAATGGAATTGGGGTGACTATAATAGCCCGTAGATGACCCTAATGGCATCTGATTGTCCCTAACAACATTTGAATGACCCTAATGGAACTTGACTCATCGTAAGAGTGTGAGGATCATTTTGATGATGCGTGATGACAATGTTGTTGTTGATGATGATTATGATGATAGAACCTAATGGAATTCGAGTGTCCCTAGCAAGATTTCATAGATACTAATGGCATCTAAGTTACCCTAACAACATGACGATGATGCATTACGATAATTATGATAGAGATGATGGATATGATTTGACAATTATAAGGCTATATCGTCCATTCTTATAAGGTAGTAGGGTGCCTTGCTCATTATTATCACAATATTGATGATGATGATGATGATTTACTTGATGATGTTGATGATTAATATGATGACGATGTTGATGTTGATTTATCGTATGATGATGATGATGACAATGTCGATGTCAACGATGATGATTCATGTGATAGCACTTCTGGATCCTGATTGATCCTACTGGCACCTAAATGTATGTAATGACATCTAAATGACCCTATTATCACCGAAATGACCATAATGACATCTAAATGACCCTATTATCACCGAAATGACCGTAATGACATCTAAATGACCCTAAAAATTACATAACATGAATCCTAATGACGATGAGTGATGATAAACACTAATGGAATATGAGTGGCCATAATGACAAGGATGATGCTAATGATGTTGTTGATGATGTACTTAATGATGACAATGACGATGACGAAGAAGATGATGATGAAGATGATGTTGATGTACCATATGACATTGATGATGATGATGATGACAACGTTGATGTTCACGATGATGATGCATGCCATAGCACTTCTGGATCATGATTGATCCTAATGGCATGTAAATGACCGTAACAACATTTGATCGACCCTAATGCCACCTAAATGACTCTAATGACATTTAAGTGTCCCTAAAAACATTTGAGTGACCCTAATGGCTTATGAGTTTCCCTAACAACATTGACATGAACTCTAATGACGATGAGCAATGATAAGCCCTAATGGAATACGAGTGACCCTAACAACGATGATGGCAATGATGTACTTGACAATGACGATGACAGTGATGATGATGGTGATTTTTTTTACACCATATGATGTTGATGACAACAATGATGACAACGCCGATGTCCATGATGATGATGCATGTTATAATACTTTCATATACTGATTGATCCTAATGGAACCTAAATGTCTGTAATGACATATGAGAGACATACAAATGTCACCTAAATTACTCTAATGACATTTAGTTGTAGCCAATGACAATTGAGTGACCTTAATGGAATTTGTGTGACAGTAACAATATGACGTGAATCCAAATGGTGATGACTGATGATGAACCATAGTGGCATATGAGTAACCCTATCAACCATGATGACAATAATGTGGTCGATGATGTAGTTGTTGATGACAATGACGATGATGATGATGATGCTTATGATGATGTACTTGTTGATGTTGATGTTGATGATGATGCCGATGAGCATGACGATGAAAATGACCATCATGATGATGATGTTGATGCACTGTATGAAGTACTTGACGATGAAATTCACTTTTCACTGACAACATTTGAATGACCTTAATGGAATTTGAGTGACTCTAAACATGAATCCAAATGGCTATGAGTGACGATGAACCCTAATGGCATATGAGTGACCCTAATGATGATGATAACGATGTTATTGTTGATGATGTGCTTGTTGATGATAATGGCGATGACGATGACAACGAGGATGATGATGATGTTGATGAACTGTATTATGTATTTGACGATGGCATTCACTTGTTCTTGACAACATTTGAGTGACCTTAATGGATTTTGAGTAACTCTAAAAGCACGACATGAATCCAAATGATGATGAGCGACAATAAACCCTAATGGAATATGAGTGAACCTAACGCCAATGATAACGATGATGTTGTTGATGATGTACTTGTTGATGATTATGATGATGATGATGAAGATGAAAACAAGGATGATGATGATGTTAATGCATGATACGACGCACTTGATGATGACGATGATGATAGTGTCAATGTCCGTGATGCTAATGCATGTGATAGAACTTCTATATACTAATCAATCCTAATGGCACTTGCATCTTGATTGATCCTAATGGGAGGTAAATGACCGTTATGCATCTGATCGACCCTAATGTTTCCTAAAAGACTCTAATATCATTTGAGTGTATTCGAAAACATTTGAGTTACCCTAATGGCATATGATGTACTTGTTGATGAAGATGACGATGACGACCATGATGACAATAATGATGTTGATGCACTGTCAGATGTTGTTGTTGATGATGATGACAATGTTGATGTCCATGCTGATGATGCATGTGATAGCACTTTCTAATCTTGATTGATCCTAATGGCACCTAAATGATCATAACAACACCTGAGCGACCCTAATGTCACATAAGTGAATTTATTGATATCTCTTATCACGTAATGGCACATAAAGGCTTGTAACAACATTTGATATCTCTCTTACTACCATTTGTCGAGTATTTCCATTACTTCAAAAACTCTTAAAGCCTCAACATCACATATTCATGGCCAATTGAAATAAGATAAATGTTTTCCCTCAACACATGTGGTTTTTGTTCATTTTGTCTCCATCTTCAATACCATTTATTATTCTTTATTTCATTTTTCATTTTATATTTGTTGTTTTGGAGGTTTGTGAATATAATTATGCATAAAAGAAATGGATATGTGCTCATAAATTCATATTTTGTTTGTCAAGCAATGGATCATATTTGTGAGGTTTGATTGGAAAGAAATGTACATTTGCAAGGACATTATATTTTATAGGATTCTATGTACATTTCTCTTGTTTTATATGAATACAATTCATTACATTAATCATGTATACAAACATGTGGTAACATGGAATTCATTTATCATATTTCATTGATAAGTTGGATGTGGTAAGTTTATTGCAAAATATCAACTACTATTGATAACCACATTAATCAGAAAATTTTTAATGATAAACTAATTTGCTTGCCTCATCAACATTGTTCATTAGTGCAAGATGGAAAATGAAATTGCTTGAACATATAAATGAAATTAATCAATGATAGACCATGTTTGTTGAGGATTAAATAGTGTGCATAATAATTAAACAAACATTGACATTTCATTATTCAATGCATACTGAAAAAGGGGAACACATGGTTACAATAAATTGAAACAAAAATAAAATTTAGTAAGCTCATGATAAAATGACTATTTTGAACAATGACTTCCATGTCCATTTAAGCATTGAGCTATAAGAAATAACCTTCTGAAAAATTCTAAATCAAGAACCTATTTGAAAATTACTAAATCCATATGATAAAAAACAATTTCAAAACTTTGAACATAAGATCATCATTATTCAAGCATGGATTTGAAATACTATAAAATTAGAAGTCCTCATTTACATTATCATCTGCATCTATGTCATCCAATGCTTCCTTATTAATGTTGATATGGTCCTGCAAGTTTTTTATATTATTCTTTCTACACCATCCTGCTAAAGTGGTATTATAATCATCTTCATCTTCACCTTCTTCTAACTCCATATCATCCAATTGATTTGGACCATCTTGATTGTCATCTAGATCTAGATCATCTAATTGTGGATCATGTTGATTAATGTCATGAAAAATGGTGTCATGTTGTGCCTGAACATCTTCATCTTCATCTTATTGTGTTTGAACATCTTCATCTTGAACATCAACATGGGTGCTCATTTCTTCATTATTCTCTAATATCTCAGCTACAATTGGTTGGATATCATTGTTTTGCTCAATATTCATTGAGGAATCATCAAATACATGCCTTAATATTGGATCATAATGTATGACAAATATCCACTTTGGATCTAGAATATCTTCATAGAAAAATACCTGCACAATGAGCCATAATCATATATTAGACCTATGTTAGTACAATTTTTAATTAACAAGCACATATATATCCATAATGAACTATGAATTAACATATTGTAAATATCATTTTATTCTTTTAATTATAGTTATGTTATATTGAAATTAATATCTGCTCACAATGAATTGGTAGGACATAGGGCTCCTTATCTATTGGTAGGTACCTTAAGGAATCTATAGAAAACAATCCACTATGGGTATCATGTCTTCGTGTCCTCTCAAATGCCTCATACCATCTACATTTAAAAATACATCTTTTGAAAGACCGGTAATCCAAGTCAATAATTTCTTGGATTTTTCAAACATACTGAAGATTCCCTTCAATAATATTTTTACGTTTTGAACTTGCTCAACTTGATTGCTTGAAATCAAACATGACACCACAAAAAAAGGGATGTCTTTTTACATATACTCTTTCCATACAATAGTGTCAACCATATGCCCACATTGTAGGATATCTCCTCAGCTATATCATACCATTTGTTTAAGTTCAACTAGAAAAAAAAACTATATATGCATGATTAAATAGTCAATAGTGTCAACAATGTTTTGAAAAAATATTTTGTAAGATTTATAAATGTGCCTTTCTTTCACATCCTCTAGACATGTTGATCTCATATTATGTTATTTTTTCATCATTTCCTTCCTCATCTATTTGATTTTGAATTTGTTCACTAAGCCATTGTAATGTGCAATCTTTTCCCCATTCCCCAAACAGATCAATGGGAAGTGGTGTATTCCTTGGGTTTGATCTCTTAAACTATCTCCTTGCTTCTAACACTTCTTCCCTTTTATTTTCATGCAATTCAATCCATTTATTCATAAAATACATGTGGTAAATAACGAACTTGTCAAGCACAATGATTTCATCAACACCTATTAAAAATCAACACATACATTTTCAAATTGTAAATGCCATTGTTATAATTTTGAAAAATAATAAATTTATAAAGTAAATGATTGAAAAAATAACCACAATGATCATGTTTTTACTCACCAACTTCTACTTGAACACCATTAGATTGATGTTTTTCCCCATATATAATATCTGTTGCACGTTCTTCATCCCATATTCGTGGACTATCTTCAAAATCTTTACCAAGGAATTCACATAGAAATAAAAATGCCTCATTCAATGCACAGCCTTTAGCCATGTAACCCTCTGGATGTGTCTTTTGTCGGACATATATTTTTAGTGTTTTCATATACCTCTCAAAGAGAAACATCCAACTCATTGATACAACACCTACCATTTCAATGCCATCTACTAGGTGTATAAACAGATGAACCTGAAGGTCCATGAAACTTGTAGGGATATCCTTTTCAAATAAACATACAATTTTTGCAATTTTGTTCTTCCATCTTCGTACTTCACTCTCATGGATCTCCTTGGAGGTCACCCACCTAATATAGTATTGCTAAATTAGTATGAGCACGTAGTGACATTTAAAATGCAATGTAATATAGTTTTCTCTTACATACATAAACATTTCATACCATATACCTTGTAAATGTTGACAATCGACTTATGGCACCCATCAAATCAATTGTAAGGCATGAATCCCCCTAATCGATAAGGGCATTCTATGCTATCAAATTATCAAATAAAATGAGATTAGTTCATTATTTTAATTATAAAATATCGTAGTCCGTTGGGGACAGCTCAAGTGGTAAAGATGAGAAGTTGTAATCAGCTGCAAATGGAAGGTCACGTGCTCAAATCCCCCCAAATTTACCCGTGCGCCATGGTTTGTGCCCTGTGGATGCACCTAAGGGTATAGTGGTAGCGATATTGGATCCCTGGACCCGGTTTCACACAAGTACCATCCCAACTCCAGTTTCCAATTCCCCTAGTAAAAAAAAATATCATAAAAAGTATAGAAATTATATGATAACAATAATAGTTAACTTATGTTAATACCTTCATAAACTTATGGAAATCACGTGTTTTAAATCCAGTGATATGCCTATCAATTGTAAAATCTTTATTCAATGATGAGCCATAGCTAGTAGGTGTCCTTAATGAATGGACGACATTTTTAGTTTATCTAGCTCTTTCTTTTTCAAAATCCATGGCACTTTTGCATAAGTTTCATTTTCTCTATTTTGCCACAAATGTATTCTATCAAATTTGGTACGTGAAAGAGCAATGTCTCTTCTTGAAGATAAAGTGTCTTTATCTTTGTCTGATATATGTCTAAATATAGAATCTGTGCATAGGATCTAATAGATGACATATTAATAGGTCCTTCCAGTAAGGTAGATCATAAAATATGGATTTTCTATTCATTCCTTGTGGCATATCAACCATAACTTGTTCATGTTCTTCAATTGATGGATCCTAGAATTTTTTTTTCCCAACTTTTTAGTTTAGCATATTCATACTTCTCAATCCAATTAGCTAGACCCATAACCTTGGGAGGGCCTCTACTTTCCATTTTCCCATCAAATTGATTCTTGAGGCGATTCTTGAACTTATGATTTGATGGTAGAAAGACCCTGTTGTTTGCATAAATAAACTTGTGTAGATATTTAGAGTAGCACCCCTGAAAATGTTTTGCACATCTTTGACATGCACAAACCCCCTTTGTTTGAAGCCCTGCACTTCAATAACTAATGTTTAGGTGGGGGAAATAGTATAATGGATATATGCAAATTCAACCGAAAATAAAATTATATGATGTGCAAATATGTAAAATAATTTCTATTTCTTCATAAATGCTATGCAATTAATTTCAATCATGGTATCTACAATTAATTTGAATGTTTCATTATGTTATTTTAGAACTATGAAGTAAATGAAATATTAGAACTATTGAAATTAATGAAATATTTATAATAATTTGATATACTAAATATATTAGCACACAATTGGATATAGTTGTAGGTGTTAAATAGCAAGCCTAATGTGGTGCTAATAAGGGAGAAAAATAGGAAGCAAAACTAGGAGCTAAAATGGAATCCCACTATGTCATAGATCTAGAAGCAACATTGGACACAAAACCTGGCGCTAAGTTGGAAGTTGATTTTGATGCTATTTTGGATGTCAAAGTAGTATCCAAACTAAAAGCTAAACTAGTGGCCAACAAAGAAGCAAAACTAGATGCTAAATGGGAAGCTAAATGCGGCGTTCATGAGGAAGCAAAATAAGAAGAAATCCAAGGAGCTAAATGGGAAGCAAAATGTGGCGCTAGGGTGGGAATAAAAATGGACATTAAATTGGGTGCTACAGTGGTAGAAAAACATGGTGCTCATGGGGATGTCAATAGAGATGCAAAACTAGGCGTTAAAAAGGATGCAACACTTGGTGCTAATGAGGAAGCCAAACATGGCGTTGATAGGGTAGCAAAATAAGATGCTACTTTGGATGCAAAACATGGTGCTACATAGGAAGCAAAATATGGTGCAACAATAGAAGAAATATTTGGCACCATTTTGGTAGCAAAACACGATGCAAAAAAGGAAGCAAAAATTGGTGCAAATTTGGAAGAAAAAATTGGCACATATTTGGAAGTAAAACGTGGTGCAAAATGGGATGCTAAAGTGGTAGCACATATGGACGCAATATTGGATGCTAGTTTGGATGCAAATATGGCACGGATGTAGATGCTAACATGGTGCTATTAAGGATTCAAATATGGCGCTAATGGGGACGTAATTTAGGAAGAAAAAGATGATGATCTCTAGGAAGCAAAATAGGACATTATTTAGGAAGAAAAACTCGACGTTGTTTAGGAAGCAAAATTGGACGCTATTCTAGAAGCAAAAAAATGGACGCTATTTTGGATGTCAGAAAGGATGCTATCTAGGAAGCAAAAAAAGACGTTATGTTAGATGCTTTACATTTTGTACATGACACATCCCATTTATTGTCTACTTCGACAACTCAATGTAAAAAATATTTACACTAAAAAGGGACGCTAAATGGGACACTAATTCCAGGATTTGTTGTAGTGAAAGCATGCGGGTTCAGTACCATTGTCTGCGATGGATCTACCGGTGTCGACACCTCACCTTCTCTCTCATTTGGTCAACTTCCCCTCGACTCAGGAGGGACTTTTGGCTGCTCAACCATCTCACCCAATTTATTTATACTTCTTTTTCCATGTAATGGACTAGAAATATCCCTCAGCTTCTCTCATTGCTTGCACCTCTTTTCTCTTTTTAATATATGTATGTATGTTATTTTTTTGTGATCATCTAGGCATTTTTTGTTGTTGGAGAAGACTTGAATTCTTGGAGGGATTCATTCTTTTCTTCTTTTGTCGACTAGCATCCTTCTTTTATTCAGAACACATGGTTGACGACCCCCCCATTGCGGAGCCGGATATTATTGTTTGGTGGAGGTGGTTTTAACAATGGAATTCATTTGTTTAAAAATTATTCCCACTCATGTTCATTAACAAATAATTCCGACTCTATTTGCTTCTTCTCTCAGTTTGATGAAGCCGGATCGACCAATGGTGGTTATGGCTCAACTATGTGACCAACTCTATTTTCAATTAATAATTTATATAGAAGGCATGGTATAGAACAAAGAAATCCTTCGTGAAGGTCGGTGTAAATTTTATGTCGGACTTGGTCGACCAATGATCTTTCTTCTATCGCTTGTTCTTCACAAAAATTGTTGCATACCTTTTCTAACCATTCGCATAAATTTCTTACCCTCCATTATAGATCTTATGCATTAAGAGTATTTCGTTCTGGGAATCCAACTTTGTCATAAAAAACATCGAGAAATTTCTTTATTTCATGGGGGATGACTTCTATAAATTTTTTGTGGGACTCAGTGAAGAAAGTTTCTTGGGCTTGTGTGAGTGTTATCTTGTACCACCTTGCATAATTTTGGATGTAATTCACTATTTTCTTGTCCCACCACTCTTGAATATCTCATTTAGTTAGCATCTCAGTATGCTCATTATTTAAGAATAATTTTGTACTACCGGCAATAGAACCAATGTTGTAGTATGTGTGAAAATCCTCACAGCAGATCTAAGAGATGATGTATACCTCACAAGAGAATGATTGTGATTAAGCAAGAAAATAGAAGAAGAGTGGTCAATACAGTATAATGCGCAACATAATAATATGGTACAGTAGAACTCAGATAGAAGCAATAATACTTCACACACACTAATTCATTAATCACAAATGGAGAAATAAATAATACAATGCATGAGGAATTCGAATGCCTAAGGTGGCAATTCGAATTAGCCTTCATGGAGTGATCAAAAGATCACTGGAGTGTCATCGGAGCACAACTGGAAGTCTTCATCATCATCAGTGGAGTCATCAATTCTCAAGTAACTATCAACCATCAGTCAAACTGAGTCTGGTAGGTGTAACTGAGTGTAATTGAGTGTAACTAAATGTAACTGAGTATAAACTGAAGACAATTGGACTGGTAGGTGAAGAAGGGCGAGTTGCTTCCTAAAATCAAGGAAGAAGGGTGCATTAAGCAACTGGAGGGCTAAAACTGATCAGTGAGAAGCTCTCGGGGGCTAGCTAACTGAGGGCTAGGTGCTGGACTAATGAATGGAATGCATGCAAACTCTAATGATGCATGCAAACCCTAAAAGTGCACGCATGATTGAAAATGTAAATGATCAAAATACTGGTGGGACTAGGATGGAGTATAGGAATATCCTAACACCCCCCCTTAATCCATCCTGGGCCCTGGTAACTAAGACCTAAGGTCACCCAATACAATGAATAATAACAGTCAATAAACCAAGGAATTGGGGAAAATTTCATGGGAAAAATACCCCCCCCTCAAAACAGACTGTAAGGCACACATAAAAAATAAATGCTCCAAACTCAAGCAGGTGTGATGCTTGGTCATATGTCTGGAGGTATCTTCTTCTTGGGAAGAAGTGGATCATGCTCAAAAAACATGCGCTTGTACTTTCTCTTCAGATCGAATGTGATGAGAACAAATCCAAAAGTATGAGGATGATCCTTGAACCTGTGATTCGAATCAGCTGAGGTAGGATCAAAATCATGAATATGCATATAGTCTTTTGTCTTCTCCTTCTAACCATCATGGGTGAGATTATGCCAAAAAGAATTGCTTGAAATCCAAATCAGATTTAAGACTTGAAGAATAGTTTCTTGAGATCTCCTTTGAACCAGCAGGGGTGAGATCAAAACTATCACATGCATGAGAAATTATCCCAAGCGAATAACAATGGTTTCTTGATATCTCCTTTGAACCATACGAGGTGAGATCAAAACCAATGGATGCATGAGAAATTATCTCAAGCGGGTGGCAATGGCCATATTCTTCAATAACCTTCTGAAAGCATGTGCTAATGATCATATAGTAGTAAATAAGAGATGATTGCTTGAGAGGAGCGAATGCATTACCTCCAATAGCTGATTTTACCTCCGAAATAATCATGTGATCATGATGCAAACCAACAAACTCTGGTGCAAGAGAGGATTTAGGACCTTCTGCAATATCTAGAGTGTGAGCTAGCACAGAAAGAGAAGAAAGTTGGAGCATGCGTGGAGAATATGCAAGTTCTTTGTCAACAAATTCAATATGAGATGATACTAGTGCATGATCTGAGAGACCATCAAAGGGAGCGAATGCATCACTTTGCTTTCTTTCGAATGGATTTGCACCAATCCCTTCATTCTTTCTACCAAAATTTTCATCCAGGTGAGCCCATAACTCTTTTGGAGTCCATAACTCTATTGGAGTTTCAACACCATCACGGTATTGGAAATGAAATCTTAGGTATTTAGGAAAAGAAATCATCATTGCTCCAAAGGCTCCATCACCTTTATTTAACCAATCAATCTTCTCTTCAGGGGATTCGAACTCTCTTTCAAAATGACAATAAAAAAGAGCACGGATCTTCAAGTATGCTATCATTCTTGGTTTCCATTCATCATAGTTGAATGGAGAAAGAGGAGTAATTCTCGATGGATACATAGAAGCTGTAGAAGACCTGCAAAAACAATATAGAATAACTGCAACTGCTACTGCTGCAAAAATGCAGAAACTGTTGCAACTACTGCACTCGAAATCTTGGTAATAACTTGCAAAAACCTCTCAAGAATGGAGATAAACAATACTCTCAACATGCTCTGATACCATGTGAAAATATTCACAGCAGATCTAAGAGATGATGTATACCTCACAAGAGAATGATTATGATTAAGCAAGAAAATAGAAGAAGAGTGGTCAATACAGTATAATGAGCAACATAATAATATGGTACAGTAGAACTCAGATAGAAGCAATAATACTTCACACACACTAATTCATTAATCACAAATGGAAAAATAAATAATACAATGCACGAGGAATTCGAATGCTTAAGGTGGCAATTCAAATTAGCCTTCATGGAGTGATCAAAAAATCACTGGAGTGTCATCGGAGCACACCTGGTGTCATCGGAGCACAACTGGAAGTCTTCATCATCATCAGTGGAGTCATCAATGCTCAAGTAACTGTCAACCATCAGTCAAATTGAGTCTGGTAGGTGTAATTGAGTGTAACTATGTGTAACTGAGTGTAACTAAGTGTAACTAAATGTAACTGAGTATAAACTGAAGACAACTGGACTGGTAGGTGAAGAAGGGTGAGTTGCTTCCTAAAATCAAGGAAGAAGGGCGCATTAAGCAACTGGAGGGCTAAAACTGATCAGTGAGAAGCTCTCGGGGGCTGGCTAACTAAGGGCTAGGTGCTGGACTGATGAATGGAATGCATGCAAACCCTAAAAGTGCATGCATGAATGAAAATGTAAATGATCAAAATACTGGTGGGACTAGGATGGAGTATAGGAATATCCTAACAGTATGGGGGATCACATAAGTTACCCATAGTACATCTTATATATATAACAAATTACACAAGCATACAATATATAAGATACAATATATTAGAGCAAGTAGGACAGCCGTAACAAGTCTTTGTATTAACAGAGGTAAAATACTATACAATCTATATATCTCATATCCACGTCTCACCAGTCTATATATATGGTTTACAAACTTAGTTATTTAGTTATAACTGACAAACAGTTGACTAACGGACCCAACTGGCCGGTCGGAGGACCTAGTCGGCTAGTTGACTAGGCTCCTCCAACACCTCTTTATAAATGAGAAATTACTCTAACTCTTCATCTTCCAAGATGGATGGTGATAGAATGAGGAGGAAAACCCATAACCACCCAAACCTTGGAAGCTAACTTCAAAGAGACCAAATGAAAAAGGCAGGAATTAACCATGCTCAAGTATGAGAAGACACTTTAGCCACATATACCCACATTCATAGAGAATCCACGCAAGAGATTCTTATCCCAAGTGTCTTTGTTCAAGAGAAAAAAATGAAAACAAAGGGTCTTGGGTGTACCTCCCCTAAACTTGTGTTGAATTCTTCTACGGAGAGTCAAGGTTAAGGCAACAAGGGCTACATCCAAATAGAAATCCTGACTGGTGTAGAGCATCCCTTACCAATTTATCTCACATACAAGATTTGGATCATATCTGTGCTACATATAAACCATATCTTCACACAATGGAGCCATCACAGTAGAGGGTTGAATAACAAAAAAGAATTGGATTACTCCCTCACACCACCAATAAATGATGTGACTTCATGTTGACCTCCTCGTAGGAAAGGCCACTTCATAATTTCAATAATGACTCAAGATTAGTTGGATAAACCTTGATTAGTAACATAAGTTTGTGTTCAGTGAATGCTAACAAAATTCAAGGGAGCCAAAGCTCTTGTGTCAAGGTAGGTATGCTGGTTTTACTTATCTCCTTATGTGGATTACCTTATAATTTTCAAAGGAATATAAATTTGCGAAGAGGTTAAAAATTGAAATTTTCTTATGATGTAGGTTTTCCTTCTTTCTCCCTTTTATGTCTTATGTCTTGCATTATAAGATGAGAGTCACCTATAATGAGAACTTGCTTTGAGAATTACACACAACCTAGAAGAACATCCTCTCCTCCCACCTCTTTATCTACATACAAATATTATATATTACAAATATATTTATTTTTTGAGATGAGTAATTCTTTTTGTCAAGATATATTTATGATGATGATGGTGGTGGCGGTTAACATTCATCGAGACCAACTTTGGTCTATTGGACCTTAAGAGAAAATAAATGAATTATTTGGATTGCTGTAAAACTTTACTTCTATGCTCAAAAAGCCTAGAAAGAAGCATTCATAGGTTGCCATAGTTTTGACAAATTAGAAGTTAGGGAGGTTTATATTGTAGCAAAGATTATGAAATTGCGATCTAATGTGAGTGTACACATGACACTCTAAGAGAAAGTGACTTTCATCCTCAATGATCATAGTCTCACAAAGATGGCAAATCCTTACCACCCATGGTGTTTTAGGAATTGTCCAGCATCCCGTTTCACTATGAAGCTCATAGATTTCTTTCTTATCTTGGCTATACTAATTTTCTTCTTCGAACTAGTTAAAATAAAGAGATACTTTTGATCTTTTAGATTAGGGTTAATGACCTCCTTATAATATCTTAATTTTCTTTTAGCCTTTATTTCTTTTTCACCTCACATTTTCTCTTTAAACTTATATGTGATTTACTATTTTTAATGTTATTGATATTTTGCAAAGTGACATTTTCTTCAATCCCCCATGGTTTAACCAAGCCATGGTGTCTTTATTCCATCCTCTCTTGAGTCGTAGGTGGTCTTGACTGGATTTTAAAGCAATTTTAGTAAGTTTTGGGTCTCGCATGTTCTTTATCTTGTACTCGTACATCAACTATCTAGTAATAGCGATGCTCTCGATGGGGGGAAGACCCACTTCTTTTAGGAGAAATCTTTCATAACTTTAAAAGACATAGATTTCTTAGGAATTTTGTTTCACTATGAAGCTCATGAGAGTTCATTCTTATCTTGGCTATACTAATTTTCTTTTTCGAACTAGTTAAAACAAATAGATACTTTTGATCTTCCAGATTAGGGTTAATGACCTCCTTATAGTATCTTAATTTTTTTTTAGCTTCTATTTATTTCTTGCCCCACATTTTCTCTTTAAACTTATATGTGATAATATTTTTAATGTGATTGATATTTTACAAAGTGACATTTTCATCAATCCCCCATTGTTTAACCAAGCCATGGCATATTTATGCCAGCCTCTCTTGAGAAATAGGTGGTATTTGCTGGATTTTAAGTCAATTTCAGTAAGTTTCTGGTGGAAGACCCACTTCTAATAATAGAATACGATAGAGTGTATTGCTTTTAATTTTGAGGTTACACGTTATATAACACTTCTGGATTTGTTGAATCTTTCCCCATAATTCTCTAGAGATGCTGCAACCCCAAACTTCACAACCATACAAGATAACATGAGTGACGAGAGTTTAAAAAATGAACTTCTTTTTATCCCACATCACAAGGTTTGCTTATTTACAATTGTTTTCAAGATCAAAATAAGCTTTCCACCCTCCATTAATCCTTTTCTCAATGCTATAGTTTCAATTGAGCTTGTGATGAATATTGATTATGAGATATTTGTAAGAAGATACTTCCTCCAAGTTGCTATTGTCATATACAAAATTAACGTAAGTGACCTTGGACTTATAATCACAATTTTATTTTTTGTCAGTGTTAATATTCATACCCATATTATAGTAGAAATCCTTGAGAATTCTTAATTGCCTATCAAGATCAAAGGGACATCTTGCCATTTGAACAATATCATCAGCATAGAGAAGGAGGATGACGACTATTCTAGTTAAGGTCGTGCCAGCACAAAACCTTCAAGCTTATCGATGTATATGCCAAAAAATATTAGGGAGAGGGGGCAACCTTGCTTAACTCCAACATTACAATTAATATCTTTAGACGTTAGATTAAAAAATAGACTTTCAAGTAAACCAAATCACTCATAATGAAGAGTTTTAATAAACCAAATAACTCAGCATGAAGATTTTTAGTAAACCAAATCAAATTCATAGTTTGAAGTTTGAATGTTAATTCCTATGCAACAATTATACTATAATCATCGCAACTATAAGATATTGATCAGAAACAAAGAGCGTATGGATGGCTGGCTTATCCAATCTTAAAATACAGTTCAGGCCGTGAATTATGCTTTGCAGAAATGGCAAATGTAAGATAATATTATTAAATCCATTGCAAAAAATGAGTACAGAGCCATTCAATGACTTGCCTTTTCTGCGCCAAGTACATGCATACTTGCAACGATTAAAGCATGAGTGCTTTAACTCAGTCTGTGTGCATTCTTTCGGAGAATATTGTAATATACAGTAGACACGGACTCACATGGCAACTTGCCATATTAATTTTGATTATTTGACCATCTCTGATGCACTCCAACCTAAAAAAGAAATAGCAGGCATGTGTTGCTGGTAATGTCATATGAAACATTTATTTATTTGGTTTAAGGCATAGAAATGTGAACATCACACAGCGCGCCTACTTATATATCGATCTTAAATTGAATTAAATCCGTTCTACTTGGGATTCGTGGCGTGGTCAAGAATGTCTTGGAGCAGTACAAGCTCTGGACGTCAATTTTTTTACCTGAAGGTGGTTTCCATCGGGTTTATGATAGAAAACTTAAGGTGGATTCTCTTAATGGGTTCTTCGTAGCTTAAAATGGATATAAAGGAATACAGAGGTGGCACAAAATCCGTCAACAAATCAAGTTAATATATTTTTTTCAGTAAAAATTAGCAGTCCATATCTGACAGAAATAAATGATTCTTTACAAAAATAATCTTAGATGTTGCCATACAGACAGGTTGTAAGTCCTATATATATACTAACTCTAATAAATCTAGCAAGAATTTTTTTATTTATTTTATATCTGAAAACCAAATGATGGGAAGGAGCAATGATGTCAACTCTTCTCCAGAATTGGAAACTCTTAGAGTTGCTAAATCAACATATAGCATATAATTTCTATGGATATTCAAACGCATTTCCATCTAGCTATGGACAATGTGTGACTAATTGAAGTGGAAGAAGACATGAATCCGCTGAAAAAATTAATCCATGGGAGATACATTATAGTATTGAATACTGTGGTCCATTTACTTTCGCAATACAATCTTCCTCATCCACCTTCAACTCGGGAATTTCATGCATTGTGTTATTTCTTGTGGAGTAGTTAAAGATGGATCCATTTTAAACTGGGATTTATCAAAGATTTAAAAGAATCCAATTTTTTGAGGTGGGGTTTAAGATGGATGTATGGTGGT
Source organism: Larix kaempferi (assembly GCA_027924585.1). NCBI lineage: Eukaryota > Viridiplantae > Streptophyta > Pinopsida > Pinales > Pinaceae > Larix > Larix kaempferi. Next base: position 12,821,745 of record BSBM01001051.1, on the reverse strand, counting down.
TTTAATTTAATTTATTTTCTTTTTTAACCACAACGATTTAGGAGCTTTTATATTAAAAAAAAGAGAGCAAAAATTACAGAGATATGCATAGGGACTAGGGACTATTCCCATAGAGCATCTATGTCTAGGACATCTTATTCTTCATTTACAAAATGGAGGTGGATACGAAAAAACCCAAGACTATGATGACTATAGCTCCTTACAAAATGCCCAAGTATTAGAATACATAAACAAAACATATCAAAAAAGATTTGTCTGTTGATCTAAAACCCAAATATAACAGAGCCTTCATCTTGTTTGTGAAAATGGGATTAAAAAATGCTTTTGTTCTAGAAATTATAGAGGGTAGATATACAGTCATATTGTGCTTAAACAAAGAAAAAACTGTAGGATGAAAACCAGAGATTCAAAGGAAGAGCCAAGTTAACGTCGAAGCTAAGCTATAGGTCTTGGGACACTTATCCTGCTGTATGCCGATGCCTAAACCTTTGTTGTCATGGAGACCTGGAATGCAATGACCAATGTCTTCTTTGAGCCTGTCGATTTTCCCTTCTACATCCACGATGTTCCAATTATTGTCCTCTGTTTTTGAGTCAACATTTGATATGGTATTAGCAACGAAGTCCAGAGTGTCGGAGAGGTTGGAGATTCTCCCTTTCATCAAGTTGTTGCTATTCTAGATTTTAGTATTGGTAGCTTGCACCAGGGTGTACATTCTTGAAATTGTCCTTTTCATCTCAAAGTTTTCAGCCCTGATCAGACGGACTTGTTCTTCCATGGTTTCCAGCAGGGTGAAGGTTTTTGAGATTGAGTCAGGGCTGGAAAGGAGATGGGAGAAAGTAGACAGCATGCTGAAACATTCCAAGGTCAGTTGGTTGAGATCGCCGAAGTGCACAGGAAAAAGAGAGCGTAGGATTTCACCAGAGGGATCGTTCTCTTGTGGGAGAGGAAGCATTTTTTTACAGAGAAGGCACTTATGCCGGAGATGAAGGTCAAGATCAGAAAACCCAACACCCACAGTGGATGCTAGAGGAGAAGCATGGAGCGAATCAACCATTACAGTTCGAAGAAGAGCTTTCATAGAGTGCCAAGGGATAATAAGGAAAGAGAGCAGGGAAAGGCAACAAAGAGGGCGAGGGCTATGAATGAACCCACCTAAATACATTAAATCAAGCGTGCAAAACTAATGCTGAGACCGAGAAATCCAAGCTGTATGCCTCCAGGCATTGATTGCATGCGCGAGAAGGTTCTAGAGAGGCATAAATCTTTTGCCACGTCTTGAGAGGCTAAGAAGGCTCAAGCGAGAGCTGAATTGAAAAAATGACAAGTGACTAAAGGTAGGTGGAGGAGTTCCAATGCATGGTGTCCACGGTAGATCAAGGAACCCAGCCTCGTTCGGGATTTTCATCATTGTAAACAATATAGCCATAATCTATTTGAACCCCTTTGTTTGCCATTTCATCCGCGAAGTGATTGTTTGATTGAAGAATGTGGAAGAATTTAAGAGCATTGAAGTCATTGGTGAAATTTTTGAAGATGTGATGTATCTTAAGCGTGGGAGTTTTATAATTCATGATGAGTTTTCGGGACTCTCTTATGACCAAGAGAGAATCACCAAAAACAACCAGTTCCTTTATTCCAAGAGTGCTTGCAGTCTCAAGTCCCTTGATTAAGGCGAGTCATTCCTCATGGTTGTCCGAGTTCTTCCCTAATCCCCAAGCAAAGTCTTTCTGTCTTTTTTCCTAGGGTTAAAAATGACCCCTCCTGCAACTGCCAACCCATAATTTTATTAGTCCACATAGATTTTTTAATTACTTTTCATTTGATTTTTTTTTTTTTTTAAATTTTATAAACATATCAAAATTCCATATATTCATTTGATTCTTCACTCACACATATATTTTGCACCATTAGGTTTCCATATATTCATTTGATTCTTAGTGACACATTTACTCATTATATGGCTAAATTTGTTCTATAATTATCTTAAAAAAAACTTACACATTTATTTATTAGATAAATTTTTTGTTCTATAATTTTTTTTTTTAAATAATGAGTGTTAAAAAATAATTAGTAAAAAAAAAATTATTATATTTGTTAGCTAAAGAGTAAAATCAAAATATACATAAATGAATCTCACAATTCTTTATAAAAAGTAGACATGTCTTACCTCCTATACTATTTTTGAACTTATTTTATATCAAAACATCATTAACTTTAAAAGACACATGTTTCTTATCAAATTCTCACATAAAGATGTTTGGAGGTACATTCTTGATATAGTAACATATCTTCTTGCAAATTAAGTACATCTTTAAAAATAATTATGTTTTTGATTAAATTTACTAAATATATGTATGTTAGAGATGATTGGAAATATGACATTTTCTATTGCATTAATCTATTAAGAGAGTTATTAGGTCCACACATATTTGGTTAAGTTAATAACTAGATCTTTAAAAACTCTAACCATCCTCATTCTTTATCTTAAAAAATTTTCATCTTTCTCTAGGAAATCATTATTTTGTGAAATACCATTCCAATAAACATCTTATCTCTTTAAAAATCATCTTAACAAAAATATGATCCACCCATTCATCCAACTTTGTGTAGGAAACAAAAAGATGATCCACCCATTCATCCAACTTTGCGTAGAATACAATGGTTTGTTTTGAATTAGTATGGAAATCTTATTTGATAGGATAAACCATGCAAAAATTCTCACTTTGAACAAAGAGCCTCGTTTTCAAATAACTTGCCAATCCCTTGAGTTATCAAAAACTCATGAATTTCAATTCATCCTCATGATATAGCTTTATGATTTTAAAAAATATAATTTATACACTCCACTGCCATCACGATCCTTACCTACCCTAATATAACATCGCAATCAACCTGCACTTATGAAATTGTTAGTCGTGCTAATAAAATATGCATGATATTAAACATAAAGCTGAACGTCATGTTATAAAATGATCCTTTAAACTAGAATATATCAATATTTTCCAACAAAATTAGAAGTTGAAGTTTCAAACGACGCATGTGAAAAACTTCCACCCAGTACAACGTGAAAAAAAAAAACAGAAAATAAGCAAACTAACGAAAACAATCAAAGCTGGAATGGTTTCCAAGGGTAATAACGATGGTTTTAAAAAGTTTCAAGAAATCTCTGGTGGTTATGAAGTATAAAATAATTTTAGGTTTGTCAATCGAGTGGTTGAGAGGAATATTGTTATCCTCCCCATCTAGGTTTAAATTTTGCTTTGTGACACTTACTCCTTGGGAGCTGATTTTTTATGTAATGATTGTAATTCTGACCATATCTTGATTCTCCAGAATAGACGTAATGGTCTTCCAAAATTCATTTATATCAATATCAACACCATCAAATGGACATTGTAGCAAAGAGTAAAGGATGTTGTTCTACTTCACACACTTGCTTTATTGAACTAATTAGTGAGAAGATAGAAGTAGACTACTTATATATAATATTTTTAATCAAATATTCACCATATACCGTAAATATACATAAATATTTATACAATAAAATCAAACATATAAATAAAAAAAAACAAAAATTCAAAATGATAACAACTTGGGTTATGGTGAGTGTGAGAAAAGACAACTAGTTGATAATAATTATTTTAATAAGAAAATATAAAATTGAATACTATTTCTGTTTTATAGTATTTAAATTATTAAAGTTTATTTTTTGTTAAATCAGTTTTAAAAATTTAATTTCCCATTAATAATTCCAAATTTCCATACATAAACTACCAATACCACCAAATTATGCGACTCTCATTTCCTATAAAATCAAGTGTCAATTTTACTTTTACTCAAGATGACGCATCTTATGTTTAATTTCTAATGAGTGATAACGAAGCCTTAGATTTCATATGTAATGCCCCTAAAATGACTATGGACTTTAAGAGCACCTGTCGAGTGACCCGGCGGAACAGACTTCAATAAAGTGGCCCTTCGAGTTAGGATGTGTCTTAATAAGGGAGAATCACCTGATGATGTGCATGACTATAGTTGATAAATGAATTAATGAATTGAATTATATGTGTGGACTGGGATAATTGATTGATCAGTTCTTGCTTAAATGCTTAGCCTTGATTGGTCAAGTCAAAGTATAGTAGGACAGCTACAACCCTAGCTTTGTGACTTGGGAGGACACAACTGAGATGCGTCATAGCTTTCCGCATTTATTCTGAACTTGGGGACGAAGTTCTAAATAAGTAGGGGTGTATGTAGTGCCCCTAGACTACTATAGACATTGAGGGCACTTGCTTAGTGACCCGACTGTTTGAAACATTAATAAAATAATCCTTTGATTTTATTTTGAGTATATTTATGATTACAATTGATTGTAAATCAATAAGATAATGATATATGTTTGTGATAAATGTGTGTAGCGACAGGTGAAACGGTTCACCGAAGGACACACAAAGGAATATGAAGGGTCGTAGAGTACAGGTAAATGACACACAGGGGGAGCGACGACGATGTCGACTTCCGACAAGAATACCACGCATGAGCAGATAAGCACTGATCCGCTTGCTCAAGAGGAATGCGTGAGGGCATACGAGGTAGGCCACGACGGAGCTGGTCACGTACGAGTTGAGGGGCGCGCAGTGAGAATGGACTCACTCCTCAGTGCCATTAGTCCCTAGATAGCATGTAGACGGAGGATGGATGGTAACGATTCCTAAAATCCCTACAAGAGTTCCCGCAAGTCAAAACAGAAAGATGGTAGCAGAAGGGCCCGACGATGCAGTACCCTGTCGAGAACGGAAAGAATGGACACAAGGACCCAACGATGCGGGTACCATGCCAAGGAATGGAAACCATGGATGACTGGACCCGACAGAGTGGTGCCATGTCAGAGAATTAAAATTAAGGAACCAGGAGTCCAACGGCGCGGCACCGTGTTCCTAGTGAGTTTGATTGTTAAATTTAACTGCTTAAAAACTTATAAGATTAACTCTAGATTATTACTTGGCAAATGCATAAAAATATTTTAGGCATTTGCACATGAATAGTTATTTTTGTTGAGCATTTAAAATAATAGAAATCATTATTTAGGAGCAAAATAGAATCCTAGGATTAGACACCTAGTCAACTAAAAGCTAGGAGTTAACTAAAGTATCTGGGGGACGGACTTGAGGAAACCTAGGGATTTAGGTGCATCTCCTAGAAAAGCTGACACTTGGATGGGTGAATGTTTTCTTTTAAAATGTAAAAATAATTATATAATTGTGCATGAAGCGACATGTGTCGCAGGAGGTTTTCCTTTATAAGGAAGACATTGGGAAGGGGAAAAGGGCCCATAATTTGGACGATTGTCGTAATTTTCGAGTGCTTCAAAGACTTGCTGCTATTTAAAGGGTTTGGTTAAGAAATCCTGGGGGGAGGGGAAACCCAAGCTGGGTTTCTGAAAAACGTGTGTGAGCTCTACGACCCAAAGCTCGGGGGAGGCCATGCGACTGAAAGCATGAGCCTATGGTTGGGTGGCGGAGCTAACGGTTGCTTTGCCTATGGTTATACCAGCTTTTTCTGGAAGGATCCTATGAAAGATGCGGACGACAATGGGCTAGATGGATCAGATTGACGACGACTACTCCTCCGATAGCGGGATCGACCGACGAATGGCAGGTATGAGGTTCCACTTGTATCTTCTTAAGGTAAATTTGTTTACTGTAATTCAGTTTTCTATCTTTGATATGTTCTAATCTGTGTCATATTATGTTGATGAGTTTCATATTAGTTTTAGGGACGACCCCACAAACGGGGGTCCCTACATTTGGTATCAGAGACGCATCTTATGTTTAATTTCTAATGAGTGATAACGAAGCCTTAGATTTCATATTAATGCTCCTGCCAACAACTATTACGGAGAAAGAGACTGCCACCATTTCTATTGATGGTGGTTGGTTATTATAATCAACCATTTCTGCAATATTTCATGGGGCTTGCCAAGTTGGTCTTACGAAGCCTATGTCTGGGCTGAAATCATAAAATATGGCATAGTACTCATGTTTGATCGAGGCTTACCAATATGGGATTGTAGATACTATGTGGCAACCAAGAAGGCAAATTGTGGCATAGTAATAAAACGTGTCATCCTACTTGTGTTTGATCGAGGACGCTTACTGAAATGAGCTTACATAGAACATCACGTGACAAGAACACATTTAAAACAACCATTCCATTAGATTAATTCCAATCCAAATTATATAAATTCATTTCTTATATTTAAAATATTAGTTTTCAAGACACGAGATATACATATATTGGTTTATATATATATATAAACCTTGTATTTATTATGAGATATTGATATATTGGTTTCCTTTTGCGTATGACTAAAATCTTTTATATATATATATATATACCAACTTTGTATTTATTATTTGTGTATTTATTATTTGTGAGATTGAAATCTAAATATACATGTTTATGTTTTTAAAAAACATATATATTTAGATTTCAATCTTACACATAATAAATACAAGGTATATGTATATATATATATATTTTATTATTTATGAGATTGAAAACTAAATATATATGATTATGTTTTTAAATTTTTAAATGGCTTTAGAATGTTTTCACTCAAAATTTGTAGGACTTATTGTAGTTCATTTTTATAACTCTTAAAAGAATAAAAAATTATACATAATTTAGACTTTTTTTTAACTCAATAATAAGATTTTTTTTTAAGACTAATCATCCAAATTTAAAAAACATATGTCTTTACACTTTGATGAAGAACTACTTTCATAAGTATTCACAAACTTTGTTTGTTACTAAATTGCCCCATATTTTAAAAGGAAATAATAATAATTATTTAGGGAAAAAACCTTGCACCACATATATCTGGGGTATTTTGGCATGCACCATGAAAGAAACCTTGGTGAGCAATCAATATTTGGTTCCTTTAGGCTTCTCGCTTTGTTTTACTTTGGAGGTTTCTAACCTTCTCCACATGAGAGCTTTATTTGATGAAACACCACACATGAAGTTAACTCCTTTCCATAAAAAATCATTATGTTTATGGTTAATCAAACCCCTCACAAAACATAACAGGTAAAGCTTTGCGATTATTGACAACTATATTAGAATACCAATATTCACAACATTACAACATACAGGGCTTGTCCTTGTTAAATACACACTTATATTGAGAGGGGGGGTGAATCAGAATAAGACAAAAAAATTATTTATCTAAACATTCATCGACCATAAGAAAAAAATCGTGCATAAGATTATCCATAATACATCTGAATTTATGTGGAAACTTTTTCAAGAGAAAACCACAAAAAGTTTTTCTTTATAATTTTGTAGGCACCAGCCTACAGTTACAAAAATTTGTAGGTGCCAACCTACTGTTACAAAATTTGCAGGAACCCACCTATTGGAGACACCAATCCCCACTGCTAAGCATCAACTTAACAAGAAACACCAATCTCTGTTTGAACGACATCAACCTTAGATTAAAATATAAGTTCTTCAATAGATGATGAACATTTGTATCGTCGTGACCATGTTTGCTTGCTAGATTTTCTTTTACCTCATCTGCTTGCTAATTCTGCCTTCTCTACACTTGCTAATTACTTTTTCCTTTAAAAATATTGATTTGTTCACTATTTCTATCTTTACCAGATATATTCTCCATATCTTCACATATATATTCTTCTTCGTCACATTCTTCATCACTTTCACCTTTTGGAATGATATTCAATTTTTATGCATATCATATTCCCCTCTTCAAATATTTCATTTGAATCCCCTCACTTTACACATTTCTCTTTAAGTATAACATTTATTTATATACAGCATCATGATCGATATTGAAGAGACTTGTTGATTAATTAGTTAAATAATTATTTCTTTTTATTTCACTCTAGAAAATACCATGGGCCTCATCACCATCTTTGTCACTCTCACCTTTTGGAATCATATTCAATTTTTATGTATATCATATTCTCCTCTTCAAATATTTCATTTCCCCTCACTTACACCTTTCTCTTCAAGTGTAACGTTTATTTATATACATTGAATCATGATCCATATTGAAGAGACTTGATTCATTAATTAAATAATTATTTCTTTTTATCTCACCTTGGAAAATATCATGGGAAAATACCATGGGCTTGAAACCACCAATGGTAAAACCATTTCTAAAAGAATTTTTACATGCACTTTTACTTCCAAAACCACGAACTTGAAACCACGAGCTTGTAAAATATCGCTTTAACTAATTGTTTTTATCTCACCTTGTCAAATAATATTGGAAAATACCACGGGCTTGAAACCACCAATGATAAAACTATTTCTAAAAGACTTTTTACATGCACTTTTACTTCCAAAACCACGAACGTGAAACCACGTGCTTTTAAAATATCTCTTTAACTTCTCTATGTGCATTTTAAAATATACTAGTAAAATATGCTAGTAAAATTCACTTTTAACCTTTTCACGTGTACCTCCTTTTTTATATACTTATAAATTCATGTTTTACTTTTTCAGGTGCACCCTCTTTTTTTTTTTATATTTGTTAACACACACACACACACACACATAGAGAGAGATAGATATTCTCCATATATTTAGAGATGCTCCCCCTTTCTTGCAAATGACTTATCATAACATCACTGACAACATGTTCAATGTAATGCTTTAATATTGACATCAATGACAACATGTTCAAAAATCTTTCCATTTTTCATTGATGGCAATTATGTGATGAAATACATAATCAACCAAGAATAGGAAGAATTGTTCCCTTGTCTACAACTCTCCCCCTTATTGCAATACTCCTCTTATTTGCAACTCTCCCCCTTTGACATCAATGGAAAATCGATGCTCCCCATGAACTTGTGCTTCCCCTTAAGCACTTAATGACTAGATGAGATGGATATTATGCCCAATTGTTGTCCAAGATACTCAAATGTCTCTTTGGGAAGTGGTTTTGTGAAAATATCCACAATCTCTTCTTTGGTGGCAAATATTCCAACTTGACATTTTGTTTTTCTACGTGTTCTCTTAAGAAGTGATACTTGATTGGAATATGATTTGTTTTCGAGTGCATACCAAGATTCTTTGAAATATGTTTTGCACTTGTGTTGTCACGGAGTATTGAGATTGGATGATCATATTCTACCTTGATATTTTTCTATGTCTTTTTCATCCAAAGAAATTGTGTACAACATCATGCTGCTGCTATATACTCAATCTCTGTTGTGGATAGATAAATTGAAGATTGTTTCTTACTCAACCAAGTCACTAAATTGTTTCCCAAAAAAAAAATGCTCCTCCACTTATACTCTTCCTATCATCAATAATGCTTTCCCAATCCATATCAATATATGTTGTTAGAGTAAAATTTTCACCTCTTGAGTAGCCTTCAAGTCGAAGTCCAAAATTCCCTTTATATGTGTGAATATTCTTTTTACTACTTGCACATGATTTTCTTTTGGTGTATCTTGAAGCTATGCAAGCAATCCTACTTCTTGCATAATGTACGACCTTAATTCTATCACATATAATAGGTTTCCAATCATTGTCTTGTCTAATGTTTCATTTGTTTATGGAGATTCATCATATTGCTTAATTTACAACCTATGACCATGGGTGCGCTCTTTGGTGCACAATATTCCATTCTAAATTTCTTCAATACTTCCTTGATATACTTGAAATTTGTGAAATGAATATGCCTTTGTCGGATTGAGAAATTTGTAAACCAAGAAAGAATGACAGTTCACCAAGCCTAGTCACCTCAAATTCCTTTTGCATTTCTATTACAAACTCTTACCGCATTGTGGTCACGTTGCCTCCAAAAATAATGGCGTCTACATAAACCATAACAATCAACTCGTTTTCATTTTCCATCTTAATGTATAGATTATTGTCTGCAGTTCCACTTTTAAATCCTTGTTGTTGTATCTATATTTATCAAGTCTTGAATACCAGGCGGCTCCGGGGCCTTGCTTTAGTCCATAAATTTCTTTCTTCAATTTGCACACATGATCCTTATTTTATGATAATAAGAACCCTTATGGTTCTTCAATGTATACTTCTTCTTCAAGATTTTCATTGAGAAAATTTTACTTGACATCCATTTGATAGACTTTAAAGTTCTTAAAGCATGCAAATGCCAAAAAAAATCTGATAGCTTCTAGTCTTGCAATCGGGGCAAAGTTTCTTCAGAATCAATACCTTCAACTTGACCATAACCTTTACAAGTTCCAATCTTGCTTTATTTCTTATTACTTTCCCATATTCATTCAACTTATTCTTGAAAATTCACTTGGTGCCAATCACATATTTCACCTTTTGGTATTGGAACAAGTTCCCATGTCTCATTCATCTCAATTTGATTTAGCTAGATTCTTCCATAGTAGGTGCATAGAAACAATCCAATGCTTGTCTTTGCTGGCTTCTTGTTGTACCTAAATTAATCCTATGACTGGGATGAGATCACAAACATATTAGACAAGACTATATTGACATTCAAGACTTTATCGACGGGGAAAATACACTCACAATCAACCACACGACCATATACATATAATAAAATTTTATCTAAAGAGATAAGAGGAGAACGATTTATGCACCTTATTTATGAAGGTTGATCCTAGCCACTCCCTTTTTCTTCTTTGCACGATCTGATCTTGATTTCTCAATGCTTTCACCTGCAACACAAATAGAGAATACATTCCTCAAACTAGTTTGACTACAACAACAAAATTGATTGAATTGAAATATGCTTACATAATATTACTAAATAGTTTCAAAATGTCAAACATCAATTACTAGATTGACACAAGTTTAGGGAAGGGAAATATGTCAAATCTATATTTAAGCAATGAAGAGTATTATAAGTGATACCTTTTGTTGCTTCGACACATTGACGAACATGAGACTTCAGGTCTCTCTTTCTCACATTCTCCAACAACTCCACTCCAATCCACAAACATACATCTAGGGAAGGAACTTACTTGAGGGAAGTAGTTCCAAGATGTATGGGATGATGTCTCATCAATAAAGATCACTAATGGAAGGGAGAAATGGATAGGATGAAGAGTGATTCCTCCAACATGGCCCTTTCTATCATAACTCTTGGTCCCCAACTTGGTCCATTGCATCCCTTTTTATGTGAGAAGGGAATAGTTATGAATAGTTACCAAGTATGTTATTTATGTTCTTAAATTCTTGCATTGGTTTGTTTGAGATGTGGCTTCTAGGAGCATTGTAGTATCCATTTCGAATGTTGACGTTTCGAACGCAAATCGATGTTCATCTTTAGGACATTGAGCCGACTTGAAGAGAATTTGATCCAGTTCAATTAATATGGTACCAACATTAACCAATTAACAAGGAGCAAAAAAATGTCATCATAAAAGTTGTAGTCTAAATATTCTACGTTTTCAACCTTTTTCGACCATATTTTCCGTCTAATTTGTTCATATTCTGATAGAAAAATTTAAACAAATCTTAGAATCACATATATTAGCTATGGAAGTTGCATAATTTGGGTGCTATGGGGGTATTTGAGGGTTTTGAATCTATTTATGGATTCACAAATACAATTTAAACATGTAGAAGTTTGGTTTTTACCAAAACAAGCTATCGGATTCCGATAAAAAATCACTGTAAAGTCAAAGACGTAGAATAAATAGACTACTCCATCATAAAACTTAGAACCCTAAAAAGCAATTCTAAAAGAAACCTAAAATTAGAAAATATTTTAATTCCTAAACCCTAGGTTATTACACGGGGGCTTCACTCAATAAACCGCTATCATAGCACGTTCATTCGTGTAATATGAAACAATACCCCTAATTTCACTAAATATTGGAAAATACCTTCCAAAATTGTTTTTTTAACCCCCTCCCAATATGCCTTCCCAATTTAAAAAAACCCCTATTTTCACTAGATATTGTATGTATCAATTTTTTCATTAACATTTTTTATACCCCTTTATATTTCTACCTATTATATTGATATGATACCCCTCTTATGACCCCACATGCATTCTACAATGCACCTTGCTTCTTTCGATGTATATTGTGGATGCACATTACTTCACCCACAATGCAATTACTCAACCACATATCATTATGATTTGCAACATCTAATGGTCTAATGAAGAGATAGGATATCACTTCTTGTATGTCACTAGAGCTAATGCAAGTAGTACAACATTTAGATTGCATGTTCCAATTTTCCAATCGCTAACTAAGCCTGTTGTGGGCTAGGTATCCAAGCCCCCAAGGCCTGTAATAAGCTCTAGGAGGCTAACTAAACCTTCCAAGGCCTGTAATAGGAACGAGTGGTTGGGTATTCAAGCCCCCAAGGCCTATCGAGGGCCTATAATAGGCCCTGGAGGCTTAGAGCCTCCCAAGGCTATTGGTAACAAATGGCTGAATGCTATTGGTAACAATTGGCTGTCAATGACCACTGTCTCTTGACTATGATCGACTAGCAACACACTTCACCACGAAACCCCTAGCCTCAAGCATGCCTCAAGATGCGATTTCCCTGCGTACTGGTAAGCCTGAGCCTTGCCTCAACCCGATTTCTCATTCGGTCGTGATCCTGCCATCTCCATTTGGCCGATATTTGTCAGTCCGCCCATATAAAAAAGACCCCAAAGTATTCTTGTATTGTTACATTAAATTAAAAAAAACCTTTGCCCCTTAATATATAAGCAGTATAATTTTTAGGTTTTCATGAATATTTAATACTGCAATATGAATGAACGTGATATTATATTGCCTTCTAGTGAAGCCCCCATGGGTTATTAATGAGTAAATAAATAATAAAAATATATATTGCTCAATTAATAATAAAAATAAAAACTAGCTAAATAAATAATAAATTAAGTATCTATATGTATTAATAAATCTATTAGCTATATTTATTATTAAATTTAAAGAGCTAGCTAATAAATTTATTAAATTAACTAATAAATAGAGCTGTATTAATAAATTAATTAACTATATTTATTAATTAATAAATATAACTATATTAATAAATTAATTAGCTATATTTATTAATTACAAAAAACTAAACCTAATAAATTAATTAACGAAATAATAAATATAGCTAAATAATTAATTAATTAACTATATTTATTATTTGGCTTAAGCAATCTAACCCTAAAGAATTTATATATCCTACAAACCCTAAAATGTTAATATACCCTAAAAATATTATTAGAACAAAAGAAAAGGAAGGAAAGAACTAAAAGAGAAAGAGAAAATAAGTTTGACCTAAGAAACTAATTACTTGTTCAAATATCTTAGGTTACCATCATTTTTATTTTAAAAAGGGGGCATTAGTTAGAGTTGGTGTTATAGGTCAAATCTGCACTTCTCCGTCCGTGATCACATTACGCTGTCGATCACACAAAAGGACAACTTGGATTGAAGAGCTAGATTAACCTAGGTGATGTATGGACTAGACTTACTCCTCTGCAGCTGACAAACCCCTATTTTCACCTTCATTTTGACATGTGCGCTACTCCACAAGCATCAAACCAGCACACATCAGGAAGTGTGCCCTACTGTACAGGCATAAGAGGGGCACACACTAGCCAGTATGCCCTACTTAACCTCTTGCATAGTAGCGCACACCTCAAAAATTCTTGCAAACGCTGGTTGTAAAGCACTGAAGTTGCATATTGTGCGCTACTCTACTGTGAAAAACTCGCGCACATCTTAAAATGTAGTAAAAAATATATTAATTTGACGAATTGGTATTAGTTGAAGTTGGTTTGCAACTTCCCCAACTTCCTAATCAAACTACCTCTCGATCCAAACTGCCTAACTTGTCCCATAAGTACAAGGGGGATAGATGAGAGAGAGGAGGAGAAACTATGCATTAAGGGTTGTTATGCTGGAGGAATTCCAAAGTTAGTGTGAAGAGTAGGATCCCAGAATCCGGTTGCATGAGCACTCTGAATGGTCAAGTATAATTGTACTGATTATTGCTTTTTGACAATAAAGGTGGAAATACCCTTCCTGTACCAATCAAATGTCTAATGGATTGCATATTTGTTTGGATTAAATGCTTGATTGTATTTGATGTCTAAATTTCATTTCAATTTCATCATTTTTATATCAGTCAAGATACGCTGAGGAAGGTATCTTTTGTATTGCAGGTTCACCAGACGGAAGATCAAGTGGAGGATCGATCGAAGGAGCAAGTGAAAGCTAGGATAAAACGTCGTTAATAAGGTATGCCTTCAAGAAGTTTGATCTCTTTCCTTTTGTAGAAGCCTATGTGATATGATTAATGTATTTACTTGTCACCCCAGAAGATGGTAGTGTCCCTCTCCTCACTATAGGGTAGAAATCTTGAACAACAGACTGGTGAATCCACTAAGGACCGGTTGTTTTCTACTCTAGGAGACATAGTTAGTTTTATTTCCAGTACTTTTTGGTCTTATTGATCCTCTGAGAGGCACTGTAGGTCACTTGTACCTTCTTTACCTTGCTTGACTCATCTCAGTTTCCCTTTTTGAATCATGTTTCAGACCTCCTCTGACATGTGCACTAGTCTTCCTTATACACAATAGCGCATACTTGATGATGAGCGCTGCTTTCACTACTCTACAGTAGAGCACATCTCTCAGTGTGCACTGGTTTATGCACTACACAGTAGTGCATATTCCTGTAACTCTCTGTTTGCTGTGGGGATTTGATTTCCACTTGTTTGATTGATTTTCAGCCTCTTGATTTGCCTTCTTAACTGATCCTTGAGGTCTCTATGCCCTTGTTGAGTCTTGTTTTCCTCTCCTAAGTCCCTTGGGTCATCTTTTGCTTGCTTGAGTACTTTTGAGGTGTCTTTCCTGTTTGTGACTCTTTTTGAAGACCACATACTGTTCCTTGTTGGACATAGTTGCATGCCTGTACCCTAGATACTTGTTGCAGGTATACAAACCTTTGTTTTATAACATTTGTTGTTTGTCGCAACACTAGTACACTTTGATGGTGTCTTGTCCTTTGATTTAGGGATGGACCCCAAGTTAGAGTCCTTAGGGTGTTTTCAATTTTTTTTTAGTCCAGACACTTTCTGATTGCTTTGTCAATTTCAGTTCAAGTAAGTTGAAGTCTTCCAGTTTGCTTCCATTCGAGTCTTTGTGATTGTAAGGTCATCTTTGGTTCACTTGCCTACCTTTTGTCACGTCTCCATTTTGACTCCCTTTTTCATTAAATCGTAAATGATGTAAATATTGATATTTAATCATGGTGAGGATCTCAAGGCCAAGGCCCCACCATTGATTTAGCGTTTTATGTATCGGCAATTAAAAATAGATGCTTATGGTTCTTGTGCTAGATAGGCACAATGTAAATTAAGACATCATGTAAATACGAATTTTAATGAAAAACCCACAACTAGCTATGCAATGCAACAAAGAGATGGGGGCATGATTCTACAAGGAATAGGGAGGGAAATTATTCAAACCCTTGAGCCAATGGTGTTAATCCATGTGTCAATGAGAAAACCCATAAACCACCAACTACCCATTTTGGGTTATGGACCCAATCATTTAATTCTTCCAGAAATTGGTTGAGGTAGTTAATGCCTTGGGAATGAAGAGGTATGGTAGCCAATTTCGTGCATGGGCAAGCCATCAACCTAGGAATTTGTAATTTTGCTTATTGGGCAAGAAAACACCCATGAAATGGTGCCCAAAGCCATTCTGAACCCATAGTCTTTCCTCTCTGACGCAGTCTGAACTACTGGGTCTTTCCCCATCACATTTTCACCATTTTTCCAGCATTTTTCCATGCTTGGGAGTCATTTTTGCATTATACAGTAGCTGGGAGAGAAGGGCCACAATTTGGAACTTTGATGGAGGTCGTTTTTGCCCCAAAATACCCATGGGCGTTTTTCTGAAAATGATTTTTGCTCTCTAGGGTTGTTCCCCAATTGCCATTTCGTTTTTGGGCTTTCCCACGTTTTTTCTGAACTGGTAGAAACCCCCTCTTTGGGAATCCCGCTGAAGAAACATTTTTATCATTCCCAATATGTGTGGTTTTGTTGTTATGTGCATCCCTGTTTTGATTTGAACCTGTGAGAAAGAAACTTGGAGTGGTAGTGGACAGAGAGGGCTTGATAAACCTAGTGGGGGAGACAACCTCTCAAGAAGATCAAGAGGGATTTGGCTGCTCTTCTATGCACACCCTAAGAGAACTAGATGGGGAAGGTATGGCTTGAGGGACTGTACAACAGTGAAAAGAGTACTTCCTTGTGCTGGGTGTGTAGGTATTGTAGCTGCCAAGCCAGATAGATCTTGTAAGGTTATCCCTGGCTCTGTGCTTGAGCTCACTAGCTTAGCAACTCTTCCTTTCCATTTCCTAGCAGCCTGATAAACCCAATTGTAGATTGGCTTGGCTCATCTTGGTGTATGCTTGGCTATGTGTGAGTCTGCTTTTCCCTGATTCCTTGTAGAGATCATGCCCAGCTCGGAGGTGGCAGTGTGTTGAGATATTGATGATCACAACTGGCCTATGGTTGGGTGGAACGTTGCAGTTGCACAACCAGTTGCGGTTGCTTGGGACTACTTTGTTAAGATAAATATTCTCTTTTATAAATTCTGCAATGTCTTTATTTAATGGCTATCACAAAAATGTTGAATGTATGTTAGATATTAAACATGATTTTTAATTCTGCTGCGTTTCTATAACATGCACATGTATATGTCTTTTTATCAATGAGTTTTTACTTAATGGATATGGGGCTAGATGCCTGGTTTTAGCATCACGATCCTCTCCATTGCACTGGTATGATGGGAGGGGACGTGACACCTTTTGCTTGGCTTAGTGATTTATTAAGGTTCTTGGTGCTTTGGAGCAACCTTTGAGGTCTTCCTTTCCATTTTAAGCATCTCTTATCCCTGTTTTCTTTTCACTTTGTTTCCAATCCCAAAGCTTTTTCCTTTGAAAAAACTTTGTAGGACAAGACTTTGTCAAGTCATCGAGTTGATTGTTGTGAGCTATAGAGTTGCTTTTCCTTACTTGCATTGCTTTTTTAGGTCTTACTTACTTCCATTTTCGAGTTCTTTTTCTTTTACATATATCAGAAAAAAGCAAAAAATGAGTTTGGTAGTTTAAAGTAGTAAGGCTTATGATCATTTCAAACTAGCGTAGTTTACTTTGTTTTGAATTTGAAAAGAAAAGAAAAAAGAGATTTGTTTTTTATTTTCTTAGTTTTCATTTTGGAAAGAGCATAAACGAAAAAAAGAAAAAGAGTCTTTTGTTGCTTTGAAAGTTATTTATTTTTCACTTTACTTTCTCAAACCATTCCACACAATGCACTACCCCATTGAGTAAAAAGTAGCCTTAAAAAGAAATTTTAATATAATCAATTAGAAACATGTTTCTTTTAGGTATACACAACATCAACTAGCTTAGGCTAGAGTTTCAAGCTTAAATCACCTTAAACTGCTCAGAACTGACTTCATTATGAAACAATCATAGTACGACTTTCATTTAGGTAAATCCACCTATATCAAATAGTCCTGGGATGCTCTACTCAAACCAGATTTAAGCACGAGGCCATGGGAGACTGGAATTGTTGAGGATATCCCCTCACTTTCCTATTGAGCATAAACCATAGTTGATTCGCGTATGGGGGTTCTTTCGAACTTCGGGAAGTAATCTCAGGAAAGCGGTTTGGTGAGTCAAGCACTTGCACCCAGTGGAGCTCCGGTGGACGCCATGAAACTGCCATCGGTACTTTGTTAGTCTGTTCTGGTCCCTAATCATCCCAGACTTACTTCTGAGAGTATTTTCTATCCGTTTGATTGGTTTGATTACTTAGGATTTTTTAGTGGTATGATGTTTGTTCCTTAGTCTTAGTGGCCACTAGGTTTTCACTTAGTTTCTTTTTATATAATTGTGGAAGACCAATAGATTCGTAGGTCTCGGAGGTTGCAAAACCTCCCCCCACTCATTGTGGAGCCACTACCTCCACCATGACGATGGAGGACAGACTCCATTAGTCTTTTTGAACTGACTGGTGAAATAGAGGTTCCTGGTGAACCACAACCCAGAACCCTGGATCGACAAGTTCTTAGTACTGTCGAGGTTGAGGATATTACTTCTAGTGAGTTCAATACTCCTTTCAAACCTCCTCTTACCGGACCTAACGATCCGCTTTTGGTACCTGTAGGTTTCGAGCAACCTGAGTATAGTGAATATCTTTTCACTCCTGGTCATATTATTACTAACCTAGGAGACGAGCAGGGAGTTCCATAGACTCCCACAATGGGTATGAATACAAGGATTGTTAATCCTTCTTCCACGAACACTGCTACACCAAGATTGTCGCAAATAGCTTCTGCTTCAACTCCGTCCTTTAGTTTTAATGCTGGTACTTTAGGCATGCCAAGCTCAACAACTTTGACATCTGCCTCCGTTTCCACCCCTACTTTTGGACCTAATAATGCAGTGAATGTCACTCCACCTCCTGCGACTGAATAGTAATACCATATACCTAGTACTTGGATTTCCACACCAAATGTTGGGCCAAATCCTTCTGCAACTATGCTTGTCATGAGTACCATGACTGCACCGTCCACCTCGACTACCCCTAGTTTTAACACCTTTGCAGGTTACAATATGAATCAAAGTAATATACCTGCAGGAAATATCCCCTTTTCTTTGTTTTCTAGAGGAGGGGGTAATATATTAAACCAACAATATGGTGGGGCTAACACCCAGCCACAATGGACAAACACACAGGGTACCAATCCACTTTTATTTGGGTGGGAGAATTTCAACAACACTTTCACACAACAACAGATGGTTGGGGGCAACCCCTACCAGTAGATGGTGTGGGGAAACCCCTACCAACAGATGTCTGGGGGCAACCCCTACCAACAAATGGCTGGGGCCAACCCTAACCAGCAATTTATGGGTCAAACTATGGGAGTTTCCCCCTTCATGACTCCAGCTTATCAAATGCCATCTTATAGACCTCATTTACCATTTCTGGGAACTCTGAATTTTATATATCTTTCCAAGTTAACCAATGATCTAGTGTGCCATAACATTATTTGGCCACCAGTTCTCACTAAGCTACCTTCGGACATTCCAAAAATCAAAGGTAAAACTGGTGAGGATCCTGGTGATCATGTTCCCACTTTTCATCTCTAGTGTTCTTCGAACTCGTTGAACGAAGATTTCGTTAGGTTGAGACTTTTTCAAAGTACCTTGACCGGTGCTGCAACCAAATGGTACATTGAGTTGGCCACAACCACCTTTTTTAACTTTCGGGATCTTGCCATAGTCTTCCTGAACCACTTCCAACTTCCTGTTCGGTATGATGTCGGGACATATATTTTGTCTACCTTTAGACAAAACAAAGCCACCCATTTATCTGATCATATTCAAGAGTGGCGAAGACGTAAGAGGCTCATTAAGGGAAATATCCCTCTAGAGTTCTTATTAGAGTGGTATCTAAAATCACTCCTTCCTTATGTTTCTAAGGAAGTAGCTACTTCTGGGGTGTCATCGGAAGAAGAAGCCATTTTAAGGACCCAACAACTAGACTTGGTTTATGATCAGTCTGGGCTCCTTTACGAGATTATACCTAATGCACCGCGATCAAACATTGATCTAGGTAGACCAAAACTTGGACCAAATGCTGACGGCATTGTAGGTTCATTTGATTCTGTAGCTTTCGAAGCATTGACTAAATAGGTTCATGCCTTATCGGTTAAACAATCGACTGCAGAAGTGACTCCCATCACAACCTCTCTTTCTACTACTGAATCTGTACAGCAGGTTTAGACTAATCAAAGGGTCCTCGATAACCCAACAACAAAAAGAAGGGCAAGAAAGGAGAGGGGAACCAACAAAATTCAAAAAACAATGAAAATTCTGAGGAGGGTAACAGAGAAAAGAAGAAGGTTAAGTTCCCTTGCAAGCTTTGCAAGCAAGAACAACTCACTCACC
This sequence comes from Larix kaempferi, assembly GCA_027924585.1. NCBI lineage: Eukaryota > Viridiplantae > Streptophyta > Pinopsida > Pinales > Pinaceae > Larix > Larix kaempferi. The sequence continues at coordinate 12,801,763 of BSBM01001051.1, read as the reverse complement.
AATGCCCTCTAATCGAAGAAGCCCAAAAGTTGCTTCAAGAAAAGAAACCTATCATCCTTAAAGATCCATTTCCCAAAGGGCAGGGCTCAGCTTCTGGCACCTCCAATGCTGGGGGCACCACCCATGCTTTAGTTGATCAAACTTTTATTAATATGGTTAACTCAGATGCTCTTTTACAAACGCGAGCAAGAAATTATACCCCGGATTCACAGAACAAGGATAAAGATGTTCCTAAATCTTCCACTCCTCTCCACATACTTGTGGATTCATTGCCCAAGATCCCGAAAAGTGTCTTGAAACGGGCTTCGCACAATCCCAACACATGGGCTGCTACAAACTACAATGTGGTTCAAGATCTATCCCAGACCCCTTGTGCTATGTCCACCTTAGAAGTTTTGCAATGTTGTCCATTACAACAAAATGCACTTCTGGCAGCGATTGGAAGTATGGAATCATCCAACATGACTGCCGGCTTTGATATGTTTGATATCAAATACTGGTTTTCGTACCACGTTGCCCTTTAGATAGAGGTAGTTCATGTTATTTTTTCGGAATTTCCTTCAATCTGATCTAGGATCTTAATTGAGAGAACAACATGTACAACATATCTACAACATATCAATCATGGACATAATAATGCAAGCACACAAGAGACATAGAGTTTACTTGGGGAAAACCATAAAGGTGAAAAACCCCAATAACTTCCTCAGAGATAGATAAAGCAATGATACAACCCAAGCATAAGAGATAGACATCTCCTAGCAGTAGCTTCTCCTCCTCCACAAGTGCGCCACTCTCCAAATAATGTGTGAGAGAATAGAATGATCAAATAGAGTGCCTCCCGCACTCTATTTATACTTGACTTGACTTGCCTAATAACCTATACTAGGTTGGCCTTAACTTAACCACATAACATAATACTGACTGGGCCGACCCCCAATAGGGTGGTCTAATAACCCTTTGACCCACATGGCTTATATAGGGACGACCCCAACAAGGTGGTCTAATAACCCATCAAGTATAAGTTACGACACTTATAATATAAATGATGATACTTACGTATAGAGGAATAATAACATCTCTATAGAAATACAAACACTTTCGTATAGAGGAATAATAACATATCTATAGGAATACAATATACATATATGTGAAATACATTCCGAAGTTACATATACATCAACACTCCCTCTTAACTAGGAAGGTATTTCTCGACACCGGTCTTCTAGCTCAAGTCTTCTTCTCTGGATCATCATCAGCGAATCATCGTCCTCGAATCATCATCATCATCACTGCTACTACTATCTCAATCAATCTTTGAATCTACTTGTCATAGGAAGTTCTACAGAGCCAGTCCTTTTTCATACTGGATGTAGGACCACCACCTGGAGGTCTTCATCATCACTGGCCATATTGTGGAATCCTCGGGACTTATTACATTCATCACAAAACCTCGCAAGAGCATCCCAAGACTTATTACGGGCACACAGCCCAACCTATCGGATCTCCCAGGGAGCTATTACATGTGTCCCCACCACAAAACCTTGAAAGAGAATCCCAGGACTGATTACGACCACATAGCTCAACCTATTGGATCTCCTAGGGCGCTATTATATGTGGTCACCAAAAAACCTCGCAAAAGCATCCCATGACTTATTACGGGAACACATCCCAACCTATCGGATCTCCCATGGTGATATTACATGTGGTCATGGAAATACCTTGAAAGAGCATCCCAGGACTTATTATGGGAACACATCCCAACCTATCGGATCTCCCAGGGTGCTATTATATGCCATAGAACAAAACCTCAAAAGAGCATTTGCCAGATCTCCCAGGGAGCTATTATATGCCAACAGCAAAACCTAGCAAGATAATCTGCAAACCTCCCAGGGCGCTATTATATGTCCTCCCAAAGCAAAACCTCGAAAGAGCATTTTCCAGATCTCCTAGGGAGCTATTATATGCCAACGGCAAAACTTAGCAAGAGAATCTACAAACCTCCCAGGGCACTATTATATGCTTATCTGCACAACCTGTCCATGGCCACAGAGTATCAACCTGATACTCACCATACATCATCCTGATCATCATCACTACATCATCCCGATTCATGTCATCTGGAGCAACATACTGAAGCTCATCATCCATGATCATCCTGATCATACAATGCATCCACCTGATGCATACACAGTATCCTCCTGATACATATCATCATACATGATCTATCTGATCATACAATGTATCTTCCTGATACATATACAAATACATGATCCACCTAATCATACCTGATACATATCAACATACATGATCTACCTGATCATACAATGTATCCACCTGATACATATACAAATACATACACATGATCCAACTGATCATATCCAGCATCCAACATGATGCATACATACATATAAATGATCCAATTGATCATATCCAGCATCCAACATGATGCGTACATACATATAAATGATCCAACTGATCATCTCCAGCATCCAACATGGTGCATACATACATATAAATGATCCAACTGATCATATTCAACATCCAACATGATGCATATACAGAGCAGTAACTGGAGAATCATCCTGATGCTTATCATCCAACGCTTACATCCATAGCCATGGAAGGATCCTCCTCTCACCATGCTTGGAATGACTTCAACAAATGTATCCATCACTTCTTCCTCTAAGTGTCGTCAATCAAAAGAACACCAAACCTCTCTCTGAAGTACTCACACTTCACTCTGGCTAGTGGTTTCGTTAGTACATCTGCAATTTGCTCATCCGTCGCAACATACAGGAGCTTTACTGCTCCTCTCTGCACCATATCCTTGATATAGTTATATTTGATCTCAATGTGTTTCGACCTGTCGTGGAACACCGGGTTCTCAGACAGCTTCACACAACTCTGGTTGTCACAAAAGATACTAGTAGCCTCCAGTGGGAGATCAAATTACTCAGACAGTAGCTTTCGAAGCCATACTTCCTCACAACTAGCCGAACAAGCTGCAACATACTTTGCTTCAGCTGTACTTAGTGATATGCAGGACTGCTTCCTGCTAAACCAAGAGATCATGCCTGATCCCATACTGAAGCAACACCCATAAGTGCTCTTCCTATCTGTATCACTACCTGCCCAATCTGAATCAACATAAACCTGTAGGTTAAACTTTTGATTCGCATCATACTTGAGCCCATAGTCAACCATACCCTCCAGGTACCTCAAAATATGCTTTACAGCAACCAGGTGAACACCTCTGGGATCTGTCAGAAACTGACTCAATGTGTTCACCGCAAAGCAGCTATTTGGTCTCGTGTTCGCTAGGTACATCAAGGAACCAGTCATCTGACGATACACAGTGAAATCAACTGGATCAGATGAAGCATTACACAGAAGGTTTAGTTTCGATGCCATAGGTGTGGCCATGGCCTTGCAGTTCATCATCCCGAACCTCTTCAGGATCTCTACTACATACTTCCCTTGTCCAAGGAAGATCCCATCTGCACTCTGCCACACCTCCATGCCTAGAAAATAGTGCATCATCCCTAAGTCCTTCATCTCGAACTCGGCAGCAAGTTTCCACTGCGTGTTAGCAATCAATTTATCCTCACCTGTGACAAACTGTAACGTACCCACCTGCTGACCCAATGCAAGGAAGGGAACATGGCTCTAAAATATGGGCATTTCATAAAACTCAGCCCACTAGTTAAAATCATAAAAATTTAAACATTGGTGTGCAGATACAAATTAGGCAATATGCACAGCGGAATTAAAACTAATCCACACACACAATTAATGCTCATCCAACATATCAAAATAATCATTAATTGAACATTGCAGAAGGAAATACATAGACATAAAAACACTTATCTTCATTATGCAACTGCCCCAAGCAACTAGCTATGTCGCTGCAACGTTCCACCCAACCATAGGCTCTTCGACAGCTTATACTGAGTCCATCTGAAGGCCACCCCCGAGCTGGGCATGATTCTCACAAGGAAAGGGAACATTCCAGCTCACACGCAGCCCATTAACCATTTTATCTCAGCCAAGCCAGTCCAACTGGGTTTATCAGGCTACACTTGAACCCTGGAGGCTTACACTCAAGCTCAAGCCAAAGCCATGGATACCCATAACCCATACCCAACATACTCTTCTCTCACACAGCAAGAACAAACATGGGGCAGGGATACACAATTCAAACAATGGGATTTTTACAAATAATATGGCCATGGGTTTTCCCCAAATTGTGGGCACCCCAAAAACGGATTGGGAGAAGGAAATTCGACCATAGGGGAGAAAACGATTTCTTCCACAGATATCACAACATTCCATGGGCCAACGAGCCTCTATACACCCCCAAATTGATTTCCTCTTTCTCCCCAACTGCTATATCACCAAAAATGCCCTTCTCTACTGGGAGAGTCAAGGAAAACATAGCCCACATGCCTGGAAAACGCCCAGGTAGCCCTAAACTCGTGAGGGAGGGAGACTAGTTGATGGATATTGGCTTGGGGAGCAATGCATGGCTCTTTTCTTGCCCAAGAAGCAAAACGCGATTTCCCATGTAGGGTGGCTTGCCCATACCTGAATTTGGACAGCCATACCTCCCATTCCCCAAGGCATTAACTACCTCAACCAATTCTTGGGAGAAAACAATGATTGGGTATAAAAGTCAACATGGGTAGTTGAGGGTTTGATGGGTTCTCTCATTGACACTTAGCTTGACCTGATTGGCTCAAGGGTTTGAATGTTTTCCCTCCCAATTCCTTGTGAAATCATGCCCCCATCTCTTTGTTGCATTGCATAGCTAGTTGTGGGTATTTTTATTAACATGCATATTACATGATATTTGAATTTCCAATGTGCATGGCTAGCACGCAAATCATATGCATCAATAAATCAATGGCAGGGCCTTGGCCTTGAGCTCCTTACCATGATTTCATAACAATAATACATCATTTATAATGTTAATGCCATGGGGTCAAACTAGGGACATTACACAAACAGGTCATCCATATACAAAAGTAGTATCATTGGATTTCCTTCCTCAAACTTGTAGTAAAGCTTGGAATCCGCTTTGCTCTTGGTAAATCCCAAACTGGATAGAAAGCCATCTATCCTGCCATACCAGGTCCTGGCTTCCTGTTTTAAACTATACAGTGCTTTCTTTAGTTTGAACACACGTGACTCTCGGTCATGTGACTCTCGGTCATGTGTCTCAAACCCGAGTGGCTGCTCCACATACACTTCCTCTTCGACTACACCATTCAAGAAAGCTGTCTTGACATCCATCTGGTGTATCTTCCATTTCATCACTGTGGCTAGAGCAAGTACTGATCTGATGGAAGTGTGCATGGCTATAGGTGTAGAAGTCTCTTCAAACGCAATCCCTCTTTCTGGGAGAAGCCACGGGCTACAAACCTCACTTTGTATTTCTCCATGCTACCATCTGCAGCATGCTTGATCTTATAGATCCATTTGGAAGTCACAACAGAATTCCCTTCATATTTTGGGATTGCATCCCAACCATCATTCATCATGATCAACTGGTACTCCTCGATCATGACATTCTTCCCGAATCCTTGGAACTTCAATATTTTTAATATCTTCAATAGATAACTTTGTTGTTGAACAAATGTTTTAGTCCTTCTTTTGTAGGTGATGGTATACGACCATTCCTACAAAACAAGTTAAATTGCACAATTAGAAAACATCTCATAGTTTTCAGAACAAATTCTTACACATAAACAAATATGTCATACAGTCATGCAATTATATTATCCAATGCTTCAATACAACATTTATCCATATCCCGTAACTTTTTAGATGCCTTCCAATCTCTACCAGAACATTGTTAAGAGCGTGCACAACTCCCAACATGTCAGCAAAGAGGTTTCATTCTAGATAAGTAGCAATGGAATGTTGTATAGTGCCATAGGCCACTTACCCATGTATATTAGTAGTATATTGTTCATCAACGCAACTATGCACAACCTAATTCTAGGAACATCAGTATATACATTATTGAACAATATTATTTAAACAATCAAATATGCAAGAAATGATCATTCAAATACTTATCTTTGTTTGTTTGTTGGGTTGACTCCCTCTTAGTCTTTGCTTCATTTCTGTAACTCCATTCTGATGTGGATTGTGAGAAGTGGTCAACTCCCTCTGAATATCTGCATCCTTGCAGAAACTACTGAAGTGTGCTCCCTCTTGATCTTTGCTTCGTAGATTACCTGTCCTTGAACTTATATCCATGCTTAATCACTATGCATGCTTATTAGTATCATCATTGTGTTATCCTAGAGGTCTCATACATAATCACACATTCATTAGTATAATATTAATACTATCAAAACACAATAATCTTAAACATGTATAGTCATGATCATTTCAAACACAGATAATAAACATTAGTATTCAAGGTTTCAGGGAAGACTTCTTTTACTCATGCATATTCTTATTTGATCATAGGACTTTTCTAGTTAATCAAATCATCAATCAAGATAAGAGACATAATATGCATAAACCCTTGATTACTTACATTTCTAACTTTATGAATAAACATAACCAATCATACCAAGTATACTTATATAAGGGATCCTATCACAAGGTAGGATTCTAACTTGATATAGGAAAAACATACTTGGATTAGTATGTTAGCTAGTTATGTCTAACATACCCACATGATGTCTTCTTGTTCTCTTCAATGACATGTGCTAGTAACCTGCATATCTCATAAGTTAACCATTATAGAACCAAGTTATACATACCTCATAAATAGATCTTCTAAGTGATCCATGACAATGGATGAATCTTTGTCTTCATGTCACCATGATCGTATGTTCTTGAACTAGAACATGATTTGTATTTCTTGGTGTATGTTTCATGTTAACAGACAACATAAACCTCTTACAACACCATAATGCATTAGTACAATCATAAGTGTCAACACCTTAATCAATGAATATCTTCTATCATGTATTCATAATTTTATTAAGGTGATATGACAAGTCTAGTAATTAATCAAGATTGTACTAACCATAATGATATGCAGACAAACATATCATAAAATTAACCATGAATAGAATTCAAAACATACCTGTAAGTCATACCTGTCGAGATTGCTTATAATCTTCTTATGTAAGGCCTTAGCCTCATCTCCCTCTGAAACATGAACTTCTTCACTTATGCAGGTGACCAATCCATTCTCTTCTAGGATTAACCCAATCCACTTGATTTGCAGGAACTGGATCTGGAGGTGGATTAGTGTTTGGCAAAGAAACCCTAAAACTTCAAACTTTGAATTTCAAAGTTCTAAAAGGATAGAAAGATGCGCCTTTTTGAGTTGGTCAAGCTGGTATACTCAGAATTTGAAAACTACAAAGTTTCACCCCTCAAAATTGCCTTTTTGTTTTTCGGATTCACTAGGGAGGACCCTGAATTAGGGTTTGAGTTTCCCGGAGCTTCACCCAACCAAAATTTTTAATTCAAAGCTCTAAGATTCTATTTTTCTGAGGATCTTTCAGCCGCGGTCACAGATTTCCAAAATTCCAATTTTTTTAGAAGCCCTAATTTTTCATCTTTCCGATCAAAGTCCCGAACTGGGGTTTGATCAAGCCTGGTCTTCTTCCCAACCAAAAAATCTTATCTTGGTATCTAAATTTCTATTTTGATGAGTATCACCCAGCCGTGGTCTTCGATTACAAAAATTCCAACTTTCTCAGAAACACTAAATTCCTGAAGCCATGAATAAAGGTGCCCAAAAATAATTATGTTTTGATAGAAATATGCACCTGATTGTTTCTGGTGTAAATCTGAACTTTCTGATCCACAGGGTCTGAAAATTATACCTGTGGTAGTGCGACCTGTCATATTTCTAACCCCATAGGTCTGACCTACATTGGATTCTCTAAGAGAGAGTTATGCCAAGTGTCGCAACATGACCTGTTTATGGGATAAAAAAGGAGACCGAACTTGTACGACGTGCCACATGTCACTGTTTCAGTTCCAGCCTCTGAAAACGTTACTTGAGAAATTACAGTCTGTGAACTACTTGTCATGGTTTACGAAATTTTATTTGGAGCTTCCTAGCCCAAGTTATGACCTTTTTTCCTAGGTCACCTGTTTATGACTCAGATCTGGAAGAGGTAAAAACCCTAGATTGTACAGATCATAAAACACAAAGTACAACTAGTTAGAAGTTGTCCTTTGGAAACAAGGTACATGGGGATCTTTTATTCGACCTGTAAAAGTTTTAGATATGAAACATTCTCCAAAATGGATTTATAGAGAAAGTGCTACGATGACTGATTTTTGCTATATCAAGCCCTAGCATCGCAAGTGCAACAAGTGTCATACATGCCATACCATGCCTTCTTTCAAGCTAGCTCTGATACCATGTTAGTTTTTCAAAATTTCCTTCAATATGATCTAGGATCTTAACTGAGAGAATAATAAGTACAACATATCTACAGCATATCAATCATAGACATAATAATGCAAGCACACAAGAGACATAGAGTTTACTTGGGGAAAACCATAAAGATGAAAAACCCCAATAACTTCCTCAGAGATAGATAGAGCAATGATACAACCTAAGCATAACAGATAAACATCTCCTAGCAGAAGCTTCTCCTCCTCCACAAGTGCGCCACTCTCCAAAGAGTGTGTGAGAGAATAGAATGATCAAATAGAGTGCCTCCCGCACTCTATTTATACTTGACTTGACTTGCCTAATAACCTTTACTCGGTCGACCTTAACTTAACCACATAACATAATGCTGATTGGGCCGACCCCCAATAGGGTGGCCTAATAACCCTTTGACCCACATGGCTTATACAGGGCCGACCCCAACAAGGTGGTCTAATAACCCATCAAGTATAAGTTACGACACTTATAATATAAATGATGACACTTCCATATAGAGGAATAACAACATCTCTATATCAATACAAACACTTTCATATAGAGGAATAATAACATCTCTATAGGAATACAATATACATATATGTGAAATACATTCCGAAGTTACATATACATCAACAGTTCATGGTACTCTGACCATTGGACGAGCTTTCATAGATGAGGGTGCGTCTACGTGCGTAATGTCAATTTCTTGTTGGAAAGCCTTGGGTTCTCCTGATTTAGCCCCCTCTAACACATTGCTTAATGCATTTGATGGTAGAACATTCCATCCACATGGAGCTTTTCCATCATTTGATGTCACACTTGCCGGTAAGATAGTTGTTGTAAAGATTGAAGTTCTAGATGCTTTGCTTGATTACAATATGTTGTTAGGCAGGACCTGGACATATGCCATGCGAGCTATTCCATCGACAGTTTTCCAAGTTGTAATGTTCCCTCACGAAGTTAATATTGTCACGGTCGATCAAATTTCATTCTCTCGGTGAAACAACAAGAATTCATCGAAATCCACAATTCCTTTAGTTGATCAATTTGCCCCAGCAAGCAAGAGTTTAGGAGAAGGGCTTTATGGGTCATTAATGGGCACTTTTGACCTACCCTCTCCCATTCTTTTCATGCGTTTTAATGAAGGTACATCTACTAAAAATTTCACGGTCAATTTAAGGACTGATTTGTGGATCCTTCCTACTGTATCATAACCATTAGTTCCCCTATCCATTGCAGAAGTAGCATACATGGAAGCACAACATGCTGCAACAGAACATATCATGACTCCGCCAGTATTTTCCAAGTCAGATATGGACCTTACTCCTGCACGGTCAACGGAATCTACCCTCTCTCCTAATAGTTAGACACAGTTTTTCCTTTCGACGAAACATTTTTTGAAGCTATCATAGGCCTAAGACTCCCTTGGGAACATTTACACCCCATGACCTATTTACTTCCTGTTCTAAACTTGATAGAGAGAGGTGAGTTCCCTTCGAGACCCAGTGAGAATGCTGATTGGTCCTCTTTCCTTTCCACTTCACAAGCTATTTTTGCCGAAGGGAATAGGACGAGTACAGTGAGAACCATCCCCATCAACATTCCCACTGAACTTGGGGTCACAGAACATATCTTTATTGGAGCAGACTGTTATCTTGATGAGATCATTCCATACAATTTTTGTTTAATGATTTCCGTGACATCTTTGCTTGATCTCATGAGGAGATTCTAGGCATCGACGCTACTTGAAGGATTCTCCGAGAAATTTTCCACCTTTCCTTTGAGCTTGTTAAAAATAGTAAGGAGGCTACGAGCATTCTTCCATCTCTCCTTTGAGCTCGTTAAAAACAGTAAGGAGGTCACGAGTTTACATTTTCGGGCTCGTTAAAATTTTATGAAAAATATTTTTATGGAGTTCTCTCTAAGCTCTTGTTAGACTCTTTAAATATGACAAGATTGCTGAGTATAGTTGCCATTTCAGACTCGTTAAAAGATTTGAAGCAACATCCACTTAGGTATAAGTTTACCCCTTTTCCGGACCTTTGTAAATCATTTACGAAAAAGGAATACTCTAGTCATCCGTGGCTAGAAGAGTTCTTCTTCCATTGTTTTACACTTTTTTGGGAGAGGAGACTAACTTTACGAAAAATGACCTTCTGGAGCCTTCTTTAGGGTTTTTAGGCTCTCGAAACATGAAAAAACCAAGCGAGCACTCACCTACTCGGGCTCGATGTGAAATCCACGAGAGGGTAAATAGATGATTGTTTAAGTTTTTCAGACTCTATAAACAGGAAAACACCGGCGAGCATTAACCTACTTGGGCTCGATATTATATAGAATAGATCTTGGCTCGATATTAAAATCCAGAGATTAGTATGATAGAGTATTCTTCTATCTCTTCTTCGAACTCTGTAAACAATGAAGAAGGTCTTGAGTCTTCCTCCCATGGGCTCGTTAAACTCTTTACATGGTTGGATCTACCGAGTTTTCATTCTTTCTTGGACTCATTAAAACAACAAGAAAGGTATTCTTTTATCTAAAAAGAATAAGGGATAAGAAGGGTATATCACATCTTGCAGTTTCAAAGGTAGTTCCGTCAGTCCTATCCTTGAACATAGCACCTACTTGAGTCCATCAATTCAGTTGGGTTTAGTTTTTTGACCTTAGGGTAAACCTGATCTCCGTTACTCCCTTGGTTGGTTATTCTTCCAACCATATGGAGGGTTTGCTAATGTCTCCTACATTGCAGGCTTATATCACTTCCCCATCATGTTGAAAACTGCCTAAGTCACTTTATGTCGTGCTCACTGTTCAAGGACATAGCCTGTGTCGGCCATTCTGCTGCTTATCTTGACCTCATGTTTCGGCCATCCTAGTGTCAGTCTTGTTACTTGTACTACTCCACATTAGCTCATACCATTTGAGTGTTCCTTGTGTTGGATGATGGAGGATGCCTTAAGGCCTCCCTTCCAACGGACTTCTTCCCATCGACATCAACTCATTTTGCTATGGGAATGAAGTTTACAGTTTCGGTTAGTACCTTGGGGATTGCAGTCGTTAGTGGCAGTTTCCCTCGTCATCAAATAATGAGAATACATCAATGTCTTTTATTCGACGGGTTCTTCAGGTGTTCGACTTCAAGTCCTGTTATTCACACTTGTTGGATCGTACTAGGTGCCTTGGGCCCCATTATCATTATCGATGGCAACCCTCGCGTTTGTTAATGGTATACATCAATGACTGGTAATCAAACGATTCCCCCCATGTTCGACTTCAGCTCATTTATTCACATGGTTATGGTTTGTACCTTGTGTTGTTTGGATGAAGACATTGGGATTTTGATAGCATTACCTCATTATGTTATCACCCAAGCTACGTAAGACTGAGCCTCACTCATTTTGGCTCTCCATGAGACATAGATCCAGTTTGTTGTTATGGCTTTGATCTCTCATTTTGACATGGATCCACACTTGTATTTTAGTGGCCATGCTATATATACATCTCCTAGTTATGTATCGGAGATCATGTTGTATCATGCTACACATCTATATGATGTCAAGATTGTAATTGCTCGCAGACCTTGATCTTTATTTCAGGTACTTTTGTGACTTGGTTCTGTGGTTTTTTGCTCCTCCTCTGACTTGGAATTATAATGTATTTCGGCCATCGTTTCCCTCTGACCTCGCACATTATGGGGCATCTGTTATAGGTCAAATCTGCACTTCTCCGTCCGTGATCACATTACACTGTCGATCACACAAAAGGACAACTTGGATTGAAGAGCTAGATTAACCTAGGTGATGTATGGACTAGACTTACTCCTCTGCAGCTGACAAACCCCTATTTTTACCTTTATTTTGATATGTGTGCTACTCCACAAGCATCAGAGCAGCACACATCAGGAAGTGTGCCCTACTCTATAGGCATAAGAGGGGCGCACCAACCAATATGCCCTACTTTACCTCTTACATAGTATTGCACACCTCAAAAATTCTTGCAAACGTTGGTTGTAAAGCACTGAAGTTGCATATTGTGCGCTACTCTACTATGAAAAACTCGTGCACATATTAAAATGTAATAAAAAATATATTAATTTGACAAATTGGGATTAGTTGAAGTTCGTTTGCAACTTCCCCAACTTCCCAATCAAACTACCTCTCGATCCAAACTGCCTACCTTGTCCCATAAATACAAGGGGGATAGGTGAGAGAGAGGAGGAGAAACTATGCATTAAGGGTTGTTATGCTGGAGGAATTCCAAAGTTAGTGTGAAGAGCAGGATCCCAGAATCTGGTTGCACGAGCACTCTGAATGGTCAAGTATAATTGTACTGATGATTGCTTTTTGACAATAAAGGTGGAAATACCCTTCCTGTCCCAATCAAATGTCTAATGGATTGCATATTTGTTTGGATTAAATGCTTGATTGTATTTGATGTCTAAATTGCATTTCAATTTCATCATTGTTATATCAGTCAAGATACGCTGAGGAAGCTATCTTTTGTATTGTAGGTTCACTAGACGGAAGATTAAGTGGAGGATCGATCGAAGGAGCAAGCGAAAGCTAGGATCAAATGTCGTTAATAAGGTATGCCTTCAAGAAGCTTGATCTCTTTCCTTTTGTAGAAGCCTATGTGATATGATTAATGTATTTACTTGTCACCCCAGAAGTTGGTAGTGTCCCTCTCCTCGCTATAGGGTAGAAATCCCGAACAACAGTTGGCATAGTCCTTCTTGATTAAGGGAAGCCACGTATTGCAATATTAATCCCTCTATCTATGTTAATATTATTGGGATGCTTGGCTATTTCTAAATCATCTATGACTTTTGCTTGTAGTAATGATTTTCTTTAGCCGTGATCTTAGTATTTTCTAGACAAATGTGATGTTTAGAGTTAAGAGAATGCTCAACTAAGGCTGAGGTGCGAGGTTTCTCATTCCAATCATCTTCTCCATGTTCTTTTATTCTTTTCCTAGAAGATCACCCTATTTACCCAATATAGCATTTACCACAAGAACAAGAAACCTTATACACACCTTGGCACATCTTTTGATCAATTGGATCTTTTATTGACTTGATTTTGTCTCTAATGGTTTCAGCTGGCCTGAATGAGGTGGAGATATATTTCTTCTTTAATACTTTGGAAAACTTGTATGCCACCCCTTGAATGTATGGGAGGAAGGTTTTCATGGTGGTTGTTTCCTAGTTAAGAGGAAGAGTTCCCGGCTAAGCTCTAACTAAAGCCTTATGGATGTCTCTCTTCTTATAACCTATGCTCTAAAAAACTTGGGTCAAGTGGTCTTTTTCTTGATTAACATGGTCATTATGAACACATCTCACAGCCCTTATTGCTAAAGTGTTGAGGATACCCATCTTTTGAGAAGGATGGTGATGAGAGTTGGAATGAAGGCAACTCTTTGTGTGAGTCTTCTTCCTAATCTAGAGTTGCATCTTTCTTTTTGTATATCATTACATCTAGAAAGTGAATGCCACCCTTACGTTCAAGCTCCATTCTAAACTTGATATCTTTGAATTAGTTTTTAAGGTGCTCTGGGAATTTATTAAGCTCATTAATACCGTGGGGCCATACTACTCAAGAGATTTCTTTTCAAAATGTTCCATAAAAAGATTAGCGACCATAGGAGAGGGGGGGATCTCATTGCAACACCACTAGTTTGTTCATAGAAGTCAACCCTGAAACTAAAGAAGATTGGCGTAAGGAAAACTTTTGCCATTCTAGGTGTCGTATGATTTGTGACTTCTTTTATGATCTAAATTGCTTCATCCAAGAGAATCTTTGTGAATAGTGAAACAACACCAAATCTTATAAGAAGACCCCCGTACTCCACCTTTTCATCTTTTATGATTCCTACAAAATCATTTAAGTCTTTAATGAAAAAATCAGTGTTACCAACCAAAGGAATCTTACCAACCAAAAGTTTTAAGAGCTTTGCTACAAGCTTGGCCAACTCATAAGTAGGAGATTCAATTGTATTAACAACTCGTCTTAAGGAAACACCCTCCTTATGGATGTTGGAGAGCCCATAGATTCTTGGGGTAATGTTTGTTTATGGAGTTAATTTCTTATTTGTTCTCTCATGTAGGCTTGATTCCTTAATTACCTTCTTGACCTCTTTATCACTTTCAATATAGGGTTATTTCTAATCATTTTATAACTTCCACTCAAATTGATGTGCTCAAGCATCTTCTTCTCATAATCCTCACGATTCATTCTAGTACTGTAGCACCTCCTTTATCTGATTTTAGGATAATGATGCTGTAAATGTTTCTCATAATCCTCACGGTTCATTAGTACTATAGCACCTCCGTTATCTGATTTTAGGATAATGGTACTGTCAATGTTTCTTAGGTTTTTAATAGCAAGGAGCTCATTTTTGTCGATATTCTTGTTAGAAGGTTTAGCTCTTATGAGAATCAATGCGTCTTCTCTAATTGCTTCTTTGTCATCATTTGGTAAATATTTAATGTTGTCCGCAACATAGTAGATTATGCTTTCCACAAGGATTGACCTCGGGGTTATGGAAAACCCCAAACCTTTCTAAAGGACACCCAACTCGTCATGTGTGACTGAACAGGTTGATAATTTTCTTGGAATTATCTCTTTTATCTCCATTATTGTGATTACCCTGTTGTTTTATATTGGGATTGCTCACTCGAACTAATTCTTAGATCCCTTTCATCACCAATGTCGTGAATACAAAGCAAATTTTTATTGGGACTGTTTTCTCTTGCGTTATTCCCTAGCTCGTCATTGATCAAGTCGTGATTGTTTTCTTTCGTGTTATCCCCTAGATCGTTATCGATCAACGCGTGATTAGATCCAATGGATTTTTATTGGAATTCACTCTTTTAACTCCATCGCCAATATTACCCAACAGTTTCTTATACTTCGAAATCTACTTTTCTTTGGTGATGCGGCCTTTCTTCTTAGCTCTCAAGGTCGCGATGGCATCAATGATCATCCACGTCAAAGAGAATGGTGTTAGTTAGTTTTAGATGGATTTTTAGCATTCTCTTGGACATGTAATCCAACTATTCCGATATGGTTCTCTTGATATTTCCTTTGATTATGGATAATCCTAAATTATTAAATGCTCTCTCATTCCTTCAATTGTGAATGTGACATCTAACATTAGCAAATTTAGGGAACGTCTAGTTTTCTGTGTATTTTTTAAGAAATGCTTGTTCAGCTATGCTCTTTTCAATTTTAACCTTTAGTTTCTCCAACCGGTGGATGTCATCACAAATGACCTCGCTGTACAGGTGAGTTATTTCTATTCTTAGATTCCTGCAATGGTTTGTTTCAGACATAGCTTCAACAATACATGGCTTCCCTTAATCAAGAAGGACAATGCCACCTCTAACTTATTACCCCTTTTGAAAATAAAAATGATGGTAAGATATTTAAACATGTAATTAGTTTGTTAGGTTAAACTTATTCTCTCTTTTTCTTTTAGTTCATTCTTTCCTTTTCTTTTGTTCTCGGCAGATTAACATTTCATGGTTTGTATGATATATACATTTTTTAGGGTTAGATTGCTTGAGACAAATAATAAATATAGCTAATTAATTTATTATTTAGCTATATTATTATTATTGCTAATAATTAATTAATTAATTAATTATTTAGCTTTAGTTTTTGGAATTAATAAATATAGTTAGTTAATCTCTAAGATGTAAAATAATCGGTGGTAGGTGATGGTTAAGACAACCATAAGCAGAAGGTTCTCGAAACCTGGCTGATATTAAAATCCAACTATGCTTGGTGGGGTCCAGGATGGGATGGGATCCGGGTGATTTTGACGGCTTAGATGCCCCTCGTTAGTGGCCTCTCAGCCAATGGCGAACCCTCCTAGTCACTTGGTACTACCACTTGCCAATAAAAAATATATAGCTAGTTAGTTTATTATTTATTTAGCTTATTTTTATTTTTATTCTTAATTGACCTATGACCAGCCTAAATCCAAATCCTAGGCTCTATCAAGTGCCGAGAGGGATCAAATCTGGTGCAAACCTTTACTTTTTACTTCCTATTATTCTTTTTTGTTTAAGGCCAACATAATATTTACCACCTAATCCTAAGCTCTAAAGTCTTATATTTACTTTTTACTTTGTATTATTCTTTTTTGTTTATGGCCGACATAATATTTATTACTTTTTACTTTGTATTATTCTTTTTTTCTTTACTTTGTATTATTTTGTTACTCAACAAACTCGACAAACACTAGACTAACAAGATCTCCCCCATACTAAGCGTAATTATTATTATTTATTTACTAAAACCCTGGGTTTAGGAATTACAATATTTTCTAATTTTATATTTATTTTATAATTGCATCTTAGAGTTCTAAGTTTTATGCCAATGCTCCTTATTAATTGGTTAATACTACTACCATATTAATTGAACTGGATCAACTTCTCCTCAACTTGGTTCATTGTCTTGAACATCAACCTTGATCTGAGTTTGAAACATTGACATTCGAAATGGCTACTGCAGTGCTCCCAGAAACCACATCTCAAAAAAACCAATACGGGAATCTAAGAACACAAATAACTCACCTATAAGGGCTGGTCATACGTGATGAGATCCACCGGTTGGAGACACTAAAGGTTAAAATTGAAAAGAGGAGAGCTGATCTAGCATAACTAGATCAGAATTGGATTACCTATCCAGGAGAACGCTGAAACTCCATCTAAGACTAGCTAACACCATTTGCTTTAACCTGTGGATGATCATTGATGCTAGCGCGACCTTGAAAGCTGAGAAGAAGATCCGCATAACAAAAAAAAGCATATTTCGAATTAGTTTAAGAAACTGCTGGGTAATCTTGGCAATGGAGTTAAAGGAGTGAATTCCCCCCAAAAAAATATGTTGGATGGTCAAGGTAGTGGACCCAATCTCACGTTGATGGACGATGAGCTAGGGGATAACATAGAAGAAAACAATCACGCATTGATCAACGACGAGCTAGGGAATAACGCAAGAGAAAACAGTCCCAATTATAAAAACTTTCTTTGTAGTCATGACACTCGTGATGAAAGGGATGTAAGAATTAGTTTCACTGAGAAAACCCAATATAAAACTATGGAATGATCACGATAATGGAGATAAAAGAGATAATTCCAAGAAAATTATCAACCTATCTAGTCACACATTTAACAAGGATGAGCCGGGCATTCTCCAGAATGGTTTGGGATTTTCCATAACCCCAAGGTCGATCCTTGTGGAAAGCATAATTTGCTGTGTTGAGGACAACATTAAATATCTACTAGATGATGGTAAATAAGCAATTAGACAAGACTGTGCATTGATTCTCAGAAGAGCTAAACCTCCTAAGAAGAATATCGACAGAAAAGAGCTCATTGCTCTTAAGAACCTAAGAAACATTTACATCATCATTATCCTAAAATTACATAAAGGAGGAGCTACGATACTAATGAATTGTTAGGATTATGAGAAGAAGTTGCTTAAGCACCTCGATCTGAGTGGCAATTATAAAAATATATGAAATAACCCTATATTGAAAGTTATCAAAGAGGTTAACCTCAAGAATCTATGGGATCCCCAAGATCCATAAGGAGGGTGTTCCCTTAAGGCCAATTGTTAAGAGAATTGGATCTCCTACTTATGAGTTTGGACAAGCATGTAGCCAAGTTCTTAAAACCTCTGGTTGGTAACACAGACTCTTTTATTAAAGGATCAAATGATTTTGTAGGAGTCATAAAAGATGAAAAGGTGGAGCATGAGGACCTTTTTATAAGCTTTTATGTTATTTCATTATTCACAAAGATTCCCTTGGATGAAGCATTTCAGATCATAAAATAAGTTACAAATCAAATCCCAAGACAACTAGAATGGCATAAGTTTGAGTTAGGCAAACTGAATTCTATGAACAAACTAGTGGTGTCTAAATGGGATCCCCCTTCTCTCCTATAGTCACCAATATTTTTATGGAACATTTTGAAATGAAAGGGCTTGAGTCATATCATATTAAACGAACAAGATGGAAGAGGTTTGTGGATGACACTAATGTCATATGGCCCCACAATATTAATGAGCTTAATATATTCATGGAGCACCTTAACAACTAGTCCAAAGATATCAAGTTCACAGTGGAGCTCGAAAATAAGGGTAGCATTTCCTTCAATGGATATAATGATATGCAAAAAACAATATGGAACTCTAGGGAATCATGTCTATAGAAATAAGAGTCACACATAGAGCTACCTTCATGGAAACTCTCATCACCATCCCTCTCAAAAGATGGGTATCCTAAGCACTTAAGCAATAAAGGCTATCCGATTTAATGATGATGAGCATGTTAATCAAGAAAAAGACCACTTGAAAGCCTTCCTCCAATACACTCAAGTGGTCACACATAAGATTTCCAAAGTACTAAAGAAGAAAGAAATATCCACCTCATTGAGGCCAACTTAAACTATTAGACATAAAATCAAGTAAGTAAAAGATTCAATTGATCAATATTAATGCCAAGGTGTGTATAAGGTTTCTTGTTCTTGTAATAAATGTTATATTGGGAAACATGGTGATCCTTCACGACAAGGATAAAAGAACATGGAGTAGATTTTAAAAGAGATAGAACTCACACCTCTACCTTAGTTTATCAATCTCTTAACTCTAAACATCACATTTGTCTAGAAAATAATGAGATCCTCAAAAAATAAAATTATTACTACAAGCACAAAGTCACAAAGGCTTTAGAAATAGCCAAGCATCCCAATAGTCTTAACAATGACGAAGAGGTTGACATCAACCATACATGGCTTCCCTTAATCAAGAAGGAGTATGCCAACTCTAACTAATCCCCCCTTATAATATATATATGATGGTAAGATATTTAAACAAGTAATTAGTTTCTTAGGTTAATCTTATTCTCTCTCTTTTTCTTTTAGTTATTTCCTTCCTTTTCTTTTGTTATAATAATATTTTTAGGGTAGATTAACATTTTAGGGTTTGTAGGATATATAAATTCTTTGGAGTTAGATTCCTTGAGCCCAATAAAAAATATAGTTAATTAAGTTATTATTTAGGTATATTTATTATTATAGTTAATTAATTTATTATCTTTAGTTGTGTGTAATTAATAAATATTGCTAATTAATTTATTAATGTTGCTATATTTATTAATTAAGTTAATTAATTTATTAGCTAGATTTAAATTTAATAATAGATAAAGCAAATAGATTTAATAATAGATATAACTAATTAATTTGTTTATTTAGCTAGTTTTTACTTTTATTCTTAATTGAGCTATAGATATTATTATTATTTATTTACCCATTAATAACCCAGGGTTTAGTAATTAAAATATTTTCTAATTTTAGGTTTCTTTTAGAATTTCCTTGTGGGGCTTCAAGTTTTATATCGACATCTTTTTGCTCCTTTTTAATTGGTTAATACTACTACCATATTAAATGAATTGGATGAGCTTATCCTCAACTTAGTTCATTGTCCTGAAGATGAACCTCAATTTGGGTTTGAAACATTGACATTTGAAATGGCTACTCAATGCTCCTAGAAACCACATCTTAAAGTTACAAAGTAGTTTGGGGGGTTGCAAATGGGAAAAACTTCCTTGAATCCCCAATTTCAAAACTTTATATTTTTTCATGAAATTGCTTAATTCAGAGGCAACATGCAAATGGCTCGCTACTTGTCAATGTGGAAGGTGAGAATCACCTATTTTTGTTGCATTCTCTCCTTGTGAACTAGCATAGTGCGAATGGTTCATGCCTAATGTATTGGAAAGGTGCGGATTAATAGTGAGTTTGTGCCTAATGTTCTAGCACGATGTGAATTTGCCTCAAATTGTGTTTTCAAATTTTTAAGGAAAATGGTAAAGTGATGGGGTTTCACTTCCAATGATTTGGGCCATCAAGAAGGGTCAAATAATAGGCTCTTCCATCCATGAATTCCCTTTATGTGAGCGTACAATCACACTTTTAAGTGTCATCTTTTGAATTGTTGTCACGAGCAGAGAAGTGTCGATTTGATCTATAACATATGCCCCCTAATGTGTAGGGTCAGAAGGGAACATGATGGATGAAATAAATAATAAAAATGCGTGGAGAGAGAGATGTAGAGGAACATGGCCTAAATTCCAAGAATCCAAAGTCCACTAAAGTACTTGAAACATAAAATAGGTGTGAGACAATAATTTCCTTAAGATGGTTGTATCCATGCTCAAGATGATAGAACATGGATGCCAAATAGAATACATTGTAGATCCATGACTTATATGAATGATGCAATGGTCATGGCCACGAAAAAATACATAGTGGATCCAAGTGAGGGCTCGTGCAAGGTAATGCTACCCACTTATGACATGTTAGTTGCAATGGCATGCTGGAAAAACATAAATATTATCATTAAAATGAATTATTAGAGGTACCTACAAAACCTTTTAGAATTAGCTGTAAAAAGATAAAACGTAGAAAAATGGATCACCTTCTGAAATATATAACTTTTATTTATGGAAAAGTGGTATAACAACCCCAAAATGTCATTATTTTAAGATTGGTATGTTATTTTTTCTCTAAAACATAATGCATATGTTCGTGTTGGTCCACCGGTTTGTTATGTAAATTGTCAATTTATGAGTAAAAAAATATGTAGAAGCATAGGAAACAAACGAATCTTGTGCAGAGCTATTTTTCCAAAATTTTAAAAGTTAATTTTATATATTTTTTAAATTACGAAAGTCAGTGAAGCCTTAAAACCACATGGTCGAGTGTTGGTCCACCATATCATGGTTTGAACATAATCAATCAGTTTTTTTTTTTTAGCTTGTAGGTATTCTTGTACTCTTGTGCGGGTTCTTTTCCGTTTTCGAAATATGTAAGCCAATCAAAAGTTATAGGCCAAATAAATGACCTATGTTTTTTAGAAATTTGACATGAGTGTAACTAAAAATGAATTAAAATTAGAAAACAAAAACAGATCTATTACAAAAATATATAGTTAGAATCTACACACAGAGCTTGACAAGTGTGTGCAATTTCATGAGTAGTGCACAAGTGGAGCATATGCGTAACTAAGCGTGAAAAATATGAAGCTACAGAAATTGGTGTGTTCTGCCATAACTCAGACTGAGCCTCAAGGTTTGGCAATCTGAAGCTAATACCAAATCTGCAAGGGCACCAAAAAAAATTTGAATCCACACATGCGTGCACGCATATACGCACACATGCGTGGAGGTGCGCATGCGTTGCTGTGTGCACACGCATTTCTGCGCGCATGCATTCTTTTTTACACCTTGATTTTTATCTATCTCTCCCTAAACCCCCCCTCCCTCTCTATAACCCCATTCCCCCTCTCTTCCTATCCACCCACTGCCTATAATATACCTGATCAGATATCACTTAAAAATTTATCCCAAAATTAAAACTTTAAGACACTAACTAGTAAACAGGAAAACTAGTTGCAGAACTAGTCTTGGGAAAGCTAGTCGAGGGTTGACTGAGAACATTCTAGGAATGAGTTTGGAAAGGCTTAGGTTCCAGAATTTGTATGGATGTGTGCAGAAGTAAGGATACCACTGTAATGTACCAACTTAGGATTGTGGCAAAAAAACTCAAGAGTTCTTAAAATTGATTAAAACAGTGATTGTGGAAGCTAGAATTGTTGGAGATGGGCAAGGTAAAAGGATATGGATGGATGAAAGGTTCTGATATGAGTTTATACCTCTGCAAAACATACTGAGACCATTTATGTTTCATGAACATATCGGCTGAACTCTACTCCAATGCTCCTGGGGTTCTCAACATATGCAGACTAGTATGTGTAGCGAATTCGATTGAAAGTTGGAAAAGGTTGTTGAAGACATAAGAGAGGCTAATAATCATTCATTTACAATAATTGAATCATAAAATAGCATTTCATAAAGTTATATGCAGATCCGGGCAAGTATGATAACAAAACTAGTAAAATAGCAATTCAGGACAACTAAACTAGTTTGACTTATGGACTCCCAAACAATGCTCAAAGGTAATATAAATTCAGAAACAGTGGTTGGATCATGACATGTGATATGTTGGATAACTACATGAACTGGAATGAATTCATTTGGACCTTTACTCATTGATTTATTAACCATTCATTTGAAAGCTAGTCAAAATCTAGCTAAATCTAGCAAGGGTGCATAAATTGGAGAAGAAATCAGAGTTATGTAATTTGTATTGAAGTGAAATATATCAAAACATTACATACTATGTTATTACATCATAAATAGGCCATGATTCCTCTCAGAAGAAGATATAAGAGTCTCTCCTCTTGCACATAAGAAACTAGTTGTAGAATAGAAGGAGGAAGAACGATTCGATTTGTGACTTTGGTGAACATGGTTCTGAACTTCTGTTTTGACTTGGGCATCTTCAATACTCTATTATAACATCAAGGCTAATATGCCTCTCAGAATATGAAGGAAGAATCTCTCCTCTTGCACATAAGAAACTAGCTATATAGAAGAAGGAGGAAGGATTCGATCTCTGACTTTGATGAAGATAGCTATGAACTTATGATTCGACTTGGTAAGCTTAAGTACCTGCAAATAAACTCAGTGATAGTGGCTAGATGCCATCATCCTCTCACAGAAAGTTGGGGCACATCTCCCATGCTTGACTAGAGGCACACCTCCCAAATCTTGGATGCACAAATGCATTCATAAAATTCCTCACACTAGCAAAAGATGTGAAATGGTGTTGCAATCCTTCTTTTATAGAATTCATGTTGACCTGTTGAGCAAGTTACTTGGCTTGGTGACCTATGAGAATAGGTCACCCATGAGTGGACATACTTTCCTTGCTTTTCTTTGCTTTGTTTTTCTTTGGCTTTCCTTCTCTTTCCTCTTTTTATGACTTTCCTTATTTTCTAAACTTTCCTGCTTTTCATACTTTCCCGCTTTCTGGATTTATGCGGCTTTTCCTAAAATATTCCTCTTTTCTCATTTTTGCATCATTTTTGGACTCTAGTGCTTACTTGACTTCTACTCCAAGTAATTCCTCCAACCTTATCCACTAATTAGAATTGGTGGAACAATTCCTCCATTTATTTAGCATAAGAAATAAAAATATTAATGGCACCAATAATACTAAATGCTCCATAAATATTTTTTCCAAGTATGTAGAAAACTATGGATAAATTTAAATGCACACTCCTAATTAATTAATTGCCTCATCTTAACCCCTCATTAATTAATTAATTCAATCTGTCACTAGGATCCATGGGGTTCGATCTTCTTCATGGTGCTGACAGAACGAGAACATGATAATCCTCCCCTCCCAAGATTGCTTGTCATCAAGAAAAATATACCAAGAGGTCCATCATGCTTTTGATGCACTACTCCGATCATAATCATCTCCCCAAGAAAATCTTCACTACATCTGTAACTTAACATGCCTACTTCTATCCAAGTGAATCAACTAGAAAGTGTGCCAAGATCCCATAAGAATATCATAAATGCAAAGATACCATTACTATGTAAACTAGAAGTCCATCCAAGGAGGTGTTCCCTATGTGGGAAACTGAAACCATGTGCAACATAGATGAACTGGTGCAAAAGAGGGTTGGCTTGCTCCATCATGCCAACATGCAAATAAATTCTCCAAGGACAAACAATTCCAGGATCCCATTACTTGTATGGAACCCCCATGGATGAGAATACCATCCAACAAAATCTATTAAGAAAAAGAGTACCTATATCCCACTGTTCATCCTGCATCTCCCCAAACATTAGTAACAAAAAAAATCAGCATCATATGAAATGTTGGGAAAGATGGAAACATCATACCACCATATTGGAAAATCATTCTTTCCAATGCAAATTTGAAACTTTGAAGGCCCCTCAATCAAGATATGCAACTCTCCAATGTAGTGATGAATCAAAGAAAGACTATACATCTCCAAATATTCCTGCACAAAGTGAGGCCACAATTCCACCAGTTTTTCCATTCCAACTGAAAAGTTTTGATGTGACCAATGCACATAAGGAACAAATGTGTTATCCATGAAACTCAAGTGACAAGGGTGAGGATCCCATGTCCTAAAATGCTGCTCCAAAAGAGAGTAAGTTGTATCAAAATCAGTAATGTTCATGTTTCCCTCAAATAACGAGGTATCATGGTCTTTATGGAACTGAACAAGTGCTCCCCTCTTCATCCAATGGCTCAACTCTCTGCCATTGATCCAAGGGTGCAAAAATCCATCAATTGACCAACACATTGAAGGTAAGTGTAGATCTTATTCCTTCTTGTCAAAAGTGGTTGCACACACATGCTTTTTCTGTTGCTTGTAAATCATAGAAAAATCAACAATATTAAAACAATTTTCTTGCAACAAGACATAAAACTTTTACCTTCCAGATTTTCCTTTTCAGTGATTCATCTATCCAACCATCCATTGGATGAATCAGAGATATTGCTTGCTGATTTATATGAGCTATAATCATCCATCTCTTCAGCAATAGGATATATCCCCCATGGGGACAAATCATGATCCCCTTGTTGTACATGTGACACAAACCAGAAAAATTTCTTCACCCACTGTTCATTCCCCATTGGTGTTGTTGAATATAGGACATGTGGGAATGAACTGTGAACCTTCTTTGGATGTCTGAAACCTTCAGTAATCAGACATATGGCTGCAACTTCTTCATTATTGGCTGGCCCAAATTGGGTTCTCTCATCCCACTCTTCCATGAGAGAGTGACTGTCTTCAAGGAACAACTCAAGTTTCCTTGGAAAGAAATCAAGTGCTTGGTTCACATCAAACTGTTCTGCACACTCTTCAAGCACATGTAAAAATGAATGATCCCCATGATCCACTAACTCATGAGATTCCTCCATATGATCAAGAATGCTTTAATCCAAATGAAGTTGACTGAATGGTGTGTAGGAGGGTAGGGGGGCTCTGCAACTTTTCATGAAGTTGCAATGTCTCTTTCTTGGATTCTTGGAGGGAACTTTGAGTGCTTCTCAAAGAATATTGGGTGGCCATCAATTCATCATTGAGATTTCTAATCTCTTCATCATACTCAAGGATTCACCATGAAACAATTCTACAACTAGCTCCATCAAACTTTCTCTATCAGAAAGCAGGTTCAAGAATTTACCTTTTATGCTTGTCATGGATTTCTGAAATTCTTCCATGTCTCTCATGGAAGACTGATCCTCCAACTTCCAACAGAGGTTATTCATTAAGGAATGTATGTCATTGAGGGTTTGAAGGGATTCTTGGATCTTGCATTCATTCATCTTTAGTGTCCCTTCAAGGAAATGAGGTTCTGGTAGATGAACCTTCGCTTCTTCTAGCTTCCTAGGATCAACTTCAGCTGATTCTGTTGAAGTTATGAAAGCTGATCCATATTTTGCGGTTGCAAGATATTCATATTTCAGATCATGAATATCAGATATTTTTTCTGAAAATGGGGTGCTAATTCATCTCTGGTGCACCAGTAAGGTTTTCTCTCCAATTTTTCAGCTCTCCCCAATTCAGGAGTCTCGACCCGTGGGGCTTCAACCAAGGCCATCTTCTCTTCAAAAGTGGCTACCCCATCAGAATGACACATAGGCACATAAATATCAGAATTTACAAAACTCCCATGTGTTATATTTTCCCTTCCTTGTGATGGTATGTTGGTGGTTTGGCCTTCCACCATTTTTTCATTTTCAGTTCTTGTTGCTGCAAGACCTTCTTCTTTCTCCATGGATATTGCACCCACAACACGTTCATCAATGGGGATCTCCATGTCTCCCACATATATGTGAGAGTACACATATTTAGATTCTTCCTCAGACTTAAAACATTCCTCAGTAGGTTCTCTTTTGATCATGTAGGCATCCTGCAAACACCCTTCTAGTGATTCAGCCTGGTCACTGCATTCACCCTTATCACTAAGGATCTGAGACTCAACATCCAAGGAATCCCTTAAGCAATAATTATCCTCTGATGTGGCTGCAACATCATCATGACACAAATTAGTATAAAAATATGAAAGTGGTCCATACCTTTGCATCATGCTTCTCTCTTGAATGGGTGGGGTTATGGTGCCTTGTTCTGCCACCGATTCTACTATTTCACATCTAACTCATGTGTGGTCAACTTTTGATTCCCTTTGATACTCATGTGGTGACTTTGGATCTAATTTATGTTCTTCTTTTGGATATGATCCAAGATATGGCTCATTACCCCTAATAGTACCAATCTCTTCTAAGGTGATCTTTGTTGATGTAATTGTAACTTCGGAATGTATTTCACCTATATATATTGTATTCCTATAGAGATGTTATTATTCCTCTATACGGAAGTGTCGTCATTTATATTGTAAGTGTCGTAACTTATACGTGATGGGTTATTAGACCACCTTGATGGGGTCGGCCCTGTATAAGTCATGTGGGTTAAAGGTTTATTAGACCACCCTATTGGGGGTCGTCCCTATCAGCATTATGTTATGTTGTTAAGTTGAGGCTGACCTAGTAAGGTTATTAGGCAAGTCAAGTCATGTATAAATAGAGTGCGGGAGGCACTCTATTTGATCATTCACTTTCTCACTCATACACTCATTGGAGAGTGGCACACTAGTGGAGGAGGAGAAGCTACTGCAAGGAGACTATCTCTTATGCTTGGGTTTTGTATCATTGCTCTATCTATCTCTGAGGAAGTTATTGGGTTTTTTTACCTTATTAGTTTTCCCCAAGGAAAATCTGTGTGTCTATTGTCTCTTGGGATTGCTTCTTGTGATTGATATGTTGTACATGTTATTCTCTCAGTAAAGATCCTAGATCATAATTGATGCTAAAAAATTAACATGGTATCAGAGCTAACCCAAGAACAAGACACTGTGCAGTTTTGCAAGCTAGGGCTTCTTGTTTTGGGTTTATCTCCACATATATTGAAATGAAGGAGGCTATATTGACTCTCCTCAGTAAGGCGCATCTTTCTGTCGAAACAGAATTCAATTCTGAGCATTTTCAGTTTTTTACCTAAAAATTAGGGTTTCCACAAAAAGTGGAATTTCTACAATCTGATACCATGGCTGGAAAATCCTTGGAAAAATTGAAGTTTACAGATTTGGATCGAACTTTTTGGTTGGGTGAAACTCCGGGAAAATCAAACCCTAGTTTGGGGTACTGTCTAGTGAAGTCGAAAATTAGGTTTTTTGCAAAATTCGGAATTTATGAAATCTGAGACCATGGCTAGAAGCTTCTCTAAAAAATCAAAGTTTAGAGACCAAGATCGAACTTTTTGGATGGGTGAAGCTCTGGGAAAATCAAACCCTAATTCAGGGTCCTCCCTAGTGAATCTAGAAGTTTGAAAAGCAAATTTGAGGGGTGAAACTTTACAGTTTTCAAATTCTGGGTATACTAGCTTGATCAACTAATCAAGGTGCATCTTTCTATTCTTTCATAAGTTTGAAATTCAAAGTGTGAATTTTTAGGGTTTCTCTAACAAACCCTAATCCAGCTCCATATCTAGTTTTCAGCAAATCAAGTGGTAAGACCTAAATCTTTTCTATTTCCATTTGAAGTACTCTTTATGTCTCACCACACCAAGCTTGAGGATAAGCTTGAAGGGGATGATAACTTCCGAGCCTGGAAGTATAGGATTGAATTAATCCTAGAAAAAAAAAATGAGTCGGACACTTACATAAGTGAAGAGGTTCCAGTCCCAGAGGGAGAAGAGGCTAAGGCCTTTCACATGAAGAACTTGGTCAAGGCTAAGAGAATCATTGTTGATTCTATAAAGGACCATCTCATACCCCATGTGTCTTCCCTAAGGACAACTAAGGATATGTTTGATTCCTTGACCAAGCTATTTGAAGGGAAGAACATAAATCGGAAGATAACATTGAGGAATCAATTAAAGAACATCTAGATCCAGAATACGGAGACCATGCAGTCTTACTCTTCAAGGGTCTCCCAGATAAAAAGAACAACTTGAATCTATAGAGAATGGAGAAGTGGTAATGACCACTCTTAATGTCCTTCCTAGGTCATGGGATTCCTTCATCCAAGGAATTTGTGCTAGGAAGAAACTTATCTCATTCAACAGGCTGTGAGAAGAATGCTCATAGAAAGAAGCTCAGATTATAGCTCGAGAAGAAAAGATGGGGAATGAATATCAAGCTCTCACAACACATACCAAGGAGAGGAGACTTTTTCTCAGATTGTCTTAAGAACAAAAGGAATAACAACAACAACTACTACAAGCAATCTGACAGGTATGACTTATAGGTATGTTTTGAAATTTGTTCATGATTAAGTTTATAATATGATTGTCTTCATGTTATTAGGTTTAGTAACAATCTTGTTTAATTTTAGACTTGTCTTATCACCCTAGTAAAAGTATGAATGCATGATAGAAGACATTCATTGATTAGGGTTATGACACTTATGATTGTATTATGATTGTACTAATGCACTGTGGTGTTGTATGAGGAGAATGTTATCCACTAACATGAAGGTACAACTCAAGTCCTAGATCAAGACCATAGTGACATGAAGACAAAGACTCATCCATAGTCATGGATCACATAGAGGTATGTATAATATGGTTCTACAATGGTTAACTTATGAGTTATGCAGGTCATTGAAGAGAACAAGAAAAACATTGCTAGACATAACTAGCAAATATGATGACCAGGTATGTTTTTCATATATCAAGTTAGAATCCTACCCTATGTGAGGATCTCATTGTTGGGCATGGCCCAAGTAGGTACAATTTTGCGAAAGTATGATTTTTAGCTGTGCAATAGAGAAACATAACATCAGTATGTGCACAACATGCATAATAGTTTTGTGGCGCAGCTATACAATGCACAGGACCCGCAGAGCAGCAAGTTTTGGTAGGAAGATATAAGGAAAGGCCAGAGGAGGAAGCAGCCTGCTTTTGGTAAGGAACCAGGAAGAAGGAAGGGTACAGGTCCTTCCTTCGTCCTAGTTCTTTACCAAAAGCAGGCTGCTTCCTCCTCTGGCCTTTCCTTATATCTTCCTACCAAAACTTGCTGCTCTGCGGGTCCTGTGCATCGTATAGTTGTGCCACAAAACTGTTATGCATGCTGCGCACATACTGATGTTATGTTTCTCTATTGCGCAGCTAAAAATCATACTTCCGCAAAAATGTACCTACTTGGGCCATGCCCAATACTCATAATTTTGTATGATTGATAATGATTACTCATGAAGTTACAAGTTTGAGTAATCTAGGGTTTATGCATATTATGTCTCTTACCTTGATTGATGATATGACTAACCAGAAGAGTTCTATGGTCAAATATGAATATGCATGAGTAAGAGAAGTCTTCCCTGAAACTTTGAATGCTAATGCTTATTATCTGTGTTTGAAATAATCATGACTATACATGTTTAATATTATTATGTTTTGATAGTATTAAGATTATACTAATGAATGTATGATTATGTATGAGATCTCGAGGATAACACAATGATGATACTAGTAAGCATGCATAGTGATCAAGGATGGATATAAGTTCAAGGACAGGTAATCCAGGAAGCAAAGATCAAGAGGGAGCACACTCCAGTAGTTCCTGCAAGGAAGCAAAGATTGAGAGGGAGTCCACCCAACAAACAAACAAAGATAAGTATTTGAATTGCCATTTCTTGTATATTCTGTTTGTTTAAATAATGTTATTCAATGATGTATATGCTTATGTTCCTAGAATTAGGCTGTGTATTATGTATATTAGAATAATTGCATTAATGAACAATATACTACTAATATGCAAGTAATGGGTAAGTGGCCTATGGTACTATACAACATTCCATTGCTACTTATCTAGAATGAAACCTCTTTGCTGACATATTGGGAGTTGTGCACACTCTTAACAATGTTCTGGTAGAGATTGGAAGGCATCTAGAAAGTTACAGGATATGGATAAATGTTGTATTGAAGCATTGGCTAAAATAATTGCATGACTATATGACATATTTCCTTATGCATAAGAATTTGTTCTGAAAACTATGAGATGTTTCTAATCATGCAATTTAACTTGTCTTGTAGGAAAGATCGTATACCATCACCTACAAAAGAAGGACTACAACATTTATTCCAGCAACAAAGCTATCTATTGAAGAATCTAAAGTTCCCAAGATTTGAGATATAGTAATGGAAGAATGCCATGATCGAGGAATACTAGTCGATCATGAAGAATGCTGTTTGGGATGCGGTCCCAAGCCCAGATGGGAATTCTGTTGTGACTTCCAAGTGGATCTATAAGATCAAGCATGCTGCACTTGGTAGCATAGAGAAATACAAAGTGATATTTGTATCTCGTGGCTTCTCCCAGAAAGAGAGAATAGACTATGAAGAGACTTTTGCTCCTATACCCAGATACACTTCCATTAGATCAGTACTTGCTTTGGCTGCAATGATGAAATGGAAGATACACCAGATGGATGTCAAGATAGCTTTCTTGAATGGTGTAGTCTAGGAGGAAGTGTATGTGGAGCAGCCACTTGGTTTTGAGACACATGACAAGAAGTCATATGTGCAGGTTGAAGAAAGCTCCTAGGACTTGGTATGGTAGGATAGACAGCTTTCTATCCAGTTTGGGCTTTACCAAAAGTAAAGCAGATTCCAACCTTTACTACAAGGTTGAGGAAGGCAATCCAGTGATACTACTTTTGTATGTGGATGAACTGTTTGTTACAGGTGATGATAGATTGATTGCCGACACAAAGAGGAAGCTTGCTGCCGAGTTCAAGATGAAAGACTTGGGGATGATGCACTATTTTCTAGGCACAGAGGTGTGGCAGAGTGCAGATGGAATATTCCTTGGACAAGGAAGTATGCAGTAGATATCTTGAAGAGGTTTGGGATGATGGAATGCAAGGCCATGGCCACACATATGGCATCGAACCTAAAGATTCTGTGTGGTGCTTCATCTAATCTGGTTGATGTCACCATGTATCGTCAGATGATTGGGTCCTTGATGTACCTAATGAACACGATACCAGATATTTTCTTTACAGTTAGCACATTGAGCCAGTTCCTGACAGATCTCAGAGGTGTTCACCTGGTTGCTGTAAAGCATATTCTGAGGTACCTGAAGGGTACAATTGATTATGGGCTAAAGTATGATGCAAATCAAAAGGTTAACCTGGAGGGTTATGTTGATTCATATTTGGCAGGTAGTGCTGCAGATAGGAAGAGCACTTCTGGGTGCTGCTTTAGTATGGGATCAGGTATGATCTCTTGGTTTAGCAGGAAGCAATCCTGCTTAGCACTGAGTACAGCCAAAGCAGAGTATGTTGCATCTTGTTCGGCTAGTTGTGAGGTAGTATGGCTGAGGAAGCTACTTTCTGGGTCATTTGATCTCCCATTGGGTGCTACTGGTATCTTTTATGACAACTAGAGTTGTGTGAAGCTATCTGAGAACCTGGTGTTCCATGACAGGTCGAAGCACATTAAGATCAAATATCACTATATCAGGGATATGGTGCAAAGAGGAGCAGTTGCGACAGACGAGCAGATAGCCGATGTGTTGACCAAGCTGCTGTCCAAGGTGAAATTTGAGTACTTCAGAGAGAGACTTGGTGTAATTCAGATCGAAATTCCTTCCAAGGGGAAGTGATGAGTTTGGAGACACAGATGCACATGAGCCATTCTAGAATGGTTGATGTGTGTCCTCCCATGGATGAGATATAAGGGCTAGGGCCATTCTGACATGCTTGAAGTGTGTCTTCCCATGGTCGTTGATGTAAGAGCTATGCCATTCGAGCATGGTTGAAGTGTGTCTTCCCATGGATGCGATATAAGAGCTGTGCCATTCGAGCATGGTTTAAGTGTGTCTTCCCATGGCTGCGATATAAGTGTTGTGCCATTCCTAGCATGGTTGAAGTGTGTATTCCCATGGCTATGGATATAAGTGCGATGCCATTCTCGCATGGTTGAAGTGTGTCTTCCCATGGCATAAATATAAGTGTTGAGCCTTTCACGGATGTTTGAAGTATGTCTTCCCATGCCGATGAATGTAAGTGTTGTGTGATGTGCACCTGGGTTGTGCTCCATGGACTATGAGGTGATCTGAAGACGATGAGGTAACAGTATGGTACACAGGTTTTGCAGAGGCATATAATTGGTCCTGAGATGCTCTTGCAGGTTTTGCAGAGGCAGTGTAATCAGTCTTGGGACATCTTGCAGGTTTTGTAGAGGCAGTGTAATTAGTCCTGAGGTGTACTTACATGATGGCTTGCTCGCATAGATGATGAAGACCTACATGGAGGCTAGGCCTACATCCAGAATGAAGAAAGGCTGGCTCTATAGATGTGATACATCCAACATGAAAAAGGGTTGGCTCTGTAGATGTGATACATCCAGCATGAAAAAGGGTTGGCTTTGTAGATGATGAAGACCTGCAGGTGGCAGGTCTACATCCAACACGAAAAAGAGATGGCTCTGTAGAAATTACTATGACGAGTAGATTGGAGATTGATTGAGATAGCAGCAGTAGTGACAATGATCCAGAGAAAAAGACTCATGCTAGTAGATCTGTGTCGAGAAATACCTTCCTAGTTAAGAGGGAGTGTTGATGTAATTGTAACTTCGGATTGTATTTCACCTATGTATATTGTATTCCTATAGAGATGTTATTATTCCTCTATACGGAAGTGTTGTCATTTATATTGTAAGTGTCGTAACTTATACTTGATGGGTTATTAGACCACCTTGATGGGGTCGGCCCTGCATAAGTCATGTGGGTTAAAGGGTTATTGGACCACCCTATTGGGGCTCAACCCTGTCAGCATTATGTTATGTGGTTAAGTTGAGGCCGATCTAGTAAGGTTATTAGGCAATTCAAGTCAAGTATAAATAGAGTGCGGGAGTCACTCTATTTGATCATTCACTTTCTCACTCGTACACTCATTGGAGAGTGGCACACTAGTGGAGGAGGAGAAGTTGTTGCTAGGAGACTATCTCTTATGCTTGGGTTTTGTATCATTGCTCTATCTATCTTTGAGGAAGTTATTGGGGTTTTTCACCTTATTGGTTTTCCCCAAGGAAACTCTGTGTGTCTATTGTATCTTGTGATTGCTTCTTGTGATTGATATGATGTACATGTTATTCTCTCAGTAAAGATCCTAGATCATATTGAATTGATGCTAAAAAATTAACAATCTTGAGATCCTCAGCATAGAATCTTGCAGTAGATTCTTCTTCCATTCTGTCAACAATCTCATGATTGGTTTTTGGGTCTTGCTTTTCCCTGGTTGTCTTAGGATGAATATTCTTGGAGGCTCTGCTTGAAGAGGATCCAAAAATTCTTGTGAGGTGTAAAACACATGCATCCAATGAATCTCTTACTTCTTTTAGGCATTCTTCGGAAGTAGGTTGATCTTTGTCTGTGGAACATGCAAATTTTCCATCCATATGGTTATAAGAATAACCATAATCTATTCTTCCAACTATGATCTCATGAGAGATACTTGAGGAAGGTACTTCTTGGAAATTCTCTTCCTCATACTATCTGCAATCTTCTTCATACTGCTCATCATAATTATCATACTCTTCATAAAAATAATCTTCTTCCTCATACAACTCAAACTCTAAATCTTCCATGACATGGAACTAATTCCACAACTGCAACTTGAAGATAGTGTTGAGCTACTTTTACACTGAGAGTTACATTCCATAGGCTGAGCCAAGGAAAGTGCTATGCTACCACTGTAATATCCCTGATCATATATCACTTAAAAATTCATCCCAAAATTAAACTTTAAGACACTGACTAGTAAACAGGAAAACTAGTTGCAGAACTAGTATTGGGAAAGCTAGTCGAGGGTTGACTGAGAGCATTCTAGGAATGAGTTTGGAAAGGTTTAGGTTCTGGAATTTGTATGGATGTGTGCATAAGCAAGGATACCACTTTAATGTACTGACTTAGGATTGTGGCACAAAAACTCAAGACTTCTTAAAATTGATTAAAACAGTGATTGTGGAAGCTAGAATTGATGGAGATGGGAAAGGTCAAAGGCTATGGATGGATGAAAGGTTCTGACCTGATTTTATACCTATGCACAATGTATTGACACCATTTATGTTTCAATAACATCCCGTCTTAACTCTACTCCAATACTTTTTGGGTTCTCAGCATATGCAGACTAGTATGGGTAGGGAATTTGACTGAAAGTTGGAAAAGGTTGTTGCAGACATAAGAGAGGAAAATAATAATTCATTTACATTCATTCAATCATAAAATAAAATTTCATAAATTTATATGCATATCTGGGCAAGTATGATAACAAAACTAGTAAAATAGCAATTCAGGACAGCTCAACTAGTTTGACTTGTGGACTCCCAAACAATGCTCAAAGGTAATATAAATTCTGAAACAAGGGTTCTATAATGACATGTAATATGTTACATAACTACAGGAACTGAAATGAATTCATTTGGACCTTTACTCATTGATTTATGAACCATTCATTGAAAGCTAGTCAAAATCTAGCTAAATCTAGCAGGGGTGGATAAATTGGAAGAGAAATCAGAGTTATGTAATTTGTATTGAAGTGAATGATGTAAGAAAATTACATACTATGTTATTACATAATAAATAGGCCATGATTCCTCTCAGAAGATGATACAACAGTCTCTCCTCTTGCACATGAGAAACTATCTGTAGAATAGAAGGAGGAGTAAGGATTCGATTTTTGAATTTCGTGAAGATGATTCTGAACTTCTGTTTCAACCTGGGAATCTTAAGTAATCTGTTATAGCATCAGGAATAGGCCAATATTCCTCTTAGAATATGAAGGAAGAATCTCTCCTCTTTCACATAAGAAACTAGTTGTAGAATAGAAGAAGGAGGAAGGATTCGATCTATGACTTTGATGAAGATAGCTCTGAACTTCTGATTCGACCTAGTAAGCTTAAGTACCTACAAATAAAATCAGTGATAATGGTTGGATTCCATCATCCTCTCACAAAAAGCTGGGGCAAATCTCCCATGCTTGACTAGGGTCACACCTCCCAAGTCTTGGATGCATAAATGCATTTATAAAATTTCTCACACTAGCAAAAGATGTGAAATGGAGTTGGAATCCTTCTTTTATAGAATTCATGTTGACCTGTTGAGCAAGTTAATTGGCTTGGTGGCCTGTGATCATAGGTCACCCATGAGTGGACATACTTTCCTTGCTTTGCTTTGCTTTGCTTTTCTTTGGATTTCTTGTTTTTTCCTCTTTTTATGACTTTCCTTATTTTTTGAACTTTCCTGCTTTCTGGATTTATGCTCCCTTTCCTGAAATATTCCTCTTTTCTCATTTTTGGCATAATTTTTGGACTCTAGTGCTTAATTGACTTCTACTCCAAGTAATTCCTCCAACCTTATCCAATAATTTGAATTGGTGGAACAATTTCTCCATTTATTCGGCATAACAAATAAAAATATTAATTGCACCAATAATATTAAATGCTCCACAATTATTTATTCCAAGTCGGTAGCAAACCTTTGATAAATTTAAATGCACACTCCTAATTAATTAATTGCCTCATCTTAACCCCTCATTAATTAATTAATTCAATCTGTCACTAGGATCCATGGCGTTCGATCTTCTTCATGGTGCTGACAGAATGAGAACATGACAATCCCCCCTCTCTTCCACTCTACCCAATCCTTCATCCCTCCCTCACCCCTCTCTTCTCTCCTTCACCACAAGTATTAGGAGATATATCATTACACAAAATAACTAACTCACATTATCCTCATGTACATATAAATCTTCATCCTTGTAACCATAAATCCATGACCCCTATATCTCAATCCCCAAACCCCTGATCATTAGTCCCTATCCACTACAATACCTAGTCCCTAGTACAACTAACCATCATAACTCTTGTCCCACTATAATCCTAAACTAGTATATCCCCTAAGTCTCCTAAATACTAACACATAATGATATGAACCCTTAACCCCTATAATCCTAACCTATAAAGTGTCTAGTCAAATAAAATTTAACCCCTAACCCTTATAACCTCTAATTCTCATCAACGCTAAATTCTATCGTCAAACACCCAACCCTTAAAACCTATAACCCATAACCAGTTTAGATAGATAGTTAGAGAGAGAGAGAGACTTGAACCTTGGGCCCTAAAGGAATAATCTATTTAGAAATATCTATGATCATTTCCGCCACTAACCACACATGACCTCTTAATGGTATCATTGGCCTATGATTAAGGATTTCGATACCATGAAGTGGTTTTGACCAATATGCATGTGCCTGATCAAGGCTTTGGGAATGATGATTTATGGAAGAATACCGTGCCTTTGGCCATAAACCAACCATTTATACATCCATGGCCATGAACAATGTCTAAAAGCACCAAAAAACACTTTACAGGGGTATCCATTGTGTTATGCATCCAAGTATTGGGGACTTAGGGCATTGGACATGGTCAAGGGAGGAGACCTAAGAGTTGGGCCTTAAAGGAATCTTATATCCATCTACGGATAAGAAGGTTACCTCCACCAACTACACATGGCCTCCTGAGGTGTCATTGTCCTATGATTGAGGATGGAAGTGCCATTATATGGTTTTGAACTTAGTATCTACATGTCTTAGGGCCTTGGAAATGGTTTTCCAAGGAATAATACCATGCATTTGGCCCTAAATAAACCATTGAGGTATCCAAATCCATGAGAAATTACTCGAGGATCCATGCATTACCTCATAGGGATATATGTGGAAATATGTATCTATGTATTAGGGCATTAGGACCTTGGACATAGTCAAGGAAGGAGAGTTGATCCTATGGACCTAAATGAATCTTCTAGCCATCCAAGGATAATAATATTTCATCCACCAACCATGTGTGACATCTTGAGGGTATCATTACTCTATGATTGAGGATATTAGTGCCATTCGGTATTTTTAAGTAGTATGTACATGTATCGAGGCCTTTAGGATGATGCTCTAAGGAAGAATACTTTGACTTTATCCTTAAAGAAAGCATTGAGGCATCTAGATCCATGAAAAATGCTTCAAAGCACAACACATGACTTTGTGAATGGTATTCATGATGCTCTATATTTATGTCTTGGGGCCTTGGGTCCTCGGACATGCTTAGTGGAGGATACCAAAACCTTGGGCCTTGAAGAAGTCTTCTAGCCATCAAAGACTAAGAAGGTTTCCTCAACCAACCACACAAGGCTTCTTGAGTGTTCCAATGGCTTATGATTAGGGATGTTGGTGCAATTAGGTGGTTTGGAGAAATATGTATGTGTCTCAATGCCTTGGAAATGAAATTTGAGGGAAAAATACCATGCATTTGGCCCTAAATAAACCATTGAGGCATCCAAAGCCATGAAAAATGTCTCAAAGCACCATGTATGAATTTGGAGGTATATCCATGATTCCATGGCACTGTGTATCCAAGTCTTTGGAATTGGGGGTTTATACATGGTCATGGGAGGAGACTTGAAGCTCGGGACTGAAAGGAATGCTACATCCATTTAGGGATAAAAAGGTTTCCTCCACCAAGAACATATACCATTTTGAGGGTATCATTGGCCTATTGAGGGTGACAGTGCCAATTTTCATAAAAAAACCCACTTTACATAGTTTTCCAAGCATTTGACTTGATTTTCTAGAATTTTCAGGATATTTAATACACATGAAATGTATTATTTCCACTCTAAGAGTTGTGGAAACTGGTTTGTGGCCCTTAAGTGGTCCTAGAATTAGCCTTTTTAGAGAAAAAAATGTCTTTACATACTTCTTCCTTTGCATAAGTGGTGGTTAGATGACAGATTAAAGCTCTCAATTGTTCCAGATTTACGGTCTTCATGTTGTGGGAGAATGGTAAAATGTGCTTCTAGCCTTCACTTGTTAAGGGTGTTAATTTGATTGTTGACATGACTTGGCTCTCCTTTTGAATTCAACATTTAAAAATTTCAAGGGGAAATTCAACATATATTGGCTTGGACCCAAGTTGAAGCTGCTTATGACAATGGATCTATCAAAGTCATAACAATTGATGATGAGAATGTCTCCTTCTTGGTTAATTGGCACAAACTTAAGCTATACCAGAAGCCTAATCCCAAGGAGGATTTTATCAAAAGTTTTACAGAACAAGCTGAATTGAAGGTAGTAAGCAAGGGGTCTCTTCCCTGTGATTCTTGTTCCTCATCTTGATTCTTTTTTATTACCGAAATAAAAATAAAAATAAAAAATCATAAAAAAATAAAAAAAGTAAAAAAGTAAAAAAGTAAAAAAAAAGGCCCTACTTTGAAAACCATAATTTGTGGCATGATAGAGCCAAGACCTCACTTGAAAACCAATCCCTAGCCACAGGGGTCCTCAATAAATTTGTGTTTATTGTCCTTGTCCTTTCAAAAAAGTTTGATGATCATGTTGGATTAATGGAGGATTCCCTAAGGCCTTCCTTGTAACAATATTGGCCCATCGACTTCAAATCATCACCTAGGTAGAGACTTATAGATGCATTGAATCTTATATACCTCAATGAAAATTTTTCTTGCTAACAGTAGAGGGGATATATTAATGCCTCCTGGCTATTAGATCCTATAGGGGGTTCAACAACAACACATTGATTCACACCTCATACGATGCATCAAGGTACCTTGGCTCTCATCGTCATCATTGGCGAGATACCTCATGTCGGTCAACAACATTCATCAAAGGATGGTAATCCAATGAATCACTTCACATTCAACGTCAAGAAAATTCATTCATGTGAACATGATTGCACATATATGGTTGAAGAAGAATAGTTTTTCATTATCCTGTAACATCATTCAAAATTATCAATAAAAGGAAAATTTAAAGTTTTCTCAAATTTTTGTCTGGTTCAGTTCAGAGGGTCATTTTCAGGATAAGGAAGACAATGGTCGCATTTCCATCCAATACCTTTATTCCTGCAGCATGAACCAGGTGTTCTTGTTCCTGCTCTAGATCCGAGCCTTGATCCAGTTCCTACAGTGACCCCTGCTTCATGAGTATACACATATGACAAGTCTCTTTTCTTCATCTAAAAAAGGGTTGGTAATAATTTCTGATGGTTACAAGTATAATATATGCTACGCATGGGTCAGGTTAACTGAAACTAAAAACAATTTTATTTCTATTTTATTCAAAATGATGAAAATATATGACGTCAAGTCAGATCCTTTGATCAAGAACCTAAACCTAATTCCATGACTTGTAATGATTTGACACTCCCATTCTTAAATCATTACTCTATGGTCCAACTTCCACATATTGGGTTTGTCATAATATTCATTCTGAATCATCATTTTGATAGGCATGCCCTCTACATTAAATTTACGTTGAATCCGTTCATATTTATAAATCCAATTATCTATATGTAATTAGATCATATCATGATGTGAAAGTGTCATGATCATGATCATATAATTACTCTTCATTTATCATATTCAAACCTTCAACCATAATATCATTATCCTCCTATATCTACGATAACGGGCCATTTTTCAATCCCGATGATAATCTTAGGTGGAAATCAGAGATATTACCTACCATGGAAGAGTTTTGTATCAATGAATCATGGTCTATGGTTCAGATAGAATTAGGATTGTGAGGTAAACATCATAACTCATAGAAATCAGATGAACCCTTTGGAAGTTTGGGGAGCAAAATTGAATTTGTCAAAGGAAAAAACTATTATGTTTTAACATAAATTGTGATCTTTCCACCACCAGCCAGCCAATCAAATTCGTCATTCATGTGAACCTCGTCATAGTAGCACCATTTCATATACGAATTAGATCATGATGATTATATCATCATGCTCATGATCCCATATTCGAATTTTGTTCATCCCCAGGTCTGCTATAGTCACTCGATAAAACCGTTGCATCTTTCCATTATAGGCATTCTATTAAAGAAAGCTATCACATGAAGAGAAAATTCACATATTGAAATATGAGGGCTACAATTAAAACAAAACCCATGGGGAACAAACTCTTAGATGACTTTCCCAAGTGCAGAAAGAATATTAGTAAGGAAGGATGCTTGTCTATTTTTCAATGTTTTGTGGTTACAGTGATGGAGTCACCCTAGCCTTGATAAAAGGGTTTGATGGCGACAAGGCTCAAATTGGGGATGTCAAATTTTGAGTTACAAAGAAAATTCAATAGCATAGGTGAATGAGCTTCCAAGAGATGGGGAATGGTAGTTCAAAAACCATCCCTTAGAAAAAGAGGCATGGATACACTTTCTGTCAAAGTATTTCTCAAATCCCAACTAGTCCAAAGGACTAGCACGATCACATCTGAAGAAGAAACACAAGGAACTTTTTGATGATCCAACATAAGTTTATCACATGTGAAGGTTGATATGGGAAGGCATTTCTATATTATGTTTGACTCATGAGGAATTTTACAAGGAGAAGGTTGAACTTGACTTACTTCCTTCTGAAATCCTTGATTAAAATGGTCAATGCAGCCAAGTGAAGATCTTAGAACGCAGAGAAATTCCTCTACGATTATGGTCTTATCAAGTTACTTGTTTTGACAGAGTTGAGGAAGATAATTTACCATTGGGAGAAGTTCTTAGAGAATATTCAATTCATAGAATATGGAAATGTAGAGGTGGAGAAACTATTAAAGTTACAGCATCATGAGTCATTCTCCAGGTCAATATTGTGTGTCAAGATTGGGCATTCTATGTCAAGGTAGTGCCTTATAGGAGTCTAAGTTGGAATGAGGAAACTTGGAGAAGAATTTTGCGTTGGAATCAAGAATGGTTAAGCTTCATGTGTTGAGGAACATTCTTTGTATGTCAAAGTTAGGATGTTGTATAGTCTTGATAGACAAGGATAAGGTCTTGTATGTCAAGACAGATCCTCATGTGTTGAGGTGGTTCCCGATGTGTTGAGGTGATTCTTTGCATGTCGAATGTGATTGCTTATGTGTATCATTGTTATTTTATTTCAAGTGCTATTGAATTTCCAAATTAAAGATAAAAATTAACATGTTATCAGAGCTCAGTGCGTGAACGAGCTAAGTTCAACAATCAATCTTTATCCTACATAGAACTTGAGTGTTGAGGTGATGATTTGCATGTCGAATGTGATTGCGTATGTGTATCATTTTTATTTGATTTCATGTACTATTGCATTTCCAAATTAAAGATAAAAATTAACATGGTATCATATCTCAGTGCATGAACGAGCTAAGTTCAAAAATCAAGCCTTATCCTACGTAGATCCCGAGTGTGCATAGTACTTGAAGAATTATGGCTTCAATCCCGGTAAGACTAGAAGACCATATTGAAGGAACTTCAAACTTCAATACTTGGAAGGACGTGATCCTAAATATCTTGGAAGAGCATGATTTGGATGGATATATATCAAGTATTATTGAAGAGCCTACCTCTAATGTAGGGCACATTACCTTCAATAAAAATCAAGCCAAAGCAGAGAGAATCATTTATGATTCCATGAAACACAACTTGATTCCCGTGATCAATCCATTGAAGACTACAAAGGAATGCTTCGACACCTTGACCAATATTTGTGAGAAGAAGGCATGTAGGCCAAAGAGAGCATTGAAGAACAACCTTCAAAATTTTAATATGTAAAAGGATGAAGATGTGGCTTCCTTCTTCACAAATATATCTCAATTAAGAGATCAACTCATGAGCATTGGTGTGATTATCAATGATGATGATCTCATTTAGAATGTTGCCGATGGTCTTCCATCATCATGGGAGAAATTATTCACTGCAATAATTGGTCAAGAAGTGCAACCTAACTTTGAGAGACTGTGGCATGATTTCCTACAAGAAGAATGGAGAATCTAGAGCAAGTATACTGCCTCCAAAGAAGAGAACCTCGTTCTTGCAGCACATATGAAAAGAGGTAAGAAATATCACAAGAAATTCTCTCATCAAAAGGAGAATGATTTCATGAACTTTGATAAGTCTAAAGTTAAATGTTTCAATTGCAATAAGAAGGGCCATTATGAAAGAGAATGTCATGTGAAGCAAAGAGGAAATTTCAAAGGTAGGTTTCATGATTCTACTTCTATAAAAGATGAATCTACAAGAAATAATTCATCCAATGATCATGAGAAAAAGAAGGATCACTATCTTGTCTCATCCCTTTCTGGTTTCATTACCACTAGTGCTGAGACATGGCTGGTAGACAGTGGTGCATCCAAGCACATGACTTGATACAAGAGCGCTATCACAGATCTGACAGAAAATAATTTTTACTGTAAGGTGGAGCTTGGAGATAATACCACCTATTCGATGCAAGGAGTTCGATCCACTTCATTTCAGTTGGATTTAGGAGATGTAATGCATGTTGATTAAATTTGGTTTGTCCCCATATTGAAGAAGAACCTCCTATTTGTTTCAATTCTAGAAGATAAAGGATTCAGAGTAATATTTATGGAAAATGAAGTGGTCCTGTGGCCTACGCATGAAGACTTGAACTCTGCATTAGTGATTGGAGTTAGAGAGGGAGGTCTCTACAAAGTTCCTCGAAAACTCATTCAAGCCATGATCCATGACACAGTCAATATTTCTGAGATATGGCATAGAAGGCTTGGTCATCTCCATTTCAAAACGCTACCTGGATTTCAAAATATGGTGAAAGGTATGCCCATGTTTAATTATGATTTTGATAGTGTTTGTAGAGGTTGTGCTCTTAGAAAGAACATCAAGAGGAGTTTTCCAAGTAGTACCAAAAGATCCAACGTGATCCTTGACTTGATTCATTTTGATCTATTTGGTCCTATGTATGCACCCTCATTGATTGGTTACTTGTATTATGTGTTTTTCATTTATGACTTCTCTTGCAAGTCATGTGTTTATTTTCTGAAAGCAAAGAGTGAAACTTTCAACAAGTTTCAAGAGTTTAAAGAAGTATTGGTTGAGAATAAGAATAGAAAGCACATTTTTATTTTATTTTAGATATGATAATTGAGGAGAGTTTGAGTCCCATGACTTCAATGAATTCTATTGAGATGCAAGAATAAAAAGATAGATGACTGTACCCTACAACCCCCTACAAAATGGGGTTGCCGAAAGAAAGAACATAACAATATGTGAGGCTACAAAATCCATGATGTGTGATAAGGATCTTCCCACATCCTTATGGAAAGAAGCCTCTAGCACCACTATTTGTATTCATAATAGAATACCTCATGCTATCTTGGGATAAAAGATTCCTGAAGAGGTTTTCATTGGTGAAAAAACAGATATTGGACATGAAGATTTTTGGTTTTCATGTTTACATTCACATACCAAAAGAGAAGAGGACAAATATGGATCCATACACAAATAAATGAACAGTTGTTGGATATAGTGAATCCTCCAAAGCCTACATAATCTCTGTTCCAGGACAAAGAAACATTGAAGTCAACAGAGATGTAACATTTCATGAAGATGTTTCTTGCAAGCGCTGTAAATAACTTCAGTGTGATTCAAATATGGAGGACCAGGATACTCCTATGATGGAGGATCTAGTATTTTATTCTACCCTTTTAGAAAGTGAGAGGGAGAAGCTAGATGATTCCGTAGATACACTTGATCTTGAAGATCCAGAATATCTGATAAAAATATCTCTTGATGAATATCCTGCTAAGAGGATATCTACATGGTGTCGAGACATTCTGTTAGAGGCAGAAAATCATGGTACACCACCAGGCGCATCCAGAGAGTGAAAAAGACTTGAAATTTTTTCAAGATATGTAGAAAATATGAGTCACATTAGTGATTCGGAACCCTCTTCCTATGAGGAAGCCTCTAAAAAACAAGCATGGAAAGATGTCATGGTAGAAAAATACAAATCTATCGTGAAGAATGATGTGTGGGAAGTGGTTCCTAAACCTAACAGGTAGTCAATAGTAACTTCCAAGTGGCTTTATAAAATAAAGCATGTAGCTGATGGAAGCATTGAAAAGTATAAAGCAATATTTGTGGCCTATGATTTCACACATAAAGAAGGGATAGACTATGATGATACATTCACTCCTGTGTAAAAGTACACTACTATCTGAACCATAATTTTCCTTGCTGTAGTTTTGTATTAGAACCTTCACCAGATGGATGTGAACACTGCCTTTCTCAATAGTGAGGTTGAGGAAGAGGTTTACATACAACAACCTGAGGGGTCTGTAATTCATGGGAA
This sequence comes from Larix kaempferi, assembly GCA_027924585.1. NCBI lineage: Eukaryota > Viridiplantae > Streptophyta > Pinopsida > Pinales > Pinaceae > Larix > Larix kaempferi. The sequence goes on along the minus strand of BSBM01001051.1, from coordinate 12,757,165 downwards.
AGAGTACCATGTATGAAAACTTAATATTTCCTTGTATGGGATTAAGTAGTACCCGAGGGATTAGTATTCAAGCATTGACAACAATATTCTGAGCTTGGGCTTCTCCAAAATGGAAGTTGACCCCAACCTGTACTTCAAGATTGTGAAGTGTTGATGTATATGTAACTTCGGAATGTATTTCATATATGTATGTTGTATGTACTCCTATAGAGATGGTATTATTCCTCTATATGGAAGTGTCGTCATTTATATTGTAAATGTCGTAACTTATACTTGATGGGTTATTAGACCACCTTGTTGGGGTCGGCCCTGTATAAGTCATGTGGGTCAAAGGGTTATTAGACCACCCTATTGGGGGTCGACCATGTGGGTCGAAGGGTTATTAGACCACCCTATTTGGGGTCGGCCCAGTCAGCATTATGTTATGTGGTTAAGTTCGAGCCTACATGATATATGTAAAAGGCAAGTCAAGTCAAGTATAAATAGAGTGCGCGAGGCACTCTATTTACTCACTCACTTCTCACTCATGCACTCAAGGAGGAGTGGCGCACTTATGGAGGAGGAGGATCTGCTGCTAGGATATGTCTATCTCTTATGTTTGGGTTGTATCATTGCTCTATCTATCTCTGAGGAAGTTATTGGGGTTTTTCACCTTTATGGTTTTCCCCAAGTAAATCTTTGTGTCTCTCGTGTGCTTGCATTATTGTCTCCATGATTGATATGCTATAGATATGCTGTACATGTTGTTCTCTCAGTTAAGATCCTAGATCAGATTGAATTAAATTCTGAAAATTTAACATGGTATTAGAGCTAGCCTGGAAGAAGGCATGATATGGCATGTATGACACTTGTTGCACTTATGATGCTAGGGCTTGATATAGAAAAAACTAGTCATCATAGCACTTTCGCTATAAATCTGTTTTGGAGAATTTTTCGGATCTCAAATATTTACAGGTCGAATACTAAATCCCCATGTACCTTATGTACAAAGGACAACCTCTAATTCGTTGTACTTTGTGATTTATGATCTGTACAATATAGGGTTTATGCCTCTTCCAGATCTGAGTCAAAATCAGGTGACCTCAGGAAAAAGGTCATACCTTGGGCTAGAAATATCCAAATGAAATTTTGTAAAAAGTGACAGGTAGTACACAGATGGTACTATCTCAGAAAACGTTTTCAGAGGCCGAAGTTGAACCAGTGACACATGGAACGCCGTACAAGTTCACTCTCCTGTATTATCCCATAAACCGGTCACGTTGCGACACTTGGAATAACTCTCTCTCAGAGAGTCCAATTGAGGTCATACCTATCAGGATGGAAATATAACAGGGAGATATATCTCAAGAAAAGTTTTCATAGGCCGAAGTTCAAACAGTCACACGTGGAACGCCGTACAAGTTTACTCTACTGTATTATCCCAAAAACAGGTCACGTTGCGACACTTGGCATAACTCTCTCTCAAAGAATCCAATTGAGCTCAGACCTATCGATATGGAAAGATAACAGGTCGGGCTATCTCAGAAAAAAATTTCAGACCCTGTCGATCAAAAGGTTAGGAAATACACTAGAAACAATCAGGTACATATTTATGTGAAAACATAATTATTTTTTAGTACCTTCATTCATGGCTTCCGGAATTTAGGGCTTCGAAGAAAGTTGGAATTTTTGTAATCGGAGACCATGGCTGAATGCTACTCATCAAAATAAAAATTTAGAGACCAATATCAGAATTTTTGGTTGGGCAGAAGGCCGGGCTTGATCAGACCCTAGTTCAGGACTTTGATCAGAAAAGTGGAAAATTAGGGCTTCTGTAAAAATGGGAATTTTTGAAATCTGTGACCATGGCTGGAAGTTCCTCAGAAAAATAGAAGCTTAGAACTTTGGATCAAACCTTTTTATTGGAAAGAAGAGTGGGCTTCATCAAACCCCAGTTCAGGGTCACGTCCAGTGAATCCGGAAGTTTCAAAGGCAAAATTAAGGAGTGAAACTTTGCAGTTTTCAAATTCGGAATATACTAGCTTGATCAACTCATCAAGGCGCATATTTCTATCCTTTCGGAAGTTTGAAATTCAAATTTTGAATTTTTAGGGTTTCTCTGAAAAACCCATATCCAGCTCCAGGTCCAGTTCTTGCAAATCAAGTGGATTGGGTTAATCCTAGAAGAAGATGGATTGGTCACCTGCATAAGTGAAGAAGTTCCTGTTTCAGAGGGAGATGAGGCTAAGGCCTTACATAAGAAGATTACAAGCGATCTCGACAGGTATGACTCATTGAGGTATGTTTCGATATTTGTTCATGATTAACTTTATGGTATGTTTGTCTTCATGTTATTACGGTTAGTACAATCTTGATTTTAGATTTGTCGTATCACCTTAACAAAATTATGAATGCATGATAGAAGATATTCATTGTTTAGGGTGTTGACACTTATGATTGTACTAATGCATTGTGATGTTGTATGAGGTTTATGTTGTTTGCTAACACAAAAGGTACACCAAGAAAGTGAAATCATGTTCTACTTCAAGAACATATGCTCATGGTGACATGAAGACAAATATTCATCCATTGTCATGGATCACATAGAAGATCTACTTTCGAGGTATGTATAACTTGGTCATACAATGGTTAACTTATGAGACATGCAGGTTACTAGCACAAGTCACTGAAGAGAACCAGAAGACATTATACGGGTATGTTAGACATAACTAGCTAGCATGCTAATCCAGGTATGTTTTTCCTATATCAAGCTAGAATCCTACCTTGGGTTAGGATCTTATACTGTTGTGTTGTTGATAATGATTATTCATGAAGTCATAGGTTTGAATAATCATGGTTGTATGTATATTATGTTTCTTACCATAATTGATGATATGACTAACCAGAAGAATCATGAAGGTATAGGTTTGAATAATCACGGGTTTTATGCATATTATATCTCTTATTTTGATTGATGATTCAACTAACCAAAAGAGTCCTATGATCAAATAAGAATATGTATGAGTAAATGAAGACTTCCCTGAAACCTTGAATAATAATGTTTATTATCTGTGAATGATCATAAATATACATGTTTAAGATTATTGTGTTTTGATAAGTATTAAGATTATACTAATAAATGTGTGATTATGTATGAGACCTCAAGGATAACACAATGATGATACTAATAAGCATGCATAGTGATTAAGGATGGATGTAAGTTCAAGGACAGGTAATCCAGGAAGCAAAGATCAAGAGGGAGTACACTCCAGTTGTTCCTGCAAGAAAGCAAAGGAGCACACTTCCGTAGTTTCTGCAAGGATGCAGATATTCAGAGGGAGTTGACCACTTCTCACAAAAGAATGGGGTTGCAGAAAAGAAACAAAGACTGAGAGGAAGTCAACCCAACAAACAAACAAAGATAAGTATTTGAATTGTCATTACTTGCATATTTTATTGTTTAAATAATACTGTTCAATATTGTATATACTGATGTTCCTAGAATTAGGTTGTGTATTATGCAGATTAGAATAGTTGCATTGATGAACAATATACTACTAATATGCATGGGTAAGTGGCCTATCGCACTGTACAACATTCCATTGCTACTTATCTAGAATGAAACCTCTTTGCTGACATGTTGGGAGTTGTGCACACTCTTAACAATGTTCTGGTAGAGATTGGAAGGCATCTAGAAAGTTACGGGATATGGATAAATGTTGTATTGAAGCATTGGCTAAGATAATTGCATGACTGTATGACATATTTCTTTATGTGTAAGAATTTGTTCTAAAAATTATGAGATGTTTCTAATCATGCAATTTAACCTGTTTTGTAGGAAAGACCATATATCTTCACCTACAAAAGGACTACAACATTTGTTCCAGCAACAAAGATATCTATTGAAGATATTGAAGTTCCTAGGATCTCGGATGAAGAAATGGAATGCCATGATCCGTCGATCATGAAGAATGATGTTTGGGATGTAGTCCCAAGACCTGAAGGGAAGTTTGTTATGACTTCCATATGGATCTATCAAGATCAAGCATGCTGCAGACGACAACATAGAGAAATATAAAAGTGATGAAATAGAAGATACACCAGATGGATTTCAAGATAGCTTTCTTGAATGGTGTAGTTGAAGAAGAAGTGTATGTGGAGTAGCCACTTGGTTCTGAGACACATGACAGGAAATCATACATGTGCAGAACTTGGTATGGTAGGATAGGCAACTTTCTATCCAGTTTGGTCTTTATCAAGAGTAAAGCGGGTTCCAACCTTTACTACAAGGTTGAGGAAGGCAATCCAGTGATACTACTATGTGGATGACCTGTTTGTTACAGGTGAAGATAGATTGATTACCGACATGCAACGGAATCTTGCTGCTGAGTTTGAGATGAAGAACTTGGGGATGATGCACTATTTGTTTTTGGCATGGAGGTGTGGCAGAGTGCAGATGGAATCTTCCTTGGACAAGGGAAGTATGCAGTAAGAGATCCTGAAGAGGTTCGGGATGATGGATTGCAAGGCCATGGCCACACCTATGACATTGAATCTAAAGCTTCTTTGTGATGCTTCATCTGAGCCGGTTGATGTCTCTATGCATTGTCAGATGATTGGGTATTTGATGTACCTGAAGAACACGAGACCAGATATTTGCTTTACGGTGAACACATTGAGCCAGTTCCTGACGGATCCAAGGAGTGTTCACCTGGTTGCTGTAAAGCATGTTCTGAGGTACCTGAAGGGTACAGTGGATTATGGGCTCAAGTATGAAGTAAATCAAAAGTTTAACCTACAGGATTATGTTGATTCAGATTGGGCAGGCAGTGCTGCAGATAGGAAGAGCACATATGGGTGCTGCTTCAGTATGGGATCAGGTGTGATCTCTTGGTTTAGCAGGAAGCAGTCCTGCGTAGCACTGAGTACAACTGAGGCAGAGTATGTTGTAACCTATTCAGCTAGTTGTGAGGCAATATGGCTATGGAAGCTACTATTTGAGTTATTTGATCTCCCGTTGGATGCTACTGGTATCTTCTGTGATAACCAAAGTTGTGTGAAGTTGTCCGAGAATCCAGTGTTTCATGACAGGTCGAAACACATAGAGATCAAATATCACTATATCAGGGATATGGTGCAGAGAGGAGCTGTGAAGCTCCTGTATGTTGCGATGGACGAGCAGATTGTAGATGTGCTGATGAAACCACTAGCCAGGGTGAAGTTCAAGTACTTCAGAGGGAGTTGACCACTTCTCACAAAAGAATGGGGTTGCAGAAAAGAAACAAAGACTGAGAGGAAGTCAACCCAACAAACAAACAAAGATAAGTATTTGAATTGTCATTACTTGCATATTTTATTGTTTAAATAATACTGTTCAATATTGTATATACTGATGTTCCTAGAATTAGGTTGTGTATTATGCAGATTAGAATAGTTGCATTGATGAACAATATACTACTAATATGCATGGGTAAGTGGCCTATCGCACTGTACAACATTCCATTGCTACTTATCTAGAATGAAACCTCTTTGCTGACATGTTGGGAGTTGTGCACACTCTTAACAATGTTCTGGTAGAGATTGGAAGGCATCTAGAAAGTTACGGGATATGGATAAATGTTGTATTGAAGCATTGGCTAAGATAATTGCATGACTGTATGACATATTTCTTTATGTGTAAGAATTTGTTCTAAAAATTATGAGATGTTTCTAATCATGCAATTTAACCTGTTTTGTAGGAAAGACCATATATCTTCACCTACAAAAGGACTACAACATTTGTTCCAGCAACAAAGATATCTATTGAAGATATTGAATTTCCTAGGATCTCGGATGAAGAAATGGAATGCCATGATCCGTCGATCATGAAGAATGATGTTTGGGATGTAGTCCCAAGACCTGAAGGGAAGTTTGTTATGACTTCCATATGGATCTATCAAGATCAAGCATGCTGCAGACGACAACATAGAGAAATATAAAAGTGATGAAATAGAAGATACACCAGATGGATTTCAAGATAGCTTTCTTGAATGGTGTAGTTGAAGAAGAAGTGTATGTGGAGTAGCCACTTGGTTCTGAGACACATGACAGGAAATCATACATGTGCAGAACTTGGTATGGTAGGATAGGCAACTTTCTATCCAGTTTGGTCTTTACCAAGAGTAAAGCGGGTTCCAACCTTTACTACAAGGTTGAGGAAGGCAATCCAGTGATACTACTATGTGGATGACCTGTTTGTTACAGGTGAAGATAGATTGATTACCGACATGCAACGGAATCTTGCTGCTGAGTTTGAGATGAAGAACTTGGGGATGATGCACTATTTGTTTTTGGCATGGAGGTGTGGCAGAGTGCAGATGGAATCTTCCTTGGACAAGGGAAGTATGCAGTAAGAGATCCTGAAGAGGTTCGGGATGATGGATTGCAAGGCCATGGCCACACCTATGACATTGAATCTAAAGCTTCTTTGTGATGCTTCATCTGAGCCAGTTGATGTCTCTATGCATTGTCAGATGATTGGGTATTTGATGTACCTGAAGAACACGAGACCAGATATTTGCTTTACGGTGAACACATTGAGCCAGTTCCTGATGGATCCGAGGAGTGTTCACCTGGTTGCTGTAAAGCATGTTCTGAGGTACCTGAAGGGTACAGTGGATTATGGGCTCAAGTATGAAGTAAATCAAAAGTTTAACCTACAGGATTATGTTGATTCAGATTGGGCAGGCAGTGCTGCAGATAGGAAGAGCACATATGGGTGCTGCTTCAGTATGGGATCAGGTGTGATCTCTTGGTTTAGCAGGAAGCAGTCCTGCGTAGCACTGAGTACAACTGAGGCAGAGTATGTTGTAACCTATTCAGCTAGTTGTGAGGCAATATGGCTATGGAAGCTACTATTTGAGTTATTTGATCTCCCGTTGGATGCTACTGGTATCTTCTGTGATAACCAAAGTTGTGTGAAGTTGTCCGAGAATCCAGTGTTTCATGACAGGTCGAAACACATAGAGATCAAATATCACTATATCAGGGATATGGTGCAGAGAGGAGCTGTGAAGCTCCTGTATGTTGCGATGGACGAGCAGATTGTAGATGTGCTGATGAAGCCACTAGCCAGGGTGAAGTTCAAGTACTTCAGAGAGAGGCTTGGCATTCTTCAGATCGAGGACACTTCGAGGAAGAAGTGATGGACACATTTGCTGAAGCCATTCGAAGCATGTTGGAAGGAGGATCCTTCACATGGCTGTGGATGTAAGCGCTGGATGATGAACATCAGGATGATGTTCTGGTTTCTGCTTCGTATGATCAGTTGGATCATTTTTATATGTATGCATCATGTTGGATGCTGGATATGATCAATTGGATCATTTGTATGTATTTTGTATGCATCATGTTGGATGCTTGGACCATGTATCTGTATATGTATCAGGTGGATACATTGTATGATCAGGTGGATCATGTATGGTGATATGTATCATGTATTTGTATTTGTATCAGGTGGATACATTGTATGATCAGGTGGATCATGTATGATGATATGTATCATGTAGATACTTGGTATGCATTAGGTAGATGCATTGTATGATCAGGATGATCATGGATGACAAGCTTCAGGATGTTGCTCCAGATGACATGCAGTAGGATGTTGCAGTGATGATGATCAGGATGATCATGTGTACATCAGGATGATGTATGGTGAGTATCAGGTTGATACTCTATGGCCGTGGATCAGGTTGTGCAGATGAGCATATAATTCGTTGCCCTGGGAGATTTGCAGATAGTCTTTCGAGGTTTTTCCTATGGCATGTAATTTGGTGCCCTGGGATATCTGGCAAATGCTCTTTCGAGTTTTTGCTCTGGGAGGACATATAATTCGTTGCCCTGGGAGATCTGCAGATAGTCTTTCGAGTTTTTGCCTATGGCATGTAATTTGTTGCACTGGGATATCTGGCAGATGCTCTTTCGAGGTTTTGTCCTATGGCATATAATTTGTCCCTAGGAGATCTGATAGGTTGGGCTGTGTTCCCGTAATAAGTCCTGGGATGCTCTTGCGAGGTTTTGCCATGACCACATGTAATTCGTGCCCTGGGAGATCCTATAGGTAGAGCTATGTGCTTGTAACAGCCTAGGATGCTCTTGCGAGGTTTTGTGGTGACCACATGTAATTCGTGCCCTGGGAGATCCTATAGGTAGAGCCGTGTGCTCGTAACATCATGGGATGCTCTTGCGAGTTTTTGTGGTGAGGTCACATATAATATGGCCCTCGGAGATCTGTAGATAGTCTTTCGAGGTTTTGCCTATGGCATGTAATTCGTTGCCCTGGGATATCTGGTAGATGCTCTTTCGAGGTTTTGTGACACACATAATAAGTCCTGAGGATTCCACAGTATGGCCAGTGATGACGAAGACCTGCAGGTGCTGGGCCTACATCCAGTATGAAAAAGGACTGGCTCTGTAGAACTTCCTATGACGAGTAGATTCAGAGAATGATTGAGATAGCAGCAGCACTGTCAATGATGATGTCTCGATGACGATTATCCAGTGACGATGATCCAGAGAAGAAGACTTGTGCTAGAAGACCTGTGATGAGAAATACCTTCCTAGTTAAGAGGGAGTGTTGACGTATATGTAACTTCGGAATGTATTTCATATATGTATATTGTATGTACTCCTATAGAGATGGTATTATTCCTCTATACGGAAGTGTCGTCATTTATATTGTAAATGTCGTAATTTATACTTGATGGGTTATTAGACCACCTTGTTGGGGTCGGCCCAGTATAAGTCATGTGGGTCAAAGGGTTATTAGACCACCCTATTGGGGGTCGACCATGTGGGTCAAAGGGTTATTAGACCACCCTATTTGGGTTCGGCCTAGTTAGCATTATGTTATGTGGTTAAGTTCAAGCCTACATGATTTATGTAAAAGGCAAGTCAAGTCAAGTATAAATAGAGTGCGGGAAGCACTCTATTTACTCACTCACTTCTCACTCATGCACTCAAGGAGGAGTGGCGCACTTATGGAGGAGGAGGATCTGCTGCTAGGATATGTCTATCTCTTATGTTTGGGTTGTATCATTGCTCTATCTATCTCTGAGGAAGTTATTGGGGTTTTTCACCTTTATGGTTTTCCCCAAGTAAATCTTTGTGTCTCTCGTGTGCTTGCATTATTGTCTCCATGATTGATATGATGTACATGTTGTTCTCTTAGTTAAGATCCTAGATCAGAGTGAAGTAAATTCTGAAAATTTAACATGAAGATCCAACAATTGATATTGGTTCTCTATGTTGATGACTTGTTCCTTACTAGAGAGGAGAAAGAGATAGCTCGGTCCAAGAGGGAGCTCACTTCTAAGTTCGAAATGAAAGACTTAGGTCTTATGTACTATTTTCTTGGTCTAGAATTTTGGAAAAGGAAAGATGAGATGTTTCTTTCTCAAGGAAAGTACACAGTTGATGTATTGTGGAGATTTGGTATGATGGAATGTAAGCCCATGTATACTCCAATGGTGTCTAATATAAAGAAGCTACATGATTCAGATTCCATATCATATGTAGTGGACCCTAGCATGCATAGATATCTCATTGGTTCCTTGATGTATTTGATACATAGTATACCAAACATATGTTATGTAGTGAGTATCTTGAGTCAATTCATGTCTGAGCCAAAACATAGACATTGGGTTGCTTCCAAGCATGTGCTTACATAAATTCAAGTTACTATTGCTCACGGACTCAGATATGCTTCCAGTGGTGGAGTGATGTTACTTGGATATGCTGACTCCGACTGGGGTGGTAGTATTGGGGACTAAAAGAGTATATCCATATTTTGTTTTATCTTGGGATCAACTATGATCTCTTGGTTCAGCAGGAAGTAGGGATCTATAGCCTAGAGTACCATATAAGCAGAGTATATTGCAACTAGTACCACCTCCCAAGAAGATGTGTGGATTAGGAAGTTACTTTTTGGGTTGTTTGGTGAGAATATTGAGACTACAGTCATTCACTATGACTATCAACGCTACATTAAGCTTTTATAAAACCATGTGTTTCATGAAAGATTGAAACATATTGAGATGAAGTATCGCTACATCAGAGACATGGTCCATAGAGGTTCCATAATACTTCGGTACATTGCTACTGGTGAGAATATTGTAGATATGTTGACTAAGCCTCTATCCATGTGAAGTATAGGTACTTGCGAGACAAGCTTGGCATGCAATAGAATGCCTCCCTTGCCGAGAGGGAGTGTTAAAGTTACAACATCATGATTCATTATCCAGTTCAATGTTGTGTGTCAAAATTGAGCCTCGTGTGTCGAGGTAGTTCCTTATAGGAGCCTGAGTTGGACTTAAGAAACTTTGAGAACAATCTTGAGTTGGAATCAAGAATGGTTAATCTTCATGTGTTGAGGAAAGTGCTTTGTATGTCAAAGTGATGATGTTGTATAGTCTTGATAGTCAAGGCTAAGGTCTTGTATGTCAAGACGGATTGTTATGTGTTGAGGTGGTGCCTCATGTGTTGAGGTGATGCTTTGCATGTCGAAGCATGTACGGTGTGTGATGTACTACTAACCATGGTTGAGCTATTAAGTCTCGTCTAGAGATTGGCCATCTCTAGAGTGAATTACTTTAGCATATAACCACTTGGAATGATAGTAGGACAATATGATCACATCATTGGGAAAATATCCTTAGTATATTTGATACGATAATTAAGCTAGCACATGTGAACCATGTAGATAAGACAAGAGATAAAGATAATAAGTGATAAGATATGAGAGAATTCGAATTGCACATAAAATAATTAATTGAGAGAGAATTCGAATTTCTAAACATCAATGAAGACTTCAGTAATTCAAAGGAGACCTCGAGTTGATCACTATAGTGATGTTAATAAGAAAGAATCAATTAAGAGAGTTAACTAAGTGATAACAAAGAAGATCTAGTTAATTAAGTGTTATTGCATGATGACACTTACGTTAAACTAAAAGATGACACGTATGTTAAACTAAAAGATGACACTTATGTTATGACACTTGTATGATGACACTTAAATTAGCCACCTAGCTAACTGGGAAAGACTTCATGCAAGATTTCAAGATTGCAAGATGACACTTATGTTGCGACACTTGCATGATGACACTTAAGTTATCCACCTAAGTAAGTGGGAAAGCCTTAGTTCAGTGTGTTAATGCACTACATGAGAAGTGGGGTTCTCTTCTTCATGCAAGATTGATACATCCAGGTGGAGGGTGAGTTCATCATGAAGTCAAAAGATAAAAATAGAAGCCAATGCATGTGAATAATATATAAATATGGTATAGAGGATTGATGAATTCAGTGTAAAGAAAATTCTCTTCTCCCTTGAAGGAAAGGAGCTTCTCTTTACACATGATATTATTTTGAGTCTCTCTCTTCTTTATCTTTTTGTTGCTCTATAATTGCACCGAGGTTGCTTGATGTAAAAGACATTCTATGTTGTCTTATCAATATACTAAAGAAGTTTTTTCTAGGGTTTTCTCCCTCAATTCATAGTGGGTTTTCCTAGGGTAAATTCATGTGTCGAATGTGATTTCTTATGTGTATCATTGTTATTTGATTCCATGTACTATTGCATTTTCAAATTAAAGATAAAAAATTAACAGAAATCAACAGATAAGGATGAGGAATCTGATAAGTAGGATGTTAGTGATGACATTGGGCATGAGAAACAAAATGATGGTAGAGAGGAAAAGAACAAAGCTATAGAGGAATGAAACCTTGGTGATATGGGGAAAAAGAAAATAATATGTTTAGCTAGGTTATTCATGTTAGCTAGTGCAGAAGTACACTTACTAAGAGTTATGGAACTCTTAGTAACAGTTTGTGAATGGGAGTGTGTGCATGCAAATAAAAAAGTAAAAATGCTAAAAGTTACTGAAGTAAAAATAAGATCTAAACTAAAATATTAAGCACCTAAGAATCAAATATAGGCAATGTGAATCAAAGAATGCTTTTCATTAATGTAAAAGTGGATTTATAGTGTAGTGTTACCTCAAAATGGCGAGGATGTTGGGGCCCTTGCAGCCGTAGAAGTGGTGCTGCTCCGGGTCTCCAATGTCTCTTGCTCTCCTCCAAATGCTCAAGGGTAGCCAAAACTCAACTAAAATGTAAGAAACACAAGCTCAAAGGGATGCTAGGGTTTTAGTAGGAATTTCGACAGAGTGTCAGTAGGGAAGAGTGAATCATGTGAAATTGGGGGCCTCCACCACCTTTTTATAGAAATTTTGGATGGTGGTATATTGTCCCATGGTACTTGATAGTTTCCCTCCTTTTTCTTTTATTTTGAATATTTCCCCTTTTTCTTTTTCTTTTATTTTTCTTTTTTGGGGATTTTGACCTTTTTGGAGGAATTTAATTAAGTTTTTTGAGGGAAATAATGATTTTTTGCCCATTTGCTTACTAACTTAGGGATTTTTTTGTTTTTGAAGGCCAAATATGTAGGGAAAAGGGATAAAGGGTTATGTGACTAGGGGGATGATCTAGGTGATCAAAATTTTGGTGTTAACATATTTCCCTCTGATGTGTGAGGTGGGAGCTCATCGTATGACTAATAGACATCATAGGTTCTGAATTTTTCAAGGGTTTTGAGAATTATGGTGGCGAAGAGCAGAGACTAGATGGAGAGTGGAACATGTGCTTCATATCACTGAAAGCGATATAACTACAAATATAGCTCCTCAACAATGGATGAATGACATATAATCTCAAATATATGGACGAGGAAAGAATACCCATGCTCGTATCAATGTATCAAGATATACAAATAATGGTGAGGCTCAGAGGGGACCTAGAAAATAAATAGAAAACTCTTGATTACATCATAATGGTCCACATGGGACAAAAATATGGGACATACTCATGGTCCAACCATGGCTGATCCGAAGGACAAAAACTGGAAACAATGAAATTCATCCTAAATGTGGTATCACAACAATTGATGCTCTACTGGATCTTAAAGAGGTCCAAAAACTATATGGACTTAACAACTGAGAGTCAAAATCTAAAAGGTACATGGATCTTCTTTTGAAATGGATACTCTAAGAAGAATACAACTGAAGGGATTCCGACCACTGCCGCCAATGCAGCACATGTATCCATCAGAACATACAACTGGGGGGGTTCCAAATAGACTCACCAATTTGTTAGATTCAGGGGATATCCATAGTATTCAACCAATAACTAAAGGGACTAATACCATGTACAAATATCAATGGTGCAATGATGGAGCTGGAGATGAGCACGTGAGAAACAACCTTGCTAAGAGGCACTAAGGAATCCTCTCAGATGGTCCATACGAACTCACCACTGATGGAGATGAGGCCAAGGTACAAGGAAATATGGTTCTATCCTATGAAATAGATGTGCTGGTGTCAACAGAGGGAGGCCTGCAACTACCAAGGAAATGAGTTTTCCTTTATAGGAGTGCTTGGGATACAACCGAGATATGATAGAACTAGACATAGGACTAAGACATTGTGGAGCGATATGAGGCTCTTGGAGTAATGGGACTCAAACTTCATTTGTTCAGATTATACAAGCAGGGCTGACCTAGCATCATATGAAACTAATCTCCGGGGAAGGGGATCATATCTTAAGTGATCAGGGACTGTGACTGCAATGGGGGAGACTCAGGGGGGGTAACTGATGGGTGATATCAGGAGAATCCAAGGGTGACACATTGAACAATAATCTAAACAAAGGTGACCATAATGGGGGTGCTTCCATAATGGGGGAACTAGAGGTGATCTGCAGGGGCACTGAAAGGCACCGTGTTGGCATTCTTCATAATTTAATGAGCTTGAATAAGGCATAGAAGTATGGTTCAGATGACATCGTCATGTGGATTTGTATGAGCCCAAGGAGGTGGATGCTCGTGGGTGATTTCAATTTTAGAGAGTCTAAAAGAAATAAGAAGACTTTGAGGGTGTTCTTTTTCATGTGTTAGTCACCAAAGCTCGAAAAAGCATAGAAGTATACAGTGGAGAACTCTTCTAGCCGAAGGGACTAGAGTATTACTTTTTTTTAATTAGTCTACCCGGTCTGAAAAGGGGTTAAAATTATACCAAATAGATTCCCTTTCAGATACTTTAATGAGCGTGAAAGGAATCGAGATTGCTTGACGATATTTTCATTCTTTAAGGAATCATAAAAGAGCTTAACAGAAACTACCTAAGTGCCTTTTTTCATAAATCAGGGATAATTTTAAGGACCCATACTTATTTAAAAGTGTATAAACCTTGGATAATCTTACCAATTCTTAAAATGTCGACTATAAAATATTTGTCGATATTTTCCTAAAATTATTTCAATTTCTAAGGAATTTATATAGTTTACATAATAATTTGGCGAATTTTAGAGTGAAAAAAGTTTACCCCATAAAAATTAGGTGAAATGGGGCTTCAAAAAATGCAAATTTGCGAATCTTATTTTGGAAAAAAAACATGGAAAAAATAGCCCATGGGCTAAAGTTCGCCCCTAAAATTATCCTTTTCATAAATGATCTACTTGGCCCGAAAAAGGGATAAACGTATACCAGATAGATGTAAAATTCAAGCAAGGAGGAAGTGTTCAAAGCAGGGGATAAGTATGAGTGGACCAATAAAAAAGGTGAGGTGTAACACTAATGGGGCCTCCTTGCGGGTAGATGAATGGTGGAAAAACAATGCAATAACTGTAGTATGGAGGGAGCAGAGGGCTCATGAATATGCTACAATAGATAAAATGAGAAAAAGATGTATGGAACCGTGGGCATACCTGGTGGCATGCAAATCAAGGCAGAGGGCCATGGGAAGGATGTCCTGAAAAAGGTGAGTGAGAGCGAGAAATGATATCAAGCATCATCACAGGCGCTGAATTTTGATTCATACAGTGCAAATGGTGCAAAAAATGGAGGTTGAAGGACTCCGGTATGGTCATAGGGAGAAAAGAGGCGAAAAGGAGCTGCAAATTAGGGGGATTCCACTGAGATGAGGATGCAGTGGTGGGGAAAGATGATGAACCATGGGGGTAGCGGACTAGGTGTATCAAAATCAAACCAAATATACAAGTGACATGTCACCTCGAAAATGGTCGAGATCACGCGTGTGAAAAAGTGAGTAGGATTAACGTTTTTCCCTCATGCTATCGACATGGGGTTTATGGTTATGGGGCACATATGTGTTGTATTGAGAAATGGGTTCATTCAAATTCTGAGATAGATGTGATGGGGTTGGGTCAAAATGATTGAGAATACCCCCTATCCCAGGGTTGAGGTAATCCATTATCCCCCCTATCCTAGAGGTGTCAATGCGATGTGGATGCTCTCAAGAAAGGGATCAACAAGGCATTGACCAACTGTTGGCTGGGGGGTGTCTCGCGAGGTTATTGGCCATGGTGGCACACTAAATTGATGATATCATGATGGAGTATTCCCTAGTATCACTAACACGAATGATGACGATGATGAGTAGGAAATTTTTTGGGCCTACCCCCATGCTGTGGACATGCGATTTCCTCATGGATTCAAAAAGTTCGAACAGATAGGTCAAAGGGATCAGTTGAAGTTGAAGATGTGTCTATGGTGTTGATGGTTGAAATAAAATAAATGGTGTTTACCTTGGTTGATGAGGATTATAGCGGGTGAATCTCCTCAATAACAATGACCAAGGATTCCAAAGACACCTGACACAACTCAACCAACACCAACCGATATTCTGGTAGGTTGGGGAAGTGGTGGGAATAATGGCCATAGTTACCACAAATCGCACACGACTGGTTGATGCACAATTATTTGTTATGTGTCTGATGAGTGGCTGGAAATTGAACACTTCTCATCATCATCTAATGACAACATATGGGTGCGAAGGGTGGGAAAGTGTGGATAATTATGGGTAGCATGACCCAAAACATTGCACAAAGCACATTTGGGGGGTGTTCGTGCTTGAGGAGGGAGGTTCACGGCTTTGGTCATAGTTTCCATGGTGTTGGTTTTTGTGGCTTTTCCCCTAGCCTTCTTGGAAGACTGAGGGGTAGGGTTGGAGGAAGTTGTTGCCGACACACCAGGGGGTGGATGATTGGTGGTGTTGATTGGTTGGAACGGTTGAAGTACGAGTTGTGGGGTCAGAGTGGGATTATGTGTAGGTAAGTACCAAATAGGAATCCCTAATGTTAGTCATGAGGGATTCAACGAGGCCATGATGGGAATGCTTACCACTCCTGGAGGTGTGAATAGAAAAGGGATCATATGGATCGGTGTGGCTCCAACGTGTCTGGGTACCGATGGAGGTTGGGGTTTCAGGGTACAGTGAGGTTGCGTTTGGGGTTCCGGTTAGATGGAAAGAAGTACTTCAGGGACTGACTTGCTGGATGAAACAATGCACAAGTCCAATACTTTAACAACAAGCTTAAGTGGGGGTAAGGTGGTAAACTTGGAGGTCAATTCATACTTAGAATAAAGACTTGACCCCACTATGGAAATCAAAGGAGTAGATGCACTAGGTAGAGGTTTTTCGACTATGGAGAGGAGGTTCTCTAGCATGGCAGGTGCGTTAGGGTCGTAGTTAGCAAGTTGGTCTATTTTGATGTCCTATCCCTCAAGCGGGGACATAATAAGATGAAAAATAGATGAGGCAATAGCCTTCATCTCGTACATATAGCTTCGTCCTAGAAGAAGGTTGCAGTCGAGTTGTTCGTCGAGGACTTCAATGTCAATCAGGATGATTTTACCAGCTAACTAGACATGAACATTGGCAAGAAGGCCTTGTGGATGAGATGTTCCATCGTAATTTCTAAGGGCGGTCGTGGATGATTGCAGAGGAGGGGATCCAAGTTTCTGCCACACGAATGTGGATATGACACATGTAAAGGCACCCTCATTGACTATGCATCGATGTATGACTAGGTTTCAGACCAAAACTGATATCTGAATAGCGATGGTCGACGCCATGCAAGGTTTAGACTGATCTAAGTTGAATGCCATCAGTCGTGATTCAGAAGGGTTGATCGCACCTAATGCAGAAAACAATGATTTTTGTTGCATTGGAAAGTTCTTTAGAAATTCCAAGGTTGACATGGCAGCGGGAGATTGGGACAAATCATCCACGATGTTGTAGTTGGGGGAAGCGCAAGTGTTGGGATTGTTGGTAATGCATAGCAAGGGTATTTTGGGGGCATTGCGGAGCCTGTCAACTGGTGGTGGTGGGGAGTAGTAAAGACTGGTCTACAGGGGTATATGTGGTTTTCCTTGTTCGTAGTGATGGTATTGGTGGTTGAACCATACTGATTACGGTGCGTTTGAATATTTACATCAGAAGAGGAAATCATTAAGATATGATGAACTCCTGAGTTAAGTGGTGTACTAGTGATATCGACATAAGAAATTGGTTGTTGTGGCATAGTATCCCATTGAGGGGGTGCGACGTGTTGGGTGGAAACAACCCCTTGCGTGGGTAAGGGGTTTTGTAACACCATAGATTGGGTGGTGGGTTGCAGTGGGTTTGGTAGTGCTGAAGGTGCGGCATGCCCTTGACATTGGGTGTCCTCACTCCAAAGTTGTCGAGCTCTCTCCAAATGGGGACAATTGTTCATGTAATGGCCATAAACCCTTCAAATAGAGCATGGGTGGTTTGTACGTAATTTAGGGTTATTACCTTGCCGGGTCTGTCGATCAGGATTTTGGTTGGCCGACATAGCACCATTATTATCTAGGGGATTTGGAGGTTGGTCACCACCTCTGGGTTGTTTATTGTTGCGACCACGTATCTTATTCTAGTTCCGCTGGGCAGGTGGGTTTTGTAGTTGGTTTTGTTGGGCATAAAATTTCCCTTATGGGATGTGAGGAGCTTGAGTTTGGGAGAGTGCAGTGGATGTCGGTGGTGGGTAATAAGCGGTTGGATATTGAGGCTGGGTAGTAGTGGGTGTGGCCGATGGATGGTAGTAACCGAGAGGTGCGGCATGGGGAATATGCTTGTGGGTTGTGACCATAGCAATGTGCTGCATGGGTGGGTCCATGTGTATGGGTGGTTTGGGTTGGTGGAACATATGAAGGTGTTTCTTTAGAATGAGTTGTGGCACGTGAAAGATTGGGACTACAAATTAGGGCAGGTTGTGCAGAAATAGGTGTAGGGTTATAGATAGGGTTGGGGATAGAGGCATATGGACATATGGATGGATGGTAGATGTAACATGGCCAATGATGTCATTGATAGTGTGGGATTCCCTCATAGCATCCTGCCAAGAGGAATCACCAAAGGGGGCATCAGGTAGTATGGTATAGAGATAGCCCAATTGTGCATAAATAAGGTCGAACTGTTGAGATTTTGGTATGGCTTCTTTTTCAGTTTGAGGTCATTCAAATACCACATACTTGGAAATGGCTGGTATGAGAGACTTCAAGAACCAATCTAAAAATATACGGTCGTTTAATTTGATCTTTCACAAACTACGACGACGACACCACTCATGGATATGGTAAGTGACGTGGGTAGCCATATTTTTTCTACAAGATAGGAGAATATCAACACTAGCATCATAATGGACTGGTAGCTGGAAGAACCGCAGGAAAGTAAAAGCGAGGGAATAAAAACTGGAATGCGTCCCATGGGGTTGATCAATATACAACTTGGTTGCAGCACCAGCCAGTGTCCATTGTAAGAGGCGTAGGAAGATCGAGTCATCCACTATGGGGTTGGAAGAACACCATAAATGGAAGGAAATGATGTGGTTATAGGTGTCCTACCCACCATTCCCCTCAAACTTAGGGAGGTATGAAGGTAGTTTGGTGGGAATGGGAGGCCATGTAAGGTCTTGTCATATCATATTGTTATTCAATCGGGCCAAGTAGGGAAGGTTAAGACTGGCCATGAATTGAAAACTTACAGGAGGATGTGACATAGTCAGGCCGACCTATGCGCTGGAAATGGTGGAGATCATGTGACCGCCTCCTCCAAATAGTGGTGCATTGGCGATAGCCATAATGGGAATCGAGGAACCACTTGTAAGGGGCAGAGGGACATGAAAGGAAGGGACGGTGCCCCAAAGGGTACCACTAGTAACCAAAGGGACTATGGTCGGAATAGATCCATTATTGGTGGGTATGTATGTAGTAGATGGATGAAATGTAGTGCTGGGGGTAGGTACTGTACTAGTAGGGATGGTGGGTCCCGTGGATTTCATGGTGGGAATAGATGTTGAAGTGGTAGTAGGGCCAGTGGTAGGTCCACCACCAAAAATACCTCCATAAAACATGTTAGGATTTGTGCCGACCATGGGGATAGATGGGGTTATATGTATGGGTGACTCAGACTGAGATTCATAAGTGAAATAGGGGGCATTGGGATGAATATACATTGATGAAGTTGTGCATCTTAGGGGAGTGCGATGAGGGGTGTCCAATGGACCGCATTGCAGGGACTGTCCTCGTAAATAACGGGAATGTCTCGGGGAATCAATGGTTATGAATGTGTAATTTCTATGGGGATATGGTCTAAAAACATGCTAAAACATCCTAATGCAACCATGCATGCAAAAGGAGATCTATCAATGAAAAGAAACACTCAGACCAACAACAAGCTCAAAAATACCTGCTACAACAGTATGCTACAACAGGGGAGTGGCAATAAAATGATCAGAATACCAATAGGTAGCACTCCTAAAAGGAAAAATACTCACCAAAATATGGGATATAGTAGCATACAAACACCTAAATAAAAGATATAGAAGCTCATGCAAATCGTATCTCCCTGCAGGGTGATGAAATCTGCAGTCAGTAAATATTAAACGAAGAACCAAATGGCTAAGAGATATCCCTCTATTGATAGGGTTCCTGGGTAAAATATCCCTATTAAATAATGGAAACTAAGCTACCTCAGTAAAATCACGTCCGAAAAGGTATCCCACAACTTCAGTTCTTCGGGACGTCCGGAAAGCTATCCCACAACTTCAATTCTTTGGCACATCTGGAAAGGTATCCCATAGCTTCAGTTCTTTGGCACATTTAGAAAGGTATCCCAATATGGTAGCCAACATGTTCAACGAGACTAATGATTTGGTTTGCTTTAGTGTAAAGTGGAGAGTGACATTCCACCTATACCTCCAGAACTAGTATTTCTACTTTCCCTCCTAAGGGATATCCCCTCGGTAAATCAGTGTCAATTGTGCTAATCAAAGAGGATTTTCGCTCCTTAAAAGACAACAAGTATGTCTCAAATGTACAGAAAAAGGGGATGTTGTTTGGATTCCCATCCCCAATGTCCTACCTATCTACCAAATTATTTTGGCTCCCCAAGTGGGGTTAAATGTGTGTTCAATTAAACCGGTTTTAGTCTCACTTGGAACTTAGGGAGCGAGTTGTGTGCACAAGTGGTGTGTGTAAACCAGATATATATAGCCAATAAAATAAATTCTAAAAGGAAATAATAAATGATTCTATGTAAAACCAAATCTTTCATTCATCATTTCAACTAAATGTCAGCACTTCTCTTTGTCATTAACTACAAGAAGTGATTTATTACCATATAAGTCATAGAAACAAAAAACTATGCATGCCAAGAGGGAAGCAAAAATTAGACTAATTTCTATAACATTTTATGCAGAATTTTCAAAAGAAAAATACAAATTTGAATTCTTATCGAAAAAATAATTGATATAAAAAAAACCACTCAATTTCGAGTCCCGGAGGCCAAGATATATGAGTTTGAAAATGTGTAATTTTTCAGTAGATTTCTGTACGGACAACAAATTTGAAAATGATATATCTCCACACTATGTGATCAAATTGTGACCAGATTAGTGTCATTGGAAGTTAAGATATTGAAGAGGAATATTATGGAGATGACCGTTCTCAAAAGGCATATTCAATAATAAAATGCTCTATTAAAGGATTGAATTGCTCAGTTTTAGGAAGAGGTTAAGTGGTTAAAAAGTGAAAACCAAAAATCAATCAAGATGGCCAGAAAATGGTACCTGAGAGCCAAAACTATCTATTTGAAAAATAGGAAGCCTCAAGTGAAATGAAGACATTCTTAGCCTTCTTCTATGCTATATTTTTTGGTGCATTTGGCCACTTAGGATTGAATTGATTCATACCAACCCAATTGAAGAAGTCTCACAATTTTGAGGACATTATGTGTAGGAATATTATTCTCTTTATTTTGCATGAGGACATGCAAATCCTCAGGTTTGTGGGAGATGTAGGGTCTTTGAATTGACCACTTTTGGCATATCTATGGACACTATTTTTCCTCATTTTCTTGTGAATAACCCTCTTATATCACCTATATTAGCCTAATTCCCTATGTCACAAATTCCCCTTTTTGAAAATGCTCTTGGATTGTGAGAGTATTGTAAAAATTGAGGAAATAAATCATATTTAACCTTTCGAAAATGAAATTGATTATAAACAATATTCTCATTGTGTAATTCTTCCTATGTAATAGCCCGATGGTAAGTCCCAGACATATCTGATTTTGTTATTTTCTTTTATGGTAGAACCAGGTGCCTGAACCATGGACCATGAATATTATTATATTAGCATGCTATTTTATTATTATATAACTACCTATAACTAAATGATGGCTCAACATGGAAGAAAACATGGTCAGGGGGTCTTGGATTCCATATGTGAAGGGGTTGGGGTAAGGAGTTGTGGCTAACCCTAATGGCACTCAATGTTTCCTAATTTTGATGTGATGGGACTATGGGGTCCTAATTTGTCCAATTAATGTTTCGCATGCACTATTGTGCCCTCACTGGAGAGAATATTCCTTATCTGGATAATTGTGGGGCCCACTTTCACTGCACTCTTGTCTTGTGAGCCTATTTGGGTAATTTGAACTTATCTTCAGTCAATTTGAGTAATTTCCAATTAAATTGAGTAAATGACAATTAATTTCAATTAAATTGAGTATAATTGAGTTACTATTAGTTAAATTGAGTTAATTTAAGTTAAATTGAGTTAATGTTAGTTAGTTTAAGTTAAACTGAGTTATTTTCAGTTAAATTGAGTTAAATTAAGTTATTTTCAGTTAATATTGAGTTAATAAGATAAATTCAATTCATCCTTAGTTAACTCAAGTATCTTTGGGGTCATATCAAATTATCCTAGAGGCATGAAAGTGTTTTTATACAAATTTGAGTCTTTAGGTAGAATTTGAGTTGCATGCATGCATGGGGAGTGATTCATGGATAATTAAGAGTTAGTCAAGGCATATTGGAGCCAAATTTGATGAATTCGATTTCATCAGGGACTATGAGCATCTTTGTCATTGTTCTAGAGTTAGTCTCAGTGGATTCAAGTTACTTAATTGAGAACTTGAATGAGTCAGTCAGTGGTTTTTGGAAGCCCTAGTGATTGGGAGTCTTTCCTTAGTGGTATGGATTCCATCTATTGGAGGAAGTTCGAATGGGTCTAAGGGGATTCGAAATTCTATAGAATTCATTCCTTCATTCATTGTTGAGTCTGCTAGTGAGGGAAAAGGTTGATCTGACAAGAATTGAAAATGCCAAAGAGTGTTTTTGAATAGGATTTTGCACACATTTTGCACCAAGTTTGTCTTGCAGGTTTATGAATATATTGTAAGGGAGGATTTTAGGGATTCTGGCAAATCTATTCTCCACTGAATTTGAATGCTATGGTAGGGATTCAAATGGTGATTTTGGACTTGGAAGTTCCATAAGTGTTGTGTCAAGATGAAGAGAGTAACCTCACTGTAGCTTTGTCTGGCAGGAGAGGGAGGAAATAATGTGCAGAAAACTCCATTGTTGTGCTTGCATTCCATGAGACGGGGTACAATCATGAGTCATTCTTCCAGCCAATCTTTTGCAGCGAGGATTGAGCCTCACCAATTACTATTAAGTCTCCTTTAGAGACTAGCCACCTCTAGAGTGAATTACTTTAGCATATGATCATTTGGTCCGAGAGTAATATAATATGATCACATAATCTAACAAATATTCTGCGTATAATATGATATGATATATAATTAAAGTTAACACATATTGACCATGTAGTAAAGATAAGAGATAAAGATAAATTCATAGAGAAAAAGATAATTCGAATTGCTCATGAGATGACTAAGTGAACTCGAATTGTTAAGATTTAGTTAAAGACACAATGTATGCCTCAGTCAATTAGAGAAATCTAATTGATCACTACAGTGATGTTAACAAGAAAGAATCAATTAAAGAGAGTTAACTAAGTGTTATTTCATGATGACACTTATGTTAAACTAAAATACAACACTTATGTTAAACTAAATTATGACACTTGAGTTGGGACACTTGCATGATGACACTTAGTTAGCCACCTAACTAAGTGGGAAAGCTTTCAGTTAAGAGGCGAGTTCATCATAAGACTCGATTCAGTGAGTTAATGCACTGCATGAGCAGTGGGGTGCTCTTCTTCATGCAAGATTGATTCATCCAGATGGAGGGCGAGTTCGTCATGAATTCAAAAGATAAAAATAGAATCCAATGCATGTGAAGAACATATAAATATGTTATACAAGATTGATGAATTCAATGTGAAGCAAATTCTCTTCTTCCTTGAATTCAAGGAACTTCTATTTGTGCAAGATAATTCTCCAAGAAGGCAATTGACAGTTTTTACATGTGATGCACCATTACCCATGCAACCATTCCCTACAACTTGCATGGAAATGATTCTTTCTTGTTATTAATGTGCTGGGAACATGGCAAGTTGATACAATTGATCTCTATTCTTTATTGCTCCATATTCTCTCTTATCTAGTACCTAGGGTGCCGAAAGCAATATGCTATTTTGTAAAAGACATTATCTACTATCTATCATAATTATACTCTGAAGATTTGTTGGGGGTTTTCATCCTCATTGTTTTGAGATTTTTCCCCGGGGTACATCTTGTGTTATGGTTGATTGTTTCATGTGGTTGAATGGTTCATTGATTCAAGTATTAAGTATTTCCTCACTTAAGGTTTTAAATTTCAAATCTCATCATATTTGCTAAAAAATTAACATGGCATAATGTTGGAATCCATTTAATACTGAGAGGAGGGTGAATCAGTATTAGCGCAGTTATGAACAATTTTTAACTTCTTAACAGATTAATATGAACTTAATCTTTATAATCAATTATGCATCCATCAAAAATAAGATATTCATCCACATATCCTCAAATCACATAACACATAACACAAAGCACGCATAATTTTAACGTGGAAACCCAAATGGGAGAAAACCAAGGAATTCTCTTTTATAATGAAAATATTACATTCAAGGAATCACCAATTGGAAGGAGGCACCGGCCCCCTGGTTTTAGAAGCACCAACCTGAAGGAAGCTACATATCCATGTGTTCTCTAGCACCAACTGGAAGGAGGATACAAACCCCTAATCCTTTCCTCATCCTACTACCCCGATATATAGGAATAAGATATTTCCTTGCTTTACTTCTAATACATGCACACTTTAGATGTTCTGATATTTGTTATGTTGTGCACACCTTCTATATGTTGTAGTATTGTTTTCACTTTGATGGATACACCACTTTAATTCTAATCAAGATGGATATAGGTGGCCACCCACCTATTCCACTTGCTCAAAACAATTTTCCATTTTGGTAGTTTTCTAGTAATATTTCTACGATTTTTTGGGTCCTAAACTTTCGGGGCCGTTTTGAGGACCTAAACGACATCTTTTGGCGATTTGGGGGGCCAAATTATTCCCAATGGCATGCATTTGGTTCCAGCATAAAGTTCTAAACCTATGATAGACCTTTATAACGGGCTATCGAGCGCCCCAAACAAAGATCGTATGTAAATGTTATGACCCCGAGAAGTTGACTGTTCAACTAACCACCTTGGGGCCACATACTTTATGACGGTTCATCTTATAGGGTTATGTTTTTGGATGTTTGGGATTCTTTCCCTCATGCTTATGATAAATAGGCCCTTTCGGCCTCTCTTTGTATTCATTTTTCACGAATGAGCGTAGCCGCCACATCTCTTCTAAGAGATATAGCTACGACCATTCTAGCTACTTTTATTTTACATTTTGTTTTATTTCACTCATTTAATAGAATCCGAGTTTAATGTATCACTATGTTTCTTTCCATATATCTATGTATGTGAATATAGTTATGCTCTTTTATTCCATTCTCACATAAATCCATATCAGTGGTATCAGACCGTTGTGCTCTTGTGGTTTCTCATTGCATCCCCGACGAGATCTGAATATAGAGAGTTGGGTATCGAACTAGTTGAGCTTGGGGAAAACCCCTCTCGTCGGCCAAGCAGAATCACATGGAGGGGTAAGAAAAGAGAGATGACAGTGCAAGATATCCTATTAATTTGTTGCTTGAGGAATCCCTCACGCGACAGAGGAACGATATGATGGATAATTTCGCCCAAATCCTTCGAAGAGAGTCGGTGACGAAAAATGCACCTTCAACGAGCAACCGTTTCGGGGGTGCGACTCCATTCAAGGTACAAGTTAACTTTGACATTTACTTATTCGAAGGAAATATAGTGCAGATGCTTTGGAGAAATGGTTAAATCTGTTAGAGGTCTACTTCTCTGTTCAAAAAAATTTCGACAGTGAAAGTATCACATTCACACTCCTTAAGTCCCTCCCCCCTATCAAAGAATGGTGGGATGGGTACTACGAGAGGCAAGCAAGAGAAGATTATGAACTATTCAGGATAGACCCCACTTGGGCGGATTTTTTCGACATCGTCAAGGAGGATTTCTACCTAGTCGGAAACTATGATGACCAGTACACCAAGTGGACAACTTTGTGCCATGAGAGAGACCAAACAATTCCAGAGTTTACCAACATGTTCCATAGCCTATTCTCTAAACTAGGTATTAGAGACTCTGAACGACACTTGGTCCTAAAGTACCATAGTGGCCTGCAAAGGTACATTCAAATGAAGATGGATTTCCTGGACATATCCTCACTAGGATCAACTTATCAATATGATGTCAAGATTGAGCAAAAGTTTAGGAAAAAGAACAAGCAGGATTTTGGGTCTGCAAATTAGCAACAAAAGCCTAGAATAGGTGGACCTAATTCACAAGGCAAAGGACAAACCAAGGATAGCAAAATCCCCGACAACTATTCCAAGCTGCATGTAAAGAAGGGTAATGGGAAATTGAAGAAGGACACTGGAAAGTGGTGCGAATTACATAAGAGCCCCTAGCACAACACTGATGAATGCCGCTCAAAACAATCCTTGTTGGCCGAGATGCAATCGCCAGATCAAAAATCTGACTCAGACTCTGATGTAGATAAAGAAAGGGGAAAGAAGATCATTGACACGGAACCGAGTGCCACCATCGCAACCACAAAGATCCAACCAAAAGAGTAAGAGGAGCCAGAGGAATGGGAGTGCCTCTTCGATTCTCAACTATGGGTACACGAGACTCCACTACATTTCATTGTTGATAGTGGTAGCCAAAAGAACCTCATCTCAGTCAAGGTCATCAAAATATTGAATCTTCTGATGGCTCCACATCCCAAATGATACAATATTGGTTTGCTGATCCAGGGACGAGATATTTGCATCGGTCAACAATGTCGCCTCTCCTACGACATCAAGCCCTTCAAAGATAAGGTAATGTGTGATGTTGCCCCGCAGGAAGTTTGTGATGTTCTTTTAGGAAAACCATATATGTGGAAATGTCATGCTGTGTATGAGTCTAGACCTCGTTGTGTCATTATTATTTTGGGAAAGAAACTCTACAGGATACCAGAGACACTTCCCACTGCTGCAATGTCCCTCATCACTAATAAGAAGTGCAAGAAGGTAATCTCCCAGATAGGGAAATTCATCCTCTTCATGGTTCATTCTGAAGGAGAATGAAATATCGCAACAACATGCACCACCTCCACAAAGAGCCCCTATGCACAACAGAAACATGTGAACAAGATCATGGAAACATACAAGGACATATTCACCACACATGTTGGGGTGCCAGTACATTGCAAGGTCAAGCATCCCATTGATTTGATACTTGGAATGCCTTTTCCTAACGTGCCAGTAAACAGACATTCCCCTGTGGAAAATGAAGAAATCAAACGCCATATTCAAGATTTAATCCAAAAGGGTCACATTTGACCCAGCTCCTCACCTTGTGGGTGCCCAATTGTGTTGGTAAAGAAGAAATATGGGACATGGCGACTCTGTTTTGACTGTCGAGCTCTAAACAAGATCACAGTCTAGAATCGGTATCCCATTCCCCGGATTGAAGACCTTCTTGACTAGCTCAAGGGTGCCAAATATTTCAGCAAGATTGATTTGAAGTCTGGTTATCATCAAGTGCCAATTGAGCAGACCAATGTCTGGAAGACTACCTTCAAATATCGGGAAGGCATTTTTGAGTGGTTGGTCATGCCTTTCAGATTAAATAATACTCCAACAACCTTCATGAGGATGATGGACGATATCCTATGACCATTGACCATTTATTTTGTGGTCGTATATCTAGACGACATCCTCATCTATAATAGAAAATGGGCATAACATTTATAGCATATCCACCAGGTCCTCAACACACTGCGACAACATGAGTTATACGCCAATCTAGATAAGTGATCATTTGGAATAAAGAGGGTTCAGTATCTTAGATACAAGGAAAAACATGGTGTTCATGTGGATCCATCCAAGATCCAAGCCATTGGCGATTCTCCAACCCCGAAAACTTTCACAGAGCTTTGCAACTTCCTAGGCCTTTCCAACTTCTATCAAAGATTTGTGTTGGGATTCTCTAATATTGCTTGGTCCCTTATCTAGGTGACAAAAGGGGGATGTAAGGCGAAGTTCATTTAGTCCAAGCCACAACACCAAGAATTTGAGGAGCTGAAGCAACGCTTATGTTTGGATTTCGTGCTTTCCCTACCATATCTGCAACAACCCTTTGAGATTGAGACTGATGCTTCAGACTATGTTGTTGGTGAAGTCCTCACTCAGCATGACCATCCAATGGCATATCAGAGGGAGAGACTTTCAAATGCATCCCGTAAGTACCCCACCTATGACAAGGAAATGTATTCCATTGTCCAAGCCTTCCCCCAATGGAAGCAATACATCCTAGGAAAAGACACGGTCATCCACACTGATCACAAGCCCCTACAGTTCATGCAAATCCAAGGAAAGTTACGGAATGACCGCCACCAGAAGTGGTCCACTTACTTGCAACAATTCCATTAGAACATTAAATATAATAAGGGAAACACCAATCGAGTCATTGATTGCCTCATTCGACCTCTAGTATCAGCACTGACCATGGTGCTCAACTCTTGTGGCCATGAGGCCTCCATGTGGCCTCAACTATATAGCAGTGATCCTGAGTTTTCTCCCATCTATAAAGCCCTATTTGTAGGTACACCTGTGGTAGAATTTCATATCCAAGAAGGGTTTCTATGCCACCTGGTCCATCTCTGTGTTCCTTCAAGCGATCATGCGAAGGTGATTTGGGAAGCGCATTACAGTCAGGTGGTAGGGAACTTCGGAACCGAAAAGACAGTGGCCATATTGTAGAAGTATTTTTATTGGCCAAAGCTCCAACAAGATGTTAGTTGATACATCAGATCCTGCATTGCGTGCGCCATCGCGAATCTTGCCATAAAAAAGTAGGGGTTGTACACCCCTCTACCCACTCCTAATGGAACTTGTAAATCCATCTCCATGGATTACATGTCTGGACTACCTTCAACCAAGCATGGTAATGACTGTGTGATTGTGGTCGTGGATCACTTCTCTAAGATGTCCATTTTGATAGCTTGCAAGAAGAACATCTCTATCGAAGCCACTGCTAAGCTCTTCCTCGAGCACGTTTGGGTTCATTTCGGGATGCCAAAAACTATCATATCAGATCGGGAAAACAGGTTCCTAAGCACTTTATTGTCCAACCTATGGTCATTGATGGATACCAAGCTCACTAAATCGACTTCCTTCCACCCCGAGAAGGATGGAAAAACAAAGGTAGTCAACATGATGATTGTGCATATTCTGAGAATGTACAATTCTAAACATCCCTGCACATGGGATGAGAGCCTTCCTTATGTTCAACATAACTATAACAAAGCTCTTCATAGCTCTACCGACCACAATCCTTTTTAAGTGTGCCTGGGTTTCCAACCACTGGCCCCAATTGATGTATCTCTGACCATTGCATCCACACAGGAGGAATCTTCCCATGATTAGACTTAGGCTGATAAGGCCACCAGATTTGTTTAACGAGTCCAACACATCCGCCAACAGGTCCATGACATTTTGGAAAATGCCAACACTAAGTACAACCAGTGACATGACCAACATCGGGTTCCACACAAGTTCCAGGTGGGTGATAAGGTTTGGTTACATTTGAAGAAAGAGAGGCTCACATGACCCCATCGAAAGCTTCATCCACTCCGATATGGACCATACAACATCACTAAGGTAGTTGGTGGCAATGTCTTCGAATTAAGCATTCCTCCATTCCTTGGCCTGCACCCAGTATTCAATGTGGAGCTCCTTAGCCCATATTTTCCAGCATTGTTGGACACCTCGGAGGTGGCGGAGCAATTGAAACCTACATAGCTTAATCCTGAATGCATGGAACAGTAAACTATTGATCAAATCATGGACACATAGGTTAAGGGAACCCACTAGCAAAAGATCCAATCATGTCGGGTTTTCAAAGCAGGGAAACTACTCCACCAAGGCAAGTGGCTCACCAGTAGTCAAGTTCAGCAGAAGTTTCCCCATTTGACGGGGGAATTCAATGAAATGGATACCATTGCTTCCTAAGGGGGGAGGACTGATCTAGATGGATATAGGTGGCCACCCACCTATTCCATTGGCTCAAAACAGTTTTCCATTTTCGTAGTTTTCTAGTAATATTTCGACAGTTTTTCGGGGTCCTAAACGTTCGGGGCCATTTTGAGGCCCTAAACGACTTTTTTTGGCGATTTGGGGGGCCAAATGGTTTCTAAAGGCATGCATTTGGTGCTAATCAAAATTTGTAAATTTCAGATAGACCTTTCTAATGGGATATCGAGTGCCCCAAATGAAGATCGTATGCAAAAGTTATGACCCCGAGAAGTTGATTGTTCAACTGACTACCTTGGGGCCGCAAACTTTATGATAGTTCATCTTCCAGGGTTAAGTTTTTGGATGTTTGGGATTCTTTCCCTCATGATTATGATAAATAAGCCCTTTCGACCTCTCTTTGTATTCAACTTGTCACGAATGAGCATAGCCGCCACATATCTTCTCAGAGATATAGCTACCACCATTCTAGATGCTTTTAATTTATAGTTTGTTTTGTTTCATTCATTTAATAGATTTCGAGTTTACTGTATCACTGTGTTTCTTTCCATATATCTATATATGTGAATATATTTATTCTCTTTCATTTCGTTCTCACATAAATCCATATCAACTTCTCATTCCACTCAACACTTCACTTTAACTTCAACACTTTACTTCAACTAACATCACACATTTTATACCATGTGTTGCTTCATCAAATTCTGTAGTCTACGCCAAGGTTCAATATTTCGTTCTGCTACTGTGCTACCACATTCTACAACTGATACTGCGCATCAATTGATAACTTGATGTTCTGATACTGCGCATCAGTATTATATGGAACTGTTCACCTTCTAATATATGTTCGTTCTATTTAGGTTCCATAGTCATTTAGACAATCCACAACTTGCTGTGCATTATATGATTCTTCTTTTATGCTTAACGCACTTGGCTCATATCATTCTCATCATGACGTGCATACTTGATTATGTTGCAACTCTATCTTTTCGCAGCTGATGGAATTGCTTACATTGCACAAATCACACTACAAGGAAAAGGACCTATAGCGAAGGTCATACCGAATTTTTTTAGTGTTACAAGATTGTAAAAATTTGTAAAAAATACCTCTGCTACGTCCTCCTCCCATGGTAGCAAATGTTTTATGGAGGTCATAACAGATACAGTTTATAACTAAAAAATACTTGGCGGCTAGATTTTTTAGTGGAGGTTAGTTTATCAGTGTGCACAATAGAAATCAAGTGCACTGATCCATCTCCTACCATGATGCACTAGTGCAGTATGATAAGAGCAAATTCACTAGTGCACTCAACCAGAACAGGCACCAGAAAGAATCAAATTTCAGCATTGCACCAGTGTCTTAGTATACTATATATGCATCGGTGCATCTGTACAACATAAATGCACCGGTGCGATATTTTATATCATATGCACTATACTTTTTCCCATCATATTTAAGTTTAACAGTGTAGTACATTTATCTGTTCGCACCGGTGCATTTCATACACAAATGCACCGATGAATTTAATAGTCACGAACCCATCAATGCTTACAAAATATCAACATGGCCCAGTCCATTTTAACATATGGAATGCACTGCCAGGCTTAAAAACTAAAAACCGGTGGGCATAAGATTCGATTGTTCTCGGTGCGCATAAGAAATCTACATGCATTGGTGCGATACATAAAATCAAATGCACCGATGCTTAATGTTATAAATGCACAAGTGCTCAATGTTATAAACACATCGGTGTGTAGGTTTATTTTATATGAACCGGGGTGCAATGGTAGCTTAAATGTACCGAATATGATTCTTTGAAGAATGGCGACTAATATTTCATTAAAATATATAGATTATATTTTTTATTTTTTAATCCATTATTCATCTTAAATTGCAGTATTTGTTTATAGTAAAATTCATTTCAATTGTAATTATTGAAATTGTTTGTTTTGATTAATTTCTCATATCATAGATGCAAGAATCTATTGTATTATTTAATCATCCATACATTTAATTACCAATGTACAATTTACGACTACTATATGGAACTAAATAATTTATTTTTGGTCCATCTTGAATGAATATACACATTTTTTTCTTGGAAAACAAAATTACCAATGTACCATTTCACATGTAACATTGGACAATAATATTGAAGAATGCAATACAATAAAAAAGTTTATTTTATTATATATCAATAATATTGCCTTTGTCATACAAAATATGACAACATAGAGAAAACAATAATCAAAATGTCAACATGCATGAAATTATTGTTACACTTATTGGTAACTCGTCTTTGAATTCAAACACTATGTCCAGTACATTATTATACAAAATGTTTGATTTTCACACACAATTTTTTCCAAATATACAACAAGCTACAACAACTTGCATTAACATCAAAATTAAATACAGGGCATCATTCTTCGCTGGAACTATTATCAGTCCTCAAGCCACTTGCATCAATTGGGTTTTTTGGACAAATTTTTGTTCATTGGATCGATTGTTTTCCTCTTCTTCAGCTTCCATACGCAAACATAAAAATAAATTCTACTGAGTGTATCTATATTGCCAATGGGAATAATGAAAAATAAATAGATAGTATACATTAATGTAAATTGGAAAGCGGCATACCATAGAAATAATCAACTCATGAAAGATACACATTCTCTCAAAACCAAATATAATGCCTTCTATCAACAAGTCTTATGTTGGATCCACTCTATACTTTGTTTCCTACAAGTGTTATGCCCTGTCACAAATGATATATTTAATATAATTTTTTGTTGTTGTTTTATTAATTATAAAATGAGACAAGTAAAACAACATAGAGGCTTGCAAAATCCACAATTAATTTTTGATATGCCAACATATACTAACAACCCTTGCTTAAGCCAATGTCAATCAATTCTTCTGATGGATCCTCTTTGTATGTTAACACTTGTTTGAAGGCATGCCGAGATTTCTAGTGAAATTTAAAAAAAAAAAAAAATATACGAATCATAACTACTCTAAAATATTTATTTTTTAAAACGAAATAAAAAATACTCACAAACTTTGCTATCAACCCCTTTTTTCCTTGTTGTCCTATCTTCTATGATGATTGGGTTACATTTTCTTTTCTTTTCTGCAACATAACAATTGAAAATTAATATTTAATGTTCAATGAATTAATGAAATGTATAACATAAACCTAAAAACCAATGATTTCATCCATTTGAAGAACGTTGGTGTTGAGATGGCTCTTCCTGCGATGCAATTATGTCCATTTCCTTGACCATCTCCTTGTACACTTTCTTGGACATCCCTACTGGCACATTTCACATATCACCTCATTCATCCTTTGGGATTCTCATACTCTTCCTGAAAATGTAAAATGACATTAAACTATTTCTATATTGATATGAAAAATAAATATGATAGAATTAAAATTATTGAATGAATGACGCTTTGTAATAGTTTTAGATACATATTCTACATATACATGTTTAGGAATATTACCTTTTGAATGATTCCTTTTTGTTGTTGTATGTTTTTGCTATTGTAATCCTGACAGGTCTCATTAACCATTTATCTAGGAATGCCTTATTGTAGCCACAACAGATCCCATCTAACCAAAATAATATGGGATCCCCAGTTTCAGTTTGCTTGAAATTACTATTTTTTTGAAGTTATTTAATTACTTGTTTACAACTTGTTTGAATGTTGCTAAACCACACTTACACTCATATTTTAAGAAAATTAAGTTTTTTTGCACTTAACCAGCCCGTTAATTTGTTTTATGGATATATATAAAAGTAGGAAGTCCGGGCTAAATTCATCTAATTTTTTTTAAGTATCCCGACTCCCAATGCCTGACTCCGAAACTAAAAAAGCTTTTGCGGGAGTTGAAAGTCGGGGCATGATGATCTCCATGCACGATCTTCATCCCGACTCCCAACCCCCAAATTGTCAACAAGTATGAATTTGCGGAAGTCGGAAGTTGGGGTGGTTAATGCTTTATTGCATTTTTTCATTCCGATTCTCGACTTCCAACTTTTAAATAAACATAATAGAGGAAGCCGACAATCGACAGGTTTTTGTTTTGGCACAAGATTTTAACTGTGACTTCCGACTCTCGACTATTGTGTAACCATGAGTGCGGAAGTCAGTAGTTGACACGTTTTCACCCATACATCAAACTTTACCCTGTGACTCCTGAATCCCAATTCTCACGAAGTCCCACATCAGCAATCCCATTCATCCATTTAAATTTTATATCTCCTTGAGCATGCCAAATATTTTGAATTATGTGCTGACTAGTGAAATCGATCGCTAGTTTAAAACTTAACCGTCGATCCTATTTTCCAACTACTCCAATTAATGCTTAGTTAATGATGATCTAACATAATCTCTACTTAACCAAAAACTAAATTTCTATCCGCTACATCATAGTAGCTTCTCGCTCAAGCACCCCAGTATCCCTACATTTGGCATTCGATACTTTCTGAATTAGCTCAATTTGCTTGTCCATTTAGTAGGTATGGTTTAGCTATTATCATGCCGATAAATTTTTAGCATTTTTGGTTACTTATGTTAGTTTCTAATTCATGCAGGCATAGTTTTCTTAACATGGCTAGGAAGACTAGGTCCAAAGGTGCAGTTGAAGAGTTGAAGTTCAAGTATCCTAACTTTAGGTTCTACTCAGAAACAAATGCCATAGTTTCAGATACTATCTATCTCGATTGGTCGAGGATTTACAAATTCTTTTACAGGGACGATTTCTTCGAATTTAAGGACGATGCCCCAATTTATCAGAATATCAGCAACTCCCAGTTGCATGCAATTGCTGCACATCCCAAAGTAATGCCATTCACATACCTGGTGAAATGGATGATCGATTACGCCGATATCCCAACCATCACTTTCAGGTATTCTGACTAGTACGTCTACACTTCTTTCAAGCCATATATTTTTACCAGGATTTACGTCTTAAAGACTCCTATAAGTAGTTGGTCACACGAGATTTCATTAGAGCATTCAAGGCCAAGTACGAACTTGATGTGATTCTTAAGTCTTGGATGGATGACCTGGGCACATTTGTCCTCATACCTAACAGGAAATACTCTATTGATATTCTCAGAGAGCCTTACAAACTGCTTGTGGCTATGCTATGCCGATTCTATGGAGCCGAGACCTGCTAGTAATTCAAACTGGAATGGCCCCCCTTGGCCCATTACATCACTACTGCAGGTAAGATATTCAATTGGGCTCAAATATTTTCTGCCACGTTCCAGGATGCCACCGCGACAGTGCAAAAGCGACATCAGTTAAAAAACCCTGATTTTTCATGTCGGCATACATGATGGACATCATGTGTGCATCCTTTTCATATACTACAATGAATTGGAGTTGGACTAGGGAGAAACCCCCCATTCATATCTACTGCTAAATTTTATGGGAAGAAAATTTTGCCCCTCATATATATGACATTTGTGACATTCATCAGTGCAATTTACTATGCCATTTTAAAAAGGGCTTCTCCTAGAATTTCATAGGATACCCTTTCCCCAATTTCCACTATGGGAGACTGGTATATAGGAGAGCAATTTACCTACATTAGTATTTGGGGGAGAAAATTATTTCACCTCCCCCCAAGGATTGTCCCAGACTGAATGGTTCTCTCAGAGGTAGCTTTCCAAACCATGTAAGAGGGAGTCTATGGCCAGTGTCATTACTAAAAAAGGAGAGCTTGGCCCAAATTTCCACGATATATTGGACATCCGTTCATTTAAAATGCAACCCGATGGGATTACTCTAGCCAAAGAAATTGATAGTGTCAATATAGGTTTGCAGTTAAAAGAATACATGACCCAAAAGGTCTTATAGTAGAGCATTTTGTCCAGGGCCACCTCAAGAATTCTTATGTACATGAAGTCCAACCAGATGACTTCATTAATCAAAATGATCATTCTTTTGAGGAAGTGCTTAGTAGATGATCACCTAACCTAGATCAAAGGATTCTGATACATGAAGCACGACAATAATAGAAAGTTAGAGTATTGGGATAAAGGAACATGTTCTTCCAACAACAACAAGATGTTGCTAGGGAAGCCTTGGAAGCTGCCAATAAAGCTATAGTTTTGAGCTCAGCTACATCTCAGTCCATCACACATCTAGAGATTGAAAACATGTAGGTAAAGAAGCCAATATTATAAGGTCCTTCCACCACTCCTATCCAAAATATGAACCTACTCATACAAAATACCCAGGCTTTCCAAATTAATCATCTAGTCGTACTCAATTTGTTTATGATGCTTCCTCTATCCCAAAGACAATTTTTTATGTTCATGTTAAAACTGAAAATTAAGCTAAACTAATATTCAATCCTCCTTTGCATACCTCTACTAGTGAAATCATTGATTTTGAAAAATAACAACCTATACAGGTAATCCATCCAACACCAGTCACTCAGGAACCATCACAACCATATGTTGATAAATCCCCCCAAGTTGTCAATGGTAATATCTCTCACCAATCCCATGATAGTGGTATGCCATACAAACCCACTGTAGATGACCCTATGCAACTGGATATATCCAATACACCTCATAACTCATCTTCTACACTCAACCCTTTTGATACAACCACACAGGTTTCTGATCCAACCACTACCACTACATTGGATACTTTAGCTGATCCCACCTCTCCTTGGCAACCTACAACTACTCAACCTAGTATTTCATTAATTTCAAGTGTGACTCCTTCACAATCTTAGACTGATACTCAAGTTTCCGTACTTCTTTCTGCCACCATGTCTACCACGTCTTCCTCCTCTTAACTTGATCCATTGATATCCCATAACCCATCCCAGTCCATGGCTACTACTATGAGTCAAAATGTTCCATTTTTTCCATCTACTAGGTTATTGACTTCTACAACATAGGAAATAACATATTTTGGTGAAGATGATGTGGTAGTCCTAGGATATTATTACTTCAATAAAAGAATAAAGGCAATAATAAAAAAGTCACCAAAGAGTACCACCTAAGGGCAGGTTCAAGTTGGACCAACTCCAAATCAAATTATTTGGAAACAAGACACACACGGTCCTCAAAGAGAGGCAATTGAGGTTGTTTCTACCATGGGAGATTTTGCTGGAGCTAACTTTGATGATGTGACTACTTTGAATGCTACACTGGAAGAAGAAAAACTAAAAAACTTAGCACTACAAGCATAGAAGGATTCCCTTCAATAGATTTTGGCTAGACAAATTGAAGATTTAAAGCTGATCATAATGCTACCCTACAAGATCTTCAGAATAAAATCCAGAAACTCACACAACAAAAGCAAATTGCTGAAGAAAAGGTAATAAAGAAAGCAAATGC
The DNA here is from genome assembly GCA_027924585.1 of Larix kaempferi. NCBI lineage: Eukaryota > Viridiplantae > Streptophyta > Pinopsida > Pinales > Pinaceae > Larix > Larix kaempferi. Next base: position 12,720,010 of record BSBM01001051.1, on the reverse strand, counting down.
CTTGGCTGATCTCAAGGTTCAGCTGGAAGAAATAAAAGAACAAAGTGCCTTTTCTAAGTTTTTCAAATTGAATGTTCATGAACCCAAAGAAGAATATATCTCCTGTAACATTAAGCTCAAGCATACTCAGACTCAGTATTTTTTGGGCCTTAATGAAATTCAATATGCTTTAATGCATTTGAACGCTTAAAATACCTTCTAGATAACCATGTGGACAAAAGGAAGATAACACACTCAGCCTATGAACAGTTCTGTTAGTGAAAAACACACTTGAAGAATATCCCAAAAACTATTCCTCATCTTGATCAAGTGAAGTTAATGAGAACCATAATTTCCATCAAGACTTGGGGACTTGTATATGATGAAGTTGTTCAGATGATCGAAAAAGGGAAGAAAATATGTTCTAGACAATGGATGCTGACATATAACCATTTGGAGAGCATATAAATTCCTGTTTTGGCTAAGTTCGAAGACTTGGTTCCAACTAAGCATAGGCTTACTAAGGTGGATGAACAAAGGGATAAAACTGCTCAATCTATACGTGATTCCACTGAACTAGATATTTCTCTTTTCAGGTCATTCATTTTGGTTCCTAATCAGTTGGAGATTACCCTGCAGAGTGTTCTAGATTCATGGTCTAAGATCCACAATAAGTATATTAAATCCTATTTATGCAAGGCCTAGCTACAACTTGAGCATGTGGATTATCCTAATGTTAACCACATTCTAGATGTATAGGATGCATGAAAAGATCACATAACCAATCCAAATCAGGGAAACTAGATTTGCATCCGTTAGATGTAGGATAGTTGGTATTCTTTTGTGGATCTATGGCCTAACTTATGATGGTATTTATTTTGATCTACAAGAGGGTTGGAAGAAAGGGGAACAAGCTATGGAAGCTATGATGTAATTTATTGTATCAGTTATGTTGGGAAAATATGTCTCTCAAAGACATGATTGTAATGTCTTGCAAGCCTATTAATGAAAGATTGACCTGGCCTACATTTGGTTTCTACATGAATGAAGATAAATTTTTATTTTCTGATGTTGTTCCTTTGTACTCATTTAAGCTATTGAAGTCTCAAATGTTAATGTTCATTAGAGCTCAATTTGAAAGTTTTCAACATTGATGTTTTGTGGTTGCGGGTTAATCTGAATGTCTTTTGATTATTTGTGTTAGTCAAATGTTTTCTTTTGGATGAGTAACATTTTGAGAAGTTAATTTATCATTAATTAATTTCTTTACTTTATTTATTAGTTTAGATGTTGTTGTTGGTTTTTTTTTTTTTTTTTCTTCTGTAATATTAAAACTAACTCGATCATTTTATGTTTCAGTTGATTTTCGCCAGTGAGGGTTTTATGAAATAGGAGGATTTTTCTCCCTATTTTGTATATTTTGGAGATATTATCAGTAACATAACCTAACAATTAAGCTAATTCTCTTCAGGCAGTTGTCTCTTCTTGGAAATTGGCGTTTATTCTCTTCATTCGCATGTTAGGTTAGATAGGATCAATTTTTTTCTTATCCTAAGCCTCCCTTAAGGAGCGTACTAAAACTTAAACAAATACAACGAAGGCTTAAATCCATCTAAAGTGTTCATTTTCAACGACTGGGAAATAGACGAACCCTTGCGCAGAGTTCCTTGAATTTTCTAGATATGAGATCACTTTCCCTAATGTTTTCCCCCAACTCATTCCAGCCAGCTAACCAGGGGCGTCAACATGCCTCTTGTAGTTTACATATGACCCGATTCTTTGAATCATTTGATTGGTTTCTGTATTATAAGTGAAAAATACGTCTGGATGTTGTTTCCACTAAATCCGTCATAGTATTATAAAATTCTTTTCCCCTTCTGTTAAATTCCAGCACCACTCCAGATGAGATAATGACCAATTGATCATCATTTCCATCTTCCATAATTTTTTTCTTCTTATGATGACATTGAGTTATGTTTCTGTTAGTCCCTGCATAACATTGATCATATGAGAATTACGTTATTTGAAACAGATTCGTGAATATTCTTAATTAGGTAGATTATTACTCAAATTTCAATAAATTAAGTATATTATTACTCATTGCTTTGACTTATTTTTTGCCGAAGCAATGAGTTAATGTTTAGGTTTTTCTCTTTTAAACACTATTTATATTTATTTTTAGAACTTAAAATTTCCTCCCTTTTTTTAATTTAGGGAAAACAGGGTTTGTGTGATTTTTTTTAAATTTTGATTTTTGACACTTCCAGTGCGCCTGTTGTCAAGTCGTATCGGTGTGTACATACGTAAAACGCACCGTATTTCAAATAATTTTAAAACCTGTACGATGGTGCATGTAATGTTGGGCCGCACCAATGCACTTATATGTACAAAACACACCAGAATGAATTATTTTGTGACAATGCATGTGTAAATATCCGCTACCAAATGTAGCGGATGTTTTCCACCACTGGGGATTTTACGGATATGCATTAATGGTGCGTTTACATTGGTTACGCACCAATGCATCTAGTTTATGTTAACACACCGGTGCATTTATATATGAATAAACGTACTGGTTTATTTTGTAAATTTTTTTTTTTTATGCATCCACTTAAAATTATATATTGATACCAAATTTCCTTTTACTATTTAACCACACCAATTACAATATTTCATAGTATATATATATTGATTGTTGATTTGGTTCAAATACAGGAACAAAATTTTGTAGTATCAAATGGCCAATTATTCAGATTCCATCTCATACCATCTTATTCAATGTTCGACGATTTCTCCCATTCCATCCCCGGTAAGTTCAACTTTTATTTATTTTTTGACTACTTATTTGAATTTATGTTACTTATCCATGTGAATCTGAATATCGATTTATTTTATATTATAGGATCACGATTCGGGTTCTAGTTAGGATGCACAAGACATTCCACCAATTTCAAAATGTCCTAATCTCTTATCAAGATCAAGATACCGCAAGCAATTCGTGGTTGAAAATGGGAAGCCGCTTTACCCCGCCAATTGTAGTATTCCATATTCAAGTCACCATCTTGGTTCATCAACGATAATTTGTCGCAAGTTGGAACTCTTTTATGACACCGGATTAGTTTGTGGTTGTTCAAAATTTCAAGGGTTGAAGGAGAACCCTCGGCGTGTCACACTCACCCATTACACCAATGATAGATTACCTAATGTCAATGGTCTACTACCCCCTACTGCAGTAAAAAAACCAATACGTGACATAGAAAAGAAACACAAGAACACTTCCCTATGCTCTTTTATGAAAAAGTTGGAATTCAAAACAACTATGTCTCATCCTAAATTGACAAACCCCTCAGCTGATGTTTAGTCATCTAAAAGTTCTAGTGATCCAAAGTATGATATGAATTCCACCCAACCCATCTCTACTAGAATATCCAAAAAGTTGCATGTTTTGAGATCAAAATTGTCCAAGTACACACCGAGGTCCATCCAATTGTTAGAGGGTAGCGACACTTTCTCCCTTCTTGTGAATTTGCAAAGTAAATATCAAACTTATTACAACCATGATTTATATGGAAGGCTTGGTTGTCCTCTCTACCCGTGCCTGATGTGGGAATCAAATTCTCCTTTTGTGGTAATAGTTTTATGATTACCAAGTCTAATATAGATGCTTCAAATATTAGGTTGTTTATCCTTTCACATGTACTTGTTCCTCCCAAATAGTTAGTAGCACTTATGCCATTTTGCGGTCCTATATATTGTTGGTCTGATTATTTGAATATTGTTAAATACAAGCACATCATTTCCATGTATAGTATGTGCATGAATGGTTATGTTTCTAGAAACTTTAATAGGAAGAACCTATTTTATATAGATGGTCTTCCATGCAATCATGGGAACATTGCAGGGCTCGTAAATAGTTCTAGGCGCTCTTTATTTTCTCCAAATTGCTCATTTGAGGAACACTTCAATGACCATGAGTTCTTTATGAGAAGGAAAACATCCATATTTGTTGCTGTACATGCAATACGTAGTTTGTCTCTTGGTGACAAGTTGTTAATAAACTACAACTTCCGTATACCACCAACTGCTCGTTAGAGATGCCTTACATTGGGATTACTTTCAGACGTTCCCTTGGGGCGTAAGACAAAAACAAATTGATTAATTGTATTTGTTAATTTTCAATGGATTCATATTAATGTATTGCTCAGTTTGAAATTATGTTTTATAAATTGTTAATTTAATCTATAAACTCAAGTTGAAAATGTGTTGCTCAATTTTAAATTTTCATATTTAATGTGGAATTGATGTTAATTTATCTCTTAATCTAAATATATGCTTTATAAATTGTTTGCAGCTGAACATTTTCTACTGGAAGTGATTCTCATGCTTTTGTAATAATTATTTTCTATAATGCGAGATCAAACCAATTGCATTGTGGTTACTAACATCATTGATGTAATGTTCAATATTTTTGTAATCAAGATTCTGATGATGAGAAACCTTCCTACCATCTTCCGTTACACCCAAGTACAATGTCAAATCGAGAGAATGCTGAAAAAAGAGCGCAACTTTGAAATGAAGCATACCAAGCATGGTTGAATCAACCACCTATTTAATTTCCACTACGTCCATCCTCATCAAACAAGAACTCCTATAGTGATAGTAGTTCTTCACATGTTCGAAATGGAGGAAATGAGGTAGAGGTTGTTATGGACAAGTTATTATGACAAAGGAGTTCCATGTATGCACCATTGTTCCATACATTCCAGGACAATGAGCTAGGGGATGAAGCTCATATTACTAAAGCCTTCTTCGAAAGCCTTAAATTGGCTTCCACCACACCTCTATTTGGATCTAGTCGGTCAAATTCTACAAAGTTGGGGACACAAATGTTACTATACAACTTGAATGAAAAGTATAGCATGTCAGATGCATGTTTCTCAACAATGTTAAGGTAAATGACTATAAACTACATTATATTTTGAGTAATCTTGTGACACAATCATCATTGAAAATGGTTGATTTTATGAACCTTAAATGAAATTGTACATTTGTAATTCCCATTAACAGTAGGTTATTCAAAGACAAGCTACTTCTGAATGATAATGTATTTCCCAGTAGTTTTGCATAGGCAAAACAAAAGTTGAAAATGTTGGGTGTAGAGTACATATCTTATCATGCATGCCCCAATGATTGTATTATATATAGAGGAAAATATGCATACAAATCAATATGTCCAAAATGTTGGCATGACAGATACGAAGAATCGAATAAAAAGGATAAAGAACATGGTCCTCCTCATGCACATTCCTATAATCCCAAGGATTCAAAGGATCTTTCATTGCAAAGAATTAGCTATGCTACAGGGATGGAATGCATCGAACCGAAGTGAGGAAGGAGTTATGTGAATCCCAACAGATTCAATAGCCATGAAGCATATAGAGGATACATGGCCCGATAAATTCAAGGAGGAAGTACCTAGCCTTGGATTGAGCATATCCATTGATGGAGTCAACCCATATTCCCAACCAAACAACATCTATATTGTTTGGCCTATAGCAGTGATCAATAATAGTATCCCCCCATGCTTTTCCGTGAAGAATGAACATCTCCTGTTGGATTTTATAGTCCCTGGTAAGAAACAAGTGAAGAGTATGGATGTTTACCTACAACCATTGAGCGATGAATTGAAGGAATTATTTGGATGGATATAGGTATATGATGTGTCGAGATCCATCCCATCACAGAGGATTTTCACACTTTATGGCATATGTGTGTACACCACACATGATTATCCAGGGTTAGGAGTTTGTTCAGGTAAATATATTGTTTTATTTTTTTTATATTCAAAAAAATAATATTTCACATATTTAATTCGTTGCGAGTATATTCATCCTCAACACTAATGTGCTCTCTTTACTATAACATTGAAAGTCTTGCAACAAAAGGTTATTATGGATGTAAATGTTGTGGACCTTCTATGGAGGCTAGGTAGTCCAAATACCTACAAAATTTAGTGTAAGACTTCTCTAGGGTATTCCTCCCAGAAAACCACTCTTATAGAAGAGAAAAATCTTCTTTCAATGGTAAACGAGAGAGAACCCAAAGGCCTGAAATAATGACACCAGCTAACTATCTCAGGGCATATGATAGAGAGAAGGAGAAGGAATACACATATATGTTCGATTCAAATGTGCAACATGTGATCGATGATCCTGATTTCTTCGACACCTATGTGGAGAAAATTTCCATAGGGATGAAAATGAAATCAATATTTTATGAGCTCTCATATTGGGAGCATTTTAAGATTGCCCACTTACTAGATCCCATGTATATATTTATAAATGTTTCATCTTATTTGTGGCGTCACATATCATCCAAAAAATGTGAAAAGATGAAATTAAGGAAAGGCCTTATTGCTTCAAATACTAAAAAGAAGCATTGGCCAAGACAAGAAAACATAGGAGAGGCTTGCTGCCATGTCCCCAATTTTGGCTCATTTAGTTCCCATGGTTAAAGGTGACAAAATAACCCCTAAGGAGATAAATTTATTTCATTTTTGTATGCTTAGAATAAAAACGATCCTAAGTCTAGTATAAACAATAATTTTATTTATTTTAATTATTTTTATAAATAACTATTCCTAAATTTTGAGCAAGTGGGCCAAGAGGGATCCCTCATGAGAATAAGGTTGCTAAAATGGAACTAGAGGCAAGAAAATAAGAAAATATGAAAAGCATGGAAGGTGTAAGAAGTTTACAAAAGCAGAAAACTGGAAACATCCAGAAAATCCAAGGGAGGGCGCAATTTCCAAAAGTAGGTCAGTTAACAAATCAGAAAACATCCCAAAGGGTGTAGTTTCCAAATTAGAGGCCAGTTTACAAAGACGGAAACTATTTTACAAATAAGGAAATATATCAAGTCAAGGAGAGCATAGTTTCTAAAAGGATGAAAAGTTGTAAGAGGGGAAAAGAAGGAAAGCGTATTGACTCAAGGGGGGATAATTTGGAAGGGCTCTCACAGGTCACCAAGCATATAAAATTGCTCAGTAGGTCATCATGAATCTTATAAAAGAATCCAAGAAAATCCTTTTCATAACTTTTCATCATTATTGAATTTATGTGTGAGCACTTTAGCTTACCAAGGCACGGAGATGTGCCCTAATAAACTAGTGGGAGATGATCCCCATTACTTCTCTTCCATTCTTCTTCTATTCTATTATTCCTTCTCTTGCAGCCATGGAATGTTGATCTATAGGATTGCATCATTCCATCATTGAATAATATAATACATCCGGAGAGAGATCCTCAGTACAGTGAAATTGGAGATAGTTTTGTGGAGAGAACTACACCTGGAGGAGGTGGTTAATTTCAGTGAATGCGCCTTAGGAATATCATGAAGTATAGTGATCCCTCCATATGCATCTACCAGCTATTATTTCATCCTTATTTTAGATCCAGTGCAACACTTCTCTTTCTTATCCACTTCTCATTCTCATTCTCTCAAGTTTTGTAAGATTTTATATCATTGAAGAACCCTTGAAGATATGATGGTTGAAAGTCCTTTGATTTTCTATTCAAGAGATGCAAATTCAAATTGATGATGTTAATAAATTAATTTCATATACCTAACATACTTCAGAAGTTAATTTTGTAATCTCTCGGGGCATTTTGGATCAAGCAATTTGAAGACTAGCTCTTTATGCACCTTTTATTGATTAGTTTTACCATTTTTGTTATTCAGAGCTATGCATGAGTCAATTTTCTTATATGGTGGTCATTTTTGAATCATGATACATTATTAAAGCATCCCCAACCATTTCCCTAAGGTTTCAAATACATCTAATCTTGTTTGGAAGAGTTTGGAAAAAAACTAGTTGAGCAGTCCCACATAGCGCCCTTGTCTCTTTTGCTCCCAAACTCACCTAGAAACTCCCAAATTCCCTGTAACTATTTCCCATAATTTAATTAGGAGTTTAATTTCTTATATATACCAATTCTTACATTCAGGTGTAAGCAAATTATCCTAGTATGCATATGATGGTGTGCCCAGGAAGCCTCAAAGTAGACCTCAGCGGGAACTGTTGTTGAAATGTAAATGGACCAAGTAATTTATGCATAGGACTCAGAAGTTTTCCTTGTTTCTGACATTTTTTCTGTTGCATACATTCCCATACATTTAGAAGATCCTAAATATCCCAAATTCATAATCATGGAGTAATCTAATTGTGTCCTAGACCAACACTTTTTCGACTAGTTTTGTTAACTAGTTTCTGCTTGTAAAAATTGTGTTATAAAGTTTTAAATTTTGCATAATATAAACTCCAACCTGATATGGGATATTAAAGTGGTATTAGATCAATTTCCTTGGTCCATCCTGTGGAAAGTAAGATCTGAAGTTGAAGAAATTGCAGCCATGAGACTAGCACTAGACAGTGATAATTTTGAATGGGATGATGAGGAAGTCTTCTATGTTGATGGAGGTTTAACAAGAAATTAGGATTCCAATTATTTTTGTGACACTGTGTGCAAAGAGAAGAGAAGGCTTAATCCACCATATTTTTGCATTGCATATGGAAGAGTGTGCTATGGGGAAAAAATTCTAATAGTTAATCCTTCATAGTACATCATAGAATACCAAATATTGAGGAAGGAGATCCAGGAGGTATTTCCTTTTCGGGACTTCTGCAATTTCAAAGTTGAAAGTTTGTTTCCAAATGAGTATCCTAGTGGAAGCACTTATCAAAGAAGAATAATTCATATTGTCAGTAGTGTGTGCAAAGAAGTGTAGCATATGTTGCAGCAGAGTGAAGCGTCACCATGCTTTACACACAATGAGCCAATAACTAAGGTTGAATCTAGAACTTCTCTTGATTCAGAAAGAGGGAATACCTCTTTCAAAATACAGCCATCAAATGAGCATGATGGACCTAGCACTGTGCAAGATTCCCATGAGGTAGAAGAACCATGCGCACCACAATACCAATAAAAAAGTGTTGAAGTTGTTAACAATGTGGAAAGAGATTCCACTCCAGGATCTTTGAGCTTCTTTGTTGGTGATTTCAAGATCAATGTTGAGGAGGCTAGTTTTGTTGATGGTGGTGATACATATTTTGGATCAAATCCAAAAGAAGAACATAAATCAGATTCACAGTCACCACTTGAGCTTCATAATGAAGCAGCAGACAAGCACACATCAGTTGAATGTAACCAGAAAATTTGGTGGAAGGACAAGCCACCATAGCTCCACCACATGAAAATAAAGACATGATAAAAAGGTATTGCAACATTACTGATTTTTGTATCCCTTTGTTTCATTCTGAGATGGAATTCACGTACAGTGCGAATATTGGCATGGTTGAGTTTTTCGGTATGGACGTTCAAATTTTTGGTGTTAACTATGAAGGCAGTAATGGAGATGAATCATTGGAGGAGCATGAGTCACTGCAAGATGATATCAATGAGGAAGGAAAATGTGTAGAATAGGTTGCTGCAAGAGATAGTTCCCATGGAGATGAAGACCTTGCAGTTGGGAAAGATGAACAAGGTTCCACTTCTCATTCACCACCTGAGCTTCATCATTCAGTTGATCAAAAGAAGGAAGAAGAGGATGTTTTTCCTCAAGAACCACATTTTGTTACAAGGTATTTGAAGATGAGTGAAGTGAATATCCATGAGTCCTTGAACATTCTGCATGAAACTACTGCATGGGTGTCAAAAGACTATTGGAGAGTTGCATTGATGGAGGATCCATCGTCCGTTGAAGAATTGGAGACCATTTGGAAAGTAATGACATACATCAGAGGTAATTTTCTTCATTTGATTTCTGATAGAGATGATTTACTGGAGCTTGTGGATATGTATCATAGTGCTTCATTGGAACATGAAGAAGAGGTTAACAAGATCACTCACATGTTGAATACCACCCAGGATTATTTGAGGACTACTCTTTGTGCACTTCAAGAATCTTAGCATCAGATTAAGCAGCTTGATGAGGAGTTGGAAGGATCACCTTTCACTTCTTACATTGTAGACAATCATTCCCATATGGTTGATTGCATTCATTTTGTAGAGGAGGAAATTCATGTGATGATGGCACATGAAGTACATTATGATTTTCATGTTCTTGGGGAGTTTGAAGTTAAGCAAGATGAAGGCCAAGCACTTGTTCTTTTGCAAAGAGATTATGATTTGCCTATAGGAGATTGTTACACACTTTTGGAGGAGGCACATGATATCACTGTAGTTGAGCCAACCTCAATCCTAATGGATGAATTTTGCAGAGAGTTGGTTCACTATTCTCCATTCCACACACATATGGCAGCCAACACACATAGGGATGAATATTGGGTAAAGGGATTCTTTCTTTTGGTTCCCCATGAGGAGCAAGAGGCTCTCACAAATCCCATTGATGAATTAATGGTCAAGCCACATGTTTTTAAAAGTGCACCATTCCGTTCCTAGTTTGACAAGCACCAACAAAGGAATCTCTCCGATGGCTACATCATGCATAGGAATGCATGAAAGTTCCACTTGGGCCAGCTGGGTGGAATAAGTTGCAGAATGTTGAGCCTTTGCACCAAAACAAGGATAGAACACGACGAAGCTAAAAGAACTTCATTTGGACAAATTAGATGTGGTTTTTGTTCATACATTGATTGGTTGAGTGGAGTAATGTTAGAGGTAATCAAATCTAAAGGTAAATTTATTGCTTGCATCCGAAAATATTTGTTAGACATCACATGTATCTCATGTGAGCAGTGGCATGAGAATCTATGGTTGTAGATGATGCTCTCAGTATTATTGGGTGGACATGGTTCACCACCTGTTCCATGGGTAGAGTTGATATGATTCAGCTCCAGATTGATATCTTCCATGTTTTGTGGGGAATTATCACTGATATTCAATTTTGCATTGGAAGTTATCAAATTTCAATGTGATGGTATGATCTGGGCATCATTATTGATGATAGACACTCCAAAGTGATTTTGATGTTTGGGAGGATGCAGTTGATACCTTGGGACCTTGGCATTCCTTGGAGTGACATATTTCCAAAGGTGGCAGAAAAATTTGGGTCCTTATATAGGAAGCAGTGGGATCCAGGAATTCTACTCAGTTATCTTAACTAGGTTGAAAATTTTGTTGAGTGAGTTATTCATTTTGAGAATGACTATATTCATAATGGAGCAGCAGAAACATGATGGACCCTTGGCATTTTATCCTAGATTGGAGGATTCCAACTCTAGACAACCAACAACATATTTTGAGTGAAGTCATTGGTTGGATTCATAGTTGGTTGGAGTTGTTTTCAATTGCTTGAGGAAAAGCAATTTTGGGAAGGGAGGACTGTCATGTACCCAATTTTGGCTCATTTAGTTCCCATGGGTAAAGCGGGCAAAATAAACCCTAAGGAGATAAATTTATTTCATTTTTGTATGCTTAGAATAAAAAATATCCTAAGTCTAGTATAAACAATAATTTTATTATTTTAAATTATTTTTATAAATAATTATTCCTAAATTTTGAGAAAGTGGGCCAAGAGGGTTCCTTCCTGAGTATAAGGTTGCTAAAATGTAACTTGAGGCAAAAAAATAGTAAAATATGAAAAGAAAAGAAGGTGTAAGAAGTTTCCAAAATCAGAAAACTGGAAACATCCAAAAAAGCCAAGGGAGGGCATAGTTTCCAAAAGCAGGCCAGTTAACAAACTAGAAACATCCCAAAGGGTGTAGTTTCAAAATTAGAGGCCTGTTTACAAAGCATGAAACTATTTTACAAAGTAGGAAACATCTCAAATCAAGGAAGGTGCAGTTTCTAAAAGGATGAAAAGATGTAAGAGGGGAAAAACAGGAAAGCCTATCCACTTAAGGAGGGTGAATTTGTGTAACACCCCCTGGCACAAGTTAGAGCTGTTATTGTAAGTTGAACATTGTGTCTATGAGTATGTACATAGCATGATAATATTTTAATAAAAAAAACAAGCTAGCTACATGATGAGCAATACGTTGAAGAGGCGATCCATATATTAACCGAGGGTTGTGAGGGGGTAAGGTTGACCTATGTACCTTGTTTCCTAAACCCTTGTTCTATAAACCTTATGATAAAACCCAAAACCCATACTCCTAAGCCATAAAATCTAATGGGGGATTAATTATTATTAATTATTAATTAATCTAGATATTTAGTGGCTAATCTTGCTTAAGGATGGGAGGAACGTGTTCATTTGGGATAGCCACGTGGGATCCCAAAGGAGGACATGGGGTTTCTATGGTGGGGGAATGCGGATAGATTGAAGGAGGTCGTTGGGGTTAGGGGTACGCACAGCCTGGCGGTGTTAGCTAAAGGGGAGATGTGAGTCATAGTATGGAGAATGCACGCAGATGGATGCACGTGAAGCACAGGGCATAAGTGTCTGTTGAGTGCGAGGATATGGAAAGGGAATTGGGATAGGAACAATGAAGGTGTCATTGTGTGTCTTGGAGTTCTCTAAGAATGAAGAAAAAATTGGAGGGATTTCCTGTGATGAACCTGAACCCGAAATGTAGAGATAACTTGAACATTGTTATGTTGAGATAACCTGAACTAGCCATGAATTTGTTGCTTGAATTAAAAAGTCAATTGGAAATGAATCATGAGACCCAGAGGGAATCCTGAAGTTTGTAGTGAAGTGTGTCAATGTGCATTTTGGGAAGGAACTAAGGTGGGTCAATTGTGGAATTGACAAGGAATTGGTTACCAAAATGTTGTTTGTTGAAAACTGTGTATATCTTTTACCTCTATTAATTCCACCTTAGACTCTGAGAGTGAGTTGGGGAAAATTGGTGAGATATCTCTGGTTAATGTATGGATCTCGGCTCAGGAGTGAATTTGAGAGTTGAAATAGTATAGGATGGGCAAGTTCTAAGGTTGGGTGGAGCGCGTCTCACATGCATCCAATTACCACATTCATGTGAATTTTAGATAAGTGTATCTGTGTATGAATTATAATGTTCATGTGTTTTATTATGCTTGATATGTTCAATATGTGGAATGAATGTGTAAATAAATGTAAGCCATGGATATGCTATGCTTATGCCTGTGTAGAAGGTTGTATACTTGTAGGATGTTTCCTTCAATTGCATGAGTTATCTGCATTATGAATCTTACTCGTGAAAGATGTAAGGATATACTTCATTTATTAATCTCATGTATGTTTATTCTGTCAGAACCTTATTCATGAATGGATGGTTCATGGAATGTTCATAGGATGATAGGCATAAATCTAGTTATGCAGTTGGTATGCTTGATTGGGTGTCTTTTCTATGATTAAGGTGGTTTTTTGTAGTTTAACTTTGCCTGCTATGATATGTCTATCTAGCTTAGTGTCATTCTTTATGTTGTTTATGTATTATCCTTCACCATGCTGAAGGATTAACTACTTTGGTGGTTATTAAGAACATAAGTTCGGTGGGAGTTTTAGCTTGCTTGCAATGCAGATTGGGTGATTCCAGATGGCATGTTTCTAACTTTCTGTGTTTAATTTATGTTTATGGGCCAACTAGTGTAGATATAAAGCTTCCAATTGAATGATTAAAGGAAATTGTTTTAATTGCATGGGTTTACAGTATAATTATGTGTATGTGTAAAGAAAGTCTCATGTTTATAATCTTATACATCGTAGATATGCTTATGTGTAACGATGGTACGTTACAGTTTGGTATCAGAGCAGCAAACATAAGGGTACATTACAGTTTGGTATCAGAGCGTCGATTGCAGCTCTCAGACCTATGGAATTGAAATTGTTTTCCTAAAAGAGATAAATACATGTATTCAAATATATGCTGTAGTTAATTTGAGACTAATAATCCTTGAAAATTTTAGATTGCTAGCATTATATAAGAATATTCAGTCATTTGAATTGCATACTGTCAATCAAGACATGAAATTGGAACTGAAGAAATGGAAGAGGATCCCAAATTATCTAATTTTGTTGAAGAAATCAGTGGTGAAGTACATGGAAATGCATCCATCGGTCACTTAAGTGGGACAGGGACCGTGGATGTTTTGCAATCCTGAGGGAATTGCAGGTTGGAAGCCAAAGAGTTTTGAAAAGTTTGAAACAATAGAACCAAATTAATCAACATTAATGCAAAATTTGGTTCAGTTGCAAAATCAGATACATCAAGTGACGTCCAATGTAGGAAGAGGGAAAAATTACTTAAACCCTATCTTGCCTTGTATTTACATTTTTTGAATCTATGTGCATAAATTAGGGCATAGGAATGTTGAAAGTGAAAGAGATCATGTAGATGAAATGAATATGAACTAAAGGGAACATTAATAGACACTATATAGTGCATGAGAATGTGTAGTGCCTGTGTTTGAGATTGTATGTTGCTAAAATAATGAGTTATACATATGCTGTTGATGTATATGTAACTTCGGAATGTATTTCACATATATGTATATTGTATTCCTATAGAGATGTTATTATTCCTCTATACGGAAGTGTCATCATTTATATTGTAAGTGTCGTAACTTATACTTGATGGGTTATTAGACCACCTTGTTTGGGGTCGGCCCTGTATAAGTCATGTGGGTCAAAGGGTTATTAGACCACCCTATTGGGGGTCGGCCATGTGGGTCAAAGGGTTATTAGACCACCCTATTGGGGGTCGGCCCAGTCAGCATTATATTATGTGGTTAAGTTCGAGCCTACATGAGTTAGGTAAAAAGGCAAGTCAAGTCAAGTATAAATAGAGTGCGGGAGGCACTCTATTTGCTCACTGACTTCTCACACATGCTCTCAAGGAGGAGAGGCGCACTTATGGAGGAGGACGATCTGCTACTAGGTTATGTCTATCTCTTGGTTGGTTGTATCATTGCTCTATCTATCTCTGAGGAAGTTATTGGGGTTTTTCACCTTTATGGTTTTCCCCAAGTAAATCTTTGTGTCTCTTGTGTGCTTGCATTATTGTCTCCATGATTGATATGCTGTAGATATGCTGTACATGTTGTTCTCTCAGTTAAGATCCTAGATCATATTGAAGTAAATTCAGAAAATTTAACATGGTATCAGAGCTAGCCTGAAACAAGGCATGATATGGCATGTATGACACTTGTTGCACTTACGATGCTAGGGCTTGATATAGCAAAAACCAGTCATCGTAGAACTTTCACTATAAATCTGTTTTGGAGAATTGTTTGGATCTGAAATTGTTACAGGACGAAGCTAAAATCTCCAGGTACCTTGTGTCCAAAGGAAAACCTCTAATTCGTTTTACTTTGTGATTTATGATCTGTACAATATAGGGTTTCTGCCTCTTCCAGATCTGAGTCAAAATCAGGTGACCTTGGGAAAAAGGTCATAACTTGGGCTAGGAAGCTCCAAATGAAATTTCGTAAAAATTGAAAGGTAGTACACAGTCGGTAGTATCTCAGAAAACTTTTTCAGAGGCCGAAGTTGAACCAGTGACACGTGGCACGCCGTACATGTTCGATCTACTGTTTTATCCCATAAACAGGTCACGTTGCGACACTTGGCATAAATCTCTCTCAGAAAATCCAATGGAGCTCAGACCTGTCAGGATGGAAAGAGAACAGGCTGAGCTATCTCAGAAAACTTTTTCAGAGGCCGAAGTTCAAACAGTGACACGTGGCACGCCGTACAAGTTCGCTCTTCTGTTTTATCCCAAAACAGGTCACGTTGCGACATTTGGCATAACTCTCTCTCAGAGAATCCAATTGAGGTCAGACCTGTCAGGATGGAAAGGTAACAGGTCAGGATATCTCAGGAAACTTTTTTCAGACCCTGTGGATCAAAACTTTTAGAGTTACACCAGAAACAATCAGGTACATA
This sequence comes from Larix kaempferi, assembly GCA_027924585.1. Lineage (NCBI taxonomy): Eukaryota > Viridiplantae > Streptophyta > Pinopsida > Pinales > Pinaceae > Larix > Larix kaempferi. The sequence goes on along the minus strand of BSBM01001051.1, from coordinate 12,704,200 downwards.
TTTCTGTCAAAACAGAATTATTTTTTGGTACCTTCATTCATGGCTTCCGGAATTTAGGGCTTTGAAGAAAGTTGGAATTTTTGTAATCGGAGACCACGGCTGAATGCTACTCATCAAAATAAAAATTTAGAGACCAAAATCATAATTTTTGGTTGGGAAGAAGGCCGGGCTTGATCAGACCCTAGTTCGGGACTTTGATCAGGAAAGTGGAAAATTAGGGCTTCTGTAAAAATGGGAATTTTTGAAATCTGAGACCACGGCTGGAAGCTCCTCAGAAAAATAGAAGCTTAGAGCTTTGGATCAAACCTTTTGATTGGGAAAAAGAGTGGGATTCATCAAACCCCAGTTCAGGGTCACGTCCAGTGAATCCGGAAGTTTCAAAGGCAAAATTGAGGAGTGAAACTTTGCAGTTTTCAAATTATGAATATACCAATTTGATCAGCTCATCAAGGCGCATATTTCTATCCTTTCGGAAGTTTGAATTTTTGGGGTTTCTCTGACAAACCCATATCTAGCTCCAGGTCCAGTTCTTGCACATCAAGTGGATTGGGTTAATCCTAGAAGAAGATGGATTGGTCACCTACATAGGTGAAGAAGTTCCTGTTTCAGAGGGAGATGAGGCTAAGGCCTTACATAAGAAGATTACAAGCGATCTCGACAGGTATGACTCATCGAGGTATGTTTTGATATTTGTCCATGATTAAGTTTATGGTATGTTTGTCTTCATGTTATTACAGTTAAGTACAATTTTGTTTTTAGATTTGTCGTATCACCTTAACAAAATTATGAATGCATTATAGAAGATATTCATTATTTAGGGTGTTGACACTTATGATTGTACTAATGCATTATGGTGTTGTATGAGGTTTATGTTGTCTACTAACATGAAAGGTACACCAAGAAAGACAAATCATGCTCCAGTTCAAGAACATATGATCATGGTGACATGAGGATAAAGACTCATCCATTGTCATGGATCTCATAGAAGATCCATTTACGAGGTATGTATAACTTGGTTTTATAATGGCTAACCATTGAGACATGCAGGTTACTAACACAAGTCATTGAAGAGAACCAAAAGACATTATACGGGTATGTTAGACATAACTAGCTAGCATGCTAATCCAGGTATGTTTTTCCTATATCAAGCTAGAATCCTACCTTGTGTTAGGATCTTATACTATTGTGTTGTTGATAATGATTATTCACAAAGAGTCATAGGTTTGAATAATCATGGTTGTATGCATATTATGTTTCTTACCATAATTGATGATATGACTAACCAGAAGAATCATGAAGGTATAGCTTTTATGCATATTATATCTCTTATCTTGATTGATGATTCAACTAACCCGAAGAGTCACAGGTTTGAGTAATTACAGGTTTAGACATGTTATGTTTCTTATGATTTGACTAACCATAAGAATACTACATAAACCTTGAATGCTAATGCTTATTATTTCTGTTTGAAATGATCATGACTATACATGCTTGAGATTATTGTGTTTTAATAGTATACTAATGAATGTATGATTTTATATGAGTTCACAAGGATAACACAATCATGATACTAATAAGCATGCATAGGGACCAAGGATGAATATGAGTTCAAGAACAGGTAATTTAGGAAGCAAAGATCAAGAGGGAGCACACTCCAGTTGTTCCTGCAAGAAAGCAAAGGAGCACACTTCAGTAGTTTCTGCAAGGATGCAGATATTCAGAGGGAGTTGACCATCTCTCTACATTCCACAATAGAAAGGTGTAGAAGAAGCTACTTCAGATTAGGACTCCAGCAGCTCCTGCAAGGAAGCAAAGACTCAGAGGGAGTCCACCCAACGAACAAACAAAGATAAGTATTTTAAATTATCATTTCTTGCATATTTGTTTGTTTAAATAATACTGTTCAATAATGTATACACTGATGTTCCTAGAATTAGGTTGTGTATTATGCATATTAGAATAGTTGCATTGATGAACAGTATACTACTAATATACATGGGTAAGTGGCCTATGGCACTGTACAACATTCCATTGCTACTTATCTAGAATGAAACCTCTTTGCTGACATGTTGGGAGTTGTGCACACTCTTAACAATGTTCTGGTAGAGATTGGAAGGCATCTAGAAAGTTACGGGATATGGATAAATGTTGTATTGAAGCATTGGCTAAGATAATTGCATGACTGTATGACATATTTCTTTATGTGTAAGAATTTGTTCTGAAAACTATGAGATGTTTTCTAATCATGCAATTTAACTTGTTGTGTAGGAAAGATCGTATGCCATCTCCTACAAAAGAAGAACTACAACATTTTGTTCCAGCAACAAAGATATCTATTGAAGATATTGAAGATATTGAAGTTCCCAGGATCTGGGATGAAGAAATGGAATGCCATGATCCGTCGATCATGAAGAATGATGTTTGGGATGTAGTCCCAAGATGAGAAGGGAAGTTTTTTTATGACTTCCAAATGGAACTATCAGATCAAGCATGTTGCAGATGGCAGCATTGAGAAATATAAAAGTGATAAAATAGAAGATGCACCAGATGGATCTCAAGACAGCATGGTGTAGTCATATATGTGTGCAGAACTTGGTATGGTAGGATAGACAGCTTTCTATCCAGTTTGGGCGTTACCAAGAGTAAAGCAGATTCCAACCTTTTCTACAAGGTTGAAGAAGGCAATCAAGTGATACTACTTTTGTATGCAGATAACCTGTTTGTTACAGGTAAAGATAGATTGATTGCCGACACGCAGCGGAAGCTTTCTTCCAAGTTCGAGATGATGCACTATTTGTTTTTGGCATGGAGGTGTGGCAAAGTGATGGAATCTTCCTTGGACAAGGGAAGTATGCAGTAGAGATCCTGAAGAGGTTCGGGATGATGGACTGCAAGCTATGGCCACACCTATGGCATCGAATCTGAAGCTTCTATGTGATGCTTCATCTGAGCTGGTTGATGTCTCCATGTATCGTCAGATGATTGGGTCCTTGATGTACCTGATGAACACGAGACCAGATATTTGCTTTGCTGTGAACACATTGAGCCAGTTCCTGACGGATCCAAGGAGTGTTCACCTGGTTGCTGTAAAGCATATTCTGAGGTACCTGAAGGGTACAGTGGATTATGGGCTCAGGTATGAGGCGAATCAAAAGTTTAACCTGCAGGGTTATGTTGATTCAGATTGGGCTGGCAGTGCTGCAGATAGGAAGAGCACATCTGGGTGCTGCTTCAGTATGGGATCAGGTGTGATCTCTTGGTTTAGCAGGAAGCAGTCCTGCGTAGCACTGAGTACAGCTGAGGCAGAGTATGTTGCAGCCTGTTCAACTAGTTGTGAGGCAGTATGGCTATGGAAGCTACTGTCTGAGTTATTTGATCTCCATTGGAAGCTACTGGTATCTTCTGTGATAACCAGAGTTGTGTGAAGCTGTCCGAGAATCCAGTGTTTCATGACAGGTCGAAACACATAGAGATCAAATATCACTATATCAGGAATATGGTATAGAGAGGAGCTGTGAAGCTCCTGTATGTTGTGACGGACGAGCAGATTGCAGATGTGCTGACGTAGCCACTAGCCAGGGTGAAGTTCGAGTACTTCAGAGAGAGGCTTGGAGTTCTTCAGATCGAGGACACTTCGAGAAAGAAGTGATGGACACATTTGCTGAAGCCATTCCAAGCATGTGGGAAGGAGGATCCTTCACATGGCTGTGGATGTAAGCGCTGGATGATGAGCATCAGGATGATGTTCTGGTTTCTGCCTGGATATGATCAGTTGGATCATTTATGTATGTACGCATCATGTTGGATGCTGGATATGATCGGTTGGATCATGTGTATGTATTTTGTATGAATGCATCATGTTGGATGCTGTTGGATACATTGTGTGGATCATGTATCTTTGTATGATCAGGTAGATCATGGATGATGATGGATATATTGTGTGGATCATGTATCTTTGTATGATCAGGTAGATCATGGATGCTGATGGATACATTGTGTGGATTATGTATCTTTGTATGATCAGGTAGATCATGCATACTGATGGATACATTGTGTGGATCATGTATCTTTGTATGATCAGGTAGATCATGTATGCTGATGGATACATTGTGTGGATCATGTATCTTTGTATGATCAGGTGGATCATGTATGTTGATGGATACATTGTGTGGATCATGTATCTATGTATGTATCAGGTGGATACTTGGATGATCATGGATGACAAGCTTCTCCAGATGACATGCAGCAGGATGTTGCAGTGATGATGATCAGGATGATCATGTGTACATCAGGATGATGTTTGATGAGTATCAGATGATACTTTGTGGCCGTGGATCAGGTTGTGCAGGAAAGCATGTAATTTGTGCCCTGGGAGATTTACAGATGGTCTTTCGAGGTTTTGCCTATGGCATGTAATTCGGTGCCCTGGGACATCTGGCAAATGCTCTTGCGAGGTTTTGCTTGGGAGGACATGTAATTTGTGCCCTGGGAGATTTCAGGTCGGAGTTGTGTACCCGTAACATCCTGAGATTCTCTTGCGAGGTTTTGTCCTATGGCATGTAATTTGCTCCTGGGAGATCTGGACAGGATGAAAAAGGCCTCAGATGCTTCAGCCAGGTTTTGCCATGACCACATGTAATTTGCTCCTGGGAGATCTGGACAGGATGAAAAAGGCCTCAGATGCTTCAGCCAGGTTTTGTGGTGGACCACATGTAATTTGCTCCTGGGAGATCTGGACAGGATGAAAAAGGCCTCAGATGCTTCAGCCAGGTTTTGTGGTGAGATCACATGTAATGTGCTCCTGGGAGATCCGACAGGTAGAGCCGCGTGCTCGTAACAGCCTGGGATGCTTCAGCCAGGTTTTGTGATGGGTCACATGTAATGTGCTCCTGGGAGATCCTACAGGTACAGCTGTGTGCTCGTAATAGCCTGGGATGCTGCAGCCAGGTTTTGTGACGCACGTAATAAGTCCTGAGGATTCCACAGTATGGCCAGTGATGATGAAGACCTGCAGGTGGTGGGCCTACATCCAGTATGAAAAAGGACTGGCTCTGTAGAACTTCCTATGAAGAGTAGATTCAGAGATTGATTGAGATAGCAGCAGCAGTGACGATGATGATGACTCGATGATGATTATCCAGTGACGATGATCCAGAGAAGATGACTTGTGCTAGAAGAACTGTGCTGAGAAATACCTTCCTAGTTAAGAGGGAGTGTTGATGTATATGTAACTTTGGAATGTATTTCACATATATGTATATTGTATTCCTATAGAGATGTTATTATTCCTCTATACGGAAGTGTCGTCATTTATATTGTAAGTGTCGTAACTTATACTTGATGGGTTATTAGACCACCTTGTTTGGGGTCGGCCCTGTATAAGTCATGTGGGTCAAAGGGTTATTAGACCACCCTATTGGGGGTCGGCCATGTGGGTCAAAGGGTTATTAGACCACCCTATTGGGGGTCGGCCCAGTCAGCATTATATTATGTGGTTAAGTTCGAGCCTACATGAGTTAGGTAAAAAGGAAAGTCAAGTCAAGTATAAATAGAGTGCGGGAGGCACTCTATTTGCTCACTGACTTCTCACACATGCTCTCAAGGAGGAGAGGCGCACTTATGGAGGAGGAGGATCTGCTGCTAGGTTATGTCTATCTCTTGGTTGGTTGTATCATTGCTCTATCTATCTCTGAGGAAGTTATTGGGGTTTTTCACCTTTATGGTTTTCCCCAAGTAAATCTTTGTGTCTCTTGTGTGCTTGCATTATTGTCTCCATGATTGATATGCTGTAGATATGCTGTACATGTTGTTCTCTCAGTTAAGATCCTAGATCATATTGAAGTAAATTCAGAAAATTTAACATATGCAATAAGCCACTAATGATAATTGTTGTGATTGATAATCACCATTGCTATTGGTATTGGATATAGGACTAAAGACAATTGAAGCATGAATGAAGATGTTGTTGATGATGTTTCCCATGAAAAGCAATCTTATGAAGAAATGTTGGAGCAACAAATCTGTAATCAAGAGGTTGGTGGAAGGACTGGGTAGTTGTTGACGCAGCGACTATCAACAGGGGTTCACTTCACACTGTCATCAACAAACCCAACCAAACACCCTTAAGCACCAGCCCAAAAAGGTTTTACCCTTTCCAGCAACACCCATGAAACGAGTGAAGTCTCACCTGAGATGATTAAGGGGAATGAAGGAACCAAGTTTGCACAGTGGGGAAAGGACATGAAACCACTTCAACTCTACCGCAATAGAAACCAGAGATTTAGATTCACATACATTCATACATTCATCATTCGCATATTCACCATTCACAGATTTAATACATAATGGATATTCACATCAACATGGTTAACTGATCATTCGCATCAACAACAATTAATGAACGACAAATCCTTAAACATATCAAAAACACTTGTATTCATCATTTAATAGAAAAAGAGACAAAAGATATAACCATAACCGAACATCTTTATGCATTCATCAAAACCTGCGGTATAACCTTCACAGAAATAGTTCATAACATATTATTGCAGATCCATACAAAACCAGGAAAATAGAGCAAAACACAAGCGAACCGCATAATTGCAATGGTTCTACCATCTGGTCTCCTATCCATATTGATGCCCTTAGGCTTACATTCATACTTCTATTTATATCAACCTAAAAAGTTATAAAACGGGCCAAATGACCCATTTCTAACAAACTAACTAATATTGCACTTCTTTGTTCTCCGTGAATGACCCTTCCTTCCGCGGATGGTCCTTCTTTGTAGCTGTCGACTTCCGCACTTCATGCATACTAATCGCGTACTAACGGGACCCCAACACAAAATTGTGGCTCGCCCTCGAGCCACCTCACCTGGACACCTCTGGTACAGTTCTCATCCGTTGTTGTGGTAAACTTCTGAAGCTGTTCTTGACATATGGAACTCGTTCTTATGTACTTTTTAAACTCATCCTCCAGTCTCTTGGTCGCTGTCATGTAATTCTTGAACTCATCCTCCAGTCTTTGGAAACGTTGATCATATACCCCTTCTGCACTTACTCTTGCACTCCAGGCTTTTTGCGGTCTAGGGAAAAGTTCCTTGACGTCACCAACTTGGGAAACAGGCCCACTACTCTGGCACATCTATTTCGCGCTTCTAACTAGCCATTGTTGGGTGTAGCGTGCCTCCGTCCTTGGTGTTCTGGTGATCGTAGGGACCATGGTTCTTTTAACTACTACCACACTCTTAGACATATCGAGTGGGACTTCATCTCTGTTCCTCCCAATTGTCTGCACTGCTTCCTTCACTGGTTGTTCATGCGCACTCGTTGTTCTTACTCTTAACGCACCTAGAGTGCTTCCGCTCGAAATTAAATGTGCCATTACAACTATCTCACTTCCTTTTTCCACAGCTTCCTTTGGATTTCTCACTCAACTTCCTAATTCTATGCATCTAGCTTACTAACTCGCATAATGCAACTTATTGATTCTCCTCTTCGGACTCTCTTTACTTCGAATTGCATTCTTCAATCCCCAAGCCGGTATTTATGCTTGCTCTTCATGTCATTGATACCTGATCATCATTTGTGAAATATTTCCCTTAGCCATATGATTCGGTCCTCAAGTGTGTCATCGTACTCCTCCGTCGTCTTTCTGTGATGAAGATCCACAGTAATCATGCTCGGATTTGACTCTAGCGTGCTAAGCGTGTGAAGCATCGACCAGTGACGCGGCTGGCCATGCTTTCCACTTTTTTTCATAATTGATCTTTTTTATCCTTTTGGTTCCAAACTGCTATGCGCTTGATCATAGTGATAGGGTTTCAACCGATTCCCATTTACCAGCTTAGGAAACAATACCCTATCTAAACTTTGTAGTTGCACCGCACCTCCGTTAGTGACAAAATTTATTACGTAGGGACCTAGCCAGTGCATTTGTAACTTACTTGGGTGTTTGGAAAACTTACTTTCATATAACAGAACCATGTCTCCGCATTGAAAGTGACTAGGTTTAACATGGAGATCGTGCGAATAATTCTGTCGATCCTTTTCTACCTTCTGAAGAAATCCCGCGATGAACTGATGCTCATCGAGTTGTACCAGCTGTGCCAACCATTCCTCCTATGCCTTGTCATCACTCATTCCTATGGCTGCTGTGATGTGCAGACTTGGCATAATATCCTCTATCAAAATTACGGTTTCCTTCCCAGAAACAAGCTTGAATGGTGTCTGGCCAGTCAATCATTTGCAAGTTGTGCAATATGCCCAAATTATCGCAGGGATCTTCAAATCCCAATCATCCCAATTCATGTTGCATACTTTTGTGAGAGCATGCTCCAAGATTTTGTTGAATGCCTCAACTTTCCCGTTTGCTTGCAGATGGTAAGGGGTGCTCTTCCTGTGTTGAATTTGAAATTACTCTATCATTGCTATGATTGTCTGATTAAACAAATAAGTCCCCCAATCACTCATGAGTATCTTCAGACATCCAAACCTGATTACCACATTGTCGAAGAGGAATCTTGCTACAGTCACAGCAGAGCATTCCTTCACCGGTGTAGCTTCCGCCCATTGTGTCAAACAATATGTTGCGGTGATTGTGTAGCGGGACCCTGTTCTCTTTGCTGGTGGGTTGATGGGTCCCACGAAGTCAACTGCCCACTTGTCGAAATCCTACAGTGTCAATTGAGGCACTAGTGGCATTTCATCCCTTCGTGACGGCTTCCCTGTCCGTTGATAGACATCGCATCTTTTGGCGTAGTCTGCAGCATCTCCATGCATCATTGGCCACCATAATCTTGCTTGAAGGATCTTCCTAGCAGTGGCACGTGCTCTGTAATGTCCTCCAGTGATCCCATCATGACATTCTACTAAAATCCTTTCCTGTGCATGCGAAAGGACGTATCATCAAAGTATCTCATCTGGTCCCATTTTATACAATTGCCCTGCAATTAATTGAAAATCTGCAGCTCTGACGACTAGTTGCTTCTTATGGTTGGTAGTGAGTCCTTTCGGGGCCTCCCCCGTCGCTAAAAATTGAATGATTTGTTCCTAATGGTCATTAACCATTCCGACCTTGAACAACTGAGCATCCGAAAATCCTTTTTCAATGCTCCATAGATCTTCCCCGGACTCTATCCGCGACAGGTGGACTGGTCCTGAATTCAGTCGTCCTAGCTTTACGATTATCTCAAAATCAAATTCCTGGAAGAGTAACAACCATCGACAGATATTCCCCCCATATAGAGGCTTTTTCACCAGGTATTTTAGTGTTGATTGATTGGTGAACATTTTAAAATGCCCCCCTAGGAGATAGTGCCGAAACTTCTGTAAGGCGTAGACCATCGCCAACCGTTCCCTTTCTGTGGTCGTGTAATTCTTCTCCACAGTAGACAGCTTTCTACTTGCGAAGGCTATTGGGTGGTCTATTGCGCCTTCTCCTGGTTGGGCCAAGATGACTCCTAATGCGACTGATGACGCATCGACATCAACTTGGAACTCCTTCGTCCAATTTGGAAATGCAAGTATGGGTGCTGCAACCATATTTTCTTTTAATATATCCAAACTTTTCTGGCACTCTTCATTCCATTCAAATTTGGCATCTTTCTTCAACAACTTCTCCATCGGTGTCGTGATTGCTGCATACCCTCTAATAACTTTCCTGTAGTATCCTCTGTGTCCCAATGTCGCTCTCAATTGCTTGACTATTGTCATCAGTGGTAGGTTGACAATAATTGCAATCTTTGCAAGATCGACTAGCATTCCTTCCCTACTAATGATGTGCCCCAGTAAAATCCCAAATGGAGCACATAAAATGCACTTTTTCAGGTTCAATGAAATCTAGTGTTGTTTGTTGATGTATTTGTAACTTCAGAATGTATTTCATATATGTATATTGTATTCATATAGAGATGTTATTATTCCTCTATACGGAAGTGTCGTCATTTATATTGTAAGTGTCGTAACTTATACTTGATGGGTTATTAGACCACCTTGATGGGGTCTGCCCTGTATAAGTCATGTGGGTTAAAGCGTTATTAGACCACCCTATTGGGGGTTGGCCCTGTCATCATTATTCTATGTGGTTAAGTTGAGGCCGACCTAGTAAAGGTTATTAGGCAAGTCAAGTCATGTATAAATAGAGTGTGGGAGGCACTCTATTTGATCATTCTATTACTCACTCACACACTCATTGGAGAGTGGCGCACTAATGGAGGAGAAGAAGCTACTGCTAGGAGGACTATCTCTTTTACTTGGGTTGTATCATTGCTCTATCTATCTCTGAGGAAGTTGTGGGGTTTTTCACCTTCTTGGTTTTCCCCGATGAAATTCTGTGTCTCTTGTGTGCTTACATTATTTTCCATGATTGATATGCTGTAGATATGATGTACATGTTATTCTCTCAGTTAAGATCCTAGATCAAATTGAAATTTCTTAAAAACTAACATGGTATCAGAGCTAGCCTGAAAGAAGGCATGGTATGGCATTTATGACACTTGCTACACTTGCGAAGCTAGGGCTTGATATAGTAAAAACCAGTCATCATAGTACTTTTTCTATAAATCCATTTTGGCAAAGTTTCGGAATCTGAAAGTTTTACAGGTCGACGATAAGATCCCAATGTACCTTATGTCCGAATCACAACATCTAATTCACTGTAATTTTTGTTTTATAGTTCGTACAATCTAGGGTTTCTGCCCCTTCTAGATCTCAGTCATAAACAGGTGACCTAGGAAAAAAGGTCACAACTTGGGCTAGGGAGCTCCAAATGAAATTTAGTAAACCTTTACAGGTAGGGAATAGACTGTAATTTCATAAGTCTGATTTCCAGAGGCCAAAATTGAACCAGTGGCACGTGGCATTCCGTACAAGTTCGCTCTCCTGTTTTATCCTATAAACAGGTCACGTTACGACACTTGGCATAAATATCTCTCAGAGAATCCATTTAAGGTCAGACCTATGGGGTTGGAAAGATAACATGTCAGGATACCACAAGACAAATTTTGAAACCCTGTAGATCTAAAAATTTTAGAGTTACACCAAAAACAATCAGGTGCATATTTCCCTCAAAACAGAATTGGATTTTGAGCACCTTCATTCATGGCTCCGAGAATTTAGGGTTTCGAAGAAAGTTGGAATTTTTGTAATCAGAGACCATGGCTTGATTCTCCTCATCAATATCAAAATTTAGAGACCAAGATCGAATTTTAGATCAAACCCTAGTTCAAGACTTTGATCGGAAAGGTGGAAAATTAGGGCTTCTGCAAAAATGGGAATTTTTTAAATCTGTGACCACAGCTGGAAGCTCTTTGGGAAAATTGAAGTTTAGAGCTTTGGATCAAACCTTTTGGTTGGGGGAAGCTTCGGGAAAATCAAACCCTAATTCAGGGTCCTCCCTAGTGAATCCAGAAGATTGAAAAACAAGTTTGAGGGGTGAAACTTTGTAGTTTTCAAATTCTGAGTTTACCAGGTTGATCAGCCCATCAAGGCGCATCTTTCTATCCTTTCAGAAGTTTGAAATTCAAAGTTTGAGTTTTTAGGGTTTTTTTGACAAACCCTAATCCAACTCCAGATCCAGTTTCAACAAATCAAAGTGGATTGGGTTAATCCTAGAAGAGAATGGATTGGTCACCTGCATAAGTGAAGAAGTTCTTGTTTCAGAGGGAGATGAGGCTAAGGCCTTACACAAGAAGATTACAAGCAATCTCAACAGGTATGACTTATCCAGGTATGTTTCGAGATATGTTCATGATTAAGTTTATGGTATGTTTGTCTTCATTAAGGTTAGTACAATCTTGATTAACTTTATACTTGTCATATTACCTTAATAAAATTATGAATGCAGATATTCATTGATTAGAATTTTGACACTTATGATTGTACTAATGCATTGTGGTGTTGTATGAGGTTGATGTTGTCCGCTAACATGAAAGGTACATCAAGAAAGACAAATCATGTTCTATTTCAAAGAACATATGACCACAGTGACATGAAGACAAAGATTCATCCATTGTCATGGATCACATAAAATCTCTACTTACGAGGTATGTATAATTTGGTTCTACAATGCTTAACCTATGAGACATGCAGGTTACTAGCACAAGTCATTGAAGAGAACAAGAAGACATTGCTAGACATAACTAGCAAATATGATAACCATGTATGTTTTTCCTATATCAAGTTAGAATCCTACCTTGTGTTAGGATCTTATACTGTTGTATGGTTGATAAAGATTATTCATAAAGTTAGAAATGTAAGTAATCAATGGTGTATGCATATTATGTCTCTTACCTTGATTGATAATATGGCTAACCGGAAAAGTCCTTTGGTCAAATAAGAATATGCATGAGTAAAATAAGTATTCTCTGAAACCTTGAATACTAATGTTTATTATCTGTGTTTGAAATGATCATGACTATACATGTTTAAGATTATTGTGTTTTGATAGTATTGAGATTATACTAATGAATGTATGATTATGTATGAGATCTTGAGGATAACACAATAATGATACTAGTAAGCATGCATAGTGATCAAGGATGGATATAAGTTCAAAGGACAGGTAATCCAGGAAGCAAAGATCAAGAGGGAGTACACTCCAATAGTTCCTGCAAGGAAGCAAATAATAAGAGGGAGTCCACCCAACAAACAAACAAAGATAAGTATTTGAATTGTCATTTCTTGTATATTTGAGTGTTTGAATAATATTGATCAATGATGTATATGCTTATGTTCCCAGACTTAGGTTGAGTATTATGCATATTAGAGTAATTGCATTAATGAACAGTATACTACTAATATGCATATGATGGGTAAGTGGCCTATGGCACTGTACAACATTCCATTGCTACTTATCTAGAATGAAACCTCTTTGCTGACATGTTGGGAGTTGTGCACACTCTTAACCATGTTCTGGTAGATATTGGAAGGCATCTATAAAGTCACAAGATATGGATAAATGTTGTATTGAAGCATTGGTTAAAATAATTGCATGACTGTATGACATATTTCTTTATGTGTTCTAAAAACTGAGATGTTTCTAATCATGCAATTTAACTTGTCTTGCAGGAAAGATTGTATACCATCACCTACAAAAGAAGGACTACAACATTTGTTCCAGCAACAAAGCTATCTATTAAAGATATTGAAGAATCTGAAGTTCCCAAGATCCGGGGTGAAGTAATGGAAGGATTCTATGATCCGTCGATCATGAAGAATGATGTTTGGGATGTAGCCCCAAGACCTGAAGGGAAGTCGGTAGTGAATTCCAAATAGATATATAAGATCAAGCATGCTGCAGATAGAAGCATAGAGAAATACAAAGTGAGATTTGTAGCTCGTGGCCTCTCCGCGAAAGAGGGTATAGACTATGAAGAAACTTTTGATCTTGTAGCAAAATACACTTCCAATAGATCAGTACTTGCCCTGGCTGCAGTGATGAAATGGAAGATACACTAGATGGATGTCAAGATAGCTTTCTTGAATGGTGTAGTCGAGGAGGAAGTGTATGTGGAGCAGCCACTTGGTTTTGAGACACATGACAGAGAGTCATATGTGTGCAGGTTGAATAAATCCTTGTATGGCTTGAAGCAAGCTCCCAAGACTTGGTATGGTAGGATAGACAATGTTCTATCTAGTTTGGGTTTTACCAAGAGTAAAGCAGATTCCAACCTTTACTACAAGGTTGAGGAAGGCAATCGAGTGATACTACTTTTGTATGTGGATGACCTGTTTGTTACAGGTGAGGATAGATTGATTGCTGATACGAAGAGGAAGCTTGCTGCCGAGTTCAAGATGAAGGACTTGGGGATGAGGCACTATTTTCTAGGCATGGAGGTGTGGCAGAGTACAGATGGAATATTCCTTGGACAAGGGAAGTATGCAGTAGAGATCTTGAAGAGGTTCGGGATGATGGACTGCAAGGCCATGGACACACCTATGGAATATAACCTGAAGCTTCTGTGTGATGCTTCATCTGAGCCGATTGATGTCACTATGTATCATCAGATGATTAGGTCCTTGATGTACCAGACGAACACGAGACCATATATTTGATTTGCGGTGAACATATTGAGCCAGTTCCTGACGGACCTGAGAGGTGTTCACCTGGTTGCTGTAAAGGATATTCTGAGGTACCTGAAGGGTATGGTTGATTATCAGATCAAGTATGATGTGAATCAAAGTTTAACCTATAGGGTTATGTTGATTCAGATTGGGCAGGCAGTGCTGCAGATAAGAAGAGCACTTCTGGGTGTTGCTTCAGTATGGGATCAGGTGTGATCTCTTGGTTTAGTAGGAAGCAGTCCTGTGTAGCACTGAGTACAGCTGAGGCAAAGTATGTTGCAGCCTGTTCGGCTAGTTGTGAGGCAGTATGGCTTTGGAAGCTACTGTCTGAGTTATTTGATCTCCCGTTGGATGTTATTGGTATCTTCTGTGATAACCAGAGTTGTGTAAAGTTGTCTGAGAACCTAGTATTTCATGACAGGTCAAAACACATAGAGATCAAATATCACTATATCAGGGATATGGTGCAAAGAGGAGCAGTGAAGCTCCTATATGTTGCGATGGACGAGCAGGTTGCGGATGTGTTGATGAAACCACTAGCTAGAGTGAATTTCAAGTACTTGAGAGAGAGGCTTGGTGTTCTTCAGATTGACGACACTTCGAGGAAGAAGTGATGGACACATTTATAGGAGCCATTCCAAGCATGGTGAGAGGAAGATCCTTCCCATGGCTGTGCATATAAGCACTGTGTGATGAGCATCAGGAGGATGCTCCAGTTACTGCTTTGTATGCGTCATGTTGGATGCTTGTTATGATCAGTTGGATCATGTATATGTATATGAATCATGTTGGATGCTTGATATGATCAGTTGGATCATGGATTTGTATATGTATCAGGTGGATACATTGTATGATCAGGTGGATCATGTATTTATATATGTATCAGGTAGATCATGTATTTGTATATGCATCATGTTGGATGCTTGATATGATCAGTTGGATCATGGATTTGTATATGTATTAGGTGGATACATTGTATGATCAGGTGGATCATGTATTTATATATGTATCAGGTGGATACATTGTATGATAAGGTGGATCATGTATTTATATATGTATTAGGTGGATACATTGTATGATCAGGTGGATCGTGTATTTGTGAATGTATCAGGTAGATACATTGTATGATCAGGTAGATCATGTATGATGATATTTATCACGTAGATACTTGGTATGCATCAGGTGGATGCATTGCATGATCGGGATGATCATGGATGATGAGCTTCAGGATGTTTCTCTAGATGATATACATCAGGATGATGCTATGATGATGATCAGGATGATCATGTGATGATGTACATCAGGATGATGTATGGTGAGTATCAGGATGATACTCTATGGCTGTGGACACGTTGTGCATATGAGCATGTAACTAGACTTGGGAGATCCGATAGGTTGAGTAGTACGCTCGCAATTAGTCCTGGGACACTCTTTCGAGGCATTGCTTTGGGAGGGCATGTAACTAGACCTAGGAGATCCGATAGGTTGAGCATTACGTTCGTAATCAGTGATGGGATGCTCTTTCGAGGCTTTGTCCTATGGAATGTAACTAGACCTGGGAGATCCGATAGGTTGAGCAGTACGCTCGTAATTAGTCCTTGGATGCTCTTTCGAGGCTTTTCCATGACCACATGTAATACGTCCTGGAGATCCGGACAGGTTGTGCTAGTCACATAAAAGGCCTTGGATGCTCTTTAGAGTTCTTGCTAGTCAATACACTCTTTTAAGGTTTTGTGGTGGGGATCACATGTAATACATCATGGAGATCCGGACAGGTTGTGTTAGTCATGTAAAAGGCGCCCGATGCTCTTTAGAGTTCTTGCTAGTCAAGACACTCTTTTAAGGTTTTGTGACAGTCACATGTAAGTGGACCTAGGAGATCTTTCTAGTTGTGCTTTGGCACATAAAGAAACCTAGGATACTCTTTCGAGGCATTGTGATGCACGTAATAAGTCCTGAGGATTCCACAATATGGCCAGTGATGATGAAGACCTGCAGGTGGTGGGCCTACATCCGACATGAAAAAGGGATGGCTCTTTAGAACTTCCTATGATGAGTAGATCGGAGATTGATGGAGATAGCAGTAGCATCGACGATGACGATGATCCAGTGACGATGATCTAAAGAAGACTTGTGCTAGTAGATCTGTGTCAAGAAATACCTTCCTAGTTAAGAGGGAGTGTTGATGTATTTGTAACTTCGGAATATATTTCATATATGTATATTGTATTCCTATAGAGATGTTATTATTCCTCTATACGGAAGTGTCGTCGTTTATATTGTAAGTGTCGCAAATTATACTTGATGGGTTATTAGACCACCTTGATGGGGTCATCCCTATATAAGTCATGTGGGTTAAAGGGTTATTAGACCACCTTATGGGGGTCGGCCCTGTCAGCATTATGCTATGCGGTTAAGTTAAGGCCGACGTAGTAAATGTTATTAGGAAAGTCAAGTCATGTATAAATAAAGTGCGGGAGGAACTCTATTTGATCATTATATTATTTACTCACACACTCATTGGAGAGTAGTGCACTAGTGGAGGAGGAGAAGCTACTGCTAGGAGGACTACCTCTTGTACTTGGGTTGTATCATTGCTCTATGTATCTCTGAGGAAGTTGTAGGGTTTTTCACCTTCTTCGTTTTCCCCGGTTAAATTCTGTGTCTCTTGTGTGCTTGCATTATTGTGTCCATGATTGATACGTTGTAGATATGCTGTACATGTTATTCTCTCAGTTAAGATCCTAGATCAGATTGAAATTTCTGAAAAAACTAACACTGTCAACATCTTTCCAACATCAACTACATATTTACGACATGATATTTGTCCAACCCGTACACTGTCCAGTCATCCATATATAATGCCAGAAACTTATGGATCTAATCCTTGAATTCCGCAACTACCAATCTTTAAAACATTGCTAGTCCATTCTTTAGACCAAATGGCATCACCATGTAATGCAAACATCCCCATTCAGTGATGAAAGTTTTCTTATGCCGATCCTCCTTTGCAATCTTTATTTGGTGGTAGCCGGAGAATTCGTCTGTGAAGGAGTATATTTCCTGACCACCCACTCCTTCTAATAGTTTATCCATAAATGGTGTCGGGAATGGATCATGTAGGCATGCGTCATTCAACTTTCTTAAATCAACAAAGATCCTGACTTCACTGGTTTTCTTATCCTTGACCACCATTGGGTTGATCCACTCCGATTACTCTACTGGTTATATAATGCCTACTTCAAACATTCTTTCAATATCATCCTTCACCCACTCCTTGTACCTTGGATTCATCCGGTAGGGCCGCTGCTTGACTGGCTTCGCATGGGGTTTCAGGGGGATTTTCATTTCTCCTAAGTCCCTAGAAATTCCTTTCATCTTTGAGAATTTTGTTGGGAACAAATCCTGAAACTCATGCAACAGATCACTCATCTTCGCAATAGTCGAGTCATCCCAATAATATCCAATACTTGCGAACTTCGGATTCTCCTCCGACCCAATGTTCACTTTCTTGATTTTCAATGGTTGCTGAAACTTGTCGGAAGGTATTTCTGGTGCCTCGACACTGCGACTAATTCCTTCTGACTCCGGTACATACGTAGTCCTCAAATCATCCTCATCATCCATCTCTCCTATGATATTGTGGAATTCCATTAACATTTCCAGAGTCACAGTCCACTGAAGCCCCAGTGGTTGCTCTGTCAGCATTGCTTCAAATACCTTCTCCCAAATCGCCTGTAATCCAGTATTAATGAAGGGGTTTTCGTCAAAGAAACTGAATGTTTGGCTAAAGCCAAATGTTGGCTATTCCCAAGATATTGCTCCGCGTCGCAGTTCTGCTGCAACATACCAACTTCATGGTACTTCATTCAGTGTGTGGATAAATGCATGGGCCCATTCCTATTTCACTTGTGATCCCCATTTGATTTCACATTCATCCAAATGCGCCTTCGGATTGCCTCTGCCATCGAACCTCCTTCTGCCATATCCTTCTGCATCGCTGAACCTAAACATCATTAGGTGTCAACATTGTGGCCAGTTATTTATGGTGGACTTGTGTGCTTCCCACCATCATGTTGGTGTAGCCTTCAGGGCTTCTTCCAAGGCCAAGATCCGTTGTGGTTCTGCCACTTTTTCTTCAAATTCAGTGAGAAATGTAGCCAAATTGGGCAATCCCTCATATGTTGGTAGCTCGCACTCTTTTGTGGATACCTTTCGTAGTGACTGAGTGATCCTTGCACACCTCCTGAATGACACTTCATGCAGTCGGTTTTGCCAATTTTCAAGTGCTTCATTCGAATTTGATGATGCCGAACTGCTATTGTACCACCCTAGCTCTCCATATGTAGTAGGATTGATGTAATATTCGAAAATGTTGTAGAGATTATCCCATCCCTTGCTGAACTCATCCCTTGTCGGCTCTACATACCTTTTCCCTTCCACGGGGTCAAGAGGTGCGACTACCCATATCTCCCGGTTCTTGAATGACATAATCCATTTCTTGAAGTTGATAATATCTTGATTATCCATCACCCATTCTATCCCTAGCAGCATTGGGTAGGGGCTTGTATTTTCCACAATTTTGATCACATCAAAATCTGTGTAAGTCTTGAGGCCCTCAATATCAATAGGGACCTGTCATAACCTACTGATTAGGGTGACTTTACTTTGGTTTTCTAGGAGCAAATCCACTAGGGACCAATCCAACTGTGGTTTCCCAATCATTTCCCATGTCTGTTTGGTCAGTATTTTCATGTCTGACCCCAAGTCCAAGATAATGGAGACGACATCGAACGCTATGTTGACATCCATTTTTGTCACCATTTTTTATCATCAAATCTATTCGGAATGGTGTTATTTTTATCATTTTTGTTAAATTTTGAGCATTAATTCACAATACTCTTGGATCTTTACTCAGATAATAACATATACAGTATATCAATGCATAACAATCATAATAAGCATGACAAGCATCACAAGAATCAAAAGCATGAGAGACAAGAGACATAGAGTTTCTGTGGGGAAAACCCTAAGGTGAAAAACCCCACAACTTCCTCAGAGATAGAGAGAGCAATGGCTCAACCAAAGTACAACCAAAATACACTTGAGATAGTCTCATAGAGCAGATGATCCTCCTCCTCACTAGTGTGCCACTTTCTGAGTGAGAGAAGTGTGACTTTCCGAATGATCCAAAATAGAGATCTCCCGATCTCTGTTTATACTTAACCTGTTTTCCTAGTTACACTATGGGTCCGGCTTGTCTATCTAGATACATCCACATTATAATATATATTTCAGGGCCGACCCCACACATGGTGTTCTAATAACCCATCGACAAGTACACACACTTGTGACACTTGTCAATCCACATGACGACACTTTTTTATAGAGGAATAACACATCTCTAATAAGGGTACAATAAATATATATGAAATACATAGATGAAATACATTCCGAAGTTACATATACATCAACACTCCCTCTTAACTAGGAAGGTATTTCTCGACACAGATTTGCTAGACAAGTCTTCTTCTCGGGATCATCGTCATCGATGCATCGTCATCATCATTGTCACTACCGCTGCTATCTCAACTAATCTCTGACACTGCTCGTCATAGGAAGTTCTACAGAGCCAGTCCTTTTTCATACTGGATGTAGGCCCACCACCTGCAGGTCTTTGTCATCACTGGCCATACTGTGGAATCCTCAGGACTTATTACGTGCGTCACAAAACCTCGAAAAAGCATCCCAGGCTGTTACGAGCACACGACTCTACCTATAGGATCTCCCAGGGCCATATTATATGTGACCTCACCGCAAAACCTCGCAAGAGCATCCCAGGATGTTACGAGCACACAGCTCTACCTATAGGATCTCCCAGGGACAGATTATATGTGGTCACCACAAAACCTCGCAAGAGCATCCTAGGTTGTTACGAGCACACAACTCTACCTATAGGATCTCCTAGGGATAGATTATATGTGGTCATGGAAAAACCTCGCAAGAGCATCCCAGGACTTATTACGAGCACATAGCCCAACCTATCGGATCTCCCAAGGACATATTATATGCCATAGGACAAAACCTAGAAAGAGCATCTACTAGATATCCCAGGGCCAGATTATATGCCATAGGAAAAACCTTGAAAGACTATCTATAGATCTCCTAGGGCCAAATTATATGTCCTCCCAGAGCAAAACCTCGAAAGAGCATTTTCCAAATATCCTAGGGCCAAATTATATGCCATAGGAAAAACCTCGAAAGACTATCTGCAAATCTCCTAGGGCCAAATTATATGCTCATCTGCACAACCTGATCCACGGCCATAGAGTATCAACCTGATACTCATCATACATCATCCTGATGTACACATGATCATCTTGATCATCATCACTGCAACATCCTGTTACATGTCATCTGGAGAAACATCCTGAAGCTCGTCATCCATGATCATCCTGATCATACAATGCATCTACCTGATGCATATCAAGTATCTACCTAATACATATCATCATACATGATCCACCTGATCATACAATGTATCCACCTGATAAAAATACAAATACATGATACATATCACCATACATGATCCATCTGATCATACAATGTATCCACCTGATCATACAATGTATCCACCTGATACATATACAGATACATGGTCCAAGCATCCAACATGATGCATACATACATATAAATGATCTAACTGATCATATCCAGCATCCAACATGATGCATACATACATATAAATGATCCAACTGATCATATCTAGCATCCAACATGATGCATACATACATACATAAATGATCCAACTGATCATACAAAGCAGAAACCAGAACATCATCTTGATGCTCATCATCCAGTGCTTACATCCACAGCCATGTGAAGGACCCTCCTTTCAACATGCTTGGAATGGCTTCAGCAAATGTGTCCATCACTTCTTCCTCGAAGTGTCATCAATCCGAAGAACACCAAGCCTCTCTCTGAAGTACTCGAACTTCACCCTGGATAGTGGCTTTGTCAGCACATCTGCAATCTGCTCGTCCATCGCAACATACAGGAGCTTCACAGCTCCTCTCTGCACCATATCCCTGATATAGTGATATTTGATCTCTATGTGTTTCGACCTGTCATGAAACACTGGGTTCTCGGACAGCTTCACACAACTCTGGTTCTCACAGAAGATACCAGTAGCATCCAACGAGAGATCAAATAACTTAGACAGTAACTTCCATAGCCATACTGCGTCACAACTAGCTAAACAGACTGCAACATACTCTGCCTCAACTATACTCAGTGCTACACAGGACCGCTTCCTGCTAAACCAAGAGATCACACTTGATCCCATACTGAAGTAGCATCCAGATGTGCTCTTCCTATCTACAGCACTGCTAGCCCAATTTGAATCAACATAACCTTGCAGGTTAAACTTTTGATTCGCTTCATACTTGAGTCCATAATCCACTATACCCTTCAGGTACCTCAGAACATGCTTTACAACAACCAGGTGAAAACTCCTTGGATCTGTCAGGAACCGACTCAATGTGTTCACAGCAAATCAAATGTCTAGTCTTGTGTTCGTCAAGTACATCAAGGACCCAATCATCTGACGATACATAGAGGCATCAACTGGCCCAGATGAAGCATCACATAGAAGCTTCAGATTCGATGCCATAGGTGTGGCCATGGCCTTGCAATCCATCATCCCGAATCTCTTCAGGATATCTACTGTGTACTTCCCTTGACCAAGGAAGATCCCATCTGCACTCTGCCACACCTCCATACCTACGAAATAATGCATCATTCCTGAATCTTTCATATCGAACTCGGCAGTAAGCTTCCTTTTAGTATCTGCAATCAATTTGTCATCTCCTGTTACAAATAAGTCATCCACATACAGGAGTAGAATCACAGGATTCCCTTCCTCAACCTTGTAGTAAAGGTTGGAATCCGCTTTACTCTTGGTAAAGCCCAAACTAGATAGGAAACTGTCCATCCTACCATACCAGGTTCTGGGAGCTTGCTTCAAGCCATACAAGGATTTCTTCAATCTGCACACATATGACTCCCTGTCATGTATTTCAAAACCGAGTGGCTGCTCCACATATACTTCCTCTTCAACTACACCATTCAAGAAAGCAGTCTTGAAATCCATCTGGTGTATTTTCCATCTCATTACTGTAGCCAGGGAAAGTATTGTTCTGATGGAAGTATACTTGGCTACAGGTGCAAAAGTTTCTTCATAATCTATTCCCTCTTTTTGAGAGAAGCCACGAGCTACGAATCTTGCCTTGTATTTCTCTACACTGCCATCTGCAGCATGTTTGATTTTGTAGATCCATTCGGAAGTCACAACAGACTTCTCTTTAGGTCTTGGGACAACATCCCAAACATCGTTCTTCATTATTGATTGGTATTCCTCAACCATGGCATCCTTCCATTCTTTCTTTTTCGTTGCTTCTTCATAACTGGAAGGCTCTTTGTTCATAATGTCATAGAGTAAAGCAACATAGCTGGTATGTGATCTGGTTCTCTTCTTTGCTCTGTGTTCTTCTTCTGGAATGCCAAATCTTTCTGCATCTTGAATGAGCTCTCTAGCCCATGCAGGTTTTCTCTTGTGAGAGTTATCCTCATGGGGTGGATCTACAGGTTCTTGTGGATCTTCAAACTCATGAACAACTTCTGGAACTACTTCAGTCATGGTAGTGTCTTGAAATCTGGTTTCCTTAGGTTCTTCATAAACTTCAATAGGTGCCTTCCTTGATTTGATGAATGCTGAGTTTTCATCAAATGTTACATCCCTGCTGACATCAATCTTCTTGAACCCTAGAAAGTATATTCTGTAAGCCTTCGAGCTTTCACTGTAACCCACAAAGATACCCTTCTTTCCTGAAAGATCTAGTTTAGTCCTCTTTTCCTTTGGGACATGAGTGTATACTGGACAACCAAATATTTTGAGATGCCTGACTTCAGGTTTCTTACCAGAAAAGACCTCTTCTGGTGTCTTGTTGTCTAATATCTTGTG
Source organism: Larix kaempferi (assembly GCA_027924585.1). NCBI lineage: Eukaryota > Viridiplantae > Streptophyta > Pinopsida > Pinales > Pinaceae > Larix > Larix kaempferi. The sequence continues at coordinate 12,681,112 of BSBM01001051.1, read as the reverse complement.
GGGTGTTCTGTTCTGTACATATACAACTGTTCTAGCTACTTCTGCCCATAGATGCATAGGTAGATCCTGGTCATGCAGCATTGCCCTTGCTGCTTCCATGATAGTTTTATTCTTCCTTTCTACAACTCCATTCCGTTGAGGATTATAAGGAGCAGTCAACTCCCTCTTAATCCCTAAATCACTACAAAGCTTCTTGAAGTCACCTGAGGTGAATTCTCCACCATTGTCGGATCTGAATGTTTTGATCTTCTTGTCAGTTTGATTCTCCATCAAGTTTTTGAATTCCTTGAACTTATCAATTACCTCATCTTTGTTATTCAAGAAGTATACCCAAGTCTTCCTGGAGAAGTCATCAATAAATGAGACATAGTAAACATATCCACTAAGAGAACTGGATGACATAGGACCACATACATCTGAGTGGATGATTTCAAGGATATATTTGGCCTTGCTTTCACTGCTTGGGAAATCCTTCTTAATGTTCTTGCTTTTTGCACATCCTTTGCAAACACCTTCATGTTTGGTATTGATTTCATGAAGACCTTCTACAGCCTTGCTTGCAATTGGAAGTGCCCTATAGTGCATATGAGCAAGTCTTCTATGCCAAAGTTCACTTGGCTCCATGGATTCATGCACCATGGTATGTTCAGGTTGTCCCTTCAATTTATACAATCCTCCCTCTTGCTCTCCAATTACTACTGCATCATCTATGGTCTTTCCCTTTGGCCACATTAGGACTTGGCCATCCTCAAATGCAATCCTGATACCTTTTGCATCCAATGTAGAGATGGAGAGTAAGTTCTTCTTGAGCCCAGGTACATAAAGGAATTCTTTCATCTTCAAAGATTTTCCAAAATCTAGGTTGTAGGAGGCTTCACCACTTCCTTTGATTGGGTATTGATAATCATCCCCAAATTTCACCTTATGGGGTGATTCATGTTCAAATAGATTCACAAAAGATTCCTTAAACCCAGTCATGTGTTTGGAAGCCCCACTATCAATCAACCAATCATTGCAACCATGGGAGATAGTACCTATGAGAGTAGAGATTAGAACATACTCTTTTTCACTTGATGAGTCATCATCACTTTCTGCCCTAGCCTTCTTCTTTGGAGGTTCATCATCCTTGGCAACATGAGCATGGAACTTTCTTTTGTTGCCCTTCTTCTTCTTGCTGAAGTTGTTGTTATTATCCCTTTTGTTCTTGGGACAATCTGAAGCAAAGTGACCCTTCTCATTGCATGTGAAGCATCTTAGATCCTTCTTATTCTTTTGATAGGATATTTTGTAGCGAGAGTGCTCCTTCTTGGGCTTGCTTCATTTGGTGTGAGTTGCGAGAGCTTGATATTCACCTCCCCTCTTTTCCTCATGAGCTACAAGTCTAGCTTCTTCTTGAGAGCATTCCTCCCATAGTTTACTGAAAGAGATCAATTTCTTTCTTGTACAGATTCCTTCAATAAAGGAGTCCCATGACCTATGTAGGCCATTCAGAGTGGTCATAACAACTTCACCATTGTCCACTACTTAATCCACAGCTTCAAGTTGCTCCTTGACCTGAAAGACCTTGGAGAAGTAAGATTGAATGGTTTATCCATTCAACATCTTGACCCCTTTCAATTGATTCTGCAGAGTCATCTTCTGATTTATGTTCTTCCTTTCAAATAGCCTGGTCAAAGAGTCAAACATCTCCTTGGGTGTCTTTAGAGAAGACACATGGGGTATGAGATGGTCTTTGATATAATCAGTAATGATTCTCTTTGCCTTGCCCAAGTTCTTCTTATGCAATACCTTGGCCTCCTCATCCTCTGGGATAGGGATGTCTTCTTCTATATATGAGTCCAGCTCATTCTCTTCCAGGATTAACCCAATCCTATACTTCCAAGCTCAGAATTTATCAGCCCCTTCAAGATTATCCTCAAGCTTGGTGTGGTGAGACATCTTAAAGAGTACTTCAAATGGAAATAGAAAAGATTTAGGTCTTACCACTTGAAATGCTGAAAACTAGATCTAGTCCCAGATTAGGGTTGGTCGGAAAAACCCTAAAAATTCAAAATGTGAATTTCAATTTTCTAAAAGGATATAAAGATGTGCTTTGATGAGCTGATCATCCTGGTGCATTCAGAATTTGATATCAACAAAGTTTTACCCTTTAGATTTGCCTTTTTGTCCTCCCGGGTTCACTAGGGAGAGCCCTGAATTAGGGTTTGAGTTTACCGAAGATCTACCCAGCCAAAAATCTCGATCCAAAGCTCTAAACTTCGATTTTTGCAAGGAGCGTCCAGCTATGTCTTCAGATTTTCAGAAATTCCTATTTTTGTGGAAACCCTAATTTTTAGGGCCAAATCTGAAAATGCTCGGAATTGAATTCTGATTGGACAGATAGATGCGCCTTGATGAGTAGAGTCAATCTACTATACTTCTTTTCCAAAATCTGTGGAGAGAAAACCAATAAACAAGAAACTCAAGTTTTCATCACTGCAAAATGTCTTCTTCTTAGGTTAGCTTTGATACCATGTTAAATTTTGAGCATTAATTCACAATACTCTTGGGTCTTTACTGAGAGAATAACATATACAGTATATCAATGCATAACAATCACAATAAGCATGACAAGCATCACAAGAATCAAAAGCATGAGAGACAAGAGACATAGAGTTTCCGTGGGGAAAACCCTAAGGTGAAAAACCCCACAACTTCCTCAGAGATAGAGAGAGCAATGGCTCAACCAAAGTACAACCAAAATAAACTTGAGATAGTCTCATAGAGCAGATGATCCTCCTCCTCACTAGTGCGCCACTTTCTGAGTGAGAGAAGTGTGACTTTCCGAATGATCCAAAATAGAGATCTCCCGATCTCTATTTATACTTAACCTATTTTCCCAGTTACACTATGGGTCCGGCTTGTCTATCTAGATACATCCACATTATAATATATATTTCAGGGCCGACCCCACACATGGTGGTCTAATAACCCATCGGCAAGTACACACACTTGTGACACTTGTCAATCCACATGACGACACTTCCTTATAGAGGAATAACACATCTCTAATAAGGGTACAATAAATATATTTGAAATACATAGATGAAATACATTCCGAAGTTACATATACATCAACAATTTTTTCTATATTAAGTTGTTTTCTTTGCCATTCATCCCATTGAATAGCCCAGGTATGCATTTATTTACTTATTATGCAAATCTTGTTCATATTTCATTATACTATGATTTATTTATGTTTAAGTGACATTTTCTAGGCATAATTGGCATCTACGTTTTAATTGGCAGGCTGCGTTTTTCAAATGGACCTTCATTCAGATCATGTGCTTATGTTGCTAAGTTTAAACACGTTCAGCTCGTCGTATAGCCTTCCGTTCAGCCCATGAAATCCATGGTTGGCATATCTCTGGCCATTAAAAGCAAAAATGGGCACGTGGGTTCTGTTAGCCACATGATGGTCAGGGTTAAGGAGCTTTGGTTATGGAAGATTCGTCCCCAGGCCATCCAAGCTCGACAACACACTTCGCATCCACGTCAACACCCCCACACTCCGATTCTTCTGCTCGTTCGGCCAAGGATCATTCGCACCTGTTCATGCTCATTTATGTCGGCGTTCTGGAAGAAGCCTGTCCTCCCATGCTCAGCCTTCTAGCACTACCTCTCTTCCCACGTCAAAGGAAGATCGACGCTGCAGCTGCCCCGTGAAGGAATCAACCCCGTGAAGCCTGGTGTATGCTCTCTATGCTGTCATGCACCATTCAAAGCGGTAGTTACAGTAATTTAAATGCCTCTATTATTAGAGAGGTCGACTCTGTCAACCTTCTCACCCATTGTAACTTATAAATAGACGCCTCCTTTGGAGAAACGCAGGAGATATAGAAGATCCATACGGAGATAGACAGAGATAGATAGGTTGTTCTTTGTAAACACTGTAATTTTCTTAGTTAATGGAAGTAGCAATTCGTTGATGCTCTGCTGACAGTCATTTAAGCTGATTTAGTTTACCCTCTAATTGTTGGGAAGGGCCACTCATCAATTGGAGGTTTTATTTACATTTTCTACATTTCTTTTTTTGCAATTAACTAGTTTATTTCCTGTGTGTGTAATCTAATTCATTTTCCTGTGTGTATCATCTTCATTCCTCTGTAATTCCTACTATGATGTTAATATAATCTCTCTTCTTCTGAGCTAGGAATGGTCGACCAATAGTTGAATAATTTGCAGTTTGTTTCCAGTTCTTCTTTCATCATTTTAGTTAGATATTGCTTCCAAAATTCCTCTATAGTTAGCCTTAGCCTCTTTCTCTTCTCCTCTATTAGTCTTTCTTGTTATTGTTTTAGGTTAACTCTCTCTTCTTCCATCTTAACCTTCTCCCTATATCTCATAGAAATCATTCCTCTACTCAGATAATGACTAGAATAGATAGCTTCTTGTTAACTTAGCTTCTAAATAATCTCTCCACTGCTTCCTTTGCACAGTAGGATCACTTGCATAAGCCAACTGGTAATTAAATAATCCAAAATTCTTCTTTTCCCTAATTTAACTCATTTTCCTCCATTCAGACTGTCATTCGGACCACCATTCAGACCGACGTTCAGATCATCATTCAGACCTATGTGTTTTCTACATTGTTTTAGTCCTTCTTCGAAATCCAATTTCTTCTGCCTTCGACTCATCATTCTTCCCATTCCTCCTTAATAGTTTTAGATGTAATTCAATCTCGCTTCTTGTTATTTAAAGTTTCTAATTAAGTTTTGTCATTCTTTCCTTCTTCTTCACTTCCTCCTTATCCTCTTCTCATCCTTCTTCCAAGGTTCAGATCTGTAGTTTTGTTTTGCTAATTAGTTACTATTTTGAACTTATTAATCTTGTTTCTAGATAGGTTGTTTCTCTAGTAATAGTTTAATAATTCCATTTTCCAAGTTGTTTTAGCTTGATAATTTCTATTTAATAAAGATGTTCATGTTTTAAGATTTGGATTAATATTAAACATCTTTATCAAGTTTTCTACTTGTTTCCATAATTAAATATCTTTATCAAGTTTTCTACTTGTTTCCATAATCAACTACAATTCAGTTAAACATCTTTATTAAGTTTTCTACTTGCTTCATTTGGTAATCAGTTTTATGTTTTCATAGATAGAATAAATTCTTGCATTTGAATTATGAAAGTCATGTAAGTAGTTTAAAATCATATAGTTGCATGTTAGCACATTTTCATCTTTAGTCAGCTTAGGTTAGTTCAAGCTTCCAATCCTGCACATTTAGTGATTGCATCTCATAAGCTCCCTTCTTGGGTTGACAGTTTAAATATTGGAATTATTTAACACATAATAAACACCAACACGCTGCGACTTGTGCAGACATCCGCATCTCTTGTCATGTTTTTATCTTATGGATGTGATTGACCATCCGTTCATGTCATGCACCCTCCCGTCGATGTAGTAGGTTGGATATCTCCGCCAATGCATCTTGACCTTTTGTGAGCTCCAGGAAACTCTCCAAAAAGTATCTTAAGGTGTTAGCCCTTCTTTTCAAATTCGTTGTGTTGAATATCAGTGGAATGTCATATGTAACTTATTTCTGCTGAAGAGGTGGCTGCCTCAAATTCCTTATTGCTTCCTGTGCTTTCAAAATAATGTCCCTTTCTGCTTCCACATCAAATGTGACTTGTTTCCCTATTTTCGGTCGGACGCTAGCTTGTGACCTGTCAACCCTTTTCATAGCTCCTCAAATCACTATTCCGACAGTCGCACTTTGAATTGTAACTTCTGTTGAGATTTTTCTGTACCGCTAGCGGATTCTGGTTCTGATTTTGATTTTGTGGAGGTGGGGATAGGTTCTTAGTTTTCCACTTTGCGATGAGCTGAGGACAATCTTCAACCCCATGGTCCACATCGCTGCAATAAGTGCACTGTGGTGTTGGATTTGGGCAATCCCTTTGATAATGCCCCTATTTCCCAGAATTGTAACATATGATGGGTCCTCAACCTCGTCCAACAGCTCCTCCTCGGCCGGCACCAGCACCTCGGCTGCCGCGGAACCTCCCTCTGAATCCTCCTTGCAGTGGTCTGTATGGCGGGTACTACGGTTGAGCATACTGTGGCCGTAGATATTGTAGTTGACTATATTGCGGTTGTTGAAATTGCGGTGGAGGATATGTCAGTTGGCCATACTACGGCTAGACATCCTGCATCTGCTCATACTGCAATTACGGATTATATTGAGGCTGGAGTTGACTATACTGCTGCTGCCACTACATCGGTTGTTGATCCTCCCCTTTCATGAAGAAAGTGTATGTAGTCCTTTCTTGGAGTAGGTCGTAAGCTCTGCAGTGTTTCTCATCATGGCCAACCGATCGAAAGAACTTGGAATACAAATTCGTTAGTTTCGACACCATATTCTACATGTATACACATTCTTCTGACCAATGTCCTCTCGAGTGATAGATGCGACACCAAGGAAGCCCTCCCTTACTGAGGGGATTCAGTGCACTCGATTGCAAATATTCTCGAAAATCTGGGCACTGATCCTTATGGTGTCCTTCTATCCTAGATCTAGTGCACTAGATGTCTTCATGGGCCTCTTTTCCTTTCTTCATGTCATGTAGCTATGATCCAGCTATGCTTGTATTCGATCCATGCCCAAACCCGTTTCTCTGATTGGTGAAGCTTCCAACTTCATTGCGATTTTCGATGCTTCTTCTTGATTCGCTACCTTTTGTTGCATCAGTGGCCCAAGAATGTGTGGAACCAACCCAGCGATAAACCATTCTTTATGCTACATATCATTCATCCCAAAACTCACTTTCGCCATTAGTGTTTTATATCATTGGTCAAAGTCCCATACTGACTCATTGGGAAATTGTTTGATTTCTTGAGCTCAGTAATGTACTCCGACTCAGATTTTGGTTTTCTGAATTCATCGATCATCCTCTCTTTGATCTCTAGAAATTTTTTACCTGGAGTTCCCGTTGGTACCTTAGTAAACTTCATATACCAGTTTAGTGCACGGACCCTCAGGGTCCTCACTACTTGTCCCTTTTTTATATCTTCATTCTGGACCTGCTTCACGGTCCATACTGCTTCGCACAAAAATGAGTATTGTTCGGGATCCTCGGTCTCATTACCTTGGAAGGTTGGCATCCTCGCTTCGTCACCCACCATTCTTGTACTTCTACTATTATTATTTACTAATGCGCTACTCTTACTACTATTCTGGAACGTAGGACATCTCAATGAATAACTTGTATTTCCTCTGATCAAATTTTGAGTAGTGCACGGAGTTGAAGGTACGTTGTAGCTTAGGGTCCTTCCTTCTTCGGATTATGGGGTAGCCTGTTCACTTCCTTCTTTATCGCAATAAGGTTGCTTCCTCCCTTGTGGTCCTGTTTCACAGTCTTCCGTTCCAGTCCTCTCAATAGGCTCTTTCTCAGTCCTCCTCTTCTTCTCAGGATGTCGGAATATCACCCCACTCCTCAAGGTACCACACTCTTCATCAGCTTCCCTTAAGAATTCTTCATCGCTCATGTCCATCTACCCTGCATCTTTCTACCGGACCCACATCCATGTGGTACCCACAACTTCCGCACACTGATCTTCTACTCATCGGAGTTCATCCTTAGTATTCCATTTTCACAGAAAAGCATCTTTATCCACAGTTTCAACGACAACAGGAATCTCCCCCTGGGTCCTTTGAAAAATTTCCTTTATGCGTCGTTGTATGATTTGATTGCTTCCACGGAAAACTCAATGATGTATCCTTCTAAGATGCTATCTACCCAAAAGTCAATAGCCCGTGATACCTTATTGTTGACCCATTTTAGTTGTCGACCCATTTCAGCTCCCGAACTAATTTTGGAGTCCAATGGTTTAGCTCAGTCTTTTGGCAATGGTTCTTTTGAAATGTTAGTTGTGCTAACAACTTGTGCAGTAATACTGGGAATTCACAAAATAATATCTTGTGGATATCTGAATAAACGTGCTTTTGCAACCAACTGCTTACTATCTGTCCAGGTTTTTTCTTTTCTCCTTCCATGAATTATTCTGCTCTCTTGTCAAACAAGTCCTAGATCTCTAGTTTCGTCGGGTGCCACAGTATGTCCTTATCTTTCTTCTTTAGGTCCCGACAATAGAACCATTTTTTGATGCAACATCTATCGACAGGGGTTCACTTTGCACTATAGTCAACAAACCCAACCAAACACCCTTAAGCACCGGCCTAGAAAGGTTTTACCCTTTCCAGCAACACCCGCGAAGCGAGTGAAGTCTCACCTGAGATGATTAAGGGGACTGCAGGAACCAAGTTTCTACAGTGGGGAAAGGACATGCAACCACTTCAACTCTACCGCAATAGAAACCATAGATTTAGATTCACATACATTCATACATTCATCATTCGCATATTCACCATTCGCAGATTTAATACATAATAGACATTCGCATCAACATGGTTAACTGATCATTCGCATCGACAACAATTACTGAACCACAAATCCTTAAACATATCGCAAACACTTGTATTCATCATTTAATAGAAACAAAGACAAAAGATATAACCATAACCGAACATGTTCATGCATTCATCAAAACCTGCGGTATAACCTTCACAGAAACAGTTCAGAACATAATATTGCGGATCCATACAAAACTACGAAAACAAAGCAAAACACAATCGAACCGCATAATCATAATGGTTCTACCATCCGGTCTCCCATCCATCGATCAATGCCCTTAGGAGTACATTCATACTTCTATTTATATCAACCTGAATGGTTACAAACTGGTCCAAATGACCCATTTTTAACAAACTAACTAATATTGTGCTTCCTTGTTCTTCGTGAATGACCCTTCCTTCCATGGATGGTCCTTCTTCGCAGTTTTCGGCTTCCTCACTTCATGCGGACTAATCTCGTGCCAACAGTGGTCCTTAGTAAGAACCAACTCATCAGGTAACATCAGTAGGATGATGGAAGCCTTGCAGGTAAGGTTCATTATGTTAATATTATTAAGTGATGAGAAAGGATGGGTAAGAATCCTTTATTCATGTTTTAGTCATCACAAAATGGTATGCATGTAATAGTGAATGCATTTGTGTGAATGAAATTCCATAGGGCATGTTATCATGTGTCTGTTTAAGAATTTTGAGTGCATTCATATGAAAGTAGATTATGCAATGTGTATAATGGTTATGGGTTGATAACCAAGGAAGTAAGGAGTTATGGTCTTGTTGTGGTAAGGCTTTAGTGCTACAAAAACCACCCATTAATTCCCTATTGGTGTTAAATTAGGATGAAACCTCTTGCCAACAACCATGGAGAGATAAAACTCGAGATGTGTTGTTGAATGGGGAATGAGGGCACCAAATAGACAACCAAATGATCGGGGAGATGACTGGGCATGATGTTGGAGCATTGGATAGAATGTCCAACTTACAATTGTAGGAAAACTGTGTAGGCACATGGATGTTCTTGATCGATGTGGTAGTGCGTTGGGTGCAATTAGTAAATGTACCTTAAAAAGATCTTGTAAATCTAGAGATTAAGCATTGAGTAAATGCATATAAAATTTTGTGTAAAAGTTGTGAATGTGCATACATGTGTGTGGTTGCACATGTTGTGATGCATTGTCTGAATGCATATAAATATGTTTAGGCATATAGTTGATGAGGTTGCAGGATTAGCTTAAAGAGTTGTGTTTAGGCATGGATATGTGTAGAAGTCATGCATGTGAAATATGTTGAACATGTGTATGATATTGATATTTGATATGTTGAACATGTGTTGATGACTGCAATCTGTTGAACACGTGTATTATATTGATATCTAATATGTTGAACATGTGTTGATGACTGCATTTGTATTAAAGATGGACAAGGGATAATGCAATTGTTAATCTATTATGTGTTAGGGAAGATATTGATCATATTACTGAAGAGGATAGACTATAGTTGCGAGAAAAATGTCAAGGGTTTGTGGTAGCATCGTGTTAGCTTCACAAGTTACCTACTGATCAGGTAAAATCAAAGTAAGCAATGGAATTTATGCAGGTATGCTTGTGTCTGTATGAGCTGAGAAAGGAACTGGTAAAAATTCCTTCAATTATATTGGATATCATGCAATTGATATGTTTAATTGTTGAGTGCATTATGTGATTAGTTGATATCCAAGAAATGGGTAGTAAAGGTAATAAGAGCTTAAATTCAAAAGGTTGATAACTTTTTTAAGCCATGAAATCTAGTTAAATGATAACTTAATGTGGGTGATTATAATTCTGAAAATCACTTTAATGACTATTGCAATAAAAATTTTGTGTGCATGAAAGACTCCCAAAGTGTTTAACCAGTTTGAGTTAAGATTTCAGGTAGATTTCTTTGGACATGACAAGGTGGGTAAGTCCATGATGAAGGATGAAAATATACCATGTGCACAATTCAAACCTCATGAGAATGATCTCATGGTTGTAAACTTAGTTATGCACAGAACAGATTGTCCATTTTAGACTTGTAAATTTCAGATTTGAAAAATACCTTTGATTGCTAATCACTATCGGCTTGTATATAACCGTGTCAGGAGGACATGAGTAAGTGGGTTTCCATGTTATGGTAATAAGCATAAAACCCATTGGGAATAGTGGCGCCACTTGCAAAATCCCAATAGTAAGAGGATGCCTCATCTGCACTACATGGTGGAAATCCATGTGAGTGAGATGGTAAAATTTATGCCGAATAGGTAATAAATGTAACGTGAAAGAGATTGGGGTGGCAAACCGAGGGACTGACAAATCAGAGAAGGGAACCCCACTCCTGGAAAAGGAAGAGAAAGTACATCTACAAAAAGAGATAAGTGTTCTGTAACCCTAGTTGATATATAAACATGTCTAGTTACTAGAATTAATATGCAGAGCATGTTTTATTTTATTTACATTATTTCAGACTGCTTGAAGTAAGAATAGGACCTGCATAGTTCACATCAGTGAGTGGTGCACACCTTTCTAGTTTTGAGTTATTTTAGGTTTATCAATATTGACTATACCTAAGGGAATCGACACATTGTTGGTATTTCATTATTTGGTAGTGAATGTTATGAAATATGTTCACCACTGTAGAACATCAATACTAATGAAATATCTTGTTCATTTTGTGTGTCATCTCGAATAGATACAATTGGATGTGACACACTCATGGAGCACATGGACTGCTCATCATGTGTTGAGCATAAGCTTTGGAGCATATGGATGACATATATGTGTTGACCATAAGCTCTGGAACACACGGAATACTCATCATGTGTTGAGCATAAGCTATGAATAACACTAGAGTGACTCTACTTAAAAGGGTTGAACATGTTCAGATATTGTAACTTCTAAGAATATTATATTTGTACTTTATTGTTCCGAAGATGTTTCATTCCTCCATGAAGACCTTATTGTATATCCAGAGATGTTTCATTCCTCCATGGAGAATGTGGTAACTTGGGTTATTAGACTTCCCTAGTGGGGGTCGACCCTAAATGAGTCATGTGGGTTAGAGGGTTATTAGACCACCCTAGTGGGGTCGGCCCTGTAACATTATGTTAAGTGGTTAAGTTGGGGCCGACCTAGTTAATGTAAAAGACAAGTCAGAGTAGTGTATAAATAGAGGAGGTGTGTTCCTCATTTATAACACTCACTCATTATTCACCCACTTGTGAATGGTGCATAGGTGAGAGAGAGAGATCTACTATGGAGGAGAAGGAGCTTATGTTTGGGATAAACATCTCTATATTGTTGATCATCTATATTGAGGAATCTTTGTTGGGTTTTCTACCCCATGAGGGTTTCCTAGGATAAATATGTGTCTCTTGTGTTTATGTTGTGCTTGTTGTTCTTTCAGTGATCCTATATATGCTATTATTGTGAAATGAAATACAATGTTGATATTTTATGTCTTAACATATTGAATCTTAGCATGGTATCAGAGCTAACCTGAGAAGAGGACATTGTGCAGTTGCGAAAGCTAAGGCTTCTTGTTTTCTGGGTTTCTATCCATAGATCTTTAAAGGAAGGAGGCTAGATTGACTCTCCTCAGCAAGGTGCATCTTTCTGTCGAGACATATTTCAATTCTGAGCATTTTCAGTTTTTGACCTAAAAATTAGGGTTTTAGAGAAAATTGGAATTTTTGGAATCTGAGTCCATGGCTGGATGCTCCTCAAAAAATCAATGTTTAGAGACCATGATCGAATTTTTTGGTTGGGTGAAGCTCCGGGAAAATCAAACCCTAGTTTGGGGTTTTCTCTAGTAAATTCAGAAATTAGGGTTTCTGCAAAAATTGGAATTTTTGAAATCTAATACCATGGATGGAAGCTCCTTGGACAAATCGAATTTTAGAGCTTTGGATCAAACTTTTTGGTTGGGTGAAGCTTTGGGAAAATCAAACCCTAGTTTGGGGTCCTCTCTAGTAAATCCGGAAATTAGGTTTTCTGCAAAAATTGGAATTTCTGAAATCTAAGACCATGGCTGGAAGATCCTTGGAAAAATCAAAGTTTAGAGATTTGGATCAAACTTTTTGGTTGGGTGAAGCTTCGGGAAAATCAAACCCTAGTTTGGGGTCCTCTCTAGTAAATCCAGAAATTAGGGTTTTTGCAAAAAATTGGAATTTCTGAAATCTAAGACCATGGTTGGACGCGCCTTGGGAAAATCAAAGTTTAGATCTTTGGATCGAACTTTTTGGCTGGGTGAAGCTTCGGGGAAATCAAAACCTAATTCAAGGTCCTGCCCAGTGAATCCAGAAGTTTCAAAAGCAATTTTTAGGGGTGAAACTTTGCAGTTTTCAAATTCTAAGTATACTAGCTTGATCAACTCAGCAAGGTGCATCTTTCTATCCTTTCAGAAGTTTGAAATTCAAAGTTTGAATTTTTAGGGTTTCTCTGACAAACCGTAATCCAACTTCAAGATCTTGTTTTCAGCAAATCAAGTGGATTGGGTCAATCCTAAAAGAGAATGAGTTGGAAACTTACATGAGTGAAGAGGTTCCAGTCCCACAGGGCAATGAGGCTAAGGCCTTACATAAGACGACTACAAGAAATATCGACAGGTATGACTTGAGGAGATACAGGTATGTGTTGAAATTTGTTCATGATATGTTTGTCTTCATTATATTGAGGTTAGTACAATCTTGATTAATCTTAGAATTATCTTATCACCCTAGTAAAAGTATGAATGCATGTGAATGATAGAAGACATTCATTGATTAGGGTTATACGATTGTACTAATGCACCTGTGGTGTTGTATGAGGATGATGTTGTCTGCTAACAAGATACAGGTACATCAAGAAAGAGAAATCAAGCTCTATGACCATGATGACATGAAGACAAAGACTCATCCATAATGTTTGACCATATAGAATCTCTACTTACTAGGTATGTATGACTTTGTTCTACTATGCTTAACTTATGAGATATGCAGGTTCTAGCACAAGGTCTCTAAATTATTGAAGAGAACAAAGAAGATATTGTTGGGGTATGTTAAGACATAACCAAGCTTGATAATCTAGGTATCTTTTCCTATATCAAGTTAGAATCCTACTTTGTTAGGATCTTAGGTAAGTATACCTATGTATGAAATGATCATGACCATACTTACTTAATTTTATTTAGAATTATAATGTTTTGATAGTATTGAGATTATACTAATGAATGTATGTTTATGTATGAGATCATGAGGATGACATTAGTGCACACTTAAGCATGCATAGTGGTACAGAATGAATAGAAGTTCAAAGACATATAGAGATCAAGCGGGAGGAAAGTACACAAATATAAAAGATAAGTATTTGAGTCTATGAAATAGTAAATGATATTGCTTTTAATAGTTGTATGCATATTTGTATTCCTAGAATGTATCATGCATAGTGTAAGCATTCAGATAGCATTGAACAGTATACTACTAATATGCATATGATGGGTAAGTTGGACAAACATTCCATTGTTGCTTGTCTAGAATGAAACCTCTTTGCTGACATGATGAGAGTTGTGCACGCTCTCGATAGTATGTTCTGGTAGAGATGGAAGGCATCTAGATAACCACTGTATGCATACATGATATGGAAAAGTGCTGTGCCAAAGTATTGGTCAAGATGGTTGCATAACCATGTGAATCATATTTGTATGCATAATAGGTTATCATGTGAACATATTTGATGATTATGAAGTATTACTAATCATGTAATTAACTTTGATTTGTAGGAAAGATCATGAAGAATGATGTGTTGAATATTGTAACTTCTAAGAATATTATATTTGTACATTATTATTCTGGAGATGTTTCATCCCTCCGAGGTAACCCTATTATGTATTCGGAGATGATTATTCCTCCGATGGTTTGTGGTAACTAGGGTTATTAGACCCACCATGTGGGGGTCGAACCTGATCTTATATTTTAGGGGTTATTAGACTTCTCCAGGAGAGGTCGGCCCCATTAGGGATTTTGGTCAGTCGGGAAGTAGTATAAATAGAAGAGGTGAGCTCCTCATTAGACACACTTACACAACTCAGAAAAGTAGCGCACTTGTGTCTGGGAGGTCTGCACAGGAGATAGAGAAGGAGGTCAAGTCTTGGAGCACATCTTGTATTTTGGTTGATCATCTTATTGAGGAAAGCTTTGCTGGGTTTTCTACCCCATGAGGGTTTCCCAGGGTAAATTCTGTGTCTATATTGTGATTATGTTTCTTTCAGTGATCTTGCTAGTCTATTTGGTTTAAAATTAACATGGTATCAGAGCTAGCCTGAATAGAACATCTTTCACAAGGTGAAATTATATTTCTCTCTCTCTCCAAAAATTAGGGTTTCTGCAAAATTAGTATTTTTGAATTATGGTTGCATGGCTGAATAGCCCTTCTAAAGATCTATCTTTTGAGCCTTGGATAGAGGTTTTTGGTTGGGTAGAACTCCGGGAAAGTAAAACCCTAGTTTTACCAAAAGTGCGATAAACCATAAATTCTGTTGCAGATCAGGAAAAGTGAAAAGTTAAAGTTTCCGGGTAAGTACTACTCTATCTCTTATCTCTTGGACTCCCCCAAGAGAAGATGGCTCCAAACACTAAGCTTGAAGACAAGCTAGAAGGTATAGAAAATTTTCGAGCATGGAAATATAGAATTGGTCTCATTCTTGAAGAAAATGACCTTGCTCATTATATCAAGGATGAAGTTGCAGAACCTGAAGGAGATGAAGCCAAAGAGAAGCATAGGAAGGATTTGATTAGGGCAAAGAGAATCATAGCTGATTCTATTAAAGACCACTTGATTCCCCAAGTGGCTTCCAAGAAGACTCCAAAGGAAATGTATGATGCCCTAGGAAGGATGTATGAAGGAAAGAACATCAATAGGAAGATGAACCTAAGAACTCAGCTAAAGAGTACCAAGATGCACAAAGGAGAATCCATTCAAGACTACTTCTCAAGGATCTCCCAAATCAAGGAGCAACTAGATGCCATTGGTGATACTCTTGATGAAGATGAACTTGTGATGACAGCTCTAAATGGTCTCACTAGACCCTGGGAGTCATTCATACAAACTATGTGTGCCAGAAAAGAAAGTATGAAGTTTGATGTAGTTTGGGAGGATTGTGTACAAGAGGAGGCTAGGGTTGCAAACTGAGAAGCCTTGCTCAAAGAATATGACCAAGCCTTGGCCACCCACACCAAGAGAAGAAGGAATCAATCCTACTCCAAAAGGAATAGTCACAAGGAGTCTCATTCTCCACATAGATTTCAAAAGAAAAGAGGAACTATTCAAAGAAGAGATTACTCCTCTTTCCAATGTTTTTCTTGTCACAAAATAGGACACCTTTCTAGAGATTTCCCTCTAAAGAAGAAAAAGGGTTCTCATTTCAAAAGACATCAAGCACATCTTGCAGAAGATGATAGTGAAGAAGAAGTAGAAGAGGAAGAAAGGCCTCACAATAAAAGACCTAGAAGTGAAGAAGAAGAAGAAGAAAGGACCTTCTTCAAAAGAAGATCTAGGAGAAATAAAGAAGATGCAGAAGAATATGTTCTTTTCTCCGCACTCTCTGGATCTATAACTCCTGGAGAAGATACATGGCTTATTGACAGTGGTGCTTCAAAGCACATGACAGGTCAGAAAAAGACTCTCTCAAGTATTGAAGAAAAGACTTCTCCACAAAAGGTATCTCTAGGAGATGACTTTCAATATCCCATCAAGGGAGTTGGTGAAGCAAGCTACAAGCTTGATTCTGGTACCTCCATGAAAATGAAAGAAATATTGTATGTACCAGGATTGAAGAAGAACTTGTTATCCATCTTAGCATTGGATAAGAAAGGCTATAGGGTTGCATTCATTGATGGACAAGTATTAATGTGGTCCAAAGGAAAATCTATCAAAGATGCAATTATCATTGGTGAAGAAGAAGGAGGTTTGTACAAACTTAAGGGCCTTCCAGAAGCAGCTCTTGTTCATGAAACCATTAGCCCAAATGAACTATGGCATAGGAGACTTGCTCACATTAACTACAAGGCACTACCTTATGTAAGCAAGGTAGTTATAGGTTTTCCATATTTAAAGATTAATCATGATGGCACATGCAAAGGATGTGCAAAAGGGAAGAACATCAAGAACCCATTTCCTAGGAGTGAAACAAAGACTAAAAGTACCTTGGAGTTAATACACTCTGATGTATGTGGACCAATGCCCTCCACATCTTTGAGTGGATATGAATAATATGTCACATTCATTGATGACTACTCAAGGAAAACTTGGATATTATTTCTAAAAGGTAAGAATGAAGTCTTTTGAAAATTCAAAGAGTTTAAGGCCTTAATAAAAAATATCTCAGAAAAGAAAATCAAGATTCTCAGAATAGATAATGGCGGAGAATATACTTCAAAGGAATTTGAAAACTTTTGTAAAGAAGCTGGAATCAAGAGGGAACTAACCACTCCCTACAATCCCCAACAAAATGGGGTTGCTGAAAGAAAGATTAGAACTATCATGGCACTTGCATCTATGATGAAGTGGAAATTAGACCAGATGGATGTTAAAACAACCTTCCTGAATGGTGTCATTGAAGAAGAAGTGTACATAGAACAACCACAAGGATTTGAGGTTAAAGATAGAAGAACTCATGTATGCAAGCTGAAAAAGGATTTGTATGGATTGAAGCAAGCTCCTAGAGCTTGGTACGGAAGGATTGATAGTTTCTTAACAAGTATGGGCTTTACCAAAAGTAAAGCTGATCCAAATCTTTATCTCAAAATTATGGATGATGAACCTGTTATATTACTATTGTATGTAGATGATCTTTTTCTAACAGGAAAGGAGAACCAAATTATCGAATGTAAGAAGAAGATTTCTTCAGAATTTGAAATGAAGAATCTAGGATTAATGCACTACTTCTTAGGTCTAGAAGTATGGCAAGAACCAAAAGGAATCTTTTTAAGTCAAGGTAAGTATGCTGTGGAGATTTTGAAAAGATTTGATATGTTGGAGTGTAAGGCCATGGCTACTCCCATGGACTCCAACTTGAAATTATTATTTGATGACTCATCAGAATTAGTGGATAACTCTATATAGACAAATCATTGGGTCATTGATGTATTTGAAAAATACCAGACCAGATATATGCTTTGCTGTAAATACCCTGAGTCAATATCTAGTAGAACCAAGGAAGGTTCACCTAA
The DNA here is from genome assembly GCA_027924585.1 of Larix kaempferi. Lineage (NCBI taxonomy): Eukaryota > Viridiplantae > Streptophyta > Pinopsida > Pinales > Pinaceae > Larix > Larix kaempferi. The sequence continues at coordinate 12,663,442 of BSBM01001051.1, read as the reverse complement.
TAGCTTCAAAGCATGTAATGAGGTATCTAAAAGGTACATTAGATTTTGGTCTTTACTACCTTGGAAATCATGAACTTAGATTACATGGTTATTCATATTCCGATTGGGCAGGAAGTGTTTCAGACAAGAAGAGTACATCAGGCGGATGTTATGGACTTGGATCTACCATGATCTCGTGGTTCAGCAAGAAACAATCCAGTGTGGCTCTCAGTACTGTTGAAGCAGAATATATAGCTGCCTGCTCTGCTAGCTGTGAAGCAGTATGGCTTCGGAAACTACTATTTGGAGTATTTGACTTAGAATTAGATCCCACTGTGATTATGTGTGACAATCAAAGTTGTATCAAGATCACAGAAAATCCTATATTTCACGATAAGTCAAAACACATAGAGATCTGATACTTTTATATACGAGATATGGTGCAGAGAGGAGCTATTAAGCTCGAGTATGTGAGCACTGAGGATCAAATTGCTGATATTTTGACCAAACCTTTGTCTCGAGTGAAATTTGAATACTTCCGAGACAAACTTGGTGTGGTTCAAAAGGACCCTCCTCGAAAGGGGGAGTAGTGTAGTCACTAATGATGAGATTGCCTCATCGACAACAAGGTCGATGATGTGGATACCTGTTTTAAATACTTAGACTTAGGACTCTTATACTTAGAATACTTATTTTCTCTCACTTACTTTTACTTTATATGTTTTATTGATGTATTGATGAGGATACATGTTTTATTGATGTATCGGTGAGGATACATGTCTTATTGATGTATTGATGAGGATACATGTTTTATTGATGTATTGATGAGGATACATGGTTTATTGATGTATTGATGAGGATACATGGTTTATTGATGTATCGGTGAGGATACATGTCTTATTGATGTATTGATGAGGATACATGTTTTATTGATGTATTGATGAGGATACATGTTTTATTGATGTATTGATAATACATGTTTTCATGACATCTGTATTGATAAGGATACAGATGGGGATTGTATCATCCCCGGACTTTGGTCCCTTGAATTGATCCATAGACGTATGGTCTCCGAGAATGAATTCCTTAGTGGAAAGATGGGGATCGTATCATCCCTGGACTTTGGTCCCTTGAATTGATCCGTAGATGTATGGTCTCCGAGAATGAAGTCCTTAGTGGACAGATGGGGATTGTATCATCCCCGGACTTTGGTCCCTTGAATTGATCCGTAGACGTATGGTCTCCGAGAATGAATTTCTTAGTGGACAGATGGGGATTGTATCATCCCTAGACTTTGGTCCCTTGAATTGATCTATAGACGTATGGTCTCCGATAATGAAGTCCTTAGTGGACAGATGGTGATTGTATCATCCCCGGACTTTGGTCCCTTGAATTGATCCGTAGACGTATGGTCTCCAAGAATGAATTCCTTAGTGGACTGATGAGGATTGCATCATCCCAGAACCACTGGTTCAAAATGTACGTGATGGGGATTGCATCATCCCGGAACCACTAGTTCAAAATGTATGTGATGGGGATTGCATCATCCCAGAACCACTAGTTCAAAATGTACGTGATGGGGATTGCATCATCCTGGAACCACTAGTTCAAAATGTACGTGATGGGGATTGTATCATCCCCGGACTTCGGTCCCTGAATTGATCCGTAGACATATGTCTCCGAGAAAGTGGTCCTTAGATTTTTTCTAAGTTGACGAGTGGACTGTATCATCCCTAGACATGTTATGGTGTCTTAAATGATGATGTGTATACTTGTATTGGTATGGATACTTGTATTGATGATATGTATACTTGTGTTGGTATGGATACTTGTATTGATGATATGTATACTTGTATTGGTATGGATACTTGTATTGATGATGTGTATACTTGTATTGGTATGGATACTTGTATTGATGATGTGTATACTTGTATTGGTATGCATACTTATATTGATGAGATGTATACTTGTATTGGTATGGATACTTGCATTGATAATGTGTATACTTGTATTGGTATGGATACTTGTATTGATGATGTGTATACTTGTATTGGTATGAATACTTGTATTGATGATGCATTGGTATAGATACTTGTATTGATGATGTGCATACTTGTATTGATGACGATGCTGACAATCGTGTGCTAACGATGTTGATGATTGTGTGATGACGATACTGATGATCGTGTGATGACGATGTTGATGATTGTATGATGACGATGCTGATGATCGTGTGATGACGATGCTGACGATCGTGTGATGACGATGTTGATGATCGTATGATGACGATGCTGATGATCGTGTGATGACGATGCTGACGATCATGTGATGACGATGCTGATGATCGTATGACGACGATGTTGATGATCGTGTGATGACGATGTTGATGATCGTATGATGACGATGCTGATGATCACGTGATAACGATGTTGATGACGATACTGATGATGTTGATGTTCCAGTAACTGGTTGAGTTACTGATGATGATGAATTGAAGAAAGCTTCTGATGATTTATAGATGTATCATGTATGATGTAGTCGATGACTCCTTGCTCCTGCAGATGTTGTTATAATATCCTTCTCATTAAGGGGGAGTGTTGAATATTGTAACTTCTAAGAATATTATATTTGTACATTATTATTTCGGAGATGTTTCATCCCTCCGAGGTAACCCTATTATGTATCCGGAGATGATTATTCCTCCGATGGTTTGTGGTAACTAGGGTTATTAGACCCACCATGTGGGGGTCGGCCCTGATCTTATATTTTAGGGGTTATTAGACTTCTCCAGGAGAGGTCGGCCCCATTAGGGATTTTGGTCAGTCAGGAAGTAGTATAAATAGAGGAGGTGAGCTCTTCATTAGACACACTTACACAACTCAGAAAAGTAGCGCACTTGTGTCTGGGAGGTCTGCACAGGAGATAGAGAAGGAGGTCAAGTCTTGCAGCACATCTTGTATTTTGGTTGATCATCTTATTGAGGAAAGCTTTGCTGGGTTTTCTACCCCATGAGGGTTTCCAAGGGTAAATTCTGTGTCTATCTTGTGATTATGTTTCTTTCAGTGATCTTACTAGTCTATTTGGTTTAAACTTAACATGATGAACACCGAACAGGTGATGGATGTTCAACAAGAAGACTTACACATCAAACATACTATAGAAGGCTTGTGGATAGAAGATTCTCTTAGAAAGAGGAAGAGGATCATGACGAGCTATTTTCTCCAAGTGGCTAGATAAGACTATTCTCTTAATGGTGTAATTGAAGAAGAAGTGTGAATCGAGAAAACTCCCAGGATTCAATTGAAGAAAGCTCTGTATGGGTACCCAGGATCGATAGTCATTTGATGAATTTAATGATCACCATGGCTGATGCGGATTTCAACCTTTGCTACAAGGTTGAAGATGGTGTATATATACAGATGACATTCTTCTCTTAGATGGATGCAATAAGGAACTCACCATAGATTTTGAATGATCTTGAGGCTCATATCAGTAGACCCATCTGATGAGAGATGACACAGATAGATATGCAGAAGATCACTCAATGCAGAGTGTGAATGATGTTCAATCACAGAGGGAGAATTGATAGCTTCTTCACTAGCTTGGGCTTTACCATAAGTAAAGATGATCATAACCTTTACCTTAAGGTTATGGATGATGAACCTGTCATGCTATTATTGTATTAGGATGATCTCTTTCTGACAGGGAGTGAGAAACAAATCATGGAAAGCAAGAAGAAGCTAGCTACATAATTTGAGATGAAAGATCTCAGATTGATTACTTCCTAGGTGTGGAAGTATAGCAAGGCCCAAAAGGAATCTTTCTCAACCATGGAAAGTATTTGATATGTTGGAATGTGAAGCCATGGCCTCTCCCATGGATTCCAACTTGAATCTATTAGCTAATGACTCATCAGAGTTAGTGGATATGACTCTGTATAGACAGATTATTGGATCATTGATGTATTTAAAAAACACAAAACAAGATATATGCTTTGTCGTCAACACCTTGAGTCAGTATCTAGTGGAACCTAGACGTGTTCACCTGATAACTGCAAAGCATGTGATGAGGTACCCAAAGGGTACGATAGACTTTGGTCTATGTTATCTCGGAGATCATGATTTCAGATTGTATGCCTACACAGATGCTGACTGGGTAGGAAGTGTATTAGATAGGACTATCATATTGGACGAATGTTATTGTCTGGGATCTGCCATGATCTCATGTTTTAGCAGCAAGAAGTCTAGTGTGGCTCTCAACACAGCTGAAGCGGACTATATATAGCTTCTTGCTATATTAGTTGTGAAGCAATATGGCTTCAGAAGTTGTTATCAGGATTGTTTGACTTAGAGATGAACCCCACTGTGATCCCGTGTGACAACTAGAATTGTATAAAGATGATAGAGAATCTAGTGTTCCATGATAAGTCAAAGCACATAGAGATCCTATATTTCTATATACGAGATATGGTGCAGAAAGGAGCTATCAAGCTCAAGTATGTGAGAACTGATGAACAAGTTGATGATGTATTGAACCTCTATCTCGAGTAAAGTTTGAGTATTTTTGAAACAAGATTGGTGTAGTTCAGAAGGACCCTCCTCGAAAGGGGGAGTGATATGGTGGTTGATGATGAGATTGCCTATTTCGACGGTACGGTCGATGATGAGGATACTTGTGTCGATGATGTGGATACTTATGTCGATGATAAGGATATCTGTATTGAGATGGATACTTGTATCAATGATGAGGATACTATATCAATGACAAGGATACTTGTATTGATGACAAGGATGCTTGTATTGATGATGAGGATACATGTATTGATGACGAGTTTACTTGCTCCGACGATGAGGTCGATGATGGGGTTACCTGTCCCGACGACGAGGTTGATGATATCAATGATAAGGTTCATAAGTGGTCCTAAGACTTGGCCCAAGTTAATGAGGGGATTGTATCATCCCCAGACTTCGGTCCCTGAATTGATCCGTCAAAATATGTCTCCGAGAAGTGGTCCTTAGTGGATGAGAGGGATTGTATCATCCCTGGACTTCGGTCCCTGAATTGATCCATAGACATATGTCTCCGAAAAGTGGTTGTTAGACTTTGTCTAAGTGGGTGATAGGATTGCATCATCCTTGAACACTTGGTTCAAAATGTACGTGATAGGACTGCATCCTCCCTGAATGCTTGGTTCAAAATGTACGTGATAGGACTGCATCGTCCCTGAACACTTGGTTCAAAATCTACATGATAGGGCTGCATCATCCTTGAACGTTTGGTTCAAAATGTACGTGATAGGACTGCATCATCCCTGAACGCTTGGTTCAAAATTTACGTGATAGGGATTGCATCATCCTGGAACCCTTGGTTCAAAATGTACATGATGGGGATTGCATCATCTCGGAACCACTAGTTCAAAATGTACGTTATGGGGATTGCATTATCCTGGAACCACTAGTTCAAAATGTACGTGATGGGGATTGCATCACCCCAGAACCACTAGTTCAAAATGTACGTGATGGGGATTGCATCATCCCGGAACCACTAGTTCAAAATGTATGTAGTGGGGATTGCATCATCCCGGAACCACTAGTTCAAAATGTACATGATGGGGATTGCATCATCTCGAAACCACTAGTTCAAAATGTACGTGATGGGGATTGCATCATCTTGGAACCACTAGTTCAAAATGTACGTGATAGGGATTGCATCATCCTGAAACCCTTGGTTCAAAATGTACGTGGTAGGATTACATCATCCTTGGACTTATGTCCTATATTGAGAGGGATTGACCATCCCGTAATTGAATCATGTGTGTTGTAGGGTATGCTGCTATGATGTTGTTGATCGAGAGGATCCAATTGATGATATGATGCTATTGATCGAGAGGATCTAGTTGATGATGTGATGTTGTTGATAGAGAGGATCTAGTTGATGATGTGATGCTACTGATCGTGATGATCTAGATGACGATGCTGCTGATCGTGATGATCTAGATGACGATGTTGTTGATCGTGATGATCTAGATGACAACGCTGCTGATCATGATGGTCTAGATGACGATGCTACTGATCGTGATGGTCTAGATGACGATGCTGCTGATCGTGATGGTCTAGATGATGATGATCTAGATAACGATGCTACTAATCATGATGATGTAGATGGCGATGCTGCTGATCGTGATGATCTAGATGACGATGCTGTTGATTGTGATGGTCTAGATGATGATGCTACTGATCATGATGGTCTAGATGATGATGCTGCTGATCGTGATGGTCTAGATGGTGATGATATTGATCTGTTAATCCAGACAATGAGGCTATTGATCGGGTGATCCAAATGATGATGATGTTGTAGCTTATTAACTGCTGCAGAAGATCAAGACTCAATACTGACGATGTTGATGTTCCAGTAACTGAATGAGTTACTGATGATGATGTAGAAAGAAAGCTTCCAATGATTTATAGATGTATCATGTATCATGTAGTTGATGACTCCTTGCTCATGCAGATGTTGTTATAATAGCCTTCTCATTAAGGGGGAGTGTTGAGATATTGTAACTTCTAAGAATATTATATTTGTACTTTATTATTCTGGAGATGTTTCATTCCTCTGTGAAGACCTTATTGTATATACGGAGATGTTTTATTCCTCCGTGGAGAATGTGGTAACTTGGGTTATTAGACTTCCCTAGTGGGGGTTGGCCCTGTATGAGTCATGTGGGTTAAAGGGTTATTAGACGACCCTAGTGGGGTCGGCCCTGTCACATTATGTTAAGTGGTTAAGTTAGGGCTGACCTAGTTAATGTAAAAGACAAGTTGGAGTAGTGTATAAGTAGAGGAGGTGTGTTCCTCATTTATCACACTCACTCATTATTCACTCACTTGTGAATGGCCCATAAGTGAGAGAGAGAGATCTGCTATGGAGGAGAAGGAGCTCGTGTTTGGGATATACATCTCTGTATTGTTGATCATATATATTGAGGAATCTTTGTTGGGTTTTCTACCCCATGAAGGTTTCCCAGGATAAATTTGTGTCTCTTGTGTTTATGTTGTGGTTGTTGTTCTTTCAGTGATACTGTATATGCTATTATTGCGAAATGAAATACAATGCTGATATTTTCTGTCTTAGCATATTGAATGTCAACAAAACATAATCTCGAGAAGCAACACAATTTATTATATTACTGATGTTGAGCTGGGTACTCTAGAGCATCAGTAATCAGGTTTGCTATTAATTATTAGGTTCCCTAGATGAGAAGCTTGGGACAAACATTAGACACTAAGTGTCATAACCAATAAAGCACAAGTCAAGTACTCACATTGAAGTGAAAGAGGCTAAGGATCATGGAACCATAGTGTTGGTGTGACTCCAAATTAGAACAAGACTAAGAGGGGGAAACTCTTACTCTCCTCTTTCCCTTTTAATTGATGCATTACAAAAAACATAAAATTGATTGAATGCATGTTTTGGCCAAGAAATGATTGTGGTTGATTGCTTGAAATACTTATGAAGGTTGAATAAGTTAATTCATTGTGAAAGGATGAACATGCATGAGTTCTTGTGCATGTTGGGAAAGCATGAAAAGTGTGCAAGTCTCATGGATATAGAATGGACTTTTTCCTGTCACTTGGGAAATTGATTGACTAATTTTAATGTTATGTTATGTTGGGCCTAATAGAATTACAATGATTTATTTCATAGGTGAGAAATTGAAGTTAATTTGTTGTAGCTATTACAAAGAAAGCAATACTTGAGAGCAAAGTGAGAGCCAACTGTGTACATTGAACATGGAAGCAAACCAAAGGTTGTTGGATTTGGATGAAAAACTTCTACAAACAATTGCCAAGACCCAATAAAATCTTGGGGAGATACTCAAGCTATAGAGGCAACAGAATGAGATGAACCAAAAGGATTTGCAGGACGCTATTTGTTTGCAAAGAGAGGTAAAAAGCATTTTGGGAACTATCAGCAGTGGAAAGGAAAGTAGATCAATGAAGAATAATTCATCCAATCATCCCATTAATAAACATTCCAGGTGGGAAGACTCAAAGGAAATGGAGCTGGAAAAGGAAAAGCAACAACGGAAATGTTCAGGATGTGGCGGTGATCACTTCTTAAACAAATGTCCTGAAATAAGAAATAAAGGAACCAACGTGTATAATATGCAAGAATCCTCTACTATTAGTGATGTTGCTGGAAGTGTTCCTCACATATATGCAACATTGGATAATTGCCAAGCTGATAATCAATATCCTATGATCGAGATTGAAGATGGAACCTGAAGGGGAAATACAGATTCAACCAATCTGTAGATTGGATTGCAGAAGTAAAATACTAAGGAAAATGGTCATTGGACAAGTAAAGGTCCAATCGACCCATTACAGTCCTGAGGAATCCACTTCGGAACTGGAAGATATAATGCAGGAAGAGTATCCGCATTTATTTTGAAAATGTGTATATAATAAAAAATTACGACAATGAAGGTTTGTATATGTTTTGATACAATGTTAATCATCGAGGACGATGAAGACTCTAAGGGGATGGGAATTGTAACACCCCCTGACCCAGGTTAGATTTGTTATTGTAATTTGAACATTGTGGCTATGAGTATGTACATAGCATGATAATATTTTAATAAAAACACCAGCTAGTTGCATGAGGAGAAATACACTGAAGAGGAGATCCAGATATTAATCGAGGGTTGTGAGGGGGTAAGGTTGACCTATGTACCTTGTTTCCTAAACCCTTGTTCTATAAACCTTATGATAAAACCCAAAAACCATATTCCTAAGCCATAAACTCTAATGGGGGATTAATTATTATTAATTATTAATTACTCTGGAGATTTAGTGGCTAATCTTGCTTAAGGACGGGAGGAACGTGTTCCTTTGGTAGGGGGACGCACGACCTGGTGGTGTCTGATGAAGGGGAGATGTGAGTCCTAGTCTAGAGAATTCACGCAAAGGGATGCATGCGGAGCATGGGGGGGAAGTGTCTGCTAAGTTCGAGAGAAGTGAGAGAATATGGAAAGGGAATTGGGATAGGAGTAGTGAAGGTGTCACTCCGTGTCTTGGATTTCTCTGAGAATGAAGAAAAAAGTGGAGGGATTTCCTGTGATGAACCTGAATCCAAAATGCATAGATAACCTGAACATTGTTATGCCGAGATAACCCAAACTGGCCATGAATTCCTTGGTTGAGTTAAACAGTCAATTGGCAATGAAGCATGATACCGAGAGGGAATCCTGACGTTTGCAGTGAAGCGTGTTGCTGTGCGTTTTGGGAAGGAGCACAGGTGGGTCAATTACAGAATTGACTAGGAATTGGTTAAAAAAATGTTGTTCGCTGAACCCTGTGTATATCTTTTACCTCTGTTAATTCTAACTTAGACTCTGAGAGTGAGTTGGGGAAAATTGGTGAGATATCTCTGGTTAATGTATGTATCTCGGCTCGGGGGAGAACTTGGGAGATGAAATAGTACAGGATGGAAAAGTTCTAAGGTTGGGTGGAGCGTGGCTCACATGCATCCAGTTGCCACATTCATGTGAATTTCAGATAAGTGTATCTGTGTATGAATTATAATGTTCATGTGTTTTATTATGCTTGATATGTTCAATCTGTGGAATGAATGTGTAAATAAATGTAAGCCATGAATATGCTATGCTTATGCTTGTGTAGAAGGATGTATACTTGTCGGATGTTTCCTTCAATTGCATGAGTTATCTGCATGATGAATCTTACTCGTGAAAGATGTAAGGCTATATTTAATTTATTAATCTTATGTATGTTCCTTATGTCACAACCTTATTCATGAATGGATGGTTCATGAAATGTTCATAGAATGATAGGCATAAATCTAGTTATGCAGTCGATATGCCTGAATGGGTGTCTTTTCTACTATTAAGGTGGTTTTGTGTAGTTTAACTCTGCATGCTATGATATATCTATCTAGCTTAGTGTCATTATTTATGTTTTTTAGGTATTATCCTTCACTATGCTGAAGGATTAACTACTTTGGTGGTTATTAAGAGTAGAAGTTTGGTGGGAGTTTTAGCTTGCTTGGAATGCAGATTGGGTGATTCCGGATGGCATGTTTCTGACTATCTGTGTTTAATTTAGGTTTATGGGCCAACTAGTGTAGATATGAAGCTTCCAATTCAATGCTTAAAGGAAATTGTTTTAATTGCACGGGTTTACATTGTAATTATGTGTATGTGTAAAGAAAGTCTCATTTTTTATAATCTTATACATAGTAGATATGTTTATGTCTAACGAGGTTACGTTACAATTTGTAAGGTCTATCACAAGTCACCAAGCACATCAACTTGATCAGTAGGTCATCAGGAAGTTTAAAAAATATCCAAGCAACTCCTTTTCACAACTTTTGATCATTATTGATTTTATGTGTGAGCACTTCAACTTACCAAGGCAAGGAGATGTGCCCTAGCCAACCATTGGTAGATGAGCCCCATTATTTTCTTTTCAATTATTTGTCTATGATATTCTTTCTTCTCTTGCAGCCTTGGAATGCTGATCTATATTCCAGCATCAGTCCATCATTGAAGAATCTAATACATCCGGAGAGAGATCCTTAGTACAGTACAATTGGAGATAGTTTTGTTGAGAGAATTACATCTACAAGAGGTGCTTAATTTCAATGAATGTGCCTTAATAAGCTCATGAAATATAGTTCTCCCTCCACATGCATATACCATCTATTATTTCATCCTTCTTTCAGGTCCATTGCAGCACTACTTTTTCTTCTCCACTTCTCCTTCTCATTCTCTCAAGTTTTGTAAGATTTTCTATCATTGGAGAACCCTTGAAAATCTAATGGTTGAAATTCCTTTAATTTTCTGTTCAAGAGACTGAAATTCGACTTTAATATGTTAATAAATACATGTTAAATACGTCACATACTTCATAATTTAATTTTTTAATCTCTAGAGGCAATTTGGATCAAGCAATTTGAATACTAGCTCTTTATGCATTTTTTATTGACTAGTTTTACCATTTTTGTAATTCAGAGCTATGCATGAGTCAATTTTCTAATATGATAGTTATTTGTGAATCCCGAGACATTATTGAAGCATACCCAACCATTTAATTGAGGATTCGAAGACATATCAGTTTGTTTGGAAGAGTTTGGAAAATCACTAGTTTAGCAGTCCCACATAGCGTCATTGTCTTGTTTGTTCCCAAAATCACACAGAACATCCCAAATTACCTGTAAATTTTTCCCATCATTTAATTAGGAGTTTAATGTCTAATATACACAAGTTATTACATTCAGGTGTAAGAAAATGATCTTAGTATGCATATGCTGGAGTGCCCAGGAAGCCTCAAAGTAGACCTCAGTGGCATTTGTTGTTGAAATGTAAATGTACCCAGTACTTTGTGCATAGGAATCAAAATTTGGACCTGTTTTTGACATTTTATCTGCTGCCCACATTCCCATACATTTGGAATATCCTTAATATACCAAATTCATAATCCTGGAGTCATCTAATTATGTCCTAGACCAGCTCTTTTCTGACTAGTTTTGTCAACTAGTTTCTGCCTGTCAAAATTGTGTTATAAAGTTTTAAATTTTGCATAATATCAAATCCAAGCTGATCTGGGATATTAAAGCGGTATCAAAGTTATTTCCTTGGCACATCCTATGGAAATTAATCTCTAAAGTTGAATAAATTTTAGCGATGAGACTAGCACCAGAAAGTGATCATTTTGAATGGGATGATGAGGTAGTATTCCATGTTGATGGAGTTTTAACAAGAAATGAGGATGGCAATTCTTTGTGTGACACTGTGTGCACAGAGAAAATAAGTCCTAATCCACCATATTTTTTTATTTTAGATGGAAGAGTGTGCTATGGGGAAAAAATTCTAATAGTTAATCCTTTGGAGTACATCATAGAATACCAAACATTGAGGAAGGAGATCCAGGAGGTCTTTCCTTTTCAGTACTTCTGCAATTTAAAAGTTGAAAGTTCGTTTCCGAATGGGTACCCTAGTGGAAACACTTATGAAAGAAGAATAATTCATATTGTCAATAATGTGTGCAAACCAGTGGAGCATATGTTGCAGCAGAGTGAAGCATCACCATGCTTTACACCCCATGAGCCACTAATTAAGGGTGAATCTAGAGCTTCTCTTGATTCAAAAAGAGGGAAGCCATATACCAAAAGGAAACCATCAAATGATCATGATGGACCTAGCACTGTACATGATTCCCAGGAGGAAGAAGAACCATGTGCACCACAAGACCAAGCAAAAAGTGTTGAAGTTGTTAACAATGTGGGAAAAGATTCCACTCTGAGATATTCGAGCTTCTTTGCTGGTGATTTCAAGATCAATGCCGAGGAGGCTAGTTTTGTTGATGGTGGTGAGACATATTTTGTATCAGATCCAAAATTGTGAAAATCATCGCAGCAGACCTAAGAGTTGATGTATACCTCACAATGAAAGAATTTAGGAATAATATTAAGAGTGGTCAATGCAATAAAATGAGCAACAGAATAATATAGTAGAACTCGGATAGAAGCAAAATAAATTCACACACACTAATTCATTAATCACAAATGGACAAATAAATAATACAATGCATGAGGATTTGAATGCAAAGGTGGAAATTCAAATTAGCCTTCATTGAGTGATCAAAAGATCACTGTAGTGTCATCAAAGCACAACTAGAATTCTATCTCATCATCGGAGGAGTCATCAATGCACAAGTAACTGACAACTATCAGTCAAACTGAGCCTAACTGAGTGTGGTAGGTGTGACTGAGTGTAACTGGCACATGGAGGCACTAACTGAATGAAGGAGTCTCAGTGGAGGGTGCATGAGGAGATAACTGGATTCATAATGGGCAGTCTAGTCTCATCGGAGGTCCATCAGAGTGATATAGTCAGTTGAGAGTCAGTTTATCCTTAAATCAAGGAGAGAACTAAAGATAACTCAACTAACTGAAGTGCAACTTAGTGGTAGGTGAGAGAGGATGAGTGGCTTCCTTAAATCAAGGAAGAAGGGCACACTAAGCTCTAGGAGGACTAAAACTGATATGTGAGAAGCTCCTGGGGTTAGCTAGCTGAGGGCTAGGTGCTGGGATTGATGTCTGGGATGCATGCAGAATGCATGCTGGATGTAGAAATACATGCAAGACTGAAAATGCAAATGATGAAAATGTTTGTAGGACTAGGATGGAGTATAGGAATATCCTAACACCCCCCCTTAATCCATCCTGGGCCCTGGTAACTGAGACTAGAGGTCACCCAATACAATGAATAATAATAACAGTCAATAAACCGAGGAAATGGGGAAAACCTCACGGGAAAAATACCCCCCCTCAAATTAGACTGTAAGGCACACACAAAAATAAATGCTCCAAACTCAAGCAGGTGTGATGCTTGGTAATATGTCTCGAGGTATCTTCTTCTTGGGAAGAAGAGGTTCCTGCTCAGAAATCATGTGCTTGTACTTACTCTTCAAATCGAATGTGATGAGAACAAATCCAAAAGTATGAGGATGATCCTTGAACCTGTGATTCGAATCAGTTGAGGTAGGATCAAATCTATGAATGTGAAGATAGTCTTTTGTCTTCTCCTTCGAACCATCATAGGTGATATTATGCCCAAAAGAACCATCAAATATCAGTGATTGCTTGGAATCCAAATCAGATCCAAGACTTAAATCATGGTTTCTTAAGATCTCCTTTGAACCATTTGAGGTGAGATATAAACCAGTAAATGCATGAGAAATTATCCCAAGTGAATGGCAATGGCCATAATCTTGAATAATTTTCTGAAAGCATGAAATAATGATCATATAGTAGAATAAGAGGTGAGTGAACAAGGAGAGCAAATGCATTACCTCCAATGGCTGATTTGACCTCCTAAACATTCATGAGATCATCATGCAAACCAATAGACTCTGGTGCAAGAGAGGATTTAGGAACCTCTACAATTTCTAGAGTGTGAGCTGGCACATAATTTGAAATAGAAGAAATTTGGAGCATGAGTGTAGAATCTACAAGTTCTTCTTCTTTATGGCTAACTTCAATATGAGATATGTTTGATACTGATTCATGATCAATGAGATCATCAAGGAGGGCGAATGCATCACTTTTCTTTCTCTCGAAAGGGTTTGGACCAATTCCTTCATTCTGCTTGCCAAATATTACATCCAGTTGGGCCCATAGCTCTATTGGAGATTCAACAGAATCAATGAAGAGGTTCATCATGCAATGAGACATAGCATACATCATGAATTCATAGACAATGTCACCTTTATTTAACCAATCATTCTATTCTTCGGAGGATTCGAACTCTCTTTCAAAACAATGATTAAAGAGATCATGGCTCTTCAAATATGATATCATTTTTGGTTTCCATTCATCATAGTTGAATGGAGAAAGAGGAGGGATTTCTTTTGAATACATGGAAGCTATAGAAGACCTACAAAAACAATAGAAAAGTCTGCAACTGCTACACTTGAAATCTTGATAATAACCTGCAAAAAACTCTCAGGAATGGAGATAAACAATACTCTCAACATGCTCTCATACCATGTGAAAATACTCATAGCAGATCTAAGAGTTGATGTATACCTCACAATGAAATAATTTAGGAATAAGATTAAGGGTGGTCAATGCAGTAAAATGAGCAACAAAATAATACAGTAGAATTCAGATAGAAGGAAAATAACTTCACACATACTAATTCATTAATCACAAATTGACAAATAAATAATACAATGCATGAGGATTCGAATGCCAAGGTGGAAATTCGAATTAGCCTTCATGGAGTGATCAAAAGATCACTGGAGTGTCATCAAAGCACAACTAGAAGTCTATCTCATCATCGCTGGAGTGATCAATGCACAAGTAACTGTCAACCATCAGTCAAACTGAGTCTAACTGAGTGTGGTAGGTGTGACTGAGTGTAACTGGCACATGGAGGCACTAAATGAATGAAGGAGGCTCAGTGGAGGGTGCATGAGGATCTAACTGGAGTTAGAATGTGCAGTCTAGTCTCATCGGAGTGATACAGTCAGTTGATTGTAAGTCTATCCTTAAATCAAGGAGAGAACTAAAGATAACTCAACTAACTGAAGTGCAACTGAGTGGTAGGTGAAAGAGGATGAGTGGCTTCCTTAAATCAAGGAAGAAGGCCGCACTATTCTCTAGGAGGAATAAAAATGATCTGCGAGAATCTCCTGGGGCTACCTAACTAAGGGCTAGGTGCTATGACTGATGACTGGGATGCATGTAATTGCATGCATGCATGCAGAAATGCATGCAAGACTGAAAATGCAAATGTTGAAAATGTTGGTAGGACTAGGATGGAGTGTAGGAATATCCTAACAAAAAGAAGGACATAAATCAGATTCACAGTCACAATTTTAGATTCATAATGAAGGAGAAGACAAGCACACGTCAGTTGGATGTGAACTAGATGATTTGGTGGAAGGACAAGCCACCATAGCTCCACCACATGAAGAGAAAGACATGATACGAACATATTTCCACATTTTTTATTTTTGTATCCCTTTGTTTCATTCTGAGATGGAAGCCACTTATAGTGAGAAGGTTGGCATGGTTGAGTCCTTCAATATGGAGGCTCAAGTTTTTGGTGTTAACTATGAATGCAGTAATGGATATGAATAATTGGAGGAGCAGGAGTCACTACAAGGTGATATCAATGGGAAAGGGAAATGTGTAGAAGAGGTTGTTGCAAGAGATAGTTCCCATGAATATGAATATCTTGAAGTTGGGAAAGATGAACAAGGGTCAACGTCTGATTCACCACTTGAGCTTCATCATGAAGTTGATCAAAAGAAGGAAGAAGGGGATGTTTTTCCTCATGAAGAAGCACGTTTTGTTACAAGGTATTTGAAGATGAGTGAAGTGAATATCCATAAGGCCTTGAAAATTCTGCATGACACTGTTGTATGGGTGTCAAAATCCTGTTTGAGAGCTACATCAATGGAGGAGCCATCATCCATTGAAGACTTGGAGACCATTTAAAAAGAAAGGATTGACATCAAAGGTAATTTTCTGCATTTGCTTTCTGATAGAGATTTTTTACTGGAGCTTTTGGATATGTATAATAGTGCTTCATTGGAACATGAATAAGAGGTTAACAAGCTCACTCACATGTTGAATACCACCCAAGATTCTTTAAGGAGTTCTCTTTGTGCACTTCAAGAATCTGGGAATCAGATTAAGCATCTTGATGAGGAGTTGCAAGGATCACCTTCCACTTTTTACATTGTAGAGAATAATTCTCATATGGTTGATTGTATTCATGGTATAGAGGAGGAACTTCATGTGATGATGACACATGAAGTACATTCTGATTTGCATGTGCTCGGGGATTTTGAAGTTAAGCAAGATGAAGTCCAACCACCTGTTCTTTTGCAAAAAGATTATGAGTTTCCTCTAGGAGACTATTACACAGTTTTGGAGGAGCCACATGATCTCACTACAGCTGAGCCAACCTCAATCTGATGGATGAACTTTGTAGAGAGTTGGTTCACTATTCTCCATCTCACATACATATGGAAGCCAATACACATAGGGATAAAGATTGGTTAAAGGGATTCTTTCTTTTGGTTCTCCATGAGGAGCAGGAGGCTCTCACATATCCCATTGATGAATTAATGGTCAAGCCACATGGTTTGATAAGTGCACCATTACCTTTCATGTCTAACAAGCAACAACAAAGGCATCTCTCGGATGGCTCCATCATGCATAGGAATGCATGGAAGTTCCACTTGGGCCAGCTGGGTGGAATAAGTTGCAGAATGTTGAGCCTTTGCACCAGAACAAGGCTAGAACATGGGGAAGCAAAAATAAGTTCATTTGGACCTATTAGATGTCATTTTTGTTCAAACATTGATTGGTTGAGTGGAGAAATGTTATAGGTAATCAACCCAAAAGGTAAATTTATTGCTTGCATCAGAAAAGATTCATTAGACATAACATGTATATCATGTGAGCAGTGGCATGAGTATCTATAGTTGATAGATGATGCTCTCGGTATTCTTGGATGGACATGGGTCACTGTTCCTTGGAAAAATTTGATATGATTCAGCCCTAGATTGAGTACTTCCATGTTTGGTGCGAAATTATCACTGATATTCATTTTTGCATTGGAAGTTATCAACTTTCAATGTGGTTGTATGATCTGGCATCATGATTGATGATAGACACTCCCAAGTGATTTTTATGTTTCAAAGGATGCAATTGAGACCTTGGTACCCTGGAATTCCTTGGAGTGACAGATTTCCAAAGGTGGCAGAAAAAATTGGGTCCTTACAAAGGAAGCAGTGGGATTCAAGCATTCTACTCAATTATCCTAACTGGGTTGAAAATTTTGTTAAATGAGTTAGTAATTTTGAGAATGACTATAATCACAGTGGAGTAGCAGAAACATGATGGAACCTTAGTATTTCATCTTGGATTGGAGGATTCTAACTCTAGACAGGCAGCAACATATTTTGAGGAGTGAAATCATTGGTTGGAGTTGTTTTCAATTGCTTGAGGAAAAACAATTTTGAGAAGGGAGGACTGTCATGTCCCCAATTTTGGCTCATTTAGTTCCCATGGGTAAAGGAGACAAAATAAACCCTAAGGAGATAAATTTATTTCATTTTTGTATGCATAGAATAAAAATTAAGTCTAGTATAAACAATAATTTTATTAATTTTAATTATTTTTATAAATAATTATTCCTAAATTTTGAGCAAGTGGGCCAAGAGGGCTCCCTCCTGAGGATAAGGTTTCTAAAATGGAACCGAAGGAAAGAAAATAGAAAAAGATGAAAAGCAGGGAAGGTGTAAGAAGTTTCTGAAAGAAAAAAGCTTGAAACATCTAGAAAAGCCAAGGGAGGGCGTAGTTTCCAAAAGCAGGTCAGTTAACAAATCACGAAACATCCCAAAGGGTGCAATTTCCAAATTAGAGGCCAGTTTACAAAGAAGGAGACTATTTTACAAAGCGGGAAACATCTCAAGTCAAGGAGGGCATAGTTGCTAAAAGGATGAAAAGTTGTAAGAGTGGAAAAGCAAGAAAGCCTATCCACTCAAGGAGGGAGAATTTGGAAGTGCTCTCACAGGTCACCAAGCACATCAACTTGCTTAGAAAGTCATTAGGAAGTTTATAAAATAATCCAAGCAACTCTTTGTTGTTGCTACAACCTGATCCCCAAAATTTTTGAAAACATAATGGGGCCCCTCCTTTGATATTAAGAGCGTTTTTAGAAGTTTAGGTCTTTTAGAAAGAAACCTCCTTCATACTTAGTTTCTCCTAAAAGGTTGAGCAAATAAAATTTTTCTCACCGAGTTAAACTCAACTTTTTGTGCCGAAATTGTCGGTGAGACTCAACTAGTGGAGCCGAAATGGTCGGTGTAACTCAGTATTATCCGACGAAACATCGCACCTCTTGCGTTGGTCATTTCATGCTTTTTTGTTTTCGGAGAGACTCGAGGAGTCAAGCCGAAACGGTTAGATTGGTTTTCTCTTGTTTTATGCCTTTTTATTTTTCGGTGAAACTCTCCAAGTCAAGCTAAAATGGTCAATGATTTTCTCTTAAGGTTTTAACATCTTTGTTTCGGCAGAACTTGCTAAACCAAGCCGAAACGGTCGGCAGTTTTCATATAACTCCGCTGAAATGGCACAATGCTACCCTTGATTTCTTTGGCACTTAAAATTTTCCCCAGGTCAGCAAAGAAGGTTGGGCACCCGCGATACGTTTCAGTAAGACTGATATTCTTGCGCTGAGACAATCGCCGGCAATCAGTAATATGCGTCGAAAAGCAGAGAAGGAAACCACACGACGCAATGCTTTGGCGGAACTTGGGAGTGACCGCCGATACGTTCACGGGTAAAGGCGAACCTTCACTCGAAATCCACCAAGAATCAGAGAGCAATGTGGTTTCTTTCTTCCGTCGATGTGTCTCGCAGAGACTTGCCAAGTCTTGTCGATACATATCATAACAGCTTGATGAGTCCGGCTGAAACCATTAGTGGCGTACTTTTGGTGGTGGTGAAGTTTGGAGTGGTTTTGGTGCCAATATGACTGGGCCCCACCGCATTAACGACGTTATTAAAACCCCACCAACCATCCCACTTGGATTTAAATGCCCCTGTTTTGAAAATGCCTATTTATAGGGCTTTGGGGCATTTGTTTGTTGTTATTTTAAACTGTGAATAATGACATTTGAGTTGCTGTCGTCTTTGCCACTCACCGAGTGCTAGACATCGCCATCTCCTTCGAAGCTTTACAACTAGTCATCCTTTGACAGGTAGGACATCCTGTTTTCTCTTTCATTTTATGATTGGTAGTTAGGAGAAAGGTGTTTTTTGTTGTTTTCTTCATCACTGCTGGTTTGTAGATAGTCATCCTAGCTTGTAAAGGGGTAATCCAGCTGGGGTTCTAGTTTTTCTATCCATAGAAGAGGTTTAAAATTTTCCCACTCATATTTTCCCTACTTCAGCTATCACTTCTCCTTGTTTCGAACTTACTGTGAACCTTCTGAGAACCCTACTGAGCTTATTTTTGGTTTCAGGCATCGTAGAGTTGTTAGCATTGGGAATTACACAAGCTGCTGGTGGTGCAAGCTAAACCCTGGAAGCCATGAGACCAACTTGGACTCATGGTGGCTTTCCTATCACTCTGCAAATGCGACCCTTTTATCAACTCTCGATGAAAGCAACTGGCCTACACCCGTAGATGCCCCTCCCGACGCACCCATGTCTCGCAGTTTGGACCAAATCAACGCAGTTTAAGCTCATGCTCACTGCGCACCCTAAGTTGCATTCATTATTAAAACATTTGACAGGGTTAATTTGTTTGCTTACTTTCTGATTGTGTTTTCCCATCTACACATTAGAAGACAAACACAAACTCTAGCAGCATGATAATTTGGTTTTGTCAACCTTTCCTATCAGCAGCTAGTTGTCTTATTGTTAAATTGGTAGACGAAATGTTTTTGGGTTATTTTGCATATACTCTGTTGCTTGCCTATGTATTGATAAAATGAAGCAGAAAGCTTAACAAGTGTAAGAATGGTGTTTCTGTTCAACCCTGCATACCTCTTAACATGAATAAAATCATCGATGAAGTTTTCTTTGATTTCTGATTATACATGGTTTCCTTTTATCAAAATTTGAACAATGACCAAGAAAGGAGCCAAGAGGAAATCCAGGGTGGCTGAGGTGGAGTCAGATGTTGAAATTGTATTAGAGACCAAGGTAGGAGTCATGTTCAAGGACACCAAAGCAGTTATAGGGGCCCTCCCTGAATTCAAATGGGGAGAATTATATCAGATGATCTAAGACCAAGATGTCCCCGAAACAGTTCTTGAGGAGATGTTCTTATATCAAAACATCAGGAAGTCTAGCATCGATAAAGAAGCCATGCACCCAGATCTGTTTCCCTGCTCAAAATTCATCAGATGGATTCTATCATAGGATGATGCCCAATCAAGGATCCTTTATGACAACAAAGGATAAGCTTTTGCGTCATTCCATCCATCCCAAATAGCAGCAACGTACAAGTTACCGGGCCCTCAGGTCCTGCTGAATGAAGAATGGCTAGAAATTTTGAACATGGACACTCTCGACTATGCCAAAAATTTGTTAATAACATGAAAACAACTAAGGCAGAAGGAGAGTGGAGAATATGAAATTCAAAGCCTAAGGCCTCCCTTCAGGATCATAGCCCTGATGCTGAGAAGGATTTTCGACAGGGAAGATGGGACTGTCTATAAACTAAATTGGATACCTCTCATTCACCACGTAGCCTTCTATGGTATGATCTTCAACTGGGAAGACATTCTCTCGGACAGTTTGTCATCGATAATAGTGGCTGCAAAAGATGGCTTAACCAAGAACAAAGAATAATTCTACATGGATTCATAACTTGTAGATTGCATACTATCAAGGAACCCTTTCCCTAAGTTGGGATGCATCTGGAATTCCTCTGATTCCCCTGTTTATGTTGCCTATCGGATCTTGTATGTTCATAACTATGCAAGTCAATATAAACTTATATGTGAGGAATGTATCATGCCTCTATACGAGTTAATTTTTAACAAAGAACCCAACTGCTTATCTGAAAACTCCATGGAGGTTGAAGAACAGTTAGGGGATTACTATTTTTCACAGGAGGGTACATATCTTAGGATGTATGGGGGTTCCAAACCTCCTTCTCTGTTTCCCAAGTATGCGACTGATTATGTAGTTCACAAAGAAGCAGTAAGATAGGTCTTTATCAATGGGATGGGAAAAATACTGCATGACCGAAAGAAAGCTTCTTTTCCTCCTATACCCTTCTGCATCGGAGCATAAAAATTGGCCAAGGCAAAGACAGCTGAAACCTTTGTCCAATATTTGGAAGCCTTCCATTTTGGTGAAAATATTTTCGCCAGGAATGATAGCCAAGAAAAACTAGCTGGCCATTGTGCAAAAGTCAAGGTACATTGTGATTATGCCAATCATTTTGACAAAGATGAAGAAATATTCAAAAGAGCTAGCAATATGACTGAGCTCAGCAAGCGCTTCCATCCCAGAGGTGGGGTAGTTCCAACACCGCTGCCAAAGCTGCACAACAAGCAGTAGATTTATGGTTAGAAAGAGTAAAACAAAGGCTTACAGAAGAAACTGAAAAGGCTCAGAGAGAGGAAACTGAAATAATTCAGAAAGCGGAAACTGACAGAGTTCAGAGGGAAGAAGCGGACAAAGTTCAGAAGGAAGAGGCTGACAAATTGCAAAGAGAATAAGCTGAAGGATTAAAAGAGAAGAATCCAAGAAACTGCAAGAAATGGGAGACAGAGCAGAGAAGGAAGCAGTTGAATTGCGAAAGAAAGTAGATCAAGAAGAAAAGTCCAAGAAAGTTGTAGAAGTGGGAAGTCCAAACATGCAGAACCTGGACATAGACCCACCCCAAGTACCTGGTGAAATACTCACAGAAGGCCACTTCCCTTTGGCTGAGCTCGGGCTCACACCATTTACTCCATCGAAGGATCACATTGTGGTCCAATTGGACACAATCGTCTTCGATCATAAGAGAAAAGCTATCGTGAGGGAGACAGAAAAGAGAATGAAAATAAGCTCCCAACCAGACATCGTCACTACGCAAGAAAGCACCATCATGGAGGGTATGCACAGGGATCCCAAATTTATAGCATCCGTCAACGTAGTCGCTTCCCAAGCAAGTGAATATAACGTTAACAAACTAACAGATTACATTGAGCAAAGCAAACAAAAGGTGCGCAAATTAAAATCTAATCTAGTGAAGGAACGAGCAGAAGGGGTAGAGTTGAAAAGGAAGTATGACACTCTTCTATCAGAGCATGAAAGAATAACAAATGAATACCATAGTCTCGATGAAGAAAAGGAAGCATTAACATTACAACTAATGATATTAGAATGTGAGAAAAATGATCTTGAAGCTCAATCCAGTCAGTTAGAATCAAGCGAGGCAGCTTCCAATCAATAGGTTTGGGAATTGGAAGCTAAGGTAGAAGGGATAGAGAAGGAGAAAGGATACTTGTCAGAACAACTGAAGTCAGCAGACAATAGAAAGCTAGATATATCTTTGTTCTGTGATCAAGCTTGTAAAATCCAAGAGCAAATATATCATTCTCAGATGGTTCTCACTGAAAAGATATACAAGATGAAACTAATGATGGCACGAAGGGATGAGATATCTACAGAGTCACAGGAGGTAAGGAAAAAGCAGTATGAGGTTGTAGAAAAGATTAAAATCCAAATGGCCTGGAGAGAGACAAACTCTGAATACCCTGAAAACTTACATCCTGAAACAACAACAGATTTGAAGTGAGAGATGGAAATCTTAGAATTTTGCAGCAAAGATTCCATAAAGATGAATAATGACGTCCTAAATACTGCTCACAAATGTGTCAATTTCTATAAGAAAATCTAGCAAGTTCATGAGAAGGGTCATCTTTCTTCGCTCCTGCCAATGGATGAACTTCCTTCAAAATATCTACGTATGACAAAGCTGTAGAGTGGATTGCAAGTGGAGTTAGAATGCATCAAAAAAATGGATTCTCTCACTTAAGAAGACATACATCAATTTGTGGGGAAAGCATCTATACATGCATATTTCTTATAGGATAGTTGCGCAGCAATAGAAGCATGGGTGGCGGATGTTGAGACCCAGCTGTCATACCATGAAGTCTCTTTGCAAGTATTAAATCCCAAAAGGCTAAATGTCATCACTGAAGGAGCTAATGCATGGGGGGACTATTTATCTAGTTTATCTGGGCCCACATAAATTTGAATTTGTAATTATCTTTTATATTTTATGATGTAAGCACTAGAGGACAAAATTTTGAGATTCCCTAGGGTTAGGGTATGTAAAGAGGCACTAGAGACAATTTTGTAAAGCTATAAATAGGAGAAGGGAATAGGACAAAAAGACTTTTGGTAGGTACAATAGAGATGTACTATTTTGTATGAGAACTACTTTTCTGCTTAATAAAGAAGGATCTATTTCCCGGGGAAAGCTAGCACAAAGATTTTTTCCTAGAATATGTGGAATGTCATCGTGGAATTAATTCTTCACACCTTCATATGCATATTGTGAGATTGTTCTAAACTGTCTTGAATTACTTCATAGTTGTGAATGGTTTCCTTTTCCTATGTAAATGTTAATGTGTTTATGGAGTAATAGAATGCTTTAATTATATCAGAGCTATCTTTTGTATCTTTCTTTCTGCTGTAAATGTGATTATTATGTTGAAGCAACTATCTGCAAGGCTTTTATGTGCATTTCCAGTTTATTACTCTTAATTCAAATTTTCTCCCTACATGGATAGTTTAGATTAATTTAGATAGATTAGATAGATTATATTAGATTACATGCTTTTAATTAGAGCACTTTCATCTCATCTTTAATTAAAATACATAAATTGTGGATCATGCCACAACCGGTAAAACCAAACTTTAAATCACACACGGTAGTTGGGCCGTTAACTAGACAGATTCCCCACACCAAACAGTGAGTGATCTAATTGGGATTGCTTACCGGGGAGAATCCCTAACTATTGGTGCTGCAAATTTTAGGGCATCAACACTCCTTTTCACAACTTGTTATCATTATTGAATTTATGTGTGAGCACTTTAGGTTACCAAGGGAATGAGATGCGACCTAGCCAACCAGTCGGAGTTGAGATCCATTACTTCTCTTCAATTATTCTCCTATTATATTATTCCCTCTCTTGCAGACATGGAATGCTGATCTACATGTCTGCATCAGTCCATCATTGAAGAATCTAAGACACTGTCGGAGAGAGATCCTCAGTACAGTGCAAATGGAGATAGTTTTGTGGAGAGAATTACATTTGGAGGAGGTGCTTAATTTCAATGAATGCGCCCTGAGTAGATCATGAATTACAATGTGCCCTCCATATTAATCTAATAGATCTGATTTAATCCTTCTTTCATATCCAGTGCAACACTTCTCTTTCTTCTCAACTTCTCATTCTCATTCCTCAGGTATTGTAAGATTTTCTATCATTGGGAAACCCTTGAAGATATGACGGTTGAAAGTCCTTTGATTTTCTATTCAAGAGCCTCGAATTAGACTTCCTGATGTTAATAAATTCATTTCAGATACCTAACATAGTTCATAAGTTAATTTTGTAAGCTCTAGGGGCAATTTGGATAAAGCAATTTGAAGACTAGTTCTTTATGCATTTTTTATCGACTAGTTTTACCTTTTTTGTAATTCAAAGCTATGCATGATTCTTTTTTTATTATCTGATGGTCATTTGTGAATCCTGAGACATTATTGAAGAATCCCCAACCATTTCCCTAAGGATTCTAAGACATCTCATCTTTTTTGGAAGAGTTTGGAAAACCATTAGTTGAGCAATCCCACATAACGCCCTTGTCTCTTTTGCTCCCAAACTCATCCAGAGCCTCCCAAATTCCCTGTAACTCTAGCCCATAATTTAATTAGGACTTCAATTTCTAATATAAACCACTACCTGCATTCAATTGTAAGCAACTGAGCCTAGTATGCATATGATGGAGTGCCTAAGAAGCCTCAAAGTAGACCTCAATGGAAGTTGTTGTTGAAATGTAATTGGACCGAGTAATTTGTTCATACAAATCAAAAGTTGGCCCTGTTTATGAGATGTTTTATACTGAACACATTCCAATACATTTGAAAGATCTTAAATATCCCAAATTCATAATCCTGGAGTCATCTAATTGTGTCCTAGACCATCTCTTTTCCGACTAGTTTTGTTAACTAGTTTATGCTTGTCAAAATTGTGTTATAAAGTTTTAAATTTTGCATAATATCAACTCCAACCTGATCTACGATATTAAAGTGGTATCATAGCTCTTTCCTTGGCCCATCCTATGTAAATTAAGCTCTCAAGTTGAAGAAACTGCAGCCATGAGACTAGCATCAGACAGTGATAATTTTGAAGGGACTGATGAGGAAGTCTTCTATGTTGATGGAGGCTTAACCGAAAATGAGGATGACGATTCTTTATGTGACACTGTGTGCATAGAGAAAAAAAGGCCTAATCCATTATATTTTTGTATTGTATATGGAAGAGTGTGCTATGGGGAAAAAATTCTAATAGTTAATCCTTCTGAGTACCTCATAGAAGACCAAACATTTAGGAAGGAAATGCAGGAGGTCTTTCCTTTTCGGGAATTCTACAATTTAAAAGTTGAAAGTTTGTTTATGAATGAGTATCCTAGTGGCAACACTTATCAAATAAGAATAAGTCATATTTTCAATAGTGTGTGCAAATAAGTGGAGCATATGTTGCAGCAGAGGGAAGCATCACCATGTTTTACACCCAATAAACCAGTAACTAAGGGTGAATCTAGAGCTTCTCTTGATTCAAAAGGAGGCAAGTCCTATTTCAAAAGGAATCCATCAAATGACCATGATGGACAAAGAACTGTGAAAGCTTCCCAGGAGTAAAAAGAACCATGTGCACCACAATACCAAGAAAAAAGTGTTGAAGTTGTTAACAATGTGGAAAGAGATTCCACTCTGGGATATTCGAGCTTCATTGTGGGTGATTTCAAGATCAATGCTAAGGAGGATAGTTCTATTGATGGTGGTGAGACATATTTTGGATCAAATCTGTTAAAACACCTATCAATGTTCACGCCAATGGAAGAAAGGGAATCACCCTATCGGAACCCGGAGCATGCCCATTTATTTATTACGCTAAAGAAAGAGTCAGAAAACCCAAAAAGGACTAAGTATCAACGAATTCTAGGACAAATGATGAAGCTGCAGTGAAAGAAATGAGAAAAAAAGGCAAGGGATTTCCTCCGCAATATAAAAGGATTGAATGGTCGGGATTGAAAAGAAGATCCTAATCAATAGTCGGGAAGTGATCCACAACACACTAGATGTGAATTTCCGAGTCCCGCAATTCGCATTGCGGAATGTGGATTTCGGGAGCCTGATCATCCTAGAGGGTGTAGAGTGGAGTTTTCGAGTTCCGCAACCCGCATTACGAAAGTAAAATAAGGAGAGGTATATCAAATAGTCTCAATTCCTGCAACCCACATTGTGGATTGTGGATTGCGAAGAGGCAATTTTACAGGAGGCTTGAAGACTAATTTCTGACTTCCAAATTACGGATTGCGGAGATAACTTTTGCAAAATTAGGCGAGTCTATTCTGAGTTTTGCAACCCGCATTGCGGATTGCAGATTGTGGGTTGTGGATTGCAGATTTTGGATTGCAGTTTGTGGATTGCGGATTGCGGGTTGTGGATTGCGGATCAGGCATTGTGGATCAAAAATTGTGTAGCAAAAGCGGGGCAAACTTCGATCGAGGGAAATGAAGAATTTCACAAGGAAAATGGAACTATTGGAGGAAAATTGGGAGATTGAAGAGAAACATAGTTTGTTTCCTGTCTCAATCAGTTTCAAGCCTCCCAACTTGAAGAGGTAGCAAGTGGCTCTAATGGCCTGAGATTCTCCATGATAGGGTGCAGAGGTGTCTCCATCAGCGTGCCTTGCAGATCATGAGTCTGTTGCATTTTCCCGGTTTGATGAACAGTCACACTTGGAGGAAGAGCTCTAGAAGCTTCAGATGTTTTGTAAGCCTATAAAGGAAGGTTCCGAAGAGGACCAAAAGGTTGGATGTTTTGGATTCTGAGAGAAAAACGATCTGCGTATTTGATTGAAACTCAACCTTTCAAGTAATGAGAAGACTCGATTTCTGGAGCATAGATTCTTGTGATGAGTTGTTTTGATGTCTATTATTTCCTGTGCATGTGTTATTCATTCGTATTTCCATTTAGTTTTTTCTTCTGTAGTATCTAGATCAAGACTACATGGTCTAAAATTCATACATTATGCTTCAGATACATATGACTAGGTATTCCATCATTTCCTCTTGAATTTTCAAGTTATAATGCATTCTTAAATGCTCTAGCTATGTGACGGATTTTGTTTCCTTTTCTTCCTTCATTTGTTGATATACTTGACTTGAAAAAACCTCATCTACCTTGCCTTTGCCTATGAAGTTGTGGTCTAAATCTGTCATTTGTCACTATGAATCCACTAAATTTTAGCTCCATGCCCAATGGTGCTCATGTCCTTAACTTGAACAAGCTGAAAAATCCCTAAAACCCTTATCTGAAGGTCTAGCCACCACTTTACCCATAGCCAACCCATGCAATGATATCCTAAGTGCTGGAATAATTGTGAAAGAGAGAGCCCTCTCTGTGGTTGGAAAGGATGGTTTCCATCCACCAAATCTTGGTTTGAAATAGTTGCCTCCTGATCCTTTCTGATGCAACCCAGGAGAATCTTGAGTGATAAAAAGATCCAAAAGAAGAACATAAATCATATTCACAGTCACCACTTGAGCTTCATAATGAAGCAGAATACAAGAACTCATTAGTTGGATGTGAACCATAATATTTGGCGGAAGGACAAGCCACCATATCTCCACCACATGAAGAGAAAGACATGATAAAAAGGTATTGACACATTTCTGATTTTTGTACCCCTTTGTTTCATTCTGAGATGGAAGCCACTTACAATGAGAAGGTTGGCATGGTTGAGTCATTTGGTATGGAGGCTCAAATTTCTGGTGTTAACTATGAAGGCAGTAATGAAGATGAATCATTGGAGGAGAATGAGTCATTGCAAGGTGATATCAATGGGGAAGGAAACTGTGTATAAGAGGTTGTTGCAATATTTATTTCCCATGAAGATGAAGATCTTGCAATTGGGAAAGATGAACAAGGGTCAACTTCTCACTCACCACTTGAGCTTCATCATGAATTTGATCAAAAGAAGGAAGAAGAGGATGTTTTTCGTCAAGAGCCACATTTTGTTACAAGGTATTTGAAGATGAGTTAAGTGAAGATCCATGAGGCCTTGAAAATTCTACATGACACTAATGCATGGGTTTCAAAATCCCATTGGAGAGCTGCATCGATGTAGGATCCATCATCCACTAAATACTTGGAGACCATTCAGAAAGAAATGACAAACATCAGAGGTAATTTTATGCATTTGATTTCTGATAGAGATCATTTACTGGAGCTTGTGGAGATGTATTATAGTTCTTCCTTGGAACATGAAGAAGAGGTTAACAAGATCACTCACATGTTGAATACAACCAAGGATTCTTAGAGGAGTGCTCTTTGTTCACTTCAAGAATCTGAGCATTAGATTAAGCAACTTGATGAGGATTTGCAAGGATCACCTTTCACTTATTTCATTGTAAACAATCATTCTCATATGGATGATTGTATTCATGGTGTATAGGAGAAACTTCATTTGATGATGGCACATGAAGTACATTCTAATTTGCATGTCCTTGGGGAGTTTGAAGTTACACAAGATGAAGTCCAAGCTGTTAAATTTTGAGCATTAATTCACAATACCCTAGGATATTTAATGAGAGAATAACATGTATAGTATATCAATGCATATCAATCATAACAAGCATGTCAATCATCACAAGAAGAAAAAGCATGAGAGACAAGAGACACAGAGTTTCCGTGGGGAAAACCCTAAGGTGAAAAACCCCACAACTTCCTCAAAGATAGAGAGAGCAATGGCTCAACCAAATTACAACCAAAATACATAGAGATAGTCTCCTAGTAGCAAATGATCCTCCTCCTCACTAGTGTGCCACTTTCTGAGCGAAGGAAGAATGAGTTTCTGAATGATCCAAATAGAGATCACCTAATCTCTATTTATACTTGAACTATTTTCCCAATAACCTTATGGGGCCGACTTGTCTAGCTAGGTACATCAACCATATAATATATAAATCAAGTCCAAGCCCACACATGGTGGTCTAATAACCCATCGGCAAGTTCACGCACTTGCGGCACTTTTTAATACACATGACGACACTTCCGTATAGAGGAATGACACATCTCTATAGGAGTACATTAATATATAAATGAAATACATGGATGAAATACATTCCAAAGTTACATATACATCAACACTCCCTCTTAACTAGGAAGGTATTTCTTGACACAGATCAGCTAGCACAAGTCTTCTTCTCTGGATCATTGTCATCGATGCATCATCCTTGAGTCATCGTCATCGTCACAGCTGCTTCTATCTCAATCAATATCTGGATCTACTTGTCATAGGAAGTTCTAAAGACCCAGTCATTTTTTCATACTGGATGTAGGCCCACCACCTGTAGGTCTTCATCATCACTGGCCATACTGTGGAATCCTTAGGACTTATAACATGAGTCAATAAAAACTTGAAAGAGCATCCCAGGACTGATTACGAGCACACAGATCAACCTATCGAATCTCCCAGGACCTTTTACATGCTACTGCACAACCTGTCCACGTCCACAGAGTATCATGAAGCACAACCCAGATGCACACACACAACACTTTCACTCACTGGCATGGGAGGACCAACCTACCACCATCCGTGAAAGGCTCACAGCACTTATATCAACGACCATGGGAGAACACATTTGCCACCATATCGGAAAGGCTCTGCACTTACATCAACACACATGGGAGAACACATCTACCACCATGTCGGAAAGGCTTTGCACTTACATCAACGCACATGGGAGAACACATCTACCACCATGTCTGAAAGGCTCTGCACTTACATCAACGCACATGGGAGAACACATCTACCACCATGTTGGAAAGGATCTGCACTTACATCAACGCACATGGGAGAACACATCTACCACCATGTCGGAAAGGCTCTGCACTTACATCAATGCACATGGGAGAACACGTCTACCACGATGTCG
Organism: Larix kaempferi; assembly: GCA_027924585.1. Taxonomy (NCBI): domain Eukaryota; kingdom Viridiplantae; phylum Streptophyta; class Pinopsida; order Pinales; family Pinaceae; genus Larix; species Larix kaempferi. The sequence continues at coordinate 12,633,181 of BSBM01001051.1, read as the reverse complement.
GAAAGGCACTGTGCATCTGTGTCTTCGAAACTCATCACACATAATCCAACTGATTATGTAATGTATCCACCTGATACATATGATCATCTTGATCATCATCATAGCATCATCCTAATGCATATCATCTAGAGTATCATCCTGATACTCATCACTGCATCATCCTGATGCATATCTGGAGAAACATCCTGAAGCTCGTCATCCATTATCATCTTGACCATACAATGCATCTACCTGATGCATACCAAGTATCTACCTGATACATATCATCATACATGATCCACCTGATCATATAATGTATCCTCCTGATACATACACAGATACATGATCCACACAATGTATCCACCTGATATACATATCAACACACATGATCTACCTGATCATACACAGTATCCACCTAATACATATACATATACATGGTCCAAGCATCCAACATGATGCATATACAAATAGACATAAATGATCCAATTGATCATATCCAGCATCCAACATGATGCGTACATACATATACATATCAATGATCCATCTGATCATATCCAGCATCATCCTGATGCATATACGGAGCAGTAACTGGAGCAACGTCCTGATGCTCATCATCCAGCGCTTACATCCACATATATGTGAAGGATCCTCCTTCCAACAGGCTTGGAATGGCTTCTACAAATGTGTCCATCACTTATTCCTCGAAGTGTCATCAATCTGAAGAACACCAAGCCTCTCTCTGAAGTACTCGAACTTCACTCTGGATAGTGGTTTCGTCAGCACATCTGCAATCTGCTCATTCGTCGCAACATACAGGAGCTTCACTGCTCCTCTCTGCACCATATCCCTGATATAGTGATATTTGATCTCTATGTGTTTCGACCTGTCGTGAAACACTGGGTTCTCAGACAGCTTTACACAACTCTGGTTATCACAGAAGATACCAGTAGCATCCAATAGGAGATCAAATAACTCAAACAGTAGCTTTCGAATCCACACTACCCCATAACTAGTCGAACAGGCTGCAACATACTTTGCCTCGGCTGTACTCAGTGTTACGCAGGACTACTTCCTGCTAAACCAAGAGATCACACTTGACCCATACTGAAGCAACACCCAGATGTGCTCTTCCTATCTATAGCACTGCCTGCCCAATCTGAATCAACAAAACCCTGTAGGTTAAACTTTTGATTCTCTTCATACTTGAGCCCATAATCAACTGTACCCTTCAGGTACCTCAGAATATGCTTTGCAACAACCAGGTGAACACCGCTAGGATCTGTCAAGAACTAGCTCAATGTGTTCACTGCAAAGCAAATATCTGGTCTCGTGTTTGTTAGGTACATCAAGGACCCAATCATCTGATGATACACAGTTACATCAACCGGATTAGATGAAGCATCACACAGAAGCTTCAAGTTCAATGCCATAGGTGTGGCCATGGCCTTGCAGTCCATCATCCCAAACCTCTTCAGGATCTCTACTGCATACTTCCCTTGTCCAAGTAAGATTCCATCTGCACTCTGCCACACCTCCATGCCTAGAAAGTAGTGCATCATCCACAAGTTCTTCATCTCGAACTTGGCAGCAAGCTTCTGCTGCGTGTCAGTAATCAATCTATCATCTCCTATTACAAACAAGTCATCTAGATACACAAGTAGTATCACTGGATTGCCTTCCTCAACCTTGCAGTAAAGGTTGGCACCCGCTTTACTCTTGGTAAAGCCCAAACTGGATAGAAAGCTGTCTATCCTACCAAGTTATGCACATATATGACTCTTTGTCATGTGCCTCAGAAACAAGTGGTTGCTCCACATATACTTCTTCTTCAACTAGACCATTCAAGAAAGTTGTCTTGAAATCCATCTGGTGTATCTTCCATTTCATCACTTTTATACTTCTCTATGCTATCATCTACAACATGCTTGATCTTGTAGATCCTCTTGGAAGTCACTACAGACTCCACTTCAGGGCTTGGCACTGCATCCCAAACATCATTCTTCATGATCGACGGATCATGGCATTCTTCTATTTCTTCATCCCAAATCCTGTGAACTTTAATATCTTTAATATCTTCAATAGATATCTTTGTTGTTGGAACAAATTTTGTAGTCCTTCTTTTGCAGGTGAAGGTATACGGTCTTTCCTACAAAACAAGTTAAATTGCATGATTAGAAACATCTCATAATTTTCAGAACAAATTCTTACACATAAGGAAATATGTCATACAGTCATGCAATTATCTTAGCCAATGCTTCAATACAACATTTATCCATGTTCCATAACTTTCTAGATGCCTTCCAGTCTCTACCAGAACATTGTTAAGAGTTTGCATAGCTCCCAACATGTCAGTAAAGAGGTTTCATTCTAGATAAGTAGCAATGGAATGTTGTACAGTGCCATAGGCCTACTTACCCATTAAATGCATATTAGTAGTAAGCTATTCATTAATGGAATCATTCTAATATGCATAATACACATCCTAAATCTAGGAACATAAGCATATACATCATTTGAATAATATTATTTAAACAAACAAATATGCAAGAAATGACAATTAAAATACTTATCTTTGTTTGTTTGTTGGGTGGACTCCCTCTGAGTATTTGCTTCCTTGCAGGAGCTGTTGGAGTCCTAATCTGAAATAGCTTCTTCTACACCTTTCTATTGTGGAATGTAGAGAGATGGTCAACTCCCTCTGAATATCTGCATCCTTGAAGAAACCACTGGAGTGTGCTCCCTCTTGATCTTTGCTTCCTAGATTACCTGTTCTTGAATTCATTCTTGATCCCTATGCATTCTTATTAGTATCATCATTGTGTTATCCTCGAGGTCTCATACACAATCAAACATTCATTAGTATAATCTTAATATTATCAAAAGACAATAATCTCAAGCATGTATAGTCAAGATCATTTCAAACAAAAATAATAAGCATTCTTATGGTTAGTCATAAACATAATATACCTAAACCCATGATTACTCAAACCTATGACTCTTTTGGTTAGTCATATCACCAATTAAGGTAAGAAACATAATATGCATACATCCATGATTATTTAAACCTATGACTTCATGAATAATCATTATCAATCATGTCATGTATACTTATATAAGAGATCCTACGATATAAGAAACACACACCTGGTCACCATATTTGCTAGTTATGTCTAGCAATGTTTTCTTGTTCTCTTCAATGACCTGCATAACTCACAAGTTAGCCTTTGCAAAAAAAAATTATACATACCTCTATGTGATTCATGACTATGGATGAATCTTTGTCTTCATGTCACCATGGCATGTTCAGGTTGTCCCTTCAATTTGTGTTAGATTTTAAGCATTAATTCAATATGCTATAGGATCTTCACTGAGAGAATAACATGTACAGTATATCAATGCATAACAATCATATCAAGCATGTCAAGCATCACAAGAATCAAAAGCATGAGACAATGGACACACAGATTTTTCCATGGGGAAAACCCTAAGGTGAAAAACCCCACAACTTTCTTAGAGATGGATAGAGTAATGGCTCAACCAAAGTACAACCAAAGTACAATAGATAGTCTCCTACTATGTAGCTGATCCTCCTCCTCCAATGTGCGCCACTTTCTGAGTGAGAGAAGAGTGAGTTCTAAGATGATCAAAATAGAGAATCCCGACTCTCTATTTATACTTGTCATGACTTGCCTAATTACTTATGGGGCCGAATTCTCTAACTCAAACTAATAACCGCAGTTACATATATATATCAGGCCAACACCCACATCAGGTAGTCTAATAACCCATCAGCAAGTTAATCTACTTGTGACACTTATCCATACAAATGACGACACTTCCTTATAGAGGAATAACACATCTCTTATAAGGGTACAATAAATATATATATGAAATACATTCCGAAGTTACATATACATCAACACTCCCTATTAACTAGGAAGGTATTTCTCGACATAGATCATCGGGCACAAGACTTCTTCTCTGGATCATCGTCATCATCACAGTTGCTGCTATCTTGTCCAATCTCTTAATCTACTCGTCATAGGAAGTTATACAAAGCCAGTCCTTTTTCATACTGGATGTAGGCCCACCACCTATAGGTCTTCATCATCACTGGTCATACTGTGGAATCCTCAGGACTCATCACGTGCGTCTGCAAAACCTTGCAAGAGCATCCCATGCCTTTTACGAGCACACAGCTCAACCTCTCGAATCTCTCAGGATCTTTTACATGCCACTGAACAACCTGTCCACGACCACAGAGTATCAAACTGATACTTCACCATACATCCAACTGATGTATATCATCACATGATCAACCTGATCATCATCATCATCTGCGAGCAAGCCATCAAGTAGGTACACCTCAGGAATGATTACACTGCCTCTGCAAAACCTGCAAGATCTCTTAGGACTGATTACACTGCCTTAGAAAAACCTGCAAGAGCATCTCAGGACTGATTATATGCCTCTGCAAAACCTGTGTACCAAACTGTCACATCAATGTCTTCAGATCACCACAAAGTCCATGGAGCACAACCCAGATGCACACACATAGCACTTACACTCACCAGCATGGTAGGACCAACCTACTACCATATGGGAAAGGGTAACAACACTTACATCAACGACCATGGGAGGACCAACCTACCACCATGTCGGAAAGGCACAACACTTACATCAATGACCATGGGAGGACCAACCTACCACCATGTCAAAAAGGCCCAGCACTTTCATCAACGACCGTGAGAGGACCAACCTACTATCATGTCGGAAAGGCTTCAGCACTTATATCTCACCATAGGAGGACTAACCTGCCACTATGTGAGAATGGCCCAGCACTTAGATCTCACCATGGGAGGATTAACTTGCCACCATGTGAGAATGGCCCAGCGCTTACATCTTACCATGGGAGGACAAACCTACCACCATGTAAGAATGGCTCAGCCCTTACATCCTGCCATGGGAGGACTAACCTACCACCATGCAAGAATGGCTCAGCCCTTACATCCTGCCATGGGAGGACTAACCTGCCACCATGCAAGAATGGCCCAGTGTGCATCTGTGTCTTTGGACTGCATCACTTCCCTTTGGAAAGCATCTCGATCTGAAGTACACCAAGTCTCCCTCTGAAGTATTCAAACTTCACTCTGGCAAGCGGCTTGGTCAACACATCAGCTATCTACTCATCTGTTGCAACATACAGGAGCTTCACAGCTCCCCTCTGCACCATATCCCTGATATAGTGGAACTTGATCTCAATGTGCTTTGACCTGTCATGGAACGCTGGGTTCTCTGACAACTTCAGACAACTCTGGTTGTCACAATATATACAGGTAGCACTCAACTGGAGATCAAACAAATCAGATAGTAGCTTCCTAAGCCATACTGCCTCATAACTAGCTCAACAAGTTGCGACATACTCTGCTTCAGCTGTACTCAGTGCCACATAGGACTGCTTCCTGTTAAACCAAGAGATCACACCTGATCCCATACTGAAGCAGCACCCCGAAGTTATCTTCCGATCAATGGCACTGCTTTCCCAATCTGAATCAACATAACCCTCCAGGTTAAACTTTTGATTCGCCTCATACTTGAGCCCATAATCCACTGTACCCTTCAGGTACCTCAGAACATGCTTTGCAGCTATCAGGTGAACATGTCTTGGATCTGTTAGATACTAGCTCAAGGTGTTCACCACAAAGAAAATGTCTAGCCTCGTATTTTTCAGGTACATCAAGGAACCAATCATCTGATGATACATCGTAGCATCAATCAGCTCAGAAGAAGCATCACATAGAAGCTTCAGGTTCAATGCCATATGTGTGGCCATGGGCTTGCAGTCCATCATCCCAAAACTCTTTAGGATCTTTACTGCATACTTCCCTTGTCCAAGAAAGATTCCATCTGCACTCTGCCACACCTCCATACCAAGAAAGTAGTGCATCATACCCAAGTCCTTCATCTCGAACTCAGCAGCTAGCTTCCTCTTTGTGGCGGCAATCAGTCTATCCTCACATGTCAGAAACAGGTCATCCACATACAATAGTAGTATAACTAGATTGCCTTCCTCAACCTTGTAGTAAAGGTTGGAATTTGCTTTACTCTTGGTAAAGCCCAAACTAGATAGGAAGCCATCTATCCTGCCATACCAGGTCCTGGGTGCCTGTTTCAAACTGTACAGACTTCCCATCTGGTATTGGGACCACTTCATTCTTCATGATCGATAGATCATGGCATTCTTCCAATACTGCATCCCGGATCCTGGGAACTTCGTGTTCTTCAATATCTTCAATAGATAGCTTTGTTGCTGGAACAAATGTTGTAGTCCTTCTTTTGTAGGTGATGGTATATGATCTTTCCTACAAGACAAGTTAAATTGCATGATTAGAAACATCTCATAGTATTCAGAATGAATTCTTATATATAAAGAAATATGTCATACAGTTGTGCAATTATTTTAGCCAATGCTTCAATACAACATTTATCCATATCCTGTAACTTTCTAGATGCCTTCCAATCTCTACCAGAACATTGTTAAGAGTGTGCACAACTCCCAACATGTCAGCAAAGAGGTTTCATTCTAGATAAGTAGCAATGGAATGTTGTACAGTGCCATAGGCCACTTACCCATCACATGCATATTAGTAGTAAGATGTGCATTAATGCAATCATTCTAATATGCATACTACACATCCTAAATTTAGGAACATAAGCATATACATCATTGAAAAATATTATTTAAACAAACAAATATGCAATTAAAATACTTATCTTTGTTTGTTGGGTGGACTCCCTCTGAGTCTTTTCTTCCTTGCAGGAGTTCTTGGAGTCTTAATCTGAAGTAGATTCTTCCACATTTTTTTGTTGTGGAATGTAGAGAGATGGTCAATTCCCTCTGAATATCTGCATCCTTGTAGAAACCACTGCAGTGTGCTCCCTCTTGATCTTTGCTTCCTGGATTTCTTATTCTTTGAACTTATATTCATTCTTGATTCCTATGCAAGCTTATTAGTATCATCATTGTGTTATCCTCGAGGTCTCATAAAATATTCATTAGTATAATCAAAACATAATAATCTCAAGCATGTATAGTCAGGATCATTTCAAACAGAAATAATAAGCATTCTTATGGTTTAGTCATAAACATAATATACCTAAACCTATGAATCTTCTGGTTAGTCATATCATCAATTAAGGTAAGAAACATAATATGCATAAGCTCTAGATTACTCAAACTTGTAACTTCAAGAGTAATCATTATCAATCATACAAAAGTATACGATATATATAACAAAAACATACCTCGTCATCATATTTTCTAGTTATGTCTAGCAATGTGTTCTTGTTCTCTTCAATGACCTGCATAACTCATTAGTTAACCTTTGCAAAAACAAATTATACATACCTCTATGTGATTCATGACTATGGATGAATCTTTGTCTTCATAGCATGTTCAGGTTGTCCCTTTAATTTGTACAGTCCTCCCTCTTGCTCTCCAATCACTACTGCATCATCAATAATTTTACCTTTTGGCCACATTAGGACTTAGCCATCCACAAATGCAACCCTCATGCCTTTTGCATCCAATGCAGAGATTGAGAGTATATTCTTCTTGACTCCTGGAACAAAGAGTACATCTTTCATTTTCATAGACTTTCCATAGTCTAGTGTATAGGAGGCTTCACCACTCCCTTTTATGGGATACTGGTAGTCATCTCCAAGCTTCACCTTGTGGGGTGAATCATGTTTAGATAGATTCACAAAGTATTCCTTGAATCATGCCATATGTTTAGAAGCCCCACTATCTATGAGCCAATCATTACTTCCATGAGTAATGGTTCCAGTGAGAGCCGAAATCAAAACATATTCTTCATCACTTGAAGAATCTTCACTATCTTCTTTAGCCCTCTTCCTGGGAGGTTCATCATCCTCTGCAGCATGAGCATGATGCCTTCTTTTGAATTTCTTCTTCTTGTGAGAACCCTCTTTCTTATTCTTAGGACAATATTTGGCATAGTGTCCCTTATCATCACATGTATAGCAATGGACATGGGACATGTGTTAACACCCAAAAAGTGCTCACTAGCTCATTCCCTTATTCACATGACCCATTTGTCCACTTTTCCACCATCTGAGCCTCTGAAACCAACAAAAGGTCACGAAAAGACCTTAGTACACCCCTTTTTCCCACTCAAAAAGATTATTTTTCCTAAAAAGCATAAAAAACCCTCAAAAAGGGTCCAAATTCCCAAAATATTAAAAAGGGAATAAAAATATTAATTTTATTCAAAAAAGGAAAAAAGGAGGGAAAAGTACCTAAACCATGTTGGTCAATACCATTGGTTTCCACAAAACCACAAATGGCATTCCCCACCACCAAAACCTATAAAAAGGTGGTAGGGGCTCCTCATTTCACATCCATCCATATTCCTATCCTCATGCTGCCAAAATCTCCCTTGAGTTTTGGCCATTGTAGAAACCTTGGAGAAAGGACCCATTGGAGATTGGAGCTGCTCACCATTGGAGCCATTCAAACAACCTTCATCACTTGGAGGTATTGTTCTTGCAAGCATTTGCTTGCCCCATTGTCAATACAAAAAAATATTTTTTATCTTTCTTATTCTTGTTCTTTAATTCAAAATGCACATGCTAGTTTAGTTTAGTTTAGATTTAGTTTATTGTTATTTATTTCTATTGAAACTGCTGCTACTAGTTAGCAGGTGCCCATAGCACTAAGCTTGGTTGCAAAACCAAGCCAACAGTTTTTGGCGACTCCACTGTTTTTGAATCTTTAGATTTCACTTTTGCTTTAAATCTTACTTTTTGATAGTATTTGTTAGTTTAATTCATAGATCTGCCACCCTAGACAGCAGATCCATTGCTGTTCTAGATCTTGGCCCATTTTTTAGCCATTAACAGCCCGAAATTCTCAATTTTCAGCGTCATTTTTCGGCATCCGCATACGGCTTTCACCTCACGGCTTTTTTGCCCAGAAGTCGCACGACTCATCGCGACTGCGTGGCTTTTTTCCGCGCGGTTCACCGCGGCTTCGCGGCCCATTAGCGCGCTGCACATCGCGGCTTCGCGGACCTTTTCCGCGCTGCACATTGCGACTGTGTGACGAAATCCCACGCTGCACATCGTGGCTTCGCGGTCAAAATCCGCGCTGCACATCGCGGCTTCGCGGTCAAAAGCTGCGCTGCCCATCGCGACAGAAACCCGTGCAGTCCATCGCGGCTTTTTTGTCAGAACCCGCGATGCTAATTTTTCATTCGGCCGAATCGTTTAAAAAATTAATTTCTTACTGTATTTTCTGCCCACATAGCACATTTTCCAGTATTAGAAATCTTGTATATTTTACAGCCATAGAAAAATTTTACTATTTAGAATGCACATGTGAAAAAGTCTTTTTAAATATTTTCAGAAATTGAAAGAAGGATTTGATTGCATTTTATCTAGATTAAAATTTTTACTGTTTACTTCTTTGATATTTTTTGCCCATAGCAGAATTTTAAAAGAAATCCATTTATTTCGTAAAGAAGTTACATTATTTGCTTTCCTATTTCAAAAGATCCTTTGTTTTTTGAATAGTCTTTGAAAAGCATTTAATTTCCATTTATTGAAAAAGTCATAATATTTGCTTTTTATTTCAAAAGATCCTTTGTTTTTTGAATACTTAGCATTTACTTTTTCAATTTCAGTTTAAAATATTACATGTGCACCCACTCAAACACTAATTTTAAACTGAGCCTTAAAACTTACCCTAATTTCAACCCACCTTTAACCCCACTTGGGGAACACTAAAAGAACTTTGTAGCTAGGTAGTATTGAGGGGATAGGTGTTCCAATAACACCCGTCAGTTATTACATCTGAGACATACTTGTTGTCCATTAGGGAGCTAAAATCTCCTAGTATTTATTGGCATGGTCACAACCGGTTTATGGGAAGGCCTCTCCCCTAGGAGGGTTGAAGTCGCGAGGATGGTTCCAGAAGCCTGAAGGGAATACCGAAATCCATTCAGTAACCGAAGGGCTACCATTCACAGTTCTCGGGATATCCCTGTATGGGGGTATTGCGGTAAAAGGACCAAATGGCAGATTTACCTTTTCTTGACGTGTCATGAATGGAGTATCCTAGTAGCCATTCTTTAGGATTGATTACCTAGTGTCCCTCCCGGTAGGGGGATATCTAGCCGTTGACTCAACACTCAATATTGTCTGACTTGGATTTCATCACCTTGCAGAGAATATAGTTTGTTGATTCACAATACTTTTAGTTAGGTGTTTGCATGATACAATCCACCTTTGGTCTAGTTACACCTATTTTTTCTAGAAGCTGTTTGCATGTTGGTACTCTGACCATTTTTTGCATCCCTCCACTTATTATAGCACAGCTGCTATAATAAGTGCCTTTTTGAGGTTGACTTTTTGGCCTGAGAGATTTCATTTTCACTCCCCTTCTTGCACCCTTGGTTGCATTAGGGTTTTGAGTTTTTTATACATTACCATTTTTACACATACAGATTTTTTCACAAAAACTTATTTCTCACCATTGAGAATTTTAGACACTCTTGTCGTCTTCAAGGAAAAATCCTAGAGTTCAGTCTACTTGGCTCGCCACGTCACCGACGTCGAGCCTTATCCCTTGACTCGACACATCGTTGGTCAACCAGACAGTCATCCGATTCTGACATGCCTCACTTCACATCTGATTCTGAGGCAGAATCTGAAAACCCCACTGTGTCATTCCCAACCAACCTTATGGCTGGAATACCATTTGACCCACTCTTTACCAGCACCATAGGTGAGACATCCACAGACCCTTCTACTGCAGTGCCATCCATGGCAGCAACCACCCCCCTGGGTATGCCTAATATGGGAAACACTCCACCCTTAGGAATGCCCAACACAGGGCCACCTCCTGTTATAGGAATCCCCAACACAGGACCACCACCTGTTATGGGTATGCCCAACATAGGGGTCACACCCCCTCTGATTCCCACAACCCAGATTCCAGGAATCACCACTACTATTCCTAACCCAAGTGTAACCCATGTTGCACTTGGAAGTGCTGGCCCATACCAGACCACACCTATTGGAGAACACATACCTTCAATACCTAGCATACCTTTAAGTGCTACTGGACCCCTACATCATACCACCATGACTAGTCATGTCCCAGTCACTACGCCACATACATCTGCTAGCTTACCGTACATGGCAAGTCTGAACTTGCCAGACTTAGCCAGGCTCACCAATGATCCTATCAGACACGATCTTGCATGGCCTCACATGCCCACCAAACTCCCCTCCAACATCCCTAAGTTTGAGGGAAAGGAAGGTGAGGACCCCCAGAACCATATCATGTCCTTCCATCTATGGTGTTCCTCCAACTCCATAGTGGACGACTCTGTCCGCCTCTGTCTATTACAGCGTACCTTCACTGGCTCTGCAGCTAAGTGGTATATCGAGCAGCCCCATGGGACCCATGCCACCTTTACCTCCCTTTTCTCGACCTTCGTGCAGTTCTTCCAGTTACCTGTCCGCTATGATGTGGGAGTCGAGATCCTACTGTCTTGTAGAAAGAACACAGCCACCCACATCACTGACCACATTCATGAGTGGCGTCGATGATGAAGCCTCTGCAAAATCAAGTTAGACGACTGTATCTTCTTAGATTGGTTTCTAAAATCCCTCCTCCCTCTCATTGCCAAGGATGTGGCATCCGAACGGCCCCAGTCTGAGGAAGAAGCTATCCTAAAAACTTGGGAATTTGACCTAATTTATGCCCAATCAGGTTATCTCTACACCATCATAGCAGATGCCCCACGAGGCGATTCTTCACGTGGTGACGCGCTGGGGGCATCACATGCCACTGATGGTATTATTGGCCAAGTCACACCGCAAATTAATCCTTTTAGCATGGTGAGCACCATAAATGCCCCCGACCTCTCTAGGGATACATCTAATTCTGGAGCGACAACTTCCTACGCTCCAACAAATCAGACTCATCACACTCATGGACCCTCTTGTCCATAACATTTTTATGGGCAATCACCATTGGCATATGCACCTCCTGCATACTATAACCAACCTGCCACCCAGAACCCGATTCAGTTCCTTCCACAACCAATCTATTACCATCAGCAGGCCACACATGCTCCTGTTCACTCACAAGCCCCAATGGCTTATTTCCCACCACAGGTAGTCCTTGCTGCACCACAACCTCCGATCGCTCAGACTTATCCTCCAAACAACAACAACGCTACCCCCGCCAACCAAAACCCTAATCGACCACCGAAATAGGGTAAGAACCCCAATTTACGAACAAACCACCCATGTTCCATATGCAGGGTATACGACCATTATACACACACTTGCACCCATTTGGGGCGAGGATGCCAACTGTGGTCTGATGACGCCCAACGCCAAGGGCACGCAGCACAACCAACGCCACTTCCTCAACCACAACCCATGGTGCTACAGAATCCTTTTCCCACACAAGGAGTGGTGAACACTCGTCTTTTGGATCCTCCTCAAGGAACCACAGCACCACAACAACAAATCACATATGCTGCACACACAAACCAACCAATGGATTCAAATACTCATCATCTCCTTATGATGTCATCGTCTGACATGAATCAACAACCCAACAATCAACCACCCTTGTTACCCAAACCACCATTAGTACCTAGTCACATTGGTGTTACACCCACCCACACAATCCCCTTTCTATTCCCTCCCTCGGGCGTAGTAAGCGCTCTGGTTATGGCTACCCTCAGTCTCCCCGGGTTAACATTGGGATTACCCGTGTGGTATATTTCGCCTCCCGTTCCCCCGCCGACACCAAATGTCATCCTACAACCGGTGCAACCCATTGTCACTTCTACCCAACCACCTCTCGGTATCACTACCCCTTCGTCAGCTACAAATCTCCCTCCTCTCATCAGGCCCACTGGAGGCAGAGGCCCCCAACCATACACTGCAGTACCCCCACCCAAGGTAGTTAAACCTCCCCCCCGTGTTTCGTGCTCCTCCTAAATGCTCGTTGTGTGATGAGTTAGGCCATCCAACCCATTAGTGTCCACAGTTACCTGCATTATAGGAACACATGCAAATGCTTGACGATGACCACAACATCCCGGTTGTCAAAATCGACTCAAACCCCAAACCTCGTGATAAATCATTACACACAAACCATCCTTGTGCAATATGCGGAATCTACGGCCATTATTCACATCACTGCCCTGATCTCCCAGATTACAAAGCAACACTGTACAAGTTGAATAATGTTGACCTAGAGATATCCCCTCTTCTCATTGAGGAAATTCATCCCCCACCATCTTCCTCCTTGGAAGAAATTAACACCATTTACACGATTTCCACTGGATACCCCTCTGTCCGGTCGGCCCCTTCCATTGATCCCTTTGACACACAGGTTCAACCCTTTCAAATCGACCAGGAAACCACATGTCCACAACATGGGGGCAGGCCCAAAACCTTACCTACTCATCATCATCATGATCCTCGTCGGAGATACTGGGGGCATCCACCCCACAAAGGGAATCCCCCATCATCATATCATCACTTCAGTATGCCACCACGACCCACAGCCTCATGGTATAACACCCCGCCAGCAGTTGCTCAATGCCCTATTGATCTCTCTCTAAGACAACATCTGCACCACTTTGACACCTCTGAGTTAGGGGGCATAATAGATTACCTCGACCCCGGGATAGGGGGCATGATCAATCATTTTGAACCTTCCCCATCATCTCTATCTCAACACCTCAATGATCCCATCGTTCAAACCAACACATATGTGATCCACAATCACAAACCCCATGCACATAGCATGGGGGCAAGTCATTAACCCTGCTCACTTTTTCATATTCGTGATCTCAACCATTTTTGAGGTCACGTGTCACTTGTATATTTGAGTTGATTTTATACACATAGTATTTCCCCCCGTAGGTCATCATTTCTCCCCACCACTGCATCCTTGGCTTGGTGGGCTCACCTTTATTTGTATCCATTTTTAACCTAGTTATTTGCTTTGACCATTCCAGAGTCCTTATGACCTCCGTTTTTCATGCCATTATATCGCCGGATTCAGTTTTTCGCGCTCGTGATGATACTTGAGATCATTTCTCGCTCTCACGCCCAGTTTTTTTTTTTTTTTTGGAATTTTTTCCCATACCCCCCTCATCGCCTTGGTTTGCATGCCACATCGGCCGTCGTCCGTTTTTGATGAATCTTATATCACCGGATTCAGTTTTCCGCACTCGTGATGATGCTTCAGATCATTTCTCGCTCTCACGCCTAGATTTTTTGGGCATTTTTTCCATGCCCCCTCGTTGCCTCGGTTTGCATGCCACATCGGCCGTCGTCGGCTTTTGACAAGCCTTATATCGTCGGATTCAGTTTTCCGCGCTCGTGATGATGCTTGAGATCATTTCTCGCTCTCACCTCCATATTTTTTGGGCATTTTTCCCATGACCACTCGTCACCTCGGTTTGCGTGCCACATTGGCCGTTGCCCCTTTTTGACAATCTTTATGTCACCGGATTCATTTTTCCACACTCATGATGATGCTTGAGACCTTTCCTCGCTATCATCAATCCCTTTTTGTTTGGTATAATTTTACCCCTTTTTCGGGCCGAGCAATCCCTTTTACGAAAAAGGCACTTAGGGAGTTTCTGTTAAGCTCTTTTCTGACTCCTAAAACAATGAAAAGATTGCCGAGCAACCTTGCTTCCTTTCATGCTCGCTAAACGTATCTGAAAGGGCGTCTACCTGGTATAAGTTTACCCCTTTTCTAGACCTTGTAGACTAATTACGAAAAAGGAATACTCTAGTCACATCGGCTAGAAGAGTTCTCCATTTGCATCATTTTATGCTTTTTCGGGCCTTGGAGACTAACTCACGAAAAAGAAAACCAATGGAGTCCACTTACCGCTTTCAGACTCTCTAAAAATGAAAGCGACCATGAGTAATCACCATCCTGGGCTTGTAAAACCAACAGGACAGTAGTCATAACCACTGTGGAGTCTTCTTATCGTTTTCAGACTCCTTAAAAATGAAAGCACCAATGAGCACGAACAGTCTTGGGCTCACAAAATCCACAAGACAGTACCATTTCAGAGCACACTTTTATCCCTTCTTGGAGCTCATTAAAACTACGAAGAAGGACCCAATGGTGCTTCTCGGTGCCACAACAGATCACGTCTACTCATATGGCAGCTTCCCCTTTGGTCGCCTTTGTTCAGAGTATTCTGCAGTATGTCACCCTGAGAACCCCTCAACAGCACCCATCAGCTTGATTCCCCCCCAGAGTCAATACATACCCTTCAATCCTTAAAAGCAATGATTCCCACACCTACAAGTCAGTTCCCTACGCTGCCAGGTCAACCAGGTCATCATGCTCTGAACAAAGGAAGTTTGAGTCTACCCACTATATGACCCCAGTTACTTCCCATCCCCACAAGTGTGTTAGTCCTACCATCAGTACTACCACACTTGAGTTCTACAGCTCGCGCTCCTATCAAGGAAACATCATTGCCTTGTTAGTTGTTGGTCTCCCTTTGTCAACGAAAACCAAATTTATTCCAGAGGATAGACCTAGAGGTCCCTGCGTCTTGGACTCATCACCATTTATGATGAGTGCCTACGAATCATTTCGAGAAGAGTCCTCAGTGCCTCTCCAAATGGTTGTTTCTCACATGCTCGACTTCAACACCTTGATCGCATCGTTGAGACTCGCACATGGTATCGGTCCTTTTGAGTTATAGTCGAAGACCCCGATACCTCCTGACTCCTCCACATTTTAGAGTCTACCTATGGATACAACCTGTTACCACTTTCTCTATAGATATTTGGGTTGCACATGGCGACAGTATTCAATTGTACACCAGTTTCATACTCCCTCAAGTATACAGTTACATTAATTCTCAGAGATGACTCACACTTTTTGAGTCCCTACAGATGTTGGACACCATCAGTTTCAGCAGTTCATCAGTTATTCCAATGTATCAGTTATTGAGATCAATCATGTCATGATCATGAGTACATCCCAAAATAATGTACCCCCTGGACCATTATGATGTACCAATATATTTTTTATGTATTAGATCCCCCTTCTTGGGACTAATTGTTATGTATATGTCTTGATACGAGCATGGGTATGCCCGCCTCGTCCATCATCAGAGATTATCCCTCATTCATATTGAGGCCATGTAATATTTTTTTATTCTTTGCAGCTTCCATGGGACGTGGATCTAGTCTCCAATCAGTTTTTTCTCCTCCTTAAAACCCCAGAAAAAAGACAAAAGAACTATGATGTCTATCGGCCATACGATGAGCTCCTGCCCTCACACATCAGGGGGCAATATGTTAACACCCAAAAAGTGCTCACTAGCTCATTCCCTTATTCACATGACCCATTTGTCCACTTTTCCACCATCGGAGCCTCTGAAACCAACAAAAGGTCACGAAAAGACCTTAGTACACCCCTTTTTCCCACTCAAAAAGATTATTTTTCCTAAAAAGCATAAAAAACCCTCAAAAAGGGTCCAAATTCCCAAAATATTAAAAAGGGAATAAAAATATTAATTTTATTCAAAAAAGGAAAAAAGGAGGGAAAAGTACCTAAACCATGTTGGTCAATACCATTGGTTTCCACAAAACCAAAAATGGTATTCCCCACCACCAAAACCTATAAAAAGGTGGTAGGGGCTCCTCATTTCACATCCATCCATATTCCTATCCTCATGCTACCAAAATCTCCCTTGAGTTTTGGCCATTGTAGCAACCTTGGAGAAAGGACCCATTGGAGATTGGAGCTGCTCACCATTGGAGCCATTCAAACAACCTTCATCACTTGGAGGTATTGTTCTTGCAAGCATTTGCTTTCCCCATTGTCAATACAAAAAAATATTTTTTATCTTTCTTGTTCTTGTTCTTTAATTCAAAATGCACATGCTAGTTTAGTTTAGTTTAGATTTAGTTTATTGTTATTTATTTCTATTGAAACTGCTGCTACTAGTTAGCAGGTGCCCATAGCACTAAGCTTGGTTGCAAAACCAAGCCAACAACATGTCCCTTCGATGTCTGGGACTACTTCTTTGATTTTGATATTTTCCTTTCTTGCCATGATGGTGAGCTTTATTGTCACCATGCCTTTTGGAGTGAGCTGTGAGTGCTTGGTCTTCACTCCCCATCTTCTCTTCTTTGGCTACAATTCGAGCTTCTTCTTGTGAGCATTCTTCCCACAGTCTAGTAAAAGAGATAAGTTTCTTTCTGGCCCAAATTCCTGGGATGAAGGAATCCCATGACCTAGGGAGGCCATTAAGAGTGGTCATCACCACTTCTCCATTTTCTAAAACTTCACCCACAACTTCAAGTTGTGCTTTTATCTAGGAGACCCTTGAGAAATATAACTGCATAATCTCTGCATTCTGGATCTTGATATTCTTCAATTGATTCCTCAGGGTCATCTTCCGATTTATGTTCTTGCCTTCAAATAATTTGGTCAAGGAATCAAACATCTCTTTTGGTGTCTTTAGGGATGACACATGGGAATGAGATGATCTTTAATAGAATCAGCAATGATCCTCTTTTTCTTAACCAAATTCCTCTTGTGAAGAGGCTTAGCCTCTTCTCCCTCTGGGACAGGGACCTCTTCACTTATATAAGCATCCAACTCATTTTCTTCAAGGATTAACCCAATCCTATACTTCCATGCTCAGAAGTTATCAGCTCCTTCAAGCTTATCCTCAAGCTTGGTGTGGTGAGACATCTTTAAATATTACTTCAAATGGAAATAGAAAAGATTTAGGTCTTACCACTTGTTTGCTGAAAAATGGATCTGGTGTTGGATTAGGGTTTGTCAGAGAAACCCTAAAATTTCAAACTTTGAATTACAACTTTCTAAAAGGATAGAAAGATGCGCCTTGATGAACTAATTAGCCTGGTATATTCAGAAATTCAGATCTGCAAAGTTTCACCCTTCAGAAATGTCTTTTAGTCTTCTTGCATTCACTGAGGAGAACCCTGAATTAGGGTTTGAGTTTCCCAGAGATCTACCTAGCCAAAAATATCGATCCAAAGCTCTAAACTTCAGTTTTTCCAAGGATCTTCCAGCTGTCTCTTCAAATTTCAAAAATTCCTATTTTTGACGAAACCCTAATTTTTAGGGTCAAATCTGAAAGTGCTCAGAATTGAATTCCGATTGGACAGATAAATTCACCTTGCTGACGAGAGTCAATCCATCATATTGCTTTTCCAAAATCTGTGGAGAGAAACCCAAAAACAAGAAGCCCTAGCTTCCGCAACTGCGCAGTGTCTTCTTCTCAGGTTAGTTCTGATACCATGTTAGATTTTAAGAGTTAATTCAATATTCTATAAGATCTTCACTAAGAGAATAACATGTACAGTATATCAATGCATAACAATCATATCAAGCATGTCAAGCATCACAAGAATCAAAAGCATGAGACAATGGACACATAGATTTTTCTGTGGGGAAAACCCTAAGGTGAAAAACCCCACAACTTCATCAGAGATAGATAGAGCAATGGCTCAACCAAAGTACAACCAAAGTACAATAGATAGTCTCCTACTATGTAGCTGATCCTCCTCCAATGTGCGCCACTTTCTGAGTGAGAGAAGAGTGAGTTCTGATATGATCAATATAGAGAATCCCGACTCTCTATTTATACTTGTCCTGGCCTGCCTAATTACTTATAGGGCCAACTTGTCTAACTCATCCTAATAACCCCAGTTACATATATATCGGGACGACACCCACATCAGGTAGTCTAATAACCCATCGACAAGTTAATCTACTTGCGACACTTGTCAATACAAATGATGACACTTCATTATAGAGGAATAACACATCTCTTATAACGGTACAATAAATATATATATGAAATACATTCCGAAGTTACATATACATCAACAATTTGTACAATCCTTCCTCTTTCTCTCCAATCACCACTGCATCATTAATAGTTTTACCCTTTGGCCACATTAATACTTGGCCATCTACAAATGCAACCCTCATACCTTTTGCATCCAATGCAGATATGGAGAGTACATTCTTCTTAAGCCTAGGTACATAAAGGAATTCTTTCATCATCAAAGACTTTCCAGAGTCTAGGTTGTAGGAGGCCTCACCACTTCCTTTGATAGGGTATTGGTAGTCATCCCCAAGTTTCACCTTGTGGGGTGACTCATGTACAGATAGATTAGCAAAGGATTCTTTAAACCCAGTCATGTGTTTTGAAGCCCCACTGTCAATAATCCAATCATTAAAACCATGAGAGATAGTACCTCTGAGAGCAGAGATTAGAACATACTCTTCTTTGCTTGATGAGTTATCATCATCACTTTTTGCTCTAGCCTTCTTCTTGGGAGGTTCATCATCCTCGGCAGCATGAGCATGATACCTTCTTTTGCTGCCCTTTTTCTTCTTGTTGAAGTTGTTGTTGTCCTTCTTGTTCTTGGGACAATTTATGGCAATATGTCCCTTTTCATTATAGATGAAGCATATTCTCCTTTATTTATGGTGATGTGGATATTTTTTGAAGTGAGATGGCTCTCTCTTGGACTTCCCTTTCTTGGTGTGAGCTGTGAGAGCTTGATATTCATTCCCCATCTTTTCTTCTTGGGCCACAAGCCTTGCTTCTTCTTGTGAACATTCTTCCCGCAGTTTGTTGAAGGAGATCAACTCCTTTCTTGCACAAATTCCTTGAATAAAGGAATCTCATGACCTGGGTAGGCCATTTAGAGTGGTCATGACAACTTCACCATTCTCCACCATTTCATCCACCGCTTCCAGTTGTTCCTTAATCTGCGAGACCCTAGAAAAATAAGATTGAATGGTTTCTCCATTCTAAAACATTACTCCTTTCAATCGGTTCCGCAGGGTCATCTTCCGATTTATGTTCTTCCCTTCAAATAGCTTGGTCAGAGAATCAAACATATCTTTGGGTGTCTTTAGAGATGACACATGTGGGATGAGATGATCCTTGATAGAATCAGCAATGATTCTATTTGCCTTGACCAAGTTCTTCTTATGAAATATCTTAGCCTCTTCATCCTCTGGGATAGGGATGTCTTCCTTTATGTATGAGTCCAACTCATTCTCTTCCAGGATTAACCCAATCCTATACTTCCAGGCTCGGAAGTTATCAACCCCTTCAAGATTATCCTCAAGCTTGGTGTGGTGAGACATCTTAAAGAGTACTTCAAATGGAAATAGAAAAGATTTAGGTCTTAACACTTGACTGGCTGAAAAACTGGATCTGGTTCTGGATTAGGGTTTGTCAGAAAAACCCTAAAAATTCAAAATATGAATTTCAAATTTCTAAAAGGGTAGAAAGATGCGCCTTGATGAGCTGATCATCCTGGTGTGTTCAGAATTTGAGATCTGCAAAGCTTCAGCCTTCATAAAATCCTTTTTGTTTTCCCGGGTTCACTAAGGAGGACCCTAAAATAGGGTTTGAGTTTCCTGGAGATCTACCCAACCAAAAATATTGATCCAAAGCTCTAACCTTCGATTTTTGCAAGGAGCTTCCATCTATGTCTTCAGATTCTAGAAATTCCTATTTTTGTGGAAACCCTAATTTTTAGGGCCAAATCTGAAAATGCTCAGAATTGAATTCTGATTATATATATAGATTCTCCATGATGAGTAGAGTCAATATACTATACTGTTTTTCCAAAATATGTGGAGAGAAACCCAATAAACAAGAAACCCTTGGTTTCCGTCACTACACAATGTCTTCCTCTCAGGTTAGCTCTGATACCATGTTAAATTTTGAGCATTAATTCACAATACTCTAGGATATTTACTGAGAGAATAACATGTATAGTATATCAATGCATATCAATCATAACAAGCATGTCAATGATCACAAGAAGCAAAAGCATGAGAGACAAAAGACATGGAGTTTCCATGGGGAAAACCCAATGGTGAAAAACCCCACAACTTCGTTAGAGATAGAGAGAGTAAAGGCTCAACCAAAGTACAACCAAAATACACAGAGATAGTCTCCTAGCAGCAGATGATCCTCCTCCTCACTAGTGCGCCACTTTCTGAGTGAAGCAAGAATGAGTTTCCGAATGATCCAAATAGAGATCTCCCGATCTCTATTTATACTTGACTTGTTTTCCCAATAACCATATGGGGCCGACTTGTCTTGCTAGGTGCATCGACCATATAATATATAAATCAGGGCTGACCCCACACATGGTGGTCTAATAACCCATCGGCAAGTTCACACACTTGCGACACTTGTCAATACACATGACGACACTTCTGTATAGAGGAATGACACATCTCTATAGGAGTACATTAATATATAAATGAAATACATGGATGAAATACATTCCGAAGTTACATATACATCAACACAAGAACCTATTCTTTTGAAAAGAGATTATGAGTTTCCTCTAGGAGATTTTTACATAGTTTTCGAGGAGGCGCATGATCTCACAAAAGTTGAGCCAACCTCAAGTCTGATGGATGAATTTAACAGATATTTGGTTCACTATTCTCCACCCCACACACATATGGAAGCCAACGCACATAGGGATTAAGATTGAGTAAATGGATTCTTTCTTTTGGTTCCCGATGAAGAGAAATAGACTCTCACATATCCCATTGATGACTTAATGGTCAAGCCACATGGTTTGACAAGTGCACCATTCCCTTCCCAGTTTGACAAGCAACAATAGAGGCATCTATTGGATGTCTCCATCATGCATAGGAATGCATGGAATTTCCACTTGGTGTAGTTGGGTGGAATAAGTTGCAGAATGTTGATCCTTTGCACCAGAACAAGGCTAGCACATGGGGAAGCTAAAAGAAGTTCATTTGGACCAACTAGATATGGTTTTTGTTCATACATTGATTGGTTGAGTGGATAAAGGTTAGAGGTAATCAACTCTAAAGGTAAATTTATTGCTTGCATTAGAAAAGATTCATTAGACATAACATGTATCTCATGTGAGGAGTGTAATGAGCATCTATGGTTTCTAGATGATGCTCTCAATATTCTTGGATGGAAATGGGTCACCACCTGATCCTTCAGAAGAGTTTATATGATTCAACCCCAGATTGAGGAATTCCATGTTTGGTGGGGAATTATCACCGATATTCAGTTTTGCATTGGAAGTTATCAACTTTCAATGTGGTGGTATGATCTGGGAATCATGCATGATGATAGACAATCCCAAGTGATTTTGATGTTTGGGAGGATGCATTTGAGACATTGGGAACTTGGCATTCCTTGGAGTGACAGATTTCCAAAGGTGGCATAAAAATTTGGGTCCTTACAGAGGAAGCAGTGGGATCTAGGCATTCTACTCAGTTATCCTAACTGGGTTGAAAATATTGTTAAATGAGTTAGTCATTTTGAGAATGACTATAATCAGAGTCGAGCAGTAGAAACATGATGGACCCTTGGTCTTTTATCTTGGATTGGAGGATTCCAACTCTAGAAAACCAACAATATAGTTTGAGGAGTGAAGTCATTGGTTGGATTCATAGTTGGTTGGAGTTGTTATCAATTGCTTGAGGACAAGCAATTTTGGGAAGGGAGGACTGTCATGTCCCCAATTTTGGATCATCTAGTTACCATGGGTAAAGGGGACAAAATAACCCCTAAGGAGATAAATTTATTTCATTTTTGTATGCTTACAATACAAATTATCCTAAGTCTAGTATAAACAATACTTTTATTAATTTTAATTATTTTTATAAATAATTATTCCTAAATTTTGAGCAAGTGGGCCAAGAGGGCTCCCTCATGAGGATAAGGTTTCTAAAATAGAATTGGAGGCAATAAATAACAAAAGATGGAAAGTAGGGAAGGTGTAAGAAGATGCCAAAAGTAGAAAACTGGAAACATCCAGAAAATACAAGGTAGGGCATAGTTTCCAAAAGTAGGCCAGTTAACAAATCAAGAACCATCCCAAAGGGTGCAGTTTCCAAATTAACATCTAGTTTACAAAGCATGAAACATCTCAAGTCAAGGAGGGAACAATTTATAAAAGGATGAAAAGCTGTAAGAGGGTAAAAGTATGAAATCCTATCCACTCAGGGAGGGCGAATTTGGAAGGGCACTCACAAGTCACCAAGCTCACCAAATTGCTTAGTAGGTCATCATGAAGTTTATAAAAGAATCCAAGAAAATTATTTTCACAACTTTTGATCATTATTGAATTTATGTGTGAGCACTTTACCTTACCAAGGAAAGGAGATGTTCCCTAGCCAACCAGTGGGAGATGATCCCCATTACTTCTCTTCAATTATTATTCTATGATATTATTCATTCTCTTGCAACCATGGAATGTTGATCTATTGTGTTGGAGAAAACTCACAAAGGCTTGGGGTGTACCACAACAGACAGATGACTACCAGAAATCAACTCAATTCTAAGAACTATGCTATATAAATGACAATGCTAAGATAATGAAGAAGATAAGCAACCTCGATCCAAACGTTTGATGTAGATCCCCATTGGAGCTTTTCAATCCGTGCACTTGAATTTGCAAATTAGTATTGACAGCCAATATACAACAGGTACATATAATATATAAACGACATTAACATCATCAATAGAAATGGCCCACGATATAACAAGTAAATGCAACCCAACGTAAGATAAACAACATTAATGGACTAGAATATGAGTATTTCTATTAATAAACAAGAAGAAGTACAAAGTGATATGACCTCTTTCCGGTAACCAATCTGAACCAAGATCTGGATCAATCCACTTGTGCCTCCACCACTTCAATCCTCTATGAATGGCAAACTCAAACTAGATAGGATTTTGGAAGGTGAACATAAAGGGTTCACAACTACAAGGATCAATGAGTGTAGACTCAAGATAGGACAAAAATCCACTAGAGTTCTCCTGCTCTTCTTTTCTCCTCCCGTCCATAAGCCATATGTGCTCAATATATAGTCCTCTCAAAGGTCAGTGAAAGGACACATCAAGACATTACTTGGGCAGATGGAGAGCCAAAGGTCACGCAATGACCTCTTTTTGGGAGTAAAAAGAAATAAACTAGTGATTTTTACCATTTTACTTGATACCCGCAGGCTATAGTGATGCAAATCGCGGGTATGCATGCTATAGTGATGCAACATGCGGGTCAGAGGAAAAATGAGGAAAAATATGTCTGAAGGATATAAAGTGAATATGAGTCAGTGAAATGGATCCTACAGGCCAAAGAATGCTGATGCTCACAGGGTGGAATATTACGTTGTAATAGATGCCCCCTAACGTGTGAGGTCAGAGACTGATTCTATGATGGCTGAAATACATTATAAAACTCAGAAGTGGAGTGATGGAGACACAAGTGGAAAGAGCAACTCACTCGTCATAATACAATAGTATCCTTGAATACATGTCGGTAGTACAACAATCTGATACAATGGCCATGAATAGGCAGTATATAGTGAATACATGTCATAAGTGATCATAGCCATGATCCTTCTACAGTAAGATATGGTATCCTCCTGAAAATGAAACAATTGGTGCAAACTAGAGGTACAAACTGCTGATATCTGAGAGGTGATATCTTAGATGTAAATTCAAAGTCATAAGTAGCATACTAAATGCCACTATCGCCTGGGGTCTTCTACACAAGTCTTCGATGGTGCAAGTCCCATCAAGTGAACCAAGGAGTTGGGGTCGAACCTGATGTGACATCGTCTGATTACCGGTCAATGATGTATACCATTAATAGATGCAAGATAACCCACCAATAATGAAAATGGGCATCAAGGCACATAGTAGAATCATCGGAATGTGAATAAATGAGTTGAAGTCAAACATTAGGATTAATCCATCGATCAGGGGACATTGATGTATTCCCAAAATTGTTGATGGCGAGAGAACTTGCCACTAATGACTGCAAGCCTCAAGGTACCCAACCGAAATCTAAGCCTCAAATCTAGGAATAAATGAGTTGAAGTCGACGGAACGAGACTCGCTAGAAGGAGGGAATTAAGGCATCCCCCATCAACTAGTACGAGGTACCATCTATGCTGAAATATTTGGAAGAACTCAGGTGGAACATACTAACTTAAAAAGGATGGCCGACATGCCATAGTCAAGATATCTGAGGAGTGGCCGACACTGGTTTCAATACTTCCTTTGAACAAGAGCATGAGTAGATGGATAGACTCAGGCAGCATAGACTTGAAATAAATTGTGCAATGCAAAAGGAATTACAGAGGGCTCCATAATGACTGGAAGCTTAACCAATCGGTGGAGAAAACAGAGAAACAAGTACAGCTCCTAAGGTCCAACTATAGTCCCGACTCATAATGTATGGAGTGGAATGAATGCTATGTTCAAAGGCGACACAATAGATGCCAACAAGA
Organism: Larix kaempferi; assembly: GCA_027924585.1. Classification (NCBI taxonomy): domain Eukaryota; kingdom Viridiplantae; phylum Streptophyta; class Pinopsida; order Pinales; family Pinaceae; genus Larix; species Larix kaempferi. The sequence goes on along the minus strand of BSBM01001051.1, from coordinate 12,607,788 downwards.
AGTAGTAAGCATAATCTCGTCCGGCTTTTTGGAATATTTGATTTTTTTGGTCTTTTTCATATTTGGGAAAAGCTTGAAAAAGAATAAAATTGCTTATAGTACAATAAGTGCGGGAACGAGTGTCAAATAGCGAGCAGACTAGTTCCAAGCAGTGGAACATACCTATGATCAATGCAAGGAAGTGCATGCAAGATGTGGACACTCGGGGGGGGGGTTCCCTCAGGGTCAAAAGGTCATCAAATTATGAAGGGAAAATATAAGCTCTGCAGGGCTCGACAGGGAAAAGTGCTCAGGAACCAGGCTAGCATCTGAGTAAGCAAGAGCCGACACAAGGCTCAAGCAGCAAGTAGGATGATGCAATACAATCACAACATGATATAACTGAGGGGAGTCCTTAAGGGAGATGGCCAACATAAGACAAAGTAGAGTATGAGTCTTTATCGCAATGTCATGGCATAACTACGAAGGACTCCCAAACCTAAGGACAAACAACAACATGGGCACCAAAATGCACAAAGGGGTTCTAACTAGGGTAGCCATGTTTGGAAAATCCCTACCGCTGCATAACAACACTTCTATAGAAGTGTGAAGGTTCCGTGTTAGTTACGAAGTGGGGTCACACCTAGCGTTTATGAAAATGGTCAATAGGTCAAATGCATAATGCACATGGAAATGACATCTAACCTATATGCCAGGTGTGAAACGTACCTGCCGTAGGTGTGAAATGGTCCAGAACAACTTTCGCCGAAGAAATCTAATTAAAAAATACTACTCCAAGACATTATATTAGTCCATAAAGGCACAAAATGGTAAAAACTATAGACACATGGGTCCTGAAAATTATAAATAGTAATAAAAAATTACAATTTACAATTCATTTTTACTATTCACCCATTTGGAGCTTTTGGTTAGTTTTCACCTGAAAGTTCAGTTGCTGATTCTGGGAGCTAGGAGCGACCATTCATCGAACCGTCTGAAGCAGGTTGGTAGTCTCATCCATACCTTTCATTTCAATGCTTTCATTTTGATTTTCAGTGGTGGGATTTTTTTTTTGGCCAAGCCCTAAATGGCTTCGGCGCTACCCGCGGGCTGTAGCTATGCGGGTCGTGGGTAGGGCCAAAAATGCACAGTCAACGCAAAGGTTGACCGCGGGTACCCACACCTGTATACAAATTAGCCCACGGGTATGGCCGTGTAGTTGGTTTTTCAAAAGAATTTGATTAAAATGCTTGTTTTTCTTCACTCCAGGATGGTTCTAGAGTGGAGGGAGAGGGAGCATGACCAAGTTGATGAGGCTATGTGCAACGATGTGCAAGCACAACAGGCATTACAAGCATGTGGGTTGTACAAATTCTGAAGTATAGGGGGTTTGAGGGCCCAAAACCTATTACTCCGGCGCTTGATCGACTATTGGGATGTTGATGCACAAAAATTCAATCTCAATGGGAAAATCCTCACACTGGAAGTGGAAAACATCTACTTCATTGCCGGTTTGTCTCGTCGAGGTGAGGATGCTAGTCTTCGGTCTCATGCTGTGGGTGGTGGGATCACCGTCCTTGACTACATAGCATGGTATTGCCCCGCAAACACACACACAGTGGGATGTCAGGTGCCCATCAATGCCATAGTGAATATGAGCATGAAGATCATTATGGCTACCTTAGTGCAGATCGCGGGATCCAAAGCTCTGCACCAGGCATCTAGGCCGGTGATGTTTTATGCATCAAAATGCATGCAACCTATAGTGTTTGACCGGTGTACCACACTGCTGGGGTCTATGAAGACCCAACTGACAGAATGCAAAGAAGGGAAGGCCAAAAAATTTGGGTATGGGAGTATCCTATGCAGCTTCTTCTTTGAGAGGGTTCCAGGGCTTAGTCCAAGGGTGGATGTCCCTCCTCATAGTCTCTGGGATCCAGCTCTGACCCGGTGGTATGAGCTCTTGACATGATAGGGTGGTGGCCATCTGGCATCACCATATACTGAGGAGTTCTTCCACTGGTGGGACCGACAGGTCATTTCCATAGAGGACTACCCCTATGTAGGGATAGAATTTCGCCAGGATAGGGACATGCCACTCCCACCAGACATCGTGTTTGGACACATTGGTGAGTACTCTTTTTGTTTTTGTTTTGTGTATTAAATTTTTATGGATTTTTTATTATAGATGTAAATGTAAAAATATTTTTGGTGGTAGTATCATATGCTAATGGTTGACTATTTGCTCGCAGACAAAGGCCCAGTGAGACCTTATGGCTTCTCGAGACATGGTCATCGGGGCAGGGGTGAGGAGGCAGGAAATGCTACAGCAGGATGCACACTACATACCTTGCGGCGCAACCTCACACGGATGGTTGCGAGAGTTCCACAAATAGAGGTGGCGAGACTACTTGAGGCCATGCAGCGCCAAGTAGTGTGGGTTCCGGGTGCATGGGTGCGGCTACTGCAGTGGGTAGCCAATGTAGTACAATATTTCTACAAGACACATCTTTTTGGGGTGGCAGCTAGGCCTTCTCATAGGGATTAGATATCTCAGGATCTCATTTTTGTATTGTTATGTATATTTTTGAGGGATACCGGTTCCAGTTTTGTATGACAATACCATTTTTGGACATATTTATATATATAAAACTTTAATTCTTTGGTTCTACTATGTGTGTATGTACAAATGTATGAATGTTTTCTTATATTTGTGTGCTTCATGATGAATGTGACAAATGCCAATCTAATACATAGTTAGCATTTGCATCAGATATATTATTAACACTTCTCAGAACATGTATGTATGTAATTGAAACAAAATATCGTTCCAAGAGTCTTACCCTTAGGAATTTCCATAGTAGCGTAGGATCTTGCACACGGTACTGCCCATTCAGCTAAGACACAACTAGTTGTGAATCTAGGCGGACTTCTAAATATTGGACGCCATGGGAAATGGCATCTTGAAGTAGCTCAATGACGGCACTATACTCAGCCACATTGTTAGATGTAGGACCAAGACAAGCACCCCTTGAAGACACAACTAGGTGGTCAGGTGAGAAAATAACCCAGGCAGTAGAAGCAAGCTGCTGCGTATGACGGCTAGCACCATCCACGAATCCTAAGAACGTAGGAAACTCTGCTGGCATCTGTCAATCAAACGAAAGCTAATCAGCAGACTCGAAAACCAAAAGAAATCTAAACTATGTACAGAAGCAACTATAGAATAGTCTACAAAAGTATCAGCCTAAACCATAGGTTCAAGCGTAATACCGCTTGAGGTAGAGCCCATTTCTAGGCTCCTTCAAGAAAATCCCCTCATAGTCTTCTAATTCATAGGATCCTTTTTCTAGGACATGCCTCACGATGTAAGGACTATGCCACATGGGGTTGAACTTGCCTGCCCCCAGGGGTTCTTTAGCTTGGTCATATAAGAGGACCAAGTAACCTTCAGCATATTGCCGGGGACGGATAGACCTATCATATTGAACCTTAATACGATGTTTGTTGGCATCTATAGCTACAGTGGCATCTCGACGTTGCTCGTCAAGTTGCTCAAGGTGGATTAAATGTTGCCCAAGACCCATCGTATTAGGGAGGAGCTCTATGGCCAATTTAAGTGAAGGGATCTCGCATTCAATCAGTAAAAGTGACTCCACACCGTGAACTAGCTGAAATGGTGAGAACCCAGTGGCAGTCTTGACTATGGTTTGATACGCCCACAAAGCAGGATATAACATGATGTGCCAATTGGTCTTGCTTTGTTGGATGGTATGTTGGAGAATGGTATTCAAAGACTTATTGACTGCTTCTACTTGACCATTCACTTGGGGATAATAAGAAGATGAGTGTTCTTGACGAAACCCAATCTTGAGGGACAAATCCTCCATCATCTTGTTCTGAAAGTGACTGCCATGGTTAGTGACAATCTCTTTCGGAATACCAAACCAAGTTATAATTTGATTGAATACGAAGTGGGATACTGTAGCACCATCAACTTTAATGGTAGGCATGGCCTCAGCCCATTTGGAAAAATAGTCCACGACCACTATGATATGGTGATGCCCCCCAGTTGAAGCTGGTTTGCAATCCATGAAATCTACCCCCCACTTAGTGAAGGGACCGACGGTGACGATCGGACGAAGGGGCGCTATATGCGAGCGTATGTTCAGAGAAAACACCTGGAAAGGGTGACATATCTTCATAGCATTAACACAATCTTTAAATATGGAAGGCCAAAAACAACCAGCTCTCATAATACATTGGGCTATAGCAAGCCCGGATAAGTGACCGCCACATGCCCCAACATGGCAATCATTAAGCACCCGCTCCACTTCTTCGTGAGTTAAGCAACGACGAAGGATAGAATCCTTTCCTTGGCGATACAAAGTGTCACAGACGATAGTATAATCTTTAGCGTGATGTTTCACACGCCATCGCTCATCTCGTGAATAGTGCGGAGGAAACTTCAAAGTTTGGAGATATACAATGGAATCCCCATACCAAGGGTCCTCTGACGAGATAAGAAATAAGTGCTCATCCACAAAGGAATATTCATGAATGACATCCTCATCAAGTCTTGGAAGGTCCGACATAAGCTCAGCAAATACCAATGATTCCACCGACTTTGCTGAAGCAAAATCGAGATCAAATTCCTGAAGGATAACAATCCATTTATTATACTTCCCCCCGATAAGGTGTCGTGATAGCACGAACTAAAACAGATTGATATGTGTGACAACTATGGTGGTTCTAAGCAAAATGTAATGTCGTAACCGCTGGACTGAATGAACAGTCACAAGCGCCAGCTTTTCCACACGAGTATATCTTAGCTCAGCGTCTACTAGATTTTGACTAAGATAATAGATGACATGCTCAACAAGCGCATCATCCACCTGAACCAAGACCATGCCAATCGTCTCTTGAGATGCGGCCACATAAAGGATAAAATCTTGTGCAAAGTCTAGTGGACTAAGCACAGGGGCCAATACCAAAGCTTTCTTAAGGGCATTGAAAGACTGCTAGGCTCGCTCATCCCAGATAAAAGGTGTGTCCTTCTTCAATAAGCGCACGAAAACTTTGGTAAGATTAGCATAATTGAATACGAAATGGCGTAGAAAAGTGGCTCTCCCTTGGAGGTTCTAAAGTTCTAACAAATTACGTGGAGGAGGCAACTGAAGTATTGCCTCAACTTTTACAGGATCGACTCTAATACCCTCTTTCGAAACTATGAAGCCCAGAAGGCGACTCGTCCTTACAACAAAGATGTATTTGTTAGGATTTAATCGAATCTTGTATCGTATACATCATTCGAGAATCATGCGGAGGTGCTTGGGGTGGTCCATCCTCTTACAGGAATGGCCAGCAAGATCATCCAAGAAAACCTCCATAATCTTTTTAAGATCGTGAAAGACATGGGTCATGGCACGCTGAAATGTAGCTCTAGCGTTTTTAAGGCCTAAGGGAATTTTCCAATATGCAAATGTTCTTCAAGGACAAATAAAAGCTGTCTTATGTTGATCCTCAGGTTTGATTTGAATTTGGTTATATACGGAAAATCCGTCCATGAAGGAAAAAATCTCACTTCTGGCGCAAGCATCCAAGATCTGATCTATGAATGGTGTGGGGAAGTTGTCTTTCGGACATGCACGCTTCAAATCCCTAAAGTCAGTGCATACACGGATCATTTCCTGCTTCTTATCCATAAGAATTGGGTTTGACACCCATTCGGTAAGGGGAATGGGGTAGATGAAACCAGCTTTGAGCAGTTTCTCCACCTCTGCCTTGATAACGACTGCTTTTCGAGGGTTCACAGCACGTAAGCGTTGTTGAACCAGTTTAACGTTGGGATACGTTCTAAACTCATGTTCAACAATGCAGAGGTCTATTCCTGGCATCTCCTCATATGACCGAGAGAAAGTTTCCCAGAGTTCTGTAAACAATTCAGTGTAAATAGCAATCTCGTCAGGAGTGCAATCATCACTGATGTAGACATTCTCAACTATTCCAGGAGTACGAGATATATTGATCGACATAATTGCGGAAATGTTAGCCATATTCCCTTCCAAGAAAACATCATGCGACTCCAAAAGAGCCATACGGTGACCAACCATCTCTGCCAGAGTCATCCTAAACTCTTCTCGTTCGGAGAGCTCGAGTTTGGGAAGGAAATAAGAGCGATGGTGCATATCTTCCCAAGGTCTCTCACTACCACACATGGCCTCCATAATAGCTTCATCAGAAGGCAAAGTATCATCAAGGAAATCATGTGAACAAGATGAGTTGGCTGCCCAAACCGGCAGCGTAATGGGATCTTCCTCGACTGTTTGGGAAGAAGACAGATCCCGTTCTGTAGTGGCTTGTTGAATATGCTGGTAAGCAAGCTCAGCTACAGATAGTGGCATAGACATCCCAACATGCGAAATGTTTCCAGACGTGGAACTCGTGGAAGGTAAAGTCCATGGATCATCAAAATAAGAAGTCCAGAATGACATATTATGCGAAGGAGGAGACGCATCGTCGGTAATGGTTCCAATAAACTTCACAGGTGCGGAAAAATCATAAGTTCCCATCAATGAAGGGTACATGCCAACACCCATGTTCCCAGTTGCCGGTTGAGAATGAGTAACCTGCAAGACTATGGATCCCGTGGATGCTGTGGAAGAGGAGTTAACGTAATCCAACTGATTGATGTTCACAATCTTTCCTTCATGAGGAAAGCAGATAACTCTGAATACAGTGGATGCGATAGCTTTCATGGCATACATCCAATTCTGACCCAGTAAAAGGTTGTAGTTGATGGGCACATCAACCACCTCAACTTCAATAGGCATAGACTTACCTCCCAAGGAGACAACAAGGGAAGGGATAATTCCATGCAGCTTAAATGAATGACCATCAAATGCAGTGAGCGTGGTTCTAGACGCAAGTAGGGGAGGAGATCCAAGAGATTTCCAACAAGCTAATGACATTACTAACGCAGAGGAACCTTCGTCAACCATAGCACTTTTGACAAAACTCTGAAGGCACACCACCTGGATTTGAAAAGCCACAAGGTAGGGTAAGCGAGGTTGAAAATCAGTAGTCTCGAACTTGATAACAGTGGGACTTCCCCCATCCTAAACTCCTAACACACTCAAAAGAGCATGCTTATGAGAAGGACAGGCTTGCAAAACTTCAAGAGCCGACATGGCACATGGAATTTGGCCCAAATCTTCTAAGATGGAGTAGTTGTGGGCGACTCAAGCATTAGGATTATGCATAGAGTCCTTAAGAACACCTTTCGGTATTCCCGACATAATAGAAGGCTTCTCGATATGCAAGGAATTGTCAGGAGGAGGGGGAGGATCACTCCCCAAATTGGGTTGTGGCGCATCATAATCGCACTGACGAGTGGCAACACTAACCTATGACTGAACCATGTTCACACATCCATAACCACTAGTATTGGAAGAAGACGTTGCCGTCTCAGTAGGTCCAAAACCGGTGGTGGGAGCATGAAAAACCATGTTTTGGTGATGGTGTAGGGGATCCTTCAACACAACTGGGCTCTGTGCCAAGTGCTTCGATGCTTCTTCAATACGAGGACATAAGTGAGTAAGGTGGTCTTCCCCACAAAGCTTGCAAGGAAAATTCACCTTATGCTTAGGTTTACGATCCTCACCAGCATTTCCGCCCTCCCGAGGAGGGTTGGCATTATCCTTATGGGGGTATTGCGATTTCTATTGTTATTCACATTGTTTCCACCCATACGATTATTCCTCCCCTTTTTCTTACCACCGGGTTGCTGGTTACCTGACTGGTTTGTTGTTTGCACACTGTGTACATCATATAATGGGGTGGAAGTGGACAAGGTGTGAACTTGTCCGGGAGTAGACTGGTTTAACGATAAATTCTGCATTTGATTAGCTACCAAATCTACAAGGCGAGTGCTTGTAGATCCAATGATTCCATTGGCATGCAGTCCAATAACTGACGTAGGATCATGACATGTGCGCGGTGCATCAGGGATGATGTCATACAAAATGCCAGGCTGAGAGTATAATAAGTCTAACTACTGGACTTTCAAGATAGCTTATTCCTCAGTCACAATGCCGAACATCGAAACATCCTTAGTAATGTATGGAGTAGAGACTTGAGGAACCATTCCAACAGGAAATTTGGAGGAATGTTGGCTTTCACTAACCTCTTCCACCAACGCCACTCTTGAACGTGGTCAGAAATATGTGTGGCCTTGTTCTGACGAAAGATAGATAAAAGTTCAGTTCCAGTATCATAGCGAACCGGCAACTGGAAATGATCTAATAAAACCAAAGCGATCTCGTTAAAACCCATATAAGTGTTTCTAGGAAACTCGACGTACCACTTTGCGGTTGCCCCCATGAGGGTGCGTTGAAATAGTCGCAATCTAATGGAATCGTGATTCAATGAGTTGGAGGAGCACCAAAGGTGAAATGTCGTGACATGATCTCCTAGGTCCTCACCACCTTTCCCCTCAAACTTAGGAATTTCCAAAGGGATCTTGGTAGGGACCAGGGGCCAAGTAGGGTCGTGACACACCGGATCATTTGTGAGCTTCGAAAGATATAGAATATTCAAGCGTGCAAGGAACGAGTGCTGAGGCTGGAAAGCTTGATTATAAGCCCCCATAAAAGGTTGGTTAAACGAAACCATGTTATAAGATGGACCAAAATATTGACCATGAGGATTAAACTGCTGATAATAAGGACCTGACGAACCATAAGCTTTCCCATGGCCATAGGATTGATAACCTCTTCCTGCCTAACCCATTTGAGTGTAAGCAGGTATGTGAGTGTTTTGGAAACCATATTGGGGTGGTGGGTTATATTGGTGGCCAGCATTGATTGTGTTGTAGTAAGGGTTTCCACCATGAGTATGGGGCATGTATGTACTATTCATAGTGGAACCGTCTTGTAATGACCATAATGGTATGGTATGTTCCCACCCCCACCATTAGGATTAGCTTGAGCAGTCGTGTTGTGACCAGAAGCATGATAAGTATTCCCAACTCCATATTGGTGTGACTAGTAGCAGGGATGGTGGCGTGATGTCCATGTGGATATGAGATATTACCACCCCCTACATTAGCATTACTAGTGGTAGAAGTGGATGCAAAAGTATGCGGCATATGTCCACCCCCGTGTTTGGGAGGAGCATTAACATCCGTAAAAGTAGTCCTGGGTTGACGAGTAGCGGCACGTGTATTAGGTGGTGGATGGCGAGTCGTGTTTCGAACAACATTCCTATTAGGTTGGGAAATCCTAGGAGGTGGTCATCTTCCAACATTAGCATTGTTAGGGGGAATGTGACCAGTCCCCATACTATATGTGTGAGTGGACAACGTAGTGCCCCCAGCGAGGGTAGTGCCCCCAGTGGGTATAGTATGGCTAACACCATGACTAATGCCAGCGTGACTACCAAACGTAGTGGAAGGTTAAACTATATTATGACTAGGCATACCAAAAGAGAGTGTTGTCGGGTTGATCATAGGATCAGTGTCGTCATGTAACACTGGCATCCCGTGTTTATAACTGCGTGGAAATGAAGGAACAAATGGATCATCCTGTTCTTCATCCTCGGGTAAGGTTGGCATTCCATAAAGATAATTATCCGGATTTGAAAAATCAAATGGATCTCTTTCAAGTGGATTAGGACAAATAGAACTAGGTTGAGTCTCAGGTGGATCACCTACCCGTTCCTCACGAGGAGTATGGGGATCAGAAGTGTGGTCAACTCTACCCGATGGAGTCGAAGGTTTTTCCTCAGTATCGGAATGTGTAACAGTCATGACATCTTGGATGTAATACTCGTAATAATCCAAAGACTCAGAGGGAGCCCTCTAGCGTTGTTGGCCCGGTTTTGCAACCAGGCTTAGTGCTATGGGCACCTGCTAACTAGTAGCAGCAGTTTCAATAGAAATAAAAACAATAAACTAAATAAACAATACTTTTCATGAATCTAAGCAAGAATCTAAGCAAATAATGTAAACATGTCAAAATCAAGAACAAGAAACATAAGAAATAATTTTTTGTATTGAAAAATGGGGGGGCAAGCAAGTGCTTGCGATATTACCTTCAATGGTGAAGGTTGATGTTGAGCAACTCCCAAGATGAGTAGCTCCAAACTCCAAGAGGTCTCCTTCTCCAAGGTTGCTTCAATGGCTAAAAGTGCTCAGGGGAGATTTCAGCAGCATAAGGATGAGATAATGGAAGGATGTGAAATGAGGAGCCCCTACCACCTTTTTATAGGTTTTGGTGGTGAGGAATACCATTTTTGGTTTTGTGGAAACCAAATGGTATTGACCAACATGGTTTAGGTACTTTTCCCTCCTTTTTCCTTTTTTGAATAAAAATAATATTTTAATTCCCTTTTTAATATTTTTGGGAATTTGGACCCTTTTTGAGGGTTTTTTATGATTTTTTTGGAAAAATAATCTTTTTTAATGGAAAAAGGGGTGTACTAAGGTCTTTTGGTGACCTTTTGTTGGTTTCGGAGGTTCAGATGGTGAAAAAGTGGACAAATGGGTCATGTGAATAGGGAAATGAGCTAGTGAGCACTTTTTGGGTGTTAACAGATTGCCCCCTGATGTGTGAGGGCAGGAGCTCATCGTATGGCCGATAGACATCATAGTTCTTTTGTCCTTTTTTCTGGGAGTAGGGGAGAGAAGAGACCGGTTGGAGACTGGAGCCACGGCCCTTGGAAGCTGAAAAAACAAAAAATATTACATGGCCTCAATATGAATGAGGTATAATCTCTGATAAAGGACGAGGCGGGCATTCCCATGCTCGTATCAAGACATATGCAAAACAATTAGTCCCAAGACGGGGGATCTAATACTTAAAGAAATATACTGGTACATCATAATGGTCCAGAGGGGACATTATTGTGGGATATACTCATGATCATGACTGATCTCAATAACCGATACACTGGAATAACTGTTGAACTGCTGAAACTGAAGGTGTCCAACATCTGTATGGACTCAATGACTATGAGTCATCTCTGAGAAATAATGTAACTGTATACTCAAGGGAGTATGAAACTGGGGTAAACCTGAATACTGTCGCCATACGCAACCCGGATATCTATAGAAAAAATGTAACTGGTTGTATCCATAGGTAGACCCTCAAATGTGGAGGAGTCAGGTGGTATCCGGGGTCTTCGACTAATAACTGAACGGACCAATACCCTGTGCGAGTCTCAACGATGCGATCAAGGTGTTGAAGTCGAGCATGTGAGAAACAATCATTCGGAGAGGCACTGAGGATTCCTCTCAAAATGATTCATAGGCACTCATCATAAATGGTAATGAGTCCAAGACACAGGGACCTCTAGGTCTATCCTCTGGAATCAATGTGGTTGTCGTCGACAGAGGGAGACCAGCAACTAACAAGGCAATGATGTTTCCTTGATAGGAGTACGAGGTGTAGAACTAAAGTGATGTAGTACTGATGGTAGGACTGACATACTTGTGGGGAAGGGAAATAACTGGGTCCAAAAAAAATGGGTAGAATCAAACTTCCTTTGTTCAGAGCATGATGACATGGTTGACCTGGCAGCGTAGGGAACTGACTTGTAGGTGTGGGGATCATTGCTTTGACTGAATGGTATATATTGACTCTGGGGGGGAGGACGAGCTGATGATAGCTGTCGAGGGAGTTTCAGGGTGACATACTGCAGAATACTCTGAACAAAGGCGACCAAAATGGGGAAGCTGCTATGTGAGTAGACATGATGTGTTGTAGCGCCAAGAGGCACCATTCTTCCTTCTTCGTAGTTTTAATGAGCTCCAAGAAGGGATAAAAGTGTGCTCTGAAATGGTACGGTCCTGTGGATTTTGTGAGCCCAGGACGGCGCATGCTCATGGTTGCTTTCATGTTTAGAGAGTCTGAAAATGGTAAGTGGACTCTGTTGGTGTTTCTTTTTCGTAAGTTTAGTCTCCAAGGCCCGAAAAAGCATAAAATGATGCGAATGGAGAACTCTTCTAGCCGATGTGACTAGAGTATACCTTTTTCGTAATTAGTCTACGAGGTCCGGAAAAGGGGTAAACTTATATCAGGTAGACGCCCTTTCAGATACGTTTAGCGAGCATGAAAGGAAGCAAGATAGCTCGGCGATCTTTTCATTGTTTTAGGAGTCAGAAAAGAGCTTAACAGAAACTCCCTAAGTGCCTTTTTCGTAAAGACGGGTTGCTCGGCCCGAAAAAGGGATAAAATTATACCGAACAAAAATGGATTGATGAGGGCGAGGAAAGGTCTCAAGCATCGTCATCAGCGCGGAAAACTGGATCCGGTGACATACGGATTGTCGAAAACGGAGAACGGCCGATGTGGCACGCAAACCGAGGTGATGAGGGGGCGTGGAAAAAATGCCCGAAAAATATAAAGGTGAGAGCGAGAAATGATCTCAAGCATCATTACGAGCGCGAAAAACTGAATCCGGCGATATAAGACACATCGAAAACGGAGAACGGCCGATGTGGCACGCAAACCGAGGTGACGAGGGGGCGTGGAAAAAACGCCCGGAGAATCTAAAGGTGAGAGCGAGAAATGATCCCAAGCATCATCACGAGCGCGGAAAACTGAATCCGGCTATATAAGGCACGTCTAAAACGGAGAACGGCCGATGTGGCACGCAAACCGAGGCCATGAGGGAGGCTAAAAAATGGTCAAAAAATGGACCTCGTGAAAACGGGAAACGGAAGGAACCTCTATGAAGTTCGCGCTGTGCTGATCCCAACGGTACCAACGGTTTGAGAAATGGACTTCGTATGACACCGCAATGGTTGTTTGAAATTTGTGGAATTTCTATAAATAGGACGTGGGGCCTAATATGACTTGTCATTGTTACGTGCGAGTTTGATAGAGCTGTCAGAGCTCTTTCTTGATTTCCGGGAGATTTCACCGTTGGTTTTCGATTTAGCGAGTTGCAGGTAACTCTATTCGCCTTAACCTTGTCAATTATGTCTTTTTTGTTTGGCGTTGATCCCCCGAAGGCCGCGAAACTCCACGTTGACTCTCCAACGTGGAACCGCGCGGGTTTCGGGGCTGAACCCGCGATGAACCGTGCGGGTTTTAGACTGACAGTCGCGATGTTCATCGCGACTGTGAGGTCGGAACCCGCGATGTTCATCGCGTGTTCATGGGTGATAGTCGCGATGTTCATCGCGACTGTCTGGACAAAACTCGCGATGTTCATCGCGGGTTTTTGCATGGATCCCGCGATGGTCATCGCGGCTTTTTGTGGAGAAGCCGCGATGGGCATCGCGGCTTTTTGTGTAAAAGCCGCGATGGGATTTTTTTTTTAAAATTTTTATGCTGGGGCTAAAAATTTCCTGTGTTTTCTTGGCAGGATGTTGCGGAGAGCTCAGTCCGTGTGGCGGGAGAGAGAGATTGATGCCGAGATCATGTTGAGGATTGAGACTGATGGGGGGGTGAGACAGACCCTAGCCATGAGCGGACTCTTGAAGTTCGCTCAGATTCCTCCTATCCGTTCAGTGAGGCGACTCCTGAACAAGCTCGTGCAGTGGTGGGTGCCGGCAGAGGGTGCCTTCATTATTGGTGGTGAGAGATTAGAGATTACTCTCACTGATGTATATTTTTTGACCGGTTTGCCTCGCTTGGGTGAGGTGGGTGATATTTCTCCTAGGTTGCCTCCGGGTGTGGATATGGAGGACCTCTTACAGACCTTCTGTGTGGATGACGCTGTTTTGGTAAACAGCTCTATTAGTCTGAAGTTCCTACGTGAGTGGGATATGCGGGCTGTTGGTGCCTGTGTTCTGAGGATTTTGGGTGCTGCTGCACCACATCGTATGTCTGGGGGGCACACGATGATGGTGGATTCCGTTCTACGGGGTACGTATTACGCCTGGGCGCAGATGTTCTTGGCCGGTGTCCGGAGAGATCTGGACAAGGCCGTGAGAGAGGGAGGCGAGTTTTGTTACGCCTCTTTTTTATGTTGTTTTTTCTTCGAGCGGGTGCCGACCTTGCGGCCACATGTACCCGTTCGTGCTGGTCTTCCGAGCGAGCCTCGTATGATGAGGTGGGGGCAGATGATGCCCCGTGCTGGCGGTGGTATCCGTGGCTACTTCACAGAGGAATTTTATCAGCAGTGGGAGCAGATGCCTCTGGTGATCGAGGACTATCCCTACGCCGGCATGGATTACAGAGGTGACGCAGAGATGCCTCGTGCCCCAGGACAGGCCTGGGGCTTGGACGGTATGTTTTGTGTTTTATTTGATGTTGTATCATATGTTGTTTGGTTTATGATGATTTTGTTATATAGTATCTAATGGTTTACTTGCTTTGTGCAGATGTGGGTCCAGTGCCACCACCTGACTATGTGGCTCGGCAGGGGCGGGCGATGGTGGTCGCTCGTCCCCCTGTACCTGTACGTCCTCCGCGTGGTGGAGGATATGCAGCTCGTGGGCGAGGGGTTGGCCCTGATGGTGACGCCATAGATGGTGTCCGACGTACCTTTGCCCGGATCCTAGCTAGGTTCCCTGAGGATGGTTGGAGGGATCTGGATCGGGATGTTTTGCAGGGATGTCTTGGTGCGCCACCTGAGTGGCAGTCGCTCTTGTTGAGGACAGCGGTGCTGGCGGCGAGGCACAGGGGTGGTGGAGGAGATGCTCCGGAAGGGCCGGCGCAGGGGAGGATACGTTTGAGGGATGATCCAGCAGGGCCAGCAGAGCGGCGAGTTCGGGGTCATCCTGACCCGGCTGGGCCGGCGGAGGTGGAGTCGGAGGAGGAGCCGGAGGAGGAGCCCGAGGATCCTGAGGATCCAGATGAGTAGACGACATTGTACTTGCCCCCAAATGCTCATGAGCATATGGGGAAGCATTTTTTGTATGACAGATGTATTTTTTGTATATCGGGTGTTGAGGGCACTTATGACATGTTCACCATTTGATTTATATATATATGTGGATATATATTTTAGATATATTGTCGTGTATGCACGTGGATGCACATTTGTCTTTTGTATAGCCCGTGGAGGCACATGTTATGCACGTGGATGCAGTGTGTTTGTTGATTTATGTATGCCCGTGGAGGCACCTGTTATGCACATGGATGCATTATTTGGTTTGTTTGTTTTATGCCCGTGGAGGCACATGTTATGCACGTGGATGCAATATTGGTTTTTGTATATGCCCGTGGAGGCACATGTTTTGCACATGGATGCATTTTGTTTATGAATATGACATGATGTGATTGGTGTGCCAGTCGAGGATACTGTTGGCCATATTATCTGCTACACTATTGAGGTGTCTTGGGACATGTGTGAATGTAATGGATTCAAACTGTCTAACCATTTGTTTAGTGCGCAGGAATTTTCTGAAAAGACATGGATCGCGTACCTGGTAATCATTGTTGAGCTGGGAAACTAGGAGCTGTGAGTCCAAGAAAATGTTGAGGTGACGTATGCACATCTGGAGAGCAGCGGCCAGGAGACCGGTCACGGCATCGTATTCAGCTTGATTATTGGTGGCGGCACCTAAACATACTCCATCGATGTGAATTAACTCATGTGAAGGGGAGTATATTACCCAAGCTGCGGAGGCGAGATTGGGAGACCAACGGCTTGCACCATCAGCGAAACCGATATGGCAGAGTGGAAGAGGCTCCATCTGTGGTCATGCAGAGAAAAACAAATATTTAGGTTTTTTTTTTAAATTTTTTTTTTGTGAATCAAAAAAGATGTATGCCTATACTAAAATGGACGATGGTGTTCATGAGATTTTCTATGGGTAAAATCTTTTAAGGTACAACCCGTTGCGTGGGTTGCGCAGGGTGTTGCCTTCTGAATCGGTCAGAATGTATGCCCCCTGCCCGAGGCAGGTGTGTATGATGTAGGGGCCTTGCCACATGGATACGAATTTTCCCTTTCCGGTTTTATCATGAGCTTGATCGTAAGCAAGGACAAGGTCTCCCTCAGAAAAGGTTCTTGGGTGGACGCGTTTGTCGTAACTTAGTTTTGATCGTTGTTTAGCTGCTTCCATGTTTTGAATGGCTGTGCGCCGATCTTCATCGGCCTGCTCTAGGAGTAGTAAACGTTGCTCGATCGGGGAAGTGTCCGGTAGAAGTTCAACGGCGATGTGTAAAGCTGGGATCTGGCACTCAATAGGGAGGACAGATTCAACACCGTGAACTAAATGAAAAGGGGTAAAACCGGTGGCGGTTTTGGTTGATGTGCGGTAGGCCCATAGTGCCAGGAAAAGCATGTGATGCCAATTGGAATTGTGCTTGTCGACAGTGCGTTGGAGAATGGTCTTCAAGATTTTATTGATCGCTTCGACTTGGCCGTTTCCTTGGGGATAGTAAGCGGAAGAGAAATGGTGTTCGAATTTCAACATGGTTGATAACTCCTTCCAGACGGCATCTTCGAAGTGAGAGCCGTGGTCAGAGACTAACTGCTGTGGTACTCCGAAACGAGCGATAACATGGTTGAAGAAAAACCGTGCCGCAGTGTCGGCTTTGCAATTATAGGTCGGCATGGCTTCTGCCCACTTGGTGAAATAATCTACGGCCACAATGATGTGTTTGTGACCGCCGGCTGACGGGGGGTTGCAGTCGAGGAAGTCTATGGCCCATTTGCAGAATGGTCCAACAGTGATGACTGGATGAAGGGGGGCAGGGGGGGTTCTTGCTTTGGGGGCAAATAACTTGCAGTTCTGGCAATGCTTGACTGCGGTGATGCAATCAGTGAATAATGATGGCCAAAAATAACCTGCCCGAATGATTTTCTGGGCGGTAGCCATACCGGAGAAATGGCCTCCACAGGCACCGCTATGACAATCGTTAAGGACTTGTTCTGCCTCACTATGGGAAAGGCAGCGGCGTAAGATAGTATCAATGCCGCGTCGGTAAAGTACATCCCCAATCAGTAGGTATCGGGGGGCGTGGTGTCGTATGCGACGGCGGCCATCACGATCGATGTGTGGTCGGAATTTTTGCGTACGAAGGTAAGTCAATATGTCTCCATACCAAGGGTCGTCAGACGAAATAATGAAGATCTGCTCGTCGATCAGGTCCGTTTGGATCACGGGTGATGTTGAGGAGGATGGGAGGTCCGTGATGAGGTGAGCTAGCGCGAGGGCTTTGGTGCTTTTGGGAGTTTTGAAAGTGAGGTCATATTCCTGGAGGATAATGACCCATTTAGCGACACGACCTTGTAGGAGCCGCCGGGTGAGGAGGTAGACCATGGGGTTGGAGTCGGCGACAACCGTGGTATGACTAAGCAAAATATAGTGTCGCAGTTTTTGTACGGAAAAGACTACAGCTAGGGCTAATCTTTCCTCGTATGGGTAGCGTAGAGGTGGGCCAGACAAGGTCTGGCTGACGTAATAAATCACATGCTCTTTGTGGGAGGCATCTTCTTGGACCAAAACTCCGGAGACGGCATGTTCAGACGCCGAGACGTAAAGGGTGAAGTTTTGAGAGAAATCCGGTGGGGATATCAAGGGGGCTTGTGTGAGAGCTTTCTTGAGGGCTTCGAATGCCGTGTCTGCTTGCTCATCCCAAACAAAGGGTATGTGGGTACGAAGTAAGCGTAAGAATCCATGGACTTTGGTGGCGTAATCAGGAACAAAGCGCCTAAGAAAATTGGACCGCCCTTGCAAGCTCTGAAGCTGCCGAAGCGTGCGAGGAGGGGGAAGTTCTAAGATGGATTTGACTTTCAGGGGATCGACAGTGATTCCGTCTTGGGAAACAATGAAACCCAACAACCGGCCCGCCGGGACGCAAAAGACACACTTGTGTGGGTTCAAGCGGATTTTATACTTGCGACAACGCAGGAAAACTTGCCGGAGGTCGTTAAGGTGGTCTGATCGTTTTCGGGAACGAGCTGTGAGGTCGTCGAGATAGACTCGCAAGATATGGATCAAGTCGTGAAAGCAATAGGTCATGGCTCGCTGGAAAGTGGCACCAGCATTTTTAAGGCCAAATGGCATGACGCGGTAGGCAAAGGTGCCCCATGGGGTGGTAAAGGCAGTCTTGTACTGATCCTCCTTACGGATGTGAATCTGGTTATATCCGGAAAACCCGTCCATGAAGGATAGGACCTCATGGCCCGCACACTCATCAATGAGTTGGTCAATGAATGGCGTGGGGAAATTGTCTTTTGGACAAGCGTGGTTTAGATCGCGGAAGTCAGTGCATACTCTAAGGGTGCCTTGATTTTTGTTGACAGGAACGGGGTTCGACACCCAGGTGGTGTACGGAATAGGGTAGATGAACCCTGCGTTTCGTAGTTTCTCGACCTCAGCCTTAACAGCGGGGAGCTTGGCAGGGTGAATAGGTCGCTGTTTCTGACGAACAGGGGGTACTTCCGGCCATGTATCGATGTGGTGTTCAGTAATGGCGGGGGTCGAGACCAGGCATCTCGGTGTAGGACCAGGCAAAGACATCACGGAACTCTTGAAAGAGTTTTTTGTACGCCTGAGTTTCTGCTTGAGTGCAAGATGCGCCCAGCGAGATGAGCTCAGGTTTCCCTGGTGTTGTGGAAATGTCTATCTGTATAGTGGGGGAAATGTTTGACATGTTCCCTTCTTCAAAGGCATCCGGTGCTGGGATGGGGTCCTTTAACCAATCGACTTTGGTGGGTATGAAGTCTTTCGACTCGATCGATAGCTGGTTGGATGCGGTGGAGGTAGATGCTTCCGGGAGGAAGTACGAGCGATGATGCATATCATCCCAAGGGTAGTCGGGTGCAGTGAGTGTCTCCAAAATTTGCTCGTCAGTATTGAAGTAGTCAGACCATAAATCAAGGGGTTCTGGTTTGAAGGTTGTTGAAATCATATATATCGTATTGACTTCTTCTGACGAGGATGATGGTGGGGGGTGGATCTCCTCGATGAGGGGAGGAGATATCTCTAAGTCGGCATTGTTTAACTCGTACAACGCTGCTCTCTAGTCAGGTTGATCAGGGCAATGGTGAGAGTAGTGGCCGTAAACACTGCATATAGCACAAGGATGGTTCGTGCGCAGTGATTTGTTGCGAGGCTGTAGAGGTGGCTCTAATCTGACTACTGGGGTGCCGATGTCATCGTCCAACATATTCATATGCTCTTGGAGTGCCGGTAAGTGTGGGCATTGATGAGTTGGATGACCAATTTCATCGCATAATGAACATTTGGGGGGAGCTCGAAACACCGGTGGGGGTTTGACTGCCTTAGGAGGTGGTATAGCAGTGTATGGTTGTGGACCTCTGCCCCCAGTGGGTTTAGAAAGAAGAGGGGGATCCTTTGACGTCGACGCAATCGTGAGACCAGGAGGAGGTTTCATTGACGACGAAGGGATATTGAGGTTAGGAGGAGGTGTCGTTGACGACGAAGGGATTGCGACACCAGGAGGAGGCTGATTTTTGGTAACAATAGGTTGTACCGGTTGGAGGATGACGTCTGGTGTCGGTGGTCGAACGGGCGGCGGAATATACCACACGGGTAATCCCAATGTTAGCCCAGGTAGGCTAAGGGTAGCCATAACCGGGGCGCTTACTACACCCGAAGGAGGAAATAGGAAGGGGATGGTGTGGATGGGTGTAACACCAATGTGACTGGGGATCAATGGTGGTTGACCACCGGACGTTTGCGTATTCTGCGAAAGAGTACAGAGGTTTGTGACTTGGGTCTCCGGTGACGGTGGTGGAATGGCCTGGAATGTAGAGGTCATTGGTGTATCCGAATAAAGTCCGGGTGCCACAGAAGACACAAAGGAGGTAACTGCACTAGAAGCGGGTTGTTCAATCATGGGAAGAACATTCTCTGGTGCTGCAGGGGCGTTGGGATCATAGTAGGTGAGTTGGTCAATTTTGACCACGCGTCCCTCGTGGGGGAACATCATGGTGCGGAAGACGGAGGAGGCGACCGCTTTCATGGCGTACATGTAACTGCGGCCAAGTAAAAGGTTATAGTCGAGCTGGGCGTTAATGACCTCTATGTCGATGAGCACAGTTTTCCCACCTAATTGGACGGGTACCTTGGGTAATAAACCTTGAGGTTGAGCTGACCGGCCGTCGTAGGCCCGCAATGCAGTGGTGGATTACTGGAGAGCAGGGGATCCCAACCTCTGCCAAACAAAAGTGGACATGACGCATGTGGAGGCACCCTCGTCGATGATACATCGATGGATGACAAGATTCCGAATAGAAACGGAAACTTGGACTGCTATGGTAGAAGGCAGCCGTCGTTCAGATTGGTCTAAATCAAAGGTCATCAATTTCGAATCATTTGGGTCAATCGCCCCAATGGCGGAAAGTAAAGTTTTGCGCTGAGTAGGACAGGTTTTTAAGACTTCTAACGCAGACATGGCTGCGGGAGATTGAGCTAGGTCATCTACGATGTTGTAATTGGACGCAGCCCGTGCATTGGGGTTGTTGTTGATTCGACGAAGGGGGAAGCGAGGTGCTTTCGAAGCACCATCGAGTGGAACCTGAGGTATACGCAATGTTTGATCAGTGGGATTAGCATTAGTATCCTTTTCGGTGGGGGGGGTTTCAGCAGTCGGTCCATATTGATTCCGACGGGTTTGGATATTGACGTCTGCGGTGGACATCATCAATAAGTGGTGGGTGCCTGAATCAAACATGGGTTGGTCAGGAGCTGTGTAAGTAATTTGTTGTGGTTGCACGTTGCCCTGTTGGGGGGCTAACGGCTGAGTGTTCACCACTCCTTGTGTTGGAAAAGGGTTTTGTAATACCAAAGGTTGTTGTGGAGGTGGTGGGGGGTTGGGTGGAGGCTGAGGAGCCGCCTTCCCTTGATGATGGGCGTCATTTGTCCATAGTTGTCGAGCTCGCTCCAGATGTGGGCAAGCGTGGGTATAATGGCCATAGACACCGCAAATGGAACAAGGATGGTTTGTTCGTAAATTAGCATTTTTGGGTTGCTTAGGTGGCCGATCGGGATTCTGATGAGCGGGCGCCGCGTTATTTTCTTGCGGAGGATGGGTAGGTTGTGGAGCTTGGTTACGGTTTTGATTGTTTCCACGGTTGCGTCCTCTTCCGTGGTTTTGTTGCCCACCCTGGTTGCGTTGGTTATTTTGGTATTGGGGCTGATGTTGTTGTGCGTACACATGCCCTTGAGCATTGGGGGGATTCTGAGGAGCCGCAGGTGCGGGAGCAGGTTGCGGTGGATAGTACGCAGGTGGAGCTGGAGGTGGTCCAGTTTCCTGCTGGGGTTGTTGGTACCCCTGAGCTGGTGGAGTTGTGAGGTGAGCCGGTGCAATCGGTTGTGGGTAATGCATATGCTGTTGTGGGAACTGCATGGGGGTCTGTACCGTAGGTTGAGCATAGTATGTAGGAGGTACATATGCTGATGGCGCTTGGCCATAACAATGTTGTGGACAAGAGGGTCCATGAATGTGATGGGTCTGGTTTGTTGGAGCATAAGAAGTTGTCGCTCCGGAACTGGATGTAGCCCTAGAGAGGTCTGGGGCGGGCATGGTGCTCACCATACTGAAAGGTTTTGCTTGCGGTGTAATTTGGCCAATAATTCCATCAGCGGCATGTGATGCCCCCGGTGTGTCACCGCGTGCAGAGTCACCTCGTGGGGCGTCAGGTATGATCGTGTATAGGTAACCTGACTGGGCATAGATAAGATCAAACTGTTGGGCCTTGAGGATGGCCTCCTCCTCAGACTGGGGTCTTTCAGATGCTACATCCTTCGCAATGAGAGGAAGGAGGGATTTAAGGAACCAGTCTAGGAAGATTCGGTCGTCTAATTTGATCTTGCATAGGCTCCGGCGCCGGCGCCAATCATGAATATGGTCAGTGATATGCGTGGCTGTGTTCTGTCTGCAAGACAGTAGGATTTCGACGCCCGCATCATAGCGGACTGGTAGCTGAAAGAACTGCAGGAAGGTCGAGGCAAGGGAAGTAAATGTGGCATGCGTCCCATGGGGCTGCTCGATATACCATTTGGCTGCGGAGCCAGTGAAGGTGCGTTGTAAAAGCCGTAGGCGGATTGAGTCATCCACTATGGAGTTGGAGGAACACCATAAATGGAAGGACATGATGTGATTCTGGGGGTCTTCTCCTGCCTTTCCCTCAAACTTAGGTATGTCAGAGGGAAGCTTAGTGGGCATATGGGGCCAAGCAGGATCATGTCTGATGGGGTCATTTGTGAGCCTAGCTAAATCTGGCAGGTTGAGACTTGCCATGTATGGTAGACTAGCGGATGTGGTGACCGGAACCGGGACCTGCCTAGCCATTGTGGTATGGTGTAGGGGTCCAGTAGCGCCTATAGGTATGCTAGGTATGGAGGGTATGTGCCCTCCAAAAGGTGTGGCATGATATGGGTTAGCGCTCCCAAGTGCAACTTGGGTTACACTTGGGTTAGGAATCGCACCAGGGATTCCTGGTATAGCACTGCCAAGTGCAACATGAGTTACACTTGGGTTAGGAATCGCACTGGGGATTCCTGGGATAGGGTTTGTGGAAACCGAAGGGGGAATGACCCCCATGTTGGGCATGCCCATGACAGGTGGTGGTCCTGTGCTAGGCATTCCTGAATGTGGAGTGTTACCCATATTGGGCATACCCAAGGGGGTGGTTGTTGCCGTGGATGGTACTGCCGCAGAAGGGTCTGCGGATGTCTGACCTATGGTTAATGTAAATAGTGGATCAACTGGTGTTCCAGACATAATTGTGGTTGGTGGTAACTCGGTGGGGTTTTCGGATTCTACCTCCAAATCAAAGGTGAAGAGGGGTATGTCAGAATCGGATGACCGTCTAATTGATTGACGTTGTGTCGAATCAAGGGATAATGCTCTGCGTCCGTGACATGGAGAGCCAAGTGGACTAAACTCTGGGAGTTCGCCCTGTAGACGACGAGAACGTCTAGAATTCTCAATGGTGAGAATATGTTTTTTATGTAAAAATTTGTTTTAAGTATCAGGTGGTGATATGTATGTAAAAAACTCAAAACCCTAATGCAACCAAGGGTGCAAGAAGGGGAGTGAAAAAAGAAGGCTCACAGGCCAAAAAATCAATCCTCAAAAAATGCACTTATTCTAGCAGCTGTGCTACAATAAGTGGAGGAATGCAACAACTGGTCAGAATACCAACATGCAAGCGGCTCCTAGAAAAAATAGGTGTAACTAGACTCAAAAGGTGGTAAAGATCATGCAAACACCTAATCTAAAAGTATTGTGACTCAAACAGACGATATCCTCTGCAAGGTGATGAAATCCAAGTCAGACAATATGAATGTTGAGACAACGGCTAGATATCCCCCTACCGGGAGGGACACCGGGTAATCAATCCTAAAAGACAGGCTACTAGGATACTCCGTTCATGACGCGTCGAGAAAAGGTAAATCTGCCGTTTGGTCCTTTGATCGCAATATCCCAATACAGGGATATCCCGAGAACTGCGAATGGTAGCCCTTCGGTTACTGAATGGGTTTCGATATCCCACTCAGGCTTCCGGAACCATCCTCGCGACTTCAACCCTCCTAGGGGAGAGGCCTTCCCACAAACCGGTTGTGACCGCGCCAAAAAGTACTAAGAGATTTTAGCTCCCTAATTGGACAACTTCTATGTCTCAGATGTATGAACTGAGGGGTGTTATTGGAACACCTATCCCCCCAATACTACCTAGCTACAAGAATTCTTTTAGTGTTCCCCAAGTGGGGTTAAAAGTGTGTTCAAATTAAGGTACGTTTTAAAGCTTAGTTCAATTAAGTGATCGTGTGAGTGCACGTGAGGTGTTGTAAACTGAACTTGAAAAAAAAAAATTAAATGCTTTAAGGGAAATTTTCAAAAAATAAAGGATTTTTCGAAAATAAAAAGCAAATATTTAAGACTTTTTTCACTAAAAGGAATTAATATGCTTTTCAAAAAATAACTCAAAAAATAAAGGATTTCTTGGATTTATGAAAGCAAATAATAAACTCCTTTTTAAAAGAAATAAATGGATTTCTTCGTTTCAAGAAAAATTGCTAAGGGCAAGATTCTAAAGAAGTAAACAAGAAAAAATTTGAATCTAGATGAAAATGCAAAATGAGTCTTTCTTTCCCTTTCTTGAAAATTTTGAAAAAGATTTCTAAATATGCACTTTTAAATAGTAAAAATTTTTTCAAAGCTGTAAAATATGCAGAATGCAAATACTGTAAAAAATGTGCTATGGGCAGAAAGTACAGTAAAAAATATTTTTCAAAATCGGAATGGCCGAATGAAAAAATTCAGCCGCGCGGGTTTTGGACGAACAGCCGCGATGGGCTGCGCGGGTTTTGGCCGCACAGACGCGATGGACCGCGTGGGTTCTGGACGCACAGTCGCGATGGACCGCGCGGGTTTTGGACGCACAGTCGCGATGGACCGCGCGGGTTTAGGCCTCACAGTCGCGATGAGCAGCGCGGGTTTTGACCGCACAGTCGCGATGAGCCGCGCGGATAAATGCAGAAAGGTCGCGATGGACCGCGCGACTGTCTGGAAAAAATCCGCGATGGACCGCGCGACTGTCTGGCAAAAATCCGCGAGGCGGAAGCCGTGCACGGAAACCGAGAAACTAACCCGAAAATTGAAAATTTCGGGCTGTTTATGGGGGCAAATCTCAGAACAGCAATGGATCTGCTGTCTAAGATGGCAGATCTATGGATCTAAAGGTTAAAAACTCATAAAAACTAAGATTTAAAGGCAAAACTAGAGATCTAAAGTTCAAACCAAAGCGGAGTCGCCAAAAACTGTTGGCCCGGTTTTGCAACCAGGCTTAGTGCTATGGGCACCTGCTAACTAGTAGCAGCAGTTTCAATAGAAATAAAAACAATAAACTAAATAAACAATACTTTTCATGAATCTAAGCAAGAATCTAAGCAAATAATGTAAACATGTCAAAATCAAGAACAAGAAACATAAGAAATAATTTTTTGTATTGAAAAATGGGGGGGCAAGCAAGTGCTTGCGATATTACCTTCAATGGTGAAGGTTGATGTTGAGCAACTCCCAAGATGAGTAGCTCCAAACTCCAAGAGGTCTCCTTCTCCAAGGTTGCTTCAATGGCTAAAAGTGCTCAGGGGAGATTTCAGCAGCATAAGGATGAGATAATGGAAGGATGTGAAATGAGGAGCCCCTACCACCTTTTTATAGGTTTTGGTGGTGAGGAATACCATTTGTGGTTTTGTGGAAACCAAATGGTATTGACCAACATGGTTTAGGTACTTTTCCCTCCTTTTTCCTTTTTTGAATAAAAATAATATTTTAATTCCCTTTTTAATATTTTTGGGAATTTGGACCCTTTTTTAGGGTTTTTTATGATTTTCTTGGAAAAATAATCTTTTTTAATGGAAAAAGGGGTGTACTAAGGTCTTTTGGTGACCTTTTGTTGGTTTCGGAGGCTCAGATGGTGAAAAAGTGGACAAATGGGTCATGTGAATAGGGAAATGAGCTAGTGAGCACTTTTTGGGTGTTAACAAGCGTCCTCTAGCAATACGGCATGAAACCTCGGCCGGCTTTAAACCAACCAACCGACGGGATCGGCGGAGAGTAGGGCTCCGCACCACGATATCTCTGGGGAGAATATATAATCAAAACGTCCCCTAAAGGCCAACTATCGATCAAAAACAGTAAATCAAAAGAACACACCTAGAGAAACTATAGCCAAGAGCAGATAAAAAGAGTGGCTAAATGAGCTCCCGACACTAGAGCCAGTATGTCTCTCCTAGGAGAGGCTTGAGACTCCCAAATTGTAGCCGAAGGTAATAGAATCAATTATAGAGACACCCAGGCTTCACTGTGTGTACAAGGTCAATTCCACTACACAAACACAACTGTGCTGTCCAATCCCTATCTGACTCACGACACAAACAGTATAACCACTGCAAGTACCCTATGCGATACCTAGTTAAGGAAACTATGGTCACTGCAATATAACCAATGCCTAGGGGGACAGTCACAGGTGGGATCCGTCGTATGGGCGGTTTAGCTAAGCTCGAAGCACAAGAGGACGAACCTCCGGTACCCCCAGATATGAACAAATCTTGGAAATATCTCCCATGTTCAGCCAATATCAGAGGGATATCCCTTCAACCAACCTCCCGTGACCTCGTGCTTAACTCTGGCTTGAGTAGAGCTTCGTGATAACACCGATCTATACCATGGATTCCTCCACTCCCTGGTCAGACACCTAATGTTTCGTCTAGTAGTCTTGGAATGTTAACTCACAATGATCTATTCCAAGACTCTAAACCTATGCTAGTTGGTGTACTCTATAAATAAAATCAATCTAATCAATTTTAAGATTAAGCGTTAATTTTAATGGCTGTGATTATTCAAGGGATATGATCGTGAAACTAGTGATGTGTAAGACTCAATGGTATGCAAAATCATCAAATCCTAGACTCATCTATCCAATGAAAACAATGCCCCTAATATGCACAATCAAACCAACGATTTTGAAATAAATATGCAATCCTTTTATACTTCTTTCAATGCACAATCAGAATCCAAATGAAGGCAGAAAGCACTCAATGCAAGATGCAATACATAAAAGCAATTTTTTTTTGTATTTTCTCTTATAAACGAAAGGAAAATGAAAAAACTATGTATTTTTTTATATTTTTCAATATATGGAAATGAAAAATGCAAGCAAAATCCTACTATCTAGTCACTGATATGCCAAGGAGATCACTAAGACAACCAGGCAGATACCAAACAGTAAGACTCAGCCAAAGGAATGATCTCAAAAGGAAAAAACCAACAAGGCTAAATCTAAAGATGGGTAAAAAGCCAACAAGGCTCAACCAAGAGAAATGAAGAGTTCTGGTCACAACCAAGGAATGGAACAGTCAAGAAACAGGCCAACAAAGACTCAGGATCAACCAAAACCAACCCATCAACAACCAAAGGTCATAAACCAACAAAAGCCAAAGTTGTATGCTACTGTCGAAGGAATACCTGTGGGTACCCGCGAGCAGTATAGTAAATAGAGGCGGGTCTACGCGGGTAGAGGTAAGCTAGCCCACGGGTGAGGAAAGGTAAAATGGAAAACAAAGAGTCGAATGGCTCAGAAAAAAGCAAGTTTTCTATAGCGTATCTCAACGGCATATAAGTGACACAAAGCTTCAACAAACAACAACTCTAATTATAGACTAATGCTCAAAACATTCCCAAGACGGATGTTTTCCCCATCGGAGTTGCTATTTTTGTGTTGGAGAAAACTCACTATGGCTTGGGGTGTACCACAACAGACAGATGACTACTAGAAAGCAACTCAATTCTCAGAACTATGCTATATAAATGACAATGCTAAGATAATGAAGAAGATAACCAACCTCGATCCAAACGTTTGATGTAGATCCTCGTTGGAGCTTTTCAATCCATGCACTTGAATCTGCAAATTAGTCTTGACAACCAATATACAACAAGTACATATAATGTATAAACGGCATTAACATCATCAATAGCAATGGCCCATGATATAAAAAGTAAATGCAACCCAATGTAAGATAAACAACATTTACAACATTAATGGATGAGAATATGAGTATTTCTATTAATCAACAAGAAGAAGTACAAAGTGATACGAACTCTTGCCAGCAACCAATCTGAACCAAGATCTCAATCAATCCACTTGTGCCTACACCACTTCAATCTTCCATGAATGGAAAACTCAAACTAGATAGGAGTTTGGAAGGTGAACATAAAGGGTTCACAACTACAAGGATCAATGAGTGTAGACTCAAGATAGGGAAAATATCCACTAGAGTTCTCTTGCTCTTCTTTTGTCCTCTCGTCCATAAGCCATATGTGCTCAATATATAGTCCTCTCAAAGGTAAGTGAAAGGACACATCGAGATGTTACTTGGGCAGATGGAGAGCCAAAGCGCACCCAATGACCGCTTTTTGGGAGTAAAAAGTAATAAACTAGTGATTTTTACCATTTTACTTGATACCCGTGGGCTATAGTGATGCAACTCGTGGGTACGCATGCTATAGTGATGCAACATGCGAGTCAGAGGAAAAATGAGGAAAAATATGTCTGAAGAATATAAAGTAAATCGGAGTCAGTGAAATGGATCCTACAAACAAAATAATGTTGATGCTCATAGGGTGGAAGATTACGTTGTAACATCTATAGGCCTGGATCAGTCCATCATTGAATAATCCAATACATCTAGACAGAGATCCTCAATACGGTGCAATTGGAGATAGTTTTGTGGAGAGAATTACATTTGGAGGAGGTTAATAATTTCAGTGAATGCGACCTGAGAAGCTCATGAAGTCCACTATGCCCCCAATATGAATCTAACAACTCTGATTTTATCCTTCATTCTAATCCAGTGCATCACTTCGCTTTCTTCTCCACTTCTCATTCTCATTCTCTCAAGTTTTGTAAGATTTTTTATCATTGGAGAACCCTTGAATATTTGATGGTTGAAGTCCTTTGATTTTTTGTTCATGAGCCTCAAGTTTGAATTTCTTATTTTAAAAAATTCATGTCAGATACCTAACATACTTTAGAATTTAATTTTGTAATCCTTAGATGCAATTTGGATCAACCAATTTGAAGACTAGATATTTATGCATTTTTTATGGAGTAGTTTTACGATTTTTGTAATTCAGAGCTATGCATGAGTCACTTTTCTGATATGATGGTAATTTGTGAATACTGAGACATTATTGAAGCCTCCAAAACCATTTCCTTGAGGATTCAAAGACATCTCAACTTGTTTGGAAGAGTTTGGAAAACCACTAGTTGAGCAGTCCCACATAGCTCCCTTGTCTCTTTTTCTCCCAAACTCACCTAGAACCTCCCATATTCACTGTAACTGTTTCCCATAATTTAATTTGGAGTTTAATTTATGATATAAACCACTTCTTATATTCAATTGTAAGCAATTGAGCCTAGTATGCATATGCTGGAGTGCCGAGGAACCCTCAAAGTAGACTTCAGTGACATCTATTGTTTAACTGTAAATGGCCCCAATACTTTGTGCATAGGACTCAAAAGTTGGCCCTATTTTTGACATGTTTTATTCTGCACACATTCCCATACATTGCAATCTAAATTAGATCGCTCGTTTTTTGGTATGGGGAATCCGTTCGGTTAATGGTCCAGCTATCGTGTAAGATTTAAAGATTTACTTTCTTTGCACTAGTTGCGGCCCGATCCAATGTATTTTATTTTAAAGATGATATGCAAGTGCTCTAAACTAAATGCATGCAATTAAGAAAATCTGATCTAAAAACTGTTTAAGCAAATTTAATCTATCCTCGCAAGGAGCAAACTGAAAGTATGAGTAAGAAACTGAAAGAAACATCCAAAGATATCACAGATACCTATTTAATCATAAAGATGCATTTCCAGCAGAAGATAAAAGATATAAAAAATAGATTTGTTTGTGTTAAAACATTTCATTACTCATTTGAGATGTACATCTTTGCACATAAAAATATGATAACATTCATTACAAAGAAACAATTCATAACAGCAAGGAATGATCTCACAGTAATTTATAAATGATGTAGAAATAATCCAGTAGACATTCAACACATCTTCAGGAAAAAATGCAGTCCTATTCCCAGGAAAAATAGAGTTTCTTTTATAATATGTAGAAAATCAATTCACGTACAAGACAAAAGTTGTCCTTTCACCTGCCAAAAGTCCTTCTATCATTCTCTATTCCTCTATATATAGCTTTACAAAATGATCCAATAGCTACTACATGTACCCTAATCCCCTAGAATCTCTTCTTTTGTCTTTTAGTGCCCTTTTACAAAAAATTAGAATAATCCCAAAATGCTTTTAGAAAGGAGACAAAAATCCAGGTGTCCTTTAACTTTACAACCAAGAATAGAAAAACAAAACTCCTATCTCAAAATTAGGCAGCTACAAAATTCCAAATCAGCTCCCAGGTGGCGCTCCTGCCTCTGTTGGCGCTTCCTCCTTAGCTGGCTTATCTGCTTCTGCTATATAGTTGACAAAAATACTTGTTTCTCTTACAACGGTGTTGGTAGGGGCAGGGAGCATGAACTTCAGGGAAATCACATGCTTGGCTAACTCTGCTTCAATGTTTTGCACCTCTGGTTTTGCAGTTTGGACGACCTCTTCAAGGAGGTGAGCGTGAATAGAGGGTTGACTGATGCATTGGTGAAAGTCATCCGCTGTTAATACATCTATCTTCTTCACGTACTCCATCTCCATGGTTAGCTCATTTTTTTAACTCAGACAAGCGTTGATCTTTGTCTGGAAACTCTTCTAAAGTTTGGGGCACCATCATTTGACATTTTTCATGAGTTGCCTGGATCCTCTAATAGAGACTGCTGCATTTCCCGATATTGGCTTGGATTTTAGAGTTTAATTTAACACCGCAGTTCTTCCAAAACTCCATGAAACCTACATCTTCTTTAAACTTGGCCATGGATTTGATAGGAAGGTGCTTGGGGAATCTTGACTTCCCTTCTCTCCATTCAATATGCTTTCCAATGTCTTGCTTCACACGTGCATATTTATTCCTGAGCCTAATGGCTTCATAATTAATTTCTTTCATCCTGGCTACCATCGCCTTTACTTTGCAAATTTCTTCAGTAATGAGCTCCTGTGATTCATGTATCTTTTTTAGTATTTCACAGGACTGCTCATGAAAGGGGCTCAAATAAACTGCCTTGCTGCTTGCTAGCTTTAGATGATCTGTCAGCAACTCTTTCTCCTCTTCCAACTGAATGGTCTTGGCCTCAAGGTCATTCTTCTCTCCTTCTATTATTATCATCTGTACTGCCAATGTTTCCTTTTCTTCCTCTAGGCACTGATACTTACTTGAAAATTCTCTTTGTTTTGCTATGAGGGAATCATATTTCTTTACCATTAATTCTCTATATGCCTGCTCCTTTACCAGAGTAAGCTGCAACCTGTGCACCCTGTTCTTTCCTGATTCCACATCACTTACCGGCTTGTGGACATTGTCTTCGTTTTCCTTGGCGGCAGATACAATGGTGGATCACATAAACTCGGGAACACTCTGTGTCCCTTGCATGATAGTGGCTTCTTGTTTGGTGACGATGTCCGGTTGAAAAGGTTTCTTCATCCTTGTCTCTGTCTTCCGAACAATGGAATTCATTTTCTTATCAAAAACAAATTTGTCCCATTGGGTTATGGTTGGACTCTTTGATGGGGTAAAAGGGACGAGTGGAAGTTCTCCTATGGGGAAGTCATCCTCCGTGGTTGGGGTCCGAGTCACTTGGTACGAGTCTATGCCCATGTCTTGCATGTTTGGGCTCTTTTCTTGTGCACGTTTTCTGGATTTATCTTCTTCATCAACCTTCAGTTGTCTCTCTTCTTCTTCAGCCTTCAATTGTTTTTCAACTGCTTCCCTTTCCTCTTGCAGCTTGGCGGCCTCTTCCTTTCTGATCTTCTCTAACTCCTCCTCATGAATTATTTTAGCTTCTTCATCTCGAAGACTGTATTCCTGCTCCTTCTGCACTCTTTCCGCTGCTTCCCTTTGGAATCTGTCAGCCTCTTCCTTGAGTCTTTCCTCTTCCTTCGTCAGAGCGTCGTCTTCTTCTCTTTCTCTTCACAATTTTGCTTCCTTGACAGCTTGGGATGCAGTGGAACTAGAGCCATCTCCACTCTTGAGGAAAACATGTTTTTTGAGTTCGGTCATATTGCTAACCCTTCTGAAAAAAAATTCATCCTCATTAAAGTAGTGTGCATATTCAAAGTGCGCATTAACCTCCTTGCAGTGGTCTGCAACCTTATTAAGCCTGTCATTCTTTGCGAAAAATCCTCTCTCCAAAGTGAGACTCTCTTAATTCCTGAACAAAGTCTTCAGCTGATTTGACCTTAGCGAACTTGTATGCTTCAACATAGAACGGTAGTGTCGGGAAAGAGACCTTCTCCAATTTATTCAGGAAACCACCAATTCCATCTAAAAACACCTGTCTTACTGCCTCCTTATGGATCAAAAAATTAGTAGCATACTTGGGTAGGAAAGATGGTGGTTTGGAACCTCCATACATTCTTATGTAGGTGCCTTCCTTTGACAGAGAAAAATCACCATATTTTTCCATGACTGCCATGGCATTCTCAGATAGGAAACTAGGTTCTTTATTGAACATCAGTTCATGCAGAGGTATGATGAATTCTTCACAAATGGATTTATAAATGCCTCTTGTAATTCCGGGCCCAAAGGATCTTATAAGAGATATAAACAGGGGTGCCAACCTTGTTGCAAATGCATCCTAACCTTGGGAACAGATGCCTTTACATAATACAATCTACAATGTATGACGACATGTAGAATTTTGATTTCTTTCGGACCAGCCCTTCCTTAGCAGCAGCTATGGCTAACGATGTATTGTCCGAGAGGATGTCTTCCCAATTGAAAACCATGCCTTTGAACACTACATATTGGATTAAAGGGATCCAATGCAACTTGTAAATGGTTCCGTTAGCTTTGCCAAAAATTCTACTCAGCATGAGGGCAATGATTCTGAAAGGTGGTCTTAGGGCTTGAAATTCATATTCATCACTCTCCTTCAGTTAGTTTCTTTCCTTGAATTAACAATTTCCTGGCCATTTCCAAGAAATTCATGTTGATACTTTCGAGCCAAGCATCGTTCAACAACTGTTGAGGACGGGGAAACTTGTAGGCTGCCATAATAGGGGATGGGTGGAACGATGCAAGGGCCTCCCCATTCTTGTCGAATAATATTGTTGATTCAGCGTTTGGATGTGCTAGGATCCATCCAATAACTTATGAGCAGGGAAAGAGTTATGGGCGCGTCGCTGCTTTAGTGATGCCATAGCTTCTAATGTTTTGGTACAGGTACATTTCCTCTAGGACTGATTCGGGAATATACTTATCCCTTATCATGTGATGCAGCTCTCCCCACTTAAATTCAGGAGCAATGCCCATAATTGGCTTGGTATCTTCGTATAATGCTTCGATTCTTGCTTCTGGAACTGCTTCACCACCTAATTCAGGCTCAGACATTTTTGACTTCCTCTTTCCACCTTTCGGCATCATGATTCAAACCTGACAGCGACTGTTGGGTATGTGAGCTATTTCAAATTAAAAACAACACCTAAGATTTATTACCAACCAGGATCAGTAAACTTAGAGTTGAAAGCAAAATATATGCCAAGGTAGAAGAGGTTATACAGTTTCAGGTTTGTCATACCTAAAAATGTTTTAGTAAGGAAAAAGATCGAAAGATCTTTCAAAATGAAAAACCGAGTTAAATATTTAAGAATACATTAAAATCACAGATTAGAATAGTACTAGATCATACTACCCTACCTCTATGGTTAATTAATACGAAAGATGGAAACAAATACTGGAACACAAACTATTCTAGAAAAGTAAGATACTACCAAATTCAACTTCCAAAAGACAATCATGGACAGAATCAGAGCTATGGATATTAGATGTTTAATAGGGAGAACTTGTAAATGTACATAAATTTAGACTAAACCATCTAATTTCACTCTTCCTGATTATGTACATCAAATGTAATAGGAACCGGAGTAAATGTATCGTAATGACTTTCAAATGTAATGAGGAAGCTAAATGGAAGTAAATCTAACTTAACTTCTATAAAGAAGTGTAAACTGAAAATCAACAAACTACTACAAATATTAAACATTATGAACTACTATCTATCCATATGTGAACAACATGAAACTAATGTAAGGAGAAGCAATCAAAAGACTTAACAAAGATGTTAAACTGAACTATATTAGATTTGGAAGGAAGTAGAAAACTTGATAAAGATATTTTATTATTAATCCAGATCTTACAACATGAACATCTTCATTAAATAGAAACTGTTCTTAAGATTAACAAACTAAAATAGCTTAATGAAATGGAATTGTCAACTACCACTTGAAAAATAAACTACTTAGGAACAACGTTCACACATTCTGAACAGTAACTATGTAACATAACAGATTAAAGAACTAAAGTCTGGAAGAAAGATGAGAAGAGGATAAAGAAGAAGTAGGAAGGGAGGAAATAATGAAGACAATTGGATTGAAAACTCTAAATAACAAAAAACAAGATTAAATTACATCTCAAACTATTAAAGAGGAATAAGGAGAATGATGATTAAGAGGCAGAATAATTTAGATTCAGAAAAAGGCCTAAAATAATGTAGAAAACACACAGGTCCGAATGACAATCCGAACGCTGGTCTGAATGATGATCCAAATGGAGGAAAATGGTTGAAAGTGAGGGAAAGAAGAGTTTTTTGAATGATTTAATCACAAACTAGATTTATGCAAATGCTCCTACAGTGCACAGGAAGGAAGAGAGAAATGATTAGAGGTTAAGAAGTTATCTATGCAAATCATTACCTAAAGAAAATAATGATTCTATGAGAAGTAGGAAGAAGGTTGGGAATAGAAGAAAGAAGAGTTAAACTATAGAAAACAGGAAGAAAAACTAACAGAGAAGAGAAGAAGGAAAGAAATGCTAATTATGGAAAAAGTTAGAAGAAATATCTATCTATGATGAAAGAGGGATTGAAAAACAAACTACAAATTATCAAACTACGGAACTATTGGTCGACCATTCTACTCAGAAGAAGGGAGATTGTATTGACAATAGAATATCAATTACATAAAGATGAAGGAAATCACACAGGAAAATGAATTAATTACATATACAATAAATAAACTAGTTAATTGCAAGAAAATAAATGCAGAAAATGTAAATAAAACCTCTAGTTGATGAGGGGCCCTTCCCAGCAATCGGAGGGTGAACTAGCTCAACTTAAACGACTACCAGTAAATCATCAACAAGTTGTTGCTTCCATTAACTTGAGGAAAATTACAGAGTCTGTCTTCAATCTATCTACGACTGCAAATGCTGGGACTGAGATTGGAAACCATCGTAATTTAAGAGAACTAAAGATAAAAACTCAAAGACTCAAAAGAACTCCAAAAGACTACGAAAGACTAACTCATCTCAATCACAAAGGTGACTATTTATAAATTACAATGATTGAGAGGGTCGACAGAGTCAACCTCTTTAATAATAGAGGTGTTTAATGTCTATAACTGCTGACTAAATGATACATAACAATGCAAGGGGCATCTACCCATCTGATCGGTGTCAATCCTTTCCAAGTCAAACAACCGAGCATTCGTTCCCTCAAATCATGAGCAGAAGCATATGTTGGAGTGTCGACGTGGGCACAGGAGTTACGTGAGCATGCTGAGCGTGGACGTGGGAGTTATGTTGGCCAACTGAGTGTGAACATGCCAACTCCTTCCAGAACGATGGCGTGACCGAGAGCTGAGCAGACATGCGTGATTCCAGACTGAATGTGCAGACGAATCGGGGCTTGGAGCATTGATGTGAACATAGAGTGCATTGTCGGGATTGGTGAGCCCAAGGTCGAATCTTCTGGAACAATAGTTCATTAACCATCAGTGCCACATGGAAAACAGAACCCACGTGTCCTCCTCTTTATTCAATGACCTAAGATGCATCAACCACGGATTTTGTGGGATGAATGGAGGGTTGAATGATGAGATGAAAGCATTTTAGGTTGAGGACGTAGCGCATGGGATGAATGATGGGTAACTTACAAATCGTAACCTGTCAATCAAAACCATAAGTGTTAATTATCCCCCAAAACATCATTTAAATTATAAATAAACCATAGTATACGAAATATAACAAGATTTGCATGGTAAATGAATTTGTGCATACTTGGACTGTTTGATGGGTTGAATGGCTAAGAAACAACTTACTATAAAAAAAATGATAGAAATAACGCCACTTTGAGTAAATTAAATGATAAAAAATGGTGACAATATTGGACACCAACATTCCCCCAAACTGGAGTCATGCCAGGTCCCACTGAGCAAAACAAAAAGTAATTTAGGAAGAAGACCGAGCTGCGGTAGCAGTGGTATTCGACTTGAATGATGGAGATGCATGCTTGGCCTGGAGCATCTTGAAAAGACTCCTTAAGAAATTATACTTTACTCTGAGAATAACATTGGACGTTATTTTGGTGTTAACCGAGCATTCAGTGCTTTTCAACTGTGTACGCAACATTTTATTCTCTTCAAGGAGATCAGAGATTGTCTCCACATAGCTTTGGCTTTGTTCTATTAATTGTTCTATCTCTTGGGTCAACTAATCCCACTTTTTTTGACTCAAAATAGGTTGTTTTATACCATGCTCCAAATCCATTTGAGGACTCTTCTCTTTTGGAGGTGTTTCAACGTTAATAGTCTATTCCTCGGAGCTTTTGTCTTTATTACATGCAGGAGGGATTCTAGCAGCAAAAGCTTCACTCATCTGAATGGATGCATTAGATAGTGTGAGGAGGGAGGATTCCAAAATATGATCGTCCAACTGAATATTTGAGCATGAGGGCTGACTGATGGTATGAATGTCAGGATAATCAATGGACTGGTCATGATTTGTATCTCTAGGTTCAGTAGGAGAATGTATTGAATGGACAGAGTGCATATCATCTAAGGAACTCTCATCAAATCGTACACGTTTAGTGTTTGGTTCCTCTTGGTCATGAAGGTGTTCTTGAGAAGGGGAAGATTTGATAGTAGATAAATGGGGGTTTAATATCTCAAAAACAAAATGGTCTTAAGTCTGACCTCTCTCTTCTAGCTGATGAATGATTAAAATCTTTATAAGACAATGGTGATATAAGCTGCCAGAGTGGTTAATGATATTCTTTCTAACTTGACTCGACATCTTTTCCAAGCTCTTTAGAAAGTAGAATGGGAAGTTTAAGGTCTGATTATTGAAAAAATGAGCTAGCAGTCTAATGTGGCAAGCTTTAAAAACAGTGAACTTACCCTTGCAGGTGACTAAGTGAATGATAATTGTCATAATATCCAAGTACTCTGGCTTGATCCATTCTCTATGAAAACCTTTCATGCAAGTAATGTGTTGAAAATCAGGCTTAAGAGAGAACTAATAAGCTTCTCGTGGAAGAAACAAATGCTTGTGCCATCAGGAACCTTTTCTAGGGAGATTCATAGCTAACGCTATTGAATCTTTTGTCACGGAGAAAACAAGATGGCCAACCTTGGTCGTTTTTCCATCAAAACCTTTAGCAAACAACAACGAAATTTAATGGTCGTGACCATCAAGGCGGTGAAGAAACGGATTCCAACCTGCTTGAAGGAATAACTCATGACATCTTTTAAACTCAGGGATATGAAGAAGATCTTGGTAGCTACCTGGCTTGAAACAATTAGGCATTGTTGATAGAGGACAGGGGAAAACAATAGATAAATGCAGGGGATACAAGGAATTTTTAGAGAATGCAGCTCGCAGAGAGAGAAATAAAGGGTGAACAGAATGAAGCAAAAGTTTACGCAGCCATCAGTTAAATTGAAGTCCATTTGGATGGCTGAATGGTCGTAGGTAAAGCGTGTTTTGAAAGATCACACTTGTACTTTGAGGATCTTGAGTTAAGTGCCAGTATTGAAGTGCGTGAATCTGGTAGATGCATGTTTGATATAGCAAATTCAACCATGTCCAAAGCCAAGCTTTGGACAGGTTGAACGAAATTCACGTAATGGGATATTTTACATGTGGAAGATAGCAAGGATCCAATCCATATGCTGGCAGTCTATACGATAGGAAGGCCATAGTGGTCATACAATGATTCAAAATGACACAAGATTCGTTCATTTAATAGATGAGATGAATATGGAAATAAAACCAAGTGCGAGATTTGACGTTTGATTGATCCCTGTCATCATTGGTTAGTCAGAATTTTCAAAAATATCTAGCATACTATTTGAAATATATAAGCTAAAATTTCTTCAGCTCTTTTTATTCAAAAACGTTACTTATTTGCTGCATTAGTCACTTCATTTGGATCAACATTCGATCCGTCATTCAGCCTTTCATACATATTTTTGTCTATACAAACTTTTATTGCTGAAGCCAGTTGGAATTGATTTTTGCAAAGAATTTTTAAGGTTGTTAGTGCACAGAAAATGCTGTAAACTTTGCTTTTTGAACTTTTTAAGTCATGTCCCCTTTTTGTTTGTCTTTAATTAAAACAATTCGCCTTCTTCTTTTGCATTCACCTACAAACATCTATCACTTTCAGAGATAAATAAACTTTTTTCTCTAACCAAAATAAATAGATAAGAATAGTTTAAAACAACTCTGATCCTAATCCTTTCCCCCAAACCAAATATATGGCTTGTCCTCAAGCCAACAAAGAGAGCAATCGATATTCAATTATTTTATCAATAGTTGAAGAATGTTATAATACTTTTCTCAAGGAAATGAAATATAACTAAGCATGTAGATGATTTAGAGATGTACATTTATCATAAGAAACAGAACAGTGCTTAAAAGAATCAGATGAAGAATGATAATATAATTTGATATGAAAGATGCCACATGAAAACTAGCCATCCATGACTCAAAAGATTTCTTGTCATCACAAGATATAGATAAGGTGTACCGTAAAGCTTGTGAGATTTTCATAATTATGGGTCCCATTTCTAGGATAATAATATCCTAGATAATGTTTGAATTAGATGACAAGGTCCAAGTTCAACTTGCAGTTATTCTCTAATGACAGTATAGATTATTGGCCAAAACATGTGTTTGTATACTCGGGTTTCTTATATATGAATCATGTGCATAGTAATGCATTAACCGGTCTCTTTTACCTGATATTGACCCGCTGCCAGCAGGCCTGTTCAGTACCCCGATGGGCTTACCTTGGTGCCATGCAAGCATAGTCCTGCTGCCAGCGAGCCTGTTCAGTACCCCGGCGAGTTTACTTGCATGTACCTAGCTTACTTGTTTGAGATTTTACTTAGCATGGACCCGCTGCCAGCAGGCCTGTTCAGTACCCCGGCAGGTTTGCTTCATATATATATATAGATATATATAGATATATATTAAGGAAGTCAGTTGGCACTAGAGTGTGCTAAGCCTTCTAAACACAATTCGAAATATTAGAATGAACCTTTATGAGCAACTTTTACTTATAATATCCAAAGTTAAAGCTCATGTCAAAAGATAATAACCTAAAGTTGTTCTTTGATCTATATCAATCTTCTTCATAAAAATTCAGTAATGTTCCCCACAAGAATGAAAATAACATTCACTTCTAAGTTACCTTTAAAAGATGCTTTAAGAGACAAGTTTTGATAATGAGTCTAGGGCAAGCCAATGATCCATAGGTGTAAGATAGTATACTTTTTTCTTGTTAAGATCATAAAAATTAAGATAGGTCTTTAAGCAACAGTTCTAAACGATAATCAGAAATGTGCATGCCTGAATCAAATACCATATTCAAAATCATGAATGAAATGGTTGCAAGATAATATAAAGAACACTTTATCTTTTGCTAAAAATGCCAATTTCAACAATAAAAGAAAAGAAGGGATTAAGGTAAAAAATATTTCTTTAAGTGCTTCCCTTTCAATAATATTGCATGAGAGGATAAGGTCCATGTAATTAAGCTGCAAAATCATTGTTAGATGATTTTGATTTATTCAAAACAAAACATATGTAAAAAAAATCATAAGAAATCAAAAAGGGAGAAATGTTTTCCTGTTTTTAATGGCAAAAATTTCATAAGTTGACCATACAAATGAAATTCCCTATATAAATACAATTAGCTTGTCAGAAACAACTCGTCATTATTATAACAAAAACACAATATATTTACATATGTACAAATAAAGACAATCCTTTAGAAATTTCAGGGACTAGGAGGAGGAATGATTTCCTCTTCTACCAGTTCCATCTCCTGTTGTTGTAAGGCATTCTTTACAAAGTCTTGTTTAGATATAGGTTGGTGATACAGTCTAAGTCTATGGCCATTTACAACAAAGGAAGTTTGAGAATCATCAATTGTTTTAATTCTAACAGATCCATTATCGAAAGCTGTAACAATTTCTTAAGGACCCATCCAGCGAGTAGTCAATTTACCTTTAAATTTTTTATATCTCGAATCGAAAAGTAATGCCCAGTCTCCAGTTTTAAATTGTTTTTGTTTAATGTATATGTCATGCTATTTTTTAAGTTGAT
This sequence comes from Larix kaempferi, assembly GCA_027924585.1. Classification (NCBI taxonomy): domain Eukaryota; kingdom Viridiplantae; phylum Streptophyta; class Pinopsida; order Pinales; family Pinaceae; genus Larix; species Larix kaempferi. Next base: position 12,567,803 of record BSBM01001051.1, on the reverse strand, counting down.
TATGTATTAAGATTATTCATTGGATAGCATCATGTATAATCTCATCTAATTCGTTTATTTGTAGGATTCGTTGTTTCTGTGCTTCTTCTAAATCCATTCCTAACTCAGCAGCCATACAAAATGTATGAAGCTGGAATTCAATGGGTAGGAGAACCTGTTTGCCATAGACAAGTTCATAAGGTCTGTGGCTAGTGGTGTTTCTCCAAGATATTCTATAGGCCCATAAGGCTTTTGGGAGCCTATCTGCCCAGTCCTTGTGGTGTAACTAAATGGTCTTGGTCATGATAGCTTCCAATACCTTGTTTGTGGTTTCTACTTGACCATTTGCGTGAGGATGATATGGTGAAGATTTGCAATGTTTAATACCATATTTATGAGTAAGTTCCTTCATTAACTTGGAAGTGAATTGAGATCCTTGATCGGTTACAATTTCCCTAGGTACACCAAATCGGGTAAATATCTCTTCATACATAAACTCTACCACTGATTTCTCTGTGACTTGGAATAAAGCTTTGGCCTCTACCCACTTGGTGACATAATCTGTACAAACTAGAATGTACTTTTTCTTACGAGACATAGGGGAAATTGGTCCAACAAAATCTAGAGCCCATTTTTCAAAAGGCTCAATCATAACTTGAGGTTGCAAAGGCATCTCATCAGATGGCGTAGGGTCTACCCATTCTTTGGCAACTATCGCATCCTTTGACATATTTGGAAGCATCCTTGAAGATGCTTGGCCAATAATATCTAGAATGTAAAACCTTATATGTTGTTCTTTTATCAGAAAAGTGTCCACTGCAAGTTCCACCATGACATGCATGAAGAATATCTACCATCTCATCCTCTCCTACACATCTTCTAATAATAAGGTTAGGACCGGTACGAAAAATATCGTTATCCACCCAAGAATAGTTATAGCTTTGAACTATGATTGTACGTTTTTCGGGTGGAGAGAGATGGTTTGGTAGCTTTCCAGTTGCCAAATAATTGGCTACGTTTGTGAACCATGGAGTTTGAATAGATACAACGAATAAATGTTCATCTGGGAAGCTATCATCAACTAGACTATCATCAATCTCAATTTGAATACGGGAGAGAAAGTCTACTACTACATTCTCTCGACCAGGACAGTCAACAATGGTAATATTAAACTCTTGTAACAGAAGAAGCCACCGAGTCACCCTGCCATTGGTGATTGGTTTATTCATCAAAAATATGATAGTAGAATGATTGGTATCTATGAAAATTTCATATCCTATGATATAATGACGAAACTTATTGATGGAATAGACTACTGCGAGGAACTATTTTTCGGTAATAGTGTACTTTGATTCTGCAAGAGTTAATTTTTTACTGGCAAAATAAATGGCATAAGATAACTTTTCCTCTTTTTGACCTAATACTGCCCCTATAGCTATGTCGGATGCATCAATAGAAATATGAAAAGGAAGGGACCAATTAGGGCACCTAAGTACTAGAGCTACTAATAACTTTGCTTTTAAAGTTTCGAAAGCTTGTTGACAAGGTTCATTTTATTGAAATTCGGTGTCCTTCATGAGTAGTTTAAACATAGGTGTGGCTATCTTAGTAAAATTTTCTATAAACCGCCTATAATAACCTGCATGGCCAAGAAAGCTTCTAACTTCCTTTGGAGTCTTTGGAGGAGGAAGATTGACAATTATCTCTATCTTGGCAGGATCCACCTTAATACCTTGAAGAGAGACATGATGTCCTAGAACTATGCCCTCAGTTAATAACATCTTGCACTTTTCATGACTAAGGGCCAAGTTTGTATCTTAACATCAAATGAGAACTGTCTTGAGGTTGTCAAGGGCCTCTTGGAAGGTATTACCATAAAATATGAAATTGTCCATGTAGACCTCTACACAATCGTGTATAAGGTCAGCAAAGATACCTATAACTAGACGTTGGAAAGTAGGAGGTGCATTACAAAGGCCAAAAGGTAACACTCGATAGGAATAAGTCCCCCAAGAGCAAGTAAAGGTAGTCTTATCTTGGTCTTCAGGTGCTATTAATATCTGGTTGTATCCACTATACCCATCTAGGAAAGAAAAGTATTGTTTCCCTGATGGGGGTATCTAACACCTGATCTATAAAAGGTAGAGGAAAATAGTCATTAAGAGTGGCCTTTTTCAATTCTTGGAAATCAACACAGATACGCCACTTCCATGTGACTTTATTTGGAACTACTACTAGAGGAGACACCCACTTACTATTGGAAATTGTGTAAATGAATCCAGCGTTAAGAAGTTTTTGCAATTCTTCTTTTACTATATCTTTGAGAGCTGGGTTCATCCTCCTCTGGGGTTGTCTGACGAAAGGTATATTTGTGTATTTATAAATGTGGTGAATGCACGTATATGGGTGTATACCCTTCATATCGGTGTATTCCCAAGCGAAAGCTCCGGTTTGAATATTGAGAACTTTTAACAATTGCTTTTGCTAACTCTCATCTAAACCTGCATTTATATGTAGGAATTTTTCGGAACTAACCTCACATGGTACGGTATAAGATCCTAGCTATTCCTCAATTGAAAAGACACAAGGAGTACTTGTAAAGGTTGAGAGGCTCATGTTTTCTTGAAATTCATCTCCAAAAATCTAGTCGAGTTGGGAAAAAGACTAAGGAAGGTCGATACATGTGGTGGAAGAAATAAACTGATTCAACACATTTTCAATATTTTGTTCGTGAAGTGCCCAGGAGAGATCACTAACAAGGGAAATTTATTCCAGGTTTTCTTCTCCAAAAGGACAATCTATCCAAAATAAGCTCTCAGCTGTGGGTTGTGCTGGTGGGTATAAAGCTAGTCTTCTTGTAGATAACCCATCCGAGATGACCATCTCTCCATCCGTACATCCTATGAATGCATTAGCAGTAGCCAGCCAGGGTCTTCCTAAAATAATAGGATGCCCCCTAGATGGGTCTTTTGATTGAATAACCATGAAGTCCATGGGATATTCCCATGAGGCTACTGATACCATAATATCATCTAATATCCCCTTAGGTTGCACCATAGTATGATCTTCTAGTTCTAACATTGTTATAGTAGGGCAAAGGAAAGGTCCTAGTTGGAGAGCTTCTAAAACTGTAGTAGTCATTAGGTTAATAGCAACCCTTAGCTCAATGAGAGTGTTCCCTATAGCAGTGTTGTTAATGAGAATAGTTACTATAGGATTCCCTGGATTTGTATACTTCAGAATTCTAGGTTGTTCTGCTATACACTCTGAGATTTCACCTATGACATGTATTGTTGGAGGGTCTTTTTATTTCTTACCTGGTCTCTTAATGCAGAGTTCTTTTATCACTTTACCAAAGATTGGTATATCTTTAATGGCTTGTAATAAAGGAATCTTAATGTAAATATTTTTCAATTAATTAATGATGTTATATTCTAGGTAAGTTACAGGTTTTTCTATTATTAGACGCTCCGGATATGGAGGTGATCTATTTCCTGATATTACTTCTTTATGAGGAAGGTTATGTGTTGAGTATTTAGGAATGACAACATTTTCAAGAATGACATCATTTAAAATTTCACTAGGTGCATTTTCTTCTCGAATAACAACTGACGAATTAGGATGATCTTGCAAGAATCTTCCAGACCGCAATTGAACTTCAGGTATTGGTGCGAACGAAAGAACATATGATGGAACATGTAACAACCCAATTCTATTAAGAGCTTGGGTTGGTTTGTTTTTAGGATTCGGTATTGGTTGTGCTGGTAATATTGTGGGTCTTGAAGGGTTCATGTTCTGGAAATGAGGAGGTTGATTTGGGGTAGGGGGTAGTGAAGGAGGTGCATATCCAGGTACAAATTGCTGAACATTAGGTGGGTAAGGATAGTTAGGAATAGGAGGAGATGATTGAGAAAAAGCTTGTCCTCTCCATCCATGAGGCCATTGTTGTTGTTGAGCATTTTGAGGAGGGTATTACGGTGGCCAATTCTACCAACCTGAAGTGTTCCATTGTTGCGTAGGTTGATAAGGATGGTAGTAAGGTGGAAATTGGAATGATGGATCCTGACCCGAAGGTTGATCCCCAAGCTTCCAAGGCCTCCTAGATGGTTCACCAAAACGTCCACTCTTGTATATAGCTTGCAACTCGGGGAACGATGGACTATTATCAGTGGGATGCTCTTTTGTACAAAGGTGACAAACTAAAACATTATTTAATGGAAATTCTCTTTGAGGATGTTTAGTTCTACACCTAGGGCAGAAAATACTCATTGTTGCACACTCTTCATCTTGCCTCTTTTTAGCTTGTAAGGCATCTAACTAAGAACCCATATCCCCTAAAATATCTATTTTGAAATTTTCTAACAGGTTCCCTATCTTTATCCTTGTAACTCCACCAGGACCGGATGTGTTTCCTTTTGGATTTCTAACATAAGGTTCTCGAAAGTGTCTTCCACCTTTCCCTCTGCTCCTAGAGTAATTCCTACATAGTTCACAAATCTCTGAAAAAGATTTATGAGAAATATCTCCTTCTGCCATGAGATTAAGGTTATCCAAGAGTATCTACTGTTGATGTGTCAATCTGTGAGATGACGATGTTTGTAGAAATCCCAAAAAGAGCATCTACTTGTGCAGGATTGACGAAATCTACCAAATTTAGACCACCTATTATTGAAAAAGTAGTATCTTTGGGATTTTGGACTAACGTAGGGTTAAGAGGTTCTAAAGTTTTATCCTTCTGAGCTTCTTCTTGTCTGAGTTTAGTCTCAATATGAGCTTGAGGCTCTTCTAATGGAATTTCTTTATGAATAGGTTGTTCTAATGTCCCTATGATTTCCTTTAAGATGTTTCCAGAGAAGGTTTCTCTAGCCTTCCAAGTTGGACTATCCCCTTTAGGTGTCTTCCAATACCTTTCTGTTGAGTTAGTAGTTGGGGTGGTACGTCCCCCGTATAGGTTAGTAGGGATTTTAGTAGGAATTTGAGTTTTAATAAATCTACCTTGTGAATCTTTAGACCTATTCTTGAAAACAAATTTTAACTAAAAGAGACTTTGACTGCATAGCTACTACTGCTTGGTTTTGGGGATGCCTGTTATAACAGATGCGTAAGTTCTTACCTCTCGTCTTACCGCTCACCTGCCACCAGCCTAATCTAAGTTTTGGAAGAGAAATTCTACCTATTTCAACTGAATTCTACCTATTTCAACTCCCCAGCAATGGCGCCAAAATGTTGGGTGTGTGAGAGCTATCTCAAATTAAAAACAACAACTAAGATTTATTATCAACCAGGATCAGTAAACTTAGAGTTGAAAGCAAAATATATGCCAAGGTAGAAGGGGTTCTACAGTTTCAGGTTTGTCAAACCTAAAAATGTTTTAGTAAGGAAAAAGATCGAAAGATCTTTCAAAAAGAAAAACCAAGTTAAATATTTAAGAATACATTAAAATAACATATCAGAATAGTACTAGATCATACTACTCTACCTCTATGGTTAATTAATAAGAAAGATGGAAACAAATACTGGAACACAAACTATTCTAGAAAAGTAACAAACTACCAAATTCAACTTCCAGATGACAATTATGGACAGAATCAGAGCTACGGATATTAAATGTTTAATAGGGAGAACTTGCAAATGTAGATAAATTTAGACTAAACCATCTAATTCCACTCTTCCTGATTACGTACATCAATTGTAATAGGAACCAGAGTAAATGTATCATAATGAATTTCAAATGTAATGAGGAAGCTAAACGGAAGTAAATATAACTTAAATTCTATAAACAAGTGTAAAATGAAAATCAACAAACTACTACTAATCTTAAACATTATGAACTACCGTCTATGCATATGTGAAAAACATGAAACTAATGTAAGGAGAAGCAATCGAAAGACTTAACAAAGATGTTAAACTGAACTATATTAGATTTGGAAGCAAGTAGAAAACTTGATAAAGATATTTTATTATTAATCCAGATCTTACAACATGAACATCTTCATTAAATAGAAACTAGTCTTAAGATTAACAAACTAAAACAACTTAATGAAATGGAATTGTCAACTACCACTTGAAAAATAAACTACTTAGGAGCAACTTTCACACATTCTGAATAGTAACCATGTAACAGAACAGATTAAAGAACTAAAGCCTAGAAGAAAGATGAGAAGAGGATAAAGAAGAAGTAGGAAGGGAGGAAATAATGATGACAATTGGATTGAAAAAATCTAAATAACACAAAACAAGATTAAATTACATCTCCAAATATTAAAGAGGAATAAGGAGAATGATGATTAAGAGGAAGAAGAATTTAGATTCGGAAAAAGGCCTAAAATAATGCAGAAAACACACAGGTCCGAATGGCAATCCGAACACTGGTCTGAAAGGCGGTCCGAATGACGATCGGAATGGAGGAAAATGGTTGAAAGTGAGGGAAAGAAGAGTTTTTTGAATGATTTAATCACCAACTATATTTATGCAAATGCTCCTACAGTGCACAAGAAGCAAGAGAGAAATGATTGGAGGTTAAGAAGTTATCTATGCAAATTATTACCTAAAGAAAAGAATGATTCTATGAGAAGTAGGAAGAAGGTTGGGAACAGAAGAAAGAAGAGTTAACCTACAGAAAACAAGAAGAAAAACTAACAGAGAAGAGAATAAGGAAATAAATGCTAATTATGGAAGAAGTTAGAAGAAATATCTATCTATGATGAAAGAGGGATTGAAAAACAAACTACAAATTATCAACCTACTAAACTATTGGTCGACCATTCTACTCAGAAGAAGGGAGATTGTATTGATAACATAAGATCAATTACAGAAAGATGAAGATAAGCACACAGGAAAATGAATTAATTACATATACAAAAAATAAACTAGTTAATTGCAAGAAAATAAATGCAAAAAATGTAAATAAAACCTCCAGTTGATGAGGGGCCCTTCCCAGCAATCAGAGGGTGAACTAGCTCAACTTAAACGACTACCAATAAAACATCAACAAGCTTCTGCTTCCATTAACTTGAGGAAAATTACAGAGTCTATCTTCAAACTATCTACGACTGCAAATGCTTGGATTGAGACTGGAAACCATCGTAATTTCAGAGAACTAAATATAAAAACTCAAAGACTCAAAAGAACTTCAAAAGACTACCAAAGAATAACTCATCTCAATCACAGAGGCAACTATTTATAAATTACAATGATTAAGAGGGTCGACAGAGTTGACCTCTCTAATAATAGAGGTGTTTAATTTCTATAACTACTGATTAATGATACATAACAGTGCAGGGGGAATCTACCCGTCTCCTCGGTGTCAATCCTTTCCGATTAGAACAGTTGAGAATTCGTTCCCTCAAATCGTGAGGAGAAGCATATGCTGGAGTGTCGACGTGGGCACAGGAGTTACGTGAGCATGCTGAGCGTGGATGTGGGATTTATGTCGAGCAACTAAGCATGAACAGGTTGACTCCTTCCAGAACGATGGCGTGAGCGAGAGCTAAGCAGATGTGTGTGATTCTGGGATGAATGCGCAAATGAATCAGGGATTGGAGCGTTGATGTGAACTTAGAGTGCGTTGTCGGTCTTGGCGAGCCCAAGGTCGAATCTTCTGGAACAATAGTTCATTAACCATAAGTGCCACATGGAAAATAGAACCCACGTGTCCTCTTTATTCAACGACCTGAGATGCATCAACCACGGATTTCACGGGATGAATGATGAACTGAAAGCATTTTAGGCTGAGCACGTAGCGCATTAGCTGAATGATGGATAACTTGCAAATTGTAACTTGTCAATCAAAACCATAAGTGTTAATTATCCCCCAAAACATCATTTAAATCATAAATAAACCATAGTATACGAAATATAACAAGATTTGCGTGGTAAATGAAATTGTGCATACCTGGACTATTTGATGGGATGAATGGCTAAGAAACAACTTACTATAGCAAAAATGTTAGACATAATGCCACTTCGAGTAAATTAAATGATAAAAAATGGTGACAATATAGGACACCAATAGCGACCATGCATGAGTAAGAAAACTTAATCGAGCTAGAAAATATCATTTAAGCTTTGAACCAAGATTTATCAAAACAACAAGCGTAGCCTATACAGGAGAGCAGTGATACAAAAATGGAAAATTTCCTTGAAAATGACACTACGTTTCAAACCTTATAAGCTGCAAATTAAGTGTGCATATGGAAAACGAAACAATAATTTCTATTGAAACATTAGACAAAGCTGGATTTCTCTATCAGTGTTAACTGGGGAAGAGTGAAACTTCAGACGCTACTGCTTGACTCTTTGCTAGAAACCCTGGGATGCTCATAACAGGATGCAAGCGAGCACAATCGGGTGGTTGCGGTCGAGTGTTTCCAACTGCGTTGGTTTCGGGTCGCTATAACTCAAGCTAGAAAAACTGATGGGATAGGGAAAAGGGTTCAGCTAGGTTTTTTTTAGACGGCTTGGGGCATGACCAACTAGGTTCAGAAAAGTTCCAACATAGACAAAGGTGGTCACGGCGATGGATTGCCGAAAAGGTATAAGGCAAAAAACAAAAGCTTTAGCTACTGAAAACAAGATCGAAAAGATTGATGGATCCACTTACCTAGCAGCGGATGATTGGGATGGATGTGGTTGACGAACTATAGACTTGGCTATCCTTGTATGGTGGGAGCGACCTCGAATGGAATTTTGAACAACTTAACAATAATAGAAAAAACAATAAAACAACCAAACTCCACTCTCTACATATAAACCTTGGCACGTGCGAGCATTTAACCGGGTAGGTGGGGGGAACTAAAACATCGTTATGGCGAGGAGACCGGGCTCTTTTCAGCGACGCACAACGTTAATTGATAACTGTAAAAACCGGAAAAAATCGGTGAGTTTAAGTGATAGTGTCGGCGACACTCACCAAGTATCCGCGTAATGGGCCGACGAGTTTCGATGAGTTTGGTGCAGATTATGCTTATCCACCTACTACTTCATTTCAGCTCTTCTCCTCGAGTTCGTCGGTCGCCTCTACTTCATCACCTTCATCGGTGGCTCTCGTGATCTGTAGGCAACGGTTTCGGGGAAACTTGTCGAGTTTCAACGAAATGTGCCAAGGTGCTTAGGTCTTTGAATGAAATGGCGACCGTTTTGGTCCAAAACACCGATTTTGGGCGCAAAAGAAACTTCAATGAAAAGGAAAAGGGCCGCTGATTATGTTGGCACAAATCAACAAGATTTTCCGCAACCTAGAACTCAAAAAGGCAAGGAGAAAAGGGTCGCGCTTCGGGAGGCTTGGGCGAGTTGGAGGGACCGTTGTGGCGGAACTAGGCGAGTTCATCTGAAACAAAACAACTTAGCAAAAATGGCCTTCTGTTGAGGCACGACTCAATGAGTTGCACCGAAACGGGGAAGGCTAAAAACTTAACAAAAGAGGCCGACCATTGCAGCTCATCTCGGCAGGTTGTGCCGCTGTTTCGGTTATGAAAGCTAAGTTTTACTTAAGAAAAACAAACTTAAATGACTTTCTCTTTTAGGAAAAAACTAAGTAAAAAGGCCCTTTTGGATGGGACTTGACTTCTAAGCAAAACATTTCTCAAAAAAAAAAGGAGGGGCCCCAATATTTATAGGCACAGTTTCCAAAAGTTGGTCAGTTAACAAATCAAGAATCATCCCAAAGGGTTTAGTTTCCAAATTAGAGTCTAGTTTACAAATCATGAAACATCTCAAGTCAAGGAGGGCACAATTTATAAAAGGATGAAAAGTTGTAAGAGGGGAAAAGCATGAAAGCATATCCACTCAAGGAGGGAGAATTTGGAAGGGCTCTCACAAGTCACCAAGCACATAAACTTGCTTAGCAGGTCATCAACAAGCTTATATAAAAGAATCCAAGAAAATCATTTTCACAACTTTTGATCAATATTGAATTTATGTGTGAGGACTTTACCTTACCAAGGCAAGGAGATGCACCCTAGCCAACCGGTGGGAGATGATCCCCATTACTTCTCTTCAATTATTATTCTATGATATTGTGAAAATCCTCACAGCAGATCTAAGAGATGATGTATCTCACAAGAGAATAATTATGATTAAGCAAGAAAATAGAAGAAGAGTGATACATGCAGTATAATGAGCAACAGAATAATATGGTACAGTAGAACTCAAATAGAAGCAATAATACTTCGGTCATACTCAATTATTAATCACAAATGGACATATAAATAATACAATGCATGAGGAATTCGAATGCCTAAGGTGGCAATTCGAATTAGCCTTCATGGAGTGATCAAAGGATCACTGGAGTGTCATCGGAGCACAACTAGGTGTCCTCATGATCATCGGAGCGCAACTGGAAGTCTTCATCATCATCAGTGGAGTCATCAATGCTCAAGTAACTGTCAACCATCAGTCAAACTAACTCTGGTAGGTGTAACTGAGTGTAACTCAATGTAACTGAGTGTAACTGAGTGTAACTGAGTGTAACTGAATGTAACTGAGTGTAACTGAGTGTAACTGACTGTAACTGAGTGTAACTGAGTGTAACTGAGTGTAACTGAGTGTAACTGAGTGTAACTGAGTGTAACTGAGTGTAACTGAGTGACAATTGGACTGGTAGGTGAAGGAGGGCGAGTTGCTCCCTAAAATCAAGGAAGAAGGGCGCATTAAGCAACTGGAGGGCTAAAACTGAATAGTGAGAAGCTCCTGGGGGCTGGCTAACTGAGGGCTAGGTGCTGGACTGATGACTGGGATGCATGCAAAATGCATGCAAACCCTAGAATGCATGCAAACCCTAAAAGGTGCATGCATGACTGAAAATGTAAATGATCAAAATACTGGTGGGACTAGGATGGAGTATAGGAATATCCTAACACCCCCCCTTAATCCATCCTGGGCCCTGGTAACTAAGACCAAAGGTCACCCAATACAATGAATAATAACAATCAATAAACCAAGGAAGTGGGAAAATTTCATGGGAAACATACCCCCTCCTCAAAAAAATAGACTGTAAGGCACACATAAAAATAAATGAAAGCTCCAAACTCAAGCATGTGTGATGCTTGGTCATATGTCTGGAGGTATCTTCTTCTTGGGAAGAAGTGGATCATGCTCAAAAAGCATGCGCTTGTACTTGCTCTTCAGATCGAATGTGATGAGAACAAATCCAATAGTATTAGAATGATCCTTGAACCTGTGATTCGAATCAGCTGAGGTAGGATCAAATTTTTGAATGTGCATATAGTCCTTTGTCTTCTCCTTCGAACCACCATGGGTGAGATTATGCCAAAAAGAACTATTACATGTTTGCTTGAAATCAAAATCAGATTTAAGACTTTCAAAACAGTTTCTTGAGATCTCCTTTGAACCAGCAAGGGTGAGATCAAAACTATCATATGCATGAGAAATTATCTCAAGCGGGTGGCAATGGCCATATTCTTCAATAACCTTCTGAAAGCATGTGCTAATGATCATATAGTAGTAAATAAGAGATGTTTGCTGAAGAGGAGCGAATGCATTACCTCCAATAGCTGATGTTACCTCCGAAATAATCATGTGATCATGATGCAAACCAACAAACTCTGGTGCAAGAGAGGATTTAGGACCTTCTGCAATATCTAGAGTGTGAACTGGCACAGAAAGAGAAGAAAGTTTGAGCATGAGCGGAGAATCTGCAAGTTCTTTGTCAACAACTTCAATATGAGATGATACTGGTTCATGATTTGAGAGATCATCAAGGGGAGCGAATGCAACATGATCTGAGAGACCATCAGGAGGAGTGAATGCATCATGATCTGAGAGACCATCAAGTGGAGCGAATGCATCAACTTGCTTTCTTTTGAAGGGATTTGGACCAAATCCATCATTCTTTTTGTCGAATCTTTCATCCAGATGAGCCCATAACTCTTTTGGAGTTTCAATATCAAAGATGGTCGGGTACAATATGTAATCAGTCATAGTAAGCTTCATTCTTCCAATGTGCATGTCACCTTTATTCAACCATTTAATCTTCTTTGTAGAGGATTCGAACTCTCTTTCAAAATAGCAATCAAAGAGATCATGGCTCTTCAAATATGCTATCATTCTTGGTTTCCATTCATCATAGTTGAATGGAGAAAGAGGAGTAATTTCTTCTAAATTCATTGAAGTTGTAGAAGACCTGCAAAAACAATATAGAATAACTGCAATTGCTACTGCTGCAAAAATGCAGAAACTGCTGCAACTGCTGAACTCGAAATCTTGGTAATAACCTGCAAAAAACTCTCAAGAATGGAGATAAACAATACTCTCAACATGCTCTGATACCATGTGAAAATCCTCACAGCAGATCTAAGAGATGATGTATCTCACAAGAGAATAATTATGATTAAGCAAGAAAATAGAAGAAGAGTGATACATGCAGTATAATGAGCAACAGAATAATATGGTACAGTAGAACTCAAATAGAAGCAATAATACTTCGGTCATACTCAATTATTAATCACAAATGGACATATAAATAATACAATGCATGAGGAATTCGAATGCCTAAGGTGGCAATTCGAATTAGCCTTCATGGAGTGATCAAAGGATCACTGGAGTGTCATCGGAGCACAACTAGGTGTCCTCATGATCATCGGAGCGCAACTGGAAGTCTTCATCATCATCAGTGGAGTCATCAATGCTCAAGTAACTGTCAACCATCAGTCAAACTAACTCTGGTAGGTGTAACTGAGTGTAACTCAATGTAACTGAGTGTAACTGAGTGTAACTGAGTGTAACTGAATGTAACTGAGTGTAACTGAGTGTAACTGACTGTAACTGAGTGTAACTGAGTGTAACTAAGTGTAACTGAGTGTAACTGAGTGTAACTGAGTGACAATTGGACTGGTAGGTGAAGGAGGGCGAGTTGCTCCCTAAAATCAAGGAAGAAGGGCGCATTAAGCAACTGGAGGGCTAAAACTGAATAGTGAGAAGCTCCTGGGGGCTGGCTAACTGAGGGCTAGGTGCTGGACTGATGACTGGGATGCATGCAAAATGCATGCAAACCCTAGAATGCATGCAAACCCTAAAAGGTGCATGCATGACTGAAAATGTAAATGATCAAAATACTGGTGGGACTAGGATGGAGTATAGGAATATCCTAACAGATATTATTCATTCTCTTGCAGCCATGGAATGCTTATCTATAGGCCTACATTAGTCCATCATTGAATAATCCAATACATCCAAAGAGAGATCATTACAGTGCAATTGGAGATAGTTTTGTGGAGAGAATTACATTTGGAGGAGGTTGTTAATTTCAGTGAATGTGACCTGAGAAGATCATGAATTCCATTGTGCCCTTGATATGAATCTAACAGCTTTGATTTTATCCTTCATTCTGATCCAGTGCATCACTTCTCTTTCTTCTCCACTTCTCATTCTCATTCTCTCAAGTTTTGTAAGATTTTTTATCATTGGAGAACCCTTGAATATTTGATGGTTGAAAGTCCTTTGATTTTATGTTCACAAGCCTCAAATTTGAATTTTGGATCTTAATAAATTCATGTCAAATACGTAACATACTTCAGAATTTAATTTTGTAGTCCTTAGATGCAATTTGGATCAAGCAATTTGAAGACTAGCTCTTTATGCATTTTTTATTGACTAGTTTTACGATTTTTGTAATTCAGAGCTATGCATGAGTCACTTTTCTGATATGATGGTCATTTGTGAATACTGAGACATTATTGAAGCATCCAAAACCATTTCCTTGAGGATTCAAAGACATCTCAAGTTGTTGGGAAGAGTTTGGAAAAACACTAGTTGAGCAGTCCCACATAGCACCCTTGTCTCATTTTCTCCCAAACTCACCTAGAACCTCCCATATTCCCTGTAACTCTTTACCATAATTTAATTAGGAGTTTAAATTATGATATACACCACTTCTTATATTCAATTGTAAGCAACTGATCCTAGTATGCATATGCTAGAGTGCCTAGAAAACCTCAAAGTAGACTTCAGCGACATCTGTTGTTTAATTGTAAATGGCCCCAATACTTTGTGCATAGGAATCAGAAGTTGGCTCTGTTTTTGACATGTTTTATTCTGCACACATTCCCATACATTCGCTATATCCTAAATATCCCAAATTCATAATCCTGGAGTCATTTAATTGTGTACTAGACCATCTCTTTTTGGAGTAGTTTTGTTAACTAGTTTCTGCTTGTCAAAATTGTGTTATAAAGTTTTAAATTTTGCATAATATCAACTCCAACCTGATATGAGATATTACACTCTCCCCTGTTTTTCATTTAAAAAATGCGATGTCCCATGGATTTTGAAGAAAGATGATCTTAATTTGGCAAAATATGTTATTTTGGGCATGAAGGAACCTTCTTTGTACGGGTCTATTGTGTGACACTGCTTCAGTACATCAGACGAAATGTTGTTGGGTTTGAAATCACATGACCATCTCAACCTTCTAAGGGTACATATAATGCCAAAAAAAAATTATTAATATTTATTTATATCTTTTGCCACAAAAGTTAAAATGCACTTAACTTTTTGTGTTTACTTTGTAGTGTCATTATCCATTGTTCGTGCATGGGTGTGTGAATCATGACTTTCCTGATGACCTGCGGTGTGTCATATCTAGACTATATACAGTTGTACACTGGATCACATAAAAGGATATTTAGATCGGTATAATTCCACGGTGGTGTGAAGAGATAGCTGATATTGTTTTTATGTTTGAGAAGGAATTGTCGTCGAGTTTCATGGACTTGCAGATTCATCTTCTAATTCACCTAGTCAATGAGGTTGAATTTGTCGGGGTGGTATCCTATTTCTGGATGTTATTCTTATAGAGTCTCATGAAAAAAGTGAAGGGATTTGTTCGACAAATGGAAAAACCCGAGGGGTTGATGGTGGAGGGGTACATAGTATATGAGTCGTTCTATAATTATGCCAGTGAGTATATCAAGCAAATAAATGACACAACAGGTACATTGATTTGGGATGATCAACGTGAAGAGGAAAGAAGGGAAGGGGAGGTACTGGAAACTAATGGGAAAAGGATTATGATAAATATTAAGTCACATATCTTTCGATCTTCAATTTTCCACATAGTAACTTATATTCACAAAAAACATCAAAATCTATATTTGATCCCATATCTACTGAATGTGGTTTTGTTTCCATGAATACAATAGCAAATTCAAAAATTAATGCAATCAATAAATTCATTCTTTAGAATGCAGAGGAAACACAGTTGTGGGTCGCATTGTATGAAGAGAGGAGGAGTAAATTTTTGAAGTATTTGTAACTTTGGAAGATATTCTTCTATGTATTACACTTGTACTTTATTATATTCATGATGGAGATGTACTATTCCTCCAATCAGAAGTGTCGTCATTTGTATTTGTAAGTGTCGCAAGTGTTGGAAGTGTCACAACTTATATTTGATGGGATATTAGACCACCAGTGTGGGGTTGGCCCTTCTTATGTCATGTGAGTGGGTTATTAGACATCCTTAGGAAGTCGGCTCAGTTAGAATTAAAGGCAAGTTAAGTTGTGTATAAATAGAGAGTGAGTGTGTCTCATTCTATTCACTCACTCATCCAACTCGCATTAGTTGAGAGAGGAGTGTGCACAAGTGGAGGAGGAGTAGTTGTTGGAGTCATCTATCTTTTGGGGATTGATCTTTGTGATCTTTGTATTGGGGCCTATTCTATCTCTTAGGAAGTTGCGGGGTTTTTCACCTTCTTGTTTTTCCCCAAGGAAACTATGTGTCTCTTGTGTTTATGATTGTTATGTTGTGCATGTTATTCTCTTAGTAGGATCCTAGATAATGTTTGAATGAAATTATCGAAAAATTAACATGGTATCAGAGCCGTGCTAAGAAGAAGACATTATGCAGCTATTGAAGCTAGGGATTTTTAATATTTGGGTTTCTCTCCTCAGATCATCAAAGGCAGGAGGCTAGGATGACTCTCCTTGGAAGGGCGTATCTTTCTGTCAAGACAGAATTCAATTCTGAGCACTTTCAATTTTTGGCTCGTCACTGCTGTGAGAAATTAGGGTTTCAGAGAAAGTTGGAATTTTTGGAATCCAAGACCACGGCTGGATGCTCCTTAATAAAATCAAATTTTAGAGACCAAGGTCGAAATTTTTGGTTGGGTAGAACAACGGGCATCATCAAACCCTAGTTCGAGATTTTGATCGGAAAGGTGGAAAATTAGGGTTTCTGCAAAAGTTGAAATTTTTGGAATCTGTGATGATGGATGGATGATCCTCAAAAAAATCGAAGTTTAGAGCACAAGATCGAACTTTTTGGCAGAGTAGAACCTCGGGCATTATCAAACCCTAGTTCAAGATTTTGTCCAGAAGATCCATAAGTTTCAAAGGAAAGTTTGAGGGGTCAAATTTTGCAGATTTCAAAATTGAAGTATACCAGCCTGATCAGCTCAGCAAGGTGCATATTTCTATCCTTTCAGAAGTTTGGAATTCAAAGTTTGAATTTGTAGGGTTTCTCTGACAAACCCTAATCCATCTCTAGATCCAGTTTATAGAAAATCAAGTGGTAAGAGCTAAATCTTTTATTTCCATTTGAGTTTCTCATTAAGATGTCTCACCAAAGCCACCTTGAGGATAAGCTTGAAGGAGCTAACAACTTCCGATCATGGAAGTATAGGATTGGGTTAATCCTAGAAGAGAATGAATTGGACAACTACATAAAAGAAGAGGTTCCAATTCCAGAGGGAGATGAGGATAAGGCTTTGCACAAGAAAAACTTGGTCAAGGCCAAGAGAATCATTGCTGATTCTATAAAAGACAATCTCATACCCCATGTGTCTTCTCTAAAGACACCTAAGGAGATGTTTGACTCCTTAACCAAGTTTTTTGAAGGTAAGAATATAAATCAGAAGATGACTCTGTGGAATCAATTGAAAGGGGTTAAGTTCCAGAATGGAGAGACCATCCAATCCTACTTTACTAAGGTCTCTCAAATCAAGGAACAACTCAGAGCAATGGATGAAGTAGTGGAGAATGTAAAAAATGTCATGACCACATTGAATGGCCTACCTAGGTCATGGGACTCCTTCATCCAATGTATATGTGCAAGAAAGAAGTTGATCTCCTTCAGTAGACTATGGGAGGAATGTTCACAAGAAGAAGCTAGGCTTGTAGCTCGAGAAGAAAAGATGGGAAGTGAATACCAAGCTCTCATAGCTCACACCAAGAGAAGTAAGCCCAAGAGGGAACAATCTCATCAAAAGAAATATTCTCACCACCATCAAAGAGATAAGAAAGATCTGAGATGCTCCACATGTAATGAGAAGGGACACTTTGTTGCAGATTGTCCCAAGAACAAAAAGGGATTTAACAACAACAAGAAGAGATATCATCCTCATGCTGTTGAGGATGATGAACCTCCCAGGAAGAAGACTAAGGTAGAAAGTGAAGACTCTTCAAGTGATAATGAATATGTTCTAATATCTGCTCTCACTAGTACTGTTACACATGGGTGTAATGATTGGCTTATTGATAGTGGGGATTCTAAACATATGATGGGATTCAAATAATCTCTTATGGACCTATCTGAACATGAGTCACCTCATAAGGTAAAACTTGGGGATGACTATCAATACCCTATAAAAGGAAGTGGTGAAGCCTCCTACAAGTTAGACTCTGGGAAGTCTTTGAAAATGCAAGATGTTCTATATGTACCTAGACTTAAGAAGAACCTTCTCTCTATATCATATTTGGATGCAAAAGGGATGAGAGTTGCATTTGTGGATGGACAAGTACTTATGTGGCCAAAAGGTAATACCATAGATGATGCAGTAGTGATTGGAGAGAAAGAGGGAGGATTGTACAAATTGAAGGGACAACCTGAACATTCCATGGTACATGAATCCATGGAACCAAGTGATCTTTGGCATAGAAGGATTGCTCATGTGCACTATAGGGCACTACCAATTGCAAGCAAAGCAGTAAAAGGTCTTCATGAAATCCAGTCAAAGCATGAAGGTTTTTTTAAAGGATGTGCAAAAGGAAAGAACACAAAGAAGGATTTTCCAAGTAGTGAAAGAAAAGCAAAAGGAATCTTGGAGATTATCCACTCTGATGTATGCAGACCAATGTCATCTAGTTCTCTGAGTGGGTATGTATATTTTGTTTCTTTCATTGATGATTTCTCTAGGAAGACTTGGGTTTATTTCTTGAAGAACAAAGATGAAGTGTTTGATAAGTTCAAGGAATTCAAAGCCTTGATAGGAAATCAAATTGATAAGAAGATCAATATATTTAGATCTGACAATGGCATAGAATCCACTTCAGGGGACTTCAAGAAGTTATGCAATGATTCAAGGATTAAGAGGGAGTTAACCACTCTTTACAATCCACAACAAAATGGGGTTGTAGAAAGGAAGAATAGAACAATCATAGAAGCAGCACGGGAAATGCTTCATGACCAAGATCTACCCATGCACCTGTGGGTAGAAGAAACAAGAATATGTAAAAAACAAAACACCACACAAGATACTTGACAATAAGACACCAGAAGAAGTCTTCTCTCGTAAGAGACCAGAACTTATCCATCTCAGAATATTTGGCTTTCCATTATATACACATGTTCCAAAAGAAAAGAGGACAAAGTTAGATCCCTCAGGAAAGAAGGGTATATTTGTGGGGTACAGTGAAATCTTGAAGGCTTAAAAAATCTACTTTCCAGGGTTCAAGAAGATTGACATCAGCAGGGATGTGACTTTTGATGAAAACTCAATATACATCAAATCAAGGAAAGCACCTATTGAAGACTATGAAGAACCAAGGATGCCCAAAACTCAAGACACCACCATGAATGAAGCAATACTAGAAGTGGATCGTGAAATAGAAGATCCACAAGAACCTGTAGATCCACCACGCGAGGAGAAATATCATAAGAGGAAACCTGCATGGGCTATAGAGATCATCCAAGATGCAGAAAGGTATGGTATTCCAGAGGAGGAACACAGAGAAAGGAAAATGACAAGATCACACACCAGCTATGTTGCCTTACTTTGTGACATTATGAACAAAGAACATTCCAGTTATGAAGAAGCAACGGAAGAAAGAATGGAAGGATTCCATGGTCGAGGAATACCAGTTGATCATTAAAAATGATGTTTGAGATGTGGTCCCAAGACTAGAAGGGAAGTATGTTGTGACTTCCAAGTGGATCTACAAGATCAAGCATGCTATGGATGGCAGCATAGAGAAATACAAGGCAAGGTTTGTGGCTCATGGCTTCTCCTAGAAAGAGGGGATAGATTATGAAGAGACGTTTGCACCTGTATCCAGATACACTTCCATCAGAACAGTACTTTCCTTGGCTACAGTGATGAAATGGAAGATACACCAGATGGATATCAGGACAGCTTCCTTGAATGGTGTAGTCAGAGAGAAAGTGTATGTGGAGCAGCCACTCGGTTTTGAGACACATGACAGGGATTCATATGTGTGCAGATTGAAGAAATCCTTGTATTGCTTGAAGCAAGAACCTAGGACATGGTACGGCAGGATAGACAACTTCCTGTCGAGTTTGGGATTTACCAAGAGTAAAGAGGATTCCAACCTTTACTACAAGTTTGAGGAAGGAAATCCAGTGATACTCCTATTATATGTGGATGACCTGTTTGTGACAGGTGAGGATATATTGATTTCCGACATGAAGAAAAAGCTTGCTTCCGAGTTCAAAATGAAGGACTTGGGAATTCTGCATTACTTTCTAGGTATGGAGGTGTGGCAGAGTGCAGATGGAATATTCCTTGGACAAGGGAAGTATGCAGTAGAGATCTTGAAGCGGTTTGGGATGATGGACTACAAGGCTATGGCCACACATATGGCATCGAACCTGAATCTATTGAGTGATGCTTCATCAGAGTCGGTTGGTGCCACGATGTATCATTAGATGATTGGGTCCTTGATGTACCTGATGAACACGAGACCAAATATTTGCTTTGCGGTTAACACCTTGAGCCAGTTTCTGATAGATCACATGTTCACCTCATTGTTGTAAAGCATATTCTGAGGTACCTGAAGGGTACAATTGATTATGGGCTCAAGTATGATGCGAATCAAAATTTTGACTTGGAGGGTTATGTTGATTCAGGTTGGGCAGGCAGTGTTGCAGATAGAAATAGCACTTTGGGGTGCTACTTTAGTATAGGATCAGGTGTGATCTCTTGGTTTAGCAGGAAGCAATCCTGCATAGCACTGAGTACAACCGAAGCAGAGTATGTTGCAACTTGTTCGTCTAGTTGTGAGGCAGTATGGCTAAGGAAGCTACTGTTTGATTTATTTGATCTACAGTTGGATGCTACCTGTATCTATTGTGACAACCAGAGTTGTGTGAAGTTGTCAGAAAACCCATATCAAATATTACTATATCAGGGATATGGTGCAGAGAGGAGCAGTGAAGCTCCAGTATGTTGTGATAGATGAGCAGATTGTAGATGTGTTGACCAAACCACTAGCTAGAGTGAAGCTCGAGTACTTGAGAGAGAGGCTTGGTGTTCCTCAGATAGAAGATACTTCAAGGAAGAAGTGATGGGACACATTTGGAGGAGCCATTCCAAGCATGGTAGTAGGAGGATCCTTCCCATGGCTATGGATGTAAGAGTTGTGTGAAAAGCATGAAGACGATGCTCCAGTTACTACTGTGTATGATGATCAGGATGAGCATGTGTGATGAGCATCAGGAAGATGATCCAGATGATATGCATCAGGACGATGATGTGATGATGATCAGGTTGATCATGCGATGATGATGTGCATCCGGATGATGTACTGTATGATGATGATTAGTATGATCCTGAGCATCAGGATGATTCTTTGTGCGAGGATGATCAGGTTGATCTTGATTATTAGTATGGTACTCTGTGGCCATGGACATGTTGTGCAAGGTAGCATGTAATACGTCCTGCAGATCCGGACAGGTTGTGCTAGTCACGTAAAAGGCCTTGGATGCTCTTTAGAGATCTTGTTGGGCAAGACAATCATTTAATATTTTTCTAGACCACATGTAATATGTCCCGGAGATCCGGAAAGGTTGTGCTAGTCACGTAAAGGCCTTAGATGCTCTTTAGATATCTTGCTGGGCAAGACACTCTTTTAAGGTTTTGTGGGGACCACATGTAATACGTCCTCGAGATCCGGATAGGTTGTGCTAGTCACGTAAAAGGCCTCAGATTCTCTTTAGAGATCTTGCTAGGAAAGACACTGTTTTAAGGTTTTATGGAGATCACATGTAATCAGTCCTAGAGATCTGGACAGGTTGTGCTAGTCACGTAAAAGGCCTCAGATGCTCTTTAGAGATCTTGCTAGGTAAGACACTCTTTTAAGGTTTTGTGAAGGTCACATGTAAAAGATCCCAAGAGATCCGATAGGTTGAGTTGTGTACTCGTAAAAGTCCTGGGATGCTCTTTCGAGGTTTTGTTGATGTACGTAATCAGTCCTAAGGATTCCACAGGATTGCCAACTCGCAGAGATGATGAAGACCTACAGGAGGCTAGGCCTACAACCAACATGAAAAAGGGATGGCTCTGTAGAACTTCCTATGACGATAAGAATTGAGAGATAGCCCAGTGATCGAGATGACAAGTACAACAATAGTAATGATGATGCTCCATGATCCAGTGGCGGTGATTCAGCTCCAAAATTGAAGACTTGTGGCGATATGTATTGATGACCCATGTCTAGAGAATACCTTCCTAGTTAAGAGGGAGTGTTGATGTATTTGTAACTTCGTAAGATATTCTTTTATGTATTACACTTGTACTTTATTATATTCATGATGGAGATGTATTATTCCTCCAATCAGAAGTGTCCTCATTTGTATTTGTAAGTGTCGCAACTGTTGCAAGTGTCACAACTTATATTTGATGTGTTATTAGACAACCAGTGTGGGGTCGACCCTTCTTATGTCATGTGAGTAGGTTATTAGACTTCCTTAGGAAGTCGACCCAACTAGAATTAAAGGTAGGTTAAGTTGTGCATAAATAAAGAGTGAGTGTGTCTCGTTCTATTCACTCACTCATCCAACTCGCATTAGTTGAGAGAGGAGTGCACATAAGTGGAGGAGGAGTAGCTGTTGGAGTCATCTATCTTTTGGGGATTGCTCTTTGTGATCTTTGTATTGGGGCTTATTCTATCTCTGAGGAAGTTGCGGGGTTTTTCACCTTCTTGGTTTTCCTCGAGGAAACTCTGTGTCTCTTGTGTTTATGATTGTTATGCTGTGCATGTTATTCTATTAGTAGGATCCTAGATAATGTTTGAATGAAATTATTAAAAATTTAACATAAATGGGACATTAACAACAAAGAATTCAGGCAGTTGCATGGTAGAATCATGCCTTTTCCAGATCATTTAAAAGAAAATATGCCAATGATTTTTCCCAATAGTTCGGCTCCAGGCCAATTCAGAGAGAAATATGGTGCATCCGGTCATTACCCTCCTGAAGAGGAGGATGCACTAAACATTGGGATCGACTGCAACAACTCAGTAATAAAATATTTATGTACATAATTTCTAACTTTATAATGCAACTTTGAATTATAACATTTATGTTTAATATATTAATGGTTGGGTTAATAGACATTTGACATCATCATTTGTTAACTTTTAATACAGGTGCATTCGTTCCCATCTATGTGGGATTAGGGACATCATTTTCGCACTGAGGATGCTGATAATGGGCATGTTACACGAGACTGTGGAGTGGAAGTCAAGTTCAACCAATCTAGTCGTGCTAGCCACCGAGATTGAAACTTGGTAGGAGAGATGTTGGGTTATGTCGGAAAGATACAAGAGATCATTCAAGTGGATCTTTCCAATGTGTTATTTTTAGGTTCAAGTGGTGGGACACATTCGACATGAATAATGTAAAGGATTATCGTTATAGTGGGTTGATATATATCAGCTCTAGAAAGATGCGGGATTAAAGTAAGGAGCCTTATGTTTTCCCAAAACATTTCAACCAAGTGTTCTTTCACCCTGATGTGTTGGAGAGAGATTAGTGGTTCATATTAAGACATGACCCTATATCTAAACATGTTTATAAGAACAACAATGCTATCATGCCAACCGAGGAATATAATGAGGGTGATGGCAACAGAGAGTGATATGTGAATGTTTGATTTTGTCATTTACAGATTGAGATATCATTTTGTTACTGCTATCTTTGATTGTCTAATTATATTGATTATTTTTCATTGTATGACGGTGGAAATGGAAAGTTGATTATTGGATGTAGTATTTAAACAATTTCATTTGGTTAAGAACTAATTATATGATGTGAAATATGGTTTATGTCTATCAAATAATTTATGATTGTATAGAATGATGATATGTCATTGTCCAAATTACTCATATTATATTTTCTATATACATATATATACACCATAAAAACAACTTACATGATTCAATTTTATTTTTGTGAACACAAAGGCTAACATATTTATTAATTCTTGACTTGAAGGTGGTCTGAAATTTCTATATTGATATTTCAGTGCTTGTATTTAATGATGTTTTTGTTATAAATAATGTTAAGAATTATAATTGCATTATTAATTTATGACATGTCGTCTATTCGAATGTAATGTTTTTTTTTCATTATATGATTCAATTAAATTGAATTTTTGTTATAATGTAATGCTTTTCAATGTTTTTATTGTATTTAAAATGTTAACTCCAACATAGAAAATGACACATTTGTAACCTTGATGGAGATTGAAAATTCAGTAATTTTTTTAGTAGTGATGAGCTCTAAAATGACTAAATTTATGCCTTGATAACAGTGAAATTTACAAGAAAATTTAAGGGGCTCTCTAATTTCTCCATGAATATTTGAATGTTTGTAATTCATGATGTTTTTGTTATAAATAATGCGAAGAATTATAATTGCATTAATTTATGACATATATGTTAGAATGTAATGGTTTTTTATTATATGATTCGGTTAAATTGAATTTTTGTTATAATGTAATTTTTTTCGATTTCTTGATTGTATTTATAATGTTAACTCCAACATAGAAAATGACACGTTTGCTACTTCTATGGAGAATGAAAATCCAACAATTTTTTTACTAGTGTTGAACTCTACAATGACTTCATTTATGGCCTTAATAACAATGAAATGTACAACAAA
This sequence comes from Larix kaempferi, assembly GCA_027924585.1. Classification (NCBI taxonomy): domain Eukaryota; kingdom Viridiplantae; phylum Streptophyta; class Pinopsida; order Pinales; family Pinaceae; genus Larix; species Larix kaempferi. Next base: position 12,543,688 of record BSBM01001051.1, on the reverse strand, counting down.
TTTTAAGGTGCTCTCTGATTTCTCAATTAATATTTGAATGCTTGTATTTCTTGATGTTTTTTGTTATAAATAATGCTAAGAATAATTGCATTAATTTATGACATTTATGTTACAATGTAATGTTTTCTTTATTATATGATTCAATTAAATTGAATTTTTGTTATAATGTAATGTTTTTGGATTTTTTGATTGTATTTATAATGTTATCTCCAACATAGAAAATGACACATTTGAAACCTTGGTGGAGATTGTAAATCCAACAATTTTTTTACTAGTGTTCTCGACCTCTACAATGACTTAATTTATGGCCTTCATAAAAATGAAATTTATAACAAAATTTAATCTGCTCTCTAATTTCTACATGATCAATATTTGAATGTTTGTATTCCATGATGTTTTTGTCATAAATAATGCTAAGCATTATAAGTGCAAATGATTGCAAATGTTTTCTGAATGAGAATAAGAGATAAAAAATGGCTTGAAGATCATCAAATCAACTTAATGGTTAATAATAATAATATATTGGAGAATGCAATTTGTGGCTTTACATTAGTTGAGAGAAAAAGGGCGTTCTTTTAATTAACTAGATTTGTTTTTGTTCCTATTAAAGATTTGATATTTGATATTTGTCATTGTAAATTGATTTATTGTCAACAAATTAAAAATCTAGAATGATACATTGATAGGTCATATTCATGTTCTTATAATTTAGATTTTTTTTTGTGATGTTCATAAACATGATACTATGACAAATTATGCAACCAACATAAATCATATAGCTAGTTGTCACAACTTCATCCATTATCAATACAAAATTCTTCAACATATTTAATTTAATGATATTTTTGCAATTATATTATGTAAACATAAACATATCATCATTAATGTCATTGTCACCATCTGAAAAACATAAAAATAAACACCAGCGTACCATCATTAACATAAAACTAATAAAAATAAGCATGAATGTACTATCATAAACATTACCTTACTGCATATTCATCTAACATATACATCTTATATATTTAAACATCATCTAATACACATATGATCTAACAATAACATGTAACAAAACACAAGTTCTGGTTTCTAACATAATGAACATCATCGAACCTAACCTAACATACACATCATGACCATCAACATATAAATAAACATCAACATAATCATCAACATCAACATCTACAAAATGGAAAATGACACATAAGATATATATATATATATATATATATAATAGCATCAAAATGATAGTAAATGTCAGATATACATGTCTATTCCACCCTCAGAACCATATCATCATCACTATCTGTCGACCCATCAGATGTATCTACACCTCCAGTGGTAGAGCTAGAGGCATGATTAGTACCTCTGCAAGGAAATAAAATATCATATAGATAAGTAAGAAAGACACGATCTCTAGGAATATGGATCATCCCACACAATCTGAGCATCCTCTCCACAACTGAGGGGACAAGTGGATGAGGATCATGGGGTGCTGATGGATCAATAGAGGTTGGTCAGTCAAATAGGTATAACGTATCAGATTTTGGATCCGTCGAAGGATGGGGATGTGGAGGAGATGATGAAGGAGGTGATGGATCAATATAGGCTGGTCGATCAGATAGGTATAAAATATCTGATGTTGGATCCGTCGAAGGAGAGGGAGGTGGAGGAGATGATGAAAGAGGGTATGTAGGTGGAGGACATGGTGGAGGAGGGGGTGGATGAGATGTCGAAGGTGGAGGAGTAGGAGGTGGAGGCCAATGAGGATGTGTAGTGGATGTGGAGGATCCCCTACTATTCAAAGAAGCTGATGGAGAAGGAGGTGTACTAGGAGGCCGAGGATCTCTTCCATCATCAGACGATGAGCTACCATGAGGGATGGAATCCAAAAGAATGAAAGCACCAACAATGTGCTACATCAAGCTGCTGATATCAAGAGAAAGCATCCTCCATAGCTCAACATATTTGTCCCGAATTTGAATATCCCTAACAGGAACAGGATTAAACTGTCGATATGCTAATAATATGGCCATCCTATTTGCAATATCCTATATGAACCTCTGCTCAGGCCTTCGTTGAATTCCAAGTCTGGCTAGATGAGGCACCTCCGGCTGATCTTGCATCTGTATGTCCTTATCCTCATCAACATGCAGTGGAGGATGCCCCACATCAACATCAAATGTGCAAATATCTATAAAATATATAGTACAGAATAATAATTCAACAATTTCATTAAACATGAATTTAATATAAAAATATAAAACATATTTCATTTGCAATAAGTATAACAAGAACAAAATGAAAATAGATTAAATTAAATATTATGCTAAATTTACCCCTATGATCAAGTGGCTTGCCCTGGGTGAAGAAAATGTTGGCACATCCTCTCCAATCCAACCCCACATATGGATATGCAACCATATCCAATCGAAGCTGGTCCTCGTCACCTAACATGTCAAGCACATCAACAGAGATCCTCGCAGGAAAGTCTGGTTTCCCCCTCTTGGGAATCATCTACCCCCACATGTGAATATGCACATTTGTCATCAAAATAGGAGGGTATCGGTCAAAATATCATGCTATTCAACATAAATATCTCAAAATATAGACAAAAAAAATATGAACCAAGGGGGAAGTTCCCCCTCCCTCCAATACACACACGCCATCAATTGAGAGCATAAATAAACTATCATAAACAAATAGCAGACCACCTAATGCATCTAGGTGCTTTCACTAAAGAATCAACATAATATAATAAAGGGTATCTAATGCGTCACCCATAAGTGGTGTAATGGGCGATAGTCATCACCAAAAAATAGATGCACCTCACACCCTCTCTACGAAAAGCAGCAATGGAAACATACCTACCGCTAACGTGAAATTGAGAAGGATAGAGGATGTTGTGATCAACATATATTTGAACATATACCAGCTGAGTCACTGCTACAGCTCCAGATGGAACCTTGGGGAATTGAGGAAGGTCCTCACCTCTCCTACAGAGCCCGATGATAAAGTAAATGTCCTACTCAGTGGGATGGAACCACTCTTTGGGACCAACTCGAAAGGCCTGCCTAAAATGATCCGAACATGCTATCAATTGGGTCAGCAACATACTGTTCCCCTTGAGTGATGTTTCCTCCTCATATAAATTGAGGATTCCAACAAATATCAAGAGGTGTCTGGTCTAAGGTGTAATGGGACGAGGGTATAAATCCCTCTCCCTCTCCCTAGCCTCCCACTCTCTGCGGAAGTTGTATTGATCTACCTGTCCCTCGCGCTACTACTGTGCCTTGCAACAATCACGTCTCTGCTTCAAATATAATATAAATTTGTCTCATAATCATACATATAAAAGAATTATAACAAGATTATATCTATCAAAATCAAATATTAATTTTTTTTGCAAAAAAGAAAACTCGTGCGCCATAAATATTCAAAATGCACCACTAGTTGTGCACTTATATATTGGAGGTACCAATAGGTGGTCCTCTACAATATATAAGTTGCATCGCAAGTTATATATACAAAAATAAAAAATTCTTTTGGATGGTTGTTAACACCCAAAAAGTGCTCACTAGCTCATTCCCTTATTCACATGACCCATTTGTCCACTTTTCCACCATTTGAGCCTCTAAAGGCATCAAAAGGTCACCAGAAAGACCATAATACACCTTTTTTTCCCTCAAAATATATATTTTTCCTCAAAAAACACAAAAACCCCTAAAAAAGGGTCCAAAATTCCAAAAAAATATTAAAAGGGAATAAAAATATTAAAAATATTCGAAAAAGAAAAAAGAGGGAAAAAGAGACCTAAACCATGTTGGTTAATACCATTGGTTTCTTCAAAACCATAATGGTATTCCCCATCACCAAAAAATATAAAAAGGTGATAGGGTATCCTCACTATCAATCCATCCATCATCCTATCCTCATGCTATCAAAATTTGTCTTGAGTTCTTTGACCATTGTAGCAATCTTGAAGAAGAGACCATTGGAGCCTAGAGCATCTTAACCTTGGAGCTGCTCAACACCAAACGTCCTCACCATTTGACGTATTATAATACAAAAACACCATTCTTTGTTACATTTCTTGTTCTTTCTGTTAATCATTTCAAATTTATTTTTATATGCACATGTTAGATTCAAATTAATTTATAGTTGTATTTGATTTCAATTTGAAGACTACTACTACAAGTTAGTAGGTGCATCCCTATACGAGTCTCAACGATGCGATCAAGGTGTTGAAGTCGAGCATGTGAGAAAAAATAATTTGGAGAGGCACTGAGGACTCCTTTCGAAATGATTCGTAGGCACTCATCATAAATGGTGATGATTCCAAGGCACATGGACCTCTAGGTCTATCCTCTGGAATAAATTTGGTTGGCATCGACAGAGGGAGACCAGCAACCTATAAGGTAATGATGTTTCCTTGATAGGAGTGCAAGGTGTACAACCGAAGTGTGGTAGTACTGATGGTAGGATTGACATATTGTGGGGATGGGAAATAACTGGGGTCATAGAGTGGGAGGACTCAAACTTCCTTTGTTCAGAGCATGATGACATGGTTGACCTGGCAGTGTAGGAAACTAACTTGTAGGTGCGGGGATCATAGCTTTAAGGACTGAAGGGTATGTATTGTAGATTGGAGTGAGTCTGGGGGGACAAGCTGATGGATGCTGTAGAGGGACTCTCAGGGTGACATACTGCAGAATACTGTGAACAAAGGCGACCAAAATGGGAAAGCTTCCATATGAGTAGACATGATCTGTTGTGGTGCCAAGAAGCACCATTGGGTCCTTCTTCGTAGTTTTAATGAGCTCCAAGAAGGGATAAAAGTGTGCTCTGAAATGGTATTGTTCTGTGGATTTTGTGAGCCCAGGACTGTTCGTGCTTGTGAGTGTTTTCATTTTTAGGGATTCTAAAAACAATAAGAAGACTCTGCAGTGGTGGTGGAGTACCATCCTGTGGATTTATACGATCCCAAGATGGTGATTGCTCATGGTTTCTTTCATTTTTTGAGAGTCTGAAAGCGATAAGTAGACTCCATTGGTGTTCTTCTTCGTAAGTTAGTCTCCAAGGCCTGAAAAAACATAAAATGATGCAAATGGAGAACTCTTCTAGCCGATGTGACTAGAGTATTCCTTTTTCGTAATTAGTCTACAAGGTCCGGAAAAGGGGTAAACTTATACCAGGTAGACTCCCTTTCAAATAATTTTAGTGAGCATGAAAGGAAGCAAGGTTTCTCGGCAATCTTTTCATTGTTTTAGGAGTCAGAAAAGAGCTTAACAGAAACTCCCTAAGTGCCTTTTTCGTAAAGGAATTGCTCGGCCCGAAAAAGGGATAAAATTATACTAAACAAAAAGGTATTGGTGAGAGCGAGGAATGATCTCGAGCATCATCATGAGCATGGAAAACTGAATCCGGTGACATGAAGATCATAAAAAATGGGCAACGATCGATGTGGCACGTGAACAGAGGTGATGAGTGGCATTTTGAAAAAATGCCCAAAAATGATGGGGGTGAGAGCGAGAAATGGTTCAAGCATCATCACGAGTGCGAAAAACTGAATCCGGCAATATAAGACTTGTCAAAAACGGACGACGGCCGATGTGGCATGCAAACCGAGGCGACGAGGGGGCATGTAAAAAATGCCCGAAAAATCTAGGCGTGAGAGCGAGAAATGATCTCAAGCATTGTCACAAGCGCGGAAAACTGAATCCGATGGTATAAAAATCGCCAATAAACTGACAACAGCCGATGTGGCATGCAAATTGAGGTGCCGAGGGGCATGGAAAAAATGCCTGAAATTTTTTGGTGAGAGCGATAAATGATCTCAAGCATCATCACGGGCATGGAAATATGAATCCAGGGTGCAAATGGTGCGAAAAATGGAGGTCATAAGGACTCCAGAATGGTCAAAGGAAATAACTAGGTTAAAAAATGGCTACAAATAAAGGTGAGCCCACCAAGCCAAGGATGCAGTGGTGGGGAGAAATGATGACCTGTGGGGGAAGAATACTAGGTGTACCAAATCAAATAAAAAATACAAGTGATATGTGACCTCAAAAATGATTGAGATCACGCATGTGAAAAAGTGAGCAGGGTTAATGACCTGCCCCCATGCTATGTGCATGGGGTTTATAATTGTGGATCACATATGTGTTGGTTTGAACAATGGGGTCATTGACATAATGAGATAGATATGATGGGGAAGGTTCAAAATGATTGATCATGCCCCCTATCCTAGGGTTGAGGTAATCTATTATGCCCCCTAACTTAGAGGTGTCAATGTGGTGCAGATGTTGTCTCAGAGAGGGATCAATAGGGTATTGAGCAACTGTTGGCGGGGGGTTATACCATGAGGCTATGGGCCATGGTGGCATACTAAAGTGATGATATGATGATGGGGGATTCTCCCAGTTCCTCAACGAGAATCACGATGATGATGAGTAGGCAAGATTTTGGGCTTGCCCCCATGCTATGGACATGTGGTTTCCTCTTTGATTTGAAAAGGTTGAATATGTGGTTTGGAGGGATCAATGGAAGGCGTTGACCAGAAAAAGGGGTCTCCATTGGAAACCATGTAAATTGTGTTAATATATTATGAGGAGGAAGATGGTGGGGGATGAATTTCCTCAATGAGAAGAGGGGATATCTCTATGTGGGCATTATTAGATTCGTATAGTGCTGCTCTATAATCTAGGAGATTGGGGCAGTGATGTGAATAATGGCCGTAGATTCCGCATATTGCACAAGGATGGTTTGTGCGCAATGATTTATCACGAGGTTGATGCGGTAATTCTAATTTGACAACTGGAACGTTGATGTCATCATCCAACATACTCATGTGTTCTTGAAGTGTTGGTAGTTGTGGACACAGATGGGTGGCGTGGCCAATATCGTCACACAAGGAGCACTTAGGGAGTACACGGGTTGGGGGATTCTTGGCTACTTTGGGAGTCACTGGGGGGGTGCGAGTTGTGGGTGCAGTGTTGTAGGTTTGTGGACCTCTGTTCCCAGTGTGGCGGGATTGAGGGGGGACATAACTAGATGTCGATGTAGTGTCCCCTGTTGGATTTGATCGGTTTTGGTGGTTGGGGCCACCAGGTGGTGGGCAATTCTAGGGGTTTGGTATGCCAGGTGGTGGGCAATTCTAGGGGTTTGGTATGCCAGGTGGTGGATGGTTCGACATATTCATAGGTTGTACCGGTTGTAGGACAATGGTTGGAGTCGATGGGGGAGTTGGGGTAGGTAAGTACCATACAAGTATTCCTAATGTTAAACCTGGAAGGTTGAGTGTAGCCATTACTGGCGTACTAACAACTCCTGAGAATGGGAACAAGAACGGGATTGTGTGAATCGGTGTTGTTCCGATATGACTAGGCACAATGGGTGCTTGTGGCGGTGGTTGAGGTTGTTGACGATGTTGTTTTTCATTATGTGATAAGGTGAACAAATCGGATACTGTAGTTACCTGGAGAGGAGGTGGGATTGACGGGAAAGTGGTGGTCAAGGGGGTATCTGAATATATCCCGGGTCCGACTCAGGAGACGAACAATGTTGGTGCACTAAGAATGGGTTGTTCGATCATGGGAAGAACATTTTCTGGTGCTGTGGGGGCATTGGGATCATAGTATGTAATCTGGTCAATTTTGATTACGCGTCCTTCATGGGGGAACATCATGATGTGGAAAACTGAAGAAGCGACAGCTTTCATTTTATACATGTAGCTTCGTCCCAGAAGGAGATTGTAATCAAGTTGGGCCTTAATGACCTCTATATCTATAAGAACCAATTTTCCCCCAAGTTGTATGGGTATTTTCACTAGCAATCCTTGAGGTTGAGCTGCACGGACATCGTATGCTCGTAATGCGGTAGTGGACGGTTGTAGTGTTGGAGATCCAAGTTTTTTCCATATGAAAGTCGACATGACACACGTAGAGGCCCCTTCATTGATTATGCATCGATGGAAAACGAGGTTGCGAATGGAGACTGAAACTTGAAAAGATAGAGATGCAGGCATGCAAGGTTCAGCTTGTTCTAAGTCGAAACCCATCATGTTAGAGTCGTTAGGATCTATGGCACCAATGGCAGATAACAACAACTTTCTCTGTGCAAGACAATTTTTTAAGATTTCGAGAGCGGACATAGCAGTGGGGGACTGAGCTAAATCCTCTACAATGTTGTAGTTGGAAGTTGCACAAGCGTTTGGGTTATTGTTAATCCATCTCAAAGGGAAACGGGGTGCTTTGGGGCCTCCGTCCATGGGCATAGTGGGTATGCGAAGTTTTTGATTAGTTGGGAGAGTACTCAATGATGGGTCGGTAGGTGTGGTCTCTGGGGTGGATCCATATTGATTGCGATGGGTTTGAAGATTGACATCATTTGATGACATCATGAGCAAATGGTGAGTGTTGGACTCTGCATGCTGGTAGTCAGCTGCTGTGTAAGTGATTTGTTGTTGCATTGCGGCGGATCCTTGAGGGGGATCATTTGGACGAGTGTTGACCATGCCTTGGTTAGGTAAGGGATTTTGCAATATCATGGGTTATTGTTGAGGGGGGGGTGCTGGTTGTGTAGCATGTCCGTGCTATTGGGCGTCGTCAGTCCAGAGTTGACACGCTCGATCTAAATGGGGGCAATTATGTGTGTAATGTCCTTAGAATCCACATATGGAACATGGATGGTTTGATCTAAAGTTATTATTTTTAGCCTGTTTTGGTGGGTGGTTAGGATTTTGGTTGGGGGGAGCAGGATTATTGTTGTTTGGAGGATTAGGTGGTGGTGCACCTTGGTTATGTTGCTGGTTGTTTCCGCAGTTACGTCATCTTCCGCAGTTTTTTTGACCTCCTTGGTTACGCTGATGGTTTTGGTTTGGAGGTTGGTTTTGCTATGCGTACACATGCCCTTGGGCAGTAGGTGGGTTTTGAGGTCGTGCAGGATTTGGAGTAGGTTGCGGTGGGTAGTAAACAGGAGGGTTCTGTGGTGGCCCTGGTGTTCGTTGCGGTTGTGGGTAACCATGAGCTGCTGGAAGTGTTGGAGCAAGAGGTGCTGCCTATTGGGGATAATAAGCCGCTTGGGCTTGTGGCTGGATCGGAGTTTGGTGGGCCGGTCGGTTGTAATATGGAGCTGGCACATAAGCTGGAGGTGCATGCCCATAACATTGTGGTGGACACAAAGGTCCATGGATGTGATGGGTGTGTGTTACGGGAGCATACGAAGTTGTAGCCCAGAATTGGATGAAGCCCTAGACAGGTCTGGGGTGTTGTTTGTACTCATCATGGTAAAAGGTTTGTTTTTCACCGTAACCTGGCCGATAATACCATCGATGGCATGGGATGCCCCTGGCACGTCATGGTGGGATGGATCGCTGCGTGGGGCGTTAGGTAAAATAGTGTATAGGTATCTTGACTGGGCATATATGAGGTCAAATTTTTGAGCTTTTAAGATAGCTTCTTCTTCTTACTGGGGTCATTCAGAAGCTACATCTTTGGCTATGAGGGGGAGGAGTGATTTGAGAAACCAGTCCAAAAAGATCCGGTCGTCAAGTTTTATCTTGTAGAGGCTACGACACTTACGCCACTCATGGATATGATCAGTGATGTGTGTAGCGGTGTTCTGTCTACAAGACAAAGTATTTCAACTCCTGCATCATAGCGTACAGGTAGTTGGAAAAACTGGAGGAAAGTTGAGGCGAGGGACGTAAATGTGTTTTGGGTCCCATGTGGTTGCTCAATGTACCACTTGGCTGCAGAGCCAATGAACTTTCATTGTAACAGTCTCAGTCTAATGGAATCATCTACTATGGAGTTAGAGGAACACCATAGGTGAAATGACATGATGTGGTTCTGGTGATCTTCCCCAACTTTTCCTTCAAATTTCGGGATATCTCAGGGAAGCTTGGTGGGCATGGGTGGCCACATAGGGTTGTGTCTAATAGGATCGTTGGTTAACCTAGCTAGGTCTGGTAAGTTCAGACTAGCCATGTATGGTAGACTGGCAGATGGGTGAGGCGTGGTGACTGGGACATAACCATTAAAGGTAGCATTATGTAATGGTCCAGTACCCCCTAAGGGTATGCTAGGTAAGGAAGGGATGTGTCCTCCAACCGATGTGGTGTGGGAAGGTCCTGTGCTCCCAAGTGCAACATGGGTTGCAGAGGAGGTAGGAATGGTTCCAGGAATCCTTGGGATCTGGGTTGTGGTAATGAGAGGGGGTGTGACCCCTATGTTGGGCATACCCATAATAGGTGGTGGTCCTATGTTGGGCATGCCTAAAGGGGGGATGGCCCCTATATTAGGCATGCCTAAAGGGGTTGTGGTTACCGTGGGTGGCACAGTAGTAGTAGGGTTTGTTGATGTATCTCAAATAGCAATGGTGAAAAGGGGGTCGTATTGTGATCCATCCATGGGGTTGGTTGGTGATGTCTCAGTAGGGTGTTCGGAATCAGCCTCAGAATCTGATGTGAAATGAGGTGCGTCAGAATCGGGTGATTGTGTTCTATGCCGATGACATGTCGATTCAAGGGATAATGCTCTACGTCTGTGACGCGTAGAGTCAAGTGTACCGAACTAAGCGGGTTCACCCTGAAAATGGCGGGATCGTCTTAAATTCTCAATGGTGAGAAATGTATAGAAATGTCAATGGATGGTGGTGAGATAAAAACTCAAAATCCTAGTGCAACAATGTGTGCAGAAGGGGAGTGTGAAAAAATAATGGCTCTCAGGCCAACAACCAACCTCAAAAGCACTTATTATAACAGCTGGGCTATAATAAGTGGAGGGATCCAAAAAAGTGGTCAGAATACCAAAATTCAAACAATTCCTAGAAAAAAGTGGTGCTCACTAGACCAAAGGTGGGTATTGTATCATGCAAACACCTAACTAGAAGTATTGTGAGTCCAAAAACTATATCCTCTGCAAGGTGATGAAATCCAAGTCAGACAATATAGAGTGTAGAATCAATGGCTAGATATCCCCTTACCGGGAGGGACACTGAGTAGACAATCCTAAAAAATGGCAACTAGGATACCCCATTCATGACACGTTCGGTTGGGTGAATCTGCAGTTTGGTTCTATCGCCATTGTACCCCCATACGGGTGTGCACCGAGAACTTCGAAAGGTATCCATCGGTTACTGAATGGATTGCGGTATTCCACTCAAGCTTCTGGAACCAGTCTGGCTACTTCAACCCTCCTAAGGGAGAGGCCTTCCCGATAAATTGGTTGATAACCATGTCAAAATTATAAGGGATTTTTGGGACCCTAAAAGACAACCACTATGTCTCAGATGTAAATAATTGAGGGGTGTTATTGGCACACCTATCCCCCCAATCCTACCTAGCTACAATATTCTTTAAGTGTTCCCCAAGTGGGGTTAAAGTGTTGGTTGAGGTTAGGTAGATTTTAAGGCTCAGTTAATTAAAAATGTGGAAGATTGGGTGCACGTGTGATTATTTAACTGAAAATGATTTGCCTCGCTTGGGCGATTGATTACAAATGAAAAAAAAGACGATAACAATTTGCAAAAAATAAAGGCTTTTCTGAAAAGTAAATGCTTTAACAAAAGTAATTCAAAAACTATGGATTTTCGAAATAACTTTTTAAAGGAAAGCAAATATTGTAAGAAATAAATGGATTTCTAAGTGCTTGCTTGGGAAAAACTATTGAGCAAACTTGAAAAATGGTTCAAAAATTGCTAAGAAATGAAATATATGATCTAAACATAGTGCTAAAAACCTTTCTTTCACTTACTGAAAATTTTTAAAAAGATTGTAATGGAGCATATGTAATAGAAAATGTTTCACTATTGTTGTAATAATGCAGAAGAAATAATGCTGGAAAATAGGCTAAATGGGAAAAAAATATAGCAAATTTTTTTCTAAAAAATTGGCCGAATTCAAAATAACAGCATCGCGGGTTTTATGGAAAAAGTCGCGATGTGCATTGCGGGTTTGGGCCGCGAAGCCGCGATGTGCAGCGTGGAAAATGGCCGCGAAGCCGTGATGTGCAACGCAGAAAATGGTCGCGAAGTCGTGATGTGCAGCGCGGAAAAAGGACGTGAAGCCACAGCATGCCGTGCAGAAAAGGGTCGCGATGTCGTGATGAGCCGCGCGACTATCGAGCAAAAATTCGCGATGCGAAAAATAGAAAACAGATCGCTGAAAATGAAACTAAAAATTGAGATTTCAGTTTATTAGAGGCTACAGAAAGGGCCAACAACTAGGGAAGCAATGAATATGCTATCTATTATGGCAGATCTACGAATTTAAATGATAAGAACAAGTAAAAAACTAAGATCTAATGAAAAAATTTAAAGCTCGAAAGCCAACGGAGTCGCCAAAAAATTGTTGCTTGGTTTTTCAACTAAGCATGTGCAAGGATGCACCTAATAACTTGTAGTAGTAGTCTCCAAATTGAAATCAAATACAACTATAAATTAATCTAAATCTAACATGTGCATATAAAAATAAATTTGAAACGATTAACAGAATAAACAAGAAATGTAACAAAGAATGGTTTTTTTGTATTATAATACCTCAAATGGTGAGGATGTTTGGTGTTGAGCAGCTCCAAGGTTGAGATGCTCCAGGCTCCAATGGTCTCTTCTCCAATATTGCTACAATGGTCAAAGAACTCAAGAGAGATTTTGACAGCATGAGGATAGGATGATGGATGGATCGATAGTGAGGAGCCCCTATCACCTTTTTATAGTTTTTGGTGATGGGGAATACCATTATGGTTTTGAGGAAACCAATGGTATTAACCAACATGGTTTAGGTCTCTTTTTCCCTCTTTTTCCTTTTTTGAATATTTTGAATATTTTTATTCCCTTTTAATATTTTTTGGGAATTTTGGACCATTTTTTAGGGTTTTTTGTGTTTTTTGAGGAAAAATATATATTTTGAGGGGAAAAAAAGGTGTATTGTGGTCTTTCTGGTGACCTTTTGATGGCTTTAGAGGCTCAAATGGTGGAAAAGTGCACAAATGGGTTATGTGAATAAGGGAATGAGCTAGTGAGCACTTTTTGGGTGTTAACAACGGTGCACCTAAATCTTATTAGCACACCGTTATTCAAATGCACCAAATTTAAAAAATAGTAATTTATTTCAAATATATTCACAGTGCTCCTATTCCACATCAGTGCACCATGCACTGGTGCCTTGACGAGAAATAGGAGAATCGCTAGTTGTGTGTTCACGGTTTTATAAGGGTTGTGCTTATATATTGGAGGCAACGACAAGTAGTGCTCTCCAATATACTGTCCACACCACTAGTTATATATCAAAAATTTTTATTTTGAATTGAATGGTGCACCTATGCCATGTCAGCACACCGTTCACCAGTTCCTTGATGTGACATGGGAGCACTGTTAGTTGTGTGTTCACGGGTTTATAAAAGGTGTCACCAGTGCACCTATGTCACGTAATTGCACCGATTCCAGTGTGATGATGTGACACATGCACACTGTATAAATTATTATGTTTTTATTGTACCATTAACAGTGTGCTAGAAAATAAAAAGAACCATAATTTTGGTGCCCTTTATTGTCCTAAAAGCACCAGTGTCGATGAGAATTCAGTTTTTTATTAGGTGTATCAATGGTGCACTTACACCACGTCATTGAACTGATATCTGGTGTGCATGAGTGGCATAAGAGCATAGTTTAAATGTTTATTATTTTTATAAATGGTGTGGTTAACGGTGCATGTATTACACTTAAGGGCACTAGAATGACAGTTCTCTTAAATGTGTAACGCACCACTGACCATTTATGGGTTTTAGTTTTATTTTTTTCCGTGCGTAGCGGTGCATTCAAGTTGTTTAGCTTGCACTGCTAATGGTGCACCCTGTAAAATTGTATAGTGTGCACCGTATAGCGGTGCGAGCTGAATGAATCGAATGCACTGCGTAATTTTTTTTTTTTTAAAAGGTGCATTTAAGGTTGAACTTTAAAAAGTAAACCGCTCAAAAAATATTTTGTGAATTAACAAACATCTTGCCTATTGAACAATGCATCGGGGATGCATATTGGCGATGTATGGTAAATTTGAATTTTTACCAAATGGTTTGGAAAAATTCAAACGAACCAAACCACAATAGAGGACAAGGATGCATCCACATGGACCACAAATGTCAAGGCACCCAGGTGTGTGAAGGGCACAATGGTGTAGAGGGGATTAAACGCACTTAAAAGGGGTAAAAACGATTTTTTAGTCACGGTAAATGTTTGTATTAAATACTGCACCGGTGCACTCGACATTAGGATGCAATGGTGCGATCCACAAGTGATAGCACTGAAATGAGCCGATGTTAAAATAAAATATTTTTTTAATAAAATAAAAAAATTATTATTTTTTAATAAAATGCTTTCGGTGCGTTTAGTTTATCCAGCTACACCTATGCATAAATATCATTTAGCGCACCGCAAATGCTTTTAAAATATTTTTTCGATTATAAAATTATATTTTTCTTTTTATTTTCGGTAAATGTAATGGCGGTGTGTTATGGTCTTGTTGACGCACCGGTGTATTTAACTAAGGATGCACTCTTGTTAGACTTTTGAGATATTTTTTTAAGAAAATAGATTATTATGTTTTATAAAATCATTTTTGGTGCTTTAGGTTTTGATGCAACGCACTGGGGTGGTTATCGTTAATGAATGCACCGTGTTTACTTTTTTACTTAAATATTTTATTTAAATAAAAGAGTATGTAGTGCGGTGGTTTCTATGAAACGCTTCGATGCGGTGGTATGTGATGGAGCACACCACTATGGTTTTTTGGAAACTATTTTGTTTTGATAAATATGTTATGTGTTCGTGGTGCAACAAATTAGGACTCATTTATGAACACACTGGTGCGATTAGTTTGAGAACGCACCGGTGCAATTATGTTGAAAGCGCACTAAAATAAAAACTTCTGCTAAAACCTCTGGTCGCTCCCCTCCACTACTAAACTCCGCTAGAAATGAATATTTGGGATCTTTTAGGAGGAGCATACGCTATAACGTTTGCTAAAGGGCCTTTTATTTGTAGTGTCAACTCAATCTTCGTGCGTCTTCTTCACTTCATGCATCATCTGATATACATCAAATATTTCTCTGCACTTTCTATCTTAAATCATCTATGACTCTCTACATGATGTCTGTGATACTGTCATTCAGTCCTCACGCACTTGTGCATCCTTTGCATTCTACCTTTCTATCTTTGCGCAACTGTCACAGATTCATAGCATCATTATGCGTACCATCATCCATTCCATTCCTATGCTTGTGCGCAGTCGTCTCTTTGCTAAATCATCCTATTCTAGCTTCATGAGCCCTTGATTCCCTAAAAACTATAAGTATGTATCTTCCATCTTTCATGCAATCTCTTCATCCTTTCTATCAAGCTTACTTCAAATATCCAACTTGATTTTTATTTATACATGTCTTGCACAGATTGTATGTCCACAAGATGGTTGTGGCTTTCCTTCTTTGCTTCACGGTTTATGATTCTTCCACTTGTCATCTTTTGCGCTACTGAGGTGTCATATCTTGTGGGTATTTAACATATATGGTCCTTAACTTAGTGGGAATTTAACCCTTGTAGTGTGGTCTTGTTCCTTTTATGTACCATTTCCTGTGGAATTTGTGCATACACAATCTTCAACCATCACACCCTTCTTGGTACTTGTGTGCACTTCAACAACTGAAATCTTACATCGATCGGTGAGACTTGCATTCTTTCAGGGACTTGCATAACTGTTAACCCATTTCTTGTTGCAAGATACTTTTGCAATCCCGAACATTTCCCAATAAACTCTTGAATTACTTGCGCAGTTTAACCTTTGTGTAATGAACTCTTTGGATTGCTTGAACACTCCCGAACCTTTGTCTAGTCAACACTTTATCTTTTACCTAGAAGGTCTATGTCTGGATGGACTTGTGACCTACATGTACTAGATATATACCTTATGTACTTATTTATACTAGATATGCTTGATGTACCTTTGAACATACTTCTTCAAACTTGATGCACTTCAAAATATACTTCTTCATACTGGCATTCATGCCTTTCTTCATCTTGCTTGCGCATATACTTCTTCGAAGTGACCTTTTTATATACTTCTTCAAATTGGAACAAGAATACTGAATCCTTTTTGACATCATTTGACATCTATTGACAACAATGACAAAAAAAGTTCAACAATACTCTGAATATTTTCTAGGGTTTTTCATCCTCATTGTTTTGAGGGTTTTCCCCAGGGTACATCTTTTGTTATGGTTGAATGTTTCATGTGATTGAATGGTTCATTGATTCAAGTATTCAGTATTTCCGCACTTAAAGTTTTAAATTTTGAAATCTCGTCATATTTGATAAAAAATTAACATGGTATCGGATATCAGGGCATGAAGGAGATAACATTTCTAACGCAAACCTGATCCTACGTAGATACTGAGGAGTTGAGCACAATAATTGAGAGCCATGGCATCGATCTCTATTCGACCAGAAAACCATCTTGAGGGCACATCGAATTTCAACACTTGGAAGGAGAGGGTGTTGAACATCTTTGAGCAACAGGACTTGGATGGCTACGTATCGACTATGGTGGAGGCGCCTACATCTAATATAGGCCACATCAACTTAAAGAAGAACCAATATAAATACAAACAGATCATCTATGATTCAGTAAAGGACAATTTGAAGTTTGTGATAACTCCCTTGAAGACTGCAAAGGAGTGTTTTGATACATTGACAAACCTATATGAGAAGAATGCCCCGATTCAAAAGAGGGCATTGAAGAACAAGATTTGAAACCTAAATATGAAGAAGGATGACATAGTGTACTCCTTCTTCACCAATATATCTCAGGTAAGATATCAACTTGCTAATATTGGAGTAGTGGTAGATGAATATGATCTTTTCCAAACCACTGTTGATGTTCTCCCATCCTCATGGGAGACATTATTCGCTGTAGTAAATGGCCAAGAGGTACAACCTAACATCAAAATGTTGTGGAATGACTACCTCCAAGAGGAGGGGAAAATCTAGAGCAATCCAATGTGCATCAAATAAGAAAACCTTGCCCTCATGCCAAGGACGAAGAAAGGAAAGAAGAACTTCTCTCAAAATAATTTTTCCCATTCAAAGAAGAACGTATACAACAAGGAATTTGACAAGTCGAATGTTAGATTCTACAACTATGACAAGAAGGGCGATTATGCAAGGGAGTGCAAAGAAAATAAAAAGGGAAAAGGAAGGTTTCATGCTTCTACCTCTATAGAAGATGAAACTACTCAAAAGAATGCACCCGAAGAAAAGGATACCAAAGGGGAGTATTATCTAGTCTCAACACTTTCTAGATCCATCATCACAAGTTAGGACACATGGTTGGTTGAAAATGGTGCATCGAAACATATGACTTGTTATAAGAGCGTCGTCACCAATATCAAGGAGAAAAAGTTTGCATGCAAGGTAGACTTAGGAGATAACACAAACTATTCGATCCAAGGAGTTGGATCCACCTCATTCCAATTGAGTTTAGAATATATTTTACATATCGAGGACATTATTTATGTTCCAGGATTGAAGAAGATCCTCCTATTAGTTTCGATTCTTGAAGATCAGGGATTTCGAGTTATCTTCATGGATAATCAAGCACTATTATGGCCAAAGAACAAAAAATTGAAATATGTAGCAGTGATTGGAGTTAGAGAGGGAGGTCTATACAAGGTTCCCAAGAAGTACATTCAAGCTATAGTTCACAACACTATCAGTCCATGTGATCTATGGCATAGTAGGATTGGTCATCTCCACCACAAAGTGCTACCAGGATTATATCAAATGGTGAAAGGTATGCCCGTATTTGATTTTGAGAATGATAGTGTATTTAGGGGTTCTATACTTGGGAAGAATGTCAAAAATATTTTCGCTCGTAGTACTACTAGATATAAAGGGATTTTATATTTAATATATTCAGATGTATGTGGTCCCATGTCATCCCCTTCCTTGAGTGGCTATTTATAATATGTATTGTTTATATATGAATTCTCTAGAAAGCTCTGGATTTATTTCCTAAAGGCTAAGAGTGAAACCTTTAGCAAGTTTCAAGAATTGAAATCCCTAGTTGAGAATTAGAAAGGAAATCACATCCATGCTTTGATATCTGAAAATGAAGGTGAATTTGATTCACATGAATTTAATTTGTTCTGTAGCGATGCAGGAATTTGTAGACAAGTAATTCTATCCTACAACCCTCGTCAAAATGAAGTTTCTGAAACGAAGAATAGAACCATATGTGAGGTTCCAAAATCCATGATGCATGATCAAGACCTGTCTACTTCATTATGGGTAGAGGCCACCAGCACAACAATATATATCCAAAATAAAAGTCTTCATGCCATTCTGGATGAGAAGACACCTGAAGAAGTCTTCATTGGTGAAAAAGAAAATATTTCACACCTGAGGATCTTTGGGAGTCATGTATCCATTCATGTGTCAAAAGAAAAGAGGACAAAGATGGAGCCATGGGAAAGAAGTGAATCTTTGTTGGTTATAGTGAATCATCCAAATCCTATAGAATATATGTTCCAAGTGAAAGACACGTTAAGGTTAGCTGATATGTGATATTCCATGAAGAGGCATAATTCAAGTGATCGAAAGAGATTCAATATGATACAAACACATATGATCATTAGAACCCTATGATGGAGGACCCATATATTGATTATCCCCATTCATATTTAAAGAGGGAGATTCCAACAAATTTATTATATTCAATATCTCCTGATGAACGAATAGAACTGCTTGATGAGCCTCCTACCAAGAGGAGTCTGCATGGTGTTGATATATACTAAAATATGTAGAGAGGCATGGAGCACCATTAGGATCTTTCAGAGAGTGAAATAAACCTAACATATATTTAGGGTATGTTGCATAGATGTTTCACCTTAGTGATTCAGAGCCTTCCACATATGAATAAGATGCAAAGAAGCGAGTATGGAAAGATGAAATGGTAGAGGAATACAAGTCCATTCTAAAGAATGTTGTTTGGGAAGTTGTTCCTAAACCTGAAGGGAAGTCCATAGTTAATTCGAGATGGATTTAGAAGATCAAACATGTTGCTGATGGTAGCATTGAAAATTATAAATCCATATTTCTTTCTTGAGGTTTCTCTCAGAAATAAGGCATAGACTATGAGGAGACATTATCTCTCATGTCTAGGTACACCACTATTCGAGCTATGATATCACTTGCATCTGTTCTAGGATGGAATATTCACCAGATGGATGTGAAGACATCATTCCTAAATGGTGAGGTTGAGGAAGAGGTTTATATTCAACAGCCTGAGGGGTTTGTGGTTCATGGGAAGGAGTCCCATGTGTGCAAATTGAACAAATCCTTGTATGGGATTAATCAAGCTCCCATATATTGGTATTCGATAATTGATAACTATATTCAAAGATTGGGCTTCTCTAAGAGAAAAGTTGATCCAAACTTGTACTTCAAAGTAGTGAAGAACCGGCCATTGATATTGGTTCTATATGTTGATGATTTTTTCCTTACTGTAGAGGAACAATTGATTTCTTGGTGCAAGAGGGAGCTCACTTTTGAGTTCAAGATGAAAGACTTAGGTCATATGCACTACTTTATTTGCCTTGATATTTGGAAAATAAAAGATGAGATATTTGTTTCTCAAGGGAACTGCACTATTGATATACTGCGCAGGTTTGGCATGATGGATTTCAATTCCATGAGTACTCCAATGGTTTCCAATTTGAGGAAACTACAAGAGTCGGATTCTAGATCAGATCCACTGGACCCCACTTTGTATATACAACTTATTGGTTCATTGATGTACTTGATACACTCGAGCCCAGATATGTGTTATGCTGTGAGTATTCTGAGTGAGTTTATGTCTGATATGAGACAAATACATTGGTTTGGAGCTAAGCATGTGCTTAGGTACCTTCGAGGTATGATTGCTTATGGACTCAAATATACCTCCAGTGGAGGGGTTTTGTTACTTGGATATACTGACTCTGATTGGGGTGGTAGCATTGTGGACTGAAAGAGTACATCTAGCTATTTTTTTAGCTTGGGTTCTGCTATGATCTCTTGGTCCAATAGGAAGAAGGGATCTGTAGCCTAGAGTACTACAAAAGCATAGTATATTGCTGCTAGTACTTCCTTCCAATAAATGTTGTGTATTAGGAAGCTACTTGTTGGGTTGTTCGGTCAGAAGCTTGAGTATACAGTAATTTGGTGTGACAATCAAAGCTGCATCAAGAT
Organism: Larix kaempferi; assembly: GCA_027924585.1. Lineage (NCBI taxonomy): Eukaryota > Viridiplantae > Streptophyta > Pinopsida > Pinales > Pinaceae > Larix > Larix kaempferi. The sequence continues at coordinate 12,523,411 of BSBM01001051.1, read as the reverse complement.
TTTTGAAAACCCTGTGTTTCATGATTAGTCAAAGCACATTGAAATGAAGTATCACTTGATCATAGAAATGGTCCAGAAAGGTATAGTGAAACTTCAGTACATTACTACTGATGATAAAATTGCAGATATATTAACAAATCCTCTGTCTGTGATGAAGTTTAGGGACTTCCAAGACAATCTTGGTATGACAGAGAATGCCTCCCTCGTTGAGAGGGAGTGTTAAATGTACAACATCACAAGTAATTATCCAAGCCCATCTTGTGCTGCTAGGATTGGGCCTCATGTGTTGAGGTAGGGATCCTGAGTTGGACGTAGAAACTTGGAGTAGATTCTTCAGTTGGACTCAAGAATTAATATGACTTCAGTTGTAAAAGGTTATTCCTCATGTGTTGAGATGAATGGTTTGATGTATGAAAGTGATGATGTTGTAAATTCTTGTTGGACAAGGCTCATGACTTGTATGTTAAGTTAGATTCTCATGTGGACCTCCAGTTATAGTAGGTACCCATGGGTTGGACCTCTAGTTATAGAGGTAGATGCTTTGCATGTTGAAGCATTAATTTTTTGTGATGTATTACTAACCATGGTCACCGATTGCTATTAAGTATCCTTTAGAGACTGACCACCTCTAGAGTGAATTGATTTAGCATATGGTCATTTGGTCCAAGAGTGATATAATATGATCACAACATATGCCAAATATTATGAGTATAATATGATATGATAGATAATTAAAGTTAACACATATTGAGCATGCAGTAAAGATAAGAGATCAAGCTAATTTCATAGAGAAAAAGAGAATTTGAATTGCTCATGAGATGACTAAGTGAACTCGAATTGTTAAGCTTCAATTAAAGCCACAATTTATGCCTCAATCAATTAAAGAACTCGAACTGATCACTACAGTGATGTTAACAAGAAAGAATCAGTTAAAGAGAGTTAACTATGTGATAACAAAGAAGATCTAGTTAACTAAGTGTTATTGCATGACGACACTTATGTTAAACTAAAAGAAGACACTTGATTTGTTACACTTGCATGATGACACTCAAGTTAGCTACCTAACTAAGTGGGAAATATTTCAGTTACGGAGCGAGTTCATCCTAAGTCTCAGTTCAGTGAGTTAATGCACTGTGTGAGAAGTGGAGCGCTCCTCTTCATGCAATATTGATTCATCCAGATGGAGGGTGAGTTCATCATGAATTCAAAAGATAAAGATAGAATCCAATGTAGGTGAAGAATATATAAATATGTTATACAGCATTGTTGAATTCAATGTGAAGTGAATTCTCTTCTCCCTTGAAGGCATGGTGCTTCTATTTATGCAAGATAATTCTACAAGAAGGAAATTCATAGTTTTTGCATGTTGTTGGAGGAGCCTAAGACGACCTCCCGACTATGTCCTCCATTCGACCACTTCATAGAACATGTTGAACCATTGTGTCAGTCATTACATGTCGATTCGGTTAGTGAAGCAACATGTCATTATGTAACTATCTGTAAACCACATATATAGGCTGGAGATCCGGATACATGAGGCACTGAGACATTGTAACACACTTCTGTACTTATTCTGAGTAATAGAAAGACTTGTTATCTCTGCCACCATTACTTATATTTTGTTCATATGTATACATTTACTTGCTTATTCTATAACATGTATCGCTGGTAACTATGCAGTCAACTTGACTACAACATTGGTTATGTTTCCTATGATACATGCATAGGACGATAATGAGCATGATCTAATGATATTAGAACATGAGATAAATGAATGGCAGGAGAGAAAGATAGAAAAATCTGTGCAAAATTATGCTAGCAGAAACAAGTTAACGATTGCTCAAGCAAGGGAGAAGTTATTTTATGAAACACATGAAAAGTTCATTGAGTCTGTACCATTCGCATTGAAGAAGCTTCTAGATGAAAATACCGACAGATGAAAAATATCGACAATTGTTAAAAACACTAAACAGAGCAGACCACACAAATTTACCTCAATGGTGCAAAGGAATGGCTAACAAGTTCTGTGAAGAGTGTGCGATTGAAGAGCGAGTATTTGTCGATAACGTGAAAATAGGTTCTATAACAACCTTACCAAACAATTTATTTTTTCTCTATCGATGCTTCTGTTTAAATTCTTGATCGACAAGGAAGCAACGCATATTGTTGAACCTCGACCATTGTTGTTACCACCGCTCCTGAACACGAAGTGGGAAGAAAAACAAATAAAGTGGGAAAAATTCGTGAAAGAGAGAGAGTGGGAATACTTTCTGAGAAAATGAATTGTTGCACCACCCTAGTTCTCTAAATAGATTTAGGTCAACAATGGGGGGGTAGCGGATCGCATTCCAGATAAATTAGATGAATAATGGTCGACAGATGAAAACATGATATGGACAGCAGTGAGAAATCCCAAAAAACTTGACAATGATATAATAATGTTCCATAAAAGCACTTTGTATATCGAAAATATTGAACAAGAAAAGAGAAGGAAGCTGCGCGAGGAGTTAAGGGACAAGGCTAGTGGGTTCCAGAAAAAGATAAGGTCAGATATAGTGACAGATGCAGCAGGAAATCCGCTAGAGTCGAGTCGAACTCAACAAGAAGAGGGATATGATGAACCACTATCACTAATTGATGAATACTATTGGATTGAGCATGGAAGCGCTCTCCATGTGAGTATACCCGAGGTTATAACTCCACACACTACCATTACATCTGACTTAGAGTTCCCAAGTACAAGAAATTATCGAAGAATATTAAGGACTTCACGCTGGCCAACATGGAATCTATAGCCAACAAAATGATGAAGGTAATGAGGTTGATAGATTACTGATCCATCGATTGCAAGAAGGGAATTGGGTCACTTTTCAACCTGAATTTTCCAACCAGAGTTTTCATCTACTCTATTCATATCGTGAGAAAGAGCCCCCCCAGCCACTTCCAACATTGAGTGATTCGTCAAGTCAGTCGGGATCCCCGAAAAGATGTACAACCCATATAGAACAAAAATTTACCTGGGTATCGACATAATCTATAGAAGAAATCCGACTCCCAATAGCCGATGAAGAACCGACCAATGACATTGTTGTCTAAAGTGAAGAACGTGCATTAACTCCTTCCAGTGTACATCAAGAAATAATACTTGTCGAAAACAATTGCAAGAGCGTTTCTACAACAAAAAATAATCCACCATCACCACCTTCAAGCTTAGAAGTTGAATTCGCAACAAAGATGGCACACATAACGACACAACTTCCTTTCTATGAAGGATATTAAGACCTGAGAAGGCACTGGTTTGTTTGTGAATCAATATGGGAAGCCAATGCCATTGTTAGCGAAGATCGACAAATGGCACAATTCGTTGGTTCCCTTCTAAAATGAGCACTTACATGGTACATCACTTATAAAGAATAAACACCTACTGCATCAAAGGCTCAGATAAAACAACAATTTATATCTTTCTTCAAGACCCCAGATGCAAAATATCTAGCTGCTAAGAAGTTGAAAACCACAACTCAAAATCCAGCAGAAACTGTCAAGGACTACAACAAAATATTCAAAGATTTTTTGAGAGAGATTGAGCATGATATTGAATAATCCTTATTGGTCCAATGGTTCATGGCTAGAATAGTAAAGAAAATTAGAGTGCATATCTATTTCACTACTTTTACTACATATGAAGATGCATTGACAAAATCATTACAAATAGAAATGGATGATGACTATCCTATCACTCCTGTCGACTGCCGCATTGAAGAAAAACTTGAGAATATGCAAAAATACATTCGCGAAATCAATCTACGTGGAGCCAATCTATGGTGTACAAAATGCTCAACAATCGGCCATATGAAAGATTATTGTCGACAAGATGATCACCGACGAGATGTTTGTTTTGTACAAAAAAAATGTTTATGTGACATCTTCCAAGAACACGACTCACATTCAATGAAAGATTGTTCCTACAACATGAAGAATGGTCAAGCTTGATGGTGTGCCATATGTGACGTAAAATCTCACTCCACAGTAGAATGTAACTTGAATTTAAAGAATAAAAAGAATTATCATGCAGTTTATCAGACCAATGTTGTCGACCAGAGAAATGATAGAAATGATAGAAACGGCAGGAATGACGACCGATGATATGATCAAAGAAATGACAACTTAAATTCATGATGAGGATTCCAAGGTTGCGAACAAAACACTGAAAATCAATACCCCTAACCACATCGACAATTGTAGTGATTTACATGCCTAAGTGAAGAACATATTTTTGCAGACTGTCCCTTAAAAGATTGAACATATCTCAAATTTTGTACGAAGTGTGGGGTGGGTGACAACTTCTTAGAGTATTTCCCCATCATACTTGAAAATATTACTAATAAAAAAAATGTTAACATCTTGTCCAGTATTCCCATGTCTGATATTGTTAAAACTAAGAATATTCATATTGTAACTCGTCAGGGAACTAAAATTGGTGTTGATAATCCGCAAATTAGAAAAATAAAAAGTAAAGATGATTATCCTAATCCAATTGAATAGAAGCACTTATATAATAATGATGCAATTTTTTTTCAATAATTAGCATCCCAAGAAGACAATGACGAATCTCAACAAAGAAATATTAATGAACTCAGCAATTTAATAACCAAGGAAGAAGCTGTCACAAAATTTATAGATCTAATGCACAAAATTAAAAGTAAATTTGTTGAAGAAAAACAAACTAAAAATATATGTCGACTAAGTCAGAAAGATAAAAATGATGCAAACCCACTTGTCGACTTACAAATTGAAGGATACTCTTGTGAGGAACCTACAACAATTAATTGTTGAATACACGATGTATCAGATCACATAATATTTTTATTGATCTCAGGCCACTTCGAGGGGGAAACCTCCTTTGAGCAAGCTCAATACAAATAACTTCATGGTGCCTTCATTGGACTCAACACACACTTATACACTAAGTCTATGCCCAATACTATGGGTCAATATCATGGAACATAAAATACTATGAGACGACTTACAAAGCATATGTGTCCAATACTCTGGGTCAATACCATGCGCTAATACAAACTATGGATCAACAAATACTACGGGGTGACTTACAAAGAATATGCATCTAATAACAATATACTAACAATGTAAAGAGAAGGGTTGACATGGGTTCCTAACATCCCCTCTCCCTTAGAAAAATATTTGTCCTCAAAGCTTTAGATGTGGAAATTGATGTGGAATCTGAAGGATTAGTTCCCCTGTAGCATCCTTGGGTTGCATTTCGTGCCACTAAATTAATACCTCTGTGATAGATTGAGAGAGAAGCTGACACCTTTTGATTTTCAGGGAGGATTGCTTGGAAGGCTATAGATGAAGAATAACCATATCACATGCTTGAAAAGTGTGCTTAGAACCGTGCTGATCGGATTTTGGTTTCATTTGAATTCTTGCCATGTGAAGAGTGTCCTGAAAAATGAGAACAATCTGATTGTGGTTTTGAAGAACCAAGTCAATTTCCTAGACTGGGGAACTGTTGAGGACTTATGGAAGAATAAATGGCACTTCCTTTCCATAAATTTATTCATATGGTGTCATTTTAGATGGGGTATTGTACCACCAGAGCGCTTCAAGTAAATCCATAGAAATAATTGTCTAAATCTGTGTAGGGATGGGAAAGGGTTCGAGTAGTCCCAGGAGTGTTGTTTCACCCTTATTGACCTGACAAGTATCACAATCAACCACTATCTATTGAAATGTCATTTTTCAACCCCTGCCAAAATAAGTTACAATGTTCCCGATCATACATTTGGAGGAACCCAAAGTGCCCTACCAATGGCAAAGCATGGAGTTCATAGAAGACATAGCCCTATTGAAGAGAATGCAACAAATTTGGACCAAGCAGAGAAATACCTGAAAAAGAAACTGAGGCATCAAATGTACGAGAAGGAGCATCCACCACCAGATTGTTCTTACCCTTGTTGTAAGTGATCACATAGGCATAACCCATGAGTTGGCTAACCCATTTCAGGTGTGCTTGGGAGGAGACTAGTTGTTCTAGGAAATTTTCCAGACTCTGGTGATCAGTCGTGATGTAGAAATAATTCCCTAATAGGTATGGCTACCACTTCTGTACTACATGCAAAATAGCCATCATTTCCTTCTCAGATGTAGATGCGGCTAAATTATTACCAGAAAGGTCACTTGAACGTAGCAAGTCCACTGGTTCAACAAAGACGCATGCATATCTATCCAAGGGAGTAGTGGAGACCATTGATGGGTGCATCTGAATGGAATGGAGCTAAGCAATGACACCATGTGAATTCTTCTTAAGGATCTTTTTCAGGTGATGTAAACTGATGATGTGGAGAGACCTTGGTTGTAATCTTGCAAACATGTGTTGTTTCCCATTGACTAAAAACTGAATCCAAAGTTCAGCAAAATCCCATAAGATGGGACCAAGTGTGTGTAACCATTGAGCGTCCAAAACCACATCATATCCTCCTAAGGACAAGGAAAACATGTTAGAGCACAGGTTATAATCTTCCATAGAGATATGCACATTGTGACACTTCCCTTTGCAAGGTAAGGTGCCCCCATTGGCAATCATGACATCTAATTTGGAGCAAGGATGGACAAAACAATCAGCAGGTTTGGCGATACGAGGGTCAATGAAGTTATGAGTGCTACTAGAATCAGTGAGTATTGTAAGAGGGATCTTTTTGAAGTAACCCCTGACCCGCATTATTTGTGGGGTGGTGAATCCGGCTAAAGCATGGAGAGATATCTCTGGGTGATCGTCCGGAGACAGAGGGTCAACAGGCGACTGCTGAATGTCGACCTGATAATCTAGTGTATCTGGAGCTTCTGCACCAAGTTCATAGGCAGGCAGAGAATACACATATAAGAGATAGAGATGTTGCTCAACACATCTGTGTCCACGAGTGAATTTCTCATCACAATTATAACAAATCCTTTGTTCTCTACATGCCTGCATCTCTGCTTCAGACAAATTCTTGAAAGGAGTTGTGCGAGGAGCTGGCGTGATGGGAGGTCGTTGGGAAACCATATTTATAAATGGAACAAAAGTGGATTCGGAGCATTGTTGGGTTGTGATCTTGTCCTCCACCAACTTATCCAACCCTAGGACTTCCATCATTGTGTTGGGACACAACATTTTAACCTATGAGCGGATTTCATCCTTAAGACCATTGATAAAACAACTCTTATAGAATTCATCAGACAAACCTTTTGTGTGATTGGCTAGTTTCTCAAATTATGTCTGATACTCTCTCACAATGCCAATTTGGCGAAGTTTAGTGAATGCTCCTGTGAAGTCATCAAAAGCACTAGGACCAAATCATTGCAAAAGGAGTTGGCGAAAATATGTCTATTTTGGCTCGCCATGAGCCTTGATGTACCAATGGTACCATTGAAGGGGTTCGTGTTCCAAATGAAAGGATGTAAGTGGAAATTTTTCAACATCAAAAGTATTATGCAGACTAAAATATTGTTCAGCTCGGTATATCCATCTAGTCGGATCATTACTATTGAAGCAAGGAAAATCAAGCTTCAGCCGACGAAAATTGTTGGAAGAAGAGAACCCAGTGTTCATGGCTAAATGCTGAAGATGGAGGCTGAGAAAATTTTCATCCAAATCTTGGAGTTTGGTTTTGAGGTATGCAAGTTCTTCCTCCATGATTTATGCTCCTGAGCAGGTGAAACCCATAACCATAAGTTTTTTTTTTGTGAATGGGTAGAAAAACAAAAACAGAAGCTTATTTAGTAAAGGGAAATTTGGATTTGGGAAAAACTCTAATGGGCAATTGGGGTTTGACTAGGTTTTGGACACTTTCAAATAAACAGGGAAGCAAAAAATGAGGATTTCAGAAGTGGGGTGAAAGAATGGGAAAAATTGTCAGAGATGGACAAAGAAGCAGAAATAGGGAATGAACATGGTGGCAAAATTTGAAGGCGATTGGGTGAAAATTGAAGAAGTTATGGGAAACCCTAAAAATAGACAAATGTGAGATTATGGCTTTGGGAAGTGGAATTTGGGATAGGGTCCTCAGGAATGAATTATGTAGAATGAGATTGCAGAGATGCTGGTGAAGTTTCAAGGGAAACAGAGTTAAAACAAAGGAGATTGGCGAAAAAACAATTTTTTTTTGTGAATGGGTAGAAAAAAAAAAAATCTTATTTAGTAAAGGGAAATTTGGATTTGGGAAAAATTCCAATGGGAAATTGGGGTTTGACAAGGTTTTGGACACTTTCAAATGGACAGGGAAGCAGAAAATGAGGATTTCAGAAGTGGGGTGAAAGAATGGGAAAAATTGTCAGAGAGGGACAAAGAAGCAGAAATAGGGAATGAACATGGCAAAATTTGAAGGCGATTGGGTGAAAATCGAAGAACTTATGGGAAACCCTAAAAATAGGCAAATGTGAGATTTCTAGCTTTGGGAAGTGAAATTTGGGATAGGTTCCTCAGGAATGAAATATGCAGAATGAGATTGCAGAGATGCCAGTGAAGTTTCAAGGGAAATGAAGTTAAAACAAAGGAGATATAGCGATTTTTTTGTTTGTTTTGGGACTGGATTTGCAACGGCGCGGAAGTGATCGGAAACAAATGGATCTGCAATGGTGTTGAAGTGATCGAAAACAGATGGATCTGCAATGATGTGGAAGTGATCAAAAACAAGGATCTACAATGGTGCAGAATTGATCGACAACAAGTCTGGACAGATGTAATCTGTGATTTACCAGCTGAAAATAGATATGGACCCCAGGTATGCTCGACTTCCTAACAGTTCAGGGGATTCACTCACCCACCAATGTTGTCTGACGGCTTGCGTATTGGGGCATTATCCCTCACTCCACGGCTCAGTTAAAACTGATAACCACTTGGCCACAAACGCCAACTCTTAGTTTACCTCACGGGTGGGAACTAGTCAATCAGGTAGGGGTCGTTGCCCTTTTCGCTAGCAGGTCCTCTCAATGTGCTAGCTACTTCAGGGTTCCTTTGGTAATCCTCATAATGAGTTTTAGGGATTATGCCCAAGTACTTCCCACAGTTAAGCGGATAGGGATTATTCCCAGATCCGAACCTACAACAGATGCGAAAAAACATTTGGCAAAAATTCCACCCAATGAGCCCAAGAAAGTGCTCTCATACCAGATGTGAGGAACCTGCAATAATAACTTGATGAAATACATGATATATCAAATCACATAATATTTTTATTGATCACAGGCCAGTTCTAGGGGGAAACCTCCTTTGAGCAAGCTTAATACAAATAACTTCATGGTGCATTCATTGGCCTCAACACACACTTATATACTAAGTCTATGCCCAATAATATGGGTCAATACCATGGAACATATAATACTACATGACGACTTACAAATCATATGCGTCCAATACTATGGGTCAATACCATGGGATAATACAAACTATGGATCAACAAATACTACGGGATGACTTACAAAGCATATGCGTCCAACAACAATATACTAACAAAGTAAAGAGAAGGGTTGAAAAGAGTTCCTAACAACTCTATTCGACAAGTCGTCCTTGACTTCGGATCACAAGAAAATATAATGACTCGAAACACTTGGGAACATATTGGTCTACTACAACTACACGAGTCGGGCATCTATCTAAAATTAGCCGACCAAGGATTGATTGAACCAATTGGGGTATGGAAAAATGTCGACACATCCATCAAGGGAATAAAAACATGAGTTGAATTTGAAATTATTGACCCAAAATAAGGCTCCAATTCCTTTCCTTCTCTAGTTGGCCTACCATGGGGAAGAAAAATGAAATCTTCAATATCACTTTACAAAGATAGAATAAAACTCAAAGCAAAATGGGAATAAAGTGATTGTGCCAATTCACACATCACAAGGATAGCCTTGGATAGAACCTATCAATGACGACATTGACATTCGACAATTATATCAAGTAACAAACAATGAATACTATACTGAGCCTAACGCACAAGGAGAGATCCACCTTGGAAACCCTTCATCAGTCGGATATAATTCAGATGATGAACTCTACGATTGGAAAATGGAGAATTATGAATTACAAGCACAATAATGTTGGGTGATTGAAGTTATCCTGAAAAAGAAAACCCAACACTGTTTTTATGTCTCTGTCATTCTGAATATTTTCGAAAGAAAAATCAGAGAATATTCGACACTCGCATTGGTGAGAAACAAGTTTTTGGGTGTTCCACCATTGAGATACAAAGAATGAGAATCACCCTCATCCCATGTCAAGGAAGTATCAAAGAATATAGCAGAACAAGGTCAACTTCAAAGTTTGGTCGAAACCTTTATAGGTCAAGCTACACGATGATGGGATACACATCAGTTGAGACTTTAGACTTTGACTACAGCATCGACATACTTTGTTGAAATATTCAGAGGAAGAAAACTCATGGCCCAAGAAAATATTCCTATTTTCACACAATGCCAAGATCCTGGAAACCATATTGGCAACTGTAAAAAAGAATGGAAAATATTAGGCTACAGAGACAAAATATCATGGACACACCATTTTCCAAGTACACTCGACGATTTACTAAACAAGTGGTATAAAATGGAAGAAGCAAGAGGATAAACATTTATTTGGAAATAATTGAGAGAAATTTTAATCAAATATTTTACATTTTTTCCATAGTACGATTGATTAATAGAAGCAAGCAATCAAGTGAAGAATTTCCTACAAGCAGCAAGTAGAAAAATATCATCAGAAAATCAACAATGACTTGACCGGCAAGCAGCTGCATTTAACAATATCAAGTCGACCCAACTTCAACACTCGAAAAGAATACAATATAGAAAGAACAAAACAAAAGGTAAAGTAAAGCGCAATCTTATCCTCTAGGAGACAACAGAAGAAGACGACGCTAAATTGTTCGACTGTGTGACTCAGGTATCGGAAGATGCTTCCAAACACAAGCTCTTTGTTCCAGAGCAGATTACAAAATTCATTACAGAAGAAGACCGACAACATGTAGAGGCACCTCCAAGTAAGAAATTTAAGTTCGCAGACAAGCCACATGTCGACCTTACACAAATTCCACCACCTCCTTCCCCAATTGTTGTCATGGAAGAAAACATCATGCCTGATCCCTTGAACACTATTACACCCCCACTCACTTCTGCTACAACCTCAACCTTTAGCCCTAGCTTTGTACAACAGCTCCCAACTCCTCCAAGAGAAAAAATTTAGATTGGCTTTGAACTGCAGAAATTCATCAACCAACTACCCTCAACTCATCCCAAATGGAAACGACTTATCATAAAGAAACCAGTCGTAGACGACCTCGACTCGCATCCCAGCTTACATCCACCAGAGGTTCATATATCCGAACAAGTACCAACAACGTCAACTTCTGAGCCAAACATTGTTGGATACACTGAAACCATCATCATGAAAAACCTCGATTCGATAAACGAGGTTGTGTCCCAACAGAAATCCACCTTCACACCCCTACCAGTTAACCAATCCACTTCACTTCCATCCCCGACCCCTTCAGTTTAGGAAGACCCCGAATAGTTTGATACCACCAACATGCCACTCGAAACCCTCTTTGAAGTGTCCAAACTGACTACCGAACCCACCTCGACAAATAATCAGGAAATCCGTTTGTCATAGGAAAACTCTTCATCGACCGATAGTCCTTCGACAAAACTTGACACAACCAACCAACCATCTTCACCACCGACCTCTTCTTCACCACCGACTGCTTCTTTACCACCGACCGCTTCCCCACCACCGACCGCTTCCCTACCATTGATTCAACAAACTGAAGTCGTCTCCCCAAGTTCAGTTTCTTCAACAGAGATACCATCTCCTCATATTATCGACCTCTCTCCTGCAACACTATAAGAGCAACAAAATGAAGAAAAACAAGCTTCATGAGATCAAGAAGTTGTTGACAAGGAAAAAACAACAGAGAAGCAGACAAAACTTGAAAAGAAAAAAGAAAAATAAGTAGAAAATAAAAAGAAGAAACAGAGGAAAGAAAAGGAAAAGAAGAAACAACAGTAACATCTGCAATACCTCCAACACCAAGATTTGCTCACTATCCACTTAGATCAATTCGGTTTGATTGCCACTTTTGAACCCCGACAAGCAAAAGAAGAAGAAATAGAACTAATCAACGATGCTATTGATCGAGAACACGGGAAGAGAAGAAATGAAACCAAAGAGAAAATTGAAACACTTCGAGCAGAATGAACTTCATTTTTGGCTAAGTGTGAAAACTTAGTACAACCAGTAATACTTGTCTCGTCAACGACCGACACTGGAAACTCGCTTGACAAAGCATATGATTTATTTGAAAGTGTTGGGTTGACTCTCCAAGAACATTTGGCTAAAGAATGACAAGATCAAGCGGAAGAAACGTCTATCATTATGACAAACTAGTATACGGATTTCATGGAAGCACATAGTCTGCTAGCAAAATATTCCAAAGAAGCTTCTATGACTACATAAGTATTACAAAACTGGTATACATATTACGACAATACGTTTGTCAAAACGCAGAAAACCTGAGATCTCATTAACACTCTTCAACAGTAACGACATACTGTCGATGAAGCTCTCACACAAATCCTCGATGATCTAATCAATATGGAACACATCAAGCTAGCAAAACTGGAGAAGAAAGAGGATTAGGGTATCACACAAGATCGAGTAAAAGCATGCCAAAAATTGAGAAGATCAGGCCACATCTCCATCGACTGCTCTCCACTACCGACAATAGAACACTCATCTTAGGGAAAGAGATGATCAATATTCGAGACCGACTGGTCAATGATAAGATGGAGAACCTATATATCCTGAATACCCTTATTATCGACATACATAATGCACTTCATGCCTGGGAAGAATTCCAACACCATATTTTAGTTTCCACCGAATCTATTCTCGAAGTATGTGTCCAACAACACTTGTCTTCCAACACCAGTTAGTCCCAGCAGTAACATATTTTTTTTTCTTAGTACTCAGTTTGTTAAAATTTTGTCAGTTAAACTCTAGTTCATCTCCATATCCCTCTTTCTTCGGGATGAAGAAAGGTTTTTTTTGTGGGGGAGATGTTGGAGGATCCTAAGAAGGCCACCCAACAAGGTCCTTAGTTCAACCACTTCGTAGAACATGTTGAACTGTTGTGTCAGTCATTACATGTCGAGTTAGTTAGTGAACCGATGGGTCGTTATGTTATTATCTGTAAACCATATATATAGGATGGAGATCCAGATACATGAGGAATTGAGACATTGTAAAGCACTTCTGTACTTATGCTGAGTAATAGAAAGACTTGTTGGCTCTGCCACCATTACTTATATTTTGTTCATATCTATATATTTACTTGCTTATTCTATAACATCTATCGCCGGTAACTATGCAACCCACTTGACTACAACACATGTGATGCACCATTACCCATGCAACCATTCTATATAGCTTGCATGACAATGATTCTTGCTTGCTATTAATGTGTTGGGAACATGGCAAGTTGATACAATTGATCTCTATTCTCTATTGCTTAGTATTTTCTCTTTTCTAGCACTTGGGGTGTCGAAAGCAATATACTATTTTATAAAATACATTCTCTGCGGTACATCTTGTATTATCGTTGAATGTTTCATGTGATTGAATGGTTCATTGATTCAAGTATTAAGTATTTCAGCACTTAAAGTTGTAAAGTTCAAACTAAATCATATTTGCTCAAAAATTAACAATTCACCATTGAATTTGAATTCTCTAGTAGGGATTCAAATGGTGATTTTTGACCTAGAAGGTTCAGAAGTGTTGTGTCAGGATGAAGAGAGTATCTTCACCATAATTTTTTCTACCAGGAGAGGGGGAAAATCCTATGCAAAAAACTCCATTGTTGCTCTTGCATTCTAAGACAGAGGGTAAAATCCTATGCAAGTATTTCCTTAATTGGATGTGCTAGTCCTGGTAGGAGAGGGGGACAATCGTAATAAGGTGACCTAGTTGTTGTGCTCATCTTGCAGAAGAGGGGGCACAATCTTGTTCAAGAGAGTTTTTAATTTTGGTAAGTGGTGCTCTGGAAAAGGGGGTATAATCCTATTAAGGATACCACATTGGTCATAGCTTGTCCTTCGGGAGACGGGGTACAATCCTGAGAAAGAAATCATGGTGATCCTAATCTTGTCTTTTGCGAGAGGGAGTATAATCCTGAGAAAGAGGGGTTACTGATCATGTTTTGTCTTGAAGGAGGGAATTCCTGGTTACAAGTATTATCCTTAGGGATTTAGTTAGAAGAGACCTTCTCATGTGAATTCCAAGACCTCATCTCGGGGGTGACCTGCAAAAGTAGTTTTGCTTGACAATGCTTACGGTTGGGAGGAAGGTTGTCTGCTTGGTGCCAGTCGCGTTTTTATAAAAGATAAGTACTAATGCTATTTATTTACTTTATGTATGCTACCATAAATGTACCCATGGAGGCTAATATATATATCATTATATGTTTTTAAATTGTATATATTCTCATGGTGAATGGCTAACTCTATGTTGGTGAATTGGGAGCTCATGGAAGAGGTATGTAAATAAATTGTTAGAATAGAAGTTAGTAGATAGTTTGTTATGGAATTTATGAGTATTAGGAGATCTGATTTTAGGACAGTCCATATGGTTGTGTATGGCTATTATGGATCAGATGATCCATGGGATTATGGCCTCCATTTAAATGAGAAATATATGATCTAAAGTGGTGTTATAAATCTGCTATTTGATGTAGAGTTTATTGTTGATTTAATGGATGTTTTAGGAGGCTATTTGCTTATGGATTTATGAACATTTATGGTTCTGATATTTGGACAGTCCATGTGGCCATACATGGTTGTATTGTATCAGGTCCCATATGGGTTTATAGACTGATAATTTAATGTATTAAATCTGATAAGCATTAATGTATAAATCTTCCTTAAGGAAAGATAGTAATGTTGATTTTACTATGATGTTAGAAGCTAGTCTTTTGTGTAAATCATGTTCATGGGGAATACTGATCTTTAGGGAAGACTACATGGTCATGTATGGATGTATAGAACAAAAATGAGTTGGGATTGGAAGTCGGAAATAAATATTATAGATATGATATGTTAGAGTTTTAAACTAAGTCTCCTTAGAATGTTGAAATGTTGAATGTTTACTGTCATATATGGAGTCCTATGAAGGAATGTAAGTCTGATTTATTTAGTTCATTGGATGGCTACAGGAGACTTCCCATAGGTGTAATGACAATTAATCAACATGTGAAGAGGTTCTGGTCTAAATTTATTCATGTCACATTGCACTACATTGCATGTAGACTGGAGAACTAGATTGCATTGGAAGGGCAATCTTCCTTAGTGGTTGAATGTTTTAGAAGTTTTTAAATTGTATTGCATGTTATTTTAACCTTTTAGTGTATTATTGCATTGTTCTTAGATTATATTAAACATTCCCTTTTGGTAAGAGTCATATACCAACCTTTATGTAGTGTTTACCGGCTTGGTTGCGTTACAAGTGGTATCATAGATTTAGGTTACAACTCTACAACTATTGGGACTTCTATGGAATTATGACTCTATGTTTATGCATTTTATTTATGTTTATATGTTGTGAAATAAAATTAACCCCCCCTTATGTTAATGGAAGATTCAAAAGCCTCACTTCAAAGATCAGTTATGTTGTATCCTACTTTTTAATTTCATAAGTTAAGAGATTAAAGATCAGTTTATTGTATGCTTAGAATTAATTAATAATGCATATTTACTGCTCAATAGATTGATTGGTGGGAATTATGCATTACATATCTAACATTCAGTAGATTGATTGGTAGATCCATGTTCACTTTCAGAATTTCCTCTTTTATTGTCCAATGATATGATTGGTCAATGCTTGTCTAATGTGCATTGCCTCTTTTACTATTGAGAGACTTGATTGGTCAATGCATGTCCATTGTCCATTTCCTCTCTTACTTTATATTGAATCAATTGGTATGTTAGAGTATATGCATAGATTTGGAGAATGCTTCCTCCTTCTGTGAAAGTTCCATGTATTTTAATGATTTGGATTGCTAGTTTGGAAAGGGTATCTCCCTGGAGGGAACACAAACCAATTCAAATTTTTTTAATATATATTAAGTAATTAGTATGGTGTTTGGAAATGGCGTCTCCCTGGAGAGAACGCAATCCCCATCCAAATTGTTTAATAAATATTAATTAATTGGTATGGTGTTTGGAAAGGGAGTTTCTCCTAAATAGAATGCATCCCCAACCTCGCAACTATTTCTTTCATTGTTTAATTGTTTATGTATATGTATTATAAAATATATGATTATAAGATATGGTATGGTTATATACATTTGAGTGCAGGGCATAATACGATATTACCGTGTAATGATATCTATATCTATATCTATATATATATATATATATATCTATATATCTATCTATATATATATATCTAGATATATATATATATATATATATATGCTATAATATACATAGTTATTATATATATTAATGTATTTATTATATATATATTAATGTATATGTCAATAGTATGTGCATATACAAAGTGTATAGTGTGTACATAGTGTATGTGTTATAGTGTACATATCGATGTAGGTACGTTTATATATACCATGATGTGCAATTTATTATATGCAATAATTATTAGCATTATGTGTATGCGATATTGAATGTATACTATACGTATAAGTGTGCACGTATGTAATATAGTAAGCATATAATATATATATTTGATGATATAGATGGATATGATATCGTATGATATATGTTGTGTAATATTAGGAAGTGTATATTGGTATGTATGTAGTATATGTGCATTATAATGTAATTAAAAGTGATGATGTGAGTATATGTAACCAGAGTAGCGAGTTGTGTATATATATGGTATCATATGATATGGGTATATAGGAGTGAGATAATATAGAATTACCGATGTGTATATATGTATGATTGTGGTATATGTATGGTATGAGTATCGTGTAATTAAGTAATTATGTTATTGTATAATATTAGAAGTTTTGGTGGTAGGAAGTTTGGTTATAGGATGCGAGTATGTATTTTACCTTGGGTTGATAGTACAAAATACGTGTAAATAATTAGTGATATAATAAGGATTAGATGGGGTTTCTATTGAAGTATGTATAGTATTTCTATTAATGTAGTATGTATGTAGGTGAGACATATGATTGTGTATGTGCCGAGTGCTCAAATAAGTGGAATATTAGTAGTGTCTGTGTGATTCTATTGGTTGCATATATGTATTATTAATATATAGGATATTATGATAATGGTATGGTATGATTTAATGAGGAATTAATCAATGTATATGGCATTGGATGTGATGCAAATTAGACTTGGTTGTTTTTTGTTGCTCTTAGTTGTTCTTATTAATGTATTTTTATCGATGTGTTCTGATTGATGTATTATGATTGATGTATTCTCATCGATGTATTCTGATTGATGTATTCCGATTAATGAACTTCGATTGGTGTATTCATATTGATGTATTTTGATCGATGTATTCTAATTGATGTATTTGGATCGATGTATTCTGATTGATGTATTTTGATTGATATATTTTGATTGATGTATTTCTCATTGTTGTATTCTAGTTGATGTGTTTTGATTGATGTTTGTATGGTCAGTTGATGCATGTATGGTTGTCATTGGTTGATATTAATGTATGATTGATATATGGTCAAGATACCTGATGCACTTCATGAACTTGGTTGGAATACTTGATGCACTTCATATTGGTTGAGATACCTGATGCACTTCACAACCTTGGTTGGCATACTTGATACACTTCATACTGGTTGAGACACTTGATGCACTTCATGACCTTGTTGAGATACTTGATGCACTTCATATTGTTTATCATACTTGATGCACTTCATGATATTTGATGAAGAACTTGGTGCATTTTATGTGCATGATTGATTGGAAAACATGTTTAATTCATCTCATGTATCTAGGTAGAGTATGTATATGATGCAATTCATGAATCTTTCAAGCATTTCAAGTAACCTAGAGTATGTGAATAAGGCATGATTGAAATGGAAATTGAATGTGTTTAGGGTAGATATATTCCAAGTGTTTGATTTCATCTACCTTGGATGTACTTCAGGTATCATAAGTGAAGTAGAGAGAAATGGACTAAGAATGAATTCATTTCATGTTGCGATTTCGTGGAATTTATTTCATGTACCTTGGGAGTATTTTATGTGATTAATTAGAATTTATTCCTTGAAGATGTGTTGTATTTATCTTGTTCAACAGTATATATAGGTTTGTTCCTAACTGTTTTCTTGTTGGAATGTAAAGAAATACATTGAATTAAATAGTGAGTGTATTGGATATGTGTTGCATTGAAATAGATATGCATTGCATGGGATAGTGGTTGCATATTGTGCATATTCGATATGCATTGAATGCACACTTAAATTAAATGGTATTTGAAATGGATAGATGTGTCTTAATGTGTTGATATTTGTTGAATGGACTAGTTATTCCTCTAGGAATGCTCTGCATAATAATAGCTGGATTATATAGCCTAGTAACAAGTTTGATGATAAGAATGGATAAATAGGATCATTGGTATGATATGATGATTTTGTGTGACTAAGTAAAGTACCCTTATGTATATTATTGATATGTGGTAAAGGTCTTCTTCAGATGTAGCTCCTGTAAATTATTAGAATGTGATTCATGTATATTTGGTTGAGGATGTAATTCATGTTGAAAAGTATATGATAGATACTAACCATATGATTGATTTGGAATGTGATTCATGTATGTTTGATGAAGAAGTGTTTCCCGTATATCTTGTTGAAAAATATATATACCTGATGACTAATAATGTGAATGATGATTGGAATGTGATTCAGGTGAGCACCGAGAGGAGGAAAACTTGTAGGTGTGAGCACTAGAAGGTGAAAATCATGTGATGGAAAAGTATTGTTCTTTCTCAAGTTGTGTGCCATGATTTCCTGTTATGGAAATGTATTATTCTTTCTCATGTATGGCATGAGTTTCCTATGATGGAAATATATTTTGCTTCGCAGGAGGCATGGCCCAAGTTTCCTGCAAGGAAAGTAGATGGTGAAGGAATACTTGAGAGTTGAATTCTTCTTGTGGAAACCTCATGAAGGAAATATGAAAGCAGATAAGAATCTTGTGATATGAATACCTTTATGATATATGTTAAAGAATTATATATATTTTATGTAACTTTGTATATACTAATGTATTACTTGTGACTAATTGGAATCCATTTCATGTATCATGAAGATGTATTTTGTGTACTTGTTCTGCATATCAGGTAGCATATGTATTTATACCTGATGGATAATCATGTGGTTGATTGATTGAAATATGATTCAGGTGGATCTATTTTGTTGAAAGATTGAAGGCCTTGTAATGAGGTTTGAAAAACCTGTTATGGGGATTGAAGATTGACCCTTGCTTCTACACCGGGAACCACTCTGCTAGTCCAAGTTCTTGCACAGTGTTAAAACCTCTATCAATGTTCCCACCAAAGAAGGAAAGGGAACCCCAAGCATTCCCATTGACCTCTTATGCCAAAGAAAGAATTAGAAAACCCAAAAAATGGCTAAGTGTCAAGAAAATCCAAGCCAAACGATCAAGCCGCAGTGAAAAAGATGAATGGTCAAGATTGAAAAGCAAGTCCAAATCAATGGCTGCGAGACGATTTGCAGCACACTAGATGAGAGATTTTTCATTTTTCATTTTTTTGCTTTTCCACTTTTCCAACTTTCTGACTTTCCACACCAGCATTTCAGATTGCGGAAGTTGGAAAGGTATTTTTTCAAGAGCACAAAGTTGGGTTTCCGATTTCAGCAACCCGCATTGCGGAATGCAGATTCCAGAGGCATAATTTTCTTGGGGGTGCATACTCAGGTTTCGGTATCCACAACCTGCATTGTGGAGCTGATTTCCGTGAGTTTGTGCAATGGTCTTCCAATTTCCAAAACCTGCATTGCAGAATGCAGATTACGGAAGTGATCTTTTTCCAGAGGCATAAAGTTGTCTTTTCGATTTTCGAAATCCGCATTGCGGAATGTAGATTGCGGAGGTGAATTTTGACAAGGTCCATTTAACAGCCCCAACTTTCGATTTCCGCATTGTGGAAGGATAAATTCGGATTTGAGATGGTTTTACAGAGTAAAATTCGGCCACAGAAAATCAATAATTTCACAGGGCAAGAGGTCAACTGTTCCGCAATTGAAGGTCAATTTGAAGGCAGGAAGAAGCCATGACTTGATGAGCCTTGCAAATGAACATCCAACGGCCCAATATGAAGGACAAATAAGTGGTTTCCACATCCTGAATGCACACTGAAAGTGCAAAGAGTTTCCACCAACACATCTAATAGACGCAGAGGCAGTTGGTTTGAGCAGTTTAGTGTCAACGAACTCATCCTTTCCAGTTGAAGACTGTTGTTAGTAAACGACCATTTATGGTTGAGTTAGTTAGAAGTTGTTAGATCTTCTGTAATCCTATAAAGGCATATTCTAAATAATACCAAAAGGTTGGATGTTTTTGGATGCTGAGAGATTAAAAGCTCTGCGTATGTGTTAAAATCGACCTTTCAATTCATGAGAAGACCCGATTCTGGAGAAAATATTCTTGTGATGAGTGTTTTGATTTCAGTTACTTCTTGTTCATGTGTTATTCATTTTTGTTTTCCATTGATTGTTTGCTTATGCAATATCTAGATCAAGACTACATGGTCTGAAATTAATATTTTATGCTTCAAATGCATATGACTAGGTGTTCCACCGTTTCTTCCTTCATCTGTTGATATTTTGACTTGAAAAAACCTCATCTACCTCGCCTATACCTCTTAAATTGTGGTCTTAATCAGTCATTTGTGACTATAAATCCATTGAAGTTTGACTCCATCCCCAAAGGTGCTCCTATCCTTAACCCCAACCAACTGATAAATCCCTATAAGTCATTTTCTGAAGGCCTAGCCACCACTTTTACCTATAAACAACTTGTGCAAATAATACCATAAGTGTTGAGAGAATTGTGAAAGAGAGATCCTTCTCTGTGGTTGGAAAGGCTAGTTTCCATCCACCAAAGCTTGGTTTGAAATAGTTACCTCATGATCCCTTCTGTTGCAACCCAAGAGAATCTGGAGTGATAAAATTTTGGCAACCATACTTGGGATTCGAAGTTCTTCTTTCCCAGTACAAGGATTTCAAATCATCAAATTAGATCTCCGAGGGAAACCAGAGGATCAAAAATTTCAAGGTTGTATCATTTTCCCTGGCGACTCCAAATTTTAGTTTGGAAAATTTATTGGAAGAATTTTGGATTCCAGAAGGATACCTACCAGAATTCAAACAGATCCTGAGCTAACAAATTTTTTATCAGAACCAGAGAATATCATCAGGAAATCAAATAAAGAACAAAAAGGTATTTCCGCATTAACTAGGTCTTTTTCTCTACCTAAAGAAGAGGCTCGTGATATAGAGATTGTCTCTTGGGATTTAAAAATTGAATAGTCCTCATTTAGGTTTAAATATGAATCGGATCTAAAGAAAACCCTATTTGACCAAAGAAAATTCCAAACACGTTGCATGAGTGCTTTGTGGGAAAATTTACAAGCTAAAGAAGAAAACAATGACTTATTTCTCTTCACTAAAGCTGCGAGCAAAAATACCCAAGTCCTGATTAATCCTTTTGTTGTTCTAAGCCACACTTTTGTGATACCTGTTGTTAATACTACTACTTCAAGAATTTTTCTCCTAAGCAAAATATAAGAGCAATGGCTACCATATTTGCCCCTTTAGCTCTCATTTCTAATCTCCATGAGTTACCTGTGGGCTATGACGAACACCTCATGAGATTTGATGGGGAAGGAAATGGTTCTACAGAACAGCATGTGGACCACTTTACTGATTTTATATGCGTATAATAGGTGGATGAAGATGATGTCAAGATGAGGTTATTTTCCCAAAGTCTTGTAGGAGAAGTGAAGAAATGGTTCAAAGCCCTTCCAAATGGGGAAATTGCTACCTCTGAGATATTTGAACAAGATTTCCTAGACAGATGGCAGGATAAACAAAATCCTCTCAAAATTCTCACTCATTATGAAAACAAAAGGAAAACCAATGTGGAGACCGTCCAATAGTTTTCAGCTAGATTCATGAGAATGTATAATTCTATCCCTATGGACATCAAGCCTCCTGTGGGTGAAACCAAGCTTCATTATGCTATTTTTTTTACAATGACTTTTCTCTCATGCTATGAGAAAGGAGATCTGCCACTCTACTTGATATGTTAAGAGATGTTGTAGAAGTAGAAGCTAATTTGATGGCCCAGGTAAAATGAAGTACATAAATGAAGCTGAGAAAAAGATATCTAATGAGGGATCCCAACCTTCCACATCCCAATCCATTGATACCATATTTGAGAAGATGATGAGGACTACAGAAATACTGGTGGATAGGATATCACTTGACAATAGGCCTCCTTCCAGATAAAACCAAGATACTCAAGCTAGAAATAACAATTACAGGAGATCTCCTGCCACACAGGGAAGACCAAGAGAGCCAAGGGATCTTCTCAATGCTGATAATAAGCCAATCAGACCACCTTTTGTTGAGAACTTATGCAGGAGAAGAAGAATATGGACACCCTGATGACCAAATCCACTTCTTTGATAAGATCCAACCCCAGTTCTATTTAACTAAAGAGGAACATGACCAACACTCCCTGTAGTTAGATAGTATCCTAGAAGAATCATAATCTGATCAATACCAAAGATGCTTCCAAAATGCAATCTATGAATTTCAGAAGTAGCACAATTTGAGAGGTAGGAAGTTAATAGTAGACCAAGGAAAGGCTATTGCCGATCCATATTCTTCTCAGCCACAAAGAAAATAATCCTCTAGGAAGGGTGACCCAAAAAATGTAACCTCTAATAAGGAGGCTGAGAAGGGGGAAGAAGCTCCTAAAAAGGGCCCAGAGGGGAGATATGCAGGTAATATAAAGACATTAGAAATGATCCATTCTTCTTTCAATTTAGATAATGAAATATCTAAGATTAAAATCTCAAATACCCCAGAAGAGTGTAATCATGGATGTCATAGTGGTTGATATTCCACCTAAATTTGGGATGCTATTATCTAGGTCTTCGACATCAAAATTAAAAGGAACTCTACAAATGGGCATTTCTTATGCTACCATCCTTGTTTTTGGAGAAAATAGAAGACCATATAGGGAGCATAGAATGTCCTATGCAGTAAGTAGTAAGAGTAAGCTTGATAATCATTCCAATTTTGTTGTAGACACTGATATAGGAACTTCAATTTTCTATTATGATATTGGTTCAGAAGAGAAAGGTGTGAAAATTACTGCTATGCCTGAAACTAATGATAAGTCTAGTAATGAGAAAGAGATACAATACATTGATAGCTCAACAAACCTAGAAGGTAGTGGTCAACAAATAGATAAAGGAAGTGATGAAAAACAAGAATTAGAAAAGGAAACTACAACCATAGTCCAAAGAGAAGAGCACTGGATTATGAGGTTTGATGGAGATATGAATAAAGAAGGAGTTTGGGAAGGGGTATGGATCATCCCTCCAGATGAAGGAATTGAATGCACAAGATTGCATACCTTCAAACTAATGTTTGACTGTTCGAATAATGTGGCAGAACATAAATCCCTACTATTGGGTCTAAATGCACTCAAAGATCTAAGAGTTAAAAAGATCAAAGTTTATGGAGATGCAGAGCTAATAGTCCAACAGGTGAATGGGAATTATGAGACTAAACATCCCAAAATGAGGGATTATAATTTTTTTTTGGGGATATGCTTGACAATTTCTTCATAGAGCATGATATTTCTTTCATCCCTAGAGATAAAAATACAATAGTAGACATTTTTTCCAGCTCTACTAGAAGATTTCAACTCCCCACCTATTCTGCCAAAGCTTACATGATCAATATAAGGCATAGACCCTCTGTTTTAGATAATACCAAACATTGTCAAATATTTGAAGATGATCAGCAGATAAAGAAATTCCTAGATATGATTGACGAATTTTCCAACACCCAGATTGATCAAGAGAACTGTTCATGTGATGAATGGGGACCTGATCCACCGGAGCTCCTAGCCACTTTGGGAGATAAAGAGATCCTGCAGTTTCGACGATCCATCCAATCCATCCCATCCCATGCATGCAATCCAATCTGTGGCTCCTAAGGTATCCTCTAGCATTCCCTCCAAATCCCTCCTGGGTATAGGGCCTGTGAATATCTACTTCTTGCAGGTAGCAGGTTTCTAAGGTAAGGTATATTAAGGTCAGGTATACTTAGGTTAGGCAAGTAAGACTAAGACTGTTGTATGTATGAAAGGTGGTCCACCCAATGGAAGAAATTACATACCCAAAGGATTGGTGCCATTGGAAAGTTTTTTTGATGAAAATGATGTGGCCAAAAATCACAAGGTGGCTCCAAACCATAGTGAAGTGGAAGACTATAATATTGGGAATGATGAATAGCCCAAAATTGTCAAACTGTCAAAGTCTTTAACCCTAGGCACTAAAGATGACTATGTTGATTTAATGAGAAATTTTTCTGATGTGTTTGCATGGTTCTATGAAGACTTGAAATAATATGAAACTACTATCATCCAACATACCATACCAGTCAAGACAGGGGAGAAACCATTCATACAGAAATCGAGAAGGAGGAATCGTATCCTTCTCCCACTAATAGAAAAAGAGGTGAAGAGGTTGTATGAAGCTCAAATCATAGTCTCCTTAAGGTTTTCAGGGTGGGTAGCTAACATAGTCCTAGTGAGGAAGAAAAATGGTGAAATCAAGCTATGTATTGACTTTAGGAATATGAATAAAGTATCCCTAAAGGAAAACTACCCCCTTCCCAAAATGGAACACATTTTACAGAAGTTTGTAGGGGAAGCAAGAATGTCCATGCTGAATGTATTTTTAGGGTACAATCAGATTAAGGTGCAGCCAAAAGACCAAGACAAGAAAACCTTTACCACGCCATGGGGAACCTTCATGTATGCAAAGATGCCTTTTTGTTTGTTGAATGCAGGAGATACCTTCCAAAGAGCTATGGACATAGCTTTTGCAGAAGAGAAATACAAATTTGTAGTCATATACATGGATGGAATCATTGTGTATTCTAAATCTGATACAAAGCATTTGAAACATTTGCATCAAGTGCTTTCCAAGTGCAGAAAATTTGGAATCTCTTTGAACCCGCAAAAGTCAAACTTTTCCATGCAAGAAGGAAAAATTCTAGGTCACATAATATCTAAAGATGGGATCAAAATTGACCCAGACAGAGTTGACACAATACAAAAAATTGAACTCCCTAGTAGTAAAAAAGAGGTTCAATCCTTCCTAGGAACAATGAATTTATTAAGAAGGTTCATTCCCAATTTTGTATAGATCATGAGGTCCATCACACACATGCTTCAGAAGGACACTCAGATCAGGTGGACTGCTGAAGCCAAACAAGTATTTGGAGACTTAGAAAGGGCAATTGTTGAAGCACCTGTTCTAATCAGTCCTGATTTTGACAAAGAGTTTCTTATTTTTTCTTTTGCCTCTGATCATTCCATAGATGGAGTGCTTTTATAGAAAAATCAGGAAGGAGATGAGAAACCCATATCTTTCTTTAGCAGATCTCTTAGAGATGATGATATCAAGTACAACATCATGGAGAAGTAGGCATATATTATGATTAAAACTTTGAAAGATTTCATAGTTTATGTTCTGCATTCCCATGTTATTGTGAAAATCCTCACAGCAGATCTAAGAGATGATGTATACCTCACAAGAAAGTAATTGATTAAGTAAGAAAACAGAAGAAGAGTGGTCAATACAGTATAATGAGCAACAGAATAATATGGTACAGTAGAACTCGGATAGAAGCAATAATACTTCACACACACTAGTTAATTAATCACAATATGGACAAATAAATAGTACAATGCATGAGGAATTCCAATGCCTAAGGTGGCAATTCGAATTAGCCTTCATGGAGTGATCAAAGGATCATTGGAGTGTCATCGTAGCACAACTAGTATCATCGAAGCACAACTGGAAGTCTTCATCATCATTAGTAGAGTCATCAATGCTCAAGTAACTGTCAACCATCAGTCAAACTGAGTCTAGTAGGTGTAACTGACTGTAACTAAGTGTAACTGACTGTAACTAAGTGTAATTGACTATAACTAAGTGTAACTGAGTATAAACTGAAGACAACTGGATTGGTAGGTGAAGATGGGCGAGTTGCTTCCTAAAATCAAGGAAGAAGGGCACATTAAGCAACTGGAGGGCTAAAACTGAATAGTGAGAAGCTCCTAAGGGCTGGCTAACTGAGGGCTAGGTGTTGGAATGATGACTGGGATGCATGCAAACCATAAAAGTGCATGCATGACTAAAAATGTAAATGATCAAAACATTGGTGGGACTAGGATGGAGTATAGGAATATCCTAACAGTTATTGCTTATGTTCCTAATGCTGCTATAAAGGATATACTGACACAACCTGATCCATAGGGTAGAAGGGATAAGCAGATAGTTGTGCTCTTGGAATATGACTTGGATATCAAACCTACCAAAACTTATCAAAGGTCAGGGACTGGCCAGGATCATGGATGAATCAAATTGGGATTCACTAAGTGTGAACTTGCTTTCACACATGATGGAAGAAACTTCCCAAGACCCACTGTCACATGTATCAAACAAATTATTGTCTTCTCCTTGGTATTTTGATATTATATATGTTTTGCAGAACTTACAAGCACCCCCTGATATGGGTAAAAGAAAATCTAGGTCAAACAAGATAAAGGATGCAAATTTTTGCATATTGAATGGTTTCCTTTATTGAAAAGACCCTAGAGGTGTTCTACTGAACTATATAGTGGAAGATGAAGCCAAATTAACCTTGAAAGAATTTCATAAAGGTGTTTGTGGGGGGCATCACTACTAGAAGGCCACTGTCAACAAAATTCTCAGGGTAGGATTTTATTGGCCCACCATATTCAAAGATGCATATAAGGAAATAACTACTTGCCATGAATTCCAAATATTTGAGGGGAAGAGGAAGCTCTTATCCTTCCCTTTGAAACCAATCTATGTAGAATCCCCTTTCCAGTAGTGTGGGCTTGACTTCATTGGTGAAATTTTACCCAACTCCTCTGGACAACACAGGTAGATATTGACTTCCACTGATTATTCCACTAAATGGATTGAGCCAATACCAACTAGGAAATCCACATACACAATCATCATCAAATTTCTAGAGGAAAATATCTTGTCTAGGATTGGTTTCCCTGTTAAAATAATCACTGACAATGATCAAGCCTTCAAATCCAAGAAAATGGTCAAATTCTGTGACAAGTTCCACATAAAATTGGGTCATTATACTGCTTACTACCCCTAGAGAAATGGATTAGCTGAGTCATCCAACAAAAGTCTAGTTAGGATCATCAACAAGTTGTTGCAAGAAAACAAACGAGCTTGGAACACCATGCTGACCTTTGCTCTGTGGGATGATAGGATCACCTCTAAAAGATTCATTGGAACTTCTCCTTTCAAATTAGTATATGGAATAGAAGTAATATTTCCTGATTCCCTCAGAGGGCCTACAATGAGGCTGCTACAGGAGCAGGAATAAGTGCCAAACCATGAGCTAAGGATAACTAACCAATTGGTTGAGATACAGGAAGTCAGAGACAGAGTACATGCTGCATCTATGCTAGCTCAAGATAGGGTTAAAAAGACTTTTGACAGATAGACCAAGGCTGATGATTTCCAAGTGGGAGATTCGGTATTGAAATGGGATGCTAGAAGATTGGACCCATCCCAAAATTTTGATAACCTCTAGTAGGGGCCCTATATATTCATCCTATGCCATGGAAACACCACCTTATTCTTGTAGGATGAGGATGATGAACCAATTGGGAAGATACCAGTCAATGGGCGTTTCTTGAAGTAATATATTTAGTGAAAAACAAGTTCATTATCCTATCCTCTTTGTACATTACCATTTTGTTTTAGCTTCGGTTAGCTTTGTTTCAATTCCATTTTACAAAAAGCAAAAAAAGAAAAAAGGAAAGGGCAACTAGTTTGTTGTTCTTGATAGCATCCCCGGTTGGAGCCGCTGTTAACACCTCTATCAATGTTCCTGCCAAAGAAGGAAAGGGCATCCCCCTACAAGAATGGAAAGAATTCCCATTGACCTATTATTCCAAAGAAAGAATCAGAAAACCCAAAAAAATGGTTAAGTGTAAAGAAAATCCAAGCCAAACGATGAAGCCGTAGTGAAAAAGATGAACGGTTGGGATTGAAAAGAAGGTCCCAATCAACAGCCGGGAGATGATCCGTAGTACAACATATGAGATATTTTCCACTTTTATGATTTCCCACTTTTCCGACTTTCTGACTTTTCGCACCCGCATTGTGGATTGCGAAACTCAGAACAATAATTTTTCAATAGCGCAAAGTTGGGTTTTTGATTTCCGCAACCCGGATTTCTGAATGCGGATTGCGGGGGCATAAATTTTTTGGGGGCGTAGATTCAGGATTCCGGTATCCACAACCCGCATTTCGGAATGCATATTGGGGAGGTGATTTCCATGAGTTTGTGTAATGGTCTTCTGATTTCCGAAACCCATGTTGAGGAATGCGGGTTGCGAAAGTGATCTTTTTCCAGAGGCATAATGTTGGCTTTCCAATTTATGAAACCCGCATTGCGAAATGTGAATTGCGGAGGTGACTTTTGACAAGGTCCGTTTAACATCCCCGACTTCCGATTTCCACATTACAGACTGTGGATTGCAGAAGGATAAATGCAGATCTGAGATTGTTTTACAGAGTAAAATGCGGCCATGGAAAATGAAGAATTTCACAGGGGAAGAGGCCAGTTGTTCCACGATTGAAGGTCGATCTGAAGGAAGGAAGAAGCCATGAATTGATGAGCCCTGCAAATGAACCTCCAATGGCCCTATCCGAAGGAAAAAAAAACTGGTTTCCACAGCCCGAATGTGCAGTAACAACACAAAGAGTTTCCCACCAGGACATCTAACAGACTCAAAGGCAGTTGGTTCGAGTAGTTCGACTTGAACGAACTCATCCTTTCTAGTTGAATATTGTTGTCAGTAAACGACCATTTATGGTTGAGTTAGTTAGAATTTGTTAGATATTTTGTAAGCCTATAAAGGAATATTCTAAATAATAACAAAGGGTTGGATGATTTTGGATGCTGAGAGATTAAAAGATCTGCGTATGTGTTGAACTCGACCTTTGAATTCATGAGTAGACCCGATTCTGGAGCAAAGATTCTTGTGATGAGTGTTTTGATGTCTATTACTTCTTGTGCATGTTGATGTATTTGTAACTTCGGAAGATATTCACTTGTATATTGTATGTATTGCATTTGTACTTTATTATATCCCCAATGGAGATGTATTATTCCTCCAATTGGAAGTGTCGTCATTTGTATTTGCAAGTGTCACAAGTTATATCGTAAGTGTTGTAACTTATAATTGATGGGTTATTAGACCACCTTGGTGGGGTCAGCCCTATATGAGTTAAAGGGTTATTAGACCACCCTAGTGGGGTTAGCCCAGTGACAAGTGGTAATGGTTTATTAGACTCTCCTAAGGGAGGTCGGCCCAGTTAGAGTAAAAGGCAAGTAAAGGTAAAGTATAAATAGCGAGGAGAACCTCTCTATTTATCCATTCATTCACTCACTCACTTTGCATTAGTGAGAGAGAGGAGGAGTGCGCACAAGTGGAGGAGGAGAAGATGCTAGGATACTATCTCTTGTTTTGGGCTTTGATCCTTGTGATCTTTGTATTGGTGCTCATTCTATCTATGAGGAAGTTGTGGGGTTTTTCACCTTCTTGGTTTTCCACGGTGAAATGCTTTGTGTCTCTTGTCTCTTATGTTTGATATGTTGTACATATTATTCTCTCAGTTAAGGTCCTAGATCATATTGAATTAAATGATGAAAAACTAACATGGTATCAGAGCTAGCCTGAAGGAAGGCATTGTATGGCATTTACGACACTTGTTGCACTTGCGACAAATTGGAAGCAAGGGCTTGATATAGTAAAAACTAGTCATCGTGGCACTTTCACTATAAATCCATTTTGGCTAAGCTTTAGGATCTGAATTTTTTACAACATGAATATCAGACACGGATGTACCCTTTGTAAAAATTTCAGCCCTAGATTCATTGTACTTTGTGAGATATGTGTTGGGTGTGTTATATCGCTTCACATGGTGGCTGCGCGTACACCACGATTTCGGCCCATTGTATTCTATCTAATACTGGTAAAGGGATTAGGGTTGTAAACTAATTTCGGGTAAATGAATTAGGGTTTTAGATGCTGTGAAATACCATATATTTTATTGTAAATGGTTGAGTAAGCAAATAATGAAAGGAGTTGTGCGGCTCTAAGTTTTGCTGGTTTTTCCTAGTTAAGGGTTTCCAGGTGAAAATATCTATGTTATGCGTGTGCCATTGTGTATTTTCTGTTAATGCTTAAGAATCTATATGATTTTTTACTACATTGTTAAGGTTTAAAACTTACAATATGATTCATACAAGTTAGGTTTTCTGCATCTTCCAGAATGCATCCTTAAACAAGTGACCTGGGAATAAAGGTCATATCTCGGGATAAGAAGCTCCAAATGGAATTCCATAAAGCGTTTCCATTAGGGCATGGAATTTAGTTTCACAGGTCTGATTTTCAGAGGTTGAAGTTGAAACAGTGACACTTGCACTCAGTACAAGTTCGCTATGTTGTTTCATCCCATAAACAAGTCATGTTGCGACACTTAGCATATCTCTCTCATGGAGAATCCATTGAATATCAGATCCATGGGGTTGGAAAGATAACAAGTCAATCTACCATAGGCCGAAGTTTCATACCCTGAGGATCAAAAATTGCATAGATGCACCATAAACAATATGGCATATATTTCTATCAAAACAGAATTGGATTCTGAGCATTTGTTTTTTTGGCTTGTCACTGTTGCGGGAAATTAGGGCTTTTGACAGAACTGGAACTTTGGATTTCTCTCAGCATAAGATGTCTCTCCTTAGAAAAATCAAAATTTAGAGACCAATATTGAAGTTTTTGTTCGGGTAGAACCCCGGGATCTTTCAAACCCTAGTTCGGGTTTTTGACCAGAAAACCAAATTTTCACAAAAGTTGCAGATCCGAAATTCGTAGGTCATTTTTGGAGGATCAATTTTTGGAGTTTACAAAATCTAAGCAAACCAACTTGGTCGCCAAATTCAATTGCATCTCCCTAGCTAGACTAAAGTTTGAAATTCCAAGTTTGGATTTTTAGGGTTTCTTTGTCAGGCCCTAGCCAACTCCAGATCCAGTTTCAGCAAATCAAAGTGTATAGGATTGGGTTAATCCTAGAAGAGAATGAATTGGACACCTACATAAGTGAATAAGTTCCAGTTTGTTAACAATCAAATTAACACCCTTAGTCATGTGATAGAAGAAGCACATTTTTACTATGCACCCGCAACATGAAGACAGAACACAAGTACATTCAGAGACAACTCCTCTCTGATCTAATCACTTCTCCCATAAATGGAAGGATCAGGTGAAGACAGTAAGAACCTAAGGAGATCAAGTTCAATGATTGAACCACTCATAAAAGGTCCAAAACTAAGCTACACCAATAAAAAATTGAAGATGAATGCATTAAAGTGCATTAATTGTACTTAAAGTATGCTAAGTTGTGCAAAAAAGCCTAAAAACTATGGAAAAGTGGGTTTTTGAGTGAAAATAATCAAAAGCCATGAAAAGGGACAATCCCACATTGAAAAGAGAAACTTGAGAGCACACTTCTCAATGCTATATAAGAAAGGAATTTGGGGCATTGTAAAGGAGAAAGGAAGAGCAAAGGCATGCTGGAGAGATTCTGAAGGAGGAAAAGCTCAATTTCTTCAAAAGAAAGGGTGAAGGAAGGAAAGCTCATGGCAATGGAGGAGGGATTCACACCAAGATCCATGGTAAGCATGTACCTCTTCATTGTTTTAATATGAATTGATTCAATTTTCTACCATTTAACACATATTTCATTCAAATTGGAATCATTTTATTCCAAGGGCATCACCAAAATTGAGAATTTTAGCTATTTTTGAATTCTAGATCCACTATTTAATTACAAATTTAAGGAAATATGTGTTATTTAAGAGTTTGAATTTTGCTTATCATGTATGATTTTAATTCTCAAATGGATTTAGATCTTAATGAATTTTTTATGAATGAATGTAGATCTTTAGAAGCTTGTGATAATCTTTTCATTTACTTGCATAGAACTCACCATTTCTTAGTAAGATAGATTGATAATTTGCAGATCTAACTCCCTACTTGCAAACCACTTCATCTATTATCATATTTGTGATAATATTTTCACTGAGCTTCGGTTCTTTGGAAGAGTAAGTTTGCTTGCTTGGATCTCTAGGACTTTCTACTGTGTGGACACTTTTTATTTTTTGAGTCTAGACAGCCTTAGGATTGTTTGATTAAGAATATCATTTTAAACACATCCTTTTGTCAACTTATTAGAAGTGGCTACTCTCCCGATCCACCAATCACGGTGGCAGCGAGGTGATTCACTAGAAATTGAAGGCCCTGCTACATTACAGAGATAGATACAAAAACCACATCCTACTGACTTGCAGACATAACTGATTTTAAACTCAATTAATATTACTCGAGAAGAACAACATCAAATCAACCTTGAGAATTCATCGTCACATCACGAACTGAATACAGACATAATTGATGATCTTACTCTAGTTGAAATT
Source organism: Larix kaempferi (assembly GCA_027924585.1). Taxonomy (NCBI): domain Eukaryota; kingdom Viridiplantae; phylum Streptophyta; class Pinopsida; order Pinales; family Pinaceae; genus Larix; species Larix kaempferi. The sequence continues at coordinate 12,490,493 of BSBM01001051.1, read as the reverse complement.
GAAACATTGACAAATCACAGAAGTGCTCATGTAATTCCACCTTTGATAAGTCTTTCAGAATCAGTTGTAGTTACTATCCATGAGTCACTGGGTGATATCAAACCTCTTTTTGAAAGTTTGAATGACATGCAAAATTAAAAAAGTGACCCTATGGCTTCATCAGGAGCACAAGGGACTACATTTTCGCAACATCAACCAGTTGATGGAGGTATCAATACTTCCAATTTGGCCTCTACCCCAATCCCAATAGTTAGTATACATGTTAGTAGAACAAGTTCAACCAGCACTTCAGTGCCAGTTGGTACAGTTTCAGGTTCCAATCCCGGAAGTACATCCACTTCATCTGCAGGAATCCTTACTGAAGGGTGTTCCTTACCAAACATTGGTTTTCCATATGGTTTGGATAATCAAGGTCAACACACACAAGGAGTAAACCAGAATCCTCTTTGTATGCCTAACACTTGTCGAAATTCTACTTTTGGGGGAAACCCCATGGAATGGTAATATTCCTGGCAGAAGCCATTAACCATGGAACATTTATGCCAATTGGGGTTATGCTCCACATATTAGTGGAAATTCCCTGGGGGCTATCCTCCGACCTATCCTAGCACAATGCCTAGTGAAAATCCACCTATCAACCCCATTCTGCAATGGAGTGCAGATGTTTTAGGGAGTATCGAATCTTCTTGGGGCCCACCTTCACAAGGAGAAAATCAACCTTGGAATGCTTATCTAAACCAAGGAAACAATCAATGGTTTGGTCACATTCTGGAACGTAACCAATATTTTTGGGGCCTACCTCCAAAAGGGGGCAATCCATCCATTCATCTTGTTCCACCATGGGATGGACAACATTCAGGAAGTAACCAATATTTTTGGATGCCATATCTGCAAGGAGGCAATCAACCTTGGAACAAATATCGAAACCAAGGAAACAATCAATGGAGTGGTCCAGTTTCAACTAGTAACCAATCTAATTGGGGCCCACCCCCGCAAGGGGGCAATCCACCCATGAATCCCAAACAACAATGGAGTGGTAATGTTCCACCAAGTAACTAGTCTCAATGGAACATAACCCCACAAGGGGGCAATCCACCCATGAATCCCAACCAGCCAGGGAGTGGTAATGTTCAACCAAATAACCAACCTTATTGGAACATACCTCCGCAAGGGGGAAATCCATACATGCAACCTAGTTCACAATGGACTGGGAAACATCTAGGCAATAACCAATCCTTTTGAATGCAACCTCCAAAAGGAGGTAACTCCTCTTGGAATGCTTTTCAATCCCAAGGACCACATCAATGGAGTGGCCAGGTTCTATAAAGTAACCAATATTTTTTGGGCCTAATCCCGCAAGGGGGCAATCCAACCATTAACCTCATTCCAACATGGAGTGGTCAGGTTCTAGAAAGTAACCAATCTTGTTGGAACCAACCTGCAAGACCTGCGTTTGATCTAACTAGGTTTCCAAATGGATATCATGTCAATGGTATGATGGATTCCGTCAACCATCTTGAATAGATTACCCCACATTTGGTACAATTTTCTATTCAAAATTCGCAACCCACAGCTGGCCAGGCAATGCAAAAACCTGCTAATCTTTCCCACAATTCTAACATCCTCACAGTCTCATCCATAGACCTGAGAGGAAAGAATAAGAAGTACAAGGGTAAGCAAAGTGTTAATCCTTCCCATAATTCTGAAATCCTTATAGTCGAGTCCAAAGACCTTAGGGAAAAGAAGAAGAAATACAAGAGTAAGCAAAATACTAACTCTAGGAACAAAGATGCACCAACTATGCTTCAATGCAGTGGGAAACAATGACCCACTATTTTGACACTGGTACCCCCACCAGGGGGCAACCAGCCAACCCCCCCGCAAGGGGGAAATGATCCTTATGCCAATGTCTTCATGTGTGATCCTGAGATGAACATTCAAACAAGACTTGATTCTTATGATGTCTCTCCTAGTACATTGGATCAATCGAAATCACAGCCAAGTGGTTATCTCTACATTGAGAAACCAGCCAAAGACTTAGTACCAAACCCCCCCAAAGGTGTTCATAGAACAATGCATAATCCTAACACGCGAGCTGCTCAGAACGGTAATTTTCTTAAGGACCTAGCTCAAGTACCATGTGCCATATCGGCCTTGGAGGTATTGCAATATCATTCTGCGCAAAGAAAGGAACTATTGTCTACCATTGGTGTTGTTGATCCATCCGATGAGACTTCGATCACATCAGACATAGACCATTCAATATGTAGGATACTTTCCAGAGTTGCTTTTTAGATTAAAGTAACGACTCATGGTAAGAACATTTGTCTAACCATAGTGGATGAAAGGACCTCAGCTTGTGTAATGTCATTTAAATGTCGGCAAGCATTTCGATCACCCCTATCTATCCTAGAAGTTTCATACCAAGCTACTCAAATAGCTTCGGTAGATTCACATCAAAATATTCCCTTGATGTAGGAATATGATCTCCCAGCTCACATGACTTCTTGGATTACATTTTTTCATCAGATCAAGATACCTCTGAAGTTGTAAACATTTGGTTGCACCCACCTAAGGACATCTTTTGTGGGGTCACTGGGAGCATAATTGGATTAAATCTACCCAAGTATAGGAGCATGATATGTATGTTCCTCGATCTGATATGGTATATTTGGAAGATTGCAATAGGTTTAGGCCATCCCTTTGTGAAGATACATTTGAACCTTTTGCAACCCAAACTTTCCATAGGGTCGAACCTGTTGGAAATTGGTGGGTCATCCCTTCATATCTATATTTTCCACCATTCTGACAGAAGAGCCTACCAAACATGGGACACCCTAGTCAGCACCCCATTGCCATTTTGGTGCCCATGCTGAGTTATTATCATAGGCCTAGGATCCCTATTAGTCCCATCATGACTTGGATCTTGAGACCACATATTTCTCTTTCATTCATTTCTGACCATATCCCGATGGGCTACCAATTTTTTTTCATTTTACATAAGCTTGTGTTAAAATATCCACTTGAACATCCATGCAAACTGCTTCATTTCTTATTGCTTATGTTGCTTATTTTCCTTTCCAGTCACTTTCTGTTACAAGATTCCTATAAACCATTGCTTCTGTATATTTGATCCATACCCATGGAGGAAACATCTGTAAGATTGTACATAACTAGCTCATCCCTTGTTTGCAATACATATTTTTTCCTCGGCTTGACCCATGCCCTTGACATTTAGGCGCATGCCCTTGAGACACTCATTTCCTCTAATGTATCATAGCATGCTTTATCCTTTTTTCAAACTAATAAATGAAAAACGTTAAAAAAAATTGGAAAACACAAAAATCCAAAAAGGGAGAGACTTGAATCACTTCATATTATAAACTATGAAGAAAACATCAACAATCAGTCCTTGTCTCCCTTGAACATGGCACATAATATTGTATCCGCTGCCAGTACACCATCTACATTTGCCTTAGGAAACCGTACCAATATTTTGAACATATCTCCACTGATGGGTTATCCTTCCCATCACCAATGGAGCTTTCGTTAATGCATATGGAATTAGCATATTTCATTAAGGGTTGTTACTCAAAGTCCTATGTTCTCAAGTGTCCATTTTGCATCGTGTTATGTTTTCAAGGGAAGTCCAAACCGAGTCATCCATTCCTCAAATATTCCTGACCAATCATGTCGGCCTTTTGTGTGTCAGTATACAGTGTTGAATCTTGCAGTTCTACCAAACTATATCAGACTGTTGATCTTTTTTTCATATCGGTTGGTGTGGGATGCATTAATGCCCTCCTTCTAATGGATCTATTCATATCGACATCAAATCATCATCTAGGACATGGATCTAGAAACCCAAGAGTACCTTGGATCTTGTAGTCATTAGTGGCAGGTTTCCTCACAAATGATAATGGGTATACATCAATGACCCCTGATTGTTTGATTCTACAAGTATTCGACTTCAGAACATCTATTCACACTTGCTAGTTTGTACTCAGTACCTTAGAGTTCATCATCATTATGGGTGGGTCTCTTCGCATCTGTTAATGGTATACATCAATGACCGCTAATTAGATGGTGTTTGATTATGCTCGACATCAGATCACTTATTTGCATGATATAAAATTGTACTATCGTCAGTTTGTATTGAAGACCTTGAGAAAAACCATTGTATCACTCATCGATGCATTGCCTGAGCTGTGCAAGATTAGACTACCATGTCAGAAGTTCAATAAATACTTTGTTCTCACACTCATCAAAGTGCATGTTTACACTTTTGAAAAAATTTACTTTTGACGTGGATCCACTATGTATTGTTCGTGGCCATGCTTGTTTACTACTGAGCATGGGTATGCCTTCCTCAGGAAGATATTATATATTTGAGAAATTGATATGTTTTGCAGGTGTGATCCTCCATCCTGTGGCCATCAGTTTTTTCCTTCCCTCGTCCTTGCTTTGAACAATAAAGAGTATCAGTATAAAGAGTATCAATATACAGAGTATAAATTTCAGTAATGTATTTCGGCCCTTAGCTTTGCTTCGGACCTCACACATTAGGGGGCATCTGTTAACAATCAAATTAACACCCTTAGTCATGTGACAGAAGAAACACATTTTTACTATGTGCCTGTAACATGAAGACAGAACACAAGTACATTAAGAGACAAATCCTCTCTGATCTAATCACCTCTCCCATAAATGGAAGGATTAGGTGAAGACAATAAGAACCTAAGGAGATCAAGTTCAGTGATTGAATTGCTCATAAAAGGTCCGAAACTAAGCTACACCAATCAAAAAGTGAAGATGAATGCATTAAAGTGCATTAATTATACTTAAAGTATGCTAAGTTGTGCAAAAAAGCCTAAAAACTATGGAAATGTGGGTTTTTTAGTGAAAATAATAAAAAAACATGAAAAGGGACAATCCCACATTGAAAAGAGAAACTTGAGAGCACACTTCCCAATGCTATATAAGAAAGGAATTTGTGGCATTGTAAAGGAGAAAGGAAGAGCAAAGGCAAGTTGGAGAGATTCTAAAGGAGGAAAAGCTCAATTTCTTCAAAAGCAAGGGTGAAGGAAGGAAAGCTCATGGAAATGGAGGAGGGATTCACACCAAGATCCATGTTAAGGATGTACCTCTTCATTGCTTTAATATGAATTGATCCAACTTTCTACCCTTTAAGAGTTTGAATTTTGCTTATCATGTATGATTTTAATTCTCAAATGGCTTTAGATCTTAATGAATTTTTTATGAATGAATGTATATCTTTAGAAGCTTGTGATAATATTTTCATTTGCTAACATAGAAACTCACCATTTCTTAGTAATATAGATTGATAATTTGCAGATCTAACTCCCTACTTGCAAACCACTTCATCTATTATCATAGTTCCAGAGGGAGCTGAGGCTAAGGCCTTACATAAGAAGACTACAAGCAATCTCGAGAGGTATGACTTGAGGAGATACAGGTATGTTTTGAAATCTGTTCATGATTAAGTTTATGATATGTTTGTCTTCATATTATTGTGGTTAGTATAATCTTGATTAATTTTAGACTTGTCTAATCACCTTAGTAAAAGTATGAATGCATGTGAATCATAGAAGACATTCATTGATTAGGGTTATGACACTTATGATTTTACTAATGTAGTATGGTGTTGTATGACGATGATGTTGTCCGCTAACATGAAAGGTACATCAAGAAAGACAAATCAAGTTCTATATCAAGAACATATGACCATGGTGACATGAAGACAAAGACTCATCCATAGCCATTGATCACATAGAAGCTCTACTTACGAGGTATGTATAATTTGGTTAACTTGTGAGATATGCAAATTACTAGAACAAGGTCTCTAAATCATCGAATAGAACAAAGAAGACATTGTTTGGGTATGCTAGACATAACTCGCAAACATGATAATTCATGTATGTTTTTCCTATATCAAGTTAGAATCCTGCCTTGTGTTAGGATCTCATATAAGTATACTTTTGTATGATTGATAATGATTATTCATGAAGTTATAAGTTTGAGTAATCATGGGCTTATGCATATTATGCTTCTTACTTTGAATAATGATACGACAAACCAGAAGAGTCCTATGGTCAAATAAGAATATGCATGAATAAAAGAAGTCCTCCCTGAAAACTTGAAATACTAACGCTTGTGATAAATTACCTGTGTATGAAATGACCATGACCATACATGTTGAAGATTATTTAGAATCATAATGTTTTGATGGTATTGAAATTATACTAATGAATGTATGATTATGTATGAGATCTTGATTATGACACAATGATGACATTAGTGCACACTTAAGCATGCATAGTGGTACAGGATGGATATAAGTTCAAGGATGGATAATCCAGGAAGCAAAGATCAAGAGGGAGCACACTCCAGTAGTTCCTACAAGGAAGCAAAGATTGAGAGGGAGTCCACACCACAACCAAACAAAGATAAGTATTTGAATTGTTATTTCCTGTATATATGATTACTTAAATGATGTTGTTCAGTCATGTACATATTTATGTTCCTAGATTTAGGATGTATATTATGCATATTAGAAAAGTTGCATTAATGGACAAGATACTACTAATATACAAGTAATGGGTAAGTGGCATATGGTACTGTACAACATTCTATTTCTACTTATCTAGAATGAAACCTCTTTGTTGACATGTTGGGAGTACTGCCCACTCTTAACAATGTTCTGGTAGAGATGGAAGGCATCTAGAAGGTTACTGTATGAATACGGGATATGGATGAATGTTGTATTGAAGCATTGGCTAAATAACTGCATAACTGTATGACATATGTCCTTATGTGTAATATTTTGTTCTGAAAACTATGAGAAGTTTCAAATCATGCAATTGAATTTGACTTGTAGAAAAAATCGTGTACCATCACCTACAAGAGAGACTTGTTTCCAAGAACAAGTGACAAAGACTCAACAAATCCAGAAAACTACGTATTGAAGATATTGAAGAATTTGAAGTTCCCAGGATCTGGGATGCAATAATAGAAGGATTCCATGATCCAGGAGTACCAGTCGATCATGACAAATGATGTATGGGATGTGGTCCCGAGACTAGAAGGGAAGTATGTTGTGAATTCCAAGTGGATCTACAAGATCAAGCACGCTGCAGATGATAGCATAGAGAAATACAAGGCAAGGTTTGTGGCTCGTGGCTTCTCACAAAAAGAAGGGATAGATTATGAAGAAAATTTTGCACTTGTATCCAGATACACTTCCATCAGAACAGTACTTGCTCTGGCTACAGTGATGAAGTGGAAGATACACTGGATGGATGTCAAGACATATTTCTTGAATGGTGTAGTCTAAGAGGAAGTGTATGTGGAGCAGCCACTCTATTTTGAGACACATGATAGGAAGTCATATGTGTGCAAGTTAAAGAAAGCCTTGTATGGCTTGAAATAAGCACCCAGGACATGGTACGGCAGGATAAACAGATTCCTGACCAGTTTGGGCTTTACCAACAGTAAAGCAGATTCCAACCTTCAGTACAAGGTTGAGGAAGGCAATCCAATGATACTCCTGCTGTATGTGGATGACCTGTTTGTAACAGGTGAGGATAGGTTCATTGTCAACACGAAGAGGAAGCTTGTTGCTGAGTTCGAGATGAAGGACTTGTGTATGATGCATTACTTTCTAGGTATGGAGGTGTGGAAGAGTGCAGATGGAATATTCCTTAGACAAGGGAAGTATGCATTAGAGATCCTGAAGCGATTCGGGATGATGGACTGCAAGGCCATGGCCACACCTATGGCATCAAACCTAAAGATATTGAGTGATGCTTCATCAGATTCAGTTGATGCGATGATGTATCATCAGATGATTGGGTCCTTTATGTACTTGATGAACACGAGACCATATATTTTCTTTGCTGTTAACACTTTGAGCCAGTTCCTGACGGATCCTAGACATGTTCACTTGATTGCTTTAAACCATATTATGAGGTACCTGAAGGGTACAATCGATTATGGGGTCAAGTATGATGTGAATCCAAAGTTTAACCTGGAGGGCTATGTTGATTCATATTGGGAAGGCAGTGCTACAGATATGAAGAGCACTTCGGGGTGCTGCTTCAGTATGGGATCAGGTGTGATCTCTTAGTTTATCAGGAATCAATCCAGCATAGCACTGAGTACAGTCGAAGTAGAGTATGTCACAACTTGTTCGGCCATTTGCGAGGCAGTATGGCTAAGGAATCTACTATCATATTTATTTGATCTCTAGTTAGATTCCACTTGTATCTTATGTGACAACTAGAGTTGTGTGAAGTTGTTAAAGAACCCATTGTTCCATGACAATTCAAAGCATATCGAGATCACATATCACTATATCAGGTATATGGTGCAGAGAGGAGCAGTGAAGCTCATGTATGTTGCGACAAATGAGAAGATTGCATATGTGTTGACCAAACCACTATCCAGAGTGAAGTTTGAGTACTTCAAAGAGAGGCTTGGTGTTCTTCAGATAGAAGATACTTCGAGGAGGAAGTGATGGGACACATTTGTAGGATCCATTTCAAGCATGGTGGTAGGAGGATCCTTCCCATGGCTGTGGATGTAAGTGCTATGTGATGAGCATCAGGACGATGCTCCAAATGATGCTATGATGATGATCAGGATGATCATGTGATGATGATCAGGATGATCATGTGATGATGATATGTATCAAGATGATGCTATGATGATGATCAGGATGATCACATGATGATGATATGCATCAAGATGATGCTATGTATGATGATGATCATGATGATCATGTGATGATGATGTGCATCAGGATGATGCACTATATGATGATGATCAGTATTATCATGAGCATCGGGATGATTCTCCATGTGAAGATGATCAGTGTGATCATGAGTATCAGGATGATACTCTGTGGCCATGGACAGGTTGTGCAATAGCATGTAATCATCCTTTGGAGATCCTATAGGTTGAACATTAAGCTTGCAATCAGCCCTGGGATGCTCTTCGAGGTTTTGCGAGTTCACATGTAATCAGTCCTGGAGATCCCATAGGTTGTGTTGGGAACGTAAAAGTCCTCGGATGCTCTCTAGAGATCTTGCAGGTCACAAGATGCTCTTTTAAGGTTTTGTGGAGTTCACATGTAATTAGTCCTAGAGATCCCATAGGTTCTGCTGTGAACGTAAAAGTCCTGGGATTCTCTATACAGATCTTGCAGGTCGCAAGATTCTCTTTTAAGGTTTTTTGGAGGTCACATGTAATAGTTCCCTGGCATATCCTATAGGTTGAGCAATAAGCTCGTAATCAGTCTTGGGATGCTATTTCGACATTTTGTTGATGCGCATAATCAGCCCTGAGAATTCCACGAGATGGCCTGCTCGCAGAGATGATGAAGGCCTATAGAAGGCTAGGCCTACATCCAACATGAAAAAGGGATGGCTTTGTAGAACTTCCTATGATGAGAAAAATTGAGAGATAGCACCAGTGATTAGATGATGAGTACAACAACAGTGACGATGATGCTCCGTGATCCAGCGACGATGATCCAACTCCAGAATTGAAGACTTGTGCCTATATGTATTGATGAACTGTGTCAAGAGAATACCTTCCTAGTTAAGAGGGAGTGGTGATGTATTTGTAGCTTCGGAAGATATTCACTTGTATATTGTATGTATTACATTTGTACTTTATTGTATCCCCAACGCAAATTTATTATTCCTTCGATTGGAAGTGTCGTCATTTGTATTTGCAAGTGTCGCAAGTTATATTGTAAGTGTCGTAACTTATACTTGATGGGTTATTAGACCACCTTCGTGGGGTCGGCCCTGTATTGTTAATTTTTTAGCATTAATTCAACATACTCTAGGATCTTATCTGAGAGAATAACATGTACAACATATCAATCACAAGAAGCAATCACAAGAAGCAATCACAAGAGACAATAGACACACAGAGTTTCCTTGGGGAAAACCATAAAGCTGAAAAACCCCAATAACTTAGAGATAGATAGAGCAATGATACAAAACCCAATCATAAGAGATAGTTTCCTAGCAATAGATTCTCCTCCTCCACTAGTGCGCCACTCTCCAATGAGTGTAGAAGTGAATCATCAAATAGAGTGCCTCCCGCACTCTATTTATACATAAAATGACTTGCCTAATAACCTTACTAGGTCAGCCTCAACTTAACCAATTAACATAATGCTGACAGGGCTGACCCCCAATAGGGTGGTCTAATAACCCTTTAACCCACATGACTTATACAGTTTCGACCCCATCAAGGTGGTCTAATAACCCATCAAGTATAAGTTACAACACTTACAATATAAATGACAACATTTTCGTATAGAAGAATAATAACATCTTTATAGGAATACAATATACATACATGAAATACATTCCGAAGTTACAAATACATCAACATTCCCTCTTAATTAGGAAGGTATTTCTCAACACAGATCTGCTAGCACAAGTCTTCTTCTCTGGATCATCATCACTGGATCATTGTCATCGAATCATCGTCATCGTCACTTATGCTGCTATCTCAATCAATCTGCAATCTACTCGTCATAGGAAGTTCTACAGAGCCAACCCTTTTTCATGCTAGATGTAGGCCCACCTCGTGCAGGTCTTCATCATCACTGGCCATACTGTGGAATTCTCAAGACTTATTACGTGCGTCACAAAACCTCGAAAGAGCATCCCAGGACTGATTACGAGCCCACAGCTCAACCTATCGGATCTCCCAAAACCCTTTTACATGCCAATACACAACCTGTCCACGGCCATAGAGTATCATCCTGATAATCATGATCATACTGATCATAACATTGTTCACAAAGCACAACCCAGATGCACATCACACAACACTTACAATCACCGACATGGGAAGACAGACTTCAACAATCTGTGAAAGGCTCAGCACTTATATCGCAGCCATGGGAGAACACATCTATAACTATGCTCAAATGGCACAACACTTATATAGTAGCCATGGGAGAACACATCTACAACCATGCTCAAATGGAACAACACTTATATCACAGCCATTGGAGAACACATCTACAACCATGCTCGAATGGCAGAACACTTATATCGCAGCCATGGGAGAACACATCTACAACCATGCTCGAATGGCATCAGCCCTTACATCTGCACCATGGGAGAACACATCTACCACCATGTGAGAATGGCTCTAGCAATTACATCACGACCATGGGAGAACACATCTACCACAATGTCTAAAAAGCCCGGCAATTACATTACGACCATGGGAGAACACATCTACAACCATGTCCGAAAAGCCCATGTGCATCTGTGTCAGAACTCATCACACATAATCCAACTGATTATGTAATGTATCCACCTGATACATATAATCACGTATGATCATCCTAATCATCATCATAGCATCATCCTGATGCATATCATCCAAAGTATCATCCTAATACTCTACTCACATGATCCAACTGATCATACAATGCATCCAACCGATGCATATACATATACATGATCCAATTGATCATACCAAGAATCCAATCGATGCATATACATATACATGATCCAACTGATCATACCAAGCATCCAGCCTATGCATATATATATACATGATCCAACTGATCATACCAAGCATCCAATCGATGCATATATACATGATCCAACTGATCATATCGAGCAGTAACTGGAGCATCATCCTGATGCTCATCACACAATGCTTACATCCATAGCCATGGGAAGGGTCCTCCTAACACCATGCTTGGAATGGCTCCTGCAAATGTGTCCCATCACTTCTTCCTCGAAGTATCTTCTATCTGAAGAACACCAAGCCTCTCTCTGAAGTACTCAAACTTCACTCTGTCTAGTGGTTTCGTCAACACATCTGTAGCCTGCTCATCCATCGCAACATATAGGATCTTCACTGCTCCTCTTTGCACCATATCCATGATATAGTGATATTTGATCTCAATGTGATTCGACCTATCATGGAACACTAGGTTCTCAGAAAGCTTCACACAACTCTGGTTGTCACAAAATATACCAATAGCATCCAACAGGAGATCAAATAACTCAGACATAAGCTTCCTAAACCATACTACCTCACAACTAGCCAAACAAGCTGTAACATACTCTGCTTCGGCTGTACTCAGTGCTACGTAGGACTGCTTCATGCTAAACCAAGAGATCACACCTGATCCCATACTGAACCAGCACCCAGAAGTGCTCTTCCTATGTGCAGCAATGCCTGCCCAGTCCGAATCACCATAACCCTGCAGGTTAAACTTTGATTCACATCATACTTGAGCCCATAATCGACTGTACCCTTCAGGTACCTCAGAATATGATTTACAGCAACCAGGTGAACACCTATGGGATCCGTCAGGAACTGGCTCAATGTGTTCACCGCAAAGCAAACATCTGGTCTTGTGTTTGTTAGGTACATCAAGGACCCAATCATCTGACGATACACCATGACATCAACCGGTTCAGATGAAGCATAACACGGAACCTTCAGATTCGATGCCATAGGTGTGGCCATGGCCTTGTAGTCCATCATCCCGAACCTCTTCAAGATCTCTACTGCATACTTCCCTTGTCCAAGGAATATTCCATCTGCACTCTACCACACCTCCATGCCTAGGAAATAGTGCATCATCCCCAAGTCCTTCATCTCAAACTCGGCAGCAAGCTTCCTCTTTGTGTCAGCAATCAATCTATCCTCACCTGTAACAAACAAGTCATCCACATACAAAAGTAATATCACAGGATTGCCTTCCTCAACCTTGTAGTAAAGGTTGGAATTTGCTTTACTCTCGGTAAATCCCAAATTGTATAGAAAGCTGTCTATCCTACCATACAAAGTTCTGGGAGCTTGCTACAAGCCATACAAGGATTTCTTCAACCTGCACACAAATTCTTCCCTGTCATGTGTCTAAAAACCGAGTGGCTGCTCCACATACACTTCCTCTTTGATTACACCATTCAAGAAAGTTGTCTTGACATCCTTCTGGTGTATCTTCTATTTCATCACTGCAGCCAGAGCAAGTACTGATCTGATGGAAGTGTATTTGGTTACAGGATCAAAAGTCTCTTCATAGTTTATTCCCTCTTTCTGTGAGAAGCCACGAGCTACAAACCTCTCTTTGTATTTTTCTATGCTACCATCTACAACATGCTTGATCTTATAGATCCACTTGGAAGTCACAAGAGACTTCCCATCTGGTCTTGGGACCGCATCCCAAACATCATTCTTCATGATCGACTAGTATTCCTCAATCATGGCATTCTTCCATTACTATATCCCGAATCCTGGGAATTTTAGATTCTTCAATAGATAGCTTTGTTGCTGGAATAAATGTTGTAGTCCTTCTTTTGTAGGTGATGGTATACGATGTTTCATACAAGATAAGTTAAATTGCATCATTAGAAACATCTCATAGTTTTCAGAACAATTTCTTATACGTAAAGAAATATGTCATATAATCATGCAATTATTTTAGCCAATGCTTCAATACAACATTTATCCATATCCCGTAACTTTCTAGATGCCTTCCAATCTCTACCAGAACATTGTTAAGAGTGTGCACAACTTCCAACATGTCAACAAAGAGGTTTCATTCTAGAAAAGTACCAATAGAATGTTGTACAGTTCCATAGGCCACTTACCCATCACATGCATATCAGTAGCACACTGTTCATTAATGCAATTATTTTAATATGCATAATACACAACCTAAGTCTTAGAACATAAGTATATACATCATTGAACAATATTATTTAAACAATCAGATATACAAGAAATGACAATTCAAATACTTATCTTTGTTTGTTTGTTGTGTGGACTCCCTCTCAATCTCCTTGCAGGAACTATTGGAGTGTGCTCCCTCTTGATCTTTGCTTCCTGGATTAAATGTCCTTGAACTTATATTCATCCTAGACCACTATGCATGCTTAAGTGTGCACTAGTGTCATGATTGTGCCATCCTCAATATCTCATACATTAATTAGTATAATCTCAACACAAAATAATATTAAACATGTATAGTCATGATCATTTCAAACACAGATAATAAGCATTAGTATTCAAGGTTTCAAGGAGTACTTCTTTTACTTATGCATATTCTTATTTGACCATAGGACTCTTCTGGTTAGTCATATCATCAATCAAGGTAAGAGACATAATATGCATAAACCCTTGATTACTTAAATTTTTAACTTCATGAATATTCATATACAAAAGTATAAGATCCTAACATAGAGTAGGATTCTAACTTGATATAGGACAACATACCTGGTCATCATATTTGGTAGTTATGTCTAGCAATGTTTTCTTGTTCTCTTCAATGATCTGCATAATTCATAAGTTAACCATTGTAGAACCAAAATATACATACCTTTATGTGATCCATGACTATGGATGAGTCTTTGTCTTCATGTCACCATGGTCTTGATCTAGAACTTGATTTGTACCTTCATGTTAGCAGATAACATTATCCTCATACAACACCACAGTGTATTAGTACAATCATAATACAATCGTAAGTGTCATAACCCTAATCAATGAATGTCTTCTATCATGCAGTCATACTTTTACTAGGGTGACAAGACAAGTCTAAAATTAAACAAGATTGTTACTAAACTCCATAGCATGAAGACAATCATATTATAAACTTAATCATGAACAAATTTCAAAACATACCTGTAAGTCACACCTGTCAGATTGCTTGTAGTAGTTGTTCTTGTTGTTCCTTGTGTTCTTCCCTTCAGATAGATTGGTCAAGGAATCAAACATCTCCTTGGGTGTCTTCAGAGATGACACATGTGGTATGAGATGGTCTTTGATAGAATCAACAATGATTTTCTTAGCCTTGAATTTTTTTTTTTTGTGTAAGGCCTTCGCCTCTTCTCCCTCTGGAACTGGAATCTCTTCACTTATGTAAGTGTCCAACTCATTCTATTCTAGGATTAACCCAATCCACTTGGTTTGCTGAAAACTAGATCTGGAGCTAGATTAGGGTTTTTCAGAGAAACCCTAAAAATTCAAACTTTGAATTTCAAACTTCTGAAAGGATAGAAAGATGTGCCTTAATGAGTTGATCAAGCTGGTATACTCAGAATTTAAAAACTGCAAAGTTTCACCCCTCAAAATTTCCTTTTAGATTTCCGGATTCACTCGGGAGGACCCTAATTTAGGGTTTGATTTTCCCGGAGCTTCACTCAACCAAAAAGTTCGATCTTGGTCTCTAAACATTGATTTTTCAAAGGAGCTTCCAGCCATGGTATTAGATTTCAGAAATTCCAACTTTTGCAAAAACCCTAATTTCTGGCTTCACCAGACACGACTCCAAACTAGGGTTTGATTTTCCTGGAGCTTCACCCAACCAAAAAGTTCGATCCAAAGCTCTAAACTTCGATTTTTCCAAGGAGCTTCTAGCCATGGTCTTAGATTTCAGAAATTCCACTTTTTGTGGAAACCCTAATGTTTAGGGCCAAAACTAAAAGTGCTCAGAATTGAATTCTGTTTCGACAGAAAGATGAGCCTTCCTGAGAAGAGGCAATCTAGCCTCCTGCCTTTCAAGATCTGTGGAGAGCAACCCAAAAAAAAAAATCCCTATCTTCCGCAACTGCATAATGTCTTCTTCTCAGGTTAGCTCTGATACCATGTTAATTTTTTAGCATCAATTCAATATACTCTAGGATCTTAATTGAGAGAATAACATGTACATCATATCAATCACAAGAAGCAATCACAAGAGACAATAGACACACAGAGTTTCCTTGGGGAAAACCATAAAGGTGAAAAACCCCAATAACTTCCTCAGAGATAGATAGAGCAATGATACAAAACCCAAGCATAAGAGATAGTCTCCTAGCAGCAGCTTCTCCTCCTCCACTAGTGCGCCACTCTCCAATGAGTGTAGAAGTGAATGAACAAATAGAGTGCCTCCTGCACTCTATTTATACATGACTTGACTTTCCTAATAAACTTACCAGGTCGGCCTCAACTTAACCACTTAACATAATGCTGATAGGGCTGACCCCATCAAGGTGGTCTAATAACCCATCAAGTATAAGTTATGACACTTACAATATAAATGACGACACTTCCATATAGAGGAATAATAACATCTCTATAGGAATACAATATACATATATGAAATACATTCTGAAGTTACAAATACATCAACAAGTATGAGTTAAAGGGTTATTAGACCACCCTAGTGGGGTCGGCCAAGTGACAAGTGGTAATGGGTTATTAGAATCTCCTAAGGGAGGTCGGCCTAGTCAGAGTAAAAGGCAAGTAAAGGTAAAGTATAAATAGAGGGGATCACCTCTCCATTTAACCATTCATTCACTCACTCACTTCGCATTAGTGAGAGAGAGGAGGAGTGCGCACAAGTGGAGGAGGAGAAGTTCCTAGGAGAATATCTCTTGTTTTGGGGTTCGATATTTGTGATCTTTGTATTGGTGATCTATCTATCTCTGAGGAAGTTGCAGGGTTTTTCACCTTCTTGGTTTTCCCTGGTGAAATTCTTTGTGTCTCTTGTCTCTTATGTTTGATATGATGTACATGTTGGTCACTCAGTTAAGATCCTAGATCATATTGAGTTAAATGATGAAAAAATAACAGTGCATGTGTTCTTCATTTGTACTTTCAATTTATTTTTTGCTTCTGTAGTATCTAGATCAAGAATACATGGTTAGAAATTCATATTTTATGCTTCAAATGCATATGACTAGGTATTCCACCCTTTCTTCTTGAAGTTGCATGTTAGAATTCATTTACAAATGCTCTAGCTCCATGATGGAATATGTTTCCTTTTCTTCCTTCATATGCTGATATTTTGACTTGAAAAAACCTCATCTACCTCGCCTCTGCGTCTTAAATTGTGGTCTTAATTAGTCATTTGTGACTATAAATCCACTGAAGTTTGACTCCATGCCCAATGGTGCTCCTGTCCTTAACCCCAACCAGATGAAAAATCCCTATAAGTCATTATATGAAGGTCTAGCCACCTCTTTTACCTTTCACCATCTTGTTCAAATAATATTGTAAGTGTTGAGAGAATTCTAAAAGAGATAGCCCTCTATGTCGTTGCAAATTCTAGTTTCCATCCACCAAAGCTTGGTTTGAAACAGTTACCTCATGATCCATTCTGGTGCAACCCAGGAGAATATTGAGTGATAACACACGGGAAGCCTGGGAATGGGATGGAGATATTCCAAGGAACTGGCATGGTGAATGGATGATGATATCTCGAGGGACTAGTGGGGTTAAGGAATTCACATCCCATAGGTTGTGGAG
Source organism: Larix kaempferi (assembly GCA_027924585.1). Taxonomy (NCBI): domain Eukaryota; kingdom Viridiplantae; phylum Streptophyta; class Pinopsida; order Pinales; family Pinaceae; genus Larix; species Larix kaempferi. The sequence goes on along the minus strand of BSBM01001051.1, from coordinate 12,473,183 downwards.
ACATACATCAAAGCAGGTGGTAGTGGTAAGTATAGTGGATTCTCGGGAGAGAAGTTCCAAGATTCCAATGATAAATGCAAGGATGATGACATGTAAAAGTAAGTATGCATCGAGGACAATACATTGTTTTAAGGGGGATGGGATGTAATACCCCGATGGTAATACCTGTACATAAATGATTTTGTTATTTTCTTTTATGGTGGAACTAGGTGCCTGGACCATGGGCCATGAACATTATTATCTTATTATATTTTAATAATAATATAACTACCTATAACTAAATAATGGCTCAACATGGACAACAAAAATGGTTGGGGGTCTTGGATTCCACATGTGAAGGGGTTGAGGTTAGGAGCTGTAGCTACCCCTAATAGTAGTCAATGTTTCCTAATTTTTGTAATTCATTTTTTTCATGCACTATTGCACCCTCACTGGAGAGAATATTCATTATCTGTATAATAGTGGGACCCACTTTCACTACACTTCTGTATTGTGCACCTATTTGGCTAATTTGAATTTATCTTCAGTCAATTTGAGTAATTTTCAGTTAAATTGAGTTACAATTGAGTTAATGACAGTTAATTTCAATTAAATTGAATTTAATTAAGTCATGGTCAGTTAATATTGAGTTAATTTCAGTTAAATTGAGTCAATGTCCATTAATTTTAGTTAAATTTACTTAAATTGAGTTGTTTTAAATTAAATTGAGTTTAATTAAGTTATTTTCCGTTAATATTGAGTTAATCAAATAAAATTGAGTCATCCTCAGTTAATTTGAGTATCTTTGGGGTCAATTTGAATTATCCTAGAGGCATGAAGGTGTTTTTATGGAAATTTGAGTCTTTAGGTAGATTATGAGTTGCCAACATGCATGTAGAGTGATTCGTGGGTAATTAAGAGTCAGTTAAAGTGAATTGGAGCCAAATTTGATGGATTGAAATTAGTCAATGACTGCGAGTGTCTTTTTCATTGTTCTAGAGTCAGTCTCAGTGGATTCAAGTTACTTAGTTGAGAACATGAATGAGTTAGTTCGTGGCTTTTGGAAGTCCCAGTGATTGGGAGTCCTTCCTTAGTGGCCTGGAGTCCATCTCTTGGAGGAAATTAGAATGGGTATAAAGGGATTCAAAATGATCCAGAAGTCATTCCTTCATTCATTGTTGGGTCTGCTAGTGAGGGAAGCGGTTGATCTGACAAGAATTACGAATGCCAAAGAGGGTTTTGACATAGGATTTTGCATACAATTTGTACCAAGTTTGTTTTGTAGGTTTATGAAGATCCTGTAAGGTAGGATTTTAGAGAGTCTGAGAGAGATATTCTCCCCTAAATTTGGATGATCTAGTAGGGATTCAAATGGTTATTTTTGACCTGGAAGGTCAAGAATTGTTGTGTCAGGGTCAAGAGAGTAACTTCATCATAAATTTGTCTGGCAGGAGAGGGGACAATCCTGTGCAAAAAAATCCATTGTTTCACTTACATTACAGGAGAGAGGGTACAAGCCTACGCAATTTTTTCCTTAATTGGATGTTCTAGTCTTGGTGGGAGAGGGGGATAATCCTAAGTAGGTGACCTAGTTGTTCTGATCATCTTGCAGGAGAGGGGGTACAATCCTGTACAAGATATTTTTTAATTGTGGTAAGTGGTTCTAGAGGAGAGGGGGTATAATTATGCGAAGGATACCACATTGGACATATATTTTCTTTTGGGAGAGGGGGTATAATCCTGAGAAATAAAAAATGGTGATCATAATCTTTCCTTTTGGGAGATGAGGTATAGAATATTTTAGAATGAGATTACTTCCATGAATAAGGTGCCTACATAAAATTTTGTTACGTGCAAATGGTTATATTATCAATTGAATAAATCATCTCGAAGAAAATTGATAAATCAGAATAGTATGATTACCATCACGACCTTTAGTCAGGGAAGTCCATACGTTACCTTCTTTCATTTAAAAATTGTGTATGGAAATCACCTAAGGATTCTTATTTATATTGAAAATAATTTTGATTTGGATTATTGAAAGATGAGTTTAAACTGAATCCTCATTATCTCTATACTTATTAAATTATTTCTTCAGACTAGTGATGAAATTGGAATCTAACTTGGAAACTTTGAGAAATGACGGTGGCTTGATTTGCATTGAAATATTTAGGCTCGATATTTTTGGGAAATGATAAAGCAAAAGCCTTGTGGAACAATTAATAAAACAAATGCAGGAATGAATCAAATAATTGGATCTTAAAGTTTTAAGGCTTCTTTTCATCTCACTTAAAGTCTTTACCTTGACAGATAGATGTGCATTTTCATTTAGGTGTCTTAGATTGATTTATCATTGGTAGCTTCGTTTCATTCAATTTGAGGTCTTGTTTTTTATTTTCATAGTTTTTTCATGATGGATTTTTACCCTACGCCTAATGAATGGATCATGATCTCCATGGAAAACCACATTATGAGAATCTCTATCTAACTGACCATTTTTTTTTTATTGGTTAGGACTATGTACTTCTGGGCTTGCTCTTGGTTGTTAGTATTTGTAGAGGTTGTTATTTCTTTGAGTTGATTGAGTTCATTTTGGGGAATTTTTGGATTCAGTATTCATGATTTTCTTTTGGTCTTTTCATTCAAATATTTTCCTTAATATGGATGACTTCTTGCTTGAAGTGCTAGTCTATTTGCTTCTCATGAATCTTTTATATTATATACATGCTAATTTTTCAATATTTAAGGTTATTCATTTAAATTAATCACTTTGATTTTTTTTGTTCTAAGATTTGATATTGTAATTAATTACTCAGATTAAACTAATGATGTTGGAGCATGATTTGGACTAGTTTTTGGATTCACACACAAGGAGATGGACTACGAGCGAGTCAACCTAATGACCAGCGTGCAAAAAAAGGAGGAATTTAGTTAAAATTAGTTGGGCACTTGTGTCCACTTTGTAATAGGCTCATCCCATTCTAAATGTATAAATATGTAAGGGATATTTGGGTGAAGGGTTTTTATTTGATTGTTCTTTAGCATAGAGTGGTAGTTGCTTGTGGAGTGAGTTTTTGTTTCTCTTATGTTATGCAATGTCGAGGTATTTTTGGGATCATGAGAGAGATTTGATGTGCATTGTGTATGTTTTGTAAGTTGTTCCAGATGATAATAACAGTGGATTAGGTTTGTTTTGGAGAAAATATATTATGTGTTGAATGTTATGTGTATATTTGTGCGCATGAATGCTCTATTTCTGCTATTGCATTGAATGTATTATCCATCATTATAAATAAGCTCTCTTATTTCTATGCATTAGATGAATGAATGGTAGAGGGATATAATGAATGCCTTATTTCCCTTTAGCATTGTAGAATCTTGGTTCCTGCAGTCCCCATAGAATCCTTGGGTGAGACTTCATTTGCTTGTAGGTGATGTTGAAAGGGATGGTATCTAGGGTTTTGTCGGTGAATTTAGAGTGTAACCTGGGTCTTCTCACTACATGCCAGCAAATATTTATGTTGTCGAGATGCAAGGTTGATGTTATAGAAAGCAGAGTCACCATAGGCTGAGAGCTGATGAATCTACAACATAGAGAGGCATGGCGCCACCAAAATAAGGAGTAACAATATAGAGAGAAACCTAACAAGAAGAGTTGAGTGATGGTTGGAACTCTTTTCATATCAATGATCACAACAACGTGTCTAAAGGGGTTAGGCTCTGTATCAAAAGGTGTTATGCATTCGTGCAAAAAATATTGATCCAAACAATCTTGGTCAAAAAAAGGTAGTTGCAGAATGAATTTGCTTGGGACGAGCAATAGGTGAGTGTTGGGGGGTTGTTCAAGTAGGGTTTTGGACTAATTTTGGAAGTTACGCACAATGAGATGGACCGTGAGCCAATCAACCTAAGGACGAACATCCACAAAAAGAGTAAGTTAGTTAGAACTAGTTTAGCACTTGTGTCCACTTTGTAATTGGATCATCCCATTCTGAAATGTATAAATATGTAAGGGATCTTCACGTAAAGGGTTTCTTTTTTGTTGTTCTTTAACTTAGAGTGGTAGTTGCTTACGCAGTGAATTTTTTTTTCTTTTATGGTATGTAATGATGGGGTATTGTTGGGATTATGACAGAGATTTGATGTGTGCTGTGTAGGTTTTGTAAGTTGTTCTGAGTGATAATAAAAATGGAGTAGGTCTATTTTGGAGCAAATATATTATGTGTCAACCTAAGGATCACCATGCGCAAAAGGATTAAGTTAGTTAGAAGTAGTTTGGAACTTGTGTCCAATTTGAAATGGGATCATCCCATTTTGAAATGTATAAATATCTAAGGGATCTTCAGGTGAAGGGTTTTTTTTGTTGTTGTTCTTTAGCTTAGAGTGGTATTTTCTTGTGGACAGTAAGTTTTTGTTTCTCTTATGCTATTTAATGATGGGGTATTGTTTGGATTCTAGAATAGATTTGATGTGCATTGCGCAAGTTTTGTAAGTTGTTCCAAGTGATAATGACAATGGATTAGATCTATTTTGGATAAAATATCTTATGTGTTGAATGTTAAGTGTATTGTGCACATGAATGCGTTATTTTTGTTGTTTTTTTGAATGTATTTGTTAGTTTTCCAGAATTTACTTCAATCTAATCTAGTATCTTAATTGAGAGAACAACATGTACATCATATTAATCATGGACACAATAATGCAAGCACACAAGAGACACATAATTTCACTGGGGAAAACCAAGAAGGTGAAAAACCCCGCAACTTCCTCATAAATAGATAGAGCCATGATACAAAACCCAAGCATAAGAGATATACTCTTAGCAGTAGGTTCTCCTCCTCCACTAGTGCACCACTCTCCAATGAGTGTATGAGTGACAAGTGAATGATCAAATAGAGTGCCTCTCGCATTCTATTTATACTTGACTTGCCTTGCCTAATAACCTTTACTAGGTCGGCCTTAACTTAACCACATAACATAATGCTGACATGGCCAACCCCCAATAGGGTGGTCTAATAACCCTTTAACCCACATGACTTATACAGGGCCGACCCCAACAAGGTGGTCTAATAACCCATCAAGTGTAAGTTATGACACTTTCAATATAAATGACGACACTTCCGTATAGAGGAATAATAACATCTCTATAGGAATACAAACACTTCCATATAGAGGAATAATAACATCTCTATAGGAATACAATATACATATATGAAATACATTCCGAAGTTACAAATACATCAACACTCCCTCTTAACTAGGAAGGTATTTCTCGTCACAGATCTTCTAGCACAAGTCTTCTTCTCTGAATCATCGTCATTGGATCATCGTCATCGTCATTGCTGTTGCTATCTCAATCAATCTCCAATCTACTTGTCATAGGAATTTATATAGATCTATCTCTTTTTCATGCTAGATGTAGGCCCATCACCTGTAGGTATTCATCATCACTGGCCATACTGTGGAATCCTCGGGATTTATTACGTGAGTCAACAAAACCTTGAAAGAGCATCCCAGGACCGATTACGAGCACACAGCTCAACCTATCGAATCTCCCAGGACCTTTTACATGCCACTGCACAATCTATCCATGGCCACAGAGTATCATCCTGGTACACTTGATCATACTGATCATGTCATCTTAGCGAGCAAGCCATCAAGTAGGTACACCTCAGGACTGATTACACTACCTCTGCAAAACCTGCAAGATCTCCCAGGACTGATTACACTACCTCTGCAAAACCTGCAAGAGCATCTCAGGATTGATTACATGCCTCTGCAAAACCTATGTACCCTACTGTCACATCATAGTCTTCAGATCACCTCATAGTCCCATGGAGCACAAACCAGATGCACATCACACACCACTTACACCACCGACATGGGAGAACACATCTATCACCATTCGGAGAAGGCTTAACACTTACATCATGACCATGAGAGGACTTACCTACCACCATGTCACCATGGGAGGACCTACCTACCAACATGTCGGAAAGGAACAACACTTATATCACGACCATGGGAGAACACATCTGTCACTATGTTGGAAAGGCTCATTTGGCCCTTACGTCTCACCATGGGAGAACACATCTATCACCATGTGAGAATGGCCCCAACCCTTACATTTCACTATGGGAGAACACATCTATCACCATGTGAAAATGGCCCAGCCCTTATATTTCAGCACAAGAGAACACGCTTATCACTATCGAAAAATGGCTTCAGCCCTTACATCTCAGCATAGGAGAACACATCTATCACTATCTGAGAATGGCTCCAGCACTTACATCTCACCATGGGAGAACACATCTATCACCATGTGAGAAGGGCTCATGTGCATCTCTATCTCCGGACTCATCACTTCCCCTTGGAAGGATTCTCGATTTGAAGTGCACCAATTCTCCCTATGAAGTACTCAAACTTCACTCTGGACAGCAGCTTGGTCAACACATCAACTATCTGCTCGTCTATCGCAGCATACAAGAGCTTCACTGCTTCTCTCTACATGATATCCCTGATATACTGTAACTTGATCTCAATGTGCTTCGACTTGTCATGGAACACTGGGTTCTCTGACAACTTCACACAACTTTGGTTGTCGCAATATATACAAGTAGCACTCAACTGGAGATGAAACAAATCAGACAGTAGCTTCCTAAGCCATACTGCCTCACAACTAGCCAAACAAGCTACAACATACTCTGCTTCAGCTGTACTTAGTGCCACATAGGACTGCTTCCTGCTAAACCAAGAGATCATACTGGATCCCATATTGAAGCAACAACCCGAAGTGCTCTTCTGATCAATGGCACTGCCTGCCCAATCCGAATCAACATAACCCTCCATGTTAAACTTTTGACTCTCCTCATACTTGAGCCCATAGTCAACTGTACCCTTTAGGTACCTCAGAATATGCTTTGCAGCTATTAGGTGAACATGTTTCGGATCTGTCAAGTACTGGCTCAAGGTGGTCATCGCAAAGCAGATGTCTGGTCTCATATTCGTCAGGTACATCAAGGACCCAATCATTTGACGATACATCGTATCATCAACAAACTCAGATGAAGCATCACACAGAAGCTTTAGGTTCTATGCCATAGGTGTGGCCATGGCCTTTCAGTCCATCATCCCAAACCTCTTCAGGATCTCTACTGCATACTTACCTTGTCCAAGGAAGATTCCATCTGCACTCTGCCATACCTCCATACCAAGAAAATAGTGCATCATACCCAAGTCCTTCATCTCGAACTCGGCAGCAAGCTTCCTCTTCATGTCGGCAATCAATCTATCCTCACCTGTTACAAACAGGTCATCCACATACAATAGTAGTATCACTAGATTTCCTTCCTCAACCTTGTAGTAAAGGTTGGAATCCATTTTACTCTTGGTAAAGCCTAGACTAGATAGGAAGCCATCTATCCTGCCATACTAGGTCCTGGGTGCCCGTTTCAAACCATACAGGGCTTTCTTCAGTTTGCACACATGTGACCCTCGATCATGTGTCTCAAACCCGAGTGGCTGCTCCACATACACTTCCTCTTCAACTACACCATTCAAGAAAGATGTCTTGACATCCATCTGGTGTACCTTCCATTTCATCACTGCAGCCAGAGCAAGTACTGATCTAATGGAAGTGTATCTAGCCACAGGAGAAAAAGTTTCTTCATAATCAATCCCTTCTTTCTGGGAGAAGCCATGAGCTACAAATCTCACTTTGTATTTCTCTATGCCGTCATCTACAACATGCTTGATCTTTGGAAGTCACAACAGACTTCAAATCTAGTCTTAGGACCACATCCCAAACATCTTTCTTCATGATCGACAGATCATGGTATTCTTCCATTCCTTCATCCCGGATCCTGGGAACTTCAATATCTTCAATAGATAGCTTTATTGCTGGAACAAATGTTGTAGTCCTTCTTTTGTAGGTGATGGTATACAATCTTTCCTACAAATCAAGTTAAATTGCATGATTAGAAACATCTCATTGTTTTCAAAACAAATTCTTACACATAAAGAAATATGTCATATAGTCATGCAATTATGTTAGCCAATGCTTCAATAAAACATGTATCCATATCCCGTAACTTTCTAGATGCCTTCCGATCTCTACCAGAACATTGTTAAGAATGTGCACAACTCCCAACATGTCAGAAAAGAGGTTTCATTCTAGATAAGTAGCAATGGAATGTTGTACAGTGCCATAGGCCACTTACTGATCACATGCATATTAGTAGTATACTGTTCATTAATGCAATTATTCCAATATGCATAATACACACCCTAAGTCTAGGAACATAAGCATATACATCATTTAGCAATATTATTTAGACAAACAAATATGTAAGAAATGACAATTCAAATACTTATCTTTGTTTGGTTGTAGGGTGGACTCCCTCTCAATATTTGCTTTCTTGCAGTAACTACTGGAGTGTGCTCCCTCTTGATCTTTGCTTCCTGGATTACCTGTCTTTGAACTTATATCCATCCTCGATCACTATGCATACTTACTAGTATCATCATTGTGTTATCCTCGAGGTCTCATACATACATTCATTAGTATAATATTAATACTATCAAAACATTATGATTCTAAGTAATCTTAAACATGTATGATCAAGATCATTTCATACACAGACAATTTATCACAATTCTTTTACTCATGCATATTCCTATTTGACCATAGGACTTTTCTGGTTAGTCATATCATCAATAAAAATAAGAAGCATAATATGTCTAAACCCATGATTACTAACTTCAATGCATAATCATTATCAATCATGCCATGTATACTTATATAAGAGATCCTAACACAAGGTAGGATTCTAACTTGATATAGGAAAAACATACCTGGATTAGCATGCTAGCTAGTTATGTCTAACATACCCGCATAATGTCTTCTTGTTCTCTTCAATGACTTGTGCTAGTAACTTGCATATCTCACACGTTAAGCATTATAGAACCAAGTTATACATACCTCGTAAGTAGATCTTCTAGGTGCTCCATGACAATGGATGAATCTTTGTCTTCATGTCACCATGGTCATATGTTCTTGAACTAGAACATGATTTTTCTTTCTTGATGTACCTTTCATGTTAGCGGACAACATCAACCTCATACAACACCACAATGCATTAGTACAATCATAAGTGTCAAAACCATAATCAATGAATATCTTCTATCATGCATTCATATTTTTATTAAGGTGATACGACAAGTCTAAAATTAATCAAGATTGTACTAATATTAATGAAGACAAACATATCATAAACTTAATCATGAACATATTTCGAAACATACCCGTAAGTCATACGTGTCAGGTTTGCTTGTAATCTTCTTGTGTAAGGCCTTAGCCTCATCTCCCTCTGAAATTGGAACTTCTTCACTTATGCAGGTGACCAATCCATTCTCTTTTAGGATTAACTCAATCCACTTGATTTGCAGAAACTGGATCTGGAGCTGGATTAGGGTTTGTCAGGAAAACCCTAAAAATTCAAACTTTGAATGTCAAACTTCTGAAAGGATAGAAAGATGCACCTTGATGAGCAGATCAACCTGGTGTACTCAGAATTTTAAAACTGCAAAGTTTCACCCCTCAAATTTGCTTTTCAATCATCCGGATTCACTAGGAAGGACCTTGAATTAGGGTTTGAGTTTCTTGGAGCTTCATCCAACCAAATAGTTTGATCCAAATCTCTAAACTTCGATTTTTCCAAGGAGCTTCCGGCTATGGTCACAGATTTAAAAAATTCCCATTTTTGCAGAAGCCCTAATTTTTCACCTTTTCGATCAAAGTTCCGAACTAGGGTTTGATCAATCCCGACCATCTTCCCAACCAAAAACTTCAATCTTGGTCTCTAAATTTTTATTTTGATGGGGAGCATCCATCCGTGGTCTCCGATACAAAAATTTCCAACATTCTCCAAAACCCTAAATTCTCGGAGCCATGAATGCAGGAGCTCAAAATCCAATTCTATTTTGACAGAAATATGCACCTGATTGTTTCTGGTGTAACTCCAAAATTTTGGATCCACATGGTCTAAAACTTCTTCCTGTGGTAGCCTAACCTGTTATCTTTCCAACCCCACAAGTCTGACCACAAATGGGTTCTCTAAGAGAGAGTTATGCCAAGTGTCGCAACGTGACCTGTTTATGGGATAAAACCAGAGAGCAAATTTGTACGGAGGGCCATGTGTCACTGGTTGAATTTCGGCCTCTGAAAATCATACCTGTGAAAGTATAGTCCGTGCCCTACCTTCCACATTTTACGAAATTCCATTTGGATATTCCTAGCCCAAGTTGTGACCTTTTTTCCTAGGTCACCTATTTATGACTGAGATCTAGAAGAGGCCGAAACCCTATATTGTATAGATCATAAATATGAAAGTACAATGAACTTGAGGCTCTCCTTTGGACAAAAGGTACATGGGGATCTTGTCTTTGACCTGTACTAATTTTAGAGCCTGAAACTTCGCCAAATTGAATTTATAGAGAAAGTGCTACGATGACTAGTTTTTTCTATATCAAGCCCTAGCTTCGCAAGTGCAACAAGTGTAATAAATGCCATACCATGCCTTCTTTCAGGCTAGCTTTGATTCCATGTTAGTTTTTCAGAATTTACTTCAATCTTATCTAGGATCTTAACTGAGAGAACAACATGTATAGCATATCTATAGCATATTAATCATGGACACAATAATGCAAGCACACAAGAGACATAGAATTTCATCGGGGAAAACCAAGAAGGTGAAAAACCCCGCAACTTCCTCAGAGATAGATAGAGCCATGATACAAAACCAAAGCATAAGAGATATACTCTTAGCAGTAGCTTCTCCTCCTCCACTAGTGCACCACTCTCCAATGATTGTATGAGTGAGAAGTGAATGATCAAATAGAGTGCCTCCCACACTCTATTTATACTTGACTTGACTTGCCTAATAACCTTTACTAGGTCGGCCTTAACTTAACCACATAACATAATGTTGACAGGGACGACCCCCAATAGGGTGGTCTAATAACCCTTTAACCCACATGATTTATACAGGGCCAACCCCAACAAGGTGGTCTAATAACCCATCAAGTATAAGTTACGACACTTACAATATAAATGATGACACTTCCGTATAGAGGAATAATAACATCTCTATAGGAATACAAACACTTCCATATAGAGGAATAATAAAATCTCTGTAGGAATACAATATACATATATGAAATATGTTTCGAAGTTACAAATACATCAACAGTATTATCAATCCTTATAAATACGTTGTTTATTTGTATGCATTAGATGAATGAATGGTAGATAAATATAACGAATGCCTTCTTTCTCTTTAGCATTGTGGAAGCTTGGTTCCTGCAGTCCCCATAGATGCCTCAAGTGAGACTTCATCTGCTTGCAGGTGATGCCGAAACAAAACGAATGGTATCTATGGTTTTTTTGGAGAATTTTGTTGTAACTTGGGTGTGTCCACTACATTCCAATAGATGACTACTTCCTCGAGCAATTAAATAATCCTTTATTTCCAAATGTTTACTTCCAAGCTTGACCCTTATTGTGTCGAGATACCTTCATTAATCCTTAAAGAAGTCGCGGAGAGTCATAATTTCAGGTTAAACATGGTACCCTACGTTGATTTAAAAATCCAAGTCCTTTTGGTCTTGAAGTTAGGTTCTTGAATAAATCCTTACAAGGTAATATCTGTTAAATTTTCAGAATTTACTTCAATCTGATCTAGGATCTTAACTAAGAGAACAACATGTACAGCAAATCTACAGCATATCAACCATGGACACAATAATGCAAGCACACAAGAGACACAGAGTTTACTTGGGGAAAACCATAAAGGTGAAAAACCCAATAACTTCCTCAGAGATAGATAGAGCAATGATACAACTAGAATACAAGAGATAGTCTTCTCCTAGCAGCAGAGCCTCCTCCTCCACAAGTGTGCCACTCTCCCAAGTGTGAGTGAGAGAATAGAATGTGTAAAATGAGAGAGACACACTCTCTATTTATACACTAACTTGACTTGACCTTTACTCAACTAGGTTGGCCTCAACTTAACCACTTAACATAATGCTGACTGGGCCGACCCCCACTAGGGTGGTCTAATAAACCTTTGACCCACATGGCCGACCCCCAATAGGGTGGTCTAATAACCCTTTGACCCACATGACTTATACAGGGCTGACCCCAACAAGGTGGTCTAATAACCCATCAAGTATAAGTTACGATACTTACAATATAAATTACGACACTTTCGTATAGAGGAATAATAAAATCTCTATAGGAATACGACCACTTCCGTATAAAGGAATAATAACATCTCTATAGGAATACAATATACATATATGTGAAATACATTCCAGAGTTACATATACATCAACACTCCCTCTTAACTAGGAAGGTATTTCTCGACACAGGTCTTCTATCACAAGTCATCTTCTCTAGATCATCGTCACTGGATAATCGTCATCGAGTCATCATCATCGTCACTACTACTGCTATCTCAATCAATCTTTGAATATACTCATCATAGAAAGTTCTACAGAGCTAGTCCTTTTTCATACTGGATGTAGGTCCACCACCTGTAGGTCTTCATCATCTGTGCGAACAGTCTGATAGAGGTGGCCTCTCAGGACTAATTTTATGTGCGGATGCAATATCGGAAAGAGTATCCCAAGAACATTTATGTGCCTAATCACGACCGGCAAGATCTCCCAAGACTGATTACATGCATCTCCTCCACAATACCTTTAAAGAGCATCCCAGGAACATTTATGTGCCGCAGCACGACCGGCAAGATCTCTAAAGAGCATCCCAGGACTTATTACAAGCACACAGCTCAACCTATCAGTTCTCCAGGACTTATTACATGTGGATAGACAAAACCTTTAAAGAGCATCCCAGGAACATTTATGTGCCGCAGCACGACCGGCAAGATCTCTAAAGAGCATCTTAGGACTAATTACGAGCACACAGCTCAACCTCTTGGATCTCCAGGACTGATTACATGTCTCCGTAGTAATACCTCATCCCAGGACTGATTACAAGCACACAGCTCAACCTATCGGATATCTGAGGACTGATTACATACTACATAGCAATACCAGAAAGAGTACCCCAAAAACATTTATGTGCCGCAACACGACCGGCAAGATCTCCCAGGACTAATTACATGCTATTTGCACAACCTGCCACATATCATCTCTGACCTCCAAATATCAACCTGATACTCATGATCCAACGGATCATCATTGCACAAGGCATCATCCTGATGCCCATGATCATATTGATCATCATCACTTGTACCATCCTGGTACATATCATTTGGAGAAACATCCTGAAGCTCATCATCATGATCAACTTGATCATACAATGCATCCACCTGATGCACACCAAGTATCTACCTGATACATATAATCATACACAGTGTATCCACCTGATACATAGATACATGATCCACACAATGTATCCATCAACATACATGATCTACCTGATCATAGCTGATACATATCAACATACATGATCTACCTGATCATACGATGTATCCACCTGATACATATATAGATACATGGTCCAAGCATCCAACATGATGCATATACAAAATACATACAAATGATCCAACCGATCATATCTAGCATCCAACATGATGCGTACATACATATAAATGATCCAACTGATCATATCCAGCATCCAACATGATGCATACATACATACATATAAACGATCTAGCTAATCATACAAAGAAGAAACTAGAACATCATCCTGATGCTCATCATCCAGTGCTTACATCCACAGCCATGTGAAGGATCCTCCTTCCAACATGCTTGGAATGGCTTCAGCAAATGTGTCCATCACTTCTTCCTCGAAGTGTCCTCGATCTGAGGAACACCAAGCCTCTCAATGAAGTACTCAAACTTCACCCTGGCTAGTGGCTTTGTCAGCACATCTGCAATCTGCTCGTCCGTCGCAACATACAGGAGCTTCACAGCTCCTCTCTGCACCATATCCCTGATATAGTGATATTTGATCTCTATGTGCTTCGACCTGTCATAAAACACAGGGTTCTCGGATATCTTCACACAACTTTGGTTATCACAAAAGATACCAATAGCATCCAACGGGAGATCAAATAACTCAGACAGTGGCTTCCGTAGCCATACTACCTCACAACTAGCTGAATAGGCTGCAACATACTCTGCCTCAGCCGTACTCAGTGCTACGCAGGACTGCTTCCTTCTAAACCAAGAGATCACACTTAATCCCATACTGAAGCAGCACCCAGATGTGCTCTTCCTATCTGCAGCACTACCTACCCAATCTAAATCAACATAACCCTGCAGGTTAAACTTTTGATTCGCTTCATACTTGAGCCCATAATCCACTGTACCCTTCAGGTACCTTAGAACATGCTTTACAGCAACCAGGTGAACACTCCTCAGATCCGTCAGGAACTGGCTCAATGTGTTCACCGCAAAGCAAATATATGGTCTCGTGTTCGTCAGGTACATCAAGGAACCAATCATCTGACGATACATAGTGACATCAACCGGATCAGATGAAGCATCATACAGAAGCTTTAAGTTCAATGCCATAGGTGTAGCCATGGCCTTGCATTCCATCATCCCGAACCTCTTCAGGATCTCTACTGCATACTTCCCTTGCACTATGTCACACCTCCATGCCAAAAACAAATAGTGCATCATCCCCAAGTTCTTCAACTCAAACTTGGCAGCAAGCTTCCACTACATGTCGGCAATCAATCTATCCTCACCTGTTACAAACAGGTCATCCACATAGTAGTATCACTGGATTGCCTTCCTCAACCTTGTAGTAAAGGTTGGAATCCGCTTTACTCTTGGTAAAGCCCAAACTGGATAGAAAGCTGTCTATCCTACCAAGTTCTGCACAGATATATGACTACACCATTCAAGAAGGCTGTCTTGAAATCCATCTATGCATCTTCTATTTCATCACTTTTATATTTCTGTATGCTGCCATTTGCAGCATGCTTGATGTGATAGATCCATATGGAATTCATAACAAACTTCCCTTCAGGTCTTGGGACTACATCTCAAACATCATTTTTCATGATCAACAGATCATGGCATTCTTCCCATGTCCTGGGAACTTCAATATCTTCAATGGATAATTTTGTTGTTGAACAAATGTTGTAGTTCTTCTTTTGTAGGTGATGGCATACGATCTTTCCTACACAACAAGTTAAATCGCATGATTAGAAAACATCTCATAGTTTTCAGAACAAATTCTTACACATAAAGAAATATGTCATACAGTCATGCAATTATCTTAGCCAATGCTTCAATACAACATTTATCCATATCCCGTAACTTTCTAGATGCCTTCCAATATCTACCAGAACATTATTAAGAGTGTGCACAACTCCCAACATGTCAGCAAAGAGGTTTCATTCTAGATAAGTAGCAATGGAATGTTGTACAGTGCCATAGGCCACTTACCCATGCATATTAGTAGTATATTGTTCATCAATGCAACTATTCTGATATGCATAATACACAACCTAATTCTAGGAACATCAGTATATACATTATTGAACAGTATTATTTAAACAATAAAATATGCAAGTAATGACAATTCACATACTTATCTTTGTTTGTTTGTTGCGTTGACTCCCTCTCAGTCTTTGCTTATTTTCTGCAACTCCATTCTTATGTGGATTGTGAGAAGTGGTCAACTCCCTTTGAATATCTGCATCCTTGCAGAAACTACTAAAGTGTGCTCCTTTTCTTTCTTGCAGGAACAACTGGAGTGTGCTCCCTCTTGATCTTTGCTTCCTGGATTACCTGTCCTTGAACTTACATCCATCCTTAATCACTATGCATGCTTATTAGTATCATCATTGTGTTATCCTTGAGGTATCATACATAATCACACATTTATTAGTATAATCTTAATACTATCAAAACACAATAATCTTAAACATGTATATTGATGATTATTCACAGATAATAAACATTAGTATTCAAGGTTTTAGGGAAGTCTTCTTTTACTCATACATATTCTTATTTGATCATAGGACTCTTTTGGTTAGTTGAATCATCAATCAAGATAAGAGATATAATATGCATAAAACCCATGATTATTCAAACCTATACCTTCATGATTCTTCTGGTTAGTCATATCATCAATTATGGTAAGAAACATAATATGCATACAACCATGATTATTCAAACCTATGACATCATGAATAATCATTATCAACAACACAAGAGTATAAGATCCTAACACAAGGTAGGATTCTAGCTTGATATAGGAAAAACATACCTGGATTAGCATGCTAGCTAGTTATGTCTAACATACCCGCATAATGTCTTCTGGTTCTCTTCAGTGACTTGTGCTATTAACCTGCATGTCTCATAGGTTAACCATTGTAGGACCAAGTTATACATACCTCAAAAGTAGATATTCTATGTGATCTATGACAATGGATGAATCTTTGTCTTCATGTCACCATGATCATATGTTCTTGAAGTAGAACATGATTTTTCTTTCTTGGTGTACCTTTTATGTTAGCGAACAACATAAACCTCATACAACATCACAATGCATTAGTACATTCATAAGTGTCAAAAACTTAATCAATCAATATCTTCTATTAAGGTGATATGACAAGTCTAGTAATTAATCAAGATTGTACTGTAATGATATGAAGACAAACATATGATAAAATTAACCATGAAACATACCTGTAAGCCATACCTGTCAATATTGTTTGTAATCTTCTTATGGAAGGCCTTAGCCTCATCTCCCTCTGACACAGGAACTTCTTCACTTATGCAGGTGACAAATCCATCTTCTTCTAGGATTAACCCAATCCACTTGATTTGCAAGAACTGGACCTAGAGCTAGATTAGGGTTTGTCAAGGAAACCCCAAAAATTCCAACTTTGAATTTCAAACTTCCGAAAGGATAGAAATATGCGCCTTGATGCCCTAATCAAGCTGGTATATTCATAATTTGAAAACTGCAAAGTTTCACTCCTCAATTTTGCCTTTGAAATTTTTGTATTCACTGGACATGCCCCCGAACTGGGTTTGATGAATCCCACTCTTCTTCCCAATCAAAATGTTTGATCCAAATCTCTAAGCTTCTATTTTTATGAGGAGCTTCCAGCCATGGTCACAGATTTCAAAAATTCCCATTTTTGTAGAAGCCCTAATTTTCCACTTTTCTGATCAAAGTCCCGAACTAGGGTTTGATCAAGCCCGGCCTTCCTCCCAACCAAAAATTTTGATCTTGGTCTCTAAATTTCTATTTTGATGAGTAGCATTCATCCGTGGTCTCCGATTACAAAAATTCCAACTTTCTCCAAAGCCCTAAATTCCGGAATCCATGAATGAAGGTGCTCAAAAATAATTTTGATTTGACATAAATATGTACCTGATTGTTTCTGGTGTAACTCTGAAATTTTCCATCCATAGGGTCTGAAAGATCTTCCTGAGATATCCCGACTTGTTGTATTTCCATCCCGACAGGTCTGACCTCAATTGGATTCTTTGAGAGAAAGTTATGCCAAGTGTCGCAACGTGACCTATTTATGGGATAATATAGGAGAGCGAACTTGTACGACGTGCCACGTGTCACTGGTTCAACTTCGGCCTCTGAAAATTTTTCCTGAGATAGCCCGACCTATTATCTTTCCATCCTGAAATTTCATTTGGAGCTTCCTAGCCCAAGTTATGACCTTTTTTCCAAGGTCACCTGATTTTGACTCAGATCTGGAAGAGACAGAAACCCTATATTGTACAGATCATAAATCAGAAAGTACAACGAATTAGAGGTTGTCCTTTGGACACAAGGTACATGTGGATCTAATCTTCGACCTGTAAAAGTTTCAGATCTGAAAACTTCACCAAAATGGATTTATAGAGAAAGTGCTACGATGACTGGTTTTTGCTATATCAAGCCCTAGCATCGTAAGTGCAACAAGTGTCGTACATGCCATATCATGCCTTCTTTCAGGCTAGCTCTGATACCATGTTTAATTTTCAGAATTTACTTCAATCTGATCTAGGATCTTAACTGAGAGAACAACATGTACAACAAATCTACAGCATATCAACCATGGACACAATAATGCAAGCACACAAGAGACACCGAGTTTACTTGGGGAAAACCATAAAGGTGCAAAACCCCAATAACTTCCTCAGAGATAGATAGAGCAATGATACAACCAGAATACAAGAGATAGTCTTCTCCTAGCAGCAAAGACTCCTCCTCCACAAGTGCGCCACTCTCCCAAGTGTAAATGAGAGAATAGAATGTGTAAAATGAGAGAGACACACTCTCTATTTATACACTAACTTGACTTG
Source organism: Larix kaempferi (assembly GCA_027924585.1). Lineage (NCBI taxonomy): Eukaryota > Viridiplantae > Streptophyta > Pinopsida > Pinales > Pinaceae > Larix > Larix kaempferi. Next base: position 12,454,841 of record BSBM01001051.1, on the reverse strand, counting down.
ACCTTTACTCAACTAGGTTGGCCTCAACTTAACCACTTAACATAATGCTGACTGGGCCGACCCCCACTAGGGTGGTCTAATAACCCTTTGACCCACATGGTCGACCCCCAATAGGGTGGTCTAATAACCCTTTGATCCACATGACTTATATAGGGCCGACCCCAACAAGGTGGTCTAATAACCCATCAAGTATAAGTTACGACACTTACAATATAAATGACAAAACTTCCGTATAGAGGAATAATAACATCTCTATAGGAATACAACCACTTCCATATACAGGAATAATAACATCTCTATAGGAATACAATATACATATATGTGAAATACATTCCAAAGTTACATATACATCAACAATATCTACGAAGAGAATCGTCTTTTTTGTGTTGGAACACTTTCCAAGTCTTGAAAACCTTCATGTTGAAGCCCAAAAGCATTGACCAGTCACCATACTAATATAGATTTTAACAGCTACATTTTAATTGGTTTTCCCCATGAGAGAACAAGAGTATGGTTAGTATTGTTATTAACACAAACCTCTTAATGCCATCCCATCTCTTCAGGATTTTTAGACCCACTTCCCCATCCATTAGACAATATCTACTGAGATTAACATTAACTATTCATAGTATTTACTTCTCTCTATTATAATAACTTGGGACTAGAGCACTTAGGTAAAATCAGCTAAAGAGACATCCCTACCGATGATATAGATTCCTGCTAGTTGCAATGATTCAGTATATGACTATTCGAAACTAATCCATTAGGTTAGGAGATGAATATTCTTTGGGAGTCCAAGAGATTCCTTGGGAATTTGGAACCCAAGATCCATCTCATTTGTATTTATATGTACATACCTAATGAGAAAAATATTGAGTGTTCATGCCTATTCAACTTTTCTTTGTGGTTATAGTATTTGTGTATTGGTTTTTTTCAGCCAATTTTCCTAGTTTCCCAAGTGGGAAACCTAACAGTGGTATCATATCTCTTGGAGATACCCAAGGCCAAGAGAGTGTGGTAATGAGAATCTCTATTTCATGCGGTAATTATGTTTTCTAAATTAGCTGTATAATTGTTAGAATAATTTTTTTGATGACTCTTCCACAACCTCTCATAACCATTATGCAACCTTTCATTATCATTCTACAACCATACCATAAATTTTAAAGGATATTCTACAATGCATTCTACAACAAAATTTGGCATATTTGTGTAGATATATTTCTATGTTGCATTGACTTGTCCATGACTTGAAATACCGAGTGTTAATATTTCTCAGACCTATATGTGGTACATAAACTGAAATACTGAGTGTTGATACTAGAGTTGACATTTCTCTCTCGGATCTATATAAATAACCTACTTGTATTTCCCTCATGGATTCATTCTAACATATTATCAGTCATCCCATCGAGTGTGTGGTCCTTCTCTTCCTAGAGTGTAATGGTTCATGACTTCTCTATTTATCTTGGTGGCTACTTCATGTGTGTGAAATTTTATGCAGTGTGCCTGCATGTCACGTCCCCTCCCGTCGATCCGTTGCAAGGGAGGAAACATTATCAAACATACCAGGATTATTTGACAATCTCAGCCCGATTCATTAGTAAGAAAATTCATGAATAAATAAAAACTTATGCGTCCAGATCATTCTTAATAAACACAACGAAATTATAGACTATCCACATACCATTTCATCATGCACTCAACATCTAAACATCGGTCATTATTTAAAACATTGCAGAGAACAGAATTAGCATAACTCAAACCACAAAGAATACTTATGTTGAATGTAGTCCAACCTCTATTCTTTCAGCTGAGAGATCAACCCCGAGTTGGGATGTGTATCTACTAAGGAGGAACTAAATAGGCTCACTCACAACCATGGTTTCACTCAAATAGTCATGCTAAGCCAACACACAGTTGGGTTTATCAAGCATGCAATAAGAAAAAGAGGAGTATGTTAAGCCAGCAAGCTCAACCACAGAGCTACAAACATCTCAAGCTAAATTCAAGCAATCCAACATCTATTCAAACATTCACACTTGGATTTCTCACAATTTTGTCATCCAATAACTCAATCCCGTCATTGGATTTCTAGGCTATAACAACTGGGTTTTCCAATGTATTTCGGGGTATCTAATGCTCTCAATTTCTCCCCAAGGTTCATATCTGTGGATCCCCCATTGGATTTTACTATCAATACCAAATTCTGGGTGTTTATGGCACTTCAAAACGTGGGTTCCTGCAAAGTTGTGATTTCTGGTTTTTCTCACTGCTGGGCATGTGTAATGGATGCCAACTAATGATGGGTTGTTCAACCATGGAATGGGAATGAGGAAGAAGCAATTCCCATTAGGTAGAGTGGCTTGTGGTACAAGAAAAACAAATCCCATACCTTCCATACAAATTTTTGGGCTGCCCATGCTCCATTGAAGCCATGGATTGCATTCTTCAACAACTTTCTTACACGGAATTAAATGCCAGCAAATAAAGTCAAATGGGTTCTCAAGATGACATTTGGCAGCTTATGGTGCAATACCACAAACCCCTCACCACTCCCTCATAGATACACATAGCCCCCTCTGATTAGTTGCTTCCATAGCCAGTTTTGGTATTTTATTGCATGATGTTTATTTACATCATTTTTACAATGTTCCATGGCTAAATAGCACATGGGTAACATAATATCTAATACTTGCCTTTTAAATAAAATTCAGGCATCCACTAGCGGGGCCTTGGCCTTGAGCTCTATGCTAGGAAAAAATACATCACATGTATACAATATTTACATTAAAAGATAATATATCCTAAGGGTCAAAATGGGGTATTACAATCCCCTCCCCCTTAGAATAACACCGTCCTCGGTGTTCCAATACTTAGGAATAAATACACAAGTTACACATCCAAAATTTTCCAGATTTGTCGTGCATTCTATCCTGTAGTTTGAACATTCAGGACCAAGTCCTTTGGCTTCCACAAACTACTCCTGCTGGTTCTGACCTTCCAGCTCATCCACAAGTCTGAAATCTTTAGGACTGCTACCCTCTTGATGTTCCTTTGTTGGGTAGTTGTGAAGGCAATGATTCCCTCCACATTTTCAACATTTCACTGGCTGCTTTATCTTTTCCTGCTCAATTTCCTTTGAGTCTTCCCACCTGGAACGTTTCTTAGTGGACTGATTGGATGAATGTATCCTCATTGATCGATTGTCCTTTCATCGGTTGATTGTTTCCAGAATTAGCTTTACTTCTCTTTGTAGACAAATAGAGTCCTGCAAAACCTTATGGTTCATCTCATTCTGCTTCTTTTGTAGCTTGAGCAGTTCTACAAGATTGTCTTGGGTCTTGGCAATTGCTTGAAGAAGAGTTTCAGCTAAATCCATTAGTTTTCAGTTTGTTGCCATAGAAATGTACACAACTCACCACACATTTCTTACTAGCAACACTTGCTTGTATCAATTGCAACCAATTGCTTCAATTTCTCACCTGTGAAATACATCATTGCAATTTCTATTAGGCCAAGCACAATATAAACATTAAGATCAGTCAATTCATTTCCCCATTGACATGTGTAGTCCATGATTTACCCATGAGACTTTGACACTTTCGATGCTTTCCCAACATACACATGAATTCCTTCATGTTCATCCATTCACAGGAAATTCATTAATTCAGCATTCACAGTTATTTCAAGCAATTAACACAATCATTTCAAGTCATGGCATGCATCAAGCCATTTTCTGTTTTTATAAATGCATCAATAAAAAAAGGAAAGAGAGAGCAGTAAGAGTTTTCTCCTCTTAGTCTTGTTCCATTCTGGAACCCACACCACCACTGTGGTTTTCATGCTCCTAGCCTCTTTCACTTCAACGTTAATGATTGACCTACCCTTCTTGGATATGACACTTAGTGTCTATGGTTTATTCTAGACCTCTCAACCATGGATTCCCTCCACATGGTTTGTTTACAACTCTTGGCTACTAGGACCCACACAGTCCTACTAGCACCATCTTTCATTACTGTTCATGCTGAGCTCTTTAGGACAATCGCATGTCCACATGCATCCCTAGGATGCCTTCATAGTCCTTGCTTCCAACAATACCTACACTCAAACATTGAATCAATTCACATGTTTAGTTTACTTTAATAGGGTTTATCTCTCAAAACAAGAGTTTAGGAAATCATAACCAAGTCATATACACATGTAGATTCATAAGCAAAAAGCTCGAAGATAACCAAATACTTATCTGTATTTGTTGATGTATTTGTAACTTCAGAATGTATTTCATATATGTATATTGTATTCCTATAGAGATGTTATTATTCCTCTATACGGAAGTGTCGTCATTTATATTGTAAATGTCGTAACTTATACTTCATGGGTTATTAGACCACCTTGTTGGGGTCGGCCCTATATAAGTCATGTGGGTTAAAGGGTTATTAGACCACCTTATTGGGGGTCGCCCCTCTCAGCATTATGTTATGTTGTTAAGTTAAGGCCGACCTAGTAAAGGTTATTAGGCAAGTCAAGTCAAGTATAAATAGAGTGCGAGAGGCACTCTATTTGATCATTCACTTCTCACTCACACACTCATTGGAGAGTGGTGCACTAGTGGAGGAGGAGAAGCTGCTACTAGGAGGACTATCTCTTGTACTTTGGTTGTATCATTGCTCTATCTATCTCTGAGGAAGTTGTGGGGTTTTTCACCTTCTTGGTTTTCCCCGGTGAAACTCTGTGTCTCTTGTGTGCTTTCTTTATTGTGTCCATGATTGATATGCTGTACATATGATGTACATGTTATTATCTCAATTAAGATCCTAGATCAGATTGTAAATTCTGAAAAACTAACATGGTATCATAGCTAGCCTGAAAGAAGGCATGGTATGGCATTTATGACACTTGTTGCACTTGCGAAGTTAGGGCTTGATATAGCAAAAACTAGTCATTGTAGCACTTTCTCTATAAATTCATTTTGGCAAAGTTTCGGGATCTTAAAATATTATAGGTCGAAGATGAGATCCCCATGTATCTTGTGTCCAAAGAACAACATCTAATTCACTGTACGTTTTGTTTTATGGTCCAGACAATATAGGGTTTCTGCCTCTTCCAGATCTTAGTCATAAACAAGTGACCTAGGAAAAAAGGTAACAACTTGGGCTAGGAAGCTCCTAATGAAATTTCATAAAATTTGGCGGATAGGGAACGTACTGTACTTTTACAGGTACTATTTTTAGAGGTCGAAATTGAACTAGTGACACGTGGCACTCCGTACAAGTTCGCTCTCTTGTTTTATCCCATAAACAGGTCACGTTGCGACAATTGGAATAACTCTCTTTCAGAGAATCCATTTGACGTTAGGCCTATGGGGTTGGAAATACAACAAGTCAAGATACCACAAGCAAACTTTTCGGAGGTCAGGATAAACAAGTGACCTAGGAAAAAAGGTAACAACTTGGGCTAGGAAGCTCCAAATGAAATTTCATAAAATTTGGCGGATAGGGAACGTACTGTACTTTTACAGGTACTATTTTCAGAGGTCAAAATTGAACTAGTGACACGTGGCACTCCGTACAAGTTCGCTCTCTTGTTTTATCCCATAAACAGGTCACGTTGCGACAGTTGGAATAACTCTCTTTCAGAGAATCCATTTGACGTTAGGCCTATGGGGTTGGAATTACAACAGGTCAGGATACCACAAGCAAACTTTTCAGACCCCGTAGATCTGAAATTTCGGAGTTACACCAGAAACAATCAGGTGCATATTTCTGTCAAAACAGAATTGGATTTTGGGCACCTTCATTCATGGCTCTAGGAATTTAGGGTTTTAGAGAAAGTTGGAATTTTTGTAATCAGAGACCACGGATAGATGCTCCTCATCAAAATCAAAATTTAGAGACCAAGATCGAATTTTTTGGTTGGGCAGAAGGCCGATCTTGATCAAACCCTAGTTCGGGACTTTGATCGAAAAAGTGGAAAATTAGGGCTTCTACAAAAATGGGAATTTTTGAAATCTATGACCATAGCTGGAAGCTCCTTGGAAAAATCAAGGTTTATAGATTTGGATCAAACTATCTGGTTGGGTGAAGCTCTGGGAAACTCAAAACTTAATTCAGGGTCCTCCCTAGTGAATCCAGAAGATTGAAAAACAAATTTGAGGGGTGAAACTTTGCAGTTTTCAAATTCTAAGTATACCAGGTTGAACAACTCATCAAGACGCATCTTTCTATCCTTTCAGAAGTTTGAAATTCAAAGTTTGAATTTTTAGGGTTTCCCTGACAAACCATAATCGAGCTCCAGATCCAGTTTCTGCAAATCAAGTGGATTGGGTTAATCCTAGAAGAGAATGGATTGGTCACCTGCATAAGTGAAGAAATTCTTGTTTCAGAGGGAGATGAGTCTAAGGCCTTACATAAGAAGATTACAAGCAATCTCGACAGGTATGACTTACCCAGGTATGTTTCGAGAATCTGTTCATGATTAAGTTTATGGTATGTTTGTCTTCATTAAGTTTAGTACAATCTTGATTAACTTTAGACTTGTCCTATCACCTTAATAAAATTATGAATGCAGAGATTCATTGATTAGGGTTTTGACACTTCTGATTGTACTAATGCATTGTGGTGTTGTATGAGGTTGATGTTGTCTGCTAACATGAAAGGTACATCGAGAAAGACAAATCATGTTCTAGTTCAAGAACATATGACCATGGTGACATGAAGACAAATATTCATCCATTGTCATGGATCACATAGAAGCTCTACTTATGAGATATGTATAATTTGGTTCTATAATGCTTAACCTATGAGATATGCAGGTTACTAGCACAAGTCATTGAAGAGAACAAGAAGACATTGCTAGACATAACTAGCAAATATGATAACCAGGTATGTTTTTCCTATATCAAGTTATAATCCCACCTTGTGTTAGGATCTTATACTGTTGTATGGTTGATAATGATTATTCAATAATTTAGAAATGTAAGTAATCAAGGGTTTATGCATATTATGTCTCTTACCTTGATTGATGATATGACTAACCAGAAAAGTACGTTGGTCAAATAAAGAATATGCATGACTAAAAGAAGTATTCCCTGAAACCTTGAATACTAATGTTTATTATCTGTGTTTGAAATGATCATGACTATACATGTTTAAGATTATTGTGTTTTGATAGTATTGAGATTATACTAATGAATGTATGTATGAGACCTCGAGGATAACACAATGATGATACTAGTAAGTATGCATAAATGATCAAGGATGGATATAAGTTCAAGGACAGGTAGTCCAGGAAGCAAAGATCAAAGAGAGAGCACACTCCAATAGTTCCTCCAAGGAAGCAAATATTGAGAGGGAGTCCACCCTACAAACCAAACAAAGATAAGTATTTGAATTGTCATTTCTTGCATATTTGTTTGTTTAAATAATATTGTTCGATGATGTATATGCTTATGTTCCTAGACTTAGGGTGTGTATTATGCATATTAGAATAATTGCATTAATGAACAATATACTACTAATATGCATGTGATGGGTAAGTGGCCTATGGAACTGTACAACATTCCATTGCTACTTATCTAGAATGAAACCTCTTTGCTGACATGTTGGGAGTTGTGCACACTATTAAACAATGTTATGGTAGAGATTGGAAGGCATCTAGAAAGTTACAGGATATGGATAAATGTTGTACTGAAGCATTGGCTAAGATAATTGCTTGACTATATGACATATTTATTTATGTGTAAGAATTTGTTCTGAAAACTATGAGATGTTTCTAATCATGCAATTTAACTTGTTTTGTAGGAAAGATCGTATACCATCACCTACAAAAGAAGGACTACAACATTTGTTCAACAACAAAGTTATCTATTAAAGATATTGAAGATATTGAAGTTCCCAGGATTTGGGAAGAATGCCATGATCGAGGAGTACCAGTCGATCGTGAAGAATTATATTTGGGATGTAGTCCCAAGACCTGAAGGGAAGTCTGTTCTGACTTCTAAGTGGATCTATAAGATCAAGTATGCTGTAGATGGTAGCATAGAAAAATACAAAGCAAGGATTGTAGATCGTGGCTTCTCTCAGAAAGAAGGGATAGACTATGAAGAGACTTTTTCTCCTGTAGCCAGATACACTTCCATTAGATCAGTACTTGCTCTGGATGTAGTGATGAAATGGAAGATACACCAGATGGATGTCAAGATAGCTTTTTTGAATGGTGTAGTCGAGGAGGAAGTGTATTTGGTGCAGCCACTTGGTTTTGAGACACATGACAGAGGGTCATATGTGTGCAAGTTGAAGAAAGCCTTGTATGGCTTGAAGCAAGCTCCTAGGACTTGGTATGGTAGGATAGACAACGTTCTATCCAGTTTGGGATTTACCAAGAGTAAAGCGGATTCCAAACTTTACTACAAGGTTGAGGAAGGCAATCCTGTGATACTCTTATTGTTGATTGCCAACACAAAGAGGAAGCTTGCTGCTAAGTTTGAGATGAAGGACTTGGGGATGATGCACTATTTCCTAGGTATGGAGGTGTGGCAGAGCACAAATGGAATCTTCCATGGACAAGGGAAGTGTAGCTAGGGTTTTACCCCTAGCTTGTGCAAATGAGCACCTACTAAGGAGAATGGACTCCTTAGTAGCAGTTCAGTAAGTGTAAATAATTAAGCTAAAACAAAAATTAAATTACTTCTAAAACATGCATGAAACATAGACATCAAATGAAAAGAATGACTTTTTCCATTAATGTTACCTTCAATGTAAAGGTTTGATGAAGCCCTTTGCAGTGTCCAAGAGGATGCTCCAAGCTTCAATATGCTCCTTCTCCTTCTCCAATGATGGGAATGGGCCAAAAGTGGCTCTCAAGGTGAAAGTAGTTCAATGGTGAACTAGGGTTTCGAGAGAGATTTTGGCAGAGTAAGGGTGCTTGTGATTGTGGATATGGAATAAGGGATCTCCATCACCTATTTATAGTTTTTTGGTGGTGGAGTGCTGACCCATGGTTTTGGGAAACACATGGTTTTATGCAGCTGTATAGGGTTTTTTTCCTCTTTTTCCTCATTATTTTATATTTTTTATTCCCTTTTTAGGGGATTTTTGCTATTTTTGGAGGAAAAGGGGGTTTTTTAGCCTTTTTTAGGCTATTTTGATGGTTTTGTGGCCTTTTGGAGGCATTTTAGGCCTTTTGGAGGCTTTTTAATGGGATATTTTGGGATTTTAAGGGAAAATGGTAGGAAAATGGACAAATGAGCCATATAATGTGGTAGATGAGGTAGTGAACACTTTTTGGGTGTTAACAGGAAGTATGCAGTAGAGATCCTGAAGAGGTTCGAGATGATGGACTGTAAGGCCATGACCACACTTATGGCATCGAATCTGAAGCTTCTATGTGATGCTTCATCTAAGCTAGTTGATGTCATTATGTATCATCAGATGATTGGGTCCTTGATGTACCTGATGAACACGAGACCAGATATTTGCTTTGCGGTGAACAAATTTATCCAGTTCCCGACGGATCCAAGAGGTGTTCACCTGGTTGCTATAAATCATATTCTGAGTTACCTGAAGGGTACGGTTGATTATGGGCTCAAGTATGATGCGAATCAAAATTTTACCGTACAAGGTTATGTTGATTCAGATTGGGAAGGTAGTGCTGTAGATAGGAAGAGAACTTTTGGGTGCTACTTCAGTATGGGATCAGGTGTGATCTCTTGGTTTAGCAGAAAGTAGTCCTGCATAGCACTGAGTACAGCCGAAGCAAAGTATGTTGCAGCTTGTTCGGCTAGTTGTGAGGCAGTATGGCTTCGAAAGCTACTGTCTGATTTATTTGATCTCTTGTTGGAGGCTACTGGTATATTTTGTGACAATCAAAGTTATGTAAAGCTGTCTAAGAACCCGGTGTTCCATGACAGGTCAAAGCACATTGAGATCATATATCACTATATCAGGGATATGGTGCAGAGAGGAGTAGTGAAACTCCTATATGTTGCGATGGATGAGTAGGTTGTAGATGTGTTGACGAAACCACTAGCTAGAGTGAATTTTGAATACTTCAGAGAAAGGATTGGTGTTCTTCAGGTTGATGACACTTCGAGGAAGAAGTGATGGACACATTTGTAGGAGCCATTCCAAGCATGGTGAGAGGAGGATCCTTCCCATGGCTTTGGATATAAGTGTTGTGTGATGAGTATCAGGATGATGCTCTAGTTACTAGTCTATATGGATCATGTTGGATGCTTGTTATGATCAGTTGGATCATGTATTTGTATATGCATCATGTTGGATGCTTTGTATGATCAGTTGGATCATGTATTTGTATATGCATCATGTTGGATGCTTGATATGATCAGTTGGATCATGGATTTTTATATGTATCAGGTAGATACATTGTATGATCAGGTAGATCATGTATGATGATATGTATTAGGTATATACTTGGCATGCATCAGGTGGATGCATTGTATGATCAGGATGATCATGGATGATGAGCTTCAGGATGTTGCACCAGATGATATACATCAGGATGATGCTATGATCATGATCAGGATTATCATATGTGATGAGTATCAGGATGATGCTATGATGATGATCAGGATGATCATGTACATCAGGATGATCTATGGTGAGTATCAGGTTGATACTTTGTGGCCATGGACAGGTTGTGCAGATGAGCATATAAGTAGACCTGGGAGATCCGATAGGTTGGGATGTGTGCCCGTAATCAGTCCTAGGATTCTCTTTCGAGGCATTGCTCTAGGAGGACATATAAGTAGACTTGGGAGATCCGATAGGTTGGGATGTGTGCCCGTAATAAGTCCTGGGATGCTCTTTCGAGGCATTGTCCTATGGCATATAAGTAGACTTGGGAGATCTGATAGGTTGGGCTATGTGCCCGTAATAAGTCCTGGGATTCTCTTTCGATGCATTTCCATGACCACATGTAATACGTCCTATAGATCTGGATAGGTTGTGCTAGTCACGTAAAAGGCCTCGGATGCTCTTTAGAGTTCTTTCTAGTCAAGACACTCTTTTAAGGTTTTGCTGTTGCTGCAACATCCTTCCCCAAAATTTTGAAGATATTTGGGGCTTTTCCTTTTGCACATTTTGTAACAAGTGCTTTCCTTGTCTTTCAGGCTTATTTTTCTCTTTAACTTGGCAAAATTCCAAACACTTGCTTTCCAAAAGTATTCTAGATTATTTTCTCTAAGGCAAAGTCACCTTTTCTCTTCAGCGCAATTTTTAGCCTTAAGTCGGCCGCCCTTTGGAACAATTTTTAACCATAGATCTCCCATTTGGTGCATTTTTTAACTATAAGTCAGTCGTGCCTTAGCACAACTGCTAATCATAAATTCCCCACCTTGGTGCAGAAGTTAACTCTAAATCTGCCGACGCAAAAGCTCTGTTGCTCCTTTGTTTGGTTGCCTTTTCTCTTCAGTGCATTTTTTAGCCCTAATTCTTCCGCTTGGAGAAAATGATAACTATAAATATGCCACCCCTTGGTGCAGTTACTAATCGTAAGTCTGCCACTCGGTGCGTTTTGTAACCATATCTTGACCGTCGTTAGCGCAAAACCAATCCTTAAATGAGCGCCCACACGAAAATATTGTATTGACTTGTTGGCACGATTCTCATTAGCACATGTTTTGTGACTAAACCTTGTGCCAAATGCACAAGGCTTATCTCTATAACGCCCGCTATCATAGCCGTGCAGCCCTGAGCTCATTTTTTGGGTGCAATGCTATCATCGTAGGATTTAACATTGCGATTGTTGCTTTGGCGCCGGATTTAATGTTATGCTCACCACCTTAGCGCAGACCTTAATCTCGCGATTGCTGCTTTGGGCATGGCAATTTTATTTGGTGCATGTGCAATAATGGAGTCAGTAGGGTCATGAATGCGGCCATGTGCTGTTTTAAATTGACAGGTTCTCGAGCCCCGTGCTCATTCAATTCACCAACCCACCACCTTACGTGACATAAATGCTACCATTATAAATGCATGCAACAGGGTTTTGAAAGTTATTCTGTCATTCGTCAATTCGAACAGAGCTCACCATTCATTATTCAAGAACAAATCTCGCCATTTGTTGCCGGGTGCCTGTGGGAACTATCGCTCGTCTTGGAACGTCCACCAGCCCTCCAGGGACCCCGCAAGTCTGATAAGTAGGTGCTCTACCCTTTCCTTTCTTATTTCCCAAGTCTTTGAGTCACGTTTTACACCGTAGGTAACTTGCCATCACTATACATATACCTTTGAAGGCATGGAACAAGCATTTTCCTCCTTATTTCGAAAATGAGGATACGAAGTTGCCCTACACGAACCGGGGTCTGGAGAGCCCTATCCTCACCGGCTCGTCTCAGTTTTGTCCTGCTATCACTTGCGCAGCACCCTAAGTAGGTCCTTCCCATGCAACATTCCATCCTTGAGTTTTCCTCGGTTAAATCCTAGTGGCCATAGTTATCCCACTTAGATGTCCTTCCAAGCCCAAATATTTAGCCAATGCTTGTTTCGGTTGAAACACCGCGTGCATTTTCACCCCGTGGGAGGGAATGCTATGAATCATGGCAGCTACGTGCATACAGTGAATAAACGGCTTAAGTATGTAATGGGTAAATAGTTTTGTTAGCACTATGAATCGCTTAGATTCTGTGACAGGCGTATGCATAAGGAAGCATGGTGGTTATGTCGATGCTTTGAGCCAAGAAAAGATTTACCAATACTTGCTAGCTAGGTATGATTCACCCGTCGAGGATTATACATTCGCGCTTAGGTCATGAAACTAAAAGAATGCTCGCTCACCCCCCCCCTTAGAACATGATAAGAGAAAAATGATAGTTCTGTTGTAGGGAACATTATGAATGGCCCCTCTTTCACTTATAAACCACTCATGTGTATTTACCCACATTACTGGCGCAAACCCAATGGTCTCTCCCGGCGCACGAAACATTTTAGATATTTGCGTATTTCTGTGAGTGCCATGACGTTGTTAGTCTCTCTTGGCTAGGTTTTTGATTTGGAAGACACCTATATGTTGAACAAAGTAATAGCAAATTGGAAGTGTATATTGCTACCTTTCTATTGACACTGAACTAGCCTTGATGTGATGGGCTAATCGAGCATGAAATCAAGGCAACCATGATCCTAAAATATCACATAGGTTCTAGAACTATCTTTCAAAGCGTGAATGAACCATAATGCCATTTGTCTTATTCATGAAACCACAGTGGCTTGTGTAGCTTGTTGGCATTAGCGTCTAGTGTTTCTCATGATTGTCAACTTTGAAACGGTAGCTGAACTGAGAATTAGTGGATCTTTTGGTTAAAACAGCCTCCATATTTTTGAAAGTAGCATATTCTGGGCTGTTTCATAACTATTTTGTTAATACTTGAAAGTTATCTAGTTAAAGCCAACTATGTCTTTTTTCTTTCACAAATCTATAAGAGGCTTTGCATTTTAATAATAGCTGAATATCTACACACGCCTTATTTGTACTGCCATGCTCACCACATGATTATCATCCATAGGAGGTTCGAAAGGAATAAAGCAACGCAAAATATTGACTCAGATTCAGACATAGAAATCCTGTTGGATACTTCACTCGAGACAATGTTCACTGACACACAAGATAACACCAATGTGCCCCCTGGAAGCTCCACCCCGGAATTCTAGTGGGGAGAGCTATATAGGTTTATCATGGACCAAAACAATCCTCAAGCCCCCATAGAAGATTCTCTGGTGTATGCAAACATCCGAAGGTCTTACCTCCATAAGGCAACGACTCGTCCTGAATTGTTCCCATGTTCTGAAGTCATTGGTTGGTTGATCCCTCACATCAGGACTGACACTAGGTTCATAAATGATAAAAATGGGATGAACCTAGTGTCTTTTTCTCCTGATCATATCACAGCCACCTACAGATTACCTCAACCCAGAGCTTGGTTAGATGATAAATGGATAGTAGAACATCCTATGGACCCGCTGGATGCTGCCAGGAAAATGATGATAGCTGACAGACAGATAAGGAGGAGGAATAACAATGAATATGAAAGCAACCTCCTGGAAACTCCTTATAGATTCATCGTTCTGATGTTGAGTCGGCTCTTCGGCATGCCTAATGGAAATATTTTTAAGATCGGATGGGTGCCGGTAATTTTTCATATAGCCATGAATGGCACCATTTTTAATTGGGCCGACATAATTTCAGACAGTCTGGCCTCACAGTTAACTGCGGCCCAGGGAGGGATGACTCAGAAGAAGGAAGATTTCTTCATGTATTCCTATTTGATAGACTGCCTGTTGAGCAAACATACCTTCCCAGACTTGGGATTCTTATGGAAGATAAAGGAAACGTCTTTAGTCATGGCCTATCAACTCACATGGGCAAGTAAATGTTAAGATTTAATATGATAAGACAGAAAATAATAGCATTACATTCCATTTCACAATAATAGCACATACAGGATCACTAAAGAAACAACAAGCATAGCATAAACACAAGAGACACAGATTTATCCTGGGAAACCCTCATGGGGTAGAAAACCCAGTAAAGCTTCCTCAATATAGATGACCAGCAATATACAAAGATGTAACCCTGAGCATAAGCTCCTCCTTCTCCATAGTAGAACTCTCCTCCACAAGTGCACCACTCTCAAGTGAGTGAGTGTGTGTAAAATGAGGAATACACCTCCTCTATTTATACACTACTCCAACTTGTATTTTACACAAAACATGTAGGCTCGTATTTAACCAATGGGTTAAATACCCCACTACAACTGACTGGGCCGACCCCTCTAGGGTGGTCTAATAACCCTTTGACCCACATAACACATACAGGTCCGACCCCCACTAGGGAAGTCTAATAACCCAAGTTACCACAATCTGATGGAGGAATAAACATCTCCAGATATACAATAAGGTCTTCAAGGAGGAATGAAACATCTCCAGAATAATAAAGTACAAATATAATATTCTTTGAAGTTACAATATCTCAACACTCCCCCTTAACGAGAAGGATATTATAACAGCATCTGCACAAGCAAGGAGTCATCAACATCATACGTGATACATCTATTGGAAGATTTCTCAACATCATCAGTAACTCAAGTTACTGGAACATCTTCAACACTGGAACATCAACATCTTCAGTAGTGAGTCTTCATCTTCTGCAGCACTCGAACAGCTATAGCAACATCAATATCTGAATCCTCATGATCATCAGCATCGTCATCACATGATCATCAGCATCATCATCACACAATCATTAGCATCGTCATCACACCATGTCTAGGGACAATGCAATCCCAATCTACTTACAAGATGATTAGTCCTTATCACTTTAAGACACCTCACCATGTCTAGGGACGATGCAATCCCAATCTACTTACAAGATGATTAGTGCTTATCACTTTAAGACACCTCACCATGTCTAGGGACGATGCAATCCCATCACGTACATTTTGAACCCAGTTCATGGACGATGCAGTCCTCACATACATTTTGAACCCAGTTCATGGACGATGCAGTCCTCACGTACATTTTGAACCCAGTTCATGGACGATGCAGTCCTCACGTACATTTTGAACCCAGTTCATGGACGATGCAGTCCGCACATACATTTTGAACCCAGTTCATGGACAATGCAGTCCTCACGTACATTTTGAACCCAGTTCATGGACGATGCAGTCCTCACGTACATTTTGAACCCAGTTCATGGACGATGCGGTCCTCATGTACATTTTGAACCTAGTTCAGGGACGATGCAGTCCTATCTTCAATTTTCAGAGACATCAATCTACGGCTCAATTTTGGGACCGAGGTCCGGGGAAGATGCAATCCCCTACCTGTTCATTCAGGACTTCATTCTCAGAGACATCATGTCTACGACTCTCTTTAGGACTGAAGTCCAGGGATGATCCAATCCTCTCATGTCCACCAAGGAATTCATTTTCGAAGACATACATCTATGGCTCTCTTTAGAACAAGTTTTCAAGGATGATACAATCCCTCTTCTTTCTCGGAGACACTTGTCTACGGATCACTTTAGAACTTGTGTTCAAGGATGATGCAATCCTCACATGTATTCTCATCAATTTACTATCAATCTTGGGAACCCATACAGAACCTGATTCACACTTCTTCTTTAATTACACCATTAAGAGAATGGTCTTATGTAGCCACTTGGAGCAAACATCTCATCATGATTCTCTTCCTCTTTCTAAGAGAATCTTCTAGCCACAAGCCTTCTATAGTGTGTTTGATTTGAAAATATTTTTTGTTGAACATCCATCTCTTGTTCAGTGTCCATCATTCATCATGATCTTTCCTAGAAATCAAAATTAAGTACATGATTAGTAATACTTCATAATCATCAAATCATATTGACATGATAACCTATTATGCATACAGATATCATTTACATAGTTATGCAACTATTTTGACCAATACTTTGGCACAACACTTTCCCATATCCTGTATGCATACAGTGGCTATCTAGATGCCTTCCATCTCTACCAGAACATACTATCAAGAGTGTGCACAACTCTCAGCATGTTAGCAAAGAGGTTTCATTCTAGACAAGCAACAATGGAATGTTTGTCCAACTTACCAATCATATGCATATTAGTAGTATATTGTTCAATGATCTATGAATGTTTACACTCAGCATCATATATTCTAGGAATACAAATATGCATACAAGCAATATCATTTACTATTTCAAATAACAACTCAAATACTTATCTTCTATGTTTGTGTGGTTTCCTCTCGTTTGATCTTCTATATGTCTTTTGAAATTCTATTCATTTTGTACCACTGTGCATGCTCAAGTGTGCACTAGTGTCATCATCATGATCTCATATACAAACATACATTCATTAGTATATTATCAATATTATCAAAACATTCTAATTCTAATTAATCTTGAATATGTATAGTCATGATCATTAGTATTCAGGGTTTCAAGGAAGTCTTCTTTTACTCATGCATATTCTTGTTTGATCATAGTACTCCTCTGGTTAATTAAATCATCAAGATAAGAGACATAATATGCATAAAACCTTGATTACTAAATTTATGAATAAGCATAACCAATCATACCAAGTATACTTATATAAGGGATCCTAACACAAGGTGAGATTCTAACTTGACATAGGAAAACATACCTCGATTAGTAAACCTGCTTAGTTATGTACAACATACCTAAACAATCTCTTCAATGATTTAGAGATCATGAGATAGAACCTGCATGTCTCATAGGTTAAGCATAATATAACAAAGTCATACATACCTCGTAAGTAGAACAAAGATTATGGATGATTCTTTGTCTTCATGTTGTCATGGTCATGGAACTTGATTTGTCTTTTGTGATGTACCTGTATCTTGTTAGCAGACAACATCAACCTCACACAACACCATAATGCATTAGTACAATCATATAGCCCTAATCAATGAATGTCTTCGATAATTCACATGTATTCATACCGTTACTAGGGTGATAAGACAATTCTAACATTAATCAAGATTGTACTAATAAATAATATGAAGACAAACACATTATGAACTTAATCAAGAATCAGATTTCAAGACATACCCAAACCTCCTTAAGTCATACCTATCGAGACTTCTTGTAGTCTTCTTAGGTAAGGCCTTAGCCTCAACTCCCCCTGAAACTTGATCTAGAGCTTGATTAGGGTTTGCTAGAGAAACCATAAAAAATAAATCTTTGACTTTCACACTTCTGAATGGATGGAAGGATGTGTCTTGCTAAGCTGATCAAACTAGCATACTTCAATTTTGAAATCTCCAAAATTTGACCCCTCAAAATTGCCTTCGAAACTTCTAGATCTTCTGGACAGGAACCCGAACTAGGGTTTGATGAAGCCCACCCTTCTATCCAATCAAAAGGTTTGATCTAAGGCTCTAAACTCTTATTTTTCTGAGGAGCTTCAAGCTGTGGTTACAGACTTAAAAAAATTTCAACTTTTGCTGAAGCCCTAATTTTCCATCTTTCCGATCAAAATCCTGAACTGGGGTCTGATTAAGCCCGGTCTTCTACCTAACCAAAAAATTTGATCTTGGTCTCTAAATTTTGATTTTCCTGAGTAGCATTCAGCTGTGGATTCCGATTCCAAAAATTCTAACTTTCTCCGAAACCCTAAATTTTGGAAGCCATGAATGAAGGTGCTCCAAAAATAATTTTGTTTTGACAGAAATATGTACCTGATTGTTTCTGCTATAACTCTGAACTTTTTACTCCACAGGGTCTGAAAACGTTTTCTCTGGTATCCTGACCTGTCATCTTTTCATCCCGATAGGTCTGACCTCAATTGGATTTTTTGAGAGAGAGTTATGCCAAGTGTTGCAACGTGACCTGTTTATGGGATAAAACAGGAGAGCGAACTTGTACAGATTTCCATGTGTCACTGATTCAGCTTCGGCCTCTGAAAACGTTTCTTTAGATAGTACAGTCTATGTAATACCTATCACTTTTTACTAAATTTCATTTGGATCTTCCTAGCCCAAGTTATGCCAAGTGTCGCAACGTGACCTGTTTATGGGATAAAACAGGAGAGCGAACTTGTACGGCATGCCACGTGTCACTGGTTCATTTTCGGCCTATGAAAACATTTCCTGAGATAGTACAGTCTGTGTACTACCTGTCACTTTTTATGAAATTTCATTTGGAGCTTCCTATCCCAAGTTATGACCTTTTTTTCCTAGGTCACCTTATTTTGACTGAGATCTGGAAGAGGCAGAAACACTAACTTGTACTGATCATAACTCAAAACGTACAATGAATCTGAGGGTGCCCTTTGGACACAAGGTACCTGGGGATGTTATCTACGACCTGTAAACTTTTCAGATCCTGAACCTTCACATAAATTGATTTATAGCGAAAGTTCCACGATGACTGGTTTTTGCTATGTAAAACCCAAACCTTCAAATTGTCGCAAGTGAAGCAAGTGTCGTAAGTGCCATACATTGCCTTCCTTCAGGTTAGCTCTGATACCATGTTAAGATTTAATATGATAAGACAGAAAATAGCAGCATTACATTCCATTTCACAATAATAGCACATACATGATCACTGAAGAAACAACAAGCATAGCATAAACACAAGAGACACAGATTTATCCTGGGAAACCCTCATGGGGTAGAAAACCCAGTAAAGCTTCCTCAATATAGATGACCAGCAATATACAAAGATGTAACCCTGAGCATAAGCTCCTCCTTCTCCATAGCAAAACTCTCCTCCACAAGTGCACCACTCTCAAGTGAGTGAGTGTGTGTAAAATGAGGAATACACCTCCTCTATTTATACACTACTCCTACTTGTCTTTTATACAAAACATGTAGGCTCGTATTTAACCAATGGGTTAAATACCCCACTACAACTGACTGGGATGACCCCTCTAGGGTGGTCTAATAACCCTTTTACCCACATAAAACATACAGGGCCGACCCCCACTAGGGAAGTCTAATAACCCAAGTTACCACAATCTGACGGAGGAATAAACATCTCCAGATATACAATAAGGTCTTCAAGGAGGAATGAAACATCTCCAGAATAATAAAGTACAAATATAATATTCTTTGAAGTTACAATATCTCAACAATAAATACATAAACTATTACAAGCAGGTTTGCGAGAAGTTCATTATGCCTCTATACCAGCTTATTTTTGTAAAAGAACCAGATTGCATGTCAGAGAATGCCATGCCCATCATCGAAGCATTTGGAAATTATTATAATAGTATGGAAGGTACCTATATCCAAATGAATGGAGGATCCGTAGCTCCCTTTTTGCTTCCCAGATATGCTACAGATTTTGTGATTCATAGGGAAGCCATAAGGAAACTATTCAGTGTTGGTGGGATCAATAGGGTTCTTACTAAAAGGAGGAAAGGGATTTATCCACCAATGCCTTTCACTGTCGGCGCATATAGCCTCCCGAGGGCCAGGGAAGGAGAAAACTATGTTCAAGATCTAGATATCTTCCATTTTGGAACAAAGTTTTTCAAAAGGCATGACCCTTGTGGTGAAGTTGCCAAACATATTGTTGATGTCAAAACCACCTTCGAGTACACCTATCTTAAGGACAAAGAGGAAGAGTTTTTCATAGTGCTCGGAACTTAATAGAATTAGGCAAGTGCTACAAGAAGAAAGGTGCAAAGAGCCCTAACCCCAGGCCTGTCGGCCTAATTCAAAAGGAACAGGAAGCATCAGTGTCCTAATCAAGAGATCCGCCAGGAATAGAGTAGGAGGAAGATGGTAGGATACTACATGAGCAAGATCAAGAAGCAGCTAGGATTCAAAATGAAAAAGCTTCCAAGTTCCAACAACAAGAGGCAGCAAGAATCCAGAGAGAGCAGGCTGTTCAATTGCAGCAGCAAGAAGAAGCTACTAGAATCCAGAGGGAGTAGGAGAAAAGGGCTTTGGAAGATGAGGCTGCTAGAAGCCAGAAGGAAGAGGAAGTAAGGGTCCAAAGAGAAAAAGAAGAAAGAATCATCCATGAATAGGCTGCTAAACTGCAGGAGGAGAAAGAAGAAGAGAGGATTTTGTTAGAAGAGGTAGACAGATTACAAAAGGAATTAGCAGAGCTAGCTGAAAAGTAGCAAAGGGAGCAGACTGAGAAAACTTCCGAGACAAAACCATCTACTCCACAAAACATGGAGTTGGATCCGCCACTGATAGACCAACCAGGGATATCTCGAGAAGGGGATGTTTCTACTGAAGGAGTAGCATTGACCCCATACAACCCCAGAAAGCAGCACCAAGTGGCCAACTTGGATTCCGTATATTTTCACGAGCGGAAAAGGGATATCATTGATAGGAGAGTTAGGAAAATGGAAAGTGCGGAAAACGTATATGAATTCATGGTATCATAAACTACACTAGTCCAAGGAACTTATATTGACCCCTCATTCCAAGCCCAATGCACTGTGGCATCAGTCGAGGCGAGGAAAGCTAATACTGATTGGTTAATAAATGAGGTAAAGCATTATAGAGATCAGTGCTTCAAGATAAGAGATGACAGGAAGAGGGAGGTTCTAGAAGCAAATGAATTAAGGAATAAATACAAGGAATTGACAGAAGAGAAGTTAAGGATAACTTCGGGAGCTCTGCAACTTGAAAATGAGAAGAATTCACTAGAGATGCAGCTGGCCATCTCCGAAGAGGAGCAAAAGAACTTAAAAACCCGGATATCACAATTGGAGGAGCTTGAAGCCAGCAAGGCCCAACAAATTTATCTCCCCAAGGATCAGTATGAGGGGCTAATCCAAGAAAAGGAACAGTTGTTGAAACAGCTCAAAGAAGCAGTGTAAAACAAGCAAGATCTGTTCACGTTTCATAAGCAAGCATGTAACATGCTAATAAAAGGCCATCAGCTGCTGGTGCTGATCTCTGGAGAAATTTTCAACGTGAATGAAATGATCATGAAAATGACAGCCATCGAAGTTGGAGCCTTAAGGGACAGAGACAAATTTGCAAGACATGTGGAAGAGTTAAAACAACAATTTGAGTGGAGAAGAGGAAAATCTGGATTCCCCTCAAGCTTACGCACCACCACCGAAGAGAAATTTGACTTGGATGTAGGAGTCCTTGAATTCAGTAAAGACTATGGCGCCAAGCTAATCTTGGAGATCAAGAAAAATGTCCGCAAATGTCACTCTTTCTACTCCAAAATTAGAGAATCCCATGGCAAGTGCCACTTGGTTATGCCTTAAACTATCAATGAATTCCCAGAACAAGAGCATCGGTTGGCTGAGTTGCAAGGCGAGTTGGACCAAGTGTTGGACTATGTTAAAAGTGTAGAGGTGATAACCCAAGATGAACTTCAAGAATTCATTGGCCAACCTCTAGTGCATATCTACTTTCTGGAAGCAATTTCCCAAGAAGCAGTAGTAGGAGCAGCACAAGTCAAATTAGATCTGCGCAAGCATGAGATAGCAGCAAAGGGAATAGTATTTGTTCGGAGCAAAATTATCTTGAAAGAGCTTAGTCAATGGGCCACACACATTCAAATTATAGATGGCCAAGCAGCCACAAGCGAGCCAGTTGGTCGAGATGAGTCAGCGAGTCAGCAAAAAGAGACCAAATAAAATAAATGAACCATAAATTTTTTTTATTCATCTTAATGTGAGAAAAGGCTGAAATTCCTTAATTGTATAATTGGTTTAAAAGGACAGCTGTCTCTGCTTTTCTCTTATATGGAAGGATCTCCATGAATCTGTGGGTTTTGTAACTGTGCACTAAAGGAAAAATTAGAAGGTTCTAGAGTTTAAGGTACACCGTTTAGCTCAAAGAGCATTTTGTAAATTTATAAATAGAAGATTGAGAGAAGAAGTAAGGACTTTTGGCGGGTGAAAGACATTTTCTGCCTTGTAGGTGAATTACTTCTCTGCATGTATTAGGAACTTGATTTTTCCTAATGAAATCCTGGAGAGGGATTTTTTCCCTGGAATTGTGTGCTGAATGCTTGCTAGATTACTCTTGTGTCATTCACATATTATAGTGAGATCTTTCTTTGCTACTATGAATTGTTTCTGTATAATGAATGATCTTTCTATTTTCCTGTACAATGATGTCTCTTTTAAATGAGTAATGGAACGTATTGCATTGAATTAAAAGATATCTTTTAATATATTTTACCTCCTGTTGAGATTGCATCCTTAGATTTAACGGCTATCTGTATGATCTTTAGATGTTTCTTTCAACGCATTGCTCATATTTACAGTTTTCTCCTCGTAAGGATAGAGTAGATTTGCTTTATCTCAGTTTTAGATAAAGATTTGTTTCAGCTCTACATTTAGATTACATTAGCTTAGGGAACTTGCATATCATCTTAAATAATAAAATCACAAAACGGTGGATCGGGCCGTAATCGGTGCAGAAGACTACAAATCTTTGAATCTTACGGTAGCCGGAACCATTAACCGGACAGATTCCCCACACCAAATGGTGAACAATCTAATTGGGACTGTTCACTGGGGAGAATCCCTTGCTGCTTGATGCTGCGATTTTCGGGGCATCAACAGGTTTTGTGGTGGGCATCACATGTAATACGTCCTGGAGATCTGGACAGGTTGTGCTAGTCACGTAAAAGGTCTCGGATGCTCTTTAGAGTTCTTGCTAGTTAAGACACTCTTTTAAGGTTTTGTGATAGTCACATGTAAGTGGACCTGGGAGATCTTGTCGGCCGTGCTTCAGCACATAAATGGTCCTGGGATACTCTTTTGAGGCATTGTGACGCATGTAATAAGTCCTGAGAATTCCACAGTATGGCTAGTGATGATGAAGACCTGCAGGTGGTGGGCCTACATCCAGCATGAAAAAGGGCTAGCTCTGTAGAAATTCCTATGACGAGTAGATTAGAGATTGATTGAGATAGCAGCAGCAGTGACGATGCCGATGATCCAGTGATGATGATCTAGAGAAGAAGACTTGTGCTAGAAGACCTGTTTCGAGAAATACCTTCCTAGTTAAGAGGGAGTGTTGATATATTTGTAACTTTGGAATGTATTTCATATATGTATCTTGTATTCCTATAGAGATGTTATTATTCCTCTATACGGACGTGTCGTCATTTATATTGTAAGTGGCATAACTTATACTTGATGGGTTATTAGACCACCTTGTTGGGGTCGGCCCTGTATAAGTCATGTGGGTTACAAGGTTATTAGACCACCCTATTGGGGGTCGGCCTTGTCAGCATTATGTTATGTTGTTAAGTTAAGGCCGACCTAGTAAAGGTTATTAGGCAATTCAAGTCAAGGATAAATAGAGTTCGGGAGGCACTCTATTTGATCATTCACTTCTCACTCACACACTCATTGGAGAGTGGCACACTAGTGGAGGAGGAGAAGTTGCTGCTTGGAGGACTATCTCTTGTACTTGGGTTGTATCATTGCTCTATCTATCTCTGAGGAAGTTGTGGGGTTATTCACCTTCTTGGTTTTCCCCGGTGAAGCTCTGTGTCTCTTGTGTGGTTGTTTTATTGTGTCCATGATTGATATGCTGTAGATATGTTGTACATGTTATTCTCTAAGTTAAGATCCTAGATCAGATTGTAAATTCTAAAAAACTATGAGTATTGTGCATTTCCTCTCTAGTCCATAGGTTCCTTCTTTTCTTTCCAAGCCTTGGGATTTCCTATTGACTTGGATGTTCGGCCAGCACGCAGGCTTCTCCCCAACATCAAATAATTAATGTCCAACTAGTACACCTTCATGCCGACTTGGAAGGAAACTTCACAACGACCACTTCTAGGTCAAGGCACTACTATGGAGCCATAGGCATATAACCCTTTCATCAAAATCCCCACAACATCCTTTCATACACCTCAACCCTTCCACCACAACTCCTCACGAAAACCTTTTACTTTGATTCTTTAGTGTGCAACACCAAATTGCATATGTTTAAGCTGATAGAACAATTAGTATAGGCAAAATCATCAGCGTTGTTGCTCTAAAATTGTAACCATAATTCATAGCATTCACTATCAAGTATTGAAACACCAGGAATGCATCCACTCCCTAGGGTGTAGTCAATATTGAAAACCTTATCATGACCCGACATCGGGGAAGTGTGCACCACTTTCCAATGTGATCCATGTAGGCCCCACTCATACTCAAGTAGTCTGCCATAATGTAAATGAAATCAAAACATGCTATGCATATTGACTCTAACAATTAGACATGCATATTCTTAGCTAGGGTCATAGAACACTTATCCATTTGCAAATGTAATCTTTCTTCATTAATGAGGAATGGGGGATCCTTCTCTGAGTTGACAATCCCTCGGTTTTCCATCCCAACTCCTTTTGATGTTACATAACCCTCATATGTCTTACTAACATAATCTTTACCATCTCGGTCATATTGTTTACAAATCATGCAGTGCGGATGGGACATTATCAAAATATCCAATGGCGTTTCACCCGAAACCCATTTCCAAGATATGGGATCCTTCCCATGAAGTTTGGCTTCTGTAGGCCCTCTCTCATGGTCTTACTACAATTTGTTTTCCTGGAACACTTATTAAATATCCAAACAGTCAGCAACATTTAACAATAAAATTCAAATCTGATTGTTTCATAACCAATCAATGACACTAATAATTAAATTCAATATGAATTTGCAATTATGTTTACTGCAGAAATAAATTTGCTTAGTCCTGAGACTATCCTCATACTGTTTGTCTTTTTTAAGTGGCACCACTCTTCCCTTTAGGATTTTATGCTTGCTAGCATAACACAAAAATCCACTTACAACACGTCCTCCTGACACAATTCTATGCAAGCCAACGGTGATTAGCAATTATCAGCAAATTCTCAAATCTGAAATCTACAAGTCCAAATTGACAATCTGTTCTGCACATAAACTATTTTCATAGCCATGAGATCATTCTCATGAGGTTTGGCTCTTTCACATGGTAAATTCCAGCCTTCATCATGGACTTACCCACCTTTCCATCCCCAGAACAATCTACCTGAAATATGAAACTTCAATCAGGAAAACGCTTTGTAAGTCTCTATGCATACAATATTTCATTGTTGCAACAGTCATTGAAGCATTTTTCAGAATTGTAATGCTCCATAATTCAAACAATTCCAGCTGTTAACATATCAATATCACCAAAACTCATTTACTTCTCGTGAATCATTATCATACTAAAATTGCAAGGTACAGTGACATCATTTATGCAATTTAAATGAAACTTTAGATACTCATTATTTCACAGTCATATAATTTATACAACTTTTCCCTTCCACAGAGCATTCTTGCAGCCCATCAATCATGTCTACCTTCTCCATGCACTTACTATTCTGCATTCATAACATCCCATGAAATGATCCTAGAATTATCTTCAGATCATCATCTCATTCATTATTTAGTTTGCAATAACACACGCACTACCCCTATGCATTCATGCAATGCATCACAACATGTGCACTCACACTTATGCATGCACATTTACAACATTTACACAAACTTTTCATATGCATCCACTCAATGTATAACTACAAGATTTATAAAATCTATTAATGCATATACACTCAATGCTACCTTGTATTGATTCAAGAATACAATGCATTCAAACATATTATAGCCTAACCATGACTACCTCATATAGGATGCATTACCATAATCAAGACCACCAATCCTCACTTGTTTTGGTTATTAAGCTCATAACCAACATACACATGGCATGATATATGTTTACATGAATGAAGCCTAAATTTCTAAACAGTCACATGGTATGAGACCTCTTTCCTTCACCACTCCATGCTCCACCACACTATGGCACTATGGCATTCACATGAATGCATTTCAACTCTAAATGCATACCATTTTATGATTATTAAATATGGTTCAATGGATTCTTACTCAATCCCCTTTCAACACATATGCAATCATTATAATTAAACCATTACCTATATGGATCCCATTTACACCTTTGATGTTACTTGATTAGTTGGTCTCTTACAGAGGATTACATAATTCTTCCACCAACCTCTTGATCATGGATTTGCTGCCCTAACATTTTCTTCATAAGGTTGTTGGCTAGATACAACAACATCATCAACATATTTAGCCATGCTTCTGTTGTCTTTGGTCCTCCAACAAATACCAACACCAATAGTGATTATCAACCACAATATTTGCCATTAGTGGTTTGTTGCATATGTAGAACCTACCTTTACCAATATGTAATATCATATGTGTGCACAAACATCTACTCATGCACTGTGCAATGTTTATTAATATGTCAACTAGTGCATATTCATGCCATCCATCTAATCTCTTGCATTTTTAGCATTATCATGCCATAATTTTATGTACATAAAGCTTATAAAATATAAATACACTTAGCAAGACAGGGGTTAAGGAATTCTCCCTTTCCAATCCCTCATCTTTGCATGAACTTTCTCTTCCACATCATAGATTGTTCGATTTCATGGTCTCTAGCAAGCGTACAAGGAATCATTAGCTATGATTTTCTCAGCAAACAAAAATTCAATACATATACTTATGCATAATATTACTACATGCTACTTCTAGGCATGCAATTCTAGGAATTGTCCATATTGACAACAATTTTTTTGTCAAAATAGCCACTGGCACTTTTCTGCTCTAAATATCTATGATATATGAAAACCTCATTCAAACTCTGGTGATGCACCACTGTTCTCTGCTGGATAATCTTTCCAATGCCCACATGCTCCACTATGACTTCAGGTGTGAAAATTACACTAAAAAAATGACAATTTTCACCAAAATTCTACACTTTTACACAGTTGCAAAATATCCTGAAATGCCAACTTCAGCCACCTGTAGAAGTAAATCTAGAAGGAATCAGGAATATGTTTCTACCGAGATAGGTTAGTCCATACAACAAGGAACACTCAACAGCTTGTGGAACTCTGTTCCGATGCACCATTCATCTTCCATGAATTTCTGGGTTTGACTACTTTTCACTTTTAACATTTTTCCAAAATTTCAAATTTTGGGCCAAAAATGGCTATCTCCCAAACTGAGCATTTCTGGAAAATATTTGTCTAATGGAAAATGTCTGTGCTAATGAAAACATGAAATGTTGAGTTCAGTAAACTTCTTGAATCCTTCATCTAAGGTCACTTTCATCCACTGCAAGCTTTTCAAAATCCCCAAAAAGTGGCCCGGAATAGTGTTTTTTGGCCTTCTCACTCACCCTGACTCCACATCCTTTGGAGTTTGGTTCCAAGATTCCAAAATTAACATTGTGCCTGCTCCATGTCCTCTCCATATCAATTTCAACTCGATCTGACCTTCTGTCAAGCGTCGGGACACCAATTTGTAAAAGTCATTACTTCCAATTTTATGCCAATTTGGAGCATAATGAGCTCGGGATATTCACTGGACCTTTCATGACATTCCTTAATGGCCTCAGAATTCCACTGAACTCATCCAATTCAGATTCTGCATGCTCCTATTATCCAAAAATTGAGTTTCAGGCTTTTTTTTTTTCGTAATCCGCAGGTTCTGCAACCCGCAATCCCGCAATTCTGTAGGTTCCACAACCTGCAATCCTGCAATTTTGCAATTGCGGGTGCGGAATACCAACCTTCTAACCCGTAACATACACCTTCCCGCAATCCCGCAATCCGTAGTCTGTACTGCAGGTGCAGAATGCCAACACGCAAAATCCAAAATTTTACGGCTCCGCAATCCCGCAATCCGCAATTGCGAGTGAGGAATGCCTACATGCAAAATAAAAAAATTTGTGGTTCCGCGATCCCGCAATCCGCAATTGTGGGTGCGAAATGCCAACACGCAAAATCCAAAATTTTGCGGCTCCGCAATCCCACAATCCGCAATTGCGGGTGTGGAATGGCAACACGCAAAATCGAAAATTTTGTGATTCTGCAATCCCGCAATCCACAATCGCGGGTGCAGAATGCCGACACGCAAAATTTGGAATTCCTCGTTTCCGCAATCCGCAATTGCGGAAACATCTCATCCGCTCCTGCAACTTGCGGGGCTCATATCTCCCTCATCCCTTAACCAAATCATGCGAGTCTAGTACCATTGGAAATCTCTTGGCGATATCTATGCAATGGTGTGATCCCCTGCTCCACTTGAGAAATCTTATTTTTCCATTTTTCCAAATCAAAATTACGCCCCAAACTTCACCAATACCACGTTAAAACATTCTGGTATATGCCTGCAAACTCAGAGTTTGGCTCAAGCAGCCCTAGTGCTGCAACATGGGCTCCGATACCACTCTGTCATGCCCCCTCTAGTCGATCCGTTGCAAGGGAGGAAACATGAACAAACATACCAGGCTTATTTGACAATCTCAGCCCCATTCATTAGTAAGAAAATTCATGAATAAATAAAAACTTATGTGTGCATATCATTCTTAATAAACACATCGGAATTACACACTATCCACATACCATTTAATCATGCATTCATCATATAAACAACAATCATTAATTAAAACATTGCAGAGCATAGAATTAACTTAACTCAAACCACAAAGAATACTTATGTTGAAATGTAGTGCAGAATCATACTCAATATAAACACAACGGAATAACCATAATAACACACACGCAAAAGGGAATCCATCAGCCTATTTATTCCAAGCAGAATAGTGAAACAATTATACAATAATCAATTCCATCCTCATGCTATGCACAAGCTTCATATTAACCATATTAAGTGAATCATTTCATTTCATTAACATGAATAATTAACATTCAAAACAAAGCACAGAATGATCACAATTTAAACCACAGAGAATACTTATCTTTAAGATGAAACTATCCAACAATTTGCTATGTGAGAGCAACATTCCACCCAACCATAAATCTCTGTCTAGTCTATATTCTTTCAACTGAGAGATCACCTCCGAGTTGGGATGTGTATCCACTAAGGAAAAACTAAATAGGCTCACTCACAACCATGGTTTCACTCAAACAGTCATGCTAATCCAACACATAGTTGGGTTGATCAAGCATGCAATAAGAAAAGGAGGAGGATGTTAAGCCAGTGAGCTCAACCACAGAGCTACAAACATCTCAAGCTAAACTCAAGCAATCCAACCCTCTGTTCAAACATCCACACTTGGATTTCTAGGCTATAACAAATGGGTTTTCCAATTCTCTCAATTTCTCCCCAAGGTTCATATATTTG
Organism: Larix kaempferi; assembly: GCA_027924585.1. NCBI lineage: Eukaryota > Viridiplantae > Streptophyta > Pinopsida > Pinales > Pinaceae > Larix > Larix kaempferi. The sequence continues at coordinate 12,425,161 of BSBM01001051.1, read as the reverse complement.
GATCCCCCATTGGATTTTACTGTCAATACCAAATTCTGGGCATTTATGGCACTTCAAAACGTGGGTTCTTGCAAACTTGTGATTTCTTGTTTTTCTCACTACTAGGCATGTGTAACGAATTCCAACTGATGTTGGGTTGTTCAACCATGTAATGAGAATGAGGAGTAACTAATTCCCATGAGGTAGAGTGACTTGTGGTACAAGAAAAATAGAGCTCATACCTACCATACAAATTTCTGGGTTGCCCATGCTCCATTAAAGCCATGGACTACATTCTTCAACAACTTTCTTACACAAAATTAAATGCCAGCTATAGCTAGGGTTTTCACCCTAGCTTGTGTGAATGAGCACCTACTAAGCAGAAGGGCCTCCTTAGTAGCAGTTCAGTAAAACAGTATGAAATTTAACCTAGCATGACCATTAATAGAAATAAAAGACAATGACAAGATAATAAAGATTTTCTTTTTGTATTAAATTTACTTCAAATGTTGAGGTTGGTGGAGCTCTTGCAGTAGTCCAGGAGGGCTACTTCTGTGCTCCAATGGGTTCCTTCTCCTTCTCAAAAATGTTTGGATGACGGGCCAAAAGGGGCACTCAAGTGGGAAATTAGCTCAAATGGAGAGCTAGGGTTTCAAGATTGATTTTGGCAGAGTGAGGATAAGATAGATTGTGGATGTGAAATGGGGAGCCTCCATCACCCATTTATAGGTTTTTAGTGGTGGAGTGTTGACCCATGGTTCTTGGCACCATATGGTTTAGGTCAATTGTATAGGGTTTTTGCTTCCTTTTTCCTTATTTTTCCTCTTGTTTTTAATATTTTTTATTCCATTTTATTTGGTTTTTGGGAATTTACGGCCTTTTTAGAGAGTTTTTCCTATTTTTGGGGAAAAATGGGGTTTTTTGGCCATTTGGTGGCTTTTTAATGGTTTTTTAAGGTTTTGGAGGCAAATATGATAGGAAATATAGACAAATGAGTCATGTAATGATGGAGATGAGATGGTGAGCACTTTTTGGGTGTTAACAGATTGCCCCCTGATTTGTGAGGGAAGGAGCTCATTGTATGGTCAATAGACATCATAAGTCTATTATGGTTTTCCTGGGGTGTGGAGAAGAGAAAAAATGAACTAGAGCCCAAAACAACGGTCTCAAACAAACTGCTAAAACTGAAAATACATGACCTCAATCATGAATGAAGAATAATCTCAATATATGGACGAGGCGGGCATACCCATGCTCGTATCAAGATATATAAAATAACAATGAGGCCCAAAAAAGGGGACCTAAAAGATACATGGAGAACCATTGTGTACATCATAAGGGTCCAGAGGGGACACAAATCTAGGACATACTGCCAGGCTGACCATGTCTGAGCTGAAGAACTAATACACTGGAATAATAGTGTCGCTGAGTGTGGTACCAAAGGAACCGATGAACTGTAGGATCATAGTGACGGGGAGTCATACCCTCAATGGTACACTGGACTGTAGCTATACTGGGTACTCAAGGAAGCATATAAGTGGATGGCTTCCGAATACTATCGCCAAGGCAACCCGGATATCCACGGGAACATATAATTGGGTATTCCAAAGTGACTCATCAATGTGCTAGAGTCAGGGGAAATCCAAGGTCTTCGACCAATAATTGAAGGGATATATACCCTGTGCGATTCTCAACAATGCGAACAAGGTGTTGAAGTTGAGCATGTGAGAAACAACCATTCGGAGAGGCACTTATAACTCCTCTCAAAATGGTCCGTAGGCACTCACCACAGATGGTGATGAGTCCAAGGCACAGGGACCTCTCGATCTATCCTCTGGAATAGATGGGTTGGCATCGATAGAGGGAGACCTACAACTACCAAGGGAATGATCTTTCCTTGATAGGAGCATGAGGCAGAAAACCAAAGTGTGAAAGTACTGATGGTAAGACTGACATACTAGGGAGGTGGGGAATAATTGGGAAAATAGAGTGGATGGACTCAAACTTCCTTTGTTCAGAGTATGATGGCGGGGATAATCGGGAAGCATATGAAACTAATTGGTGGGAAGGGGATCATAGCTTTAAGGGACTAGGGATGGTTACTGGAATGAGGGATACTCAAGTTGGTGTAAGATGGCAGGAGACTCTGAGAGTGGTATATTGCAGAATACTCTGATCAAAGGCGACCTTATGGGGGGTGCTACCGAGATAATTGATCATAGTGCCGAGGGGAACCGGTGGGGACTTCTTCATGGTTTAAGGAGCGGGAAGAAGTGTGCTCAAAATGGTACTGTCATTTGGATTTATACGAGCCCATGACAGTTCATGCTCATGATTTCTTTCAATTTTAAGGAGTCTGAAAGCGATAAGAAGACTCTGAAATAATGGAATGGTACCATCGTGTGGATTTGTACGAGCCCAGGACGGTGCATGCTCATGGTTTCTTTCAATTTTAGAGAGGCTGAAAGAAAAAAATAAGACTCTAGGGGGGTTCTTTTTTGTGGGTTATTCTCCAAGGCCCGAAAAAGCATAAAAGGATGCAATGAAGAACTCTTCTAGCCAGTGTGACTAGAGTATTCCTTTTTCGTAATTAGTCTACCAGGTCCGGAAAAGGGTTAAACTTATACCAGATAGATGCCCTTTCAGGTACTTTAACAAGCATGAAAGGAAGCAAGATTGATTGGTGATCTTTTCATTCTTTTAGGAGTTAGAAAAGAGCTTAACAGAGACTCCCTAAGTGCCTTTTTCGTAAAGGACTTATCCAGCCCAAAAAAGGGATAAAATTATACCGAACAAAAGGAATGGCCAAGCAAGGAGAGAGTGTTCAATCAAGGGACATCGATGAGAACCAAGATAGAGGGTTGGGTGGGAACACTAGTGGGCCTCCTTACGGGATGATGAATGGTGGAAAAATAACGAAATAATTGCAGTATGCTTGGAGTGAATGGCCCATGTATAAATGTCTAATAATTTGATGGCGGCCGATGTGGCGCGCAAACCGATGTAGCAAGGTGTTGGGGCACAATGTTGGAATTGTTTCTAGTGAGAGCGAGAAATGATCTCAAGCATCATCACAAGCTCAAAAAATTGAATCTAGAAATATAAAAAGCGTAAAAAACGGATAACGGCCGAGGTAGCACGTAAACCGAGATGACTGGGGGCTGATGAAAAATGCCCGAAAAAACTGGAGGTGAGAGCGAGAAATGATCTCAAGCATCATCATGGGCTTAGAAAACTGAATCCGATGGTATAAGGAATGCTAAAAACTAACAATGGCCGATGTGGCACACAAATCAAGATGGCGACATGCATGGAAAAAATTCCAAAAAAAGGGGTTCAGAGAAAAATAGAAACCGATTCGACCATTCTAAAGGTCTTGTCATTCTGATTCGAGTGGTGGAAATGGTTTGGAAAACGGATTTTGTATGGATTCGTAATGGCCAAATCAAGAAAAACTCAATTGTCTATAAATAGTGAGTGGACCCATAATGCCAGGTGTAATTTGTGTGGTTGAATTTGATAGGAGAGTGTAGTGGACCAGAGCAGATTTGAGATTTCTGGGCGATTGGACCAGTCGATTTCATTTCTGCGAGTTGCAGGTATTTCATAGAACTCATACCTTTATTTTTTTCTCAATTCAGGTGGGTCGTAGGTCCTCAGGGGGGGTTGTACAGTCCACGCGGGTGTGGATCGCGGGTTTCGAGGCAATGGCCGCGATCTGCGATCGCGATAGTGGCCCCCATAGCTGCGATCCGGGATTGCGACTATGGCCTGGATAGTCGAGATCCGCGCCCGTAGCTGTGGCTTGGACAGCCATGATATGCGATCGCGACTGTGGCCTGGACAGCCGCGATCTACGATCGAAGCTGTGGCCTTCATATGCGCGATCTGCAACCTTGGCTGGAGTCCTGATAGCCGCGATTTGGGATCGCGAAATTGGGACCCATAGCCGTGATCTGGATTGGGATTGTGGAGTCATACTGGGGGGGATGATGGTTTATTTGATGATGTTCTGATGAGTTTTCATTGTTGGATTGACAAGATGCCGAGAGTACTCTGGAGAGAGTGGGAGATACCTGACAATCTGATGGACTACATACGGGATGAACGACATGTCCGGGGGACCTTGGGGCTGTGCAGACTGTTGAAGTTTGCACAGGTGTCGATGATGCGTTCAACAACACTACTGTTGAACAGGTTTGTGGGCTTTTGGGAGCCTGATAGTCTGTGCTTCATGGTGCAGGGGGAGATACTGGAGCTCATCCTGGAAGACGTATATTTTTTTACGGGACTACCTTATTTGGATAAGGTGGCGGATACTCAGCCATGGGTGTCCATGGATGTAAACATGGAGGAGATGCTGGATGGGTACTGACTCCCAACGGCAAGAGTGCATAAAAATGCACTCTTGTATTTTGACTTGGAGGAGCCATCAGTTCGGGTGATCGCGGCATGTTTGGTCCAGGTGTTGGGGTCACAGGGGCCCAACCGGGTGTCTGGGGGATAGATGCAGCTGCTCGAGACTGTACTACAAGGGACCTACTTTGCTTGGGGCCAGATGTTCCTCACTTGTGTTCAGCGACAACTGAGCTCGGTGAAGGTATCTGGCAAGGGGTTCTACTGCAAGTCATTCATGTGCTCTTTCTTCATGGAGCGGGTTTCGACACTGCAACCGTGAGTGCCGGTCTGGGCTGGGGGTTTGAGGGAGCCATGGATGGTGCGGTGGGGTGAGATGATATGCCGGTGAGGTGGGGGAGAGGTGGGGTGGTACTTCACGCAGGAGCTCTATTTGCAGTGGTTGCAGCTACCACTGACTTTTGATGACTATCCATACAGTGGTATGGACTACTGGCGAGATCCGGAGGCACCACGACCCCCAAGGTAGGCTTGGGGCCTATATGGTATGTATCTAGCTTATGCTTGATGGTTTTATATTGGATGTTTTGATGTTAGAGATATATGATGATTCTGACTAGTTGCGATTTGGTTTGATGCAGATGTGGGACCGCTGCCACGACCAGGGCATAGGGAGCATCGGGGGCATATAGTAGTGCCAGCCTTGCCATATCGGGGAGAGGTACGTCGATGGGATGCAGAGGGGACTTTGGAGGCCTTGCGAGTTACCTTTGACTGGCTACTGGTTGGGGTCTCCGACGAGGGGTGAAGGGAGCTGGATCGGGATGCAGTCGAGGCCTGTCACGAGGCTCCACGGGATTGGCAGTCTATTTTGATTCGGGTGGCAGTTATGGCTGAGGAGAGGAGGGGTCAGGAGCGACAGGGGGATGAGGAGGATCTAGGGGAGGAGCCGGAGGAGGAGCTAGGAGAGGAGGAGTCTGCAGTAGAGGAGGCTGGTGAGGAGGGTTCAGATGGGGGATATGACTCTCATTAGGGAGTGCTAGGGACTCCCACCTGAAGCATATGGGCATTCAGGATTTTTTGTATATACGACATGTATTTTATGAAAGGGATGTTGTTGGGGCTCCTTGATGTATATTTTTTGTATAACTGAGTGCTGGGACACTCATGACATGTATATGACGATGATATATTTATATATATATATATATGAACATGGATGCATTTTTTGTGGTGATTATTTCAGTGTACGCACGTGGATGCGCTTGTATTATCGTGGATGCAAATGATGTGTTATGATAGGCATGTGGATGCCCCTGTATGGTTTTGTGTTATGGTATTGCACATGGATGCAAATGGTTTGTTATGATAGGCACGTGGATGCCCATTGTCGTAGATGTAGTCTTTTTGGGATTTTTTTATGTTGTTTGATGTGATGATTATGCATAATGGATGATTTACATGCGGTGATTGATATGCCAGTTGAGGATGTTATTATCCATTTGATCTGCGACACTATTATGAGCTCTTAGGACATGGGTGAAAGTGATGGATTCAAACTATCGGCTTAGCTGTTTTGTGCACATAAAATTTTTTAAGAGGCAAGGATCTTGCACCTGGTAGCAGTTGTTGAGCTGGGAGACAAGCAGCTGGGAGTCAAGGAACACATGAAGGTGACATATACCCATCTGAAATGCAACAGTCAGGAGACCGGTCACAACATCATACTCATCCTAGTTATTGGTAGCAACGCCTATGCACATTCCGTCAAGGTGAATCAACTCATGTGAAGGGGAATATAAGACCCACGCTGCAAAGGCCAGGTTTGGAGACTATCGGCTTGCTCCATCGACGAAGCCAATGTAATAAGGTGGAAAATGGTCCATCTATGATCAAGCAAAAATGATGAATGTAAGGTTGTGGTAAAAAAGTGGAAAACAAAAAGGAAGCAAACTGTACAATACGGACCAATGGGTCCGCCGGATTGTTAAGGATAAAAGCATTTAAGATACAACCCATTACAAGGGTTGCGCAAGGGGTGGCCTTCTGAGTCAGTTAGAATGTATGCCCCATGTCCAAGGTAGGTATGCACTATGTAAGGGCCTTGCCACATGGATTCGAACTTCCCTTTTATGGTCTTGTCATGGGTTTGGTGGTAAACAAGGACTAGATCTCCTTCATGGAAAGCACGTGGGTGGATATGTTTGTCGCAACCAGCTTTGGAGCGGTTCTTGGCAGCTTCAATGGTTTGGAGGGTTGCGCAACGGTCCTCATCAGCTTGTTCTAACAATAGTAGGCGTTGTTCAAATGGGGAGGTATCGGGTAGAAGTTCAATAGCAATGTGTAGGGTGGGGATCTGACACTCGATGTGGAGGACAGATTTGACACCGTGAACTAAGTGAAATGGGGTAAAACCGGTGGTGGTCTTAGTGGATGTATGGTAAGCCCATAAGGCTGGAAAAAGCATGTGATGCCAATTGGACTTATGTCGGTCAACAGTGCATTGGAGGATTGTTTTCAAAATTTTGTTAATGGCCTCAACCTGGCCGTTCCCTTGGGGGTCGTAAGCAGAGGCATACTAATGTTTGAACTTAAGGAGAGTTGACAACTCGCGCCAAATGGAATCTTCAAAATGTGAACCATGGTCTGAGACAAGCTGTTTTGGGACCCCGAATCATGTAATAACATGGTTAAAAAATAAACGGGTAGCAGTGTCGGCTTTACAGTTGAAGGTGGGCATGGATTTAGCACATTTGGTGAAGTAGTCGACGGCGACGATGATATACTTATGGCCATTGGCGGATGAGGGTTTACATTCCATGAAGTCGATGGCCCATTTGCAAAAAGGGCCAATGGTGACGACTGGGTGGAGTGGGGCAGGTGGTGTTTGGGCCTTAGAGGCGAAGAGTTGGCAATTATGGCAATGTTTGACTGCTATGATGCAATAGGTAAATAATGTGGGACAGAAGTATCTGGCACAGATGACCTTCTGGGCGGTGGCCATCCCTAAGAAATGTCTGTCGCAAGTGCTGCTATGACAGTCATTGAGGACTTGTTCGGCTTCCTCGTGTGTAAGGAAACCACGGAGGATAGTATCAACCCCTCACCGGTAAAGGACATCGCCCAAGATACCGAGAGGCGTGGTGATGGATACGGCGGCATCCATCGCGATTTATGTCTGGTTGAAACTTATCCGTGCGGAGGTATAGAAGAATATCACTGTACCATGGGTCATCTGATGAGATGATGAACAAATGATTGTTTGGTAACTCATCGGAGATTGGCGGGGACGGTAAAAGGGATGGGAGGTCGGTTATGAGCTGGGCAAGTGTGAGGGCTTTAGTACTCTTAGGGGTTGTGAAAGTTAGGTCATATTCTTGGAGAATAATTACCCATTTCACAACACGACCTTGCAGAAGTCGCCGGTTCAAAAGGTATACCATGGGGTTGGAGTTGGCAACAATGGTAGTATGACTAAGTAAAATGTAATGGCGCAATTTTTGTACGGAAAAGACGACGGCAAGGGCCAATATTGCCTCATATAGGTAACGTAGGGGTGGTCCAGACAAGGTTTGGCTGACATAATAAATGACATGCTCCTGGCGAGAAACATCTTCTTGGACAAGGACCCCTAACACGGCGTGGTCGGATGCCGAGACGTAAAGGATGAATTCTTGAGAGAAATACAGAGGGGAGATCAAAGGGGCTTGCGTGAGAGATTTTTTAAGGGCTTTGAAGCAGATGTAAGAAACCATGAACTGTGGTGGCAGCTTGCGCCTGGTCATCCCAAACAAATGGTATGTGGGTATGAAGCAGATGTAAGAAACCATGAACTGTGGTGGCATAATCAGGAACGAAGCAGTGAAGGAAATTAGATTTCCCAGCTCTATAGCTGCCGGAGCGTGCTTGGTTAGGGAATGTCTAATATTGCTTGAACTTTGAGGGGGTCCACAGCGATTCCTTTGTGGAAAACAATAAAACCTAACAATCGTCCTGTCGAAATGCAAAAGATGCACTTTAGTGGGTTCAAGCAGATCTGATACTTGCGACAACATAGAAAAACTTGCCGAAGGTCGTTAAGGTGGTCAGATCATTTCTTGGAATGTGTTCTGAGATCATCAAGATAGACTAATAGGATATGGAGCAAGTTGTGAAAACAATAGGTCATGACCCGCTGGAAGTGGCGCCAGCATTTTTAAGCTTGAAGGGCATGACACAATAGGCAAAGGTGCCCCATGGGGTGGTGAAGGCCATCTTGTATTGATCTTCCTTGCGGATCTGAATTTGGTTATACCCAGAAAAATCATCCATGAAGGATAAAACTTCATGCCCTGCACACGCATCGATGAGTTGGTCAATAAATGGCATGGGGAAGTTCTCTTTGGGACATGCTCGGTTTAAATCACAGAAGTCAGTACATACCCTAATGGTGCCTTGTTTTTTGTTAGCAGGGACAGGGTTAGAAACCCAAGTGGTGTATGCAATAGGATAAATGAATCCTGTTGTACGAAGTTTCTCAATCTCTGCTTTAACAGTGAGGAGCTTTGATGGGTGAATGGGGCGCTGTTTTTGGCGAATGGGGAGCACATCTGGCCACGTGTCAATGTGGTGCTTTATGATAGCGGGCTCAAGACTAGGCATTTCGATGTAGGAACAGGATAATACATCGTAGAACTCATGGAAAAGTTTTTTGTACTCTCCAATCTTGTACTCAATGCAAGAGGCTCCTAACGTAATGAGTTCAGGAACACCGGCTGGGGCATATATATCAATGTGGATTGTGGGTAAAATATTGGCCATGTTACCTTCCTCGAAGGCATCAGGAGCAGGAATGGGCTCTTTAAGCCAGTCGACTTTGGTGGGGAGGAAATCTTTGGACTCAATCAAAAATTGGGTGGCTGTGGTGGGGGAGGACTCCTCCGGGAGGAAATAGGAACAATGGTGCATATCCTCCCAGGGGTAATCAGGTGTAGTAAGAGCCTCGAGAATCTACTCATCATTGTGGAAACTTTGTGTCATCAAATCAGTTGATGAGGGAGTGCTAGCAGTAGAGATCATATAAATGGTATTGACCTCTCCTGTTGGTGGAGATTCTGGGGGGTGGATCTCTTAAATGGTGGGGAGAGCCATCTCGAGGTCCAAGTTATTCATCTCATAGAGAGTGGCTCTGTAATCTGGGAGATCTGGATAGTGATGTGAGTAATGGCCATAAATATCGCATATGGCACAAGGGTGGTTGGTACGCAGTGATTTATCACGAGGCTTAGGGGTAGGGTTGAGTTGGAAAACCGGGATGTTGGGGTCGTCGTCAAGCATTTGCATGTGCTCTTGTAATGCGAGTAATTGTGGACATTGATGCGTAGCATGGCCCAACTCATCACACAAAGAGCATTTGGGAGGACCACGAAACGCGGGGGGTTTTTAACCATTTTGGGCGGGGGTAGAGCGGTGTATGGTTATGGGCTTGCCCCCAGTGTGCTTGATAAGAGGGGTCGGATTGGTGGATGAGGAAGGAGTAGTGACACCGGAAGGTGGTTGACTAGTAGTGGTGATGGGTTGCACTGGTTGTAGGATGACATTTGGTGTCGGAGGGGAAACGGGAGGCATGAGGTACCACATAGGTAGTTCTAAAGTTTACCCAGGGAGGCTGAGAATGGCCATAATCAGGGCGCTTACTACTCCTGAAAGGGGGAACAGGAAGGGGATTGTATGGATGGGTGTAACACCAACATGTCTAGGTACCAATGGTGGTTGGGATAGCAAGGGTGGTTGATGGTTGGGTGTTTGTGTATTGTGGGAGAGGGTACATAAGTCAGATATTTCGGTCGCTGGTGAGGGGGGTGGAATAGATTGGAATGTGGAAGTCCTCGGTTTGTCTGAGTAAACTCCGAGTCCAACTGAGGAAACCAATGAGGTAGATGCACTGCAAATAGGTTGTTCAACCATGGGGAGAACGTTTTCAGGTGTAGCGGGGGCATTGGGGTCATAATAGGTGAGTTGATAAATCTTGACCACTCGTCCTTCATGGGGGAACATCATGGTACGAAAAAAGGATGAGGACACCGCCTGCATGGCATACATGTAACTGTAGCCAAGTAAGAGGTTATAATCAAGTTGGGCGTTGATGACCTCTATGTTAATAAGCACTATTTTACCAGCCAACTGGATGGGGACAATAGCCAAGAGACCTTGGGGTTGAGCCGAATGCCCGTCGTAGGCTCGCAACGTAGTGGTGGATTGCTAGAGAGTAGGGGATCCCAACTTCTTCCAAATGAATGTCGATATAATGCATGTAGAGGAACCCTCATCGATGATGCACCGATGGATGGAAAGATTTCGATCGGATACAGAAACTTGGAATGCTAATGTGGAAGGAAAGCATGGTTCGGATTGGTCCAAATCAAAATCCATCATTCGTGAATCAGTTGGGTCAATAGCACCAATGGCTGATAACAAAGTCTTGCGCTATGTAAGACAGTTTTTTAAGACCTCTAATGTAGATATGGCTACGGGAGACTGAGCTAAATCATCTACAATGTTGTAATTAGACGTAGTGTGAGCATTGGGGTTATTGTTGATGCAGCGAAGTGGCAAGCGAGGGGATTTTGGGGCACCATCTAATGGGGCCGAAGGTATTTGTAACATTTGATTGGTGGGAAAAGCATTGGTTTTTTTGTTGGTGGGAGGGGCTTCAGGGGTGGAGCCATATTGGTTCTGACAAGTTTGAAGGTTAACATCGGCAAATGACATCAATAACAAGTGATGGGTACTTGAGTCTAGCATGGGTTGATCAAGAGCTGCATAAGTGATTTGTTGTTGTGGTGGTGCGTTTCCTTGAGGGGGAGCTAACGGTTGAGTGTTCACCACACCTTGAGTTGGTAAAGGGTTCTGTAACACCAAGGGTTGAGTCTGAGGTGGTGGGGGGTTGGGCAGTGCCTGAGGAGCTGCGTGCCCTTGGCGGTGGGCATCATCAGTCCATAGTTGTCGAGCCTACTCCAAATGTGGGCAAGCATGTGTGTAATGGCCATAGACCCCGCAAATAGAAAAAGGATGGTTCATTCTCAAATTAGGGTTTTTAGCTTGTTTGGGTGGCTTGTCGGGGTTTTGGTTGGCCGGTGCCGCATTGTTATTATTTGGGGGGTTAGGTGGTTGGCTACCTTGGTCTGGAGGAGGGTTGTTCTGGCGGTTACGTCCTTTGCCACAATTTTGCTGGCCTTGTTGGCATTGGTTATTTTGGTTGGGCTGCGAATTTTGTTGCACGTACACTTTCCCTTGCATGGTAGGTGGATTCTGGGGTTGTGCAGGTGTGGGAGCAGGCTGCGGAGGATAATAAGTGGGTGGGGGTGGAGGCAGTGCAGGTGCTGGACCTTGTGGGGGTTGTTGATACATCTATGTGACGGGTTGTGGATGTGCCGCAGGTGCTACCTGTGGCTGATAATAAGCGAGGGGGGCTTGAGAGGATGCAAGAGCGTGCACGACCTGCGAGTTGTAATATGGTTGAGGTGCAACCAGAGGAACGTAAGGGGGGGATGTGTGGCCAAAGAATTGAGGTGGACATAAAGGTCCGTGGGAATGGTGGTTATGTGCCATGGGAGCATACAAATTGGTTGCTCTAGAGTTGGATGTAGCCTGTGAAAGTTCGGGGCCAGTCCTAGTATGTGCTATGGAAAAGGGCTGGTTATACGAGGCAATACGGCCAATGATGTCATCCGCGGCATGGGATGCCCCTGGCACATCATTTCAGGAAGAATCATTGTGGGGGGCATCGGGTATAATGGTATATAGGTAACCAGACTGGGCATAAATAAGGTCAATCAAATTGCAGGGCTTTTAGGATGGCCTCTTCCTCGGACTGGGGTCACTCCGATTCCACATCCTTGGCAATGATGGCAAGGAGAGATTTTAGAAACCAATCTAGGAAGATACAGTTATCTAACTTGATTTTGCACAGGCTTCGACGTCAATGCCACTCATGAATGTGGTCAGTGATGTGGGTAGTCGTATTCTATCTGTAAGACAATAGGATCTCAACTCCTGCATCATAGCGGACAGGTAACTGAAAGAACTGCAGGAAGGTTGAGGCGAGGGAAGTAAAGGTGGCATGGGTCCCATGGGGCTGCTCGATGTACCACTTGGCTATAGAGCTAGTGAGGGTTCGTTGTAATAGATGAATTCAGACAGAGTCGTCCACGATGGAGTTGGAGGAACACCATAGATGGAAGGACATAATGTGGTTCTGGGGGTCTTCACCTGCCTTTCCCTCAAACTTAGGAATGTCTGATGGGAGCTTGGTGGGGATGTGAGGGCATGTAGGATCGTGTTTGATGGGATCATTGGTCAGTCTGGCCAGGTCAGGAAGGTTGAGACTAGCCATGAATGGAAAACTACTAGAAATATGTGACATGCTGGTGGTCGTGGCCACATTAGGGCCGATGACCCCAAGTGTAGGGGAAGGGTGTGTGATAGGGATGTGACCCCTAACCAAGGGGGTGGAGGTGGTATGGGAGGGTCCTGCGCCACTAAGCGTAGTGTGAGTCACTAGTGGGGTTGGGTTGGGTATGTTAGCCATTGGAATGGGAACAGTAACCGGGATGGTGGATGTGGGCCCCATCGAGGGCATACCTAAGGCAGGTGTGGTGGCTGGGGTGGTTGTGGATGCTCCACCGATGGTCCCTACAAAGAAGGGGTTGGAAGTCATGCCAGCCATGGGGATGGTTGGTGTAGTGTAAGTGGGGTTCTTGGAATCTGCCTCAGAATCAGATGTAAAATAAGGGGCATCAGAGCCGGGGGATGGAGCTCTATGTCGTCGATGAGTAGATTCAAGTGACGAAGCTCGAGGTCTATGACGAGTGGTATCAAGTGAACCGTGTTGTGGGGGCTCGCCCTGAAGGCACCGAGAGTGTCTTGGGGACTCAATGGTGACAGATGGTGTCAAGTATCCGGGGGTTGTGTTGAGTGAAAAAAGGCTCAAAAACCCTAATGCAACTGAGTGTGCAAAAGGAGAGCGCAAAAAAGATGGCACTTAGGCCAACAACTTGCTCAAAATGCTCACTGTAACAGCTATGCTACAATAAGTAGAGGGTCAACAACAATGGTCAAAATACCAACAAGCAGCAGGTTTCCTAAAAAATAAAAATAGTGGACTCACTAGACCAATGGGAGGTAAGGGAGCATACAAACACCTAGCTAAATAGTATTCTGACTCATCCAAACATTTCCTCTGCAAGGTGATGAAATCCAAGTGAGACAATATGGATAGTAGAGCCAAGTGGCTAAAGATATTCCCCTACCGGGAGGGACACTGGGTAAGACAATCCTAGAAGAAAGGAAACTAAGATACCCCGTTCATGACACATCCAGAAAAGGTGAATCTGCAGCTCCGATCCTATCACCGTGTGGGCCTAAAAGGAATCACCACACGTAGACCAACGAGTAGGTAGCCTTCGGTTACTGAATGGATTGAGGTATTCAACTCAGGCCTTCGGAACCAATCTGGCTACTTCAACCCTCGTAAGGGAGAGGCCCTCTGATAAAATGGTTGTGACTGTGTCAAAAAATACTAGGGGATTTTGGTTCCCTAATGGACAACAACTATGTCTCAAGTGTAAGCGACCGAGGGGTGTTATTTGGATGCCTATCCTCCCTGTCCTACCTAACTACAATATTCTTATGTGTTCCCCAAGTGGGATTAGAATGTTGGTTGTGTTAAGTAGTATTTTAAGGCTCACTTGAATTAGGTGACAGAGTGTGTGCCTGTGAGGTAATGAACCCAATCAAAAGTGCCATGGGGTGGGCAACTTTTTAACCAATAATAATAATGCAGAAATTTAACTTGCAATGCAAAATTTTAGTTTTTTAATGTAAATGCTTAAACTTAAAAAAAATATGTAAATGGAACAGAAAGCAAACTGTAGAAAAAGGTAGTAGGTAAGTATTGTTGCAGATAGAACAAGTGATTGTGTAGGTGCAGAAAATATTGTAGCAAAGTTCTAGGTTCAAGAAAGGGTAAAAAATGCAGAAAATAGAGCACGGGTCTGTGACGGTCTGGAGCACGCATGTAGGAGTGAAACCTGCGGTCGGATCGCAGGTTTGTGGCCGAAAGGAATGGTTTGGGACGTGGCTATAGGGCTGAACTCGGCGATCAGATCGCGGGTCTATGGCCGAAAGGTGCGGTTTGGGGCGCGGATAAATGGCTAAGAGCTGCGGTCGGATCGCGGGTTTATGGCCATAATGCGCGCTCTGGGGCGCGGCAAAGAGGCAGAAGGCTGTGGTCAGATCGTAGGTCTGGGGATAAGATGCATGGCCTGGAGCACGGAAAAGGTTCAAAAAGCTGCGGTTTGGGATGTGGGAAAGAGGCAGAAGGCTGTGCTCGGGTCGCAGAACAACGACAGAAAGTTGCGGTCTGGGCTGTGGGAAAGAGGCAAATAGTTGCGATCTAGATCGCAGAAAGACGGCTGAAAAATGCGATCTAGGTCGCGGCTGCAAAGAACAGAACCATGATCTGCGGCAGAAAACCCAACTGGCCGAAGCCACAGCCGAATAGGGAAAATAGAAAAATACTTGCAGAAAATAAAAACTTGTAATATTTTAACCAGAAATTCAAAGGAACAATAGTAGAGTCACTAAAACTGTAGCTAGGGTTTTCACCCTAGCTTGTGCGAATGAGCACCTACTAAGGAGAAGGGACTCCTTAGTAGCAGTTCAGTAAAAGAGTAAATTAAAGCAATAAAACAGTATGAAATTTAACCTAGGATGAGCATTAACATAAATAAAAGACAATGACAAGATAATAAAGATTTTCTTTTTGTATTAAATTTACCTCAAATGTTGAGGTTGGTGGAGCTCTTCTAGTAGTCTAGGAGGGTTGCTTCTGTGCTCCAATGGGTTCCTTCTCCTTCTCCAAAATGTTTGGATGATGGGCCAAAAAGGGCACTCAAGTGGGAAATTAGCTCAAATGGAGAGCTAGGGTTTCAAGATTGATTTTGGCAGAGTGAGGATAGGATAGATTGTGGATGTGAAATGGGGAACCTCCATCACCTATTTATAGGTTTTTAGTGGTGGAGTGTTGACCCATGGTTTTTGGCACCATATGGTTTAGGTCAATTGTATAGGGCTTTTGCTTCCTTTTTCCTTCTTTTTCCTCTTTTTTTATATTTTTTATTCCCTTTTATTTGGTTTTTGGGAATTTAGGGTCTTTTTAGAGGGTTTTTGCTATTTTTGGAGAAAATTTAAATTAGTTTGGGGAAAAAGGGTTTTTTGGCCATTTTGTGGCTTTTTAATGGTTTTTTAAGGTTTTGGAGGCAAATATGGTAGAAAATATAGACAAATGAGTCATGTAATGATGGACATGAGATGGTGAGCACTTTTGGGGTGTTAACACCGGCAAATAAATTCAAATGGGTTCTCAAGATGACATTTGCCATCCTATGGTTCAATCCCACAACCCCCTCACCACTTCCTAGTGGATACACATGGCCCCCTCTGATCAGTTGCTTCCATAGCCAGCTTTGGTATTTTATTGCATGATGTTTATTTACATCATTTTTACAATGTTCTATGGCTAAATAGCACATTGTTAGGAACCCATGTCAACCATTCTATTTACTTTGTTAGTATATTGTTGTTGGATGCATATGCTTTGTAAGTCGTCCTGTGGTATTTGTTGATCCATAGTTTGTCTTATTGTTGTTGGACACATATGCTTTGTAAGTTGTCCCATATTAATTGTTGATCCATAGTTTGTATTGGCCCATGGTTTGTATTGACACATGGTATTGGCGCCTAGACGTAGTATATAAGTTTGTGTTGAGACCAATGAAGGTACCGTGTAGTTATTTGTATTGAGCTTGATCAAAGGAGGTTGCCCCCTCAAAATGGCCCGTGATCAATAAAAGTGATTATGAGTTTTGTTTTTTCTACTATCTCGTGTATTTTCATTAATTAATTGTTGCAGGTTCTTCACATCTGGTATCCGAGAGCACTTTCTTGGGCTCATTGGGTGAAATTTCTACCAATTTTTTTTTTCGCATCTTTTGCAGGTTCAGATCTGAGAATAATTCCTATTCGCTTAACTGTGGGAGGTACTTGGGCATAATCTCTAAAACTCATTGTGAGGAGTAGCACAGGAACCCCAAAGTAGCTGGCCCATTGAGAGGACCTGCCAGTGAAAAGGGAAACAACCCCTACCTGATTGACTAGTTCCCACCCGTGAGGTAAACCAAGAGCTGTCATTTGTGGCAAAGCGGTTATCAGTTTTACCTGAGCCATGGAGTGAGGGGTACGGCCCCAATACAAAAGGCGTCAAACAACATTGGTGGCCAAGTGAATCCCCTAAACCGATAAGAAGACAAACATACCTGGGGTCCATATCTATTTTCAGTTGAATTGTTACTGATGACTTACACACCATTGCAGATCCATCTGTTGCCAATCACTTATACGTCATTGCAGTTCCATTCTGAAAGTTAGTTCAGATCCATTCTAAAATTCGTTTCAGATCCATCTGTTTCCGATCCATTCTTAGCCGTTCCAGATCCCATTGTTTTCGATCTATTCTGAGCCGTTCCAGATCCCGCCGTTTCAGATCCATTCCGAAATCCATTGGCCATATCTCCCTTGTTTTAACTATGTTTTCCCTGAAACTTCACCTACACCCCTGCAATCCCATTCTGCATATTTCATTCTTGAGGACCCTATCCCAAATTCCATGTCCCAAAGCCATAAATCCCACATTTGTCTATTTTTAGGGTTTTCCATAACTTCTTCAATTTTTACCCACTCACCTCTAAATTTTTCCACCGTGTTCATTCTCTATTTCTGTTTCATTGTCCCTCTTTGACAAATTTTCTCATTCTTTCACCCCGCTTCTGAAATCCCCATCTTTTGCTTCCCTGTCCATCAGAAAGTGTCCAAAACCTAGTCAAACCCCAATTACCCCTCCGAGTTTTTCCCAAATCCAAATTTCCCTTTACTAAATAAGCTTTTGTTTGTGCTTTTATATCAACTCCCCCCCCCACAAAAAAAAAAACTCGTGGTTATGGTTGTCACCTGCGTAGGAGCAAAAACCATGGAGGAAGCACTTGTAGCCATCCAAACCAAACTCGAAGATCTGGGTGAAAAATTTCTCATCCTCCACCTTCAGCATTCAGCAATGAATAATAACCGACATCAAGAATCTTCGGTAGCCAATGGGTTCTCTTCTTCTAGCAATTTCCATGGTCCGAAGCTTGAATTTCCTTGCTTCAATGTTATCGATCCGACTGGATGGATCTATCATGCAGAACAGTATTCCAGTCTGCATAATACTTTTGATGTCCAAAAAGATCCACTTGCATCCTTTCATTTGGAATGGGAAGCCCTTTAATGGTACCGTTGGTACATCAAGGCTCATGACGAGCCAAAATGGACAGGTTTTTTCCAACGATTTGGTCCTAGTGCTTTTGATGACTTCAGCGGAGCACTCACTAAACTTCGTCAAAGTGGCAATGTGAGAGAGTATCAGATAGAATTTGAGAAACTAGCCAATCACACAGAAGGAGTGTCTGATGAATTCTACAAGAGTTCTTTTATCAGTGGTCTTAAGGATGAAATCCGGTCAGAGGTTAAAATGTTCTGTCCCAACATAATGATGGAAGTCCTAGGGTTGGCTAAGTTGGAAGAAGACAGGATTGCATCCCAACATCGCTCCAAACCCACTATTGTTCCCTTTCGAAATATGGATTCTCAACGACCTCCCATCTCGTTAGCTCCTCAACCAACTCCTATCAAGCATTTGTCTGAAACAAAGATGCAGGCACGCAGAGAAAAAGGGATTTGCTATAATTGTGTTGAGAAATTCACTCGGGGACATAGATGTTTTCAACAAAAGCTTTATCTCTAGGATATGGATTCTCCTCCTGCCTCTACAATTGGTAAAGAAACTCTAGATACAATGGATGATCGGGTCGACATTCATGAGCCGCCTATTGACCCACCATCTCAGGATGAATAACCAGAGATATCTCTCCATGCTTTATCCGACGTCACCACCCCCCAAACAATGTGGGTCAGGGGTTACTTCAATAAGCTTCCTCTTACAATACTCATTGATTCTGGTAGCACTCATAACTTCATTGACCCTCGGATCTCCAAACATGCTGATTGTTTTGTCCATCCTTACTCCAACTTTGAAGTCATGGTTGCCAATGGGGGCACCTTACCTTGCAAGGGGAAGTGTCACAATGTGCGTATCTCTCTGGAAGATTATAAACTGCGCTCTGACATGTTTTCCTTGTCCCTAGGTGGATGTGATGTGGTTTTGGGAATTCAATGGTTACGCACACTTGGCCCTATATTATGGGATTTTGCTAAACTTTGGATGCAGTTTTCAGTTAATGGGAAACAACAAAAATTTAAGGGCTTACAACAAGGGTCTCTCCGCATCATCAGTTCACATCGCCTGGAAAAGATCCTTAAGAAGAATTCACATGGTGTCATTGCTCAACTCCATTCCATTCATATGCACCCATCAATGGTCTCCCCTACTTCCTTGGATAGATATGCAGGTGTCCTTGTTGAATCAGTGGGATTGTCTCCTTCAAGAGACCTTTCTGGTAAGAATTTAGCTAAATCTACATCTCAGCAGGAAATGATGGCTATTTTGCATGCCGTACAGAAGTGGCAACCATACCTATTAGGGAATTATTTCTTCATCAAGACTGATCTCCAAAGTCTAGAAATTTTCTTGGAACAATGGGTCTCCTCCCCAGCACACCTGAAATGGGTTATCCAACTCATGGGTTATGCCTATGCGATCACTTACAAGAAGGCTAAGGACAATATGGTGGCAGATGCTCCTTCTCGTACATTTGATGACCCATTTTCTCTTACAACTATTTCTCTGCTTGTTCCAAATTGGTTGCAATCTGTTCAATAGGGCTATCTCTTCTATGAACTCCATGCTTCTTCATCAGCAGGGAACTCTAGGTTCCTAAAAATGTATGACTAGAAACAACGTAACTTTTTTTGGCAGGGATTGAACATGATAATTCAACAGATGGTGGCTAACTGTGATACTTTCCAGGTCAACAAGGGTGAAACGACACTCCTTTTGGGACTACTCGAACCCTTTCCCATCCCTACAGAGATTTGGACAACTATTTATATGGATTTCCTAGAAGCGCTCCAGTGGTACAATAGCACATCTAAAAGGACACCATATGAAGCAATTTATGGACATGCACCGTCAATTCTTCTTCCATACACCCTCAGCAGCTCCCCAGTTGAGGCAATTGACTCGGTTCTTCGACACCATGATCAGATTCTTCTCATTATGCAGGACAATTTTCACATGTCAAGAATTCGACTGAAACAACAAGCCAATCAACACCATTCTAAGTGCAGTTTTCACGCAGCTGATATGGTTCTTCTTCATCTACAGCCTTCCAAGAAACCCTTTGTACAACTCAAAAGGCACCAGTGGCCCAGAATGCAACCCAATGATGCTACAAGGGAACCACTCCTTCATATTCTGCATCAATTTCCACATCTAAAGCTTTGAGGACAAAGCTTTTTCTAAGGGAGAGGGGATGTTAGGAACCCATGTCAACCCTTCTATTTACTTTGTTAGTATATCGTTGTTGGACGCATATGCTTTGTAAGTCATCCCATAGTATTTGTTGATCCATAGTTTGTCTTATTGTTGTTGGACGCATATGCTTTGTAAGTCGTCCCGTAGTAATTGTTGATCCATAATTTGTATTGGCTCATGGTTTGTATTGAAACGTGGTATTGAACCATGGTATTGGAACCTAGATTTAGTATATTAGTTTGTGTTGATACCAATGAAGGTACCGTGAATTTATTTGTATTGAGCTTTCCCCCTCGAAGTGGTATGTGATCAATAAAAGTGATTCTGAGTTCTGTTATTTCTGCTATCTCATGTATTTTCATTAATTAATTGTTGCAGGTTCTTTATACAAATGGGTAACATAATATCTAATACTTTCCTTTTAAATAAAATTCGGGCATCCACTAGAAGGGCCTTGGCCTTGAGCTCCACACTAGGAAAACATACATCACATGTATACAATATTTACATTAAAAGCTAATATATCCTAAGGGTCAAAATGGGGTATTACAACGTTGAAATATTTAACATAGAATGCCATGTGATACATCATCTCAATTGCATGATGGTGACATTGAGATTCAAGCTTGATAGATATCATCATCCTTATTATCTTCCAAGTGCTCGTGGATTTTCAATCTACTTGTTTCTCCTAAGTGGCTTAATCTATATGAATTCAACTAGATACATCATACAAGATCAGGGTTGTGCGTGGTCATTTCCTGAGTTGATATTGCATTGAAACTGTTGCGTAACATCTTTTTTAGGTTGGAGACGTGTGTATGAATGGTTGAAGAATAAAAAATCGTGTTTGCATGAATATGTGTGAATTCCCCACAACACATCCATAGATCACAAGAAATATCCACCCCACAATAGAGTCATTAATACTCTTGCTGCAGGGTGTGCACGTGCAAGTGAGCTTGCTCCCGTGTAAATTTTGAGGTCGGAAAAATATCCGTCAGAGCATGCACGGAGCTCCCATCATGCTCCCATGCGATGCCATGCAATGCTGCTCCTGTTGATGTATTTGTAACTTCGGATTGTATTCACTTGTATATTTTATATTGTATTTGTATTTTATTGTTGTACCTCCAACAAAGATGTTTATTCCTCCGGTCGGAGAAGTCATTATTGTACTTGGTTCATGTAAAGTCATTGAGGTACATCCTCCTATGTATAACGGGGAATTAGACCCCAGAGTTGTGTCTTTCATGGGTTATTAGACTCCCCTAGTGGGTTCGGCCCAGTGATAAGTGGTAATCAGTTATTAGACTCTCCTAAGGGAGGTCGGCCCAGTTAGAGTAAAATGAAAGTAAAGGTAAAGTATAAATAGAGAGGATCACCTCTATATTTATCCATTCACACACTCACTCACTTCACATTAGTGAGAGAGAGGAGGAGAAGCTGCTAGGATACTATCTCTTGTTTTGGGGTTTTGTATTGGTGCTCATTCTATCTCTAAGGAAGTTGTGGGGTTTTCTCCTTTATGGTTTCCCCGATGAAATGCTTTGTGTCTCTTGTCTCTTATGTTTGATATGCTGTACATGTTGTTCTCTCAGTTAAGATCCTAGATCATATTGAATTAAATGATGAAATACTAACATGGTATCAGAGCTATCGTGAAGGAATCCATTGTATGGCATTGATGACACTAGTTGCACTTGCGACAAATTGGAAGCTAGGGATTGGTATAGTAAAAATATTCATCGTGGCACTTTTGCTGTAAATCCATTTTGGTGAAGGTTCAGGATCTGAAATTTTTACAGGCCAAATATCAGACACGAAAGTATCCTGTGTAAAACTTTCATCCTCATATTCATTGTACTTTGTGAGATATGATCTGTACAAGTTAGGGTTTCTACCTCTTCCAGAATGCATCCCTAAACAGGTGACCTAGGAACGAAGGTCATATCTCTATATAGGAAGCTCCAAATGGAATTCCATAAAAAGTGGGAGTTAGGGCACAGACTTTAGTTTCACACCTCCGATTTTCAGAGGCGGAAGTTGAAACAGTGACACATGGCACTCCGTACAAGTTCATTTTTCTGTTTCATCCCATAAAGAGGTCATGTTGCGACACTTAGCATATCTATATGATGGAGAATCCATCGAAGCTAGATATGTGGGGTTGTAAATATGACAGGTCATTCTACCATAGGCCGAAGTTTCACACCCTAAGGATCCTAAATTTAAGAGATGCACCTGAAACAATATGGCATATATTTCTATCAAAACCGAATTGGATTCTAAGCACATTCATTTTTGGCTTGTCACTGCTGCGGGAAATTAGGGCTTTTGATAGAAGTGGAATTTTGGAGTGCTCTCATATTGGGATTGATATCCTCATCAAAATCAAAATTTAGAGACCAAGATCGAATTTTTTGGTTGGGTAGAACCCTAGTATCTATGAAACCCTAGTTCGGGTTTTGGACGAGAGAACTAGAAAACCAGAATTTGACAGAAGTTACAGATCCGAAATTTGTAGGTCATTTTTGAAGGGTCAATTTTTGGAGTTTCCAAAATCTGAGCACCCCAACTTGCTCGCCTCAGTTAATTGCATCTCCTTGTCCAGACAAAATTTTGAAATTCCAAGTTTGGATTTTTAGGGTTTCTCTGTCAAACCCTAGCCAACTCCAGATCCAGTTTGAGCAAATCAAAGTGTATAGGATTGGGTTAATCCTAGAAGAGAATGAATTGGACACCTAAATAAGTGAAGGAGTTCTAGTTCCAGAGGAAGATGAGGCTAAGGCCTTACATAAGAAGACTACAAGCAATCACGATAGGTATGACTTGAGGTATGTTTTGAAATGTGTTCAATATGATTAAGTTTATGATATGTTTGTATTCATATTATTGAGGTTAGTGCAATCTTGATTAATTTTAGACTTGTCCTATCACCTTAGTAAAAGTATGAATGCATGTGAATGATAGAAGACATTCATGGATTAGGGTTATGACACTTATGATTGTAGTAATGCACTTGTGTTGTTGTATGAGGATGGTGTTGTCTGCCAGCATGAAAGGTACATCAAGAAAGACAAATCAAGTTCTAGATCAAGAATATATGACCATGGTGACATGAAGAAAGAGACTCATCCATAGTCATTGATCACAAAGAAGCTCTACTTACGAGGTATGTATAACTTGGTTCTATAATGCTTAACTTATGAGATATGCAAGTTACTAGCACAAGGTCTCTAAATCATTGAAGAGAACAAAAGAAGACATTGTTTGGGTATGTTAGACATAACTAGAAAACATGATAATCGAGGTATGTTTTTCCTATATCAAGTTAGAATCCTACCTTGTGTTAGGATCTTATATAAGTAGACTTTTGTATGATTGATAATGATTATTCATGAAGTTATAAGTTTGAGTAATCATGGGTTTATGCATATTATGCTTCTTACTTTGATTGATGATATGACAAACCAGAACAAGATTCTCATCGTCAAATAAGAATATGCATGAGTAAAATAAGTCCTCCCTGAAACCTTGAATACTAACGCTTGTGATAAATTACATGTGTATGAAATGACCATGACCATACATGTTTAAGATGATTTAAAATCATAATATTTTGATAGTATTGAGATTATACTAATGAATATATGGTTATGTATGAGATCTTGAGGATGACACAATGATGACACTAGTGCACACTTAAGCATGCATAATGGTCCAAGATGGATATAAGTTCAAAGACATATAATCATGATGATATCATAAAGGAAGCAAAGATCAAGAGGGAGCACACTCCAGTAGTTTTTTCAAGGAAGCAAAGATTGAGAGGGAGTCCACCCAACAACTAAACAGAGATAAGTATTTGAATTCTTATTTATTGTATATATGATTACTTAAATGATGTTGTTAAGTCATGTACATACTTATGTTCCTGATTTAGGATGTATATTATGCATTTTAGAAAAGTTGCATTAATGAACAAAATACTACTAATATAGTACTGGGAAAGTGGCCTATGGTACTGTACAACACTCCATTGTTACTTATCTAGAATGAAACCTCTTTGCTGACTTGTCGGGAGTAGTGCACACTCTTAACAATGTTCTGGTAGAGATGGAAGGCATCTAGAAAGTTACCGTATGAATATGGGATATGGATGAATGATGTATTGAAGCATTGGCTAAGACAATTGCATGACTGTATGACATATGTCCTTATGTGTAAAATTTTGTTTTGAAAACTATGAGAAGTTTCTAATCATGCAATTGAATTTGACTTGTAGGAAAGATCGTGTACAATCAGCTACAAAAGAAGGACAACGACATTTGTTACATTTGTTCCAGCAAGGAAGTTCAAGAAAACTACCTATTGAAGATATTGAAGAATCTAAAGTTCCCAAGATTAGGGATACAGTAATGGAAGGATGCCATGATCAAGGAGTACTAGTCGATCACGAAGAATGATGTCTGGGATGTGGTCCCGAGACCAGAAGGGAAGTTTGTTGTGACTTCCAAGTGGATCTACAAGATCAAGTGTGCTGTAGATAGGAAGAGAACTTCAGGGTGCTACTTCAGTATGGGATCAGGGGTGATATCTTGGTTTAGTAGGAAGCAGTCCTACGTAGCACTGAGTATAGATGAAGCAGAGTATGTCGCGGCTTGTTCAACTAGTTGTGAGGCAGTATGGCTAAGGAAGCTAATGTCTTATTTGTTTGATATCTAGTTGGATGCTACTTGTATCTTCTGTGAAAACCAGAGTTGTGTGAAGTTGTCTGAGAACCCGGTGTTCCATGACAAGTCGAAGCATATTGAGATCAAGTATCACTATATCAGGGATATGGTGTAGAGAGTAGTAGTGAAGCTCCTGTATGTTGCGACGTACGAGCACATAACAGATGTGTTGACCAAGCCATTAGCCAGGGTGAAGTTCGAGTACTTCAAAGAGAGGCCTGGTGTTCTTCGGATCGAAGATACTTCTAAGAGGAAGTGATGGTACACAGATGCAGGAGCCTTTCCAAGCATGGTGGCAGGCAGGTCTTGCCATGACTGTGGATGTAAGTGTTGTCTGAAGTGCATTCAGGTGATGCTCCGTATGATGATGATCCATATGATCATGTGCATTTGGGTGATGCATCGTGTATGATGATGAGCATTCTTGTGCTGCTCCGAGGTTGTGGCCGTGTATATCTTGTCAGGTTGTGTGATAGCATATAATAGCACCCTAGGAGATTTGCAGATACTCTTTCGAGTTTTTTCCTATGGCATATAAAAGCTCCCTGGGAAATATGGGAGATTCTCTTTCCATTTTTTGCTTGGAGGGCCATATAATAGCTCCCTAGGAGATATTATAGGTTGTGCAGTGGCATGTAATAAGTCCTAGGAGATCCTATAGGTTGAGAAGGAAGCTCGTAATCAATCCTGGGATGCTCTTTCGAGGTTTTTCCTGATAACATATAATCAGTCCTGGGAGATCCTATAGGTTGAGCAAGAAGCTCGTAATCAGTCATCGGATGCTCTTTCGAGGTTTTGCTTGCTTGCATGTAATCAATGCTTGGATGCTCTTTCGTTGTTTTGTCCGTGGTATATAATAGCGCCCTGGGAGATCTTGCAAGTTGTACTTAGCATGTAATCAGTCTTGGGATGCTCTTTCAAGGTTTTTCCTGCTTGCATATAATAGTGCCTTGGGATATCTTGCAGGTTGTGCTTCACACGTAATCAGTCCTGGGATGCTCTTTTGAGGTTTTGCAAGATGCACATAATCAACCTTGAGATTCCACCAAATGGCCCGCTCGCAAAGATGATGAAGACCTACATGGAGGCTAGGCCTACATCCAACATGAAAAAGGGTTGGCTTTGTAGAAGTTTCTATGATGAGAAGAATTGATATATAGCACCAGTGATCAAGATGATGAGTACAGCAGTAGTGACGATGATGCTCCAGTGATCCAGTGACAATGATCCAGCTCCAGTATTGAAGACTTGTGCCTATATGTATTGATGTCTGTGTCAAGAGAATACCTTCCTAGTTAAGAGGGTTTGTTGATGTATTTGTAACTTCAGAATGTATTCACTTGTATATTTTATATTGTATTTTTATTTTATTGTTGTACCTCCGACGGAGATGTTTATTCCTCTGGTCGGAGAAGTCATTATTGTACTCGGTTCATGTAAAGTCATTGAGGTCCATCCTCCCATGTACTTGTCATGGGTTATTAGACTCCCCTAGTCGGGTTGGCCCAGTGACAAGTGTTAATGGGTTATTAGACTCTCCTAAGGGAGGTCGGAACAGTTAGAGTAAAAGGCAAGTAAAGGTAAAGTATAAATAGAGAGAAGCACCTCTCTATTTATCCATTCACACACTCACTCACTTCACATTAGTGAGAGAGAGGATGATTGCGCACAAGTGTATGACAGGAAGCTGCTAGGGGACTATCTCTTGTTTTTGGGTTTTGTATTGGTTCTCATTCTATCTCTGAGGAAGTTGCGGGGTTTTATCCTTTATGGTTTCCCTGATGAAATGCTTTGTGTCTCTTGTCTCTTATGTTTGATATGATGTACATGTTGTTCTCTCAGTTAACGTCCTAGATCATATTGAATTAAATGATAAAAAACTAACAGCTCCATGCATGCCATGGCTCCATCGTGCACCTAGAGCCTTGTGCCATGATATGCCATACTAATCCATGCATGCCATGGCACAAGAATCTATTTGCACCACCGAGTGCACACACAACCTCACACTCATCACGCCACCATCTTCAACCATATCCCTGCAGATCCACATAATTAGAAATTCAATGACCACAGGTGCAGAGAATTCAATGTTGTCACCCGCCTGACTTTTTCCTTCCTCCCTAGTATTACAGACATTTTATTTCACCCCTAGTCAGAGCGTCAAGAGCAGTGGTCGAAGGAAGGAGGAGAGGAGCAGGGTGTCGAGCAAGCTGCTATAGAAAGGTAGGTAAGTTACAGAATTCTTCAGGATATTATTCATCGGATAAGTCAATAAAAGAATATAAAACTAGTTTCTCGGTGCCCGAATATTTCTGGAAATTTCAATGTTGTAGACCCTACATTTTATGAAATATGAACTAGGTTAAAACATCATAATAGGTCGAAAACAATAGACTCATAATGACTAAATCTGCATAAATTTAAATTAAAAAAAAGGAAGGATACCGGGCTTTAAAAATTGCATCAGTAATATAGCAGCCAGGACCGCAGGGATTTGTGTTGTTACAAAACAATCTAAGTATGGCGACTACACAACTGAATGAATTATACATGTAATCGCTTCTGTTTCATGGCATGGTGAGGAAAATGAGGACATCCGTTCCTCTTCAATGCTATCTGGAATGCGGGGAGGATGCCATATTTGACTAGCAGATTTACCATGGTAAATTGACATCAAAGAACCTAGACTTAGATCAAGTGACGGGAATTACCCTATATCTCTTTTATGGACTAAGAGGATACCGAGCTTTAAATAAAAAAATACTTAACTATGCACTGTTCTAATCGACTTTTAGTTATGATAACATCCAGGTATTTCGCTAAAGAGAAAATACTTGAATTATTTTTGGTTAAGTTTTTAGCACTAATTATGTTTTCTTCTTTTGTGGGGGAATCTTTCTAACTATCTTTAGAGCGAGGAAATTCACAACCTGATATATGAACCTGATGGTTCGAGCTTCAAATTTAGCTCCTCTTCTCTTCTACTAGCGATGTAGTTGTAGGTGGATGTTGCATATGTCTAAAACCCGAAGCTTACTGAGAGATAGGTACCGTAGCATTGCCGACATATTGTATTTATAAATAGGGGATTGGGATTTAAATTTAAATAAATACATAATCTATCTATCGACAAATTTGATACCTTTGGGTATTTGATAATATTATGGAATTGTAATTTTTATTTCACAAATAAGGTGATTCAACGATAGTATTGTATGGACATCTTAAGTGTTTGAGCTTCAAAATAATTGATTGTGTACTATGTCATGAGAGAGTTTATATGTATATCAAATTTATTTATTTGCATGCTCTCAAGAGAATAGAACAACATGTCTCTCACTTTTTACTATCTTCTATGGTAAAATATTTTTTGATTTCTCATTTTCTTATTGGCGTCTTTTCCCCTGCAATTGTACTGTGATTCCATACATACAACGTACATCTCGTCGACTATGAACAGCATATATATTTTAGATGTATTCAAAGAAGAAATACCTCATAGTTTTGCCACTTTTCCTCACTAATGGCGCACGTGACAGGTGAGTGAATGGTTCATCCAATTTGGTAGGAATGGGGACCGAGTGAACCTTGGAAAAGATGTAGTGATGAAGGCATCCAATCCATAGTTTCTCGCGTGCCGGATAGACTTTGAATTTTACCTTATTTGTAGAACTCATTTGTTGTTTCCCACTGGATATTTAAGGAACAACCTAACATGAAATCAGATAATGCCCCTACTTAAAAAGTGAGTTCTTGAACCCAGTAATAGCCTTCTAAACCCGTAAAACCCAATCTCTTTTGGTTAGATAGAGTATTATATGTGAAAACTTAATTCTAGTAGTACTAAATGTTGATGCGGGTAGTAAGAGGATATGGCGGGTCGTAAGGATAGCTTTCCTCGTACTCAATGTTGGTTTTACTCCAACTCTAGATAGATAAATGGATAGAGGGTCGGCATAGTCATTTCCACTATATCAACTGGTAAGGATTGGTGGCTGGTGGTTCTAAATAGTTCACGCTGCTGCACATTAGTTATGTTCCTGTTTCATATATTAATTTCAAATAAATTTGTGCTCTTCCTAAAATGGATGAAACGCATGAGAGATGAGGACTAGAAATTGCTAGACCAACAGCTACTCTACCAAGGATCGACTTGATAGGAGCAACAGGGAAGGTGACAACCATGATGGAATTGGAGAAGCGTGAACCATATTTAACACATTATTATATTTATGATTCATGAACCAAGTAATATCCTTTCGATCCCATAAAACCCAATATTTTTTGGTTATATAGAGTATTATATGTGAAAACGTAATTATATGAGGTGAATCTATATTTAATTGAATGTCAAATTTTCCAAATCAGGTTTAACCTAAATTTAATTGAATGTAAATTAGGTTCTCAAAGCACCATGACTCATATTTTAAAGAGTAATTTCATAATTGAATAGTGATTTCATACAGGACACAATCAAATAAATCACATCAAGATAATTTCTATTTAAATAATTCAAAATGTAAATGGACATGAGGAGTAAAGTAAACCATTTCAGATGTCAATAAAACCTAGACAGATGTTGAATTTAACCGTTTTATACATCATGTTAAAATATTAAATATTAAAGGTCTAACAATGAATTTTGATTCACTCTGTGTAGAGTTTAGGAAATTGTAAAACATCATAAATATGAAAGGACCATAATTTTAATCTAATTTTTTCATGGGAATGGAGAATGTCCTCTCCATGACAATGTAAACATATTTTTCAAAAATAAAGGCATTGCATGTAGAACATGTTGCAATAAATAAATTTCTAAGAGATTGGATGAACTTTAAAGTGTTAGGTACTTAATTGTATTTAAAAGTAATGTGTTCCCCATTTAAAAAGAAAAGTTGGTAATTAAATGTTTGGAAGTGGCTTATTTGGTTTCCTCTTTAAACTAAAAGAGGATTGAGACTCCGTATTTGGGAAAAGGATTTGATTCTTTGGCCCATGTGACATGTACTTGTGAAGACAGACTCTCGATATTTATCTAGAAGGCTGCATAGCCTTTCGACAATGCTCGTTTAGTTTTACCTTCCATTCTTTCTATTAAATTTTTGGGATGGAAGGTTCTAAAATCAATAAACAACAAATTGAGCCAATATCTAGATAGCTAAAATACCAAATTCAGAATCCATGCTTGTATAAGAATTTATGTCAAATTTCTTCCATGCCAAGCCTACCAAAAACACTTAAATTGTAAAAATATATATCAAAAGTATCTAATAGTATATATTGAAAGTCAACAAAACCTTTAGAGATATCTACTTAGTCATTGAACAATTCAAAAGTAATATCAAACATTCCATGGATAATTCAAGGTTATTGAAATTGAATAATTGAAAATAAATATTTAATATTAAATGGATAATTCAAAATGGAAATGGGTGTTAAATTGTATTTGAATTCAAAATGAAAATTGAAATTATCTAGTATTTGAATTCAAAATGAAAACGGACATTATCTTACAGTGGAAATGGATATTACCTCATTTTAGCAATGCCCACAAATTTGTAAAAAAAAATATACACAACTATCTTAGATAGATATTATCAATTATAATGATGGATAAATTTATATAAAATGTATTCCACTTAAATTTGTTTTGAAATACAATGTTAATAAAAATGCAAATCATTTATACTTGGGATATTTTTAATAAAAGTTTGCATATTGATAATAACTTCTTTCATGGAGCCCGCATGGGTGTGGCTCATTGGCAGTTCAATTGTTATGAAGTCATAGTTGTAAATGGAGGCCATGAGTTCAAATCACACCCAGCTTTACCCATGTCCCATGCTTGCAGGGTGTGTGGGGCACCTAGGGGTATAATGGTAGTGGCATTGGATCCCTGGACCCCATGTCACGTGAGTACAAGCCCAGTCTCCAGTTGCCAATTCTCCTAGATACAAAAAAAAACTTCTTTCATGGCTCTCGTCACTTTTTAATGGTTTAAATTAGTGCAATATTGGTGGCAATTATTATTTTAATAATAATAATTTACTTTAAACTTAATCTTTGAATGAGTTTATATATTTTTCATCTTATTTTATTTATTTATTCTATGTGGCTAATATTTTTACAAATTTTATTTTTGGTTATTTTTCTAATAGTGTTTTATGGAGCCTAGAGAGGGAGAGGTGGATTACAAAATAATCAAATGACTAGGATTGCATGAAATCCATTATTGTATGATTGATAAGTGCAAGAATAAATATGTAGTTACTACTCTTGATTCTTTAAATAAACATTGTCAAAGAGTGCATCAACTTGATCAAATTCTGCCTTGTCAGAGGAGTTGACCATGTGCTCATGATTCTCAGTGTCCAAAAAAATATTCTAAAATAGTTGAAAAAAATAATAAGTTAAGAAGCTTTCGCCTTGAGTTTCGTATGGATCGAAATGGCCCTCAAGAATTTAAGAATGCGTTTACTTGAGCAAGAGATATCCAAAGAGGTATATTCATATTAAGGTTTCATGAATTGTCTTGTTCTTTAATCGACTTCTATTTATACGTAGAAGAAGAGTACACAAATTGAACCGCCATGCACTATACACACCCATGATGGAAATTATATATCACTTCATTGTTCTATCTATATCATAAGTTTAGGTAAATATTAATAAAATGGATTTTTGGTAATGGTAAGTTTCTTTATTTATTTGAAGTATTAAAATCTTGTATGTGTGTAAGAGAAAGTGTTTCATCTAGACTATTTAATTATATACTAATATTCCTTCTTAATATTATAAATTTTTGTCTCGTTAATTTTGTATTTGGTGATTTTTTAAAATATATTAATTTATTTAAAATTGAGACAAACTTTTGAAATTGTTGTTTCTATATATACAAAATTTACTTTATAATAAAACTCTAGTTACATATAAAAAAATTGTATCTCATTTTAATCAAAATGCAATCTATGGACTACATTTATTATAAAGGCAACTTACGTTTAAAACCTTATTTTCAATTTTTAAAAATAATTAAAATATGTTATAGAAATTAATATAATACTTATAATTTTAAAATAAAATGATTTAATTTATATTAAAACAAAACTATTAAGCAAACTATTAAGAAGGATATTGGACTTTTTAAAAATTGGTTATATATCTGATTTTAATCAAAATGCAATTAATCTTAGTGTATATACTAGTATGTGTATATATTGGTATATACATTAGTGTATTATACACATATACTGGTATATATATTAGTGTATATATCGGTATATAGAGAGAGAAAGAGATGATCATTCTTACGAGTGTACAGCAGTTTTCTAAACATGGGTGTGCATAGTGCAATGAAATTTTATACACATATACTGGTATATACATTAGTGTATATACTAGAATATATACTAGTCTATCCATATAGTACATGATGAATGTTGATGCAAACATGGACGATCTGAAAGATATGTCTTTCTGTACAAAGCTTATGTATATACCAACTTAACTAGTGTATATATACTAGTGTATTTACTAGTAGTGTATATACCTATATATACACTAGTGTATATAAACTAATGTATATACTGATATATACACTACTAGTATATACACTAGTGAATATATCGGTATATACATTGGTATATACACATTAATGTACATATATTGATAAATATACACTAGTGAATATATCGATATATACACTAGTGTATATATTCCGGTATATATACTATTTTATATTCTGGTATATACACTAGTGTATATACTGGTATCACTACACTAATATATATCGGTATATACATTATTGTATATACACTCACTAGTGTATATATACACTGATATATACCGGTATATAGACTAGTGTATATAATTTGTGTTGCACTATACACACCCATGTTCAAAAAAATGTTATACAGTAGTTAGATTGATCATATATATACATCGGTATATACACATATTGTTGGTATATAATACACTAGTGTATATATTGGTACAAGATTAGTTTACGAGTATATACACTAGTGTATAAGCCGTAATAGACACTTGTATTATGCACTAGTATACCATAGAGTAGTGTATATACCAATATATATACACTAGTATATATATTGGTATATACACTACTGTATGGTATACAAGTGTATAATACATGTGTCTATTTCAGCATATACACTAGTGTATATATATCGATATATACACTAGTGTATAATACACGTGTCTATTATGGCATATACACTAGTGTATATACCAGTATACATACACTAGTGTATTATACTAGTATATATACATTAGTGTATATTACTGGTATATACACTGGTTAACATGCACAATAAGTTATATAATAGTAATGTTTATGGGAAAAGCAAACTCCAAGAGGGATGTGTTCTTAAATAATAGTCCTACTTAAATTATATTCATATTTAATTAGATTAATATTATTATTTACTATATTTTTTCTATTTGTATTGAAC
The DNA here is from genome assembly GCA_027924585.1 of Larix kaempferi. Lineage (NCBI taxonomy): Eukaryota > Viridiplantae > Streptophyta > Pinopsida > Pinales > Pinaceae > Larix > Larix kaempferi. Next base: position 12,392,048 of record BSBM01001051.1, on the reverse strand, counting down.
GATGAGTTGATTTGATACTATTTTAAATTAGTTTATTAAAATAAATGAGAGATTGAATACACCATTTACATATTCTTAAAAATATAGAAAAGAAATATTTGAAAAACATATAATTTATTAAACACGTGATACTAAAAATGACTTTGAACAAAATTATTTGGAAAATATATGTTTTATCATCATTGCATATATTACTAGAAACTATGATAATTGAAATATATGTGATATTAAAAGTTGCAATCCAATTTTGAAATTTGTGCATCATTATTAGGAATTTAAAATTACACATCCTTAATCGAATAAAACGTGCTTATTTCAAATATAACATCATTACTCAAATTTAAAATCTGCACTTCAAATTGTACCAAAATCGATCTACATCAATAGTTTGATAAAAAAATTATATGCTACCTCTATGACATATGCATCGCCAACTTACATCAACACCATGGATTTGAAAATTATGTTCAAGTTGGAAGAGTGATGCCCTCATCCTAGAAAAAAAATCAATTGTAGTAAAAAAGATGACATTAAGATGTAATCAAGCAATAGATAGTATAATGTATATGGACATTAAATTATTCATGTTTGTCGATCTCAGAGGATGCCCAAATAAATTTAGAAGAATAAGTATTTGTAGCAACTCTGCATCAACAAAAAAAAATTAGTATTAACAAATCACTTATTATATATATTTATTAAAATCAAGAAATGTGATTAAACGACTTATTAAATAAAATATTAAAAAGTAATACACATACCTATTAAAATAAAAACTATTAATAGTACTATTTCTTATCATGCTCTCTCCAAATTCAAATCTGCAACTCGATGCACCACACATGGAACACCAATTCACATCAATGCTTACATCATGATCCCTTTGCCTTTGTAACCACTCTCTCCTTATCTTTCTATGGCCTCTCTTTGACAAACATGCTCAAATTGGAGAAGTATTTGCTTAATCTTTGATAAAAACACAAGGATATCATCAAGTAGGCGACATGGAAAACCATTTTCCTTGCTAATCTTGTTTCAAAAGTAGGAAACAAAATCTTCTTGTTGGCTTATGTCATGGATAGAAAAGAGAAATTTTGAAACATATGCAATATCCATAACTGTAAAGAAAAGCAAATATTTTGGATTGTAGTATATATAAGAAACTTTATCAATACTACAAATAAGTAGTGAAAATGGGTAATACAAGTAATGTCAAGAATGAATTGTTCTACCTTCATAACCTATAACAAAATAAGCATAGATTTGCAATTCCTACAACTATCACAAATACAAAAATACACATACCCACATATAATTAGAGAATTTTACTTCAATCATTTGGAACAATTGTTAAAACCATTACAAAATACAGCATCAACCACTTTTACACTTGATAATGTTGAAGATGTGAACATAACACTTAAATTGAATTTTCTTTCATAACATAAATACATACATGACTTTGAAAACTCATGTTGGAATCAATATTAGTTGAAATGTTTGGTAGATAAATAGTTGGAATAATTAGCAAATGAATAGTTTGTACTGAAGAAAGAAAAAACATCAAATTTAGAATTCCCATATACTACATCAGTAGCTAATAAAAAAAAATGATATCACAATATGAAAAGAACATACACTACTACTGTAAGGTCTCTCTAGGTAAGTAGTAATTTTTAATTTTTTTTGTAGAGGAAAATCTTGAATTATTCCAGAAAGGTCCTTTAGATTGTTTGACGTAAGTAATATTTAGCATTATCATTGTCTAACTAATAACCCTACCTTCTAGTAGAGAGATATATTAATTTGTGTAAGGTTTCTACAAGATATTTGCAAATATTAAACAATATCGACATCTGTATTACTTTTGACTACATATTAACTCTACTTCCTATATAGTTATGTTACACAAATTTTTCCATATTACTTTCCAAGGATTTTCAAATAAATAATCATTCACTTTACCATCCACTTATCCCAACTATAGATCTACACACAATGACGAGGGATATATATATATATAAATTTTTCAACTTTATAAATTATAAAAATTATTCATAATTAAAAAAAGACTTTGATAAATAACCAATCTCTTACTATTCGCTTATCCTACACTAATGATCAACAATTAATGACAATGGGACATGTATATAAATTCCTCAACTTATGTAAATGCAAATTATTCATAAATGAAAGGACTTTTAAATAAACAACTAATCACTTACTATTCCACAAACGAATTTTAAATAAATAACTAATCACTTAAACTATTCCACAAACAATTAATGACAATGGGACACCTTATATATATGCAAATTTATTCATAAATAAAATGGATTTTAAATAAATAACTAATCACTTACTATTCATTAAGCAAGTCAAGCGCAGTTTAGCATTTTACATTTCTAATACATTAATAATCGATTTACGTATATTCTTAAGTTAGTCAAATTTACATATTCCACTAAGCAAAATAATTAGTAGATGAACTATTATCGTCGTAACCCTCACGGTAGTAAGACAAGTGGTAGAAGTAAGGTCTAACTACTCGCAGGGTTCTAGCATGGGCATTTGGCAGCACTAGGTGACTTTCATGGCAGTTACAGGAGTCTTCCACATACGGCTAGAGTAGAGATTCGACTTAACTCCTGTTTTGGCTTTAGTCAATTGACAGAGTATGACTATATCCCAATGATCGCGGAGGCAGCGGAAGTATATTAAAAGCATTGGTTATATGGAAGAAGAGGCTCGGCTCGACTTCTTGAATCAACACAGGCGTTATAACTTTTAAGAGATCAGATCTTGAACCAAAAGAGAATACGAAATAATAGACAGCGAATATTAGTTTATAACTCTGATTTCGAAAAAGCATCACAACAGGGTAATGGACGGTATGGATAGTTATAACTCATATCTACTCGTTTGCAATCAAGGTTTTATAAAATCTCGTAGAACCGGTCTTTTAAAAATCGAGACACAATCCCTCATGCAGAGATGGAATGCTCTTCGAAACCCAACTGGAGATTTAAGCTTACAAAGGCCGATATGGATTCCATTCAGACAGATCTGAAGGTTAAAGACTACATGCCACGCAGTGAGTGACATATAACATAAAGTTTAAATGCAAAAACATAAGTGAATAGCTTCTCCAGGTATTTTCACCAACTGCAACCATGCCCAGATAAACTTCCGCCATTGATCTTCTGCGCTAAACTCCAGCTATCGATCTTTTGTTGTACCAGTACAACGTGGTAATTTATGGCTCTATCTTAAAGATTGTTGAAGGTACTTCTGTCTGAGGCGCGGATAATGATAAAAATCAATCAGGGATTTATCGTTTTACATAGTAGAGATTTTAATTCTGGGGATTAAAACTTTCAAAGCAGAGATAAAATCAAAAGTTTACTGTTCACATAACAGAGATTTTAATTCTGGGGATTAAAACTTTCAAAGCAGAGATAAAATCAAACTGGAGTTTACTGTTCACATAACAAAAATTTTAATTTTGGGGATTAAAAATTTCAAAGCAGAGATAAAAATCAAACTAGAGTTTACTGTTTACATAACAGAGATTTTAATTCTGGGGATTAAAAGTTTCAAAGCAGAGATAAAAATCAAACTGGAGTTCACTGTTTACATAACAGAGATTTTAATTATGGGAATTAAATTTTTCAAAGCAAAGATAAAAATCAAACTGGAGTTTACTGTTCACTTAGCCGAGATGTTAATTCCGATAATCCAAATCGATCACTTTGACCACTCAGATCTATCTACAACGGTCTAAGTGGGTACACCGACAAGTTATTTCAATCAAGTTTATACATCCAGTTTCTAAGGTATAGATCTAACACGAAGTTTCTTAACTTCCTCATTGCATTCGCATGAGTCCATAGTTATACATGTATCGAAACAGAGCTTATAATCCACAGAAAAATAGATCAATTCACGAGGCCATTATTTTATTTTTTATTTTAAATTAAAACTAATCTATCAATATCAATACTGAAAATTAATATTCAAAGGACATTGAACCTGATTTGATTGTCGAGATTGACATGGAATAGATCGTTGTAGTAGCGACTGATTGGGCTGTACACATCAATCCAACTTCACGAATATACCAACAACCCCTTGGTTGACCTCCCTACCATATCGGGGTTACTCTCCTTCACCCCAAACCTTCGAGCAAATGGGGTAGTAAGAACACACAATGTAAGCTTTCCGCTGGGATCTCCCAATACCCGGTCCAGCTCAACCCAACTCTGAGAATCACAAAATAATTTCTCTATTACGGTGCCCATCCAACACTAGGGAGCAAGAGAATCTTTTCTCCTTCTCCTCCCTTTTTTATAACAAAAGTCTGTGTACCATGTGTCTCGTCATGCACATATTTTATTTAATTTAATATTTCTTTAATATTTATTCTCAAATTACATGTGTCTCTCTCTATCTTAAGTCTGCACCTAATTCCCTAAATAAGTGCAAAGTAGGTGTAGTGGTGTAACATACCCTTTTTGCTGAAAAAACATTTTATGTTGGAAACATTATCTAAACTTTTATTGTAAAGTTTTATATTGAACAAGTGTCCGAGGATGACTGTAATTTGCACAATATTTTATTATTTAATAAATTAAATAGGAGACAAACACCTAAGGGGACTGTTGAAAGAGTGTTTACTGACCCACTAGGTGGGATGGAATATGGGGTAGAAGGAAATTGACAAATGGTAGCTTCATGAGGCAACTAACTAGATATTGGTATGGGACAACTCCCTTGAAATGTGGTCATAGTGCCCTGAAAGATGGGACTGGAGCTTGAGGCTCATTTATTGAACACTAACCACTAAAAACCTAGGCAGTCTATATAAGAGCCATCGAATTATGAACTGAGGCTCATCACTTTTCTAGACGAGAAAATTTACCTTGGGGTTCTACTCTTTTGCACCCAAGAGATTCGATGAGGGGATATGCTAGTTTTTTATCATGGTGTAAGTCTGCATATTATACTAATGAGTGCAAAAGTTTTACTACTAAGTGCAGAAGTCTTACTGCTAAGTGCAGAATTATACTACTGAGTGCTGAAGTCATAAAAGTTGAGGAGCAACCCTTAATAGTTTGTTTCCTGTACATTTTCTGAGTGCCTTGCTTCTACATAGAGTCCATCTACCTAGTGTTTCAGTAAACAGGCTCAAGGGTCCAAAGGAAGCAAGTAGTTTGGCTTCTTCTTCTGGATAAGGTTGGGAGGAACATGCGTCCTTGGGTGTTTGTCGGCCCTATCTATAGATATAGGTTTTTATTGTCTTCGATGTTTTAAGTAGTTAAGTTATGTTCTGAAAGTGCCGGTTGAGTATTCAATAGTTAAACACTGTTAGTATCATTATGCAGAATTGATTGTTATATTTCTAGTCTAATTATGAAATTGTAGAATGAGGATTTAAAATAGATAAAATGATAGGAATAATGTTCTCTCCATATTTTTCCCCATACCATTTCTTTATCGTACTCCAGTATAGAGAGAAAGAATTAAGATAAATGATTGATAGGCAGAATGCCAATGGATTGAATAAACTAACACTATTCTCTTAATATTTCCTTATCATTTATATCATTAATATAAATCATATATATATATATAGACTTAGGAAAATATGACAATGTTTCTTATTACAGATGTTAAAATAATTCATTTTACATAGTAATAGAAATACAAACTTCTCTTCTGTTTTTATTCGTAAGTCATCATTTTCCTTGTAGAAATTATATGCTATGCATTCTTTATCATCATCTTTCAAAAACAGTATAGTGTTATAATTATGTCTAATTCCTTTCATCAACATTTAACAGTTGTAAAAATAAATATTACTAATTATACAGAAGTACTATTAAGCAGGTATATCTTTAAATAAACTCTTATATTTTGCACACAATAACATAACTGTACAGTACTTTATCATCTACTGTATTTATAACTTTCATCTGAAATTTCATTATCGAACTGTAGTTATTTTTTTTGTCAAAGCTTATCTTTGTAGGATAAAAAAAAAAAATTGAGTGTCACAACCCTAGTTTTCTTAATTCAAACCCTGTAGTATTCTTTTCATTTTTTTTTAGTAACTCAATTCATCTACCCAAAACAGAGTTCATATCAGATGAGGGTTTGAAACCCTTCTCAGAAGAACCTTATAACCTTAAGTTTCGTGATACATTCATAATCTATTGACAGTCAAACCCTTAGTATTTATTTTACCGACTGGACTTATTCAAGTCGTAACTAAGCTACAACATCTTCACTTAACCATAGATAGTTTTAGTCATGTCTTTATTACATTGTGCAAACTAAACTAGAAGACAAGTTTAGTAGTTAGGCATCAACCCCAAATAATAGCATTATACCTTGAGTCTCGGCCACTACCAAATTGTGTTATTATTCTAAAACAATCCTTAAGTTCAGACATGATAGGCACGACATACTTTAAGTACTGTAAAACAAGTACCAGAAAACATTCATTTACCAATTAACTGAGATTTGACAATTTAAACATTTCTGTATCCATTACTGAACCAAGCCGTAGCCAACATCACATAGATAGCAAACAAAAATAGCATTTTACACTCACATTGCATGGTCAAAACCCTATCACAACTCTGTGTTCAGATCTTAAAACTTTTAGAAAATAAACGATGAGGGATTAAACCCTTCTTAGATGTTACATTGCAAAACACACAGAGTAGTGTTGTAACGCCAACCATGAAGAAGGTCGAGGACCTATCATCCTACTACTATCGTTTAAATTTATTATACAATACATCGTGCACCAAAGGACTAAACCGAAAACTAAAACATTAGATTGTAGCTAAAAACATCATACATCGGCCACATTGCCAAGAAGGAGAAACCACCGAGTCTTTCCAGTGGTAAAGCCTTGTCTCCAGGAAGATTTTGTTCAGAACAACCTGCAAACAAGGACAAGCTGCCATCAAACACATTCTCTGGTCAAACGATATTTTTGGAAATCTAAACTTAAACAACGACTATCGAGAAAATAGATGAGGGTTCGAAACCTTACATTTCTAGTTTGTCTTTGGAGAAACTGAAACACCCACGCCTGATGAGAACCCAAGCCAGCATTTTCCAGTAAACTCAGCAAAGAAATCAGACACCGGTTCAAAACCCCTCACAGATTATCGTGGAACCTGAAACCCCCCAACTATCTATCTCAGCAACAATTATTCAGCTCTGAGAAAGTTACCAAGCCTCAGGTCATGATATCGAGTCCTCGCAGGAGCTTTCACAATACCAGTAAAAACCCTGAAAGCACGCATGTCGGTCGGCCTCTCCTCAAAACCACCTTCTAACACAGTGACTTCCCAGGAAACAATAACTTCGAGACTTAGTGAATTTCTAGGGTTAAGTCCCAAAGCATGAGAGTGTCATAAGATCAACGATGGTGATCTTACTTCACAACACATCGAAATTCGAAGCACCAACTGCATTAAAACCAAATTTATTAACTATTTCCATCGTGGAGACCAGTTAGGATAACCTCCATTAAAACCGTGTGCAACTCGACCCATCAGCTCCTTGCTCATCAAGCCTTCACATGTTAAGCACCATGTTGGTAGCCATCGAGTTCTTCCAATAATGTGGTTGATAGGAGCATTAAATGCCAAGATGAGATGCGAGTGCCTGTTAGCACAGTTTCCACTATATCATTAATACCGATCCTTATCAAAACTTGCTGCATTGTTAGTATTGTAAACCTGTCGTGAACTAGATCTTAGGGTAATTCTTAATTAGCATTGTGGTATCAACTCAATAGGTATCAACCATATGGTTTAGAAGGGTCACGACTTTGCTCATAACGTGTTATATTATTTTGCGCATAGGACCATTGCCTAAATTATCGTGTATGGTTGATATGTTATGGAAACTATATGATAAATTGTATATAGTTGTATGATAATAAGAATTACATGTAAAATGCATATAGTTCATGCTATAGGAATTACATAGCATTTTGCATAAGGTGGACAAGATTTATGAATGTAAAGTGTTATGCTTTTAGCCTAAGTTACTTAAAAACAAGTTTTTCCTTGTGATAAATAATTGTAGCATTTTTTATTCAAAACCAAGGCTAGGATACTCTGTTACCTCATTCAGTTATTAAAAAAAGAAACGCATGTGATGGATAGCTTACAGCTATAAACTTTAGACGAATCACTTTATAAGTACCATAGACACTTACACGGGAACCTTTGAAGACTAACTAAAAGTACAATATACATTATAAATGTACTACTGGAGCTGATAGGTCATCCTTACCTGTCATGTGCGAAACGAACGTTCAAATGCTTTAGCATAAATGTTAAGTAAGCCTCGGGGTGCCGTAGGGCCCCTTCATAATCAAAGAGAAAAGCAACCATTAGCATATTCAGACCTTAGCAATTATTGTAGCATTCATCGATAACATTTCGTAATTGAAATCATTACACATACAAATGTTATTTCCACAATTTATTTCAGTATGACCTTTTAGTGAATAAACATGCATTTTTTTATAATTTCACACAGTTACTTTAAGCAATTAATGCTACATTGAAAAATTTTAAATTTTACGAAATTTTGGGATGTTACATGTGGTATCAGAGCGCGAGTTCAAACTCTAGGCCTGAAATGGGCTCACGCGTGCAAACAGAAAATAAAAACTAGAAAGTTTATCTTACTAACTTTTATTTTAATTTTTTTTTTTTTCTGTACAGAATAGTTTGACTTTCAATTTGCAGGTATGGAAATACCTAAGGAATTAGCAGAGGACAGATCTCCTCGTAATGAACATAATAACAATGATAATCATGAAGGAATATATGTTGAATTAAATAATCAATCTTCTGAACTGCTACGTACTGTAAAAGATTTAAAATATGAAATAAGGACTGTCAAAGAAGAAAATGAACGAATTATGAAGGCACTGGATGAGTTATATCAGATTTTAATGGAGAAAAACAATAACGAGGAAAGAGGAAGGAAATCAGAAGTAAATTCTAATTCTGGTACAATGTCTCATAAACATAAGAGTAAGAAAGAAAAGAATGGTAAAAATAATAATTGCTCTTCATCTGAATCTGATCAAAGTAATTATAATTATGTTCATGACAACAGTGACAGTGATTGCTGTTCTAAAAAGTGGAAGCATAAGCATCATGAACAGATTACAGGAGAGTTTAAAAAGATTAAGCCACCAACCTTTAATGGTGAAACTGAAAAGGGTGAGACAGTTGAAGCATGGATGTTTGGAATGAAGAAATACTTTCATATTTATGATTACTCTTCTCAGTTAAAATCCAAGATGGTTATTTAAAATCTGATAGGAAATGCATATATTTGGTGGCAGGATCTTAAAAGAATTGAGAACATAAAAAAAAGAAACATAACCTGGAGTATGTTTAAAATTTTATTTAAAAAAAAATTATTGTCAGAATAGTACTATGAAGATAAATCCAAGGAATTTTATGATTTAAAACTGGGTACTATGAGTATGAAGGAGTTGTGCAGCAAGTTCCTTAGATTGTTGAGGTATGTACCTTACATGGTAGAAGAGAATCCTAAGGTACAAAGGTTTTTAAGTTGTCTACCTTTCAACATAAAAAACAGGATCGAGTATGATAACCCTTCCACTTTTAAAGAGGCTATGAGAAAAGCTAATTTCTGTTTTGACCAAAACAAGAAAAGAGAAGGAATATCTACCTGGAAGAGTAATAAGTCAATTCATTTCAAACATAAAAGGAAAAGCTTTAATCATAATTCTTGAAATTTTAAGAAAATATTTAATAACATAAATTTTCCAAGTAATAATAATTACAGAGGTAATGCACTATAGAACTTTACTGCTACAAGGAGTGTACCTAATAATAATAACAACAACAACAGGTATGCTAATCAGAAATCCTCTTTGAGGTGTTTTGATTGTGGTGGACCGCATAATAAATCTGATTTCCCACGCAATAGAAAGACAGTCAACAACATTCACACCATACAAGCATAACCTACAGTTGGAGATGTATCAAGAGAGATGCCCAGGATAAATGCAGCACTGGAAAATCGTCAAGCAAATCATCAAACGTCTATGGTCGAAATCGGAGGTATGATCATCAACAAATATATTTCCATTATGATAGATCCAGGTGCAAGTTTAAGTTACATTTCACTTGAATTAGTGAAAAATTGCAAGTTAAAAATAGAAAAGTTTGATAATTCTTGGTTATTTCAGGTAGCAACATGCATTAAGAGGAAGGTTACAGACTTTGTTAAAAATTGTGATGTATTTATGAGTCAGTTGAAAACTCAAGTTAATCTGAATGTTTTACCATTAGGGTCATATGACTTGTTGATTGGCATGGACTGGCTTGAACATCATAGAGTAGTACTTAATTGTTATGAGAAATCTTTTAGACTTGTTTGAACAATGAAGGTAAAATTGAAACAGTAAAAGGAATTCATAGAAAGATTTCTATAAGACAAATTTATGCTTTACAAGTTAAGAGAGCTGCAAGAAAGGGCTGTAAAATGTTTGTTGTTAATGTTATTAATGACGAATGTTCATATAAAGAAGATAAGTTAAAACTGAAGGATATTCCCATCCTTAGGGACTTTTCTGATGTATTCTCGGAAGAAATTCCAGTATTACATCCGAAAAGGGAACTTGATTTAACCATTGAACTAGTACCAAGTGCGGTACCAAACTCAAAGGATCCCTACAAGATGAATATTCTAGAGTTAAATGAGTTAAAATTTCAGCTGAAGTAATTAATAGATAAAAATTACATAAGGCCCAGTGTGTCTCCTTGGGGAGCACTAGTTAGTTTTGTTAAAAAGAAGGACGGAACCATGCGACTATGCATAGATTACCGTCAGCTTAATAAAATGACATATAAAAATTGATATCCCTTTCCCCGAATTGACAATCTATTCAATCAAGTACGCGGAGCAGAGATATTCACTAAAATTGATTTAATATCCAGATATCATCAAGTTGGAATAACAGACGAAGACATATTCAAAACTGCTTTCAGAGCGCGATGTGGGCACGACGAGCTCATAGTTATGCATTTTGGGCTAACTAACGAACCGGCAATGTTCATGTGTTTAATGAACAATGTTCTACATAAGTCTTTGGATAAGTTTGTAGTTGCATTCATTGATGATATTCTGATTTACTCAAAAACTAAAGCATAACATGACGAACATTTAAGAATAATTCTGCAAGTGTTAAGAGAACATCAGCTTTATGCTAAGTTTAGCAAGCGTGACTTTTATAAAGATAAGATACAATACTTAGGTCACATAATCTCTAAAAATGGAATTTCTATCGACCCTGATAAGATGAAAGCATTAACAAGTGGCATGTTCCTAAATATGTAACTGGCGTTCGGTCATTTATGGGGATAACAGGTTACTACAGAAAGTTTATTGAAGGGTTCTCATGAATTGCAAATCCCATCACTTCTTTGTAGAAGAAGGGGAAGAAATTCGTATGGGATCAAAAGTGTCAAGAAAGCTTTAATAATTTAAGAGAAATGCTAACAACTGTACTCATTCTAAAATTGTTGATCCTAACAAAGACTTCGTTGTATGCACTAATGCGTGCAACGATGGACTTGGTGGGGTCTTAACTCAAAAAGGTCATGCTATTGCTTTTGAGTCTAGAAAATTAAAAATCCACGAAAATAATTATGCAACTTACGATCTTGAGTTGGCAGCCATGATACATGTACTGAAAATGTGGTGCCATCACTTGATTGGGAGAAAATTTATATTAATGACAGATAATAAGGGTTTAAACTACTTGTTGGATCAAACAAATCTAAACGCAAGGCAAGCTAGATGGCTAGCTTTCCTTAGCGAGTATGATTTCGAAATTCAACACATTAAGGGTAAAGAAAACAAAGTTGCTGATGCCTTGAGCAGAAATGCCAGATTAAGCTTTGTGGTAGCAATCAACACGTTTAAGATAGATTTGGAAAATCAAATTGAAGAAGGAATTAAGCAAGATGAAAATTATCAAAAATTGCTTGGTAAAGTTGTTGAAAATTTATCTCAAAATTTAATAACTGATTACAACATTAAGCTGGACTATTGCAGCCATTGCCAATTCTGAAATGGAAGTGGGATATTTTAAGTATTGACTTTATTACAGGTTTGCCTAAAAATTAGAAGCAGAATGACTCAATAATGGTTGTTGTGGAAAAACTAAGTAAAGTTGCTCATTTTATTCCTATTAAGACTACATTCAAAGCTGCTAACATTGCAGATGTGTTCATGAGACAGTTTTTTCTCTTACACAGAATTCCAAAGGTAATTATTTTTGATCAAGACTCCAAGTTCACTGGAAATTTCTGGACAACATTGTTTAAAGGTTAAACTACAAAATTAAATTTTAGTACTAATTTCCATCCACAAACTGATGGACGGACTGAAAGGGTTAATCAGATTTTAGAAGACATGTTACGAATGTATGTTAAAGATCAACCAACTAAGTGGGAAGATTATTTGTATTTAGCTGAATTTGTATACGATAATCATTATCAAGCATCTGCTAGACTTAGTCCCTTTGATATTTTATATGGAAGAAAATGTTGTACTCCTATTTCTTGGGATAACCCCAGGGCTGATTCCATGAAGATGGGTAACTCTTTTTGGCCAAATATGACGGTGAAAAATGGAAACTTTATCCATGTATTAAATTGAAGCCATTGAAACTCATATTTTCCAAATGAATTTTGACATGCGGTTGAAAAACGAAATGTAGAGAATTATGTTGGCTTTCCAATGATATTTTTTCGAAATATTCCAATGTCATTTATTGTGTCGAATTTTCATTTAATGAAATGTGTGTAGTTAAAAATTTTAAGAGCAATTAACAAGTAGTTTGTGTTCGTGCACGATAATTTAATGTTAAAGTAATAATTAAAAAAAATGAAATATGTGAACATGATCTAGACAAAATGCACTAGGGCTTACATATTTTTCTTTTAATTTTTCTCGAAAATATATATTTATTATTATTTTTTGAAAATGACCAATGAATATTTTAGTCGCATTTTGCACACATGTGTGTTCTTGTACCAAATCTTTTAATTTTTTACATAATTTGAAAAAATAAAAATACCCTTTTGAAGAGGACACATTTATCTAGGGCATGTGTTTTTTTTCAAATTTTTTGGATGTGTATTTATCTTTCAACTCAATCGAAGTTGTCGACAAGGTTTTTTAGGGAAAGCTTTTGTAGAAATTTAAAAACAAAAGACATATGAATATAAAAATTTGTAAATTTTATATATCTGGATAGAGGATTTGTTGATGAATCCAATGGTATCAAGGCCGCTTATTAATGAGCATTTAATGACATGGTTTAACTCTATGGAAGGTAGACAAAAATTTCATTCTGCAGTGAAAAGGGCTGTTGGCCTATTTTTTAAGCCCTCGATCGAGCTAAATACCTCGATCGAGGGTTCAACAACACCTTGATCAAGGTATTTTAAAACCCTTGATCGAGGGCCTAAAATGAGCCTTTTTATGTTTTTCAAAATCTAGATCAAGCTTTTGCAAGCTTTTCAAAAGCTTGATCCAGCTTTTGCGAGCTTTTCAAAAGATCGATCGAGGGTTTTAAAACCCTTGATCGAGGTATTTTAAAACCCTCGATCGAGCTTTTAAAACCCTCGATCAAGGTATTTTAAAACCCTCGATTGAGCTTTTAAAACCCTCGATCGAGCTTTAAAACCCTCGATCGAGCTTTAAAAACATCGATCGAGAGATTGAAAATACCTCGATCGAGGGTTCGAAAAATGATTTTTTTAGCTTCCATCCACCAAAAATGGTGAACCGTCTTCGTGGAATCACCCCCTGTGGACAGATTAATGTTAGGACCATATTTGTTAAAAGAAATGGAGCTAACCGTGAAACAGGTTCAAGGTGACTTAAAAGTTGCACAAGATCGACAAAATAGTTATGCAGATCTGAAACGCATTGAAAGAGAATTTCAGGTTGGAAATCATGTTTTTGTAAAGGCAAAACCCAAGAAAATCTCTTTAAAGCTTGGGAGTTGTACTAAAATAGCACCAAGGTACTGTGGACCATTTGAAGTCCTATCAAGGATTGGACCTGTTGCATATCAGTAGCTTTTCTATCTAACTTAAAAATCCATAATGTGTGTGACATTTCTGTTTTAAAGAAGTATGTGCACGATGCTACTCATGTGTTGAATTGGAATGATACAGGTGGAACCCGAAGGAGATTTTTAGGTGGAACTGGACTGTACTCTCGACATGAGGGAAATTATGCTCTGGAATCGTACCATAGGGAAGGTAAAGGTGCAATGGAAGCACCTTATCCCTGGTGAAGCTACCTGGGAACTGGAAAGTTAAATGAGGGTAGCATATCCAGTTCTATTCCAGGGAGGCTCTGATGAAGATTAAGCAACATCGAGGACGATGTTGAGCTTAAGTGGGGGTGTTTGTAACATACCCTTTTTGCTGAAAAAGCATTTTATGTTGGAAACATTATCTAAACTTTTATTATAAAGTTTTATATTGGACAAGTGTCCAAGGATGACTGTAATTTGCACAATATTTTATTATTTAATAAATTAAATAGGAGACAAACACCTAAGGGGACTGTTGAAAGTGTGTTTACTGACCCACTAGGTGGAATGGAATCTGGGGTAGAAGGAAATGGACAAATGACAGCTTCATGAGGCAACTAACTAGCTGTTGGTATGGGACAACTCCCTTGAAATGTGGTCATAGTGCCCTGAAAGATGGGACTGGAGCTTGAGGCTCACTTATTGAAAACCACCACTAAAGACCTAGGAAGTCTATATAAGAGCCTTTTTATTATGAAGTGAGGTTAATCACTTTTCTTGACGAGGAAATTTACCTTGGGGTTCTACTGTTTTGTACCCAAGAGATTCGATGAGGGGATATGCTATTTTTTGATCATGGTGTAAGTCTGCGTATTATACTACTGAGTGTAGAAGTTTTACTACTGAGTGCAGAAGTCTTACTGCTGAGTGCAGAATTATACTACTGAGTGCAGAAGTCTTACTGCTGAGTGCAGAATTATACTACTGAGTGTTGAAGTCATAAAAGTCGAGAAGCAAGCCTTAATAGTTTGCTACCTATACATTTTGTGAGTGCCTTACTTCTACATAGAGTCCATCTACCTAGTGGTTCAGTAAACAGGATCGGGGGTCCAAAGGAAGCAAGTAGTTTGGCTGCTTCTTCCGGATAAGGTTGGGAGGAACAGGCCTCCTTATGTGTTTGTCGGTCCTATCTATAGATACAGGTTTTAATTGTCTTCTCTGTTTCAAGTAGTTAAGTTATGTTCTGAAAGTATTGGTTGAGTATTCAATAGTTAAAAACTGTTAGTTTCATTATGCATAATTGATTGTTATATTTCTAGTCTAATTATGAAATTGTAGAATGAGGATTTAAAATATATAAAATGATAGGAATAATGTTATCTCCGTATTTTCCCCCATACTATTTCTGTATCATACTCCAGTACATACAGAAAGAATTAAGATAAATTATTGATAGGAAGAATGCCAATGGATTGAATAAACTAACATTGTTCTCTTAATATTTCCTTATCATTTATATCCTGAATATAAATCATATATATAGAGAGAGAATTAGGAAAATATGGCAACGTTTCTTATTACAGATGTTAAAATAATTCATTTTACATAGTAATAGAAATACAAACTTCTCTTCTGTTTTTATTCGTAAGTCATCCTTTTTCTTGTAGAAATTATATGCTATGCATTCTTTATCATCATCTTTCAAAAACAATATAGTGTTATAATTATGTCTAATTCCTTTCATCAACATTTAACAGCTGCAAAAATAAATATTACTAATTATACATAAGTACTATTAAGCATGTATATCTTTAAATAAACTCTTATCTTTTGCAGACAATAACATAACTGTACATTACTTTATCATCTACTGTATTTATAACTTTCATTTGAAATTTCATTATCGAACTGTAGTTATTTTTTTTGTCAAATCTTTTCTTTGTAGGATAAAAAACAAAACCTCAGGGTCACAATCCTAGTTTTCTTAATTCAAACCCTGTAGTATTATTTTCAATTTTATTCAGTAGCTCAATTCATCTACCCAAAATAGAGTTCATATCAGATGAGGGTTTGAAACCCTTCTCAAAAGAACCTTATAACCCTAATTTTCGTGATACGTTCATAATCTATTAACGGTCAAACCCTTAGTATTTATTTTACCGACTTGACTTATTAAGGTCGTAAGTTAGCTGCAACATCTTCACTTAACCATAGAGAGTTTTAGTCATGGTTTTATTACACTGTGCAAACCGAACCAAAAGACAAGTTTAGTAGTTAGGAATCAACCCCAAACAATAGCATTATACCTTGAGTCTCATCCACTACCAAATTGTGTTATTATTCTAAAGCAATCCTTAAGTTCAGACATGATAGGCACAGCATACTTTAAGTACTGCAAAACAAATACCAAGAAACATTCATTTACCAATTAACTGAGATTTCACAATCTAAACATTTTTGTATCCATTATTGAACCAAGCCATAGCCAACATCACACAGATAGCAATCAGAAATAACATTTTACAGTCACATTGCAAGGTCGAAACGCTATCACAACTCTGAGTTTAGATCTTAAATTTTTTTCAAAATAGATGAGGAGGGATTAAAACCTTCTTAGAAGTTACATTGCAAAACACAAAGAGTAGTGTTGTAAAGCCAACCATGAAGAAGGTCGAGGAACTATCATCCTACCGGTGTCATTTACATTTATTATACAATACATCGTGTACCAAAGGTCTAAACCGAAAACTAGAACACCATCCTGTGGCAAAAAACATCATACATCGGCCACATTGCCAAGAAGGAGAAACCACCGAGTCTTACCGGTGGTAAAGCCTTGTCTCCAGGAAGATTTTGTTCAAAACAACCTGCAAACAAGGAGAAGCTGCCATCAAACACATTCTCTGGTCAAACGATATTTTTGGAAATCTGAACTTAAACAACGACTGTAGAGAAAATAGATTAGGGTTCGAAACCTTACCTTTCTAGTTTGTCTTCAGAGAAACAGAAACACCCACGCCTGATGAGAACCCAAGCCAGCATTTTCCAGTAAACTCAGCAAAGAAGTTAGACACCAGTTCAAAACCCCTCACAGATTATCGTCGAACATGAAACCCTCCAACTATCTATCTCAGCAACAATTATTCGACTCTGAGAAAGTTACCAAACCTGAGGTCATGATATTGAGTCCTCGGAGGAGCTTTCACAATGCCAACAAAAACCTTGAAAGCAGGCCGGTCGGCCTCTCCTCAGAACCACCTTCTAACATAGTGAATGCCCAGGAAACAATAACTTCGAGACTTAGTGAAGTTCTAGGGTTAAGTACCAAAGCCTGAGAGTGTCATAAGATCAACAATGGTAATCGTACTTCACAACACATCAAAATTTGAAGCACCAACTGCATTAAAACCAAACTTATTAACTCTTGCCATCATGGAGACTAGTTAGGATAACCTCCATTAAAACCGTGTACAAATCAACCCATCAGCTACTTGCTCATCAAGCCTTCACGTGTTAAGCACCACGTTTGTAGCCATCGATTTCTCCCAAGAATGTGGTTGATCGGAGCATTAAATGCCAAGATGGGATGTGAGTGCCTTCCAGCATAGTTTCCACTATATCCTTAATACCGATCCTTATCACACCTTGCTACATCATTAGTATTGTAAACCTGTCATGAATTATATCTTAGGGTAAGTCTTAATTAGCATTGTGGTATCAACCATATGGTTTACAAGGGTCAAGACATTGCTCATAACGTGTTATATTATTTTCCACATAGGACCATTGCCTAAATTATCGTGTATGGTTTATATGTTATGGAAACTATACGATAAATTGTATATAGTTGTATGATAATACGAATTACATTTAAAATGCATATAATTTCATGCTATAGGAATCACATAGCATTTTGCATAAGGTGCACAAGATTTATGAATTTAAAGTGTTATGCTTTTAGCCTAAGTTACTTAAAAAGAAGATTTTGCTTGTGATAAATAATTGTAGCGTTTTTTATTCAAAACCAATGCTAGGATACTCTGTTACCTCATTCAGTTATTAAACAAAGGAACACATGTGATGGATAGCTTACAACTATAAACTTTAGATGAATCACTTTATAAGTACCATAGACACTTACATGGGAACCTTTGAAGACTAACTGAAAGTACACTATACATTATACATGTACTACTGGAGCTGATAGGTCATCCTTACCTGTCATCTGCGAAAAGAACGTTCAAATGCTTTAGCATAAATGCTAAGTAAGCCTCAGGGTGCCATAGGGCCCCTTCATCATCAAAGAGAAAAGCAACCATTAACATATTCAGACCTTAGCAATTATTTTAGCAGGCATCGATAACATTTTGTAATTTAAATCATTACACATACAAATGTTGTTTCCACAATTTATTTCAGTATGACCCTTTAGTTAATAAACATGCATTTTTTAAAAATTTCACACAGTTACTTTAAGCAATTAATGCTGCATTGAAAAATTTTAAATTTTATGAAATTTTGGGATGTTACATGTGGTATCAGAGCGCGAGTTCAAACTCTAGGCCTGAAATAGGCTCACGCGTGCAAACAAAAAATAAAAACCAGAAAGTTTATGTTACTAACTTTTTTTTAAAAAAAAATTATGTACAGAACATTTTTACTTTTAATTTGCAAGTATGGAAATACCCGAGGAATCAGCAGAGGACATATCTCCTCGTAATGAGCATAATAACAATGATAATCATGAAGGAATATATGTTGAATTAAATAATCAATCTTCTAAACTTCTACGTATTGTAAAAGATTTAAAATATGAAATAAGGACTGTCAAAGAAGAAAATGAATGACTTATGAAGGCACACGATGAGTTAAATCAGATTTTAATGGAGAAATACCATAACGAGGAAAGAGAAAGGAAATCAGAAGTAAATTCTGATTCTGGTACAATGTCTCATAAACATAAGAGTAAGAAAGCAAAGAATGGTAAAAATAATAATTGCTCTTCATCTGAATCTGATCAAAGTAATTAAAATTCTGTTCATGATAGCAATGACAGTGATTTTTGTTCTAAGAAGCGGAAGCATAATTATCATGAATAGATTACACGAGATTTTAAAAAGATTATGCCACCAACCTTTAATGGAAAAACTGAAAAGGGTGAGACAGCTGAAGCATGGCTGTCTGGAATGAAGAAATACTTTCATATTTATGATTACTCTTCTTAGTTAAAAGCCAAGATGGCTATTTACAATCTGACAAGAAAGTCAGATATTTGGTGGCAGGATCTTAAAATAATTAAGAACATAAAAGAAAGAAATATAACCATGAGTATGTTTAAAAATTTATTTAAGAAAAATTTATTGTCAGCACAGTACTATGAAGATAAATTCAAGAAATTTTATGATTTAAAACTGGGTACTATGAGTATGAAGGAGTTGTGCAGCAAGTTCCTTAGCTTGTTGAGGTATGTACCTTACATAGTCGAAGAGAAGCCTAAGGTACAAAGGTTTTTAAGTTGTTTACCTTTCAACATAAAAGACATGATCGAGTATGATAACCCTTCCACTTTGGAAGAGGCTATGAGAAAAGCTAATTCCTGTTTTGACCAAAATAGGAAAAGAGAAGGAATATCTAGATGGAAGAGTAATAAGTCAATTCATTTCGAACATAAAAGGAAAAGCTTTACTCATAATTCTGAAAATTTTAAGAAAAGCTTTAATAAAATAAATTTTCCAAGTAATAATAATTACAGAGGTAATGCACCACAGAACTTTACTGCTGCAAGGAATGTAACTAATAATAATAACAACAATAGGTATGCTGATAAGAAATCATATTTGAGGTGTTTTGATTGCGGTAGACCACATAAGAAAGATGATTGCCCATGCAACAGAAAGACATCCAACAACATTCACACCATACAAGCAGATGACCAGGATAAATGCAGCACTTGAAAATCGTCAAGCAGATCATCAATTGTCTATGGTCGAAATCGAAGGTATGATACACAACAAATCTGTTTCCATTTTGGTAGATCCAGGTGCAAGTTTGAGTTACATTTCATCTTAATTAGCGAAAATTTGCAAGTTAAAAATAGAAAAGTTTGATAATTCTTTGTTAGTTCAGCTAGCAATAGGCATTAAGAGGAATGTTACAGACTTTGTTAAAAATTGTGATGTATTTATGAGTTAGCTGAAAACACAATTTAATCTGAAGGTTTTACCATTAGGGTCATATGACTTGCTGATTGGCATAGACTAGCTTGAACATCTTAGAGTAGTACTTAATTGTTATGAGAAATCTTTTAAACTTGTTTAAACAATGAAGGTAAAACTGAAACAGTAAAAGGAATTCATGGGAATATTTCTATAAGACAAATTTCTACTTTACAAGTTAAGAGAACTGCAAGAAAGGGCTGTAAAATGTTTCCTATTAAAGTTATTAATGAAGAATGTTCATCTAAAGAAGATAAGTTAAAACTGGAGGATATTCCCATCCTTAGGGACTTTTCTGACGTATTCCTGGAAGAAATTCCAAGATAAGCTCCAAAAAGGGAACTTGATTTCACCATTGAGATAGTACCAGGTGCGGTACCAAACTCAAAGCCTCCCTACAGAATGAATATTCTAGAGTTAAATGAGTTAAAATCTTAACTGAAGGAATTAATAGATAAAAATTACATAAGGCACAATGTGTCTCCTTGCGGAGCACCAATTATTTTTGTTAAAAAGAAGGACAAAACCATGCGATTGTGCATTGATTACCGTCAGCTTAATAAAATGACAATTAAAAATCAATATCCCTTGCCCCGCATTGACGATCTATTCGATTAGGTACGCGGAGCGGAGATATTCACTAAAATTGATTTAAGATCCGGATATCATCAAGTTAGAATAAAAGATGAATACATATTCAAAACTGCTTTCATAATGCTATATGGGCACTACGAGTTCGTAGTTATGCCTTTTGGAC
Source organism: Larix kaempferi (assembly GCA_027924585.1). Taxonomy (NCBI): domain Eukaryota; kingdom Viridiplantae; phylum Streptophyta; class Pinopsida; order Pinales; family Pinaceae; genus Larix; species Larix kaempferi. Next base: position 12,370,939 of record BSBM01001051.1, on the reverse strand, counting down.
TAACTAATGCACTGGCAGTGTTCATGTGTTTAATGAACAACGTTCTGCATAAGTATTTGAATAAGTTTGTAGTTGTATTCATTGATGATATTGTGATTTACTCAAATACTAAAGATGAGCATGAGGAACATTTAAGAATAATTTTGCAAGTATTAAGAGAACAACAGCTTTATGCTAAGTTCAGCAAGTGTGAATTTTATAAAGATAAGATACAGTACTTAGGTCACATAATCTCTAAAGACGGAATTTATGTCGACCCTGATAAGATAAAAGCAATTAATGAGTGACATGTTCCTAAATATGTAATTGACGTTTGATCATTTATGGGGATAACAGGTTACTATGGAAAGTTTATTGAAGGGTTCTCACGAATTGCAAATCCCATCACTTCTTTGCAGAAGAAGGGGAAGAAATTCGTATGGGATCAAAATTGTCAAGAAAGCTTTAATAAGTTAAAAGAACTGTTATCAACTGCACCCATTCTAAAAATTGTTGATCCTAACAAAGACTTCGTCGTATGCACTAATGTGTGCAACGATGGACTTGGTGGGGTCTTAACTCAAGGAGGTCATGCTATTGCTTTTGAGTCTAGAAAATTAAAAATCCACGAAAAGAATTATGCAACTTACGATCTTGAGTTGGCAGCCGTGATACATGCACTAAAAATGTGGCGCCATCACTTGATTGGGAGAAAATGTATATTAATGACAGATAATAAGGGTTTAAAGTACTTGTTGGATCAAACAAATCTAAACGCAAGGCAAGCTAGATGGCTAGCTTTCCTTAGTGAGTATGATTTCAAAATTCAACACATTAAGGGTAAAGAAAAGAAAGTTGTTGATGCCTTCAACATAAATGTCAGATTAAGCTTTGTGGCAGCAATCAACACATTTAAGATAGATTTGGAAAATCAAATTGAAGAAGGAATTAAGCAAGATGAAAATTATCAAAAATTGCTTGGGAAAGTTGCTGAAAATTTATCTAAAAATTTAATAATAGATTACAACATTAATAAAAATGGCTTAATGACTTATAAAAACAGAATTTATGTACCAAATGTGTCGAAGGTTAAACTGCTGATTTTGGATGAAGTTCATAAGAGTCCTTATTCGGGACATCCAATTTATCAAAAAATGATAACTATGTTAAGGAAGGATTATTTTTTTCCCAACATGAAGAACGAAGTGGCTGAATACATAGCTAGATGTTTTGAATGTCAAACCATTAAGGCTGAACATCAACATCCAGCTGGCCTATTGCAGCCATTTCCAATTCCGGAATGAAAGTGGGAGATTATAAGTATTGACTTTATTACAGGTTTGCCTAAAAATCAAAAGCAGAATGACTCAATAATGGTTGCTGTTGACAAACTAAGTAAAGTTCCTCATTTTATTCCTATTAAGACTACATTCAAAGCTACTAACATTGCAGATGTGTTCATGAGACAAATTTTTCGCTTACACGGAATTCCAAAGGTAATTATTTCTGATCGAGACTCCAAGTTCACTGGAAATTTCTGGACAACATTGTTTAAAGGTTTAAATACAAAATTAAATTTCGGTACTGCTTTCCATCCAAAAACTGATGGACAGACTGAAAGGGTTAATCAGATTTTAGAAGACATGTTACGAATGAATGTTAAAGAGCAACCAACTAGGTGGGAAGATTATTTGCATTTAGTTGAATTTGCATACAACAATCATTATCAAGCATCTGCTAGACTTAGTCCCTTTGAGATTTTATATGGAAGAAAATGTTGTACTCCTATTTCTTGGGATAACCCTGTGGACAGATTAATGTTAGGACCAGATTTGTTAAAAGAAATGGAGCTAACCGTGAAACAGGTTCAAGGTAACTTAAAAGTTGCACAAGATCTGAAAAAAAGTTATGCATATTTGAAACACACTGAAAGAGAATTTCAGGTTGGAGATCATGTTTTTGTAAAGGTAAAACCCAAGAAAAGTTCTTTAAAGCTTAGGAGTTGTGCTAAACTAGCACCAAGGTACTGCGGATCATTTGAAGTCCTATCAAGGATTAGACCTATTGCATATCAGTTGGCTTTGCCATCTAACTTAAAAATCCATAATGTCTTTCACATTTATGTTTTAAAGAAGTATGTGCATGATGCTACTCATGTGCTGAATTGGAATGACATACAAGTGGAACCTGAAGGATATTTTCAGGTGGAACCAGACTGTACTCTCAACAAGAGGGAAATTATGCTCCAGAATCGTACCATAGGGCAGGTAAAGGTGCAATGAAAGCACCTTAGCCCTTATGGAGCTACCTAGGAACTGAAAATTAAAATGCGGGTAGCATATCTAGTTATGTTCCAGGGAGGCGCTAATGAAGAATAAGCAACATCGAGGACGATGTTGAGCTTAAGTGGGGGTGTTTGTAACATATCCTTTTTGCTGAAAAAACATTTTATGTTGGAAACATTATCTAAAATTTTATTGTAAAGTTTTATATTGGATAAGTGTCCAAGGATGACTGTAATTTGCACAACATTTTATTATTTAATAAATTAAATAGGAGACAAACACTTAAGGGGACTGTTTGAAGTGTGTCTACTGACCCACTAGATGGAATGGAATCTGGGGTAAAAGGCAATGGACAAATGGCAGCTTCATGAGGAAACTAACTAGCTGTTGGTATGGGACAACTCCCTTGAAATGTGGTCATAGTGCCCTGAAAGATGGGACTGGAGCTTGAGGCTAATTTATTGAAAACTTACCACTAAAGACCTAGGCAGTCTATATAAGAGCCATCAAATTATGAACTGAGGTTCATCACTTTTCCTGACAAGGAAATTTACCTTGGTGTTCTGCTGCTTTGCACCCAAGAGATTCAATGAGGGGATATGCTAGTTTTTTATCATGGTGCAAGTCTGCATATTATACTAGTGAGTGCAGTCTAACTCAATCTTAGGGTCACAATCCTAGTTTTCTTAATTCAAACCCTGTAGTATTGTTTTCATTTTTCTTCAATAACTCAATTCATCTACCCAAAACAAAGTTCATATCAGACAAGGGTTTGAAACCCTTCTCGGAAGAACCTTATAACCCTAAGTTTCATGATATGTTCATAATCTATTGACGGTCAAACCCTTTGTATTTATTTTATGGACTCGACTTATTAAGGTCGTAAGTAATTTGCAACATATTCACTTAACCATAGATAGTTTTAGTCATGGTTTTATTACACTGTGCAAACCGAACCAAAAGACAAGTTTAGCAGTTAGGCATCAACCCCAAATAGTAGCATTATACCTTGAGTCTCGGCCACTACCAAATTGTGTTATTATTCTAAAAAAATCCTTAAGTTCAGACATGATAGGAACGACATACTTTAAGTACTGTAAAACAAGTACCAAAAAAAATTCATTTACGAATTAACTGAGATTTGACAATTTAAACATTTTTGTATCCATTACTGAACCAAGCTGTAGCCAACATCACACAGATAGCAAACAAAAATAAAATTTACAGTCACATTGCAGGGTCGAAACCCTATCACAACTCTGAGTTCAGATCTTAAAACGTTTTCAAAATAAACGATGAGGGATTAAACCCTTCATAGAAGTTACATTGCAAAACACACAGAGTAGTGTTGTAAATCCAACCATGAAGAAGGTCAAGGACCTATCATCCCACTGGTGTCGTTTAAATTTATTATACAATACATCATGTACCAAAGGTCTCAACCAAAAAATAAAACACCAGCTTGTGGCTAAAAACATCATACATTGACCACATTGCCAAGAAGGAGAAACCACTAAGTCTTACCAGTGGTAAAGCCTTGTCTCCATGAAGGTTTTGTTCAGAACAACCTGCAAACAAGGAGAGCTTGCCATCGAACACATTCTCTGGTCAAACAATATTTTTGGAAATCTGAACATAAACAACGACTGTTGAGAAAATAGATTAGGGTTTGAAACCTTACCTTTCTAGTTTGTCTTCGGAGAAACTGAAACACCCATGCTTGATGAGAACCCAAGCCAGCATTTGCTAGTAAACTCAGCAAAGACATCGAACACCGGTTTAAAACCCCTCACAGATTATCGTGGAACCTGAAACCCTCTAACTATCTATCTCAACAACAAGTGTTCGGCTCTGAGAAAGTTACCAAGACTTAGTTCATGATATCGAGTCTTGGGAGGAGCTTTCACAATACCAACAAAAAACCTACAATCATGCACGTCGGTCGAACTATCCTCAAAACCACCTTCTAACACAGTGAATGCCTAGGAAACAATAACTTCGAGACTTTGTGAAGTTCTAGGGTTAAGTCCCAAAGCCTGAGAGTGTCATAAGATCAACAGTGGTGATTTTACTTCACAACACATCGAAATTCGAAGCACCAACTGCATTAAAACCACATTTATTAACTATTGCCATCGTGGAGACCAGTTAGGATAACCTCCATTAAAATTGTGTACAACTCAACCCATCAGCTGCTTGCTCATCAAGCCTTCACGTGCTAAGCACCACGTTGGTAGCCATGAAGTTCTTCCAAGAATGTGGTCTATAGGAGCATTAAATGCCAAGATGGGATGTGAGTGCCTACCAACATAGTTTCCACTATATCATTAATATCGATCCTTATCACACTTTGCTACATCGTTAGTATTGTAAACCTGTCATGAATTGGATCTTAGGGTAAGTCTTAATTAGCATTGTGGTATCAACTCACTAGGTATCAACCATATGGTTTACAAGAGTCACGACATTGCTCATAACGTGTTATATTATTTTGCACATAGGACCATTGCCTAAATTATCATGTATGGTTTATATGTTATGGAAACTATACAATAAATTGTATATAGTTGTATGATAATAAGAATTACATGTAAAATGCATATAGTTTCATGCTATAGGAATCACATAGCATTTTGCATAAGGTGCACAAGATTTATGAATGTAAAGTGTTATGCTTTTAGCCTAAGTTACTTAAAAACAAGTTTTTCCTTGTGATAAATAATTGTAGCGTTTTTTATTCAAAACCAATGCTAGGATAGTCTGTTACCTCATTCATTTATTAAACAAAGAAACGCATGTGATGGATAGCTTATAGCTGTAAACTTTAGATGAATCAATTTATAAGTACCATAGACACTTACACAGAAACCTTTGAAGACTAACTGAAAGTACACTATACATTATACATGTACTACGAGAGCTAATACGTCATCCTTACCTATCATATGCGAAAAGAATGTTCAAATGCTTTATCAGAAATGCTAAGTAAGCCTCGGGGTGGCGTAGGGCCCCTTCATCATGAAAGAGAAAAGCAACCATTAGCATATTCAGACCTTAACAATTATTTTAGCAGGCATCGATAACATTTCATAATTTAAATCATTACACATACAAATGTTATTTCCACAATTTATTTCAGTATGACCTTTTAGTGAATAAACATGCATTTTTTTAAAATTCCGCACAGTTACTTTAAGCAATTAATGCTACATTGAAAAATTTTAAATTTTACGAAATTTTGGGATGTTACAAGTGGTCTTCATTAGAGTCCGAGTTATATTTTGCTTACTAAATAGTTTTATTCAAAAGGTCTTTTAATAAAACTTATAGTAGATAGACAAGATGTTTTCTACATTCTTCTCTTTTCCAATATAATAAAAATAGAAATATTTATTTTATTAAAAATTTCAATCTAATTTAATTTTTTCTTATTTTTCAAAAAAAATGAAAATAATAAATGGAATGAAGTATTAAATTTCAATCTAGTTCAAATTTCTTCTTTTTCAAGAAGGAAAAATAATAAAATAGAATAGAATAAAGTGTGATAAAATATTTCTTTCACTAAATTTCCCTTTATTTCAATTCTTTTTCAAATAATAAAAATAAATTTATTTATTTCTTTAGTGTAATTCCAATTTATATAATTGGTTGAATAACCTCTTCTTGTTCTTGTCTAGGTACCCCTTCGACGAGCCCTTCGGATAGTTCCATTTCTTTCTTCTTATGGGGAGTACTGCATAGCAATCGGGGAGTCGTTACCACGATCTCTTGACTACGCCTTCTTGGAGACTAAGGGTTGCTGAGGGATACGGCTCTATTTACCGCATGCCCCTCAACTCATCGTACGCGACCAAGTTGTTATGGCCTCGCCCGTATAGCACACGCTTCCTCGAGTGAGCTCAAACGACTCCCTACCCATGTGTGGATTTCTAATTCAGGGTCAACAGTCTGTCGTCGTATCCCTATGTGTTCTTTCTGTTCTTAGGACCCCTATAATTCCATTATGGGTCAGTTGGTAAATCGTCTTACCTTCCACTGCACACACTCGAGCACACATTAGTAGCACTGTACTATAAAGTATTTTTATCATTCATTCTAGTATCTCAATCAGTCGAGCATACAAGGTAATCATCATTTTTATTATAAAGAATTTTCATCATTTATCATCATGTCTTAGTTGGTCGAGCATATCCATCATTCATCATTATATCTCAATAAGTCGAGCATATAAATTATTCATCATTTCCCATTATAAAGAATTTTCATCATTCATCATCCTTTTCATTTGAAACAATAATTTTCAACTTAATCTCCATGGTTCATGCTTTATAAAACCGGGTCACTTCAAAGTAGTTCCCTAAATATTCTAATTAGTCATAAGTCTCAATAGTCTAATCAATCATAAGTTAATCAATCATAAATGTTGAGGTGGGCATTACATACACCCCCTCTTATTAAATATTTGCCCCGAAGTTCAACACAAAAAAGGAAAATTATGATGCATCTCAATTGCATCCTCCCAGGTTGCAGAACTGGGACTATACTTGTTCCACTAAACGTTAACCTGATCGATCACACGATGTCTGATATGTTGTGTTCAATAGTCCAATATGCATATCGGGTTTGCCATCATGTCCCCTTCATCCGATATCTGTAAGTTACTTAGGTCAATGATATGTGCAGAATCTGAAATATAATGTCTAAGTGTTGATACATGAAAAACCTTATGCATCCTATGCAGTGATGATGGTAGTGCTAGACAGTAGGAAACCAGTCCTATCCATTCCAATACCTCGGAGGGTCCCACAAACCTAGGAGATAGTTTCATCCCTTTCCCAAACCTCATAGTACTCGATCTCCAACCTTATACTCTCTATCGAGTCTATGCGCATCGGCATAACTCTTCTGTCGATCCTGTGCTTCTTTTAGTTGAGCACGGATATCTGCCATCTGTTCCTCCATCTCCTGAATCACTTCGGTCCCAAGCAGGGTCTGATCCTCTAGTATGTCCCAATCAAGGGGGTCTGACATGGTTGGCTGTATAAAAACTCGAATGGTGCCATCTGTATAGAACTCTGATAGCTGTTGTTATAGGCGAACTATACTAGAGGTAAAAAATCCTCCCAACGGGTTTCCTGATCCATCACATACATCCTCAGCATGTCCTCCAGTATCTCATTCTGCCCGTCAGTCTCCGAGTGGTAAGCTGTGCTAAAGTTGAGTCGCCTCCCCATAGCTTCTTGGAATCTCATCCAAAATCTACCTATGAATATTGATCCCCGATCAGATATTATCTTCTTTGGTACCCCATGCATTCGTACTATCTCATCAATGAATACTCTAGCAATATGTGGGGCCTCGTAAGTATTCTTGATGGGAATGAAATGCGCACTCTTTGTGAGACTGTCTACAACCACAAAAATGGTTTCATGCCTCTTGTGGTAAAAGGTAATCGAACAATAAATTCCATGGAGATGATCTCCCACTTCCACTCAGGAATGGCGTGTCACATCCCCAACATTCGTAAAATTTAATTTTTTTCTATGCGGTCAAATCACCCATACATGTTATGCGGATGTGTAATGTTTCACTATTTAAATCTACTTAAAAGGAAATCATTAAACATCTCATAAATTATCATTAATGATCTAATTGTCTGAATGACAAGAAAATATCATAACACTTAAATATACATTCATCAATATTTACATGGTGTATTCAGTTGCATCACAATCTCTTTGATTTTTTATTTTTTTTATATGAGTAAGAGAACAATTTCCTACTAAACCGAGAACAATGCAATTCAATAAGTTAGTTTTTTCATACAACATTTTCGTTGTAAACATGTGCAATCCTAAAGTTAATATGATGCATGAATAATAGAAATTCCATCCATTTCCATATTTAGATGTGTCTACAAAATCGTCATCAATTCTAAATCCATTCAACAGATAAAGACGCATAAGAAAAACACACCAAAAATAACAAGGAAATATCAATTGTAAACACATATGCTTATGTGAGGAAAAAGGTGATCAAGTTAAAATAAATGAAAACACAAATACACATAATTCAAAGTAGACCAAACTGTTCATAATAATAAAGCACAATGAGAATACACAAGATGGAATAACATCATAAGGAGAGACTATTTTTCACGTGGTTCACCCACTCCTTGGGCTATGTCCACAAAGGGTTGTTTTGTATTATTAAAAACAAAAGGAAGAGGTTACACCAACAACAAAGTTGTTGCCAACCACTTTCATATCTTTCTCTAGCTTCTTTCAAAGAGAGCTTTATCAATGCTCATTCTACAACAAGATGTTGCACTTCCCTTACTCAAGCTACTCTCAGGGAGTGCAATTTCCAAACAAAAGGAAATGTAGTTCTACCTTAAAGATTAAGTGGAAAATTATAAACAACACCTTATACTAAAGTAGAAATACAAAAAGTGTTTAACCTTTCCTAAAGCTCCCTAGATGAGTAACCCCAAAACTTTATCATAAATATTTACACCTTAACTTGGTTCAAATGTTAGAGTATGGAAATCACTAAGCCATTTATACTGTGGCCATGAACATAAGGCCAAAAGTACACCATAGCTACTTTATACATTAAATATAAATAATTTATAATGTAATCCTAACCTTCTTATAAAGGAATTTCCTTGAGTAATAATTAAATAAACTTCATACTAAAATATATATAAAATCATTATAAGTAAGTATTTGCACCAAAAACACTTAACCCTTTATATATCTTATCATTATATATCTATATAAGGTCTTTATATAGTAAAAGAACAAAGGTAAAATCGAAGCATGATATTTTACATGGATTCAAGAAGGTAGAAATCCATGCTATACTTACATATATCAATTATAGATGAACTAATGAGACTAAAATTTTTATAGTATATAAGCATCCTACAATGTCTTATATAACTAACTAGTCATCCCAATATGTCTTATATAACCAAGATAACATTATTACATCTAATAACGATATTTGTATCATTAATAATCATAATATTTATATTAAATTATAAAATATAAATACTTCATTAAGTGAGGATCAAAGACAATGTCCTTTATTAAACTTTAATCACAACAAGGGGGATCGAAGATATGAAATATGTACACATAATATCTTTTTACCAAAATAAATGGCGGTTAATAAACTTTAATCACAACAAGGGGGATCGAAGATATGAAATATGTACACATAATATCTGATATTATGTGTACATATTTCATATCTTCGATCCCCCTTGATGTGATTAAAGTTTATTAACCGCCATTTATTTTGGTAAAAAGATATTTTACCAAAGGGAGATGGAGCTAGCTAGGGTTTTTTGGCGTTTCTGCAGGATTTTCTGATTTTGATAGCTGATCTGACAGATTGTGGGGCGTTCGACGACTTGGTGTCAAGCTGATTCGTCGAATCAGCCTAGTACCAGCCAAGGTTAAAAAAAGTGGGAATCAACATTCTTGTCGGAGGACACCTTTCTTCAGTTCTACTATATTTTTTGGATTTCCTGTTTGATTCTGCTTTCTATCTTTGGTGCTAGTCTTTTTTGTATCTGGGGCCTCTTCCATTTTTAGCGAATGATCACTTTTTGGCTTGTTTGGGGGTTCATTTTGCGTTTCTTTTGGGGCTCGCTTTATTTCCGCCTTTACCTGCAGCTGTCGTTTTTTGCTGTCGGTTGCTGACAGCTGTGGATCTCATCTGAATCTCGGGGTTGGTGTCCTCTATGATGGACCCTCAGCTCACACTTAACCCTAATCTTTCGGATTCCGCTACAGGGTTGGGGATTAGTTATGACTGTGTGGCAGGGGTTGATACAAAAAATGGAAATCTCCGTGGATTGAAAGCGAAAAATAGAAGGCTTTTGAAGACCTTTAAGGCAAGGAGTGAAATAGCCAGGTTCGATATTGATGAAGACTATAATCTGGATAGAATTCGGATTTTTGCGGAGAGGGCTTTGGTGGGTAGACTCGAATTCACTTCAGGTACCAAATTAGAAATTGCAGATTGGGTTAATAGGCTTTGGGTCCCTCTTACAGGTATGGCTCCTCGCATTAATTTGTTATCGAATCGCTGGATATTATTCACCTTCTCGGAGGCGTCCCATTTAGATTTGATCCTGTCCAATTTCTGGGAGTTCAAGCGGGGGTCTTTATTTATCAAATGTTGACATTTGAATTTTGATCCTCTTAAAGAATACCAATCCATTCGGAATTTATGGATGATCATCCTAGGTCTTCCTATTCAGCTATGGACAGAAGATGTCATTAAGGGTATTGCGAATTCAGTTGGGAGATTTGTGCGTCTTGATAAACAAAACTTCTATGGCATGGACTGCCGGTATGCAAAAGTTATGGTGGAAATTGATTTGAGGGGGGGTCTACCTGCCGAAATTGTTATCGCTTGGGGAACTAGGGTTTGGAATCAAACCTTAGATTTCTTCAAAATGCCGTTTAGATGCTTCGCGTGTAGAAAGATTGGGCATGTTAGGGCTTCCTGTCCTTCCAGCCGAAGGCTTTCTATGGATACATCAGTTGTGGAACCTTCCACTCCCGGGGATGGAGTATTTATTACAGCTTCTGAACATTCGGGTAAGTTTAAAAATGAAAAGTCTTTTAATTCTCCTGAATTATCTAATGCAGAGCTTGCATTTATTGAATCATCTGAAAAATTGCTTTCGAGTCGTATTTCTAAGGGAAAAGTCCAATTACGACATGATCCTGTGACGGGTCTTCCTGTATCTAACCATGTTCCAAATACGTCTATTTTGAATGTGGGTCGTAACCTTTTTGGGGAATTTGAATCTGATTCCAATTATTTGGGGCCTCTGATGACTTGTTTTGAAGGGAAGGACTTGACATCTTCTTTTCCTGATAGATCTCCCAAACCTAACAATTTGAGGTCTCATTCTGAACATTTAGATTCTCTAGGGTCGGGTCCCTCTCCCTCTGAGATTGTTTTATCTGATTCTCTTCAAAAGTTGGATAATAATAATGAGCAGGGTTTGGATGGTCACAAAAATAGGGTTTGTTCTGTTGACAATCCCATTTCGGTGGATAATGGCATTCTTGCTGATATTGGATATCATAATTCGGAGATTGGGGAAGATTTTCCACCTTTACCCTCATACACCAAAAATCCGGGCTGTGGGTCTATGGCTAAGCCTATACAGGCCCTAAATTTCCAAAATGTTACTATTAGACGGGGTAAAAAAAAAAAATATGTTCAACCCAGTGCTGATTCATACACCCCATTATCGAGAAGATTAGAGGAGAGTTACAAGAATGAGATGGAGGTTTCCCTGGGGCTTAGAGCATCTTCCCCCATCGATATAGTTCCCTGATGTCTATGTTATCACTGAATGTTTGTGGTTTGGGTAAGGTGTCGAGGGCACAGGCCTTATCCAACCTGATCAAAGCTACTGGCCCTTACATCATGATGTTACAGGAGACCATGTGTGATGCTACATTTGCCATTCAAAAACTTTGTAATATTCTCCCCTTCTGGGAGGTGTCTGCAGTCAGTTCTTGTGGTTTATCAGGGGGTCTTGCTGTGGCATGGGATCCAAATTTTTGTGACTTCAAGGTGTTCTCCAGCCCTTCGGGTATGCTATTAAAGGGACATTTCTGTAAAAACCAGAATACTCTTTCCATCCTTAACTGCTATGCTCCCTATAGGGAGAGACAGAGATTTTGGCTTTCTCTACAAAGTTCTGGTCTTATGAATTTAAATGATTTGATTATTGCAAGGGATTTAAATTTCACTTGTCATGCTTCAGAAGTATGGGGAGCATCTGCCAGGTTGGATGATATGGGGGATTTCTTTGCCCAGTTTCTTATGGATTCTGATTTTATTGATGTTCAACCACATATTTTGACCCCCACTTGGACTAATGGGCGTTTTGGTCAAGATGGAGTTCACAAGCGGTTGGATCGATTCCTTGTTAAAGCGGCATTGTTGGATAGTTTTCAAAAATATCGGTCTTGGGTCTTAGAGTGCAAGTTTACAGACCATTGGCCCATTCTTCTACAATTTGATGATTTTGTACACTCTCATTTGTCTCCTTTCAAGTTCAATGCGTCTTGGCTGAGTGATGACTCCTTTTGTAGTATGGTTAGATCATGCTGGCTGAGCTGTGGGGTTTATGATACAAATCCGATTCAGAATTTCTGTCTCAAGCTGAAGGGTTTAAAAGAGATTGTTGTTAAATGGATCAAGGATAAAAAGAAGGCAGACAAACATGAACTTTTTCTGTTAGAAAAGAAGTTACAGGACTCTATTTCAGCAAGTATTAATAATTCTCTTTCCCTTGACTCTTTTGTGGTTATGAAGCAACTTGAGCAGAAAAAAGAAGAGCTACTTATGCAAGAAGAAAAAGAATGGCGACTAAAGAGTCGATCCATTTGGATTTCGCATGGAGATAAAAACACTAAGTTCTTCCACTCTTTCGCATCAGCTAGGAGGAATTCAAAATACATTTGGGATATTATTGATGACAATGGAAATCAATTGACTGGAATTGATAGCATTAAATCTGAAGTGGTGGCATTTTTTGGTAACATATATCGAGATCCTGGTGATTGCAGTATGACTGATCAGATAAAGGTGGCTTCTCTATTCCCATGCTTCTTTAGTGAGCTCGATGCTGATAGGTTACAAGCAGAGGTCACGATGGATGAAATTGAACAGACTTTGAAAATTTTTGCTAAAGATAAAATCCCCGGGCCTGATGGGTGGCCGGTGGAGCTGTATCTGCATTTTTTTGACCTGATGGGGAGTGAATTGCATGAATTAGTGAATTTTTCTAGAATCAAGGGATATATCCCAGGTAGTCTCAACTCCACCTTTGTCACCCTTATACCTAAAAAAGATAAGCCCATATCTTTTGGTGAATATCGTCCAATTGCTCTGTGTAACTTACTGTACAAACTCATCACAAAAATTATTGCTGATAGATTGAAGTTTGTTCTATCTGATCACATTTCTGCTGAGCAATTTGGCTTTTTAGCGGGCAGGCAGATTCATGATGCGATTGGTATTTCCCAGGAGCTGATGCACAGTATTAAGATTTACAAGAAAAAAGCCCTTTTACTTAAAATGGACTTGGAAAAAGCTTACGACAGGGTTAATTGGTCTTTTCGCAGAATGATCCTCATCAGAATTGGGGTGCCCTCCTTAGTCATTAAGTGGATTATGGCCTGCATTATATCCATGAATATCTCTGTTCTTATAAATGGAAGTCCATCTGACTTTTTTAGTTGTTCCAGGGGAATTAGGCAGGGTTGTCCCCTATCTCCCCTTCTATTTGTCTTGATTATGGATGGTTTTAGTAGATTGGTAAATAATGTTGTATTTAGAGGTCAAATTAAAGGTATTAAGATTACAAAGGACTGTGTGATCTCTCACATACTGTTTGTAGATGATGTCTTAATGGCTAGGGTTGACACTAAGGAGGAGTGGGCCTTGTACAAAGAAATTTTTCAGACTTTCTGCAGAGCTTCAGGTATGAAAGTTAGTTCAGGAAAATCTAACTTTTATCATTATTCAATAGATGATGATCAGCTCAGAGACATCCAGTCGATTCTTCCCTATAACTGCTGCTCCATTGATGAAGGTTTCAAATATCTTGGTTTTAATCTTAAGCCAAATAATTATCAAATCAAGGACTGGTTTTGGCTCCTGAGAAAATTTGAGACACGTATTGCTCAATGGTCTTACAGGCTCTTGTCGATTGGGGGTAAACTAATTCTTGTGAAGTCTGTTCTCTCCAGCATACCAGTGTATTGGTTTTCTTTACTTGAAGTACCGTCATTCTTCATCAAGAGCATTAAAAAGTACTTATTTAATTTTCTGTGGTCTGGGACTGTCTGTAATGAAAAGATTCCATTGGTTGCGGCTGACAGTCTTGCGAGACCATATCGATTTGGAGGATGGGGCATTAAAGATTTGGAGATCTTTAACATAGCTCTCAGATTAAAAAGTGCTTGGAGGGGAATTTTTGGAAAAACTCTTTGGTCCAGGATCATTCACAGCAAATATATAAAATCTGATATTTTCTGTTGGATTAGAAATCCAAAATTGGTTAGTTGGAATTTCTCTCCTTTGTGGAGGGGTTTTATGAAAATTTTCCACTGGATCAAAAACAATCTTATATGGCAGGTTGGCTCGAGACACTTGATTCGTGTTGGGATTGATCCTATCATAGGTTTTGATCAAGATTACAATCTCCCACCTATCATTCCTCAGTATCTGCAGATCATAGGGCTGAACACGCTGAATAAAATTCAACATCACAGTTTGGGGATTGAGAATAATGTGAAGTGGTTCTCGGCACAAGAGATTGGACTTTCCGGTTTTTTAGCTCGCAGATGGGATGATTACATTAAGAATCGAAATGTTGCTGGTGTCATTTTGAACAATGAAGCCGATAGACTGGTCTGGGGTGGAAATCCGGCAATTGGAATAGTGACGGCTCAAACTGCATACTCTAGGATTATTCAGGAAAAACTTATATTTCCACAGGATTGGTGGTATAAAAGAATTTGGCTCTGGAATATTCCTTTAAAATTGAAATGTTTCATCTGGTTACTGTTGCAGAATAAATTGAAGACTTGGGATAAAATGTGCAAAAGGGGTTGGATTGGTCCCAGTCTTTGTGTTCTCTATAAAAATGCAGCAGAAACAAAGCAACATATGTTTGTTCAGTGCACATTTACACAAAAAATATGGGAGGTGATTTCCATAAATCTTAAATTCACTCATTGCTAGGATGTTGGTAACTTTAATACTTGTCTTCTAAATTGGCACAGACATTGCAAGCAACATTTTTATATAGCTATTTGTATCTCGTGGGCTATTTGGTACTCCAGAAATAGTGCCATCTTCCAAAATTCAACACCTGATATAGTGCAGTGCAGCTTGACTGCATTAAAAATGTTTTCTTCATGTAAGATGGATATCCGGTATTTGAAGTCTGACAGAATTAGTATTTTCAAGCTCAAAGTGGAGCAGCCGGTTCTCTTCTTTGATGGTGCTTCACAATTTGGGATATGTGTAGTTGGGGGGGTCATTTATCTTAATGAAACTCATTATTTTACTATCAGACTCAATTGTGGCACTGGAACAAGCATGAAAGCATAATTATTGGCTCTTTGGTGTGTTCTTAAAGTGGCTAACATATTTGGATTGGTTAATATCAAGGTATATGGTGATTCTCGGGTCACCATAAAATGGGCGACAGGTGATTTCAAGCTCAATGTTATCCAGCTGAGACATTGGGCCAATAGAACACTTTTTGAAATATCAAAACATCAGAACATCAGGTTCGAACATATTTATCGAGAACACAATCAAGCTTTATTTGGTATGGAAGGACATCTGATCTGGGAGGAATGGTGCGATAACTCCATTTTGGATAGGGGATCTTTATATTTTCTTGACTGAACTATTGTTGGGTCTGTTTCTGGCTTTTTGCTTTAGAGTTTATCATATTTTGACTTTCTGTTTATGGGATGATATATTCTCCATCTATGTTTTGATGATAGCTCTGATGGTCATCTTGACAATATTTAGTAACTCTTGATACTTCTTGCAGCTCTGAACTTTCATGAAGAACAGTAAATGATTCAACTTTTATGAATCATGTATTTTCATTGTACTATTTGATTCTTAATGAATATCAATAGTAGTTTTTTTTTCGTTGGAAAAAAAAATATCTTTTTACCAAAATAAATGGCAATTGTTTGGCATGTGTAAAATATTTTCTTCCCCAATTCATTATATTAAAGACTACACTTTTATGTAAGTTTCGGCTACCTACAAAAATGTGTTAGCTTAATGTGTAACCCACAATCCTCCTCATTATCATCAATTACGTTTTGGGCACAGTTTTAAAGCTCTACTTCTATAAAAGCTTAATAGAAAGTCTATGCCACCGTCTATCTAACATTAAAATATATAAATTTCCATCCTAAGAATAAGGTTATGGATCTCTACCCTTTGTCTAATTCTTCATATATAAAGAGACAATATATATTTTAATTTCACTCTAACTCGAGATGGGTGGCTGCTACCTTCTATGGCTGCATTCTTGGTCAAACTAAGGACTAAAGATTAAATATTATGGTTGCATCAACTAAGAGTTGATCTGGAGAAGATTAAAAAGGCACATTAAACAAAACGCAAAGGTGAGGGAATAGGTTTTTATCTCAGAGATAAAAATATTGGAGTTACGCTCCTCTTCATCAACAATTTAGTCATGGATCCTTTTACAGAGATATAGTTTTCATTTTTGCATTCGGCTTTAATACATTAAATATCATACTTGCTGAAGGTCATACTATAAATAATCATGCATTACCTCATACTGATCTGGAAAAGTATAAATAAGCTTTCATCGGGCATGCCTATCAACATAAAATTTAATTGATAGGCTTGGTAATTCCATTTACCAAAATAGAGATACGAAATCTTGCATTATAACAAACAAGTCTAAACAATCGACAGATCCTAGGTTGTCACTTAAGATAGGGTAACTTAGAAATACCAAGGCAAATAAGTCATTAGCCTATACTAGAAACCATTTCTTAACTTCCCGTTGGATCTACGAGTTAAGCTCGCATCTATTAGTAGAGTGCGAGGTTGATGCATAGCATACCAATGTTATTGATCTAATTCAAACCTGTAACCCACACTAAAAGAAAAATGTATCTATAAACATACAGTACGGTCCTGGTTGAATTATGGAATAGAGACAGTAAGGGTATACGCACCACATACAAATCCGTTCAGATGTGTTTCATCTCTACATCTAATGTTTATTAGATCCATCAGTATAAGTATCACAACTTTGCACAATGATCCAAACATCATTGCTGAGTACCGATAATACCAAGAAACCCTATCTCAAGATTTAAATCAGAATAGGCACCATTAATCATTTAAGTAAAATACAAAACTTAGACAAACTATAGTTAGGCATATTATTCATAATTACACCCGAAATGGATGCTAATCCATCGTTAGCATACTAAGTGACAGATATCAAAGCTGATCAAATCTGGTAATCAGAAGTCTAAAACTAACTCTAACGAATTGAGAAAAACAGAAATCTTAATAACTAAATAACCTGGAAATTTGATATTGATGTGCAGTTCCTATCCCCCTATTTATCCCAACATATATATAATAACGACCATGAAAGACTTAGTCGCTTTTCGCAAATTTGAACCAACGTGTGCAACCAATGGGCAAAGAATTATTAACTTGGGTTAGGGCTTATGAGCCATTCTGTCCCTCTATACTATCACCACAGTATAAAATACAAACCAGAAATAACACAAGAATAATACCTCATACAACCAGTGAATGTAAGCAATTCCCAACAGGAAGCAGACCTACACAATGCCGATTTAGCAGTTCCCTAACCCACAAATTGCCGAGCTTCCGCCATTCCTTGCCAGTTTTTTTTTCTTTCCCCTTTCTTTCACCGTTTCGTCTCTTTAAACCGAAAGGTCTTACCTCAGCTCGAGGATAGATGGTGAGGGAAAGTAATCCAAGTGTTCCACAAAAGGAACAGAAACTAATAGATGGCGATGATCCGTCCATTACCAAGCGATAGTATCCTATTCATAAGTCGGTGGAAACCACCATAAGCCAAATGCAAACTCGACTAGTTCGGTCATGTATACGTGAAGGAGACAAACTTAATCGATTTGCCAACTGGGTGAGGCTTCCCTCCATCAAGGAAACAATCTCCCTTAATCTCTCATCTAGTTTTTCTCCACTACAACCACTACTCTTAACCTCTAACTCAAATGGTGAGGTAATTTTTTTAGGTGTGCTAGATTCGCTTATGTACGCATATATATATATATATTCATTTAAAATATTAAAGTCTATCATTTCCTCATAATTCCTATATATTAAAATCTATCCTTTCCTCTCATAATTCCTATATATATATATGCATGTCATATCTAAATATGTAGAGTAAATTGCAATAAACTCTTTGGAAGGATATTTCTTTTCATTTTAAACCTAACAAATTATTCCTTAAATAATAACAATATTCTATTATTTTATTGTTATAATTCTACCAATTATACTATTTTGACGGGCATGATAATGACCCCATTAAGAAACCGATCTTTATCAACTACAATACTTTTTTATAAGTGTGTTCTTATTCATAAAATATTTTTATTTATTGTCTTATATATATAATCTCATTAAATCATATTTCATCCAAGTGATGTTACTAATAGATCCTTTACAATTCTTTTGTATATACATAAAATATTATGTAGTTTTGGGAATAACTTTTACCAATGTAAAGTGTTGTATAACTAACTCCTTTCTCCATTTCTATGTAACTAATATATAATATTTATTTGTAAAATAGATTATAGGTGACTTTTAAGCACTAACTTATCTTTAAGAGATGAGTGTAGATCCTTATCTATATTTAAATTATGGGCATATTGAGTATATATATATATATATATATATATATATATATATATATATATATATAAGTTTTTAAGATATATTGGACCATTCATCTTAAAGTGGTGTCCTCTTTACACTAACTATGGTAGCATAATAGTTTTAAATATGACTATTAGTTTATTACCTACACCTTAGGTTATTTGGTGTTTGTCTTCATTTTACCACTTAAGAGTAATCCACAACTATGTTTATTTTTCAAGTCCACTGGTGGGGCCCTGGCCTTGAGCTCCTCACCAGGGCCGCTTATACAATTCATAATTACATTTACAAAAAATAATAACAATAGGGGTCGAATTTGAGGGATGTTACACACTTCTCCCCTTAAAGAAAACACTATCCTTGGTGTTCAACGGTTTGTCCTTTGCATCCATTCACCATCTTTCGCTTGCTTTGATCATCTTTACATTTTTGTGATTTCTGCAAGCTCTCTTTACTCATAACTTGCACATTGTACAACTCGTGCAAGATTTTTTTTTCAATATTCTTCAGTATAACATAAGTATTAAAATTTCAAAACACTAAATGTTCATCATTCTTCCTCATCCTTGAGGGGAATAGTTGCTTATTCTATCATTCATAACATTCAGACATAAATACATCTCATAGTCTAGTTACAAGACATTCATTATCATTTTCTCATATCATAAAACAATTCTTTCAACAGAACTTTATTTGATCATCAAACTCTTTGTACTTCAGCAATCATGGAGACTTGCGTACAAAATACTCTTTTGTATTTCAATAATCATGGAGATTTGCATACAAAAAAAAAACATGAGTCCTTTGCCAAAACTTGGCAGGAGTACTATCTCAGTAAGAACATGTCAGTCTTACTCTGTAACTTAGTAGGGATTCATATGTCTATTTCAACAGGTACATGACAATCGTACAATACAACTAAAACATAGCTTTCCCTTTGCTGAAACATTTTATGTTGGAAGAAAACAATATCTTAACTTTTATTGTAAAGTTTTATATTTGGACAAGTGTCCAAGGATGACTGTAATTTGCACAATATTTTATTATTAAATAAATTAAATAGGAGACAAACACCCAAGGAGGCCTGTTTACTGAACCATTAGGTAGAAGTCTCTGTGTAGAAGCAAGGCACTCAGGTTGTATAACCAACAATCAATAGAGACTTGCCATAGATCTAAATCTCTACACTCAGCAGTAAACAAGGCAGACGTACACCATGATAAAAAACATAGACTTCCCCTCATCGAATCTCTTGTGTGCATACAACATAACCGCAAGGTAAGTTTTCTTGTCAAGAAAAGTAATGAACCTTAGTCCAAAATTCGATGGCTTTATAAAGATGCCTAGGTCTTTAGTGGTCAGTTTTCAATAAATGAGCCTCAAGCTCCAGTCCCATCTTTCAGGGCACTATGACCACAATTCAAGGGAGTTGTCCCATACCAACAGCTAGTTACTTGCCTCATGATGCTGCCACATGTCCATTGCCTTCTACCCCAAATTCCATTCCACCTAGTGGGTCAGTAAACACTCTTTCAACAGTATACAAAATCATAAACAGATCAGAAATTCAAACTTTTTCTTCTGCATTATCAATATTTAACTAAAGGGTTCTAACTCAACAAGTACATAATTAAATGATAATTACTTAAGAGATGAAATAACAAGTATTGTTAAGTAATAAAGTGATGATTCTCCATAAGAAAAAATATTAAAAACACTTCATCATTGCATCACATGAATTCATACATGTCCTTTAAACCTATCATATAACCTAGTACATTACATCCTTTCTAGCTATCAATATTTAGGATAATTTTTTTTTTTACTTTAGGTTATATTCTATATGAACTCCATTTTATTGGGTCTATGAAAATAATGAAAGAATGACAACATACTTTTTTTTAAAAATAAACATACTATCACAATCCTAAGTACAAAGATGTACCTTTTAACTTTGATATTTTGAGAATCGACTTTTACTTTGAGGAATTTAAAAACAAATGTTTTACCATGTCATATTCTATCCTACCTACAGAGGAAGTATTTTCTGAAATAGCATCTATCGTAACAACTATGCCTAGAAATTGAAGTGTTCAAGTGATCTTGACTAAATGTTTTACCATGTCATATTCTATCCTACCTGTAGAGGAAGTATTTTCTGAAATAGCATCTATCGTAACAACTATGCCTAGAAATTGAAGGTGTTCAAGTGACTTTGACTAATCTACAAAATGTTCATAGGAAATGTAAATAAAATTTGGACAACTAAATGCGAAATTAAATGAATTTTTTTTTTTTAAATAAGTGGTATGTTCACAACATTTTGCACAACTACATAAATCATTTCAACAAGTTACCACTTTTCATCATAATACCATACGAAAATATAAGTATTCGTATATAGAAAAACTCATAAGACAAGAAAAACATACCTGATTCAAAATTTTGTAAGACATATATTAACGAAAGTACTTACCTTTCTGCTTTCGGAGAAAATTGAAGTGGTACTTTGAGTAATATTACCCCCTCATCCATTCTAGTCCATGCATTCAAAAATGAAATAAAAACAACTTGGTTAATTGACTCGATACTTATTGATTTCATGTTAAGCCCATCAAGCCCGAGTGTTTTAACCTAGTGCTTTGATACCATATGTCACATCCCCAAAATTTGTAAAATTTAAAATTCTTCTAAGTGGTCAAATCACCCATACATGTTATGTGGATGTGTAATGTTTCAGTATTTAAATCTACTTAAAAGGTGATCACTAAACATCTCATAAAATATCATTAATGATCTAATTGTCTGAACGATAAGAAAATATCGTAACACTTAAATATAGATTCATCAATATTTACATGTTGTATTTAGCTGCATCGCAACCTCTTTCATTTTTTATTTTTTTCGTATGAGTAAGAGAACAATTTCCTACTAAACTGAGAACAACGCAATTCAATAAGTTATTTGTTTCATACAACATTTTGGCTGTAAACATGTGCAAACCTAAAGTTAATATGATGCATGGCTAATAGAAATTCCAACCATTTCCATATTTAGATGTGTCTACAAAATTGTCATCAATTCTAAATCCATTCAACAGATAAAGACGCATAAGAAAAACACACCAGAAATAACAAGGAAATATCAATTGTAAACACATATGCTTATGTGAGGAAAAAGGTGATCAAGTTAAAATAAATGAAAACACAAATACACATAATTCAAAGTAGACCAAACTGAATAATAATAAGGCACAATGAGAATACACAAGATGGAATAACATCATAAGGAGAGACTATTTTTCACGTGGTTCACCCACTCTTTGGGCTACATTCACAAAGGGTTGTTTTGTATTATTAAAAATAAAAGGAAGAGGTTACACCAACAACAAAGTTGTTGACAACCATTTTCCTAACTTTCTCTAGCTTCTTTCAAAGAGAGCTCTATCAATGCTCATTCTACAACAAGATGTTGCACTTCCCTTACTCAAGCTACTCTCAGGGAGTGCAATTTACAAACAAAAGGAAATGTAGTTCTACCTTAAAGGTTAAGTGGAAAATTATAAAGAACACGTTATACTAAAGTAGAACTACAAAAATTGTTTAACTTTTCCTAAAGCTCCCTAGATGAGTAACCCCAAAACTTTATCATAAAGATTTACACCTTAACTTGGGTCAAATGTTAGAGTATGGAAATCACTAAGCCATTTATACTGTGGCCATGAAAATAAGGCCAAAAATAAACTATAGCTACTTTATACATTAAATGTAAATCATTTATAATGTAATCCTAACCTTCTTATAAAGGAAATTTCTTGAATAATAATTTAATAAACTTCGTACTAAAATATATATATAATCATTATAAGTAAGTATTTTCACCAAAAACACTTAACCCTTTATTTATCTTATCATTATATATCTATATAAAGTCTTTATATAGTAAAAGAACAAAGATAGAATCGAAACATGATCTTTTATATGGATTCAAGAAGGTAGAGATCCATGCTATACTTACGTATACATACATATATCAATTATAGAAGAACTAATGAGACTAAAATTTTTATAATATATAAACATCCTACAATGTCTTATATAACTAACTAGTCATCCCATTATGTCTTATATAACCCAGATAACTTTATTACATCTAATAACGATATTTGTATCATTAATAATCATAATATTTATATTAAATTATAAAATATAAATACTTCATTAAGTGAGGATCAAAGACAATGTCCTTTATTAAACTTTAATCATAGCAAGGGGGATCGAAGATATTGAATATGTACACATAATATCTTTTTACCAAAATAAATGGGGGTTGTGTGGCATGTGTAAAATATTTTCTTCCCCAATTCATTATATTAAAGGCTTCCCTTTTATGTAAATTTCGGCTACCTACAAAAATGTGTTAGCTTAATGTGTAACCGACAATCCTCCTGATTATCATCAATTACGTTTTGGGCAGAGTTTTAAAGCTCTACTTCTATAAAAGCTTAATAGAAAATCTATGCCACCGTCTATCTAACATTAAAATATATAAATTTCCATCCTAAGAATAAGGTTATGGATCGCTACCCTTTGTCTAACTCTTCATATATAAAAGTGACAATATATATTTTAATTTAACTCTAACTCGAGATGGGTGGCTGTGACCTTCTATGGATGCATTCTTGGTCAAACTAAGGACTAAAGATCAAATATTATGGTTGCATCAACTTAGGGTTGATATGGAGAAGATTAAAAAGGAACATTAAACAAAATGCAAAGGTGAGGGAAGAGATAAAAATATTGGAGTTATGCTCCTCTTCATCAACAATTTAGCCATGGATCTTTTTACATAGATATAGTTGTCATTTTTGCGTTTAACTTTAACACATTAAATATCATACTTGCTGAAGGTCATACTATGAATAATAATGCATTACCTCATATTGATCTAGAAAAGTATAACTAAGTTTTCATCGGGCACGCCTATCACCATAAAATTTAATTGATAGTTCAGGAAATTCCATTTACCAAAATAGAGACACGAAATCTTGCATTATAACAAACAAATGTAAACAATCGATAGATCCTAGGTTGTCACTTAAGCTAGGGTAACTTAGAAATACCAAAGCGAATAAGTCATTGGCCTATACTGGAAACCATTTCTTAACTTCTCGTTGGATTTACGAGTTAAGCTCGCATCTATCAGTACAGTGCGAGGTTGATGCATAGCATACCAATGTTATTGATCTAATTCAACCCTGTAACCCACACTAAAAGAAAAACGTATCTATAAACACACAGTATGGTTGTGTTTGAATTATGGAATAGAGACAGTAAGGGTATATGCACCACATACAAATCCATTCTGATGTGTTTCATCTCTGCATCTAATGTTTATTAGATCTGCCAGTATAAGTATCACGACTTTGCACAATGATCCAAACATCATTGCTGAGTACCGATAATACCAAGAACCCCTATCTCAAGATTTAAATCAGAATAGGCACCGTTAATCATTTAAGTAAAATACAACACTTAGGCAAACTATAGTTGGGCATACTATTCATAACTACACCCGAAATGGATGCTAATCCATCGTTAGCATACTAAGTGACAGAGATCAAAGCTGATCAAATCCGGTAATCAGAAGTCTAAAACTAACTCTAACGAATTGAGAAAAACAGAAATCTTAAATAACTAAATAACCTGGAAATCAGATATTGATGTGCAGTTCCTATCCCCTATTTATCATGACATATATATATATATATATATATATAAAATAACGACCATGAAAGACTTAGTCCCTTTTCGCAAATCTGAACCAATGTGTGCGACCAATGGGCAAAGAATTATTAACTTCGGTTAGGGCTTACGATCCATTCTATCCCTCTATACTATCACCACAGCATAAAATACAAACTTGAAATAACACAGGAATAATACCTCATACAACTAGTGAATGTAAGCAATCCCCAACAGGCAGCAGACCTACACAATGACGATTTAGCATTTTCCTAACCCACAAATTGCTGAGCTTCCGCCATTCCTTGCCAGGTTTTTTTTCTTCCTCCTTTGTTTCACCATTTCGTCTCTTTAAACCGAAAGGTCTTACCTTAGCTTGAGGACAGATGGTGAGGGAAAGTAATCCAAGTGCTCCACGAAAGGAACAGAAACTAACAGATGACGATGATCCGTCCTTTACCAAGTGACAGTATCCTATTCATAAGTCGGTGGAAACCACCGTAAGCCAAATGGCAACTCGACTAGTTTGGTCATGTATATGTGAAGGAGACAAAAACTTAATCGATTTTCCAACTGTGTGAGGCTTCCCTCCATCAAGACGACAATCTCCCTTAATCTCTCATCTAGTTTTTCTCCACTACAACCACTACTCTTAACCTCTAACTCAAATGGTGACGTAATTGTTTTAGGTGTGCTAGATTCACTTCTGTACGCGCATATATATATATATATATATATATATATATATATATATATTCATTTAAAATCTTAAAATCTATTCTTTCCTCATAATTCCTATATATATATTAAAATCTATCCTTTCCTCATAACTCATATATATATATGCATGTCATATCTAAATATGTATAGTAAATTTCCATAAACTCTTTGGAAGGATATTTCTTTTCACTTTAAACTTAACAAATTATTCCTTAAATAATAACAATATTCTATTATTTTATTGTTATAATTCTACCAATTATAGTATTTTGACATGCATGATAATGACCAATTAAGAAGCCGATCATTATCAAGTACAATATTTTTTTATAAGTATCTTATGATTCATATAATATTTCTAATTATTGTCTTATATATAATCTCATTAAATCATATTTCATCCAATTGATGTTACTAAGAGATCCTTTACAATTCTTTTGTATATACATAAAACATTATGTAGTTTTGGGAATAACTTTTACCAACGTAAAGTGTTGTATAACAAACTCCTTTCTCCATTTCTATGTAACTAATATATAACATTTATTTTTAAAATAGATTATAGGTAACTTTTAAGCACTAAATTATCTTCAAGAGATGAGTGTACATCTTTATATATATTTAAATTATGGGCATATATATATATATATTATAGAGATAAATACAAGTTTTTAAGATATATTGGACCATTCATCTTAAAGTGGTGTCCTCTTTACACTAACTATGGTAATCATAATAGTTTTAAATATGCCTATTAGTATATTACCTACACCTTAGGTTATTTGGTGTTTGCCTTCATTGTACCACTTAAGAGTAATCCACAACTATGTTTTTTTTCCAAGTCCACTGGTGGGGCCTTGGCCTTGAGCTCCTCACCAGGGCCGCTTATACAATTCATAATTACATTTACAAAAATAATAACAATAGGGATCGAATTTGAAGGATGTTACATGGCGTGAGGCTGAAGTCCGGGGTGTCTATGTTCTGCTTTGACTAGTTGACACTCCATGCATCTGGCGACAAAGTTTACTATGTCCTTCTTCATGCCATGCTAGAAAAATAATGGATAAAGATTGTCATGTCCCCTCCCATGGACCCAATTCAAGGAAGGGAACATGATACCAATCTGTGGGTATCTCACATAAACTCGTCCCATTCATTAGATTCATACAAACAAAACAAAAGTGTGCAGATGCAAATCAAGCAAATATGCACAGCGGAATAAAACATCATCCACACACAATTCATGCTCATCCAGCATCTCAAAATAATCATCAAATCAAACATTACAAAATTAAATACACATAAGAATATACTCATCTTCATTGTGCAATTGTCCCAAGCAACTAGCTATGTCGCTGCAATGTTCCACCCAACCATAGGTCTCTGGCCAGCCTGTATTATTTGAGCACTCAGAGACCACCCCTGAGCTGGTCATGATTTCTACAAGGAAAAAGGGGCATCAAGCTCATACACAGCCAAGTAATCATTCCTCTAAGCCAAGCCAGTCCACGGCTGGGTTTATCACGCTAAATCTAAACCCTCTTCATTTATGGATGCTTGCACTCAAGCTCAAGCCAAAGCAATGGATATCATAACCCATACCCCAACATACACTACTTACACACAACAAAACACCATCATTGGGCATGGATACACATTTTAACAATGGGATTTTTACAACCAGATGGCCATGGGTTTTCCCCAAATAGTTTCCATCCAAAAACAGATTGTGGGATGGGGAAAAACACTCACAGGGAGGAAAATGATTTCTCCTCAACTATCTAAGCATTCAATTGCCAAAACGGTCTCTATGGAACCCCCAATTCAATTCCCCTTCTTCCCCACTAGTATATAACACAAAAATGCCCTTCTCCCAGCTGAGAATGAAGGAAAACACATAATTTTGATGGAGAAAAATGCCCAGCAATCTCCCAACTCGTGAGAGAGCCAAACTGGTTGATGGATAATGGCTTGGGGAGCAATTCATGGCTCTTTTCTTGCCTAAGAAACAAAACACATTTTTCCATGAAGAGTGGCTTTCCCATACTTGAATTTGGATAGCCATACCTCTCCATTCCCAAGGCATTAACTACCTCAAGCAACTCTTGGGAGAAATGAATGATTGGGTACAAAATTCAACATGTGTAGTTGAGGGTTTGATGGGTTATCTCATTGACACCTGGCTTGACTTGATTGGATCAAGGGTTTGAATGTTTTCTCTCCCAATTCCTTGTAAAATCATCCCCCCATCTCTTATTGCATTGCATAGCTAGTTGTGGGTATTTTATTAAAATGCATATTTACAATTCCATTGTGCATGGCTAACACGTAAACCATATGCATCAATAAATCGATGGCGGGGCCTTAGCCTTGAGCTCCTCACCATGATTTTATAACAATATTACATCATTTACATTTTAATGCAATGGGATCAAAATCGGGGCATGCTACTTTGTTCAGGGTTCCCTTCACGTAGGAAATGTCGAAGTCATTCTCGCTCAATTGTTCGGACCATCTCCTCTATCTAGCAATCAAATCACTCTAGGTTAAGATATACTGCAATCCATGTTGATATGTATTAAGTTCAAACTTTCTTCCTATCAAATAATGTCTCCATAAGAGTAATGCATGCATCACTGCAGTCAGTTCCATCTCGTGGGTCGCATAGTTTTCCTCATGTGGCTTGAGTCTTCAGGATGAGTAGGAAATTGATCTAACTCCTTGCATTAATACACATCTGAATCCATCCTTCGATGGATCAGTGCATACTAGGAAATCATGCTCCATGTCTGGCACTTTCAAGATTGGTTCCATCGTTAGCAATTCTTTCAACTTCTCAAATGCTTTGGCGCATCTATCTGTCCATATAAAAGGCCAATCCTTTTTCTGTAGCTCCATCATTGGTCCTGCAATCCTCGAGAACCCTTCCACAAATCTTCTGTAATATCCTGCAAGTCCCATGAAACTGCTCACTTCATGCACATTTGTCAGCACTGGCCATTCCCAAATAGCCTCAATCTTGGCGGGGTCTATGGCTATACTGTCACCAGAAATGATATTTCCCAAGCAGTTGATTTCCTTCTGAAAGGAGGAAGACTTTGACAACTTCCCATAAAGTTGGTTCTCTCGAAGACATTGTAATACCAATATGATGTGTTCTTCATGTTACTTCGGTGTCCTTGAGTAGTCAAGGATATCATCGAGGAATTCCTGTACGAACTTGTCCAGGTACTGGCGAAATACACCGTTCATCAAATTCATGAATACACTAGGTGCATTGTTTAGCCCAAAAGGTGCCACTACAAACTCGTAGTGTCCAAACTGCGTCTTAAATGCAGTTTTCGGAATATCAGCTTTCATGATTCATAACTAGTGATAGCCAGATCATAAATCAATATTTGAAAAGATTGTGGCACCCTTCATCTGATCGAACAGATCATCAATCCTAGTCAAGGGATACTGATTCGTCACAGTAGCATTGTTCAACTGGAGGTAGTCGATGCAGAGTCTCCATGAACCATCTTTCTTTTTGACAAATAGCACTGGCGCTACGCATGGGGAAATGCTCAGTCTGATCAATCCCATATCCAAGAGCTCTTGTAGTTTCATTTGCAGTTCCTTCAGTTCCGACATGGACATTCTGTATGGAGCTCTTGCGATTGGTAAAGTTTCCGACTTGTGTTTTATGGTGAGGTCTAGTTCTCTTTGAAGTGGTAATCTGGGTAAGGATTCGGGAAATACATCCATGTATTCTACAAATAAGGAATGATCAGCGATGTCAGTTTTGTCCTTGTCCTTGTTCATTGCTATCACAGCATAGAGTTGACATCCCTTCCTCAGGCTTCTCTTTGGCTGCAAAGAGGAAATCATCCACAACAATACTTTATTCTTCATCCCCACAAGAACCTTCTTATGACCTTCATCGTCATAAAACTTCATCTCCTTGCTTCGACAATGCAATATGGTGGCATGGGATTCCAACCAATCCATGCCCACGATTAAGTCGGAAGCCCCCAAGGAGGTCGCATAGAAATAATTTCTAGTGAGACATACTCCTAAGTCTACTTCATAGTCTTCTAGTTTCAATACCACACTCTGGGTATTCCTAGATGCCATCTCGACTAAGTCAAAATCATCTTGAGCACATGCCATCATCATACTTCTTTTTAATGAAAAATGAGAAATAAATATTTCAGTAGCACTAGGGTCTATAAGTAAGGAAAATTTCATATCGTTAATCATGCCATTTGTTTCTAGTACCATAGACTGATGTTCTACTTGACAGTTGTTAACTGCCACATGGCTGTGATGCGCTCATCCCAGATCTGCTATAGCAGTCTGGCGTGGTCTCTCTCCCTGTCTTGGTCCTGACTGTTGCTGAGGGAAATCACTCTGGTAGTGTGGCCTACACAACCCCAACACCTTTCCTTGGGTCCCTTCTTGATTCTTCCTGTCGGTATGTTATTGGTGCGCGGTCCCAACTGTGTCGGTTTCTCAAATGATCTCGTGTTGTCTCTCTTGGGAGGTGGTTTGTACGCCATTTTGTTGTCCGTAATAGGCTTCCCATGCACAAGCCCTTTGAAATTACTTCATTGTCCATAGTTTACTCTCATTGGATCAAGAGGTGGTCCTACCCTAATCTGACTGGGAAAGTTCTACTTGGATGAGCCTCCACTCATCAGTTCCTCTTCAGCAATTAATGCCCTCTGTATTGCATCATGAAAGGTTGGCGAAGTGAGAATGCGAACCTTGTTTCGGATGTTTCCATTCAGCTCATACACATACTTGTTCTCTTTCAGTTTTTCCATCACGATGTGGGGCACATACCTCAAGAGTTCCATAAACCTAATTTTGTACTCCTGCACCATCCTACCTCCCTATAGGAGAACATTGAATTCATTGAGCTGCCTCTCAATAAACTCTTCTGACATATAGTGTTTATGGAATTGTTCTTCAAACAAATCCCAAGACACTTCGTTGACCTCAACCCCCAACTTTGGTTTCAAGGTTTTCCACCAAAGTAGTGCTTCCCCTTTCAGCTGCAAGATAGCAATCTGTACTTTTAGGTTTGAGGTGTAATCCCTCAAAGCAAACCACATTGCCATATTCTCTAACCATGCTTCTGCCGACTCCCTCAGTGGAACCCCAAAACTCTAGAAATCTTACTTTTTCCAATTCTATATGTAGGTTAGCTAGTGGTGGATTCTACGGTTCATTCACAGGAACTACAGGTCATTCTTCCTCGTGGTCCAGTCGGTGCATCAGTGCTTCCGACATCCTCTGTAATTTTCTCATCATATTCATGACTTCGTCAGTAGGTATATTAACAATCTCTTCAACTCTAGGTGGCATGGCGACAGGAGAGGTTGGTGGACGTGTCTCCCATCCTCTCCCTCTCCCTGTCTTGCCCTAATGGGTTCTTCGATCCATGGAAGAGTCTTTATGTGATACAAAATAAAATCTATTAATTAAAAAATAAATATTGAGTTCTTACGGAAACCGGTCCTATATGTTCCAATACCTCGAAGGGTCCCACGAACCTAGGAGATAGTTTCGTCCCTTTCCCAAACTTGATAGTACTCTTTTGCGGTCTCACTCGCAAAAATACTCGATCTCCAACCTTATAGTCTCTATCGAGTCTATGCGCATCAACATAAATCTTCTGTCGATCACGTGGTTCTTTTAGTCGAGCATGGATATCTTCCATATGTTCCTCCATCTCCTGAATCACTTCGGGCCCAAGCAGGGTCCAATCCTCTAGTCTGTCCCAACTCAAGGGGGTTTGACATGGTCGGCCATATAAAAACTTGAATGGTTCCATCTGTATAGAACTCTGATAGCTGTTGTTATAGGAAAACTCTACTAGAGGTAAAAACTCCTCCTAATGGGTTTCCTAATCCATCACATATGATCCTCAGCATGTCCTCCAGTATCTTGTTTACCCTCTCACTCTGCCCATCAGTTTCCGAGTGGTAAGCTGTGCTAAAGTTGAGTTGCGTCCCCATAGCTTCTTGGAAGCTCGTCCAAAATCTACCTGTGAATAGTGATCTCCAATTAGATATTATCTTCTTCGGTACCCCATGCAATCGTACTATCTTGTCCATTAATACTCTAGCAATCTCTGGGGCCTAGTAAGTATTCTTGATGGGCATGAAATGTGCACTCTTTGTGAGAGTGTCTACTACCACAAAAATGGTATCATGCCTCTTGTGGGTCAAAGGTAATCCCACAATAAATTCCATGGACATGATCTCCCACTTCAACTGAGGAATGGCATGAGGTAGAAGTAGTCCCGCGGGGTGTCTATGTTCTGCTTTGACTAGCTGACACTCCATGCATCTCGAAATAAATTTTACTACATCCTTCTTCATGCCATGCCAGAAAAATAATGGATAAAGATCTGCGTACATATTTTTCACTCTCGGATGTGCTCTATATACAGCTCGGTGAGTTTCTTCCAGGATCAATTCTTTAAGCTCACTCTTCTTTGGCACATAAATATGGTTATTGTATCTTAACAACCCGTCATCTTCCAATGAATACCCCTTATACTTGGGTACTTCCATCTATTCCTGCTCTAGCTCAGCCTTTACTTCATTTTACCAGTTGTCCTCCTATTGAACCCCAAACACCTTTTCTCTCAATTTGGTCTGCATTGGGATCACTGAGAAGATGTGGGGTCTACGACTGAGCACATCTACTACTTTGTTCAGGGTTCTCTTCACATAGGAAATGTCGAAGTCATACTCGCTTAGTTTTTCGAACCATATCCTCTGTCTAGCATTCAGATCACTCTAGGTGAAGATATACTACAATCCATGGTGATCTGTCTTAAGTTCAAACTTTCTTCCTTCCAAATAATGTCTCCATAAGCGTAATGCATGCATCATTGCAGTCAGTTCCATGTCGTTTGTCGCATACTTTTCTTCATGTGGCCTGAGTCTTCAGGATGAGTAGGAAATTGCTCTACATCCATGCATTAATACACATTCAAATCCATCCTTCGATGCATCAGTGCATACCAGGAAATCTTGCTCCATGTCTAGCACTTTCAAGATCGGTGCCATTGTTAACAATTCTTTCAACTTCTCAAATGCATTGGCGCATCTATCTATCCATATAAATAGGAGATCCTTTTTTTGTAGCTCCGTGATTGGTTCCGCAATCCTCGAGAACCCTTCCACAAATCTTTTGTAATATCCTGCAAGTCCCATGAAACTCTCCACTTCATGTACATTCGTCGGCACTGGCCATTTCCAAATAGCCTCAATCTTGGTAGGGTCCATGGCTATACCGTTACCAGAAATGATATGTCCCAAGTAGTGGATTTCCTTTTGAAATAAGGAACACTTTGACAACTTCCCGTAAAGTTGGTTCTCTTGAAGACATTGCAATACCAATATGATGTGTTCTTCATGTTACTGCGGTGTCCTTGAGTAGATAAGTATATCATCAAGGAATTCCTGTATGAACTTGTCTAGGTACTAGCGGAATACATCGTTCATCAAATTCATGAATACACTAGGTGCATTGGTTAGCCTAAAAGGAGGCACTACAAACTCATAGTGTCCAAATCACGTCTTAAATGCAGTTTTCATAATATCAACTTCCACGATTCATAACTGGTGATAGCCTGATCGTAAATCAGTATTTGAAAATATTGTGGCACCCTTCATCTAATCGAACAGATCATCAATCATAGGCAAGGGATACTGATTCCTCACAGTAGCCTTGTTCAACTATCGGTAGTCGATGT
Source organism: Larix kaempferi (assembly GCA_027924585.1). Lineage (NCBI taxonomy): Eukaryota > Viridiplantae > Streptophyta > Pinopsida > Pinales > Pinaceae > Larix > Larix kaempferi. The sequence goes on along the minus strand of BSBM01001051.1, from coordinate 12,337,937 downwards.
AGAGTCTTCATAAACCATATTTCTTTTTGAAAAATAGCACTGGCGCTCCCCATGGGGAAACGCTCGGTCTGATCAATCCCACATACAAGATCTCTTGCAGTTGCATTTGCAGTTCCTTCAGTTCCCGCATGGACATTCTATATGGAGCTCTTGCGATTGGTTCAATTTTTGTCTTTAGTTTGATGGTGAAGTCTAGTTCTCTCTGAGGTGGTAATCCATGTAAGGCTTTGGGAAATACATCCATGTATTCCGCAAAGAAGCAATGATCAGTGATGTCCATTTTGTCCTTGTCCTTGTTCATTGCTATCACAACATAGAGCTGACATCCCTTCCCGGGATTCACTTTAGCTACAAAGCGGAAATCATCCGCAACAATTTTCTTCATCCCCACGAGAACCTTCTTCTGACCTTCATCGTCATAAAAATTCAGATCCTTGCTTCGATAGTCCAATATGGCGGCATGGGATTCCAACCAATCCATGCCCAGGATTAAGTCATAATCCCCCAGGGAGGTCGCATAGAAAGAATTTCTAGTGCGACATACTCCTAAGTCTACTTCACAGTCTTCTAGTTTCAATCCCACACTCTGGGTATTCCCGGATGCCATCTCAACTAAGTCGAAATCATCTTGAGCACATGCCATCATCATACTTATTTCTAATGCAGAATGATAAATAAATATTTTAGAAGCACTAGGGTCTACAAGTGAGTAAAATTTCATACCGTTAATCGTGCTAGTTATTTCTAGTACCGTAGACTGATGTTCTGCTTGTCAGTTGTTAACCGCCGCATGGATGCGACGTGCTCATCCCATATCTACTGCAGTAATATGGGGTCGTCTCTCTCCTTGTCTTGGTCCTGACTATTGCTGAGGTAAATCACTCTGGTAGTGCAGGCCTCCGCAACCCCAACACCCTTCCTTGGGTCCCTTCTTGGTTCTTCCTGTCGGTATGTTATTGTTGCACGGTCCGAACTGTGTCGGTTTCCTGAATGATCTCGTGTTGTCTCTCCTGGGAGGTGGTTTGTACGACATTTTGTTATCCCTAATAGGCTTCCCATGAATAGGCCCTCTGAAATTACTTCGATGTCCATAGTTTACCCTCATTGGATCAAGAGGTGGTCCTACCCTAATCCGACTAGGAAAGTTCTCCTTAGATGATCCTCCGCTCATCAGTTCCTCTTCGACAATTAATGCCTTTTGTACTACATCATGCAAGGTCATCGGAGTGAGAATGCGAACCTTGTTTCAGATGTTTCCATTCATCCCATACACCTACTTGTTCTCCTTCAGTTTTTTCGTCGCGATGTGGGGCGCATACCTCAGGAGTTCCATAAACCTGATTTCGTACTCCTGCACCGTCCTACCTCCCTGTCAGAGAGCATTGAGTTCATTGAGCTATCTCTCAACAAAATCTTCTGACATATAGTATTTGTGGAATTGTTCTTCAAACAACTCCCAAGACACTTCATTGACCTCAACCCCCAACTGTGGTTTCAATCCGGTCTTCCACCAAAGTAGTGCTTCCCCATTCAGCTGTAGGATAGCCATCTATACTTTTAGGTTTGAGGTGTAATTTCTCAAAGCAAACCACATTTCCATATTCTCTAACCATGCTTCTTCCGCGGCTCCCTCAGTGGAACCCAAAAACTCTGGAAATCTCACTTTTCCAATTCTCTATGCAGGTTAGTTGGCGGTGGATTATGCGGTTCATTCGTAGGAACTAGAGGTCGGTCTTCCCTGCGGTCAATTTGGTGCATCAGTACTTTCGACATCCTCTAGCATTTTCTCATCATATTCATGACTTCATCGGCAGGTATATTAACAGTCTCTTTGGCTCTAGGTGGTGTGGGGATAGGAGGGGTTGGCGGATGTGTTGCCTATCCTCTCCATCTCCCTGTCCTACCCTCATGGGTTCTTCGATCCATGACAGAGACTGTATGTCATACAAAATAAAATCTATTAATTAAAAGATAAATATTGAGTTCTTGCAGAAACTCCTTAGTCCTATCTAAGTTCGACGACGCTCTGATACCAAATATAGGGTCTCTTTAGGTAAGTAGTAATTTTTTATTTTATTTTTGTAGAAGAAACTCTTGAATTATTCCAGAAAGGTCCTTTAGATTATTTGACATAAGTAACATTTAGGATTATCATTGTCTAACTAGTAACCCTACTTTCTCGTAGAGAGATATATTAATTTGTGTAAGGTTTCTACTAGATATTTGCAAGCATTAAAGAATAACTACATCTGTATTACTTTTAAAGAATAGCTACATCTGTATTACTTTTGACTACATATTAACTCTACTTCCTAGAAAAAGTTATGTTACACAAATTTATCAAATATATATAAGATGCATATTGCTTATAATTCCAAGGATTTCCAAATAAGTAATCATTCACTTTACCATCCACTTATCCCAACTATAGATCTACACACCATGACAATGGATATATATATAAATCTCTCAACTTTATAAATTATACAAATTATTCATAATTAAAAAAAGACTTTCAGATAAATAACCAATCTCTTACCATTTGCTTATCGTAAACTAATGATCAACAATTAATGACAATGGGACATGTATATAAATTCCTCAACTTATATAAATGCAAATTATTCATAAATAAAAGGACTTTTAAATAAACAACTAATCACTTACTATTCCACAAACAATTAATGACAATGGGACACATATATAAATTCTTTGCCTTATATATATGCAAATGGATTCATAAATAAAAAGGATTTTAAATAAATAACTAATCACTTACTATTCATTAAGCAACTCAAGCGCAGTTTAGCATTTTACATTTCTAATACATTAATAATCGAATTGCGTATATTCTTAAGTTAGTCAAATTTTCATATTCCATTAAACAAAATAATTAGGAGATGAACTATTCTCGTCGTAACCCTCATGGTAGTAAGACAGGTGGCAGAAGTAAGGTCTAACTACTTGCAGGGTTTTAGCGTGGGCATTTGGCAGCACTAGGTGACTTTCATGGCAGTTACAGGAGTCTTCCACACAAGGTTGGAGTAAAGCTTCGACTTAACTCCTGTTTTGGCATTAGTCAATTGACAGAGTATGAGTATATCCCAAGGATCGTGGAGGAAATGGAAGTGTATTAAGAGCATTGGTTAGCTGATAGAAAAAGCTCGGTTCGACTTCTTGAATCGGCATGGGCGTTATAACTTTTAAGAGATCAGATCTTGAAGCAAAAGAGAATACGAAATAATAGACAGTTAATATTAGTTTATAACTCTGATTTCGAAATAGCATGACAACAGAGTAATGGAGGGAATGGATAGTTATAACTCAGATCTACTCGTTTGCAATCAAGGTTTTATAAAAACTCGCGAAGCCGGTCTTTTAAAAACTGAAACAAAATCGCTCACGCAAAAATGGAATGCTCTTCAAAACCCAACTAAAGCTTTAAGTTTACAAAGGTCGAGATGGTTGTTATTCAGACCGAATTGAAGGTTAAAGACTACATGCCACGTAGTGAGTGACATATAATATAAATTTTAGCTGCAAAAACGTAAGTGAATAGATTCTCCAGGGATTTACACCAAATGCAACCCTACCCAGATAAACTTCTGCCATAGATCTTCTGCGCTAAAATCCAGCTATTGATCTTCTGCTGTACCAGTACAACGCGGTAATTAATGGCTCTATCTCCGATATTGTTGAAGGTACTTCTGTCTGAGGCGCGGGTAATGATAAAAATCAATCAAGGATTTATCGTTTTACATAACAGAGACTTTAGTTCTGGGGATTAAACCTTTCAAAGAAGAGATAAAATCAAACTGGAGTTTACTGTTCACATAACTTAAATTTTAATTGTGGGGATTAAAACTTTCAAAGCAGAGATAAAATCAAACTGGAGTTTTTTTTTTTCACAGAAAAATATAACTTACTATTAATATACGAAATAGTAAATAGTGCCAGCTGTCAGAAAAAAACATACATCTCACATCTGCCCTGTAGTGCATATGAGTCATGCCAATCAATTTGGCCACAGTGCCAACGACAACATCCATGAAACCCATAAAATGTGCCATATGTCCCCATATAAACCATGAACCCCTCCCGGAGAAGAAACAGGTTCATCAACCCAAGATACCAACAAAGAGTCCATCCAAATATCAATGTTCACAAAATGTAATAACAGCCATGGCTGCCAAGGATCCAAAAATATACATATATGTCCAGCAGTACTAAGTAAATCAAAAACATAACCATGCAGAGCCGCATATAGAAAATGTATACAAAAATGTCCAACAAGAAGTTGGAATCAGCCCCTATGTGTAATCTGCACATAGAACTAACAGCGAATGTAAGTATATCAGCTCGCAAAAATATTAAAAAAGCAGCATACTAAAACTAATAAAGTAGTATAGAGCAAAATGAATCAAGTCCAATGAAGAAGATGTGTGCCTTGTGAATACAAAGTGTCCTCCCGCCATTCCTGCCACAAGATGTTCCCAAATTCAGATCTAAGAGCCTTCTTAGATAGCATGTCCACCTCCATGTTAGCTTCCCGATAAACATGGGCGAAGTGTATGTGATGGAAATCTTTATTGAACATCAGTGTCGCATCCATCCAGTGTTTAAGCAGCATACTATTAAGTGTGGAGTTTACTGTTCACATAACGAAAATTTAAATTCTGGGGATTAAAACTTTCAAAACAGAGATAAAAATTAAACTGGAGTTTACTGTTTACATAACAAAAATTTAATTATGGGGATTAAAGTTTTCAAAGCAGAGATAAAATCAAACTGGAGTTTACTGTTTACAAAACAAATATTTTAATTATGGGGATTAAAACTTTCAAAGCAGAGATAAAAATCAAACTGGAGTTTATTGTTTACATAACACAGATTTTAATTATGGGGATTAAAATTTTCAAAGCAGAGATAAAAATCAAACTGGAGTTTATTGTTCACATAACCGAGATTTGAATTCCGATAATCCAAATCGATCGCTTTGACCACTCAAATCTATCTACAACGGTCTAAGTGGGTACACCGACAAGTTATTTCGATCAGGTTTATACAACCAGTTTCTAAGGTATAGATCTAATACGAAGTTTCTTAACTTCCTCATTGCATTCGCAGTAGTCCATAGTTATACATGTATCGCAACAGAGCATATAATCCATAGAAAAATAGATCAATTCACAAGGCCATTATTTTTTTTTAAATTAAAACTAAGCTATCAATGTCAAATACTGAAAAATAGTATTAAAAGGACATTGAACCTGATTCGATTGTCGAGATTGAGATGGAATAGATCTTTGTAGTAGCGGTTAATTCGGCTGTCTGGGTCAATCCAACTTGACAAAGATACCGACAACTCCTTGGTTGACCTCCCTACCGTATTGGGGTTACTCTCCTTCACCCCGAATCTCCAAGCAAATGGGGTCGTATGAACACACAATGCAAGCTTTCCGCTGGGATCTCCCAATCTCCAGTCAAGCTTAACCCAACATCAATAATCACAAGATAATTTCTCTATTACGGTGCCGGTCCAGCACTAGGGAGCAAGAGAGTCTTTTCTCCTTCTCCTCCTTTCTTTTATAACAAAATTTTGTGTGCCATGTGTCTCCTCATGCACATAATTGATTTAATTTAAAATTTCTTTAATATTTATTCTCAAATTACATGTCTTTCTCTATCTTAAGTGTGCACCTAATTCCCTAAATCAGTGCAAATTAGGTGTAGTGGTCTTCATTAGAGTCCTACTTATGTTTTACTTACTAAATAGTTTTATTCAAAAAGTCTTTTAATAAAACTTCTAGTAGATAGACAAAATATTTTCTACATTCTTCTCTTTTCCAATATAATAAAAATAGAAATATTTCTTTTATTAAAAATTTCAATCTAATTAAAAAATTTCTTCTTTTTAAAAAATAATGAAAATAATAAATGGAATGAAGTATTAAATTTCACTCTAGTTCAGATTTCTTCTTTTTCAAGAAGGAAAAGCAATAAAGTGTGATAGAATATTTCTTTTATTAAATTTTTCTTTTATTTCATTTTTTTTTTTTAAATAATAAAAATTTATTTATTTATTTCTCTAGTGTAATTCCAATTTATATAATTGGTTAAATAACCTCTTCTTGTTCTTGTCTAGCTACCCCCTTGGCAGGCCCTTCCGACAGTTCCATTTCTTCCTTCTTATGGGGAGTACTGCGTAGCGATCGGGGAGTCGTTACCACGATCTCTCAACTACGCCTTCTTGGAAACTAAGGAATGTTGAGGGATAAGGCTCTCCTTATCACGTGCCCCTCAACTCATCATACCCGACCAAGTTGTTATGGCCTCACTCGTACGGCACATGCTTCCCCGGGTGAGATGAAACAGCTTCCTACCCATGCATGGATTGCTAATTCAGGGTCGACAGTCTGTCGTTTTACCCCTATGTGTTCTTTCCATTCTTACAACCCATATAATTCCATTGTGGGTCAGTTGGTTAATCGTCTTACCTTCCACAGTACACACTCAAGTGCACATTAGTAGCGCTGCACTATAAAGTATTTTCATCATTCATTCTAGTATCTCAGTCATTCAAGCATAGAAAGTATTCGTCATTTTCATTATAAAGCATTTTCATCATTATCATCATGTCTCAGTGGGTCGAGCATATCCATCATTTATCATTATATCTAAGTCAGTCGAGCATATAAATTATTCATCATTTCCCATTATAAAGCCTTTTCATCATTCATCATCATTTTCATTTCACACAATAATTTTCAACTTAAATTCCATGGTTCATGTTTTATAAAACCGGGTCACTTCAAACTAGTGCACTCAATAGTCTAATCAGTCATAAGTCTCAATAGTCTAATCAATCATAAGTCTCAATAGTCTAATCAATCATAAATGTTGAGGCGGGAATTACAACTACACTATGTGATACATTTAGTAACCATCAATATTGTTTAAAAAAATAATATTTAGGACATAATGAAGCCTTGCCAACATTCAAGAAGAATTTAATTGATTTTCGACACCAAATTATCTTAACTCTTAGATGTAATTGATTGTGTAATGCCCCTAGACTGGATGAAAACTTTGAGGGAACTTACCAAGTGACCCGACGGAATAACTTCCTAATAAAATGAAATTTGTGTGACTTAGAATAAAATTGTTTAATGATTTGAGAGTTCATGTGGTAACTTGTTATGCTTCTGTTAGCCATTTGGTTTAATGGGTAATTATAGATAATTTTAGAATATAATGAGAATTATAATCTACTTAACATTTATCAATGTCATGAAATTAGTTATGAGCATGAACAGATGTATATTTTACCTTACGACTAGCAAATTTTATGAAATGCATTATGATGGTTATGAGTAGATTAACTATATGCTTAATAATGCTTTACGACTAGCAAATTTATGAAATGCATTATGATGGTTATGTGTAGATTAATGATGTCCTTAACGATTAGCAATTTTTATCAAACAAGTTAAGGTGAATATGAGCAGTGTTATTAATGTGTGATCTCAGCCTCTATGCAGTGATAAGTAAGATTGTTCATGGGATGACCCACAAAGGAATAAATGGGGCCTTAGAGAATGGGAAAAAAACACACGAGGGTATAGAGACGATGTCGAAACCCGATAACACCCATGCATGAGTTGAAATCCCTTCAGCTTTACTCGGGTGAGCGTGAATTCATACGGATAGGACCATAACGGTTTGGTCACTTACAAGGTTGCGGGGTGCACAATAGGAACAAACTTACTCCTCAGCGCCATTAATCTCACATAGAGTGTAGCTGGATGATTTATGGTCACGATTCCTAAATCACTACACGGAATCCCCGCTCAACAGACAGAAGGGAAATTATTGTCGAAAGGACTTGACGATGTGGTACCTAGATAATAAGGAAGAACAATCATTAGAAGACCCGACGATGTGGTACCTAGAAAAATAAAAAGGAAATTGATAAAAGAACATCTATGTATTTGGAATATAGCATTGCATTAGATTAATTGTGCGAGAAATGTTTATTTGTAATTATTTAATTGAAGAATAATATTATGGCATCAGTTTAGTTGTGCATGAAATGATTAAATATAATTAGATAATTGGGAATAATTAAATATGTAGAAAAATATAGACTAAGATTCATTAACTAGTAAACTCCACTTACACCCATTAATTTAGATATTGGGATCCTAGCATTAGGGAACATATAGGAGTAAAATGTGGGAGATATGTGCACTCTCATGAGAGAGTGACACATGGTTGGGTGAATATCTATATTAAATAATTTTGCATAAAATAGTATTATTGCATGAAGTGACATGTGTCCCTAGAAATTTCTCTGTTTCGGAGAGAAGAGAATATGGGGAAAAGGACCCTATTGTTTGATGACTTTCATAATGACTTTGAATTTATGAATGTGCTACTATTGTGAGTTTGGTAAATAATTTTGGTGAGGGGTATCTCATTTCTGAATTCTTGTTGAAGTGTGTGTTCTCTACGACCTTATTGCTCGGAGGTATGAGAGGAAGGACATTACTCCTAGAGTGGTCGGGAGGTCAACCGAAGAGTCTTCGGTAAATCACCTCAGCGTGGAGAAATTTTAACCTGATCTGATCTCAAACCACCAACCTTCGTAGGATTTACTCTCAACAAGTTAGTATGTTTCATAATTTCGTTCGATTATTCCTTAAAGATATGTTGGATCTGATACACTGGAAATTATGATTATTTGTTAATATGGAAGTCATGATGTACGGGATATTCACATAAATATATACATGTCAAATTTAAATTTTATTTTGTTTACTGGATTTCTATGGTAAATAACAACTAGAACTCTAACTTTGATCCGTATTACCTCTGCACGTTTTCCCCTTTTGATTGACAGCAGATCTTAAACTGTGTAAATGTTAAATTTAAACATTATTTAGTTTTACTGGATCTCTGTGGTAAATAACAACTAGAACCCTAACTTTGATCCATATTACCTCTTCATGTTTTTTCTCTTTTTGATTGATAGAAGATCTTAACCATGTAAAGGTTAAATTTAAAATTTATTTTGTTTATTGTATTTATGTCGTAAATGAAAATTAGAACCCAGATCGTGATTCGTATTACCTTTGTGCATTTTCCCTTTTGATTTGATAGCAAATCCCAATCGTATTTATAACTGACTGGAGTTGTTTAGATGGAAAATGAAAACTAGACCGACATTAGATTGTATAACTATGTTAGAAGTAAAATTAGATCTCAACTTGTAGTTAACTGTGCATTCCTTCACTATTTATTCGAATGATTAATCAAATCCCAAACGTCGTGGAGAAACCGAGAGGTATTGTTGAATGCAACCATAAACTAGACCGACCTCGGATTGTATATTTGTGTTAGCAGTAAAATTAGATCTCAATCTGTATTTAATTGTGCATTCCTTCACTATTTATTCAAACAATTAATCCAATCCCAAATGTGCTGGAGAAACCGAGATTTTTTGTTCAATGGAACCGTAAACTAGACCCAGCACCTTGGATTGTATAACTATGTTAGCAGTAAATTTATTAAAAGGATATTAGATATTAAACTTGTAGATGACTGTGCATTCCTTCACCATTTTAAAAATTTCAAGCAATTAATCAAATCCCTAGCATTCTGGATCAACCGAGAGTCATTGTTGAATGGAACTAGAAACTCGATCGAACTTGGTTGTCTAACTGTGTTAGATCGAGTAGTTTATGAACAGAACCGACCCCAACTCTGCACTTCTAGATTTTAAACCCCGAATGGATCGAATTACTTGATCGTGTTGTAAACTGAAGGTTATAGTGTAGATCTATAACTGATATCTAGCTCGACCTCGGTAGTATAATTACTTCTAGTTATGTATTTTTGGGTAAGACCAGAACGAACCCTTAGTATAATCGATGTCAACCACACCGAGCAAGAGAACACTGTCGATGGCTTGCAAAATCTCTTCTGAAAACCTAGTTGAATTGATCCGTTTTGGTAATAATGTCAAGATAGTTGTATGTGTGTGTCATATATGGATATAAGTAGAGTTCATTGTTAAGTTCCATAATATTATATATATACCGATATTAATAGTATGATGTGCAAAACAAGACTTGGGTTCATTTAATTGTAAATTCCATTGCTTTTGTTATATTGAATTGTATCGTAGATAGTAGGTATTAACAATTATAAATGATGTTTACCTTGATTATGACGATTGCAATGCATGGTTACTTTTCGTAGAGGACATTCTTATTAGTAAACTTTATTGCAATGATGGAATGAAAATAGGTTTTAAGCATTGAAGTTATGAGTGTAATCATATTTACAAAAAAAAACCATAGTTCACCGTAGGTTGCCTTGATCCACAACGAGGTGTCCTACATTTTGTATCAGAGTCAGTCGAGCCTTGACTGGAGCATGAGAGAGTAATGTGTTATTTCTGCAAACATTCGACAGTGTTTATGAAAGTTAATTTTCACAGATTATGAATTATTTTATGATGAAATCTAACAAACTGTTCATTATAAAATTTAGGTTCTAGATTGTCGTTGATGAAGGTGAAGAGGGAGATTCGAGAGAGGACGAGGTGGACATCCTAAGCCCACACTAGCTCCTACAGCTATCCCACCGCGACCAGAAGAGCACGAAACCATCCCTGCTGGAGAAGCAGTTGCCATCAATGAGAAACTTCCAATCAATGTCGGAAGATTTAATTACTAGATTGGACCACGAAAATGGTAGCTCGCAAGTAACCATGGTACCACAAAATCCACCGCTGGTCAATTTACAGAATGAATTGGAAAAGGTAAATTTCCATAATTTTGGGGTTCCACTGAGGGATTCGATGCAGAGGGATGGTTGCAAAATATGGTCATGTGATTTGTGCTGAGATTACGCATCAAACCTAAAAGTGTGCATGGTAGTTCTACAATTCAAGGGTGAATCTCTTTTATGTTGGAAGACTTTACGTCTATAGCTAGGATTGGAAACCCATGAGGTTTCATGGGAATTATTTGACAAACACTTCCAATAACACAACCTTTCCAATGAATTCATTGAATGATAGTTAAATGACTTCAACACCTTACAAGAGGGATATCGCGCAGTGCAGGATTATGAAATCCAATTCATGGAACTACTCAGGTATGCACCTCAGATTTTGACGGAAAAAATGAAGGTCAATAAGTTCATTTTTGGGATAAACCAGAATATCAAATATAAGGTTCACATCCTAATTCCCTCTACTTTGCATGACATAGTTAAAAAAAATCTCATATAAGAGGAAGAAATTTCGAAGAGAGGACCGCCTGGTAAGAACCTTTCTAGTGGTGACCGCAACCATCAACCTTCCCATGCACCCAAGAGTTATTATAGACAGAAAAAATTTGGCAAGGGATATTACAATGGAAGATCTAATAGAGAAGCCTGATCACCCTACCAAGCGCCACCACCTAGAAATGATGATGCAAGACTGTTGGTCTTTTCACTGTTCTTGAGGTTTTCTAATGTAGACCTAGGTACTTCGCGGTACAAGATACCAACAAAACCCCTATTCATCGGCCCTTTCGGCAACAGACTGCGAGCAATATGAGGTCTCACCCGAGGCGAAGTTGAGGGGGTTGTTGCAGAAGCAGGTTTCCAGAACCTTGCGATGCAAGTGTTTAAACTGATTCATGTATAGCGCAGTATAGGTGGCGCGTTGTGGTCAATGACTACACGAAGTCTTCTACTCCCCATCGAGTATCTTTGGGAACAAAGATATTTGCACCCTCAGCACGTCCACAAGCCGCGTAGTGGGGGTTATGAGACTTAATCACTTCTACTCAATCTTATTCGATAATCCTTAATCATTCATCATTACTTAGCTTGATAAACATCATAACTTATGCAGGTGAGTGAGATGCACAGTGCTATGTGCTTGATGCCGTGATTCAACTTTAACAATTTTTTGTGTGGTTATCTTATAGATCCATTCATTTGAGAACTTATAGGTGCTTTACTGTTAACATTCCTCCATACATGAACTACTAGCATCTTATTCCCTCCTTTCCACGGTGAATACAGATAACAGTAAACATATAACAGACAATAGTAACTTCATGCATGCATTGTAAGTAAATTAAATCACAAATTAATGACAATCATACACAGCAATCACATAACACAATGGTTTAACGTGGTTCACCCCCCCGGATGGGAAGCTACGTCGACAAGAACTGTTGTTTATTTATCTTGGAAAGGGTACAACAATTCTTCATCCGTGCACTCAGCTACAGATGCTCTTCTCTCTCTCTTTCTCAAAATTAGGTCTCTATGCACTCAGCTACAGATCCTTTACAATGATTCAATCTAACAGATCTCACAATATTAGATAATATCAACAAAATGAAGAGTTAACCTTTTCCCTTTACAAAATTTCCTTATTTATAGATCAAGACCTGTAGGTCATGTCTTTACATTTACGAAGGTAGAACCCTTAGGTTTACAAAACTATAACGGTTTTCCCAAAACCGGACTACTGATATCTAGCAGCAGATCTTCTGTCATGCGCGTGCCAACAGGTTTCTTACGCTGAGTTGTTCCTTCTTTCACGGCCTTAGATGACCGTTTCGAGTAGTAGTAGTCTTCTATTTGTTGTGATGAGTCACCTACCTCTGATCTGCACCTACCCACTGCTTGGTAGTTATCGACGATCTTTGCAAAAATAAGTCTTCTGTGACCTAACCAAAATAATTGCCTTCATCCATCCATGCTCTGCTTAGCTGGATCTCCGTCGACGTGGCACATCACGGCGCTGTACTCCTCGCAGTACCAACCTCTCAGCTCCTTCGACACTATGCTGCGCGCAACTTCACAGCATACCAGAACTTATCCCCAAAATTGTTCAAACTTAACTGCACTTAGCTCCGCAGTTCTCAAAATTCTTCCTATTAAAAAATGCCCCATCTAGGCCAGGCCCAGCAGGCCCCTAACACTTACATGTGGCTCGCCCCCGAGCCACTTGCAATTCCTTGAAGGTGTTCCACTGTTTGTGGACTGATCTTCGCAACGAACTCCTTGAATGTGTCAATCAGTTTTTCTACTGCGGTCTTCGTATCTTGTTCAATTTGCCCAATTGTTTTGACCATCTCAAGTGTTATCTCATGGCTGATCTGGCCTTCCACCTGTTCTTGATTCTGGTTCAGTTCTTTTAACTTTTCTTCGATCTCTTGCGAGATCGTGCCGGCTTCATCTAATAATGGCTGCGACTTATCGCTTGGATTTCTGTCTCCTTCTCACGCAAAGCTTTAACTTCTTTCTTTAGGGTGTTGATTTCTCTGTATTTTAGGAGTTTCTCTCTTGCTGGTAGTGCCTTAACCTCCTCACCCATCTTTTCTAGTGCTTCTTGTTTTTCTTTTACTTCCTTCTTTACTTCCAGTAATTGTTGGTCTTCTTCAAGGGCATTAAATGCCTTCAATGCTGCTTCCAGTAGACTCTAGCACTTAGTCACTTCAGTAGCAATATTCTGTGCACAGCCTTCACTACTCCCTATCTTAACTGTTGTTCATCTGGTGGAGTCTCTGGACTGATCTGCGCTTTCAGGGAAGCAATTTTAGACTCATGGAGAATCTCCATGTCTTCCTTCTCAGTATTAAGGCTATTGACCAAATCACCAATCTTGACAATAGTACCTGCTGGTTCTCTTCGTACTTCAAATTCATCTATATTATCTGCAACTGCAATGATCATGTTCTCCAATCTTAGTCGACAATCTCTTTCAGCTTGTAATTGCATAGTACTCCGTGAACTATCTTCCTTGAGTTGCCTATGCAACTCTGCCTTTCCTTTCAACGCTTCTATGGTTCTGTCATGCATTTCTTCACTGACTTGCGTCTGTAAGTAATGTAGTCCTGGCAATGGTATCCTTGCAAGATCAAGCTCCACGCGCTCTACATTCTTTGTATCTAGCATTGCTTGATCAGGTAATGGCAATCTTATAGATAGCAGCTACAAATGGACAACACGAGACCTTACAGGAATTGTGATTTGCTGCTGCAAAGTTCCCGCGGACCCTTTTTCATCTATTGTCTCATGGTGGAAGGGTAATCTTCTGCTTACTTCATCAAAGTTTTGGGATATCCCTTGCAGTGTAGTCAAGTTCTGGTCTAAGATTTCTTGAATTTCCTGTTCCTTCTTCTCTTTGTTTGTCGAAAGTTCCTCCATTTGTTCAGTGACCTTCGCGACAATCATTAAGTAATCATCTTCACCGAGCACTGTGTCTAATTGGTCTTTATTTGATTTATACTTCTTCCTTTTTTCCTTGTGCCCCGAAGGACTCCCAGTGTCCTTCCTTTTGCTTGACTCTTTGTATTCTACTATGGGACAAGGGATAGGGTTATCTTCACCAGAATCACTTTGGATATCCACGACCTCAACTTGAAATTCAGCTGGCCATTCTTTCATAATATTCTCAATATCTTCCTCGTACATATGGTAATTTCCTGGGTACGAATCAACATTCTTCGTCTGCGCTTTGGTTGAAATGGAGATGCATTTCATTGCAGCATAAAAATTGATAATGTGGATATATTTGCTTGTTACTTGCTTTGGCATGTGAGGTGTAAGCATGATGGCCCCTCGCAGCTGGTCATAATATGTATAGAATACTAGTGTTGTCTCGTGCTGTATGTCGGGATTCAAATTTGCCCACAGATTTTGAAAGCGAGCACCTCTACAATCAGAAGTGTCCATGATCACTCCGACGTAATGCTTTGGCTCCCTTCAGCCCATGAAGGTGATTAGCACGATTAGCCAGGTGAAGTGGAAGTAGCCCCCATTGATTTGCATATCATTCAATTCCTCTAGGAACTCATTCAGTATAAATTAACACCAATTGAATTCTTCTCCCTTCATGGCTGCAACACCAAGTAGTACTGCGCCCACAGAGACTTCTAGCGGTCTGCATTTTCTTAGAATCTTACCCGCTAATAGTTGTGTAACAAATCTTGTTGCCTGATCCTTTATATCATATATCTAGAATCCTCGCTTCCCTTTTACAACAGACTGTGTTTGCTTCATCAATGCAGCTACCTCTTTATCCTTTGTTTTTTCCTGAAAGAACTTCCTTGGGTCTGCTCCCCTTTTGCTCAATCCAGTTATCCGATGGATTAAGTCGATTGTTAGGTCGATATTTTGGTCCATCCATAAATATCCCTAGTGGATGCGCGCCATAAGAGTTCGCACCACCGCGTTGAGCTCCGGTGATCTATCGAAATGTGGGAGTCTGAGTAGGTTTAGTTGCCCTAATTTGGCTACTCCAGACAACCAACTTTTGGCGACCAAAGTTAGGTCTCCCCTTGCAGTCTTCTTCCAGCACATGTATTTGTCGGGTTGGAACTGTGAGAACCTTGGTTCGGTGGGCTTGTCCTTTTGCATTATTAGCAAATCATAGTCCTACCATTTACATTCTGGAATCTTTCCCGATAGATTTTTGTCCACCTCAACATGTTTTGATATAGGCGAGAGTGGTATCTCATACTTTGAACTCTTGAGTAGTTTAATGGCCGGTGCATCCACTGCACGTGGTGAGATATAGTTTGGTGTCATAGTTAGAGGTATCTCTTTATCTGCAATGGGTTTATTTGGTCATATCAAACTTTTCTTCGGTAGATTTGATCTCAGTGCTACTGGGTTTCTTCCTTTGTCTTGCATTGAGTGGTCGTGTCTTGGTGATCTCCTTGGACCTTGTTCTGATTCCATGATGAATTTCTTGGTTGGGGTTCTCATTAACTCGTAAACTCCTCCGTGTTTGAACAACTTCACAGTGTCTTCGACCGTGAACTCTTTGTCAACAAACGACCTCTGTGTCATTCTCTTTCACACTTACTTGGCTAACCAGTGGATAACTTATAGTCTAAACTCAGGAAACAGTATTTGCAAGAATTTCTAAGTGCTTTGGTAATGTACGCCAGTCTAACTGCTGCATTATATATAGCCATAGTTGATCCATCTCTGCGCCCTTTAACGGTTAGATAAGCATTAAATGCAGTATCCGTTAGCCAATTCCGGCAGATGATTCGGTCAATTCCGTCATTAAGTACTTTAGAACGACTATCTATTCTTTAAATGCTTGAGCGGTCAATCAGAAAGTATTGTATAACAACTATATTTCTAACTGACACTGTAAGGACTATTTTCTGGAGCTCTGCGTTGAACTGCGCAGTATGTTATATTTAGTTCTGCGGAGTTACTTCGCAGTGTTTGATTTGTTTCTTTCCTCAGTGTTGCATTTTGAGTGTCACAATAGCGCATTATTATTATGATTTATTTTTTTCCCCCGTGCAGCTTCAACAACGCTGCAGTGTACATAGATCTATCTTTACAAGTTTTGTGTACAGATTGTTCATAGTTCCCAATTCCAACTGTACTTGGCACTTAGAAACTTTTCTTTCTTCTGATCATTCTGGATGCTGCGAAGCATGACTATTGCGGTAAATCTTTAGTATGCTTCCATTTATTAAATTAGGTAACGTATCACCGACTAAAGTAGCTAACTAGGCTGCGCCACCATTAGTAACATCTATTACAGTATATGGTCCTAGCCAATGCATTTTAAATTTCCCTGGAAACTTAATGAATCTACTATCATATAGGAGGACTAGGTCACCTACTTGAAAAGACTTATTCTTGATGTGGTGATTGTGCCATGCTTTTTCTTGTTCTTTATGTACTTGCTGGTGGAATCCCGTGATGAATCGATCTTCTTCCAAACCAACCAAGTTTAACAGCCTTTCTTCTTGTGCTGCGGGATCTTCCATCCCTCTAAATATAGATATTCTTAAGTTGGGTATAATATATTCCATTGGCATTATTGCTTCCTGTCCATAAGCCAATCTGAAAGGTGTATGTCCAGTTAATTTCTTGCATGTTATTCTGTATGCCCATAATATAGATGGAATGCACAGGTGCCAATCATCACGGTTTATGTTGCATATCTTGGTTAGCGCAATCTCAAGTACTTTATCAAATGCTTCAACAGTTCCATTTTCTTGTGGGTGATAAGGCATACTGTGCTGATGATGGATGGAGAACTCTTCAGTTAAAGCTTCAATGGTTCTGTTTAGGAAATGAGTACCCTGATCACTCATCAAAATTTTTGGGCATCCAAATCATGTAAGGATGTTGTCAAAGATAAACTGTATGGTTGTAGCTGTGCTATAGTCTTTGAATGGTTTTGCTTCTGCCCATCTGGTGAGGTAGTCAGTTGCAGTAATAATGTACCTCGCACCAGTTCTTTTTCTTCGTGGGTTAATAGGTCCCACAAAATTGATTTCCCATTTGTCTAATGCCTACAAGGTCAGCTGAAGTTTCAATGGTATTTCATCTCTTCTTGATGGTTTCCCTATCCTCTGACAGACATCGCAGTTCTGGCAATGTTCTTTGGAGTCCTTATGAATTGTAGGTCACCATAGCCCTGCGTGCAATATCTTTTGCGCAGTAGCCCTTCCTACATAATGACCTCCTCCGACTCCTGAATGCGCATCAACTAATATAAATGGCTTCTCATGTTCTTATACACATCTTCACAACACTTCATCAGGTCCTAACTTGTAGAGTTGTTCTGCGATAATGGAGAAGTCTGCGAGTCACACTACCAGTTGCTTCTTTTGCTTCATAGTGAATTCAGTAGGTGCAAACTCGGTAGTTAGAAAGTCAATGATATCCTGATAATAATCATCGACAATCTGTATAGCAAATAATTGCGCATCAGGAAGATTGTTTTCTAGATTCGTAGGTTCCTCTCCTGACTCGATCCTTGATAGATGATCAGGGCCTAAATTTTATCTGCCTGGCTTAACTATTATTTCAAAATCATACTCTTGGAAGAGTAAGATCCATCTGCATATTCACCCCCCTAACACTGGCTTATTGGCCAAGTATTTTAATGCAGAATGATCGGTAAACATTCAGAAGTGCACACCAAGCAAATAGTGTCTAAATTTCTGTAGTGCATATACCATTGCAAGTCCTTCCCTTTCAGTAGTGGTATAGTTTTTCTCAGCAGATGACAAATTTCTCCTTCAGAATGCAATGGGATGATCAATTCCTCCTTCTGCTAGCTACGCAAGAACAATACCCAATGCTATATATGAAGCATCAACATGTACGTGAAATGGCTTTTCCCAGTTGGGAAAAACTAGGATCTGCACAATGACCATTTTCTCTTTCAATGTGTCGAATCCTTTCTCATAGTCTTCATTCCAAATAAATGGTGCATCCCTTTTTAAAAGTTTCTCCATTGTTGCAGTTATCTGTGCATACCCCTTTATGAATTTCCTGTAGTATCTGGTATGCCCCAGTGTAGTGCGCAATTGTTTAACTGAATTTGGTGTAGGCAAGTTTACAATAACTGCTATCTTCGTAGGATCAACCATCAACCCTTGCTTACACATGATATGTCCTAGTAGAATCCCATAAGGAACAAAAAAAATACATTTCTTCAAATTCAATGAAATCTGATGCTATCTGCATTTTTCTAGCATCATCCTCAGGTTCGCGGCATGGTTCTTTAGTAAACCAAAAATGGTCCAATCATCAAAGTAAACTTCCAAAAATTTGTGTATGAATTCTTTAAATGCTGCAATCACCACTCTTGAAAATATGGCTGGTGCATTCTTTAAACCAAATGGCATTACTATATACTGGAACGACCCCCATTCTATTGCAAAAGTGGTTTTGTGCCTATCGGCTGGATCAATTATAATCTGATGGTATCGAGAAAACCCATCAGTAAAAGAGTATGCTTCGTTACCTCCCACGTTATCAAGTAATTCGTTGGTAAAAGGACTAGGAAATGGGTCATGCATTGAAGCATCATTTAGCTTCCTAAGATCAACACAGATCTTGATTTCACCCTTTGTTTTCTTATCTTGGATGGCCATTGGGCTTATCCATTCAGATTCTTCAACCCGATCAATGATTCCTGCATCGAGCATCTTGTCAAGTTCTGCCTCAACTCGTTCTCTGTAGCATGGGTTCAGTCTATATGGCCTTTGTTTAATAGGTTTTGCTCCAGGATTAAGAGGAATTCTCATCACTCCTAAGTCTCCCAGGATGCCTTTCATCTCTGTGAACTTTGTTGGGAATGCTTCTTGATATTCCTGTAATATAGTTGCGATCTCCGCAACTATGTCATCATCCCAGTAGTCTCCTATTGCTGCGAACTTTGGCTCTTCAGTGGTGCCGATGTTCACTTTCATTGTTTTAACTGGTCCACTCATATCTGGAATTTCTAGTGGAGGTCCTTCTACCTCACGTACTCCTTCTGATTCTTGTATTTTTATGTTGCGCGGGTCCTCCGCGTCGCTATCTTTAACTTCTTCAGCTATGTTGTAGCAATCTAAAGCTTGCTCTATCTATTCTGACCAATCTGGTTGTAGACTCGCAAGTACATTGTTTGTGTCAAAAAAATCTTCTAGTGTTATGTTTTCCTCCTTACGATGTGGGCTAAATATCTTTTTATTGATCAGCTATAGTGTGTCATGGATAGTCGGACGGTCATCATGAAAACTAAAATCCTTCTAGAAGGTCGCAGTGAGGATGGACCAATCCGTGGTTCCTGTGCATATCTCCTCGTCTAGATACCATTTTTTTGGAATAGGCCCCTCCAGCGTATGCACAAATATATGTACCCATTCTGTCTGTGGTCTTTCCTTCCAAGCTTGTACACAAGCTGCAATATGATTTCCTGGATCCATCTGACCATTATATTTTTGAAATGGTAGTGTGACCTTATCAACAAATCTAATCTGTAGTTTTATTCTGCACTGTTCCCAAGTTGTCAATGTCTTTTTATGCATAGCCCACCATCTGGAAGGTGTTTCTATGAGTGCCATGTCTAATGCTAAGATGCGATGTTCATCTGCAACTACTGCAATGTATTCTTTGATAAATGAAAAGACGTTAGTTGTACCATCATAAGTGGGTATTGGACATACCTGCTTTCCAATCCAACGAAGTGACTTTGTAATTGTCATGCATCTCCTGGAAAATACTTCATGCATTCTGTGTTGCCAGTTTTCTAATCTTGCCTTAGAGTCTAAGATGCAAGAACTATCGCAGCACCAGATGAGCGTTCCATCCGTAGTAGGATGAATATAACCTGCAACATTTGTTGTCATTTGATAGATACGGTCAAGTTATTGATCTCTGTACTCTTCTTGAATAGGTTCAACATATCGCTCCCCTTGCGAAGGATCCAATGGTGCGATGACCCTTATGTCGTTGCCTTCAAATATCATTTTCATTGTCTTCAGATTGACGACGGTTGAGTTCGTCATTACCCAATCGATTCCCAGCAATGCTAGATAAGGATTGCTATCATCCACAATTTCAATTACTTTGAAGCCTACATAACTTCGGACTCCATCAAAGTCGACAATAGTATTGGTTAACCTTCCCAAAGGTATAACTATGCCTTAATTAGCCATTCTTAATTGTATAGGTGACTACTGTAACTTTGGTTTTCCCATCAACTGCCATGTCTGCTTGGTTAAGACATTCACTTCAGATCCGAGATCAAGAATGATCTCGTCCATCTCATAGTCTCCTATCTGTGCAGTGAACCGCATTTCCATGGTGATTATTTTGGGACTCCTAATGTTATGTACTGCACCATGTGCTATTCCTTTCTTGCCACATGATTCCTACTGATTTATCAGTTTTTCAAATTCCATAAGAGTGTCTTTGTTTTTTAATAACTTGATGCAGCTTTGTAGAAACTGCGCAACAAAAATAGAGATCTCTGGTGCATCCCACGTCTGATCATATGCCAGTGGCATATCTTCTATTTGCGGTACTTCACTTCGCAATGGGATCCTTGGTGAAGTAGGTGGTGGTTGTTTAAACATGTCCCGCATTTCTTTAAATATTTCCTTATTTTTCTGTAAGTTCAATGGAGGTGCTTTCCCAAGAGCTTTTCTAATTCCTACTATTTCTCTAAGGTTCTTCTTAGGATCAGTTGTTCCAGAATTCAAGGCTTCGACACTGTTGTCTTTTCATGTATCAGCACCACTTCGCATTACTGCATTGACACTCTGACTTGTAGGTCTGTTCTCTGATGTGATCAACTAGATGCTAGGGTTCGATGTTTCTGTTCTTCTCCACTTCTGCATTTCTACCTCAAGCACGAGGCAGTCTTCAATCACATGATCAAATGATTTACAGTAGTTGCATGTGGTGCATGGATTAGTACATTCTATTGATACATGACCTGGCTGGCCACAGTTATAGCATATTACCTGGCCTCATCCTCTTCCTTGATTTTGACTAGTATTTCTTCCTCTCCCGCGATATCCACCACCGTGGCCTCTATACCCTCCTTGATCATAGTGGGTGTTCTCTTGCTTTGGCTAATTTTCCTCTTGGATGCGGTACATTCCAGCACCTCGCATTGCTTCCATATCTTGCTTTCTATCATTCATCAGTTCATAAGCACGACAGTTGGACTCATCATGTCCAACTGACTTACAGAAATTACAGTATAAGTTTTTAGGTGTCTTTACATATTTTTGTATCAGGTAGCAGTCCTCAGGCTTGTGTCCTCTGCTTCTACAAATTTCACACCACGGTTCCTGGCTCTGATTCATATTTATTGGGTTTGGTGCACCACTGTTAAGATATTCTTGAAATAAGGGGCAATGTTCTCTAGTATGCCCTCTCCTTTGCATCCTGTGCACCAAACTTCATATCGTTGTTCATGTCTCTGCTCTTTTCCATTCTTCATACCTTGTAATTCTAATGTCAAGGTAGCCAATTGGTTCCGGATCTGTATCATCCCAGAACTAGTTTCTCCAATTGGTGAAGCTTCCAACTTCATTATGATCTCCAAAGCCTCAGCTTGAGATACAACCTTCTGTTGCATCAGTGGTTGTCTGATGTGGGGCAACAACACAGCAATGAACCATTCATGATGTTGTTGTGGAGCTATAACAAAGCTCACTTGGTCCAACAATGTTTTGAATTTTTGGTCGAATTCCCAGACCGATTCAGTAGGTTTCTGCTTGATTTCTTTCAACTCTGTTATGCACTGTGATTCTAATTTGGGTTTCTTAAACTTTGTTGCAATCGCGGTCTTGATGTCTGCTAAGGTTCTTGGTTGTGCTTGAGAATACTTCATAAACCAATGTAGTGCTCGATCTCTAAAAGTAGTGACGAGTTGCGCTCTTTTTATAGAATCATCCATAACTTGCTTGACACTCCACACGGCTTCGCATAGAAGCCAGTGTTGATCAGGGTCTTCTTGACCCATTCCTTTGAATATCGACAATTTATATAGTTATCTGTCATTCTCCTTCCGGATTGTGTACTGTTCTGGAACTGATTCCCTGTGACAAAAGTAGACATAGGCTGCTGGATTGTGCTAGGGACAGTATTCTGTGGAATAGTGTGAGTCGTAGTGTTGTGAGCACTCGCTCCTGTGGTGTTACTAGTATTACTGATCTGTAGGATGGGTTGCACGACACTCGCAGCGGGTGGGTTCTGGATTGATTGATTCTGAGGTATAATACGTTGGATTGTGGCTGATAACTGAGTGTTCGTATTATTGAGATCACATGGAATTTCGGTATCTATACAATTCTAGATGATGTGGGTTTCTTCTCGTTAGTAATCTTGTATTTCTTTCCACTTCTCAAAGTATGGTTTTCTTCATCAGAATCAATTTATGTATTCTCTACCATGACAGATTTAGAACTATTGCTGCATTCTTAAAACACCTTTCTCAGTTAGAAGCATTTTAATGTATAGATTGAGGTTTTTCAGGAACTTACCTCTGAATCCTTCAAAGAAGTATGCCTCAGCTTGGTTGTAGGACTTTAGCGTATCTACAGCAAATTCGGTCACAAATCCTTCTAGTATGCTATCAACCCAAAAGTCAACTACTCGTGAAAGTGGGTTGTCGATTGCTTTGAGCTGTTCAGTAAGCTCCGGATTCCACTCTGTAGGTATTCCACCTTGGGAACAATTCTTTGTTTCTGCTAGGCGTGATATCAGCTCGTGTAGCTCGTTTGGAAACGAAGCCCAAAAAATTTTGTGGATGTCTTGCCACAAGTATCTGTTCAACCACTGTACGTCAGATAGACGCAAATGTTTGTTTTATTTCTTTGCGAAGTCTCTTTCGATCTTATCGTACCAAGCCCAGATCTCTTTCTTTTCTAGATTCCAACTGTCGTACATTACTTTTGTGAATACACTATCGCATCACTGGTATTAGCACGGAAACAGAACCATTTGTTGGTCGCTTCACTATTCTTGAGGTTTTCCAATGTAGACCCAGGTACTTTGCGGTACAAGATACCAACAAAACCCTTATTCAACAGCCCTTTCGGCAACACATTGTGAGCAATCTGAGGTCTCACTCGAGGAAAAGTCGAGGGGGCGGTTGCAAAAGCAGGTTTCCACAATCTCGTGATGCGAGTGTTTAAACTGCTTCATGTACAGTGTGGTACAAGTTGCGCATTGTGGTCAATGACTGCGCGAAGTCTTCTACTCCATGTCGAGTATCTTTGGGAACAAAGATATTTGCACCCTTAGCACGTCCATAGGCTGCGCAGTGGGGGTTATGAGACCTAATCACTTCTACTCAATCTTATTCGATAATCCTTAATCATTCATCATTACTTATCTTGATAAACATCATAACTTATGCAGGTGAGTGAGATGCGCAGTGCTGTGTGCTTGATGTCGCGATTCAACTTTAACCATTTTTTGTGTGGTTATCTTATAGATCCATTCATTTGAGAACTTATAGGTGCTTTACTATTAACCTTCCTCCATACATGAACTACTAGCATCTTATTCCATCCTTTCCACGGTGAATACAGATAACAGTAAACATATAACAGACAATAGTAACTTCATGCATGCACTGTAAGTAAATTAAATCACAAATTAATGATAATCATACACAACAATCACATAACACAATGGTTTAACGTGGTTCACCCCCCCCAGATGGGAAGCTACATGTTGATGTATATGTAACTTCGGAATGTATTTCATCTGTATATTATATTTATATTTATTGTACCCTTATAAGAGATGTGTTATTCCTCTATAAGGAAGTGTCGTCATGTGGATTGACAAGTGTCGCAAGTGTGTGTACTTGCCGATGGGTTATTAGACCACCTTATGGGGTCGGCCCTAATTAATATATAATATAATGTGGATGTACTCAAGTAGACAAGTCGGCCCCAGTAGGTCACTGGGCAAAAAGGTGAGTATAAATAGAGATAGGAGATCTCTATTTTACTCACTCGGAAAAGTATCTATCTCTCTCTCTGGAAAGTGGCGCACTAGTGAGGAGGAGGAGGATCATCTGCTAGGAGACTATCTCTGTATTATTTGGTTGTATTTTGGTTGAGCCATTGCTCTCTCTATCTCTGAGGAAGTTGTGGGGTTTTTCACCTTAGGGTTTTCCCCCACGGAAACTCTGTGTCTCTTGTCTCTATGCTTTTGATTCTTATGATGCTTGTGATGCTTGTCATATTGTGATTGTCATGCATTGATATACTGTAGATGTTATTCTCTCAGCAAAGATCCTATAGTATTGTGATTTAATACTGAAAATTCAACATGGTATCAGAGCTTAACTGAGAAGAAGACATTTTGCAGTGACGGAAGCTTGTATTGCTTGTTTATTGGGTTTCTCTCCACAGATTTTTGAAATTCAGTATAGTAGATTGGATCTACTCATCAAGGTGCATCTTTCTGTCCAATCAGATTTCAGTTCCGAGCATTTTCAGTTTTGGCCCTAAAAATTAGGGTTTCCACAAAAATAGGAATTTCTGGAAACTGAAGGTACATCTGGAAGCTCCTTTCAAAAATCGAAGGTTTGAGCTTTGGATCGAGATTTTTGGCTGGGTAGATCTCCGGGAAACTCAAACCCTAATTCAGGGCTCTCCCCAGTGAACCCGGGAGGACAAAAAAAGGCAATTTTGAAGGACAAGACTTTGCTGATCTCAAATTCTAAATGTACTAGGCTGATCAGCTCTCCAAGGCGCATCTCTCTATCCTTTCGGAATTTTGAAATTCACATTTTGAATTTTTAGGGTTTCTCTGACAAACCCTAATCCGGGACCAGATCCAGTTTTCAGCACTTCAAGTGGTAAGTTCTAAATCTTTTCTATTTCCATTTGAAGTACTCTTAAAGATGTCTCTTCACACCAAGCTTGAGGATAAGCTTGAAGGGGCTGATAACTTCCGAGCCTGGAAGTATAGGATTGGGCTAATCCTGGAAGAGAATGAGTTGGACTCATATGTGAAAGAAGACATCCCTATCCCAGAGGATGAAGAGGCCAAGGTATTGCACAAGAAGAACTTGGTCAAGGCAAAGAGAATCATTGCTGATTCTATCAAAGACCATCTCATACCCCATGTGTCTTCTCTCAAGACACCCAAAGAGATGTTTGAATCTTTGACCAAGCTATTTGAAGGAAAGAACATAAATCGGAAGATGACCCTGCGGAACCAATTGAAAGCAGTAAAGTTTCAGAATGGGGAAACCATTCAATCCTACTTTTCAAGGGTCTCTCAGATCAAGGAACAATTAGAAGCAGTAGATGAAATGGTGGAGAATGGTGAAGTGGTGATGACCACTCTAAATGGCCTACCCAGGTCATGGGATTCCTTTATTCAAGGAATTTGTGCAAGGAAGAAGTTGATCTCCTTCAGTAGACTTCGGGAAGAATGTTCTCAAGAAGAAGCTAGGATTATAGCTCGTGAGGAAAAGATGGGAGGTGAAGATCAAGCTCTTGCAGCTCACACCAAAAGAAGCAAAACCAAGAAGGATCACCCTCACCCCAAAAGATTCCATCAAAAGAATAAGAAGGACCTAAGATGCTTCACATGCAATGAGAAGGGTCACTTTGCTTCAGATTGTCCCAAGAACAAAAGGGATAATAAGAACAACTCCAGTAAGAAGAAGAAAGGTAGCAAAAGAAGGTTTCATGCCCATGCTGCCGAAGATGATGAACCTCCAAAGAAGAAGGCTAGGGCAGAAAGTAGTAGTGATGATGACTCATCAAGTGAAGAAGAATATGTTCTAATTTCCGCTCTTACAGGTACCATCTCCCATGGATATAATGATTGGTTGATTGATAGTGGGGCTTCCAAACACATGACTGGGTTCAAGGAATCATTTGTGAACCTTTCTGAACATGAATCACCCCATAAGGTGAAACTTGGGGATGATTATCAATATCCAATCAAAGGAAGTGGTGAAGCCTCTTACAACTTAGATTCTGGAAAATCTCTGAAGATGAAGGAAGTTCTCTATGTACCTGGGCTCAAGAAGAACTTACTCTCCATCTCTGCTCTAGATGCAAAAGGTATGAGGGTTGCATTTGTTGATGGCCAAGTACTAATGTGGCCAAAGGGAAAGACTATAGATGATGCCGTAGTGATTGGAGAGCAAGAGGGAGGCTTGTATAAATTAAAGGGTCAACCTGAACATGCCATGGTACATGAATCCATGGAGCCAAGTGAAATTTGGCATAGGAGACTTGCTCACATGCACTATAGAGCACTTCCAATTGCAAGCAAGGCTGTAGAAGGTCTTCCTGAAATCAAGACCAAACATGAAGGGGTTTGCAAAGGATGTGCAAAAGGTAAGAACACTAAGAAGGCTTTCCCAAGCAGTGAAAGCAAGGCAAAAGACATCCTGGAAACCATCCACTCAGATGTATGTGGCCCCATGTCATCCAGTTCCCTAAGTGGGTATGTTTACTATGTATCATTTATTGATGACTTCTCCAGGAAGACTTGGGTATACTTCTTGAAGGGCAAAGATGAGGTGTTTGATAAATTCAAGGAATTCAAAAACTTGATGGAAAATCAAACTGACAAGAAAATCAAAACATTCAGATCTGACAATGGTGGAGAATTCACCTCAAATGACTTCAAGAAGCTTTGTAGTGATTCAGGGATTAAGAGGGAGTTGACTGCTCCATATAATCCTCAACAGAATGGAGTTGCAGAAAGGAAGAACAGAACTATCATGGAAGCAGCAAGGGCAATGTTGCATGACCAGGATCTTCCTATGCATCTTTGGGCAAAAGCAGCTAGAACAACTGTATATGTGCAGAATAGAACACCCCACAAGATATTGGACAACAAGACACCAGAAGAAGTCTTTTCTGGTAAGAAACCTGAAGTCAGCCATCTCAGAATATTTGGTTGTCCAGTATACACTCATGTCCCAAAGGAGAAGAGGACTAAACTAGATCCTTCATGAAAGAAGGGCATCTTTGTGGGTTATAGTGAAAGCTCGAAGGCTTACAGAATATATTTTCCAGGGTTCAAGAAGATTGATGTCAGCAGGGATGTAACATTTGATGAAAATTCAGCATTCATCAAATCAAGAAAGGCACCTATTGAAGATTATGAAGAACCTAAGGAAACAAGATTTCAAGACACTACCATGACTGATGCAGTTCCAGAAACTGCTCGTGAGTTTGAAGATCCACAAGAACCTGTAGATCCACCTCGTGAGGATAACTCTCACAAGAGGAAACCTGTATGGGCTAGAGAGCTCATTCATGATGCAGAAAGATTTGGCATTCCAGAAGAAGAACACAGAGCAAAGAAGAGAACCAGATCACACACCAGTTATGTTGCTTTACTCTGTGACATCATAAACAAAAAGCCTTCCAGTTATGAAGAGGCAGCAGAAAAGAAAGAATGGAAGGATGCTATGGTTGAGGAATATCAATCAATTATGAAGAATGATGTTTGGGATGTTGTCCCAAGACCTAAAGGGAAGTCTGTTGTGACTTCCAAGTGGATCTACAAAATCAAACATGCTGCAGATGGCAGTGTGGAAAAATATAAAGCAAGATTCGTAGCTCGTGGTTTCTATCAGAAGGAAGGAATAGACTATGAAGAAACCTTTGCACCTGTAGCCAGATATACTTCCATCAGAACAGTACTTGCCTTGGCCGCAACAATGAAATGGAAGATACACCAGATGGATGTCAAGACTGCTTTCCTGAACGGTGTAGTAGAAGAAGAAGTATATGTGGAACAGCCACTCGGCTTTGAAATACATGACAGGGAATCTTATGTATGCAGATTGAAGAAAGCCTTGTATGGCTTGAAGCAAGCTCCCAGAACCTGGTATGGTAGGATGGACAGTTTCCTATCTAGTTTGGGCTTTACCAAGAGTAAAGCGGATTCCAACCTTTACTACAAGGTTGAGGAAGGGAATCCTGTAATTCTACTACTATATGTGGATGACCTATTTGTGACAGGAGATGACAGAATGATTGCAGATACCAAGAGGAAGCTTGCAGCTGAATTCGATATGAAAGATTTGGGAATGATGCACTATTTCCTAGGTATGGAGGTGTGGCAGAATGCAGGTGGGATCTTCCTTGGTCAAGGGAAGTACACAGTAGATATTCTGAAGAGATTTGGGATGATGGATTGCAAAGCCATGGCCACACCTATGGCATCGAATCTGAAGCTTCTTTGTGATGCTTCATCTGAGCCAGTTGATATTTCTATGTATCGTCAGATTATTGGGTCCTTGATGTACCTGACGAACACGAGACCAGATATTTGCTTTGCTGTGAACACATTGAGCCAGTTCCTGACGGATCCGAGGAGTGTTCACCTAGTTGCTGTAAAGCATGTTCTGAGGTACCTGAAGGGTACAGTGGATTATGGGCTCAGATATGAGGCAAATCAAAAGTTTAACCTACAGGGTTATGTTGATTCAGATTGGGCTGGCAGTGCTGCAGATAGGAAGAGCACATCTGGGTGTTGCTTCAGTATGGGATCAGGTGTGATCTCTTGGTTTAGCAGGAAGCAGTCCTGCGTAGCACTGAGTATAGCTGAGGCAGAGTATGTTGCAGCCTGTTCAGCTAGTTGTGAGGCAGTATGGCTACGGAAGCTACTGTCTGAGTTATTTGATCTCCCGTTGGAGGCTACTGGTATCTTCTGTGATAACCAGAGTTGTGTGAAGCTGTCCGAGAACCCAGTGTTTCATGACAGGTCGAAACACATAGAGATCAAATATCACTATATCAGGGATATGGTGCAGAGAGGAGCTGTGAAGCTCCTGTATGTTGCGACGGACGAGCAGATTGCAGATGTGCTGACGAAGCCACTAGCCAGGGTGAAGTTCGAGTACTTCAGAGAGAGGCTTGGCGTTATTCAGATCGAGGACACTTCGAGGAAGAAGTGACGGACACATTTGCTGAAGCCATTCCAAGCATGTTGGAAGGAGGATCCTTCACATGGCTGTGGATGTAAGCGCTGGATGATGAGCATCAGGATGATGTTCTAGTTTCTGCTTGATATGATCAGTTGGATCATTTTATGTATGTATGTACGCATCATGTTGGATGCTGGATATGATCAGTTGGATCATTTTATGTATGTATGTACGCATCATGTTGGATGCAGGATATGATCAGTTGGATCATGTGTATGTATTGTTTATGCATCATGTTGGATGCTTGGACCATGTATCTGTATATGTATCAGGTGGATACATTGTATGATCAGGTGGATCATGTATGGTGATATGTATCATGTATTTGTATTTGTATCAGGTGGATACATTGATGATCAGGAGGATCATGTATGATGATATGTATCAGGTAGATACTTGGTATGCATCAGGTAGATGCATTGATGATCAGGAGGATCATGTATGATGATATGTATCAGGTAGATACTTGGTATGCATCAGATAGATGCTTTGATGATCAGGAGGATCATGTATGATGATATGTATCAGGTAGATACGTGGTATGCATCAGGTAGATGCTTTGATGATCAGGAGGATCATGTATGATGATATGTATCATATATTTGTATCAGGTGGATACATTGATGATCAGGAGGATCATGTATGATACTTGGTATGCATCAGGAAGATGCATTGATGATCAGGTAGATCATGCAGCAGGATGTTGCAGTGATGATCAGGATGATCATAGATGACGAGCTTCAGGATGTTGCTCCAGATGACATGCAGCAGGATGTTGTATTGATGATCAGGACGATCATGGATGACGAGCTTCAGGATGTTGCTCCAGATGACATGCAGCAGGATGTTGCATTGATGATCAGGACGATCATGGATGACGAGCTTCAGGATGTTGCTCCAGATGACTTGCAGCAGGACGTTGCAGTGATTATGATCAGGACGATCATGAGTACATCAGGATGATGTATGGTGAGTATCAGGTTGATACTCTGTGGCCGTGGATCAGGTTGTGCAGATGAGCATGTCTGGGAGATCCTATAGGTCGGAGTTGTGTACCCGTAACAGCCTGGGATGCTCTTTCGAGACATTGCTCTGGGAGGACATGTAATTTGTGCCCTGGGAGATCTCAGGTCGGAGTTGTGTACCCGTAACATCCTGAGATGCTCTTGCGAGGTTTTGTCCTATGGCATGTAATTTGGGCCCTCGGAGATTTCAGGTCGGAGTTGTGTACCCGTAACATCCTGAGATGCTCTTGCGAGGTTTTGCCATGACCACATGTAATTTGTGCCCTAGGAGATCTCAGGTCGGAGTTGTGTACCCGTAACATCCTGAGATGCTCTTGCTAGGTTTTGTGGTGGACCACATGTAATTTGTGCCCTGGGAGATCTTAGGTCGGAGTTGTGTACCCGTAACATCCTAAGATGCTCTTTCGAGGTTTTGTGGTGGGGTCACATGTAATAGCGCCCTGGGAGATCCTACAGGTTGGAGTTGTGTACCCGTAATATCCTGGGATGCTCTTTCGAGGTTTTGTGACGCACGTAATAAGTCCTGAGGATTCCACAGTATGGCCAGTGATGACGAAGACCTGCAGGTGGTGGGCCTACATCCAGTATGAAAAAGGACTGGCTCTGTAGAACTTCCTATGACGAGTAGAGACAGAGATTGGATGAGATAGCAGCAGCAGTGACGATGATGATGACGATGCATCGATGACGATGATCCAGAGAAGAAGACTTGTCTAGCAGATCTGTGTCGAGAAATACCTTCCTAGTTAAGAGGGAGTGTTGATGTATATGTAACTTCGGAATGTATTTCATCTGTATATTATATTTATATTTATTGTACCCTTATAAGAGATGTGTTATTCCTCTATAAGGAAGTGTCGTCATGTGGATTGACAAGTGTCGCAAGTGTGTGTACTTGCCGATGGGTTATTAGACCACCTTATGGGGTCGGCCCTAATTAATATATAATATAATGTGGATGTACTCAAGTAGACAAGTCGGCCCCAGTAGGTCACTGGGCAAAAAGGTGAGTATAAATAGAGATAGGAGATCTCTATTTTACTCACTCGGAAAAGTATCTATCTCTCTCTCTGGAAAGTGGCGCACTAGTGAGGAGCAGGAGGATCATCTGCTAGGAGACTATCTCTGTATTATTTGGTTGTATTTTGGTTGAGCCATTGCTCTCTCTATCTCTGAGGAAGTTGTGGGGTTTTTCACCTTAGGGTTTTCCCCACGGAAACTCTGTGTCTCTTGTCTCTATGCTTTTGATTCTTATGATGTGATGCTTGTCATATTGTGATTGTCATGCATTGATATACTGTAGATGTTATTCTCTCAGCAAAGATCCTATAGTATTGTGATTTAATACTGAAAATTCAACACTACATCCACAAGAACTGTTGTTTATTTATCTTGGAAAGGGTACAACAGTTCTTCGTCTACGCACCTCAGTTGCAGAGCTCTTCTCTCTCTCTCTCTCTCAAAATTAGGTCTCTGCACACTCAACTGCAGAGCCTTTACAATGCTTCAATCTAATATATCTCACAATATTCGATAATATCAACAAAATTAAGAGTTAACCCTTTTCCTTTACAAAATTTCCTTATTTATAGATCAAGACCCGTAGGTCATGTCTTTACATTTACGAAGGCAAAACCCTTAGGTTTACAAAACTATCACGGTTTTCCCAAAACTGGACTATTGATATCTGGCAGTGGATCTTTCGTCACACACGCGCCAATAGGTTACATCCACTGAGTTGTTCCTTCTTTCATGGCCTTAGATGACCGGTTCGAGTAGTAGTAGTCTTCTATTTGTTGTGATCAGTCACCTACCTCCGATCTGCACCTACCCACTGCTTGGTAGTTATCGACGATCTTTGCCAAAAATAGGTCTTCTATGACCTAACCAAAATAGTTTCATCTGTCCATGGCTCTACTTAGCTGGATCTCCATCGATGTGGCACATCGCAGTGCTATACTCCTCGCAACACTGACCTCACAGCTCCTTCGACACTGTGTTGCACCCAACTTCGCAGCATACCAAAACTTATCCCCAAAATTGTTCAAACTTAACTGTGCTTAGCTCCGCAGTTCTCAAAATTCTTCCTGTTCAAAAATGCCCCATCTGGTCCAAGCCCAACAAAGACCTTTTGGAAAAATGACATAGTTTCAACCACGGTGGAACAATGCACCAGTCAGCAGTGCATCTAGAGGCCCTAAGGAAGGATGTTGGAAATGCGGAGGTCCACACTTTCAGAGTGACTGCCCTCGACATAAAAAGAGTAATGTAAGAGTACAAGGACCAAGTCAAGGACCATGACAGACCACTGCAGCTAATCTGAGTCCTGCACACCGCATTCATGCAATAGTAAACAACCGCCAAGACGATCACCAATCAACCATCCTTGAAGCAGGTAAGATTGGCGATTATGTATTTTCTTTACTATTAGACCCTGGTGCAACTAAGAGTTTTATTTATTTTACAGCTTTATAACGTAGTAATATGATGGAAGTTAGTAATAAGGATTTCGACGCAGTCAAAATGGCATCCAGAAGTATCTCGAGAGTGGGTCTGAAGTTAGAGAAATGTGAAGCGGACTTGGGGGTGTGTACCACTAAAGTTTTCTTTTATGCTACTAAGTTGGGGGATTATGAAATAATTATGGGTATGGATTGGTTAGAAGTGCATGCAACCATGATGGAATGAAGAAGCAAGGGAATAACTTTATTTGATGACGAAGGATAAAAGAGGACATTGACCGACAAGAAGAGAAAGGTTTATCTGAGAATGATTTCAACCATGCAATTAAGGAAAAGTATGAGGAAAGGGTGTAAGGTATATGCCGTTATAGAAATGAAAAAGGAAGGAGAGAAGAATGATATTATCAACCATCCTTTATTTTCGGAATACATGGATGTATTCCCAGAAGCAATACCTGGTCTACTGCCGCAGCGCGAGCTAGATTTCACCATTGAACTCAAACCAGGGATAAAACCTATAGCAAGAACCACTTATCGAATGTCTTTTACTGAGTTAAAAGAGCTGCAGATCCAACTTCAAGAATTACTAGACCTAGAGAGGTGTGAAAAGGATTTCTCCAAACTTAAGGAACTATTAACAACTACACCTGTATTGAAAGTCCCTCACATGGAACAAGACTTTTTAGTATGTATAGATGCATCGAAATATGGAAATTTATCGGATGTGTTTTGATGCAAGAAGGGAGAGTGATTGCCCACACTTCTCGAAGGATTTGGTCGCACGGATAGAACTATGAAACCCTTGATATGGAAATGAAAGCAGTGATTTAGTCCTTAATATTATGGTGACACTACTTATTCGGGAGAAAATTTGAAGTAAGAAATATCAATGTGGTTTACAACACATTTTCACCCAAAGCGATTTGAATGCAAGACAGAGAAGGTGGTCTGAATTACTTAGTGAGTATGATTTCGACATAAGCCATGTGAAGGGAACTTTGAACAAGGTAGTTGATGCGCTCATCCGAAGACCAAGAATTTTCTCAGTAATACCTATGAAAACCAATTTGAGGGAGAAGATACTTGCACTACCACAGAGTGATGCCTGGTATATGGAAGTGAGAACGAAAATGGAAAATGAACAGATGGGAGTACCCAAGTATGAAGGATATGCTTTGGATATAGACGGATTACTGAGATATAAAAACTACATTTATGTACCGGAGAATGAAGAGCTCCAAGGATTGATATTATCAGAAGCTCATCAAGCTGTATACAGAGCCCATCCCGTAGTCAAAAAGATGTGTGCATATTTAAGACCTTTATTCTTTTTGCAAGGGATGAAGAAGGATGTAGTGAACCTTGTAGAAAAGTGCATGGAATTCCAATTAGTCAAAGCAGAACACCGATAGCCTGCAGGATTTCTACTACCCCATGCAATCCCTAAATCAAAATGGGAAGTCATATCTATGGAATTTATAGTTGGCCTACAATTAACCAACAGAAGACATGACTCGGTATTTGTGGTATTTGACACTCTTACCAAGAGTGCACACTTATTACCTATCAAAAACACTTATCAAGCCCCAGAGATTGAAAAAGTATTCATAAATGAAATTGTACGATTGCATGGAATAGATAAGAAGATTATTTCTGATAGAGGTTCGGTATTTACGGGGAGGTTTTGGACAAGTTTCCAAGAAGCCTTAGGCACACAACTTAACTTCAGTACTGCCTATCACCCGTAGACGGATGGACAAATGGAAAGGGTAAACCAAGTGTTCGAGGATATGTTAAGGATGTACATGATGGATCAACATAAAAGATGGGAAGAATACTTACCATTAGTAGCATTTTCCTACAACAATAGCTACTAGAGCTCCATACAGATGGCACCTTTTGAAATTTTGTATGGACGACCCTATAAAACACCCTTGATTTGGGACAGGTTGGAGGATAGAGCATTGCTTGGTCCTGATGTAATAAAATAAATGGAGGAACAGATGGTAACCATTCGTTCTCTACTTAAGGAGGCACAGGATTGACAAAAGATTTATGCATATGTGCATAGAACTGATCGAAGTTACCAGGCAGGCGATAATGTAATTCTGCAAGTGAAACCGAAGAAAAGTTTTGTAAATTTTTGCAAGGGAGCCAAGTTATCCCCTAGATTCGTAGGACCCTTTGCGATTTTAGAATAGATAGGATCGGTTTCCTACTGACTTGACTTTCCATCATCTTTACGAAGTATACACAATGTTTTTCATGTTTCATTTTTATGCCACTATGTACCAGATGCTTCTCATGTAATTCATCTAAGTAATGTGCAGATAACAAACGACGGGGTTGTGATGGCCGAACTGATCTGTGTGTTGGACCAACAAATTTGGGAACTTAGACACCACGTGATAGACCAGGACAAAGTACAATGGGAAAATTATAGTCCTAGCTCTGCGACTTGGGAGGACGCAACTGAGATGAGTCGTAGTTTTCCATATTTGTTCTGAATTTCGGGATGAAGTTCTAAATAAGAAGGTGTGTATGTAATGCCCCTGGACTGGTTGAACACTTTGAGGGCACTGACCAAGTGACCCGGCGGAATAACTTCCTAATAAAATGACATTTATGTGCGACTTAGAGTAAATTGCAGGATGATTTGAGAGTTCATGTGTTAACTTGTTACACTTTTGTTAGAGTTTTGGTTTAATGGGTAATTATAGATAATTTTAGAATATGATGAGAATTATATTCTTCTTAATATTTATCCATGTCATGAAATGATTTATGAGCATGAAAAGATGTATATTTTACCTTATGACTAGCAAATTTTATCAAATGCATTATGATGGTTATGAGTAGATTAACGGTATGCTCAAACAATGCTTTACGACTAGCAAATTTTTGAAAGGCATTATGATGGTTATGTGTAGATTAATGATGTGCTTAACGACTAGAAATTTTTATGAAACAAGTTAAGGCAAATATGCGTAGTGCTATTAATGCGTGATTTGAGCATGTGTGTAGTTATAAGTAAGAATGTTCACCGACTGGCCCACAAAGGAATAAATGGGGCCATAGAGAATGGGAAAAACACACATGGGGGTATGACGACGATGTCGACACCCGATAAAACCCACGCACGATTTGAAATCGCTTCAGCTTTACTCGAGTGAGTGTGAAGTCGTACAAATAGGACCATAACGGTTTGGTCACGTACGAGGTTGAGGAGTACACAATAAGAATGGACTTACTCCTCAGATCCATTAGTCTCATGTAGAGTGTAGATGGATGATTTATGGTCACGATTCCTAAATCACTACATGGAACCCCCCTCACATAAGACAGAAGGGAAATTATTTTCGAAAGGAACGGATGATGCGGTACCTAGATAATAAGGAAGAACGATTGTCGAAAGACCCGATGATGTGGTACCTTGACAAATAAAAAGGAAATTGATAAAAGAACACCTATGTATTTGGAATATAGCATTCCATTTGATTAATTTTGCAAGAAATGTTTATTTGTAATTATTTAATTGAAGAATAATATGGCATCAGTTTAGTTGCACATGAAATGATTAAATATAATTAGATAATTGGGAATAATTAAATATGCACCAAAAGATAGAGTAGGAATCATCAACTAGTCAACTGCACTTACAGCCACTAATTTAGAGATTGGAATCCTAGCATAAGGGGACATCTAGGAGTAAAATGTGGGATATATGTTCACTCTCATGAGAGAGTGACACATGGTTGGGTGAATATCTATATTAAATAATTTTGCATCAAATAGTATTTTTGCATGAAGCGGCATGTGTGGCTGGAAATTTCTCTATTTAAGAGAGAAGAGAAGATGGGGAAAAAGACCCTAATGTTGGATGACTGTTGTAATGACTTTGAATCTCTGAATGTGCTACTATTGTGAGTTTGGTAAAGAATTTTGGTGAGGGGGGGTCTCATTTATGAATTCTCATCGAAGTGTGTGTTCTCTGCGTCCTTATTGCTTTGGGGGTCTGGGAGGAAGGAGATTACTCCCAGAGTGTTAGGGAGGTCAACCGAAGGGTCTTCGGTGAATTGTCTCAGCATGGAGAAAGTTGAACATGATAAGATCTCAAACCGCCACCTTCATAGGATTTATCGTCAACAGGTTAGTATGTTTCATAATTTCATTTGGTTGTTCCTTAAAGATATATTGGATCTGATATACTGGAAATTACGATTATTTGTTTAGATGGAAGTCATGATCTACAGGATATTCATAGAAATATGTACTTGTCAAATTTGAATTTTATTTTGTTTACTGTATTTATGTGGTAAATAACAACTAGAACTATGACTTTGATCTGCATTACCTCTGCGTGTTTTTCCCTTTCGATTTATATCATATTTTAAACCATGTAAATGGTAAATTTAAACTTTATTTTTGTTTAATGGATCTCTGTGGTAATAACAACTAGAACCCTAACTTTGATCCATATTACCTCTGCGCATTTTTCTCTTTTCGATTGATAGCAGATATGAATCCTTTAAAAGCTAAATTTAAACTATATTTTGTTTACTATATTTCTATGGTAAATGATAGTTAGAACCGAGATCATGATCCGTATTACCTCTATGCATTTTCCCTTTCGATTTGATAGAAGATCCCAACCTTGTTTATAATTGACTGTAGTTTTATAGATGGAAAATGAAAACTAGACCGACCTCGGATTGTATAACTATGTTAGCAGTAAAATTAGATCTCAATCTGTAGTTAACTGCGCATTCCTTCACTATTTATTCGAATGATTAATCATATCCCAAACGTGCTCGAGAAACCAAGAGTTATTGTTGAATGGAACAGTAAACTAGACTGACCTCGTAATGTATAATAGTGTTAGCGATAAAATTAGATCTCAATATGTAGTTAACTGTGCATTCCTTCACTATTTATTCGAACGATTAATCAAATCCCAAGCATGTTGGAGAAACCGAGAGTTATTGTTGAATGGAACCGTAAACTAGACCAACCTCGGATTGTATAACTGTTTCACCAGTAAATTTATTAAAATGATATTAGATCTTAAAACTATAGATGATTGTGCGTTCCTTCACTATTTTAAAAATTTCAAGCAATTAATGAAATCCCTAGCGTTCTGGAGCAACCGAGAGTCATTGTTGAATGGAACTAGAAACTGGATCAACCCTGGTTGTCTGATTGTGTTAGATCGAGTAGTTTATGAACTTAACTAACCCCAACTCTGCAATTCTATCTTTTAAACCCCTAATGGATCAAATTACCTGAGCATGTTGTAAACAGGAGGTTGTAGTTTAGATCTATAACTGATATCTAGCTCGGCCTTGGTAGTATAATTACTTCCAGTTGTGTATTTCTGGGTAAGACCAGAATGGACCCTTAGTATAATCGTTCTCGACCACACTGAGCAAGAGAACATTGTTGATGGCTGGAAGACTCTCTTCTGAAAACCTGCTTGAATTTATCCGATTCAGTGATAATGTTGAGATATATTTCCTTTCTTTTATGAAGACGTGTTGTGTAGTATAACTAGTGGACTAAACCTCTTGATGTTGTCGAATGTGTTGAACACTGGCCTTCACCTTTCGATTATTTCGGCTCAATATTGAAGTAGATTTTATGATTTTCCTTGGGCTTAGTTGACTTGGATGTAGAGATTAGATGTTAATGTCCAAATATTATGCACCCAAACTTACTAGAAAATTTGGTAGTCAAGTCACTAACCCTTAATTTACTCTTGCATCTATTTGATCGATAGAAAATTGAATAACCCTAAGTGAATTTAAGAATCAGATCTTTTCCAATTCAGACTTGTTTGAAGTCTAGTTAAACTATTAAGTTAGATATAATCTTAAGATATTCAATTTTACCTTTTTGGATAAATTTATGTGTCATAAAATGATGAATTTATACGTATAAATATATATATTACACTAGCATATATATACTTCTAATATGTTTTTGTATGAATAATTGATAAATGTATGTAAGTAATTTAGGCACCTATATAGATTGCAAATAAGTTTTGTGTCTACATTTGATACACATATATAAATATGGCTCGGAGATCAATAATAATTTAAATTATATATATATAGATATAGATATAGATATATGTCATATATGGATATAAGTAGAGTTTGGTGTTAAGTTCCATAATATTATAGATATACCTATATTAATAGTATGATGTGCAAAATAAGACTTGGGTTCATTTAATTGTAAATTCCATTGCTTTTGTTATATTAAATTGTATTGTAGATAGTAGGTATTAACAATTATAAATGATGTTTACCTTGATTATGTCGTTTGCAACGCATGGTTACTTTTCATATAGGACATTCTTATTAGAAAACTTTATCGCAGTGATGGAATGAAAATAGGTTGTAAGCATTGAGGTTGTGAGTGTAATTGTCTTTACAAAAAAAAAACTATAGTTCCCCGTAGGTTGCATCGATTAACAACAAGGGATCCTACATTTGGTATCAGAGTCGGTCGAGACTTGACCGAACCATGAGAGAGTAATGTGTTATTTCTGCAAACATTCAACAATGTTTATGAAAGTTAAGTTTACCATATTACAAATTATTTTATGATTAAAGCTAACAAACTATTCATTATAAAATTTAGGTTATGGATCGTCGTAGATGAAGGGGAAGAGGGAGAGTTGAGTGAGGACGAGGCATACGTCCTCCACCCATGCCAACTCCTACAGCTAGTCTGTCGCGGCTAGAAGAGCATGCAACCATCGCTTCTGGAGAACTGATTTCCATGATGAGAAACTTTCGATGAATGTCAGAACCTTTAATTACTCGATTGGACCACTAAAATGGCAGCTCACAAGTAACTGCGGTACCAAAAAATCCACCGACGGTCAATTTACACCGTGAACTAGAAAAGGTGAAATTTACATAATTTTGGGGTTCCACTGAGGGAACCGATGCAGAGGCATGGTTGGAAAATATGGCCATATTCTTTGCGCTGATAGATTACATGTCAAACCTAAAACTGTGCATGGAAGTTCTACAATTGAAGGGTGAAGCTCTTTTATGGTGGAATACTTTACATCTGCAGCTAGGATTGGAAACCAATGAGGCTTCATGGGAGTTATTTGACGAGCACTTCCTCCAACAATACCTTTCCGATGAACTCATTGAACGACAGTTAAATGACTTCAACGCCTTACGATAGGGATATTGAGCAGTTTAGGATTATGAAATCCAATTCATGGAACTACTGAGGTATGCACCTAAGTTCTTTTTTGGCTAAAACAGAATATTAGAGGTAAGGTTCGCATCCTAATGCCCTGTACTTTGCATGACACAGTTCAAAAATATCTCATAGAAGAGGAAGAACTTTCGAATAGAGGACCGCCCAGTAAGAACCTTGGTAGTGGTGACCGGAACCATCAACCTTCCCATGCACCCAACCATTATTATGGACAGAAAAACTCTAGGAAGGGATCTTACAGTTGAAGGTATAACATAGAATCTCGAGCACCCTATTGACTGCCACCACCTAGAAATGATCATGCAAGACCATTTGGAAAACTGACACAATTTGAGCCACAGTGGAACAATGCACCAATTAGTGGCACATCTAGAGGCCCTAAGGAAGGATGTTGGAAATGTGGAGGTCCACACTTTCAGAGTGAATTCCCTTGATAGAAACAAGGGAATAGAAGAGTACAAGGACAAATTCAAGGACCACAACATACCACTGCAGCTGATCTGGGTCATGCACACCGCATTCATGCAACAGTAAACAACTGCCAAGTTGAGCACCAATCAACCGTCCTTGAAACCATAGGTAAGATCGGCGGTAATGTATTTTATTTACTAGTAGACCTTGGTGCAACTGAGAGTTTTATTTCTTTTAAAGCTTTAGAACATAGTAAGATGATGGAAGTTATTCATAAGGATTTTTACGCGATCGAAATGGCATCTGGAAGTATCCAAAGAGTGGGTCCGATGTTAGAGAATTGTGAAGTGGACTTGGGGGTGTGTACCATGAAAGTATCCTTTTATGATACGGAGTTGGGGGATTATGACTTAATTATGGGTATGGATTGGTTAGAAGCTCATGCGG
This sequence comes from Larix kaempferi, assembly GCA_027924585.1. Lineage (NCBI taxonomy): Eukaryota > Viridiplantae > Streptophyta > Pinopsida > Pinales > Pinaceae > Larix > Larix kaempferi. The sequence continues at coordinate 12,297,066 of BSBM01001051.1, read as the reverse complement.
ACATGATGGACTACAAAAGCAAGGAACTAACCTTCTTTGATGATGAAGGCTACAATAGGACATTGACCAGGAAGAAGAGAAATGTTTCCTTGAGAATGATTTCAACCTTATAAATAAAGAAAAGTATGAGGAAAGGGTGTAAGCTATATGCAATTATCGAAATGAACAAGGAAGGAGACCAGAATGAGATTATCAACCATCCTTTATTTTCAGAATACATGGATGTATTCCAAGAAGCATTACTTGGTCTACCGCAACAGCACAAGTTAGATTTCACCATTGAACTGAAAACAGGGACAAAACCTATAGAAAGAACCCCTTATCGAATGTTTGTACCTGAGTTAAAAGATATGTAGATCCAGCTTCAATAATTACTAGACTTGGGATTGATTAGGCCTAGTGTGTCCCCTCGGGGGAGCACCCATAATCTTTGTCAATAAAAAGGATGGGTCGTGGCTACTATGCATCGATTATCGTCAGTTAAATAAAGAAACCATAAGAAACCAATATCCTGTGCCTAGGATTGACGACCTTTTCAATCAGATGAAGGGTGCGACAATATTCTCCAAGATTGATCTGAGATCAGGTTACCATCAGTTAAGGATAAAGGAAGAAGATATTCCGAAGATGACCTTAAAGACAAGATTCATACATTACGAGTTTGTGGTAGCACGTTTTGGGTTGACGAATGCGCCAAGTGTTTTATGAATTTGATGAATGGTGTATTCTGTCCACGGGGGGTTCACTTGATAGGCAATATCCTATCACGTCCATTCATATTGGGGAATAAACTATGATATCGAAATGAGAAAATATATTGCCTTGTATTAAGGGGTCAAAGGGTCTTAAATATGTTATATAGCAATACAAATATTTAGGGTATATTTTATTACCTTTCATGTAGAAGCGTGGAGGGGACGAGAGTGTATTTTATTACAAATAATTTTAAAGTATATTTTTTTTTCTATGCATGATATTAAAAATACCAAAAATTAATAATATATGTTATGAAAATTAATAAATATTTTTTTTCTAAAATAAAAAAAAATTCATACTTGTCAATTTCCCAAAAATTTGTTAGATGTTTAAAAATTTTAATTTTTGTTCATGAATGATACGCTATAAAAACCCTATTATTTATTTCTGAACTATCCATGAGGCTACCTAGACTACCCATTTTTATATCTTCCTTCGACAAATATATAGTAATCGATCTATGGTCTATTTACATTGACTTTTTATTAGATAACAAAATAATATCTTCGTTTCTAAAAATAATCTTTATCATTTAAAAATTAATATTTTTTTATTATTCTTTGAAATTATTTATCTACCCTACAATTCGTCAAATGTGTGATATGAAATTATTTATCTACCCTGCAATTCGTCAAATGTGTGATATGGCAAAGATAGGACCAAATTCATGTTATTGTAGGCATAAGAAAATGTGAAGAAATTAAACTTTTAAAAAAATAACCAAATAAAACCAACGTTGCAAATTCTAAATCTTGGATACCTGTTATATAACCAAAGTATTACGAAGGACAACTCCTGGGGTCTCACAACTCCTTAGGAAACAAGGTGGTCAACTTTGTTAATATACTCACATCCCAACCGATTGCTTGTCCAAGATGTAATAAAATTAATACGGCTATCGAAATCGAGGGACGGTAACAGATTGCAATCTACTTCACATGAAATTACTTGCAAGGTTTAATATTATGAGTTTAATGTAGGTACACCTGACCATTCTAATGACCGTTTGTTGGGGAGGGTAGCCATCTTGGGGCATGCAGTGTGTAATTTGCAATAAAATCTTGAACAACCGCATTAAATGGGTAAAAGTTGTGAGCCATCAATCATACCATATCAATGCCATCCAGAAACTAAACAAGCCATCAATCCCAAGGACATGATTGATCGTTGAATTGGGTTGGAAAGAATAGTAGTAGGTTGTTGATCTATAGTTGACATGACAACCATGCCAGATATGGAGAGCAAATATCCCCTTCCCATGGTATGTCATAATTACAAACATTTACGATGCATGGACTTTAAGCTAGAATCTAGAAAAATCTGCATTTAACTGCAGGTATTTATTGGATCCATTTGCTATCGTAGTGCTATTAAATATATGACAAGCGCAATTGCCCAAAATCCATGTAAACGGAGGCTGAAATCGTCAATTTAACGGGTACTATCAAAATATGCCCGTATGCAAATTTTATATATATTATAAATTTATAGCATGATGCATAGGCTCCGGGCCTCCGGCAAGCTGGCAGCAGTCCGGACTCCGGTTGGCAGCTTGGCTACAGCCTGCTTACAGTACAGTACAGAGTTGTTGGTATAATTTAATGCCCAGGTTGGCAGGTGAGTTGTTGGGTATCATAAATGCACACTAAGTTAGTAAGTATAGGAAATGGAATTAGAAAGGCGAATTCATTATTCAGTGAATCAGTACACTGCATAGGATGAAAATTGCAGGTCTAATTTCTGTAGAGTATGCGAAAATTTGTGCTGCTCAGAAATATATTTCCGTCTGGCGGTTTTTGAACTTGTTCGAGCATATAAATTTGGTTCGACAACTCGTTTCTCCTCGGTTACCTGGACGGATTCTTGCTTTTTACCGGTATTTTTCCTACAGAAGTCTTGAATTTTCGAATATTAAATCTTTTCTATGTTATTTGGTCTGAATTGTAAAATTTTGGCTCGATCCTTACATATGTTGTTGGGAATCACTACTACATAAAAGGTGCTTTTAAGACATATGTTTGAGACAATAATTATAAAATGTCTCAAACCTACCCCCTTTAATTTTTTTTGTCATTTTCCAAAATATAATTTTACCCCTTTCGTTTTAGCGGGAAGGGCCTTGAAGAAAATATTGAGGTTTTCACTCATTCACACACCTTCTCATGGATTCGGCAGCCCACGGTTTGTCCATCTGCACATTATCAATGAGGGTGATTGGGGTTTTCATTATTCGCGAACCTGCTCATGGATTCGATGGACTGGGGTTTGTTCACCTGCACCCACCTATTCCTGGATTCGACGGCCTGGGTTTTTCGCTTACGCTCACCTGCTGCTTGTGGATTTGACGGCCTAGGTTTGCCCACCGGCTGCAGGGGGATACAATGCTATCATTTTATCAACGAGGGTGATTGGGGTTTTCATTATTCGCGAACCTGCTCATGGACTCGATGGACTGGGTTTTGTTCACCTGCACCCACCTATTCCTGGATTCGACGGCCTAGGTTTTTCCCCTACGCTCACCTGCTGCTTGTGGATTTGATGGCCTGGGTTTGTCCACCGGCTGTTGGGGGATACGATGCTATCAGTTCGTATGACTGGAAAATGTTATCCTCGCCGTCAATTTCAGGTGCTCCATCAAATGGGACTGTTTATACCGTGATATGAGGTTGTGATATTTACTGTCATAAAGGGCCAAAGGACATAAAGAATGCCACTTTAATTTGAACAAAGGACTTGAGGAATGTCTTGATTTAATATTTCTTCTAGCAATTTCTTTTGGACCAGCTCCTCGAGGAGGGTTTGGCTCCGCCATTGGGAGCTCTAGCTTCAACGCCAAGGTTTTCTTCAAAAGAGTAAAACGGACCAACTCCTCAAGGAGGGTTTGGCTCCACCCTTGGGAGCTCGAGCCTCAACTCCAGGGTTTTCTTCAAGTTTTCAGCTCAAACTCCTCTTACTTTCACCTTGTTTACTAGAGTGAAGGTTCAATCCACAAAATCTCCCTTTTGATCCTTGATTTTGGTATCAGCTTTATTGGGCCAAGAATTCAATCTACGGTGAAGTACTTTATGCAAGAAGAAGGTAATTTCTTGGGTTGATTCAATCAAATATTGGAAGCAATTAAGGAGTTATGAGCTTCACAAGAGAATATATTGGAAGTGAGTCATTTACTTTTTTCTGGTTATTTCTTTCGCAGGTAAGGAGATATGAGCTTCACAAGAGAATATATCATGGTGGCCTTGGTATTTATAGGAGGTTGTAGGTAATAATATTGTATGTATATTTATTTCTTTGTACATAATATTGACTACCTTCATTCACCTACTCACATAGGGAAGTATTAACAATTCTATGTTTTCTGCAGATGCACAAGGAAATCTGATAATGAATTCGAAGCTTTTCCGCTCTTTTATGGAAGCGAAAACCTACAGGTATGACAAAGGCTGTTTCTCCTGTGGGTTAAAAATATTGCTAGGGCAATCACCTAGGGTTGTAACCCTTCCCTCAATCTTTGCTAATTCCGTGCAGAACGAATTTCTGACTGAGCTAAGAGCTTAAATTAGGGATTAACACATAATATTCTCCATGGTATTTTTAGCTTTTTTCTCTACAAATTGAGGGCATGAATACTTATTTGTATGCCCTCATTTATTCATAAATACTTGTTTGTATGCCCTTATTTATTGAGTGCTAGGAATTTCTACCCGATTTATTTAGCAAAATAAATTGTTGTTACCGAGGCTATCTCTATTTGTGCAATTATTCAGTTAGGGTTTTACAGAAATGTTATTAAGTTTTGAAAGCAAGATTCTGGAATGGATTTTAATTATTAAAATATAATAGTTATGGATTTACAAAACCCTAATGAACTATCCATTATTTCAATTCCTCTCTTGAAATGTTATGCAATTGCTTTGACATCAATAATTCCTGCTTCAAGTTTCTAACTTCATAGATCATCATCATTAATAAGATCTTATTTTAACCTATATTATAAATGAATCAATCTATTTGAATATGTTAATAGTAGTCTGCCTCCTTTGAAGTAAAACTAACTATAGGAAATAATTATAGTTTACATCAACCTTCTAGTTTGACTAAGTCTGGCAAGCTTGTAATCCTGAACTTTTAAATTGAAGTCTGTCACTTCCTAATGGATACCCCAAAAAAATTAATTCGTTTGTATTCTAGGGCATTAGTTTTGTTCTTCTTTTATTTTAACTTATATTCTAAATGAATCAATCTATGTGAATATGTTAATAGTAGTATGCCTCTTTCGAAGTAAAATTAAGTGTAGTAAATAATTGTAGTTTTAAGTCAATCTTCCAGTTTGACTAAGTCTAGCAAGCTTGCAATCCTGGGATTTTAAATTGAAGTCTGTAACTTCCTTATCAAAACCCTAAAAAAAGATTAAGGCATTAGTTTTGTTCTTCTCAAACTGCATTATTTAAAACGATCATTCCATTTCCTTAATACTAAGGTAATTTGTCACATCGGGAAATGTACACTTGTTACAGGAAATTAAATTAGCAGTACATAACATTTCCAGGTATTAATCAGATGTCATTCCAAAATTCATCAGAATAATAAAGGAAAATCATTCATAGGAAATAACAACTGTCAAATATAAGATAAGTTAGAAATTAACATATCTATTACATCTGATAACAATGAGGAACCTATGGAACAGGATCACCTTCCCATTTCAAAGCAGCCAGACCCAAGATCTTGAAGAAGAGTTTGAACAACGCCATGGTTAAACTCTGCACATGTAAAAGATATTTTATAAATGTTGGGTATTGCAGACCGTTAGTTTTCATTCTAAATTCTGTAACTGTGTTGTAATAGGTTATGACGTTTTCCAGATTCTAACTTGTTGGACATTGATGACACTCCATAAACTTTGACAAACTAGAAAATGGAAATACATTTGCAAATTAATGTATGTATTATTAATCCAATTTTAGAACCATTTGCATTCCTACATCTGAATCCCACGTATTAATTTGACTTCTTAATCGATTTTTGATCTGCTCTATGGGTCAAAGATTTGGGGAACAACTACATAGGGCATGGGTAGCTTACGTAGCATGGGCTCAACAAGGACTTAAGTCAGGGCACCACTAGCGTGGGGGGGATTTCTGCACGTATCCACCTTCTCTGATCATTGATACGGAAATGCATGATAAAATATGGAAATGCACGAGAAAATATGGAAATGGAAATGCGTAATAAAATATCGTTTTGAATTTTTATAATGTGAACTTTACTCATAATTAAGAAGTTTGTTCTACCTCTGATTTCAAATTCAATTAAAAAATGATTATTTGAATTTTATTCACCAGTCTTACTAATATATAGAAATACTGTCCCAAGTGCATGAATACTATTACAATATTTAATTAAAATGGTTGATCAATAAAATCAAAGTTAGAGAAAAATGATCTTTATTTCTTTTTTTAACTTGGCATTCACTTTTGAATTGGTGATGTGTTTTCATGTAACACATCCTTCATTTGACTTAAAATATTACAGTGATCTGTTGGAAATTCATAAAGCTTAATGGTTCGTACTTATGGAAGGAAGATTGTTGACTTATCATTGACAACCTTATATTACATTCAAGTCTCCAAAACAAAAGTTAATTCATCATTTATCAACGTAATCTCATAAAAACTTTTCTTAACTAAGAAACATGACAATCTTTACAAAGAACATGTTAATGTTTAAAGGCTTTCTTGGAAGTATCAAACAATAATGTTAAAGTTAAAAACTTCTTAAAATTTATACTTTATTTAAAATAAAGAAATCCAAGATTCACAAATTCCTTAGAACATAATTATAATCCTCGGATTAAACGGAGATGGGTCGAACGAGATGAAGCAAATTTGATAGAAGAAAAAAAAATGTTGTGAGAAAAAAAATGTCATAGGAGCATAATGCTCATCATCTAGAAGACTATGTTGAGGTTAATGGGTATGATAGAAGGCCAAACATCAGTAATAAAAGAAGCACCTGGACTGGCGGTGGTCATGGAGAAAATAATTAAATAATTTACCAAAAGAAACCAGTGATTAAGTAAAATCTTCCTTATTGAACGCTTGAGACGGTGAAATTGCTAATTGCATCCATCTATTATAGAATTTCTTAGTGTCACCGACAGTAATAGGAAGCCCTAAAAATTTACCATTACACTACTACACATGGGGGCATTCGAAGACATTTGCTTAATATCTTGATTTTGGTTTAGTGCCTTCTGTATAGTATCATGATTTCTTTCTTAATAGTAGTACCATTCAAGAGGATTTCAATGAACCCTACCTCTTGAAATACATAATATATCGAAGTGCCCCTCTGAAATCATTCCCAAAGTACCTAGATTCCATGGCCCTTGAAGTGCCTAGTTGACTCCTTCGTGCAGGGCAAGTTCTGCACATTTTGTCTCACCTTAAAATGCCACCAAACCTAATGGATGTTTCTTACTACACATACATGACATTCACACTACCTGAATTTGAAATACTCAACATTCACAAAGGCACTATTTCCTGTAATGGCCACTTCTCGGAAATGCCATTATTGTTTTCTTATAGAATCAAACCTTAGCTGGCCCATACTACTGGGATCCTAAATTATCATTAGCAACAACACTAAGTAAAGAAATTCATTTACTCCTACAACTAAATTATAGTTCTAATTTCACCATGCCTCAAAGAATTTTAGAGGTATGCCAACCAACCTAAAAACACAATAAAACATGAATCCATAAATTTTGTTTTGCTAAATTCAACCCATGGATACCTATCCCTTGCATAAGAAAAAATGAGAAATTGTTATTCTAATGTACTCATTAAATTTAGGTTTTCACAGGTGGGAGTCAATTCAAATTTAAAAAATCACTTGTATGGAAACCTGTGTGAGAGCTTTTAATTGTCACACAGGTTTCCATACAAGCTATTTTTTCGATTTGAAATGACCATGTTTAACTTAGTTAGTTTGCATGTGCATTGGTTTAGAATAGTAATAGAGGCATCTAGGCTGTCTAAGAGCCATTTTACTAAACTTGTGTGATGGAAATTATCTAAGTGTTCTTTCATTGGCATTTTTCTTCCCTTTCTTAATTACCCTTTGGCTATTTTCCAAAGCTATAATAGTGAATTTGTGGGTAGATTGTATGCATGCAAGAAAATTACAATTGCAAAGTTCCTCACCAAGATTTGGAATATTCGGGAACGTTTCATATTGAATTATTTCTAGGTTTGTATTTCCATTTTCAGATGCATTGTTGCTTTCCTCCCATTTCTTGTGATTCTAGTGAATATGGTGGTTTCCATGGGGATTTTTTCGAGCTGTGCTATCTATGATGTGAATGTCTTAGGAGTATTTTTTGCTAATATGTTTGCACATTCTTTGATTATCTTTAGTTTGGCCAATGTTATCTTCATCTTCGAGGATTGTCAAGGATTGGAGACATTGTTTAGATTTGTGTATTTAATTAAAGGTAGGACCCAAGTGGGTCTCATTATCATAATATTCCTGGGAACATCTATTGGGATTGTTTTGTGGATATCCTATATGAACATAGAGTGACGGTTTTGAATTACAGTGATGTGTATTCCAGGATCTAGGAAGGTCCTCTATTGGTATGGCTTCTTAAAATTTCCAGTGACTTGTGTGGGAATCACACACCACTGATAATAGGTCCAAAGGAAACACATTTATACCCAGAAAATAGGCTGATATATGTTGTAGAAAAGTGCCCTATATGTCCTCTAGTTATGGCTTCTCAAATGGAATGTTGTTATCCTCTCAAATATGGCAGAGATCTCCCCAAACATAGTTGGACTTGTCTCTCCAAATCACCAAGTATGAGATCATGTGGAGAACTCCATCTAAGATGAATATACAATTGATAAGTATGATACTTAGGATTGGAGATCCATTCCTTCTGGAGGTGAAAGAAAAAGGGTGTGCATAGGCCATGAGATTTTGATGGATCCATCTCTTATCTTTCTGGATGAACCCACATCTGGACTTGATTCTACCTCAACATTCCACATAGTACAATTGTTGAAAAGCATAGCCCTAGTTTGTCTAGCCATCCTATCCCTCTTTCATAAAGCTAACGTCATATAAAGTTATAGGGTATTCACACCATGACCAGGTAGTTGAAGTTTGGATGGTATGAATGCTTTTCAAGATGGTATCAAACATAGATAGAATAGAATATATAATAAGTAGTAGTAAATGGTATTTTTTTGTTTGGATGGTATGAATGCTTTTCAAGGTGGTATCCAACATAGATAAAGAATAGAATATATAATAAGTAGTAGTAGATGGTATTTCTTTATTATCTAAAATACCATGATAAATAATTAGCATGGAAGAGATTGTAATGCCTATTTTATTTGTAATTTTTAATTGCAATACAAGCTTCTTAGGAATAAGATTACATGTTTATTTATTTATCTTACTCATCTACATGATATTTACTACCTTCATTCACCTAATCACAGAGGGAAGTATTAACACTTCTATGTTTTCTGCAGATGCACAAGGAAATCTCGATAATGAATTGTAAGATTTTCGGCCCTTTTATGGAAGCAAAAACCTACAGGTATGAGAAAGGAGGTTTGTTGTATTGGTTAAAATGATTGCCAGGGAAATCACTTAGCGTTTTAACCCTTCTCTCAGTATTCATGAATTCAGTGCAGAATGCACTTCCGATTGAGCAAAGAGATTAAATATTCAATTCACAACGCAAAGAGATATTACATTTATGTTAGATCATACAAATAATTTTTAGATCCCTTATATTGGTGAGCTAAGTAGAGTCCCTATTGTTAAATTTTAAACATAGATCTAATCTGATAGCAGTAACACTCTTTCTTTTAATTTTTAGCAGTCTTCTAGCATTTGGATTGTAAACCAATAGTTATAAAAAAATCATCCACAAGAAACATACATAAGAACACAAAGAGTTTACCCTGGGGAAATCTTTTCAAGAATAAAACCCTAGTAAAGAATATCTTCCTTAATATGAGATGACTGAAATTTACATGAGCATATTAAGAGAGCAGTACAAAGAGGCCTCTAGGGCTTATTGCATACTAAGAGAAACACAAATTTAACCCACTGTGATCTTTTATAAGCATTGCACTGACTATTGGACTATCTATCTTTTACTTTCTTTGTTACATTGATCTCTTAACGGGTTTCCTTTTACTCATTTTACCTTCCCCATTACTATTTCATTGGGTCTTCCACTATCCAATGCTACAAATTGATCAGTCGCCCCTACAATCTTAGTGGGATCATTGTTAGCATTATACTACTACTTTCTTTAGCATCTTGTTTGGTTATACTAAGATGCATTAGGATCCTGTTTGTTACACCTTGATAATATGATATAAAGGGGGTATTAAAAATGGGTTGATAAAAATGGATACCTACAATATCTGGTGAAAATAGGGGTTTTCTTAATTGGAAAGGTATATTGGGAGGGGGGTTCAACAATACAATTTCAGGAGGGATTTTCCAATATTTAGTGAAATTAGGGATATTCTTTAATATCCTGCGAACGATGGTGCTATGTAACAAGTTCACTGAGTGAACCCCCCATGATTCTGTCAATACCTTGATAAGTTTGTACAGGTGTTTTTGGATAATATTTTAGTCTATTCAAGAACGTTTGAAAACATTAGGGGAGTTTTGAGGTAAAACATGGGCCTCAAAACAAATAATGTACCATAAAAAATCGCTTTATAAGAACCAATAGGATTTAAGCTGATGATGTCAACCATAAGGCTAAAATTTGTAAAAGAAATTGGAGGGAAAAAGAAAAAACTACTTTTTTTTATCGTATTTTTCACATATCTCCTTAACGGTTTACCAAAATTTCAAGTTTGGGCACTCCTTGGATGCATATTTTAATTTCGCATCCAACCCATTCCCACACTGCATACTTCTGAGGCACCCACAACATGAAAAAATGAAAATTTCAATAAAAAAGTATTTTAATATCAAAATATGTTTTTTTATAGAAATTTTCATTTTTTTCATGTCATGGGTGCCTTAGAAGTATGCAGTGTGGGTATGGGTTGGATGCGGAATAAAATCCGCATCCAACCAATTCCCAAACATGAAATTTCGGTAAACTGTTAGGGAGATATGTCAAAATTATGATAAGAAAAAGTAGTTTTTCTTTTTCCTCTCTAAAATTTAGAACTCTTATTTTATTATTACAACTCTTATTTTATTATTTCCCTTAGGAGGCCCATTTTAGACCTCAAAAATCCCCTAATGGCATGAAGAAAATTTAAGAGCAATACTTCAGTGTTTGAGAGAGAACCATCTTTACGGAAAATTGTCGAAATGTTCATTCTTTCAAAAAGAGATCCATTATCTCGGCCACATTATATCTGGTGAAGGAATCGCAGTAGACCCTGCAAAGAAAGAATCCATTTGGGAATGGCCATCACTCATGAACATGCATGACATACGTTGAAACCTGGGATTTTTTGGTTACTATAGAAGATTTGTCGAAGTTGTCTCTAATATAGAAGGACCCATAATGGGGTTACCAAAGAAAAATCGACCATTTGTGTGGACAGAGAGGTGTGAAGAGGCTTTCACCAAACTTAAGGAACTATTAACAACTGCACCTGTATTGAAAGTCCCTAACATGGACCAAGAATTTTTAGTGCGTACAGATGCGTCGAAAGATAGAAACGAATGTGCTTTGATGCAACAAAGCAGAGTGATTTCCTACACTTCTCAAAGGATTTGGCCGCACAAAAAGAAATATGCAACCCATGATATGGAAATTACAGCAGTGATTCAAGCCTTAGTATTATGGCGGCACTACTTAGTCGGGAGAAAATTTGAACTAAAGATAGATCATTGTGGTTTACAACACATTTTCACCCAAAGCGATTTGAATGTAAGACAGAGAAGGTGGTATGAATTACTCAGTGAGTATGATTTCGACATAACCTATGTGAAGGGAACTTTGAACAAGGTAGCTAATGCGCTCAATTGAAGACCAAGAAGTTTCTTGATAATACCTATGAAAAACAATTTGAGGGAGAAGATACTTCCACTACAACAAAGTGATTCCTGGTATATGGAAGTGACAATAGAAATGGAAAATGAACAGATGAGAGTACCCAAGTATGAAGGATATGATTTTGATACAGACGGATTACTGATATATAACAACTGCATTTAGGTACTGGAGAATGAAGAGCTACGAGGATTGATATTATCAGAAGCTCATCGAGCTATATACAGAGCGCATCCCAGAGTCAAAATGATGTATGTGGATTTAATCCCTTTATTCTTTTGGTAAGGGATGAAGAAGGATGTAGTGAACCTTGTAGAAAAGTGTTGGCTGCTTTTTGGACAGACCCAGGTTTTAATGAAGCGCAGCAACAAAACCCCTTGGCGCACTGGCCCTCTCGGCAATGAGCTGCGCAGCAGCTCGAGGTCTCACCCGAAGTGGCTATGGGGGGGATAAGGAATCATATTTCCTTAACCTAGGCGACGCGGAGACTGCTCTCTCTCTTCCTTGATGATTCCTCAAAGCGGAATGTCTTACTCTTCCGCAGACCTCTCAGCGCAACTGCGCTGAACTCTCTCTCGACAGCCTAGCTGTGCGGTATCTTCACTCCTGTGCGCAAGGCGATTATCCTCTGCATCACTACTCTATCGTTTCTGCTTGCACGCCTGGCGCAGTAACGCATTCCTCTATTGCTGCAGCGACAGCATTCTACAGATCCCTTCGACACTTAACGATTATAGTTACCAAGGAGGCTTTGAGAACTTACTTAACATACTCATAAAGAGAACACAATATTCATGTATACACAGACAGTGAACTAAAACATGCAATCACTCAACACAACATCATAACAACGAGAATTATGAAGTTCACCTCCACGGGGAAACCATGTCCACGGGAGTCTCTTATATTAATCAGGAGTGGATAGAATTACACAATATGCTGCACACACAGCTGCAGCCTTAGATCTTTCTAGGAAACTCCACGCACATAGCTGGGAGCCCTTCTCTCGATCTAGTCTCTTCCTCTACAGAGATTACAATAGTTTAGACGTCGACTTCGACTGTCTGCAACTCAGGGATTAGCTTCACGGCTATCCAGTTCTAACTCTTGTCTCCTAACAACACAGTAGAAGACTTACTAACTAGCTAGCTTATCGCAAACAACTAACCTGCGTCTCAACATCTAATGGCTAGCTAACTAACGTCTAACCTTTATAATTACACATATATATAGGTGGCCATGACGGTCGCACCTTTACAAAGCTGTGGGCCTTTCCCAGCAGTAATCCCAAAAAACCCTAACCACGGACATGGCTAGGTGTACTGTAGGCACCGCTTGCAGTCACGTCGCTGCTTCCTGCAGGTTCCATGACTTCCGACGTAGATTGCAGGTATGGGCGTCGCTTCATCGTTTACTGCTCCTTGTCCTTCGTCTTCAATGCTTTGGTCCATTGCTCTTCCTTGATCAGAACAACCATAACTTCTGTACATTGCCTTAAATGAGGGTAGCTAAGCCCTCTACTCCGTCGCTTCATTTATTGTGGTAGTTGAGCTTTCTACTCGGCCACATTCATTCTCCTTTGACGTGTGTGCGCGATCTCCGCGAGTTCCGGTCCGTAATCTGCGCTAAGCTCATCCATCTGGCACCGTACTGTGCACCTTTTCCTTCTGCCAAAAAATTGGTGTTTATTCAAAATTAGCACTTTCCCTTCAACACTTGTGCTTTTTCCTCAAAATTCGCAGCTTTACCATAGCTGTGGCCTAGGCTCCAACAAGCCCCTAACACTTACTTGTGGCTCGCCCTCAAGCCACTCGCACTAGCGTGTGGTCGCTTTACTTGCGCATCTGCTTTTGCTTGGGTCTCCGCGAATGTTTTCTTCCACTGCGCAATAGCGGAGTCCATTTCATCGACACACTCCACAGCTGTCTGCACCGCTTCTGCAGTGGCTTCTTCTTCAGTTATGCCATCAATCACCTGTTGAGATTCTGCAATTTCTTTGATCTTTGCCTCGACTTGGGCAGCGAGGTCAGCATACTCATCCATAAATGGCTGAATGCTATTGGTGAGTTTAGCATCTTCATTTCTGAGCTTGTGCAGTTGCTGTTGGATTCTGCGCACTTCACTCATTTTCCTCATTTTTGGCTAATCCTTCTAAGGCCTTAGCTTCTTCAGTCAGAACAATTAGGGACTGTTCTGCGGCTTGTACCTATTCCAAAAGACCAACTTTGAAAGGGAGTGTCTCAAACTCCATCCAAGCCTCCATAGCTTGGTTCATCAGGTTCTCGGCTTCACCTGCTCTGCTCTTTAGTCGTGTGGAAGTTCTGCGCAGCGCTTCAAATTGTTCCTGCCTATCATCTGTAGAATGCGCTACAACACGAGCTTCTAACTCGGCGATCTGCGTTCTATGGTCTTCAGCCATAGCAACTATTTCGTGCTCTAGGGTTTTCACCCTTCCTCCAATAATTTGAACTTTCTCAACCAGAGGAAGGTTTGGTTGAATCTCGCAGGCTGGCAACTCCTGGGAAATTTCATCAACTGCGTTCCTTATGCCAATGTCTTGTGCTTCATAAAGTGCGAGCTTCTCGGAGATATTCTTGTAGCCTGCCTTCAGCTCTATCTCCTACGATTGCAGTCTTTGGTTTGCATGGAAGGTAGAGAGCTCTCTAGCTCTCAACTCAACAGAAACTTTCTCGTGCACTAGTTGCAAGGTTTCTATGGGAATCAAAGACAAATTTATTTCAACGGGCCCAACTGCGCTTACCTGTAGTGCAGCCAGAGGATCCGAAAGTGTCATGCTTGTAGTCGGGATGTGCACGACAGTATGCCTTTCTGCGAGTACTTCAACTCGCTCGGTACTTGTGGTTACTTGTGGCGCCTGCGAAGTAGATGCTGGTGCATGGGTCTACGCAACTCTTCCTGTGAGACCTTTTAACTCTACGAACTGCAGGTCCAGAGCACTTCTGATGTGAGCATGTGCGGTCCGTACCTCGCGAAATTGCTTTTGTAAATACTGGTCGATCCCTGAGGTAATGGTCTCAGGGGGATGCGACACCTTTTGCTTCTTGGTCGCTGGTTCTGTCGAACCTTCATCACTTCTTTGCTCAGGGGCTTCCTTGCCCTTATCCTTCTCTTGCGCAGTAGGAGGTGGCATCGCGGGTGCGATTTCAGCGGCCTCCCTCCATTCATCCGACCAAGACTTGATGGTTTCTTCAACATCTTCAGTGGTCATCCTGTAAAGGCTTACGGCCCATTCCTCTTGAATGCTGCAAGGGAGGAGGTAAAGTTGATGCAAGTCGGCAGAAAAGGCCAACTTTCCTTCATATATTTTTGCTGTCTCCTCACTCAGCCTTGGCATTTCCTGAATGGTATCTTTGAGGAGATGGTAGTATTCACAAAATACAACGCGGTTTATCTTGCGCTTCGCGGGATTGCTAGAATCCCAGAGATTGACATATCGCATTCCTGCGACTTCTCCTGCACGGCGCGGAAGGAACTGAGTGTTCGGGGGCTCCTTCCACCCGACCAATGCGCATAAAATTAAAAGCCAAGAAAAATGGAACAACTGACCAGGGGTGTCTTGGACGTTCTGGCAGTCTTCTAGAAAAGAATTGAGGAGGAAGAGAGACCAATTGTACTGTTCTCCCTCCGCAGCTGCGATGGCGAGCTCCATGATAGCTCCAGTAACTTCCTTCAGTCTGCACTTTGTGAGAAGTCTGCCTGCAAGCAGACTACCTGTAAATCTAAGTGCTTCATCCTCAACGATCGTGAGGTCATAAGCTCGACCTCCTCTTGTTAATTTGTACTTCTGCACCAACTTTGCATCTAACTTTCTATCTTTGTCCTTTCCAACAAGCTGAATATTTGGGTCCTTACCAACCTTAGATAGGCCGGTAATACGATGGATTAAATCGACGTTCAAATCGATTGGCCTCCCCAGCCAAAGGTAACCACCTTGAACGCAGGATAGCAGTGTTTTAACAACTGCATTGACTTCGTTGCTACGCCCGAAGTGTGGTAGCTTCAACAAGTTCAATAGTCCAGACTTCTCTAAATTTGCTGGGAATTCCTTTGGGATGAATTCGTCAATCTTTCTGGTGATATTGTGAACTACGATTAGATAGCGATCTGGCGCAAACTGAGGATATGTTCTGTAGTCTCCAAGGTTGAAATCAGAAAACTTGACCATTGGAAGGTTTCCAAGCAGGGACCCTTCTTGTCGCACAGTATCCGACATTGGCGGCAGTGGAATCAGATACTTAGCATTCTTCGAAATATGCACCTCGGGTGCATCATCTGGGTGCGGTGGAATGTAACTCACCATAGTGGCCAAGGGCTCTGGGACAGGTTCATCTGGCTGCTGTGGCTGAGATGCCCTTGTGCCCGGAGACTGTCTAGGATCAGTCCAACCAGGGTGTACATAAGTTGAGGCCGTCACCGGAGCAGTCATGCCGAAATCTAAACCTCGGTGCATAAACTGACAAACAACTTCTTCAGTAGACAGGTTCTCCGTCGTGAACCGGTATAGACAACAAAACTTGAACAGACGAATGACGAAACAGCGTGAAATACGAACGCTGAAAACAAAGGAAGCACTCTGCACAACTCGGCTCTGAAAACAATAACTTAGATTCTCAAACAAGACTATGCAACTCGAGAAAAGTAACCCGAAAATATACAAGTGCGGGGTATTTATAGCTAAAGGCGACAGTAAATGCAGGCAAGTGGGGTTACTAGCTGTAGGCGACTCTGCATGAATTGACAAGACTCCTACCGACACGCTTCTGCGGTGCATTAATTGTGATAGACGGGTTCTGACAGCCTTCCGGGGGAAGCTAAAGCTTTCGGTGCATGGCATAAATGCAAATCTTAAGGAGATCAAGCCGACTCTGTTAGAGCGGATACAATTAAATGGCGAACTTATCCTTCATTAATATTCAAAGCGGCTATAGGACTTCTGTAATTCAAATTTTTCGGCGGGTCATTTCAACATAGGTAACTGTGCAGATAAAGGGGTCCACAACGAGAACTCCTCGAGCGGAAACTTGACACAGGGAACGCCACAAGAGCGACGGTTTGACGACTCGGAAAAACTTCGCAAGAGCGCAAATATAGGCTCACTCAAAACAAACTTTATTGATATGCGCGGATGGTTCAAGGAACTGCGCAGGAAGCCTGAGACTAAAAGTGTCTCGCGACTTCCGTGTAGACTGATAATGCGATGCCTCTTTCAACTACACTGGACATCTGCATTTCTTTTGGCACTGTATTAAGTCGACAGGGCAGAGTGGCCATCGCGATAAAGCTTGAGCCGACTCCCATTGATCATTGTAGGTAGCAATTCTCCATTAAGCTTCGCAAGCTGAACTGCTCCTCCTTCTGTTATCTTTATGACCCGAAAAGGTCCTAACCAATGTACATGAAACTTGCCTGGAAACTTGATGAATTTAATATCATAGAGGAGTACCAAGTCTCCTTCTTCAAAGTGTTTATTCTTAATGTGCCTGTCATGCCAAGCTTTCTGTCTTGCCTTCTGTACCTATTGATGGAATCCGGCTAAAAGTCTGTCTTCTTTTAAGGCAAGCAATTGTGAAAGTCTTTCACTCATAGTATCACTATCTTCCATTTCTGTGATTTGCGCAATTCTGAGACTGGGAACAATGTATTCCATGGGCATAACTGCTTCTTGTCCATACACCAAACTGAAAGGTGTGTGACCTATTAGTTTCTTGCATGTGGTTCTGTAAGCCCATAGTACAGCTATGACTCTAAGGTCCCAATCATCTCTTTGTTGATTATAGATCTTCGTTAGGGCATTCTCGAGAATCTTATTGAATGCCTCCACCGTACCATTAGCTTGAGGGTGGTAGGGTGTACTCTTATGCTAACTAATTTGGAATTCTTCAGTAAGGGCCTCTATAGTCTCATTGAGGAAATGTGTACCCTGATCACTCATTAGAATTAGTGGGCATCCAAATCTAGTGATAATGTTCTCAAAAATGAACTGCGCGGCAGTGGCAACGTCGCAGTTCTTAACTGGCTTAGCCTCAGCCCATCTGGTGAGGTATTCAGTAGTTGTAATGATGTATCTTGCGCCGGTTCTTTTCCCTAGTGGGTTGATAGGTCCTACAAAATCAATGGCCCATTTATCAAAAGCACGCAGTGTTATCTGGGGTCTTAGCGGCATTTCATCTCTCCTTGAGGGTTTTCCTGTTCGCTGGCACACATCGCAACATTTGCGGAATTCCTTAGTATCCTTGTGCAATGTCGGCCACCAAAGACCTGCGGCTAAGATCTTTTGCGCAGTCGGCTTTCCTGCGAAATGGCCTCCTACGGTTCCTAAGTGTGCTTCTGCGATGATGGAGTTCTTCTCATGTGGTAGGATACATCTGTGCAAGACTTCGTTGGGGCCCAGCTTGTAGAGCTGGCCTGCTATCAAAGTGAAGTCTGCGGCTTTGACAACAAGTTGCTTCTTCTGTTGGATTGTAAACTCAGCCGGCGCTTGCCCAGTAGTGAGAAACTCAAGGATATCGGAATAATATTCATCTGCTACTTGAACATAAAACAGTTGTGCATCAGGCAGATTGTCCTCCATATTTGTAGGTTCCTCCCCCGACTCTAGCCTAGATAAGTGGTCATGTCCTACATTCAATCTACCTGGCTTTACAATAACCTCAAAATCATACTCCTGGAAGAGCAATAGCCATCTACAAATTCTCCCCCCTAACACTGGCTTATTGACCAAGTATTTCAAAGCAGAATGGTCAGTATACATTTTAAAATGTGTGCCCAGTAGGTAGTGTCTGAACTTCTGTAGGGCATACACCATAGCTAGTCCTTCTCTTTCTGTAGTGGTGTAGTTCTTCTCGGCTGTGGACAGCTTTCTGCTGGAGTAAGCAATCGGGTGGTCAATACCTCCTTCTCCCGGTTGTGTAAGCAAGACGCCCAATGCTATGGAAGAAGCATCGACATGAACATGAAAGGGTTTTCTCCAGTTTGGGAAAACTAGAATTGGCGCAGTGGTCATCTTTTCTTTAAGTGTATCCAAGCTCTATTGGCATTCTTCTGTCCATTGGAATTTCGAATCCTTTTTCAGCAATCTTTCCATAGGTGCTGTGATCTTTGCATAACCTTTGATAAATTTTCTGTAGTACCCCGTATGTCCCAATGTAGTGCGCAATTGTTTAGCTGAGTTGGGCGCAGGTAAATTAGCAATGATGGCAACCTTCGCAGGATCCATCAGGAGTCCTTGTCTGCATACAATATGTCCCAAAAAAATACCAAAAGGAGCACAGAAGATACATTTTTTCAAGTTAAGGGAAATATGATACTGTCTACATTTTTCTAACATCATGCGCAGGTTCCCTATATGGTTCTTTAGTAAACCAAACACAGTCCAGTCATCAAAATAGACTTCTAGAAACTTATGAATGAATTCTTTAAATACAGCAACAACAACTTGAGAGAATATAGAAGGAGCGTTTTTAAGACCAAAGGGCATTACGGTATACTGGAATGAGCCCCATTCAGTTGCAAAAGTCATCTTATGGCGGTTGTCTGGATGGATTCTGACTTGATGGTATCCGGAAAATCCATCAGTGAAGGAGTAAGCCTCTTGTCCTCCAACATTATCAAGCACTTCGTCTGTAAAAGGAGTAGGAAATGGATCATGCGTTGATGCGTCATTCAGCTTGCGCAAGTCCACACAGATTCTTATTTCACCTTTTGTATTCTTCTCTTGTACGACCATAGGACTAATCCAATCACTTTCCTCTACTGGTTCAATGATACCTGCTGCGAGCATGTTATCAATTTCTTCTTTAACCTTTTCTTTATATCGCGGATTCAATCTGTACGGGCGTTGTTTTACTGTCTTGGCGTCTGCTTTCAGAGGTATGCACATCACTCCTAAGTCTCCTAGGATTCCTTTCATTTCTGTGAACTTGGTAGGAAAGATATCCTGGTAGTCACGTAATAAATCTGAAATATGGCCAACAGTTTCATCATCCCAATAATCTCCGATAGAAGCAAACTTGGGTTCGGCTTCTGTACCAATGTTAATCTTTTTGAGCTTGATGTGTTCTGTAATGGCAGGGATATCAAGCTGAGGACCTTCAACATTGCGTGTCCCTTCTGATTCTGGAATATTGATGTTGCGAGGATCATCTTCCTCTTCTTCAATAGTGAAATTATAGCATTCCAGGGCATGTTCTATCTGGACAACCCAATCTGGTTGGGAATTTTGTGGTAATGAACATTGTTCAAATACCTTCTTTTTAATACACTTTAAAGCGTGGTCGATGCTCAGATGTTCTGATTCAAAACTGAAGGTAAGTTGAAAACTTTCTATCATAAGAGGCCAAGTGATAGTGCCTCTGCGCAATTCTGTTTCAATGTACCAGTTCCTTGGAATTGTATCCAACATGTGGATGAATAGGTGAACCCACTCATCTTCTGGAATATCTGACCATTGTTGAATACATGCTTCAATGTGTGACCTGGGGTCACTCTGTCCATCATATTTGAGCAACACTTCTGCTGTAGTGTCCTGAAATCTATGCAGTATCAATCTGCGACAGTCTTGCCATGTGTAAATATTCTCTTTATGCTCACCCCACCATCTTGCGGGTGTAGCACGCAGTGCGACATCCAAAGCTTGTATGCGCTGCTCATCTGGAATCTGCTGTTCATATGTATGTATGAATTTACTTACTTCAGTTAAACCATCAAAAATTGGAGTGTCAGTCACTTCTGTGCCAATCCATCGAATGGATTTAGTCATCATGGCGCAACGCCTTGCAGAAACCTCATGTAAACGATTCTGCCAGTTTTCCAATCCTGCGTCTGAGTCTGATGTGCACGAGCTATCACATCGCCAGCTGATATGGCCGTCTGCTGTGGGATTGACATAGTCACTCTGACTAGCAGTCATCTGATACAAACTTTCCATGTGGCGCGCTTCTTCTTCTGCCCGAATGGGTTCAATATACCTTGGTCCTTGAATAGGATCAAGCGGTGCAATGACCCTAATCTGGTCATCCTCAAAGGTCATCTGTCTTTTCTTCAAATTAATGACAGCCAAATTATCAAATGCCCAATCTATACCTAAAAGTGTTGGGTAAGGTCTACTATCATCCAGAATTTTGATTACTTCAAAGTCTGCAGAACTTCTTACTCCCTCGATATCAATAGGTACATTGGGTAATCTTCCCAATGGAGAGACTCGTTGCTGATTCGCAAGTCTTAGCTAGATAGGAGATCTTGTAAGCTGAGGGATACCCATCTGTTCCCATGTCTGCATGGTGAGAACATTAACTTCTGAGCCCAAATCTAAAATGACTTCGTCCATTTCAAATGCGCCAATCTGCATTGTGAGCCTCATCTCTTTTCCAGTTCTAGTGTGACTCCCAATCTGGTGAACAACACGCTGCGGTGTGTTCATCGAAGCATATTGTTGACACTTATCCAATAGGTGTTGAAGTTCCATAGTTGCTTTTTCATTGCGCAACAACTTTAAGCAGTTCCTCAGAAAATTATGGACACTGCCTAGTGCATCCTCTTCATCAGGCCTTCCGGATGTAGTGGCCTGTTCTTGTACCAGGTTGTCTTGTCTTAGCACTTGCGATCTAATATCATTATGCGGAATTACGACAGAACTTGAAGCTCTCGGATCTAAGAAATACTCTTGAGCTTGCTTGAATGCTTCCTTTTGCTTCTGCAGGTTAAGTGGGGCTGGTTTAATATTAGCGCGGCGCACCCATTGCGTCGCTTGCTTTCCAGTTCCCATCTCTGGCGCACCAGTGGTTGCTCCACTGCGCGTCACTATATTAACTGTAGGGTCTGGTTCTCTTTTTTCTGCTCCAATCAACTGAATATTCTGATTGACCTATGGCGACTTTGCTTGCATCTTAGCCATCAACTGAGGGCATTCTTAAATGATATGATCATAAGATTTACAATATCTGCAAATGGTTGTAGGATTTTGGCAATCCCTTGCAAAATGACCTTGTGCTCCACAATTATAACAAGTGATCTGTCCTCTTCCTCGACCAAAATTTGTTGCGCGTCCGCGACCCCTATAATTTCCTGCTCTGTCGTCGCGAGTTTGGTTATACTGTGGACCTGCTGTGGGTCGTTGTGTCTCTGATTGTACTCTATAAACATCATCCTTTCTTTCCATCATAAGATCATATGCTCTGCAATTGTTCTCATCATGGCGTACTGATTTACAGAAATTACAATATTATAGATTCTTTGGAGTTTGTACATATTTCTGAAGTAAGTGACATTCTTGTGGTCTATGACCTCTAGTTCTACAGATTTCACACCAAGGCTCTTGTGCTTGTGGTAAAGGGTTAGGTGCTCCAGTTGCAATATACTCTATGAAAACGGGACAATGGTCTTATGAATGACCTTGCGCTTTACATTTTGTACACCAAATTTCTTCCTTAACATCCTTTCCTTTCTTAATATCATGCACTTGCAAGGTTAAGTTTGCTAATTGGTTCTGCAACTGCGCAACATCGTTGCTTGTTCCAGCAATTGGTGAAGCTTCTAGTTTCATAGCCATCTCTAGAGCTTGTTCCTGAGTAGTGAGATTCTGTTGCATAAGAGGAAGTCTAATGTGTGGGAGCAGTGCAACAATGAACCATTCCTTATGCTGCTGTGGTGCAAACTCAAAGCTTACTTGATCTATCAAGGCTTTGAACTTCTGGTCAAAGTCCCATACTAACTCTATAGGTAACTGTTTGATGTCTTTGAGCTCTGTTATACACTGTGATTCTGATTTAGGTTTCTTGAATTCTCTAATCATAGCATTTCTTACATCAGCAAGCATCCTATTCTGTGCGGCTGAGTATTTCATGAACCAAGTTAAGGCTCTTTCTCTTAGTGTGGTTGCTAACTGAACCAGTTTAACAGCATCATCATTAATTTGCTTAATTGTCCAAATGGCTTCACATAGGAACTAGTGCTGCTCAGGGTCTTCTATCCCTATTCCTCTAAAAGTTGGTAGCTTCATGTCATCACCCATCCTTCTTGCGCTAGGTTGAGGTGGAGGTGCTGTAGCAGTGCCACCGGGATGGTTGAACAAAGGTGGTACAGAGGTACTAGAAGTACCGTGCGGGATACTAGAAGGTGTTACTGTGGGGTTATACTGAGCTCCGTCTGGCTTTTGCGGTGTAAAGGGGTGATAAGGGATATGAACACTCCCTTGTCTCCCTATATGGCTTGCTCGAGGGACTTGACTATCTTTTGGGATAGACTCAAAAGAATGCTGGTCAATGCCTACTTTATACCGTTTTCCACTACGAGTGCAACCAATAAGTTCAGGATCACTATCAGAATCTGTGGACATTACTTGTCTATGCTATTCATCGGAAGCTATGCATAGTTTTGCTTTTTCATATAGAAGCATTTTTATCCATAAGTTCAGAGAATTTAAGAACTTACCTCTGTGTGCTTGGAAGAAACTCCTCTCTACTTCGTTGAAACTATTTCTTGTATCTACTGCAAACTCAGTGATGAAACCTTCCAGCAGACTATTCAACCAAAAGTCTACTGCGCAGGACACAGAATTATCTACCCGCTTCAAAATACTAACTAGCTCAGGCGTCCAAGCGACGAGTCGATCAACATGCACAGTGGGTCTAGTATCTGCTAACTTGGCTATCCAAGCATGCAACTCAAGTGCAAATGTGACAAAGAAAATTTCGTGAAGGTCAGTATAGATATACTTCCGCAACCAGTCTTCTGTCTGAAGCCTAGAGCTTTTATTTTCTTGTTCAACGAACTCTGTAGCATTTAAATCAAACCAGTCTTGAATTTCTTTAGCTGTAGGATTCCAGTAACACATTTGTTAGCTGAGCAAGTCTCAAGGCAACAGAACCATTTGTTGGCTTAAGCAACAATCTCACACGTCGCCAAAATAACAAGTCTCACAGTAACAAGTCACAAGGCAACGGAACCATTTGTTGGCTTCACCAACAATCTCACACGTCGCCGAAATAACAAGTCTCACAGTAACAAGTCACAAGGCAACGGAACCATTTGTTGGCTGCTTTTTGGATAGACCCGGGTTTTAATGAAGCGCAGCAACAAAACCCCTTGGCGCACTATCCCTCTCGGCAACGAGCTGAGCAGCAGCTTGAGGTCTCACCCGAAGTGGCTATGGGGGGGCTAAGGAATCAAATTTCCTTAACCTAGGCGACGCGGAGACTGCTCTCTCTCTTCCTTGATGATTCCTCAAAGCGGAATGTCTTACTCTTCCGCAGACCTCTCAGCACAACTGTGCTAAACTCTCTCTCGACAGCCTAGCTGCGCGGTATCTTCACTCCTGTGCGCAAGGCGATTATCCTCTGCATCGCTACTCTATCATTTCTGCTTGCACGCCTGGCGCAGTAACGCATTCCTCTATCGCTGCAGCGACAGCGTTCTACAGATCCCTTCGACACTTAACGATTATAGTTACCAAGGAGGCTTTGAGAACTTACTTAACATACTCATAAAGAGAACGCAATATTCATGTATACACACACAGTGAACTAAAACATGCAATCACTCAACACAGCATCATAACAACGAGAATTATGAAGTTCACCTCCACGGGGAAACCATGTCCACCGGAGTCTCTTATATTAATCAGGAGTGGATAGAATTACACAATATGCTGCGCACACAGCTACAGCCTTAGATATTTCCAGGAAACTCCACGCACACAGCTGGGAGCCCTTCTCTCGATCTAGTCTCTTCCTCTACAGATATTACAATAGTTCAGACGTCGACTCAGACTGTCTGCAACTCAGGGATTAGCTTCACGGCTATCTAGTTCTAACTCTTGTCTCCTAACAACACAGTAGAAGACTTACTAACTAGCTAGCTTATCGCAAATAGCTAACCTGCGTCTCAACATCTAATGGCTAGCTAACTAATGTCTAACCTTTACAATTACACATATATATAGGTGGCCATGACGGTTGCACCTTTACAAAGCTGTGGGCCTTTCCCAGTAGTAATCCCCAAAAACCCTAACCACGGACATGGCTAGGTGTACTATAGGCGCCGCTTGCAGTCACGTCGCCGCTTCCTGCAGGTTCCGTGACTTCCGGCGCAGATTAGGGGCATGGGCGCCGCTTCATCGTTTACTGCTCCTTGTCCTTCATCTTCAATGCTTTGGTCCGTTGCTCTTCCTTGATCAGAACAACCATAACTTCTGTACTTAGCCTTAAATGAGGGTAGCTGAGCCCTCTACTTCATCGCTTCATTTATTGTGGTAGCTGAGCTTTCTACTCGGCCACATTCATTCTCCTTTGATGTGTGTGCGCGAGCTCCGCGAGTTCCGGTCCGTAATCTGCGCTAAGCTCATCCATCTGGCACCGTACTGTGCACCTTTTCCTTCTGCCAAAAAATGGGTGTTTATTCAAAATTAGCACTTTCCCTTCAACAGTTGTGCTTTTTCCTCAAAATTTGCAGCTTTACCATAGCTGTGGCCTAGGCTCCAACAAAAAGTGCATGGAATGCCAATTAGTCAAAGAAGAACACCGACATCTTCAAGGATTTGTACAACCCCATGCAATCCTTGAATCAAAATGGGAAGTCATATCTATGGAATTTATAGTTGTCCTACCATTACAAAATAGAAGACATGACTTGATATTTGTGGTAGTTGACACTCTTATCAAGAGTGCACACTTCTTACCTATCAAAAATTGTTATCAAGCCCTGGATATTTGAAAAGTATTGATGAATGAAATTGTACGACTGCATGGAATACCTAAGAAGATTATTCTTTATAGAGGTTTAGCATTCACGGGGAGTTTTTGGACAGGTTTTCAGGAAGCCTTAGGAACACAACTTAAATTCAGTACTTCCTATCATCCGCAGAAGGATGGACAGATAGAAAGGGTAAGCCAATTGTTAGAGGATATGTTAAGGATGTATGTGATGGATCAATAGAAAATATGGGAAGAATACTTACCATTAGTAGAATTTTCCTACAATAATAGCTACTAGATCTCCATATAGATGGCACCTTTTCGAATTTATGTATGGACAACCCTGTAGAACACCCTTGAGTTGGGACAGGTTGGAGGATAGAGCATTGCTTGGTCCTGATGTAATACAAGAAATGGAGGAACAAATGGTAACCATTGTTCTCGACTTAAGGAGGCACATGATCGACAAAAGAGTTATGCGAATGTGCATAGAACTGATCAAGGTTACGAGGAAGGCAATAAAGTATTTATGCGAGTGAAACCATAGAAAATTTTTGTAAAGTTTTGGCAAGGTAGCCAATTTATCCCCTAGATTCATAGGACCCTTTGTGATTTTGAAACAAATAGGACCGGTTTCCTACCAACTTGACTTTCCATCATGTTTACGTAGTATACCCAATGTTTTTCATGTTTCATTTTTACGCCACTATGTACTAGATGCTTCTCATGTAATTGATCTAATTAATGTGCAGATAACAGACGACGGGGTCCTCTTGGCTGAACCAATCTGTGTGTTGGACCAACGAATGTGACAACTTAGACACCGTGTGATAGACCAGGTCAAAGTACAATGGGACAGTTATAGTCCTAGCTCTACGACTTGGGAGGACGCAGCTGAGATGCATCGCATTTTTCCATATTTCTTCTGAACTTCGGGACGAAGTTCTAAATAATAATGGGTGTATGTAATGCCCCTAGACTGGCTGAAAACTTTTAGGGAGCTTACCAAGTGACCCAATAGAATAACTTCCTAATAAAATGACATTTATGTGCAACTTAGAATTATATTGTTTGATGATTTGGGAGTTCATGTGGTAACTTGTTATGCTTCTTTTAGAATTTTGGTTTAATGGGTAATTATAGATAATTTTAGAATATGATGAGAATTATATTCTTAACATTTATCAATGTCATGAAATGAGTTATGAGCATGAACATATGTGTATTTTACCTTACGAATAGCAAAGTTTACGAAATGCATTATGATGGTTATGAGTAGAATAACAATATGCTTATCAATGCTTTACGACTAGCAAATTTATGAAATGCATTATTATTGTTATGTGTATATTAATGATGTGCTTAACGAATAGCAATTTTTATGAAACAAGTTAAGGCGAATTTGAGCAGTGTTATTAATGTGTGATCAGAGCATGTGTGTAGTGATAATTAAGACTGTTGACTGACTGACCCACAAAAGAATAAATGGGGCCATAGAGAACGAGAAAAACACACATGGAGGTATCACGACGATGTCGACACTCGATAACACCCACGCACGAGTTGAAATCCCTTCATCTTTACTTGGGTGAGCGTGAAATCGTACGGATAGGACCATAACGGTTTGGTCACATACGAGGTTGAGGGGTGCGCAGTAAGAACAGACTTACTCTGCAGTGCCATTAGTCTCACATAGAGTGTAGCGGGATGATTTATGGTCATGATTCCTATATCACTACACAGAATCCCCGCATGTCAAACAGAAGGGAAATTATCATTGAAAGGACCCGACGATGCGGTAAATAGATAATAAGGAAGAATTATTGTTGAAAGATCAGACGATGTGGTACCTAGACAAATAAAAAGGAAATTGATAAGAGAACACCTATGTATTTGGCATATAGCATTGCATTAGATTAATTTGATAAGAGAACACCTATGTATTTGGCATATAGCATTGCATTAGATTAATTGTGCAAGAAATTTTTATTTGTAATTATTTAATTGAAGAATAATATGGCATCAGTTTAGTTGTGCATGAAATGATTAAATATAATTAGATACTTGGGAATAATTAAATATGGAGCAAGAGATAGACTAGGAGTCATTAACTATTCAACTCCACTTACACCC
Source organism: Larix kaempferi (assembly GCA_027924585.1). NCBI lineage: Eukaryota > Viridiplantae > Streptophyta > Pinopsida > Pinales > Pinaceae > Larix > Larix kaempferi. The sequence continues at coordinate 12,269,406 of BSBM01001051.1, read as the reverse complement.
ACTAATTTAGAGATCAGAATCCTACCATCAAGGGACATATAGGAGTAAAATGTGGGAGATATGTGCACTCTCATGAGATAGTGACACATGGTTGGGTGAATATCGATATTAAATAATTTTGCATAAAATAGTATTTTTGAATGAAGTGACATGTGTCGCTGGAAATTTCTCTATTTAAGAGAGAAGAGAAGATGGGGAAAAGGACCCTATCCTTGGATGACTACTGTAATGACTTTGAATTTATGAATGTGCTATTGTTGTGAGTTTGGTAAATAATTTTGGTGAGGGGGGTCTCATTTCTTAATTCTTGTTGAAGTGTGTGTTCTGTATCGCCTTATTTCTCGGGGGTCTCGAAGAAAGGAGATTACTCTCAGAGTGGTAGGGAGGTCAATCGAAGGGTCTTCAGTGAATCATCTCGACATGGAGAAAATTGAACCTAATATGAACTCAAACCTGCAACCTTCGTAGGATTTACTCTCATCAGGTTAGTATGTTTTCGAATTTCGTTTGGTTATTGTTAGGATATTCCTATACTCCATCCTAGTCCCACCAGTATTTTGATCATTTACATTTTGAGTCATGCATGCATCTTTAGGGTTTGCATGCATTCTAGGGTTTGCATGCATTTTGCATGCATCCTAGTCATCAGTCCAACACCTAGCCCTCAGTTAGCCAGCCCCCAGGATCTTCTCACTATTCAGTTTTAGCCCTCCGGTTGCTTAATGCGCCCTACTTCCTTGAGTTTAGAGAGCAACTCGCCCTTCTTCACCTACCAGTCCAGTTGTCTTCAGTTTACACTCAGTTAGACTCAGTTACACTCAGTTACACTTAGTTACACTCAGTTACACCTACCAGAGTTAGTTTGACTAATGGTTGACAGTTACTTGAGCATTGATGACTCCACTGATGGTGATGAAGACTTCTAGTTGTGCTCCGATGATCATGAGGACACCTAGTTGTGCTCCGATGACACTCCAGTGATCCTTTGATCACTCCATGAAGGCTAATTCGAATTGCCACCTTAGGCATTCAAATCCTCATTCTTGTACTATTTATTTGTCCATACTGTGATTAATTAATTAGTGTGTGTGAAGTATTATTGCTTCTATCTGAGTTCTACTGTACCATATTATTTTGTTGCTCATTATACTATATTGTTTACTCTTCTTCTATTTTCCTACTTAATCATAATTACTCTTGTGAGGTACACATCATCTCTTAGATCTGCTGTGAGGATTTTCATATGTTATCAGAGCGAGTTGAGAGTATTGTTTATCTCCATTCTTGAGAGTTTTTTGCAGGTTGTTATCAAGATTTCGAGTGTAGCAGTTGCAACAGTTTCTACATCTTTGCAGTAGTATTCTCTATTGCTTTTGCAGGTTTTCTACAGCTTCAATGTATCCAGAATTGGAAGAAATCACTCCTCTTTCTCTATTCAACTATGATGAATGAAAACAAAAAATAATAGCATATTTGAAGAGCCATGATCTCTTTGATTGTTATTTTGAAAGATAGTTCGAATCCTCTGAAGAGAAGATTGACTGGTTGAATAAAGGTGACATGCACATTGGAAGAATGAAGCTTACTATGCCAGATTACATATTGCTCCCAATCATTATTTATATTAAAACTCCACAAGAGCTATGGGCTCACCTAGATGAAAAATTTGGTAGAAAGAATGAAGGGATTGGTCTCTCAAAGCAAGCAAAGTGTTCCATTCGCTCCCCTTGATGGTCTCTCAGATCATGCACCAGTATCATCTCATATTGAAGTTGTTGACAAAGAACTTGCAGATTCTCCACTCATGCTCAAACTTTCTTCTCTTTCTGTTCCAGCTCACACTCTAGATATTGCAGAAGGTCCTAAATCCTCTCTTGCACCAGAGTCTGTTGGTTTGCATCATGATCACATGATTATTTCAGAGGTCAAAACAGCTACTGAAGGTAATGCATTCACTCCTCTCCAACTATCTCCTCTTTTATACTACTATATGATCATAAATTCATGCTTTCAGAAAGTCATTGAAGAATATGGCCATGGCCATTCGCTTGGGATAATTTCTCATGCATCCACTGGTTTTGATCTCACCTATCATGGTTCAAAGGAGATCTCAAGAAACCATGATTCAAGTCTTGTAGCTAATTTGGGTTCTAAGCAATTACTGCTTGGAAAAATTTCTCATGCATATGATAGTTTTGATCTCACCCCTGCTAGTTCAAAGGAGATCTCAAGAAACTGTTTTTTAAGTCTTAAATCTGATTTTGATTTCAAGCAAACATGTAATAGTTCTTTTTGGCATAATCTCACCCATGGTGGTTCGAAGGAGAAGACAAAGGACTGTATGCACATTCAAAAATTTGATCCTACCTCAGCTGATTCGAATCACAGGTTCAAGGATCATTCTAATACTGTTGGATTTGTTCTCATCACATTCGATCTGAAGAGCAAGTACAAGCACATGCTTTTTGAGCATGATCCACTTCTTCCCAAGAAGAAGATACCTCCAGACATATGACCAAGCATCACACCTGCTTGAGTTTGGAGCATTTATTTTTATGTGTGCCTTACAGTCTATTTTTTGAGGAGGGGGTATGTTTCCCATGAAATTTTCCCACTTCCTTGGTTTATTGATTGTTATTATTCATTGTATTGGGTGACCTTTGGTCTTAGTTACCAGGGCCCAAGATGGATTAAGGGGGGGTGTTAGGATATTCTTATACTCCATCCTAGTCCCACCAGTATTTTGATCATTTACATTTTTAGTCATGCATGCACCTTTAGGGTTTGCATGCATTTTGCATGCATCCTAGTCATCAGTCCAACACCTAGCCCTCAGTTAGCCAGCCCCCAGGAGCTTCTCACTATTCAGTTTTATCCCTCCAGTTGCTTAATGCGCCCTTCTTCCTTGATTTTAGGGAGCAACTCACCCTTCTTCACCTACCAGTCCAGTTGTCTTCAGTTTACACTCAGCTACACTCAGTTAGACTCAGTTACACTCAGTTACAGTCAGTTACACTCAGTTACACCTACCAGAGTTAGTTTGACTGATGGTTGATAGTTACTTGAGCATTGATGACTCCATTGATGATGATGAAGACTTCCAGTTGTGCTCCGATGATCATGAGGACACCTAGTTGTGCTCCGATGACACTCCAGTGATCCTTTGATCACTCCATGAAGGCTAATTCGAATTGCCACATTAGGCATTCAAATATTCATTCTTGTACTATTTATTTGTCCATACTGTGATTAATTAATTAGTGTGTGTGAAGTATTATTGCTTCTATCTGAGTTCTACTGTACCATATTATTCTGTTGCTCATTATACTGTATTGTTCACTCTTCTTCTATTTTCCTGCTTAATCATAATTACTCTTGTGAGGTACACATCATCTCTTAGATTTGCTGTGAGGATTGTCACAGTTATTCCTTAAAGATATGTTGGATCTAATATACTGGAAATTATGGTTATTTGTTTAGATGGAAGTCATGATGTACGGGATATTCATAGAAATCTGTACATGTCAAATTTAAATTTTATTTTTTTTATTGGATTTCTATGGTAAATAACAACTAGAACTCTAACTTTGATCTGTATTACCTCTGCGCATTTTCACCTTTCAATTGATTGCAGATCTTAATCCGTGTAAATATTAAATTTAAAATTTACTTCTTTTTATTGTATATCTATGGTATATAACAACTAGGACCCTGACTTTGATCTATATTACCTCTGCACATTTTTCAATTTTCGATTGATAGCATATCTTAACCGTGTAAAATTTAAATTTAAACTTTATTTTGTTTACTCGATTTCTATGGTAAATGACAATTAGAACCCAAATCGTGATCCGTATTACCTCTGTGCATTTTCTCTTTCGATTTGATAATAGGTCCCAACCGTGTTATAACTAACTGTAGTTGTTTAGGTGGAAAATGAAAACTAGATCAACCTTGGATTGTATAACTATGTTAGCAGTACAATTAGATCTCAATATGTAGTTAACTAAGCATTCCTTCACTATTTATTCGAATGATTAATCAAATCCCAAACGCGCTCGAGCAACCGAGATTTATTGTTGAATGGAATCGTAAACTAGACCGACCTCGGATTGTATAACTGTGTTAGCAGTAAAATTAGATCTCAATCTTTAGTTAACTGTGCGTTCCTTCACTATTTATTCGAACAATTAATCAAATCCCAAACGTGTTGGAGAAACCGATAGTTATTGTTGAATGGAACCGTTAGCTAGACCGACCTCGGATTGTATAACCATGTTAGAATTAAATTTATTAAAATGCGATTAGATCTTAAACCTCTAGATGGTTGTGCATTCCTTAACTATTTTAAAACTTTCGAGCTATTAATCAAATCCCTAGCATTATGGAGCAACCGAGACTCATTGTTGAATGGAACCAGAGATTGGATCATCCCTGGTTGTCTGACTGTGTTAGATCGAGTAGTTTATGAACAGAACCGACCCCAACTCTACACTTCTATCTTTTAAACCCTAAATGGATCAAATTAACTAAGCATGTTGTAAACTGGAGGTTGTAGTTTAGATCTATAACTGATATCTAGCTCAGCCTCGGTATTATAATTACATCTAGTTTTGTATTTCTGGGTAAGACCAAAACAAACCCTTAGTATAATCGGCGTCGACCACGCCGAGCAGGAGAACATTGTCGATGGATGGTAGACTCTCTTCTGAAAACCTAGTTGAATTGATTTGACTTGGTGATAATGTTGAGCCAATTGTCCCTACTTTTATGAAGACGTTTTGTGTATTATAACCATAGTAGCATAATTCGAGTACGAATACGGATACAGATATGATTCGATACGGAAAAAATATGTAATAAAAAAATCCAATACGGATAAAATACGGAAGTAGGCTTCTTATATATAATACTTTTAATCAAATATATAAACCAAATTAACATAAATGTACATTAAAAACCATTCCTTTTTATAAAAAAGTAATAAATTGAATGTTATTTATATTTTATAGTTATTAAATAATTAAAATTTGGTTTTCTGAAATTGGTTTTTAAGTTTTACTTTTTAGTTAGTAAGAATCTATATTCGTATCATATCTATACCGAATATTCGACGAATTCGAATTGCCCCGAATTTCCGTACGGGAAATGCCAATACGGCCGAATTATGCTACTATGATTATAACTAGCAAACTTTACCTCTTGATGTTGTCGAATGCATAGAACACTAGCCTTCACCTTTCGATTATTCGGGCTCGATATTGAAGTAGAGTTTATGATTTTCCTTGGGCTTAGGTAACTTAGCTGCAGAGATTAGATGATAATGCCCAACTCTTATGAACCCAAACTTACTAGAAAATTTGGTAGTCGAGTCACTAACCCTTAATTTACTCTTGCATCTATTTGATTGACATAAAATCGAATAACCATGAGTGAATTTAAGAATCAGATCTTTTCCAATTCGCAGTTGTTTAGTTAAACTATTAAGTTAGATATAATCTTAAGATATTCGATTTTACCTTTTTGGATAAATTTATGTGTCATAATGTGATGAATTTATTCATATATATATATATATATATATATATATATATATATATATATATATATATATATATATATTACACTAGCATATATATACTTCTAATATGTTTTTGTATGAATAATTGATAAATCTATGTATGTAATTTAGGCACCTATATATATATATAAAGATGGCTTGAAGATCAATAATCATTTAAATTATATATATATATCTATATATATATATATATATATATGTCCTATATGAATATAAGTAGTGTTTGTTTTGAAGCTCCATAATATTATATATATACCTATATTAATAGTATGATGTGCAAAACAAGACTTGGGTTCATTTAATTGTAAATTCCATTGATTTTGTTATATCGAATTGTATCATAGATAGTAGCTATTAACAATTATAAATGATGTTTACCTTGATTATGACGATCGCAAAGCATGGTTACTTTGCATATAGGACATTCTTATTAGACAAATTTATCGCAATGATGGAATGAAAATAGGTTGTAACCATTGAAGTTGTGAGTGTAATCATCTTTACAAAAGAAAAAAACATAGTTCATCGTACGTTGCATCGATTAACAACTAGGGATCCTACAGATTTAAATATTGTGTTGAACCTATCAAATATTTTAAATCTATTCATCTTTTGTCAAATATTTTCACCTTTGAACAAATAATTTCATATGTTCAAGTCCTAAATTAATGGCAATGTTGGAACTGTCTTTGATATGATTGGCACCAAAAAATTAGTTGCAATAGATAAGTTTGACAATGGTCTCTGATGTGGTAGATTGCATGTATCATTCACTTCTACATCTATTGTTGCTGTATCGACCAAAAACAAGCTACCCGTGGCAATATTATCATGCAATAATTGAGGTTGACAACTTTGAATAACTTGAGATGTGGTTCTCTCAACTGTAACAATAATCACCAAAATAGTTAGACAATGACAATAGGCCCATTGACATAGTCAAATATACCGTAGTTAATTTAAATTAACAAATATTATCAAACTAATACAACTCTATTGTATGGAATCCAATGTTGCACTAAATATGACCTATGTTCCGCATTTCCTTGTTGTCTACAAGAAATCTCCATTTGTTCATTTATGGTTTTTTTTGTATGCAACAGTCTGACATGTTCGAGGTGTGTTTTAGCATAATTTTATTGGCCATGATGACGTGAAATTTCATGACCAATGGACTCCTTTTCTATAAAAACAACCAAGAAACTCTTGTCACCATGACCATACGTCCATTTAAAAAAAAATTGATTGAAATTAATAACAATACCTATACAAGTCTCATTACTATGTTGTGGTGGGTTGAATGTATCATTCTCTTCTTGATATGTTATTGAATTATTATCCAACAATGAGGTATCCTTGATATCAATATCATGAAATAATCAAAGTCAACAAGTTGGAATAGATTGAGAAGTAGATCCCTCAACTCTAACAATAATCACCAAAATAATTAGATCATGGCACTGGGTTGAATAATATACCTTATTTCAAATTAAACCGGATTTAGTATCATATTGAAATACCTCTATTTTATGGAATATAATGTTGCACTATATATGATCTATGCTCGACATTTTTTTTTCGAGAATAAATCTTCATTTGTTCATCAATGCTTTTCTTTTTGCGTGAACTTGTCCGGCCCTTTGAAAGTCTATTGCATCTTTTCTTGAATGCAATTCTTGAACACATTGTCTTTTGTTATTGAGTGGGCTCAAAAAAATATGGTGTCTTTGTTTAGTGATCTTAGATGGAGTTATACAATAATTAAAAAATTTATTACACTCCTCACCTACATTGTATACCAAGGTGTTAAGTGCAGGCGCGTGGTCCAAACTAGTAGGTTTAATATCTAATAAACACCTTAGTGTTTGATGAGTTGATGACATAAGAAATTCCATCTCATCGGCCTTAGACATGGCATTGTCTAGTCTTATAGTTTTCAAATCAACATGATCGGAGGAATTATCGATAGGAGAATCAAATCCTGAAGGAAGCTCTTCCTTGATTTCTAGACTAGGAGCAACTATTTCATTTAAATCAAGTAGAAATCTAAGCCTCTAAAAAAACTAGAAACATTTCGTGATACATGCTCACCAATTATTTTTTCCTACCACCATGCCAACCTTTAAGACATGTTTACAAACATTTCCATTCAATGCCCAATGACAATTACAAAAGAAAAAATATGCCCATGTATATATGACCTTATACCAAGTATCACGATTATTCTTATTTTGGCTACGAACCCAATATTCATTGGTATTTATTTGATCACATACACATTCTTCATCTAGGATTGCATTTTCTTTGCACTGAAATCTAGCTAGTTGTTCATGGGATTTTTTAGGTTGTATAATACTAGCTTCCTTTAAACGTTGCATATGAATGTCATAAGGTTCAACATTTTCCAACAACACATGAATTAACCAGTCAACCCGTCTGTGGCATGCATTGCTCTTCTCATAGAGGTACATTTTCTTTAAGTACCTATGGTATGACTCGATTGCATTATTTGTATCTTGATTTGGATGGGGAAACATTCGATAATCTTTCTGCCACATATATGGAAAGTGAAGGGGGCCAATGACAAAGTAGAAACTAAAATTATTGTAATAGATAATATAATTATAACATAGAGATATAGACTCTACTTACAAATTTTGTTTTTTTCTAGCGAGGTAGTTTTGAAATAATTCAAAAACTTTTCTTGATCTTGAAATTCACCAAATATCCATGTAACTGCATTTTGTACCGAGTTGTCATCCATACATGAATGCATGATGTCTCCTAAATCATGAAAAATCAAGACTTTATTTTCCTTTCAATTGACTTTGCTTAAAACATTCTTCACCCATGGACGACGAACATCCCATACCCATAATAATATTGATGAATTAGTTAAACACTTGAAATGGAATTACACTTAAAGATATTAATATATTAATATATGTAATGAAACAATATTCTTCTCTCCCGCACGCCTCTACAAATAATTAATCAAGTCACCTTAAAGCCTCAATCTCAGCTGCAACATCATCTGTAATAAAAGCACGGACATCCCAATCTAGATGCTCTTTCATTCGGACGTTAAATAATGTTGCTAACCATTTTTTAATATCCCTTGATGCATTATGTGAGGAAATAACCCAAGCTATCGGGACACCATTATGGTGTTTTTAAAAAACCATCAATGTATAAAGTTGATACTACATTCAAATAAACACATAATTATATTATGCAAAGTCCACACATAGGAAATAATTTTAATAACTATAATTATGTGAGAATCACGAGATATGTGTACTCACCCTATATTTGTTCATGCTAAATGTGGATTCCATTGATATAACATATTGTGTGAGTATTTTATCATCATTGAACGCATCCAACTTGTTTGTATACCAATTATGACTGGAATGTTTTGCACAACATCTTATTGTTGGTAGAAAAAAAACTTATCTGAAAATTGATTGTACCAACAGTCCACGCTAATTGGATCACTTTGGTCCTTCATGTATTCTTGTCTTTTTAGATCATTGTACATGTTTAAAATATATTGCCTTGTCATTAATGCATCTCGAGTTATCCATGTGAACAACTAACCACATTGACGCTCCACGTCATTAATGAATTTATCGCATATCATTGTGACATTAAAACCATATTGAACCATCTATCTTACACTAGCTAGTAGATTATCTGTTAGATGTGGTGCATAATTGAATTCCTGAGGTCTTCCAACTGCATCTTTCCCATGTGACACAACATGTTTGTCAATATGCATACATGTTGTATATATAATAACAACATCATTTGGTCTCATGACAAGTCGACACACGAAAAAGTGGCATTGATAACCAACTTTAATGTTTTGACGCAAACTACGTTTCTTTATTGTATTTTCAAGTGTCGCCATTGTACGACTATCACCTTGGAATTTACGAGTGGACTCCACACAATATTGACACCAATACCTATTACATATAGTTACAATAAAGTAAAGATATAGATGATTTTTTTTCTTACTCAACTTGAATGATATGTTAACAAAATATCTTATCATGTTTCACACAATCAACTATGAGTACTTATAAAGACTCACATAGAATACTCCAAATATGTGTCAAAATGAATTCTTGTAATCTCCTCAAGTGTTCGAGTTCGTCGAGTATGAATAACAAATTGAGTAGAATTTTTTTTCTCTCACTTTCTCTCCTCTTATAAAATCTTGAAGTCTACAATATAGAATAATTGCCACTTGGTCCCCCCATATTTTTTTCCATGTCAAATCTTCCACGGAAAAATCTACCATATATTTTGGATCTTCAACCTCCAACCCATTTATCTCCTCCCACTTTCCCATTTCAACACATCTACACAATCATGTACAAACATAAAATCTTGATAAAGTATTCTAGTACGACATTGAAAATAATTAGTTAAAACGTAGATAAACAAATGATTTATATAAAGATGGGTGAGTGTTTATAAGCTCTCCATAACTATATAAAAGTAGAAAGTTCATTTATTACATATTATTTTTCACTAATAAAAGTAATAAATGTTCAATGTATTGGGAACTGAACTGAAAAATCAAGGATGGGAGAAGTGAGCACAATCAAAGTGGGAGATAGTAAATGTTCACTTATTTCCAACATTTTTAATAAATGATAATGTCCATACTCTTAAACACTAAATTTGACCAAGCTTGTAGTCCCTCTATAATAGATCATATCACTAGCTTTGCTTGAATCGCAACAATTTACATGACAAAGTATTTTCTTAGTGTTTAATTTGAAAAGTAACAATACTCATCAAAATCATAAGCAACAAAAAACACATTATATGAGAAAATTTATATTGCTAAACCTATGATTCAAGAAGAATACCCACTTTAAAACCCATTCCATCCATTATCATAAACTATCCATTAACAAAAATACCATCAATATCTCCTTTCCACCGAAACATCTATGCCAACCTACGAAACATCTATGCCAACCTGCAACCTATATAAGCTTTGTCTCAAGTGACACTTTCCATTGTCCTTAGATATTAAATATACTATATGATTAAATAACATATGTACTATATATTTCATGAAATGTAAAAGGATTTGAAAGTCCTAGATTTTGTTCACATGGAGCTTTCTAGATCATTTGTAATACTCTTTATGGGAAAACCATCACTCTAGAAGTGGAAAGATTAAATACTAGTGATAAAGTGAGGGTCAAAATCTAGCAAAAGGAAGTGATCCTTCTTGACCAATGGAGGTTTGTTTTCTCTAGAAAATAGTTATAAGTTCAATGCACCCTAGCATATTATTATATTTTGAATGCATCAAATCTATGCCTAGCACATCATATTCATCGAGAAGTTATAATTAGTGGAACAAATACTTTCACAACGGTACTAAATGTTAGCCACCCCCTTAGCTCTCTCAAGGGGTAGGGGAAATCTTCATTTCCTCTTTTATTTAAAAAGGGCATTCAAAACATATAATCCTCTCCTTCAGATCCTAAGGTCTTTGAATTGGGAAATTTCATTGTACAGAGATCATATCATGCCGTGCTATTACATATATAGGGAAAGATATATTTGACAACTTACCACTAGCTATGAAGTTCCTACACTCTAATTTATCAATTAAACAAACCTTGGCCTTTAGCAACATCTCTTTGTAAATGGGTTATCTCCCATTGGACTAAAATAAATATGTATATCCTTAAGTACATATTATATATCAAATACTAAAATAGAAATAAATACAATTATATATATAGAAGCATACATGCACACCAAGTATAACACTCACCACTACCAATTTCTATTAAATTTGTTTACATTAATAATTTTAATGGACAACTAAAAAAACAATAAATTGTTTGTAATAACGATAATAACCTTAAAAAAACATGTAAATAGCATATTGAAACATAACACATAATATAACAAAAATTTAATTGAAAGAAGGCCTTTCTTTTTAAATGGGGAACATATTACTTTTAGAAACAATTAAGTACCTAACACTTAAAAGTTTATCCATTCTCGTATGAATTTCTTTATTGCAACATGTTTTACATGCGATGCCTTTCTTTTCGAAATATATGTTTACATCGTCATGGAGACATTCTTCGTTCCCATGGCAAAATTAGATTAAAATTATGGGACTTTCATATTTATCATTTTTTACGATTTCCTAAACTCTACACATAGTGAATCAAAATTCATTATTAGACCTTTAATAAGTGTATTTGAGATCCTCTCCTTCTACAGGAAACTATAGAAAAATTAACCAATTCTTATTAAGGCTTTTTGTTCATAATATGTTATCTAAAATCAAATTTGTGAGTTGATTTTTAATCACTTTATAATTTAACAAGCAACCCTCATGAATTATTAAGATTTTCAAACAATATTGTTGAAATATATTATTATATTATATAAGTCTATATTTACTTGTCATTAAATGATTATTTATTCTATTTTGGTTTAACTAAGCTATGTTGTGTATACACATGACTTATCATCTTAAATGCTTAAATAAAATTATGATTTTACTTCTCTCTCCCTTAATCCCTTAATCTTTTATCTCTCTCTATATTAGCTTGCACTATTTAAACATGATGTATCAAACCTTTAAATGAATATTACATCTGTATAAGTTTTATTGACATCTAAAATGGTTTATTTTACTCCTCATGTCCATTTACATTTTGAATTATTTAAATAGAAATTAACTTGCTCCGATTTATTTGACTATGGCTGCTATTCAAGCACTTTCAATTATGAAATTACTCTTTAAAATATGAGTTATGGTACTTTGAGAACCTAATTTACATTCAATTAAATTTACCGTTAAACCTCACTCAATGATTTGGAAAAGTTTACATTCAATTAAATATAGATTCACCATATAATTATGTTTTCACCTATAATACTCTATCTAACCAAAAAAGATTGGGTTTTACTGGGTCGGAAGGATATTATTAGGTTCCGGAATCAGAAATATCATGCTAAATACAGCTCACACTTCTCCTATTCCATCCCGGTTGTCACCTTTGCTGTTGCTCCCATCAAGTCCATCCTTGGTAGAGTAGCTGTTGATCTAGCAATTTCTAGTTCTCATCTCTCATGCGTTTCATCCATTTTAGGAAGAGCATGCGTTTCATCCATTTTAGGAAGAGCTCAAATTTATTTGAAATTAATATATGAAACAGGAACAAAATTAATGCCCGGCAGCGCTAACTATTTAGAACCACCAGCCACCTATCCTTACTAGTTCTCATCTCTCATGCGTTTCATCCAAGAGCTCAAATTTATTTGAAATTAATATATGAAACAGGAACAAAATTAATGCCCGGCAGGGCGAACTATTTAGAACCACCAGCCACCTATCCTTACCAATTATGACTAAGCCGACCCTCTATCCATTTATCTAGCTAGAGTTGGAGTCAAACCAGCATTGAGTGCCACGAAAGCTAGCCCTACGACCCGCCATATTCTCTTACTACCCCATCAACATTTAGTACTACTAGAATTACGTTTTGACATATAATACTCTATCTAACCAAAAAAGATTGGGTTTTACAGGATCGGAAGGCTATTACTGGGTGAAGGAACTCACTTTTTTAAGTAGGGCGTCAGCTGATTTCATGCTGGGTTGTTCCTTAAAGCTCCAGGGGACAGCAGTAACTGAGTTCTGCAGTAAACTAAAATTCAAAGTCTATGGGGCAGCCGAGAAACTAGTTTTGTATTCTTTCCTTGATTTATCTATCCCCACCCAACGGGTGTGGTGGATCCCGAAAAACGTTTTTAAGTGCCCAAAATGGACTGGTTAGGCATATTTCTCTTACAGATTGGATGCCTTCATCACTACATTTTTTCCAAGGTTTGATAGTTCCCATTACTACCACATTGGACGGACCATTCACTCACATGTCACCTGCGCCATATAGTGAGGCAAAGTGGCAAACCTATGAGGTATTTCTTCTTTGAATACATCTAAAATATATATTATGTTCATAGACTACGATAGTTGTATGTATGGAATCTCGGTACAGTTGCAGGAGAACAGACCCCAACAAGAAAATCAGAAATTGGAAAAGAGGTTACCATAGAAGATAGTAAAAAGTGAGAGACACGTCGTTGTATTCTCTTGAAAGAATGAAAATAAATGCATTTGATATATATATAAATCTCTCATGACATAGTACGCCATCAAATATTTTGAAGCTCATTGCCAATCACTTAGACGTCTTACTGTAATGCCATACAAGACTATCGTTGAATCACCTAATTTATGAAATAAGAATTATAGTTCCACAATATTATCAAATACCCAAAGGTATCAAATTTGTCATAGATGGATCATTTATTTAAATCCCGGTCACCTATTTATAAATACACTATATCAGCAAAGCTACCGTACCTATGTCTCAATAAGCTTCGACTATCAGGTATACGTAGGAGCCACCTGCAACTACATCGCTAGTAGAAGAGCATAGGAGCTAAATTTGAAGCTTGAACCATCATGTTCATATATGAGGTTGTGAAGTTCTCCACTGTAAAGACAGTTGGAAAGATTCCCCAACAAAAAAGAAGAAAATAGAACTAGTGCTTCCAGTAGCAAAAACTTAACCAAAAATCATTTATCCTTAGGAAAATACCTAGATGTTATCATAACTGAACGTCGATTAGAACAATGCTCAGTTAAGTATTTATTTATTTCAAGTTCGGTATCCTCTTAGTACATAAAAGAGATATAGGGTACATTATGTCACTCGATCTAAGGCTAGTTTCTTTGATGTCAATTTAACAGGGTAAAGCTGGCGGTCGAATCTGGCATCCTCCGCGCATTCCAGATAGCATTGCAGACGAACCGATCTCCGCGCCTTCCTCACCCTGCCGTGAAACAGAGGCGATTTCAGAGATAATTCATTCATTTGTGTAGTTCTTATATTTAGATTGTTTTGTATCAACACAAATCCCTGGGTCCTGGCTGCTATATTAGTGATGCAATTTTTAAAGCCCGGTATCTTTCTTTTTTTAATTTTTGTTTATGTATATTTAGTCGTTACCAGCATATTGTTTTTACCTAGTATATAGATTGTAGACATAATTAGAATATAGACGTAATTCTGTTATGTATATTTAGTTGATGTTTTAACCTAGTTCATAGTTCATAAAAAACAGTGTCTACAACATTGCAATTTCCAGAAATTTTTGGACACACAGAAACTAGTTTTGTATTGTTTTCTTGATTTATCCGATGAAGAATATGTTGAATAAGTCTGTAACTTACTGGCTAGTCTGTAACTTGCTCGGCACCCTGTTCCTCCTTCGTTCGATTGCTGCTATTGACTCTAAGGCGGGTGACATCATTGAATTCTCTGCAGCATGGCATGGCACCGCAAAAGGCTCTAGGTGCACAATGGAGCCATGGCCTGAATGGAGCATGGTGGGAGCTCCTATGACAGATTTTTTCGATTCAATAATTTACACAGAAACAAGTCTACTGTATGCACGTGTACACTTTACAGTAAGAATCTTAAATGACTCTGCTGCCGGGTGGATATTGCTTACCATCCATAGACAACAAACCTGTGATTTGGAGACATCATGGGCATGTTAAAGCCTAACAACAAAAAAACTCATCTCACCACGTGGTGATGGATATTGAATAAAAGATGGATTCCATCTCTCTTTTTGAGTGGTTGTGCTCATTGAAGACTGACAGTTGGAATCTCTCTTGTAACAACTAGTTGTGTTGAATAGTGGCATGTTGATAAAGCAATTTTTTTAATTGAAAATTCAATCCATTGTAGCAATTGCATGAGATTTATGAAAATATTGACATGATTCCAACTAAATGACGCAAAGAAAGACAACGAACTGTTGTTTATCATGCTCCAGTGGCCGCAATTATTGACTGTATACCTGCGCATGGAGAGGACGCCTCTTTGAATTCAAGTTTTGGATGGTTTCTTACTGTATTAATGACTGCCTTAGCTAAATCTGAGGTTGTATATTACGGAGTACTAATGTTTTGAGCATGTAGATTATAGAATGTTCCAAGAATTATGTGAAGACCTAGACTGTGTTGCTCATCGTATCTTTCCTAAACTTGACATTTATTCTGAGTTTTCTAATGCTCTCTTCTCTGCACGAGATATATTTGCATGTTGAGACATAGAAAAAGTTCATGCGTGAAGAGAAACATGGAGATTTTAGTGGATATCTGATTGAACTAATTGTAAAGAGAATCTGGAAGGCCATTCTATGCATATTCTATTCAATTTTAGATGAAGCTTTGACAACATCCAAGTCTTAAACTCATGGAACCAAACGTGAAGTCACTGCAATATACATGCTACAAGGAGAGGAGGAGTTTCGCTCAAGCTTAGCATACTGAGCCTACATGGTTACTATCCTTTGTTCATAAAGACTATGAAGGTGGATGGTCATTGTGAGGGAATGGGAAGCTTGACAACATGTGTTAAGAATATATGACTCCTGAATTATTTAACAAGTATGAATTGAGAGCATCGATCTTTGTACATTCCTTCGAAGCCCATCATCAAACCATGGGAAGAGATCAACCACAACAAGCATAGAACCAATCTTGAATATGACAAGGAAGTGATAGTTCACATTCCTGATTTCTCCAAGCCTATTCAGTTTTAGAGTGTTGGATTCCTCAATGAGAGTTCATCTCCATACACATCAGTTCAAAGTTTGAAATAGAAACATTATGATCGAATTGGCCACATGAAAGATCAATGTTGATCTTCACCCTTGTAAGCATTGTCGAAAGCATACCTACTCATCAGACATATGACTCAATTTCAAGAAACCTCCAAGAGCGAAGATTCACTACAGGTGGATCAATTCTTAGCAATGGTCGTCAACAACCAAGAAGATTTATAAGCCATACCAGAGAGTTCATTCATGATTATTGACACATCTTTCTGTTAAATTTTCAGAATTTACTTCAATCTGATCTAGGATCTTAACTAAGAGAACAACATGTACAACAAATCTACAGCATATCAATCATGGACACAATAATGCAAGCACACAAGAGACACACAGTTTACTTGGGGAAAACCATAAAGGTGAAAAACCCCAATAACTTCCTCAGAGATAGATAGAGCAATGATACAACCAGAATACAAGAGATAGTCTTCTCCTAGCAGCAGAGCCTCCTCCTCCATAAGTGCGCCACTCTCCCAAGTGTGAGTGAGAATAGAATGTGTAAAATGAGAGAGACACACTCTCTATTTATACACTAACTTGACATGACCTTTACTCAACTAGGTCGGCCTCAATTTAACCACTTAACATAATGCTGACTGGGCCGACCCCCACTAGGGTGGTCCAATAACCCTTTGACCCACATGGTCGACCCCCAATAGGGTGGTCTAATAACCCTTTGACCCACATGACTTATACAGGGCTCACCCCAACAAGGTGGTCTAATAACCCATCAAGTATAAGTTACGACACTTACAATATAAATGACGACACTTCCGTATAAAGGAATAATAACATCTCTATAGGAATACAATATACATATATGTGAAATACATTTCGAAGTTACATATACATCAACACTCCCTCTTAACTAGGAAGGTATTTCTCGACACAGGTCTTCTAGCACAAGTCATCTTCTCTAGATCATCGTCACTTTATAATCGTCATCGAGTCATCATCATCGTCACTGCTGCTGCTATCTCAATCAATCTTTGAATCTACTCGTCATAGGAAGTTCTACAGAGCCAGTCCTTTTTCATACTGGATGTAGGCCCACCACCTGCAGGTCTTCATCATCACTGGCCATACTGTGGAAATCTCAGGACTTATTACGTGCGTCACAAAACCTTAAAAGAGTCTCTTGACTAGCAAGAACCCTAAAGAGCATCTGAGGCCTTTTTCATCCTGTCCAGATCTCCAGGACTTACTACATGTGACCCCACCACAAAACCTCGAAAGAGTTACGAGCACAAGGCTCAACCTATTGGATCTCCCAGGGTACAAATTACATTTGGTCACCACAAAACCTCGAAAGAGCATCCCATGACTGATTACGAGCACAAGGCTCAACCTATCGGATCTCCCAAGGCACAAATTACATGTGGTCATGGTAAAACCTCGAAAAAGCATCCTAGGACTGATTACGAGCACACGGCTCAACCTATCGGATCTCCCAGGGCACAAATTACATGCCATAGGACAAAACCTCGAAAGAGCATCTGCCAGATATCCTAGGGCACAAATTACATGCCATAGGAAAAACCTAGAAAGACTATCTGTAGATCTCCCAGGGCACAAAGTATATGTCCTCCCAAGCAAAACCTCGAAAGAGCATTTGCCAGATATCCTAGGGTACAAATTACATGCCATAGGCAAAACCTTGAAAGACTATCTGCAAATCTCCCAGGGCACAAATTACATGCTTATCTACACAACCTGTTCCACGGCCATAGAGTATCAACCTGATACTCACCATACATCATCCTGATATACACATGATCATCCTGATCATCATCACTGCAACATCATGCTGCATGTCATCTGGAGCAACATCCCGAAGCTTGTCATCCATGATCATCCTGATCATACAATGCATCTAACTAATGCATACCAAGTATCTACCTGATACATATCATCATACATGATCCACCTGATCATAAAGTGTATCCACCTGATACAAATACAAATACATGATACATATCACCATACATGATCCACCTGATAATACAATGTATCCACCTGATACATATACAGATACATGGTCCAAGCATCCAACATGATGCATATACAAAAATACATACAAGTGATCCAACTGATCATATCCAGCATCCAACATGATGCGTACATACATATGAATGATCCAACTGATCATATCTAGCATCCAACATGATGCGTACATACATATAAATGATCCAACTGATCATATCCATCATCCAACATGATGCATACATACATATACATATAAATGATCCAACTGATCATATCCAACATCCAACATGATGCATATACAGAGTAGTAACTGGAGAATCGTCCTGATGCTCATCATCCATGATCCTCTTGATCATCATAGCATCGTCCTCTTTAGATAATCTCATCGTCCACGAAGCACAGCCCAGATGCACATCATCCAGCACTTACACCACCGACATGGGAGAACACATCTACCACCATTCGGGAAAAGCTCTAGCCCTTACTTTTTCACCATGGGAGAACACATCTACCACCATGTGAAAAATGGCTCAGCAATTACATCACGACCAAGGGAAAACACATCAACCATGTCAGAAAATCTCATGTGCATCTGCATCTTCTAGACTCATCACTTCCCTTTGGAATGAACCTCAATCTGAAGTGCACCAAGCCTATCTTTGAAGTACTCAAACTGCACTCTGGCCAACAGCTTGGTCAATACATCTGCAACCTGTTCATCCATCGCAACATACTCTGCTTTGGCTGTACTCAGTGCTACACAGGACTGCTTCCTGCTAAACCAAGAGATCACACCTAATCCCATACTGAGGAAGCACCCAGAAGTGCTCTTCCTATCTACAACACTGCCTGCCCAATCAAAATCAACATAACCCTGCAGGTTAAACTTTTGATTTGCATCATATTTGAGTCCATAATCAACTGTACCCTTCAGGTACCTCAGAATATGCTTTATAGCAACCAGGTGAACACTCCTCGGATCTGTCAGGAACTGGCTCAATGTGTTCACCGCAAAGCAAATATCTGGTCTCATGTTCGTCAGGTACATCAAGGACCCAATCATCTGACGATACATAGTGATATCAACCGGTTCAGATGAAGCATCACACAGAAGCTTCAGGTTCGATGCCATAGCCTCGCAGTCCATCATCCCGAACCGCTTTAGGATCTCTACTGCATACATCCCTTGTCCAAGGAAGATTCCATCTGCACTCTGCCACACCTCCATACCTAGAAAGTGGTGCATCATACCCAAGTTCTGCACATATATGACTCCCTGTCATGTGTCTCAGAACCAAGTGGCTTCTCCACATACACTTCTTCTTCAACTACACCATTCAAGAAGGCTGTCTTGAAATCCATCTAGTGTATCTTCTATTTCATCACTTTTATATTTCTCTATGCTGCCATCTACAGCATGCTTGATCTGATAGTTCCATTTGGAAGTCACAACAGACTTCCCTTCAAGTCTTGGGACTACATTCCAAACATCTTCATGATTGACTGGTACTCCTCGATCATGGCATTCTTCCTAGATCCTGAGAACTTCAATATCTTCAATATTTTCAATAGATAACTTTGTTGCTGAACAAATGTTGTAGTCCTTCTTTTGTAGGTGATGGTATACGATATTTCCTACACAACAAGTTAAATTGCATGATTAGAAAATATCTCATAGTTTTCAGAAGAAATTCTTACACATAAAGAAATATGTCATATAGTCATGCAATTATCTTAGCCAATGCTTCAATACAACATTTATCCATATTTCGTAACTTTCTAGATGCCTTCCAATCTCTACTAGAACATTGTTAAGAGTGTGCACAACTCCTAACATGTTAGCAAAGAGTTTTCATTCTAGATAAGTAGCAATGGAATTTTGTACAGTGCCATAGGCCACTTACCCATCAAATGCATATTCGTAGTAAGATGTTCATTAATGCAATCATTCTAATATGCATAATACACATCCTAAATCTAGGAACATAAATAAGCATATACATCATTGAATAATATTATTTAAACAAACAAGTATGTAAGGAATGGTAATTAAAATACTTATCTTTGTTTGTTTGTTGGGTGGACTCCCTCTGAGTCTTTGCTTCCTTGCAAGAGCTGCTGAAGTAGCTTCTTCTACACCTTTCTGTTGTGGAATGTAGAAGGATGGTCAACTCCCTCTGGATATCTGCATCCTTGCAGAAACTACTGGAGTATGCTCCTTTGCTTTCTTCCAAGAACAACTGGAGTGTGCTCCCTCTTGATCTTTGCTTCTTGGATTACCTGTCCTTGAACTTACATCCATCCTTAATCACTATGCATGCTTATTAGTATCATCATTGTGTTATCCTTGAGGTCTCATACATAATCACACATTTATTATTATAATCTTAATACTATCAAAACACAATAACCTTAAACATGTATAGTCATGATCATTCACAGATAATAAACATTAGTATTCAAGGTTTCAGGGAAGTCTTCGTTTACTCATACATATTCTTATTTGATCATAGGACTCTTCTGGTTAGTTAAATCATCAATCAAGATAAGAGATATAATATGCATAAAACCCATGATTACTCAAACCTATACCTTCATGATTCTTCTGGTTAGTCATATCATCAATTATGGTAAGAAACATAATATGCATACAACCATGCCTATTCAAACCTATGACTTCATGAATAATCATTATCAACAACACAACAATATAAGATCCTAACACAAGGTAGGATTCTAGCTTGATATAGGAAAAACATACCTGGATTAGCATGCTAGCTAGTTATGTCTAACATACCCGCATAATGTCTTCTGGTTCTCTTTAGTAACTTGTGCTAGTAACCTGCATGTCTCATAAGTTAACCATTGTAGAACCAAGTTATACATACCTCAAAAGTAGATCTTGTATGAGATCCATGATAATGGATGAATCTTTGTCTTCATGTCAAAGTGATCATATGTTCTTGAAGTAGAACATGATTTGTCTTTCTTGGTGTACCTTTTATGTTAGAGAACAACATAAACCTCATACAACATCACAATGCATTAGTACATTCATAAGTGTCAAAACCTTAATCGATGAATATCTTCTATTAAGGTGATACGACAAGTCGAGTAATTAATCAAGATTGTACTGTAATGATATGAAGACAAACATATGATAAACTTAACCATGAAACATACATATAAGCCATACCTGTCAAGATTGCTTGTAATCTTCTTATGGAAGGCCTTAGCCTCATCTCCCTCTAAGATAGGAACTTCTTCACTTATGCAGGTGACCAATCCATCTTCTTCTAGGATTAACCCAATCCACTTGATTTGCAAGAACTAGACCTCGAGCTGGATTAGGGTTTGTCAAAGAAACCCCAAAAATTCAAACTTTGATTTTCAAACTTTTGAAAATATAGAAATATGTGCCTTGATGAGCTGCTCAAGTTGGTATATTCAGAATTTGAAAACTGCAAAGTTTCACCCCTCAAAATTGCCTTTTAGATTTCCAAATTCACTAGGGAGGACCCTGAATTAGGGTTTGAGTTTCACGGAGCTTCACCGAACCAAAATATTTGATTCAAAATTTTAAGCTTTTATTTTTCTAAGGAGCTTCCAGCCGTGGTCACAGATTTCCAAAATTCCAATTTTTGTAGAAGCCCTAATTTTCCATCTTTCCGATCAAAGTCCCGAACTGGAGTTTGATCAAGCCCAACCTTCTCCCCAACCAAGAAATCTGATCTTGGTCTCTAAATTTGTATTTTGATGAGTAGCATCCAGGCGTGGTCTCCGATTACAAAAATTCCAACTTTCTCCGAAGCCCTAAATTTCGGAAGCCATGAATGAAGGTACTTCAAAAATAATTCTGTTTTGACATAAATATGTACCTGATTTATTCTAGTGTAACTCCGAACATTTTGATCCACAGGGTCTGAAACATTTTCCTGAGATAACCCGACCTGTTATATTTCCATCTCGACAGGTCTGATCTCAATTGGATTCTTTGAGAGAGAGTTATTCCAAGTGTCATAACGTGACCCATTTATGGGATAATACAAGAGAGGGAACTTGTATGGCGTTCCACATGTCACTGGTTCAACTTCGGCCTCTGAAAAATTTTCCTAAGATAGTACAGTCTGTGTAATGCGTGTCACTTTTTACAAAATTTCATTTGGAGCTTCCTATCCCAAGTTATGTCCTTTTTCCCAAGGTCACCTGATTTTGACTCAGATCTGGAAGAGGCAGAAACCCTATATTGTATAGATCATAAATTACAAAGTACAATGAATTAGAGGTTTTCCTTTGGATACAAGGTACATGGGGATCTGATATTCGACCTGTAAACGTTTCAGATCCGAAAACTTTGCCAAAACGGATTTATAGTGAAAGTGCTACGATGACTGGTTTTTGCTATATCAAGCCCTAGCATCGTAAGTGCAACAAGTGTCATACATGCCATATCATGCCTTCTTTCAGGCTAGCTCTGATACCATGTTAAATTTTCAGAATTTACTTCAATCCGATCTTGGATCTTAACTAAGAGAACAACATGTACAGGAAATCTACAGCATATCAATCATGGACACAATAATGCAAGCACCGAAGAGACATAGAGTTTACTTGGGGAAAACCATAAAGGTGAAAAACCCCAATAAATTCCTCAGAGATAGATAGAGCAATGATACAACCAGAATACAAGAGATAGTCTTCTCCTAGCAGCAGAGCCTCCTCCTCCATAAGTGTGCCACTCTCCCAAGTGTGAGTGAGAATAAAATGTGTAAAATGAGAGAGACACACTCTCTATTTATACACTAACATGACTTGACCTTTACTCAATTAGGTCGGCCTAACCTTAACCACTTAACATAATGCTGACTGGGCCGACCCCCACTAGGGTTGTCTAATAACCCTTTGACCCACATGGCCGACCCCCAATAGGGTGGTCTAATAACCCTTTGACCCACATGATTTATACAGGGCCGACCCCAACAAGGTGGTCTAATAACCCATCAAGTATAAGTTACGACACTTACAATATAAATGAAGACACTTCCATATAGAGGAATAATAACATCTCTATAGGAATACAATATACATATATGTGAAATACATTCCGAAGTTACATATACATCAACACTTTCCATTGAGACATCTTTTGATCCTCAAATTGTTCTTGATAAGGGGTAATGATGAACAGTTAGAAAGAAGTGAGAAACAACAAGTGAGTAGGAACAAGAGATCCTACATTAGATCTAGAGACTTGATCCTTCAAAACTTAGAGCAATCTAGAGCCTTGATCCTTCCAAACTTAGAGTTGTATCTAGAGCCAAATCCAGAGCCATGACTATCCTGTTAGTAGAATATTGCACAAGATCCTAATATCCTTTTGGAATGTTCCAAATAACCTCTGAGCGACATTTGTCACCAAGTTCTAGAGTTTGTGGTCATCTTAAAACCACTCATTCAGTAGAAGATAGTCAACTTCTTCTTTTGGAATCTTCTAGGAACCTCTGAGCCTTCCAACCAAGTTCTAAAGTTTGTGGTCAATGTTAAACCACTTTCATGGTTCATGATTTTCTAGCTACTGAGATTGAGAGTTTTTAGTCATCTTTAAACCACCCAAGTAGTAGAATACTTCAGCTTCTTCTATCCCCCTCTGGTTGGTGGTTATCCAAAACCACCACTTCATCGAGCACGTGAAGTTAGCTTATACTAACTTACTTGGCAATTTAGATTGTTATGATGGAAATGTTCAACATGTGGTAGCTATCCACTTCCAGTTATTTAGCTATCTTTTCTTGGACTCATATACACCCATTCATATTAAGGAGGGGTTGTTGGCAACTAAGGCATCAGGTTAGGAGATGAAGAGTCTTTGGAATTCCAAGATATGCATTGGGAATTTGAAACCCAAGATCCATCTCATGTTTATTTATATGTACATACAAAATGAGAAAAATATGGAGTGTTCACATCTATTTAGCTTGTATTTTTGTTTATGGGCTTCTTGTATTTGGTCTATTTCATCCAATTTTCCTATTGGCCCAAGTGCGAAACCTAACAATGAAATTTGGGATTTAAATATTTAAGTCTAAATCTTATATATCTTTAAAATCCATATGTCATCCTCCACTTTTATGAATATTCTGAGTTAACTCCCCCATTTACAAATATAAAGGATGGTTAAGCTATGTATCTATAATCAATGGAATGGGATTAAAGCATCTAATAAGGATTAATAGGTATCCCTATCAAGGCTATGGACACCTAGTGGAAGTAATGGCTATGTTTGTGGTTTCAAAGGTAAATAGTAGAATAACCATATCTCATTATTACAAATTTTTTTTTAGGGTGTATACTGATGAAGAAAGTATGTTTGTGAAAAATTGATAAATAAATATCCATCTTGGGTTTTCAAAGAATGGTATCTATGTTGTCATTAGGTATGCAGTAGTTTGCTTAAAACATATCAATATAGGATTGTTAAGGGTACCCATGGTATAGGGAAAAAGATCAATTTATTGAAAAGCCTTAATTTTTTTTCCTCTTGCACATATAAATCTTCGAACGTTGGGGCAAAGATAAGTGCTTTGCCCAATGTGTCACCATTTGTTGTACTTACAACAAATCCCCTTATTTGAAATAAAGGGGACACTATTTGAAATTTGGAAAACATTGTTTTCATTTGTGTTTGATTTTGTCTCTCTTGATTTCAAAGGAAGATTTGATAATTTGCTTTCTCAGGTGTTTGGTTTTCCTCTCACTTATTTTCATTGTTTCTTTTGGGTTTATCTTTATGAGATTATGATTTGGTGACATAATGTTTTAGGAGAAAAATCATTAGGGAAACTATATCTATATGCCCAGCTTAATGATTGTGATTTCGGTGATGGGATTGTTGTGTCACATAAACTTGTTGATTCGTTGCATTTTCCTCAAACAAGTAATATTTCATACCTATGTTCTCTTAAACTTGGTGTTAACACCCAAAATGAACCCCTAGGTTGTGGGAGAGGGAAAACTGGGGTAACCACTAACCAATCTTTAGACTCAAGCTACTAACCCAACTTAGTCTAAGAGAGCTCTCTCTGCAGTTCTATGAAATACTGGAATAATCAAAGTTGTCAACAATGAAAACACGTACTACCATTCATCATTCAAGATATTCAATTATAAAAAATACATAAGATCAGATTTCTATTGGAAATGAAATGGTTTAAATGTAGCTTGGCTGAAACGTGTGAATCTTTATTTGGGAAATGGAGTCACATTCAAACACACTCTGAAAATTCATTTACAAATGCTTCACAAATGCATTAACACAGGGGCGAGGTAGTAAACAGCTCGTGGTCGAAGGGAGTTTAATTGGTGACACGGAAGAGAAAGAAACAATCCATTGACATAAGGCATACAAAGATGAATCCTATATCAACTTTAGCATAAAAGTAATGGTGAAATACTTGGAAAAAGATAAGTAGAGCATAATTTCTATGAATTCTACTTAGCTATCACACTGCACGAAGTATGAAAGAAAGTCATAGACTGGAATTAACAATGAGAGATACACAATTCACATGGAAAAAAGAAGGAACAAACTACAAGACCAATTACACAAGAATCCCTAAGAAAACATTGGTAAGGCTCTGCAAACTTTATTCAAAATAGCTCAAAAGCTTCTTAAAGAACAATACACCAAATTTCTCATAAGAGTTTTCAACAATATTTTTCAACCATCTATCATTCTATTACATCACATATATATATGCCGGGAATCCTCTTGCTTGACTCATCTAAACCAAAAACAGTTATATCGGAGTGACACCTCATTTAGGTTGTTTTTCCACTATCACAATAAAATAGAAAACAGGTAGAAACTGGCCTAACTGGTTCCCTACGATCCACCGGTATTCTTACTAAGTAACATTTACTTCAAGTAAAAAGTAAAGATAGTAAAATAATAGTTCCAACTAGCTATTTATATAGCCACCTCAAAGAATATTACAAATTATAAAAAATAGGAAAGTCTTGTGAGAAGTCTCTGATTCCAAACAACATCAACAATTATAAAAGGACAAGTATCACTGTGGAAAACGGAGAAAATATAGCGATATACCGTACTTTTCTACATTAGCCCATTGGTCTGCAGGTGGAAGGTCATAGTCAACCATTTCCTTTAGCATCACCCATATCTTGATATGCTTAGCATAGGAAAATGGGGGAATCCATATGCCAATGGTGATGAACCTATTCAAGATTTCAAAGTCCTCTTCGAGCAACTCCATCAGGGCCTTGCCTATAAGCAGCTAGTTCAGATGTTTGAATTTGGTATGATCCATTCTTATTGTCCACATTAGGTTTTTATAAGCCTTAGGGGAGATTAGCTTTTGGTCATCTTTCCAGAATGAAGGTAACCCCATTTCGACCAACTTATCAAACAATCCTTTGAACTCTGCCACATGTCCCTTAATTTCTTCGGCTTCGGGTTCCACACTCTAGATCTATGCATATTTCCCCAGGACCCTTCTTGCTGCTGCAAGCATTGCGATCCAGTTCCCTATATTTAACTTAATCCTTTCTTCTTCGGTTAGATCATTCACGAAAGTGATGGCACTTAGTGCCATTTCTTTAGGCCTTTGGATTAAGGTCTGCTTTGCAACTTCACAACCTTCCAGAACATCACTAATGATCTTTTCTTTAATCCTTATAAACTCAAGGTAGGGTCTAAATTTTTCAGCTTCCTTAATGATCATATCCCATACCAAGTGTTTACATCCTTGTAAGGTTGCTTTCTTGGTAACCTGGTTAGTGAGATTTTTATTCATCTCAGTCAATTCCTCGTGCTTCTTTTGGAGGACCTTCAAATCTTCTTCCCTTTTACTACTCTCTTCTTCCAACCTATGAGCTTTCTCTTTTAGCTCCTTCATTTTCACATCTTTCAGGCTAATGTGAGACATAGCCTACACTAGACCATCGGTACTACTGCTTTCCCCTCTTAGGTTCGAATTGGTAGTCCACATGTCCAAATTGGACAAGTTAGTTTTCAAATCCTCAAGCTATCTTTCTAAGCTTACTCTCTCCTTTTTCCAGCTATCTTCCTTTTCTGCAAAGTTCATCAATTCTGCTTTCTAGTCGCTTATCCCCTTAGACAAGTCCTCTTTTTCCTTTTCAAAGTATGTCTCTTCGGGAGCTTCGATCAGCTAGATATTTGGAACTTTTTCTTTTTTCTGTAGCTTCTGAATCAGCTTGTCTTTCTATGTTAACATCTTGATCATGCTTTTTCCTCCTCCATCACTTACGACCAAATCAGATTGTACCTTTTTGACTTGTTGTTGAAGTGCCCATTTTTCACTTTTCTCTAGCTTCAATGGGTTTTCCCGTTTTTTCACAGTAACCAACAAGTTATCACTCTTTAAGGCAGCGTTCACAAAATCATCATACACAAGGTCAGTAACCTATTTGTGAAATTGGATTTTGTCTAGTACTGGTATCTTTTGCCAATTGATCCTTGCTTCGATCACTCCATCCTCCGTTAATAATGTTAAGTTTAAGATGTTATCATTTATACCTCTGCTAGTCATCAAGGAAGTCTTAGATAAACCTCTGGCGATAGACATTGAATCAAACAGCTTCTAAGCCGAGGCTCGCTTGTTTTGATCGTATTGTTGACAGAGGTTTGCCTTGGACCGAAACTTATTAACGACATCTCGTTCTTGGACATCTTGAAACTTGTACTCTACAACCTGGATCTCAAGAGCTGAAGACTCCTCATCATCTGCCCTTCCAATATCCATTTGGACGATCCATTCTACTTGAGATGCTGCAATAACCAACTCCTCTTCAGTTGGGGAAGCAATTGACTCGACCTGAATAGATGCAACAACTAACTCATATTGTATTTCTAACTTGGGCCGCTTGTATATATCACCTTCTTCAGTGTCCATATCCACGACTTCTTTTAAGTCCCTTTTGCGACCCACCTCCGTGGAATCTAGCACTTGATCCAAATCTATTATTAAATCGGAAATCATGAGCTCTCCTCCCTGTGTCTTCAGTGCTTCCTCCGCCTCGGGTTCCCATCACAACAATTTTTGCCCCTTCAACGCTCCTTCTGGTTCTGCATGCTCAAAAGCGTTGAGGTTGCATTGATTCCTTCTCTTGGAAATTATATGCAAGGGGTCATATTTTATGGCTACATCCTTTCTGAACCCTAACGACTTTAATAACTCCTCTACCTCTGACAAAGCTTCTTTATTCTTCACAATGAGAGGCCCTACCTTCAAAGGACATTTCACATATCTGCTCTTCTTATGTTTCAGGAATTGCAACTCTTCGAGGGCAAATTTCTGTCTGATAAATTCAAGAGCAAAGATCCGCATTGTCAGAAAACCGGGTAGAACATAGGGATCCTACACAAAACTGTATAACCTAATAATTGTAGCCTCTTTTAACAAAAAACAGTCACCGACTGCCAGTTCTTCCTTCAACTGCATCATCGCCTTCATTTGAAGTAGCACTCTAGGTAATTCTTCCCCAAAAATGATTTTATAGATAGGGGGCAAAACATAGTTCAAATAATTGAAAACATTGTCTACCAGAACATCGGTCTCAAGAAGTGAGGAGAAATGTGGGCTTTCGGCGTTGCTATACATAATTACCTTCGTCAAGTGTGTTTGATACCTAAAAAACCTAGTATTCGGGAAATTCCTTAACTATACATGTATCCTTTCTGACAAAAATTCATCAAACTTCAGGGGTGAGATAAGCCCACTTTCGGACCTGGCTAAACTGATGCTAATCCTAAAGAGCAAACCTAATTGGACTTCAGTCACCCACATATTAGTATCCAACCCTAGAAAATGAGCTAACAAGGAAAGAACTAAATGGGAATTGTCATAAAAAAGGCTGACATTTAGGGGGTAGGGTTCTTCAGAGATGTTGGAGTCGGGTTTCAGGCATGTGGTTAAAAAGGTTTGAAAGCTTTCGGGGCTGATTTGGTGGTATAAAGAAACCACCGAATCTTCAGAAAAAGCTTTCGACTCTTGGTACTAGGACTCTAGAATGAAAAAGGAATCCCTAACTGCTGAAGCATTTATATTACAAATGACTTTGGACCTATGGGCATCCATTATTACCCTTTGAGGTTCTGAGTAATTGGAAGAACACAACGCTACAAAATCAGGAAAAGAGAAAACCTAGTCAAGGCAAAAGAAAATGAAAGACGATCTAAAGACTCCATGGACGTCCAGTCCCTATTCATGTAAGGTTTCAAGTCTCTTCTTAATTTTTGGAACTGGGAGTAGGAGGCAAGTGTCAAATACATCTACGTCTCTATCTTCTAGGGCTATCTTAACCCTAGAACTAGTAGAAGCTTCTTCCTCCGTCATCCTACGACTGTAAAAGACTTTGATTTTTTAGAGAAAGGCGGTTACAGTTCTTACTTGTCACCTTTGGAAGCTTTGCATGCACCCTGTCGAAGTTTCTGGCACCTTCGTCGTCTACCACCCGCCGAGAGGTTCTTTGACTTCGACAGGCTTCTAAAACAAATGTCAACCTTCGCAGGCACTTCTTATATATATAACCGGGTTTCCATAACTTTCGCCCTCTTTCGTCTACTGTCCTTTGATCTCAGCCATCTCAACTCTCACGTGTTTACTTTCCATCGTCAGATCTGACTTCCCCTTTACCTATTGATTTGACAATCCACCCATCTCCACTGTCGGATCATCTCTGCCAGTCTTTATCTGGGCCGTTGATCTCATTTGAATGCATCCAAGGGGTAGAATTTCATGCACCCAAAAAGATTCTCCTATATCATCTTCGCTCGATGTGACAAGCGGTGGAGCTGACACCTGTCCAATGGTACCCAGACCATCGCATATAGCCATGCCGCTATCCCTCGCGCTACTTCTCAATGGGATGACGAATAAAAACCATCCATTTCTTCTCAAATGCATATCCATGGTGAGTCTGTAGACTCGAATTAGCCCTTAGGTCTTTCGTTTGCTAGTGGGGACCCCTTGTTATACTCTGTATGCTTCCGACCCCTACCAGCCGTTGATCTAGCTCTTCTTTCCACCCGGACTGTAGATTTGTCGGATACTCGGGCTCTTTTTTCGGTAACTAAACCCGAACCCTCCGATCTCAAAAGATCATATCTGCCGTAGATCTTGTGTATGTCCCCACCATCACATGCACCTAACCAGGCATAGTTCGCTGCTCTTTGTTGTTTGCGACACACCCATAAGCCAACACCTATCTGGTGGGATCCATCCCATCGCATACTCATATGCCCCTTTCTTCCCCATGACTTGGTCATGTGACGGTTCCTTTAAAACCGTAGATTTAGCTCCCGCCCTTGATCAACGGTGCTGATCTGTGAACCATTTAATCCTTCATAAATTTTCCCAAGGACTATAGGTTCTAGGGTATTTCTTCGCTTATCTCAAGTCATTATTTTCCCTTATTAATACTTATCCCTTTGACATTATCCTTTCATTACATCAGACCCCTTCTAGACCATTATGTCTCTTTCCTTAGCATATGGCCATTGCCAATGGAGATCACTTCAAGCTTTCACTCAGGTAGCTGTCTGACCCTCCATCTTTCATGTACAGGTCTTTATGCTGTAAAAGAGAAAAAATATATAGGTGCTAACAACTGGCTCCAACCGGGGGTGCTATCCTCCAAGTGAGGTAGCAAAGAACTCCGTAGACTAAGGGCTTGATCCATTGGGTAGGTTCTGCAAACCCTAGATTGAAGAACTTCTCTAGAAAGTGAGACTGCGCCTTTTTTTTAGCCAGGATGAAAATTCAAACATGAAACATGGCTTCTCCTTCCGAACCTTAGGGAATTCACTTCGGGCTTCAATTCCTTCTGGTTTTTGCCGTTAAAACCCCTAAAACAAATGTGAAAAATTGAAAATATATATATACATATATACGGTCTATGGTACATGGGTTACCTGCTGTCTCTTAGGATAGGTAGTGCTTCAAAAACCTTCCATTGACTAGAACTCCCGACCGGGCAGACCCATCTTGGTGCTCCAGGATAAAAGAATTTTCTCCTTGGTTTGCTGCAATAATATAGGGTCCCATCCACATGTGGTCGAATTTCCCATGTTTATCTTTCCTCGGAGCGTCCCACTTCAGGACCAGGTCATTTATCTGAAATTGATATTCTTTTGCTTTTCTGTCAAAGGCATTTTTTATCTTTTCTTGATGCCCCTGTACTTTGTCGTAGGCGCTACTTCTTAACTCATTCAATTTGACTATCTGGTTTACCCTTCTCTGCATGTGGTTTGGTTCTTCTTCAATCCCTTGCAGCAACCTCATAACCAGCAATCCCAGAGAAACTGGAAAAGCCACTTCGGCTCCATATACCAGCGGGAAAGGGGACATCACAATGGCCCTCTTTGTACTTATTCTATCGGCCCACATGGCATATTTCAGCTTCGTGTGCCAAGCTCTCTCATTATCCTCCAACAGCTTCTTTATGATTCCTATTAGACTTTTGTTGGATGATTCTTCTAGTCCATTTCCCTGAGGGTAGTATGCTGTTGAATGATTCAGACTGATATGGTATTTGTGGCAAAAATTTATCATTTTCTTAGAACAAAACGCTGGTGCATTATCTATCACTATTCTTTTGGGACACCCGAATCTTGACATGATGTTGTCTTCCAGGAAATCCATGATAACGCCTTCGGTTGCTCTCATAGTTGGTATAGCTTCTATCCACATAGTGAAAAAGTCAGTGGCTATCAATATCCACCTGTGCTGCCCTGAGGAGTGAGGGTTTATTTCTCCAATGAAGTCTAAACCCCACTGCTGGAAGGGTGCTTCTACTATGACAGGGTGAAGGGGTAACGAAACGACCTATCTTTTTCCTTCAAAAATCTGGCATTGGTGATGAACAACAATTTCCTTGTATACATCTAAAAGCATGGTAGGCTAGTAGAAACCAGCTCTCAGGATTTTGTTGGCTGTCACCTTCCATGAATGGTGGCCGCTACAGTCACCCTTGTGAAATTCTTCCTTTGTGTGTTTAGCTTCTTCTTCAAGTAAGCAATTCAACAACACACCTCCGAGGTCCTTCGAGTATAGGAATTGGTTCATAATATAGTATTTTGCAGCTTTTAGTTTTACAGCTCTAGCCCTGCTTTTGCTCAATCCCAGAGGAGATTGCAAGTTTTGTAATACATACACAATGTCAACATACCAAGAAGATGCAGAGAATTCTGGTCTCACTTGCACTCCCGCATCCAGCTAGTTTGAATACCCCTGTAAGAAGTTCAGTTCGAGAGAATCACAGTTGGCCTTGGTCATTAACTTTGCTAACCCTTGCTCCTTTATCAGTTTGGTGGGTTTTATGTCCAAATCATACTCCAGCAATACAACAATCCATTTAGCTCGTCTTCCTTCTGGGTCTGCTTGGGTAAGGATACCCTTCACAACACTGTTTGGGACATGATCAATGATGTGTGAATGTAGGATATAAACCCTGAAATCTATTAGTGACTTAATTAGGGTGTAGGACTGTTTTTCCATGATATCATATTTTAATTCTGCATCTCTTAGTACTCTGCTGAAAAAGGAAATTGGTTGTTCAGCGTCCTATGCATTTTTTTGTAATAGTACCCCTGCCACGGTGTGCTCAGAGGTGTAGGAAAAAATATAAAAATATTTAGAAAAATATGGGCTGGCTAATACCGGGGCTTTGGTGATAGCATTCTTAATTCCCTTAAATGAATCTCTTGCTTCTGCAATCCACTTAACTTGATTTTCCTTCCTCAACATATTTGTGATACTCATCATGATTTCAGAAAAACTAGGAATGAATCTTCTTAGAAATCCCACCTGCCCGATGAAAGACTGCACTTCTTTCTTGTTCCTTGGCTCTCCAACTTTCTGGATAGCACTAACCCTTTCAGGATCGATCTTGATACCTCCCTTGGAAATGATATGACCCAAGAGTTTAGCTTCTTCTAATGCAAAGTGTGACTTCTTAGGATTAAGAGAGATACCGTATTTTACACATTTCTTAAAAACTCGTTCCAAATGCTTTAGGTGTTCTTCATCAGATTATGAGTACACCGTTATGTCGTCCATGTATACAACCACACACTTATATTTTTCTTCAACAAATGCTATGTTCATTGCCCACTGGAAAGTAGCTCCTACATTCATCAGCCCAAACGACATCTTAGCATACATGAAAGTACCCCAAGGGGTGGTGAAAGAGGTCTTCTCTTGATCTTCAGGACATACCTTAATTTGATTGTACCCGGAGTAACCATCCATAGTAGAGATCCTTTTTTCCCCTACTACCTTTTGTAATATGTGCTCCATTTTGGGTAGGGGGTAATTATCCTTTAGTGAAGCTCTGTTAAGGTTCCTGAAATCTATACAAATTCTGATTTCGCCATTCTTCTTCCTTACGGGAACCAGGTTTGCTATCCATTGAGAGAATCTCAAAGTGACAATGATTTTTGCATTAAATAATCTTCTAATCTCTTTTTCTATCACAGGCACCAGCTTAGGGTTTATCCTCCTTAACGTTTTCTTGAAGGGTTTCTCTCCTGGTCTGATTTGAATAGAATGTTGTATTTTTGAGGTATCATATTCCTTCAATTCTTCATAACTCCATGCAAATGCAGCGGCATATTTCTTCATCAACTCTACATACCGCTCTTTCTTTTTCAGCAGGAAATCTCTTATATAAGTTTATCATCCGAGGCTTTTCTTTAGTGCCCAAGTTTTGGTCATCTACCACTTCTTTCGGTGGTTCAAACTTCAGGTTTTTTGCCACATCATTCTGGTCAAACAACCTCTCCAAGGGTATCAACCCTTTGGGGATATAATTAGTTTTCAATTGAACGATATCTTTCCCACCCAGCATGTTTTTCCATTGTTTGATTTCTCTATCTTCTCCCTCTGATGGCCCTTGGTCTATCAATCCTTCTGTGTTCTCATTTTTAGCATCAATTTGAACATTAGCAAACTCATCAAACAATTCCAAAAATCTTTTGATTTGTAAATCATCTTCAAATACTTGACAATATTTAGCATTGTCTGGGATAGATGGCCTATTCACCACTTCTACCTCATATTTTTCTTGAGAGAAAATAGGAGTCTTAAAACCACCGGCAGTGGTGGCCAAAGAGTCTGCCACCCGATTATCAAATCTTAGTATCACCCAGATCTTATGTTCAGTGAAAAATTTCCCAAACTCCGTTCCTGTAGGCCCTCATCCTAGGGTGTTTTTCTTGATAACTATCATTTACTTGATTAACCACCAATTTTGAATCTCCAAAAACGTGTATCCTTTTTTCCCCCAAGTCTTTCAAAGCTCTTATTCCCAAGAGTAAAGCTTCATACTCAGCCACATTACTAGTACACTCAAAAGTTAGCTTGTATGACAAAGCTCTGGACTCTTGATCAGGAGGTATAATCCAGACTTCGGCACCAGCGCCATTTTTGCTCAGTGATCCATCAAAGTACATCTTCCACATTTCTTCTTCATTTTTTCGCCTCTCTGATGCCTCATGCCTTGCTGCAAATTCCTTGTCTTCCTCAACTTCATGGAAAAATGGGGGCATAGGATCAGTGTGTGGACCATCATTGAAAAGGATAGAGGAACCTATGTCTGTATCTATAGCAAATATAGGGTGATTTTCAGGTTTTTCGTCCCTGCTGACCACATAAGCCATCCTTTTATATTTATATAACTTCCTATTGCTTCCGAAAAGTGGTATAGTAGCATAAGATAAGTCCATCTGCATGGTCCCTTTTAGCGTTTTTACCCAGGATCTTGATAACAACACCCCAAAATTAGTAGGCAAATCAGACACTGCCATGTCCATCATGATTCTCTTCGCTGGGATCTGGGAAAGGGTTAGTACCACATCTTTAATTAGACCCAAACATGGTACCTTTCTGGAATCAAAAGAATATAGGTCTTTGTAGGGTCTAGTGACTTATAACCCCAACTGGTCCACCACTGACTTTGGCATCAAGTTGTGTGAAGCCCCAGAATCTATCAGGGCATTATGTAATAACTTATCATGGATATTCAAACTCAAATAAAAGGGAGGGACTTCTTCATCATCTGGATCATCCAGCTTGGAACCAAAGATTATAGTGGGGGCATCATCTGTCACTTACAACATGTCTTGTGTATTTCTTTCCTGCCCCTTTACTAGGTTATTTATCTCTTCCCTATTTTCATTGTTTCTTAACAGCTCATTCAAGGGGATAGAGATCTTTACCTTAGATAGTTCATCCTTCAAGCTGAATATTGAAGCTGGCTTCCCTACTTCAGTGACTTCTGGTTTCCTACCTTCTTTAGAATGTTGTCCCTTATCTTCTAAGGTTTTCTGTGTAACAACCTCTTGCTGTTTTTCCTTTAATTTCTCCATATTCTGCTGAGTCTTCGAAGACTGAACATGGCTGGCCTTCCCTTCACTAATCAGTATCTCCCTGCTCCTCAACATCATCTTCCTTTGAATATCATCCACAACATTCATGTAACCCATTTGGTACTGCTCAAAATCAAATTCAAAAACCTTACCAGCGTTCTCCATGTTGAAAAAGTCATGCTCCCTCTAGGTTAAATGTATTTCATGGTCCAGAGTGTCAAAGAGATGGATTTGGTCTCCAGCAGGCTCTTCATATCCTTCCCCATCCACCAAATTCTCAAGGAAAGGGGGCCTCATCTGGTGGTCTTCCTGATTTCTTTGATTTCTTTTAGGGGGTGGCCTTCTAAAGTTAGGATTTTTTATCTAATTTTCAGGTTGTTCTCTAGGAGGAGGCTTATTTTCCAGGGCTAACCTATCCATCATCTTTTCCATGGTTTTCATCATAGTATCAAACTTGGCATCACTAGAAGAGGAGGAGGCAGGGGTTTGGTTTTCTTGATTCTTTTTATCTGTTTCTGTTTTCCCCTTCATTTTATTCGAAGCCATCATGTTGGCTTCCACCTCTACTGCATCTTTCAACATAGCAGGTAGGGTGGTAGATTTCCTCTCCCTTAACGTGCATGAGAAGCCTCCATCAAAAGCATCTGCGTAGTGGAACTTTGCAGCACCCATTGAGGGTCTTAGGTCATCTGGAATAGAATTATAGGATTTCATAAACCTAGAAGAAAACTCATGAACATATTCAAAACCTCATTTCTTTAGGTGGTTATACTGGGACAAGACTAGGGTATGACTCGCTATTGTTTTCCATCTTTGTAAGAACATGGTTTTAAAGGCTGCAAAATCATTTATAGAAGCATTCGGCAATTGTATGAACCATTTCTTGGGTTCTCGAAAACAGACTTTGAGCAAACAACCTCATCTTAGCATCATCATGGTCTACTTCCTCCAAATTAATGGAATCTTCAAATCTGTCTACATGCTGTTTGGAAGAAAAACCCCCTTCTCCTTCATAAGAGACAATTCTCTAGGCATAGTTCTGAGGGAGGTCATGCAAAGCGGCTGGCAGGGCCAATGGTGCGAATCTAGCAGCCATGGCTCTAAGTGGATTCTAAGCTTGGGGATGAATATTCAGGGAAGAATTACCTACAGGAATTGTGGTATTAGGTTGAGGGATCTGAGAACCAACTATAGCTCTTTCTGCTTTGATAATATTTTGTAACTGAAGCTAGACATTATCTAACAAATAGGATTCAGGGGAATTCAGAACTTCTTCACCCAAACTTAGATAAGATTCACATATTGATCTTACCAAAGGTTTCCCGATATCTATCTCTATATCCAATTCTTGAAAAACAGGTAATTCTTCTTTAGATCCAATTCCTTTAAGATTGGAAGTATTAGCTTTGTCATTTCTGGTCTTATTTCTAAGTATTATTTCCATATTTTCAAGACTTAACAAAATTTTGGAAACAGTATTACCTCGCATGTGGATTCTTCTTGAGGCCAGGATGGCTGTATCGAGATCTCTTCAAAAATTAACTTGGCACATCGATCTTCCCCAGTGGAGTCTTTCTTGAATGTGGATCTTTACAAGCGGAGTCGCTAGGGAAAAATTACACAACCCTCTAGAAATTTGGAAATCTTTGTTCATCCATAGGGATCTCCCTTTTTCATCGAATCTTCAGAATTCTTTTTCATTCTTCCAGGGATAATAAAACAATTACCTCCCCGGAAGCGGTACCAATTTGTTAGCACCCAAAATGACCCCCTAGGTTGTGGGAGAGGGAAAACTAGGGTAACCACTAACCAATCTTTAGACTCAAGCTACTGACCCAGCTTAGTCTAAGAGGGCTCTCTCTGCAGTTCTATGAAAGACTGGAATAATCAAAGTTGTCAACAATGAAAACACGAACCAGCATTCATCATTCAAGATATTCAATTATAAACAATACATAAGATCATATTTTTGTTGGAAACAAAATGGTTAAAATGTAGCTTGGCTGAAACGTATGAGTCTTTATTTTGGCAATGGAGTCACATTCAAACACACTCTGAAAATTCATTTACAAATGCTTCACAAATGCATTAACACAGGGGCGAGGTAGTAAACAACTTGTAGTTGAAGTGAGTTTAATTGGTGAAACATAAGAGAAGGAAACAATCCGTTGATATAAGTCATACAAAGATGAATCCTATATAAACTTTAGTAGAAAAGTAATGGTGAAATACTTGGAAAAAGATAAGTAGAACATAATTTCTATGAATTCTACTTAACTATCACACTGCACCAAGTATGAAAGAAAGCCACAAACTAGAATTAACAATGAGAGATACACAATTCACATGGAAAAAAGAAGGAACAGACTACAAGACCAATTACACAAGAATCCCTGAGAAAACATTAGTTCGGCTCTGCAAACTTGATTCAAAATAGCTCAAAATCTTCTTAAAGAACAATACACTAAATTTCTCATAAGAGTTTTCAACAATATTTTTCAACCATCTATCATTCTATTACATCACATATATATATGCCGGGAGTCCTCTCGCTCGACTCATATAAACCAAAAATAGTTATATCGGAGTGACACCTCATTCAGGTTGTTTTGCCACTATCACAGTAAAACACAAAACAAATAGAAACTGGCCTAACTGCTTCCCTACGATCCATCGGTATTCTTACTAAGTAACATTTACTTCAAGTAAAAAGTAAAGATAGTAAAATAATAGTTCCAGCTAGCTATTTATATAGCTGCCTCAAAGAATATTACAATTTATCAAAAATAGGAAAGTCTTGTGAGAAGTTTATGATTCCAAACAACATCAACAATTATAAAAAGACAAGTATCACTATGGAAGATGGAGAAAATATAGCGATATGCCGTACTTTTCTACATTTTCCCATTGGTCTGCAGGTGGAAGGTCATAGTCCACCATTTCCTTTAGCATCACCCATATCTCGATATGCTCAGCGTAGGAAAATGGGAGAAGCCTTTGGCCAATGGTGATCAACCTATTCAAGATTTCAAAGTCCTCTTCGAGCAACTCCATTAGGGCCTTGCCTATAAGCAGTTGGTTTAGATGTTTGAATTTGGTATGATCCATTCTTATTGTCCACAGTAGGTTTTTATAAGCCTTAGGAGAGATTAGCTCCTAGTCATCTTTCTAGAATGAAGGTAACCCCATTTTGACCAGCTTATCAAACAATCCTTTGAACTCTGCCACCTATCCCTTCATTTCTTCGGCTTTGGCTTCCACACTCTCGATTTGTGCATATTTCCCTAGGACCCTTCGTGCTACTGCAAGCGTTGCGATCTAGTTCCCTACATTTAACTTAATCCTTTCTTATTCGGATAGATCATTCAGCAAAGTGATGACACTTAGTGCCGTTTCATTAGGCCTTTGGATTAAGGTCTCCTTTGCAACTTCACAACCTTCCAGAACATGACTAATGGTATTTTCTTTAATCCTTATAAACTCAAGGTAGGGTCTAAAGTTTTCAGCTTCCTTAATTATCCTATACCATACCAAGTGTTTACACCTTGTAAAGATGCTTGACAGGTAACCTGATGAGTGCGCTTTTTATTCATCTCAGTCAATTCCTTGTGCTTCTTTTGGAGGACCTTCAGATCTTCTTCCCATTTACTACTCTCTTCTTCCAACTTGTGAGCTTTCTCTCTCAGCTCCTTGATTTCCACGTCTTTCAGGCTAATGTGAGACATAGCCTGCACCAGACTGTCAGTGCTACTGCTTTCCCCTCTTAGGTTCGAATTGGTAGGCTACATGTCCAAATTGGACAGGTTATTTTTCAAATCCTAAAGCTATCTTTCTAAGCTTACTCTCTCCTTTTTCCAGCTATCTTCCTTTTCTGCAAACTTCATCAATTATTCTTTGTAGTCGCTTATCTCCTTAGACAAGTCCTCTTTTTTCTTTTTGAAGTCTGTCTCTTTGGGAGCTTCAATCAGCTGGATATTTGGAACTTTTTCTTTTTTCTGTAGCTTCTGAATCAACTTGTCTTTCTCTGCTAACATCTTGCTCATGCTTTTTCCCCCTCCATCAGTTATGACCAGGTTAGATTGTACCTTTTTGACTTGTTGTTGAAGTGCTCGGTTTTCACTTTTCTCTAGCTTCAATCGGTTTTCTATTTTTTTCACAGTAATTAGCAAGTTATCACTCTTTAAGGCAGCTTTCACAAAATCATCATACACAAGGTCAGTAACCTGTTTATGAAATTGGATTTTGTTTGGTACTGGTATCTTTTCCCAATTGATCCTTGCTTCGGTCAGTCCATTCTCCATTAATACTGCTAAGTTTAAGATGTTATCATTTATACCTCTGCTAGTCATCAAGGAAGTCTTAGACAAAGCTCTAGCGATAGGCATTGAATTAAACAGCTTCTGAGTTGATGCTCGCTTGTTTTGATCATATTGTTCACAGAGGTCGGCCTTGGACCGAAACTTATTACCAACATCTCCTTCATGGACATCTTGAAACTTGTACTCTACAACCTGGATCTCAGGAGTCGAAGACTCCTCATAATCTTCCCCTCCAATATCCATTTGGACGGTCAATTCTTCTTGAGATGCTACAACAACCAGCTCCTCCTTAGTTGGGGAAGCAATTGACTCGGCTTGAATAGCTGCAACAACTAACTCATCCTATATTTCTAATTTGGGCTGCTTATATATATCACCTTCTTCAGTGTCCATATCCACGACTTCTTCTAAGTCTCTTTTTCAAACCACCTCCATGGCATCTGGCACTTGATCCAAATATATTATTCAATCGAAAATCATGATCTCTCCCTACTTCCTTCGTCTCGGGTTCCCAACACAACAATTTTCGCCCCTTCAGTGCTCCTTCTGGTTCTGCATGCTCAAAAGCGTTGAGGTTGCATTCCTTCCTTCTCTTGGAAATTATATGCAAGGGGTAATACTTGATGGCTACATCTTTTCTGAACCCTAGCGACTTTAATAACTCCTCTACCTCTGAGAAAGCTTCTTTATTCTTCACAATGAAAGGACCTACCTTCCAAGGACATTTCACATCTGTGCACTTCTTATGTTTCAGGAATTGCAACTCTTCCAGGGCCAATTTATGTTTGATAAATTCAAGAGCAAAGATATGCATTATCAAAAAAGCAGGTAGAACATAGGGCTCCTGCACAAAACCGTATAACCTAATAACTGTAGCCTGTTTTAACAAAAACATGTCACCGACTGCCAGTTCTTCCTTCAACTGCATCATTTCCTTCATTTCAGGTAGCACTCTAGGTAATTATTCCCCAAAAATGATTTTATAGATAGGGGGAAAAACATTGTCTACCAGAACATCGGTCTCAAGCAGTGAGGTGAAATGTGGGTTTTTGGCATTAATGTACATAATTACTTTCATCAACTATGTTTGATACCTAAAAAACCTAGTATTGGGGAAATTGCTTAATTGTACATGTATCCTTTCTGCCAAAAATTCATCAAACTTCAGGGGTGAGATAAGCCCGATTTTAGACCTGGCTAAACTGATGCTAATCCTAAAGAGAAAACCTAGTTGGACTTCAGTCACCCACAAATTAGTATCCAACCCTAGAAACTGAGCTAACAAGGAAAGAACTAATTGGGAATTGTCATAAAAAAGGCTGACATTTAGGGGATAGGGTTATTCAGAGATGTTGGAGTCGGGTTTCAGGCATGTGGTTAAAAAGGTTTAATGGCTTTCGGGGCTGATTTGGCAGTATAAAGAAACGACAGACTCTTCAGAAAAAGCTTCCGACTCTTGGTACTAGGACTCTGGAATGAAAAAGGAATCCCTAATGGCTGACGTATTTATATTACACATTACTTTGGACCTATGGGCATCAATTATTACCCTTTGAGGTTCTGAGTAATTGGAAGAACACCACGCTACAAACTTAGGAAAAGAGAAAACTTGGTCAAAGAAAAAGAAAATGAAAGACGACCTAAATACTCCATGGATGTCCAGTCCCTATTCATGTAAGGTTTCAAGTCTCTTCTTAATTTCAAGAACTGGGAGCCGAAGGCAGGTGTCAAATACATATGCATCTCTATCTTCCAGGGCTGTCTTAACCCTAGAACTAGTAAAAGCTTCTTCCTCCGTCATCCTACAACTGTAAAAGACTTCGATTTTTCAGATAAAGGCGGTTACAATCCTTACCTATCACCTTTGGAAGCTTTGCATGCACCATGTCGAAGTTTCTGTCACCTTTGTTGTCTCCCACCCGCCGAGAGGTTCTTTGACTTCGACAGGCTTCTAAAACAAATGTCAACCTTCACGGGCACTTCTTATATATATAACCAGGTTTCCATAACTTCCGCCCTCTTTGGTCTGTTGTGCTTTGATCTCAGCCTTCTAAATTCTCACATGTTTACTTTCCATCGTTAGATCCGACTGCGCCTTTATTTGTTGATTTGACAATCCACCCATCTCCACAGTCGGATCATCTCTATCAGTCTTTATCTCGGCCATTGATATCATTTGAATGCATCCAAGGGGTAGCATCGCATGCACCCCAAAAGATTCTCTTATATCATCTTCGCTCCATGCGATAAGCGATGGAGCTGAAACCTATCCAGTGGGACCCAGACCATCGCCTATAGCCACGCCACTATCCCTCGCGCTACTTCTCAGTGCGACGACGTATAACAACCATCCGTTTCTTCTTAGATGTATATCCATGGTGAGTCTCCAGACTTGAATTAGCCCTTAGGTCCTTCATCTTCTAGTGGGGCCCCCGTTGTTATACTTTGTATGCTTCTAACCCCTACCAGCCATTGATCTGGCTCTTCTTTCCACCCGAGTCATAGATCTGTCGGAGACTTAGGATCTTTTTTCGGTAACTAGACCTGAACCCTCATATCTCAAAAGATCATCTCCGCAGTAGATCTTGCGTATGTCCCCACCATTCCATGCACCTAACCAAGCATTATTCACTGCTCTTTGTTGTTTGTGGTGCACCCATAAGCCGACACCTTTCCGGTGGGCTCTAGCCCATCGCATACTCATATGCCCCTTTCTTCCCCGCGACTTGGTCATGCGACGATCCCTTTAAAACCGTAGATCTAGCTCCCGCCCTTGATCAACGGTGTTGATCTGTGATCCATTTAATCCTTGATAAATTTTCCCAAGGACTATAGGCTCTAGGGTATTTCTCCACTTATCTCAAGTCATTCTTTTCCCCTATTGATACTTAGCCCTTTGACATTAGCCTTTCATTACATTGGACCTCTTCTATACCATTTTGTCTCTTGCCTTAGCACGTAGCCATTTCTGATGGAGATCACTTCAATCTTTCACTCAGGTAGATGTCTGACCCTCCATTTTTCATGTACAGTTCTTTATGCTGTAAAAGAGAAAAAATATATAGGTGCTAACACTTGGGTTATCATAATGTTTCTATACTCTCATTGAGATTTGGTCTTCAATACTTAAAGTGAGTTAATTAAGCATTTTGGTGGATTGTTAGAATTCAATTGAAAGTCAATTTTTAAGTAAGTTAATCCATGCCTTAAAAGAGTATATGTTAAAGAGTGGAAATGAGATAATGGTATTGAATTTGAGTAATACATCAAATTTTACGAGCATTAAACTTTTGTTAAAAAACATACTCTGTTTGTAATTTTTAATTCCTTGGAACACTGTAATAATGAAATTGAAATCCTATTCACAAATAAGTTAGTATGTGTCTTAAAAGAGTACTTATTTAATATTGGAAACAAGCATATGCCTTTCGATTTCAACTAAGCATCTAATTTTATAATCCTTAAATTTTTATTTTAAAAAAATGCCTTCTGAATTTTTATAGTCTTTAGCAAAGATATAATATTTCAATTGAGGTTTACTAATATGTATTTCCATATTTTCCTAAAATTTTGTAAACAAAATAACAAAGACAAATTGAAAGATTTTCAAGTTGGGAAAAACATCAAGTTTTACATTGTTAACACCCAAAAAGTGTTCACTACCTCATCTACCCCATTACATGGCTCATTTGTCCATTTTCCTACCATATTTCCCTTAAAAAATCTGAAAATCCCACTAGAATGCCTCCAAAAGGCCACAAAACCATCAAAAAAGCCTCAAAAAGGCTAAAAAACCCCTTTTTCCTCCAAAAATATCCAAAATTCCTCTAAAAATAGTAAAAACCCTCTAAAAAGGGAATAAAAAATAAAAAATAATGAGGAAAAGGAGGAAAAAACCCTATACAGCTGACCTAAACCATATTGTTCCCAAAACCATGGGCCAGCACTCCACCACCAAAAAACTATAAATAGGTGATGGAGACCCCTGATTCCATATCCACAGTCATAAGCACCCTTACTCTGCCAAAATAGCTCTTGAAACCCTAGCTCACCCTTGAGCTACTTTCACCTTGAGAGCCCCCTTTGGCCCATTTCCACCATTGGAGAAAGAGAAGGAGCAAATTGGAGCTTGGAGAAACCCTCTTGGAGCATTGCAAGAGCTTCACCAACCTTCACATTGGAGGTAAAATTAATATAAAAGCCATTCTTTACATCTTATTTTTTCTGTTTCATGCACATGTTTAGAGTAATTTATATTTCTATTTTAGCATTTTAATTTACATTTACTGAACTGCTACCAAGGAGTCCCTTCTCCTTAGTAGGTGCTCATTTGCACAAGCTAGGGGTAAAACCCTAGCTACAGTTTTGGCGACTCCCCTAGGTTTGAATTTCTGGTTTCAGTTTAAAAAAAAAATTAGTTTTCTGCAATAATTTCCCATTTTTTCCTTTCGGCTGTCCCTTTCGGCTGCCGTAAACCGCATCTTTTCCCTCTGCAGTCGCGTCCCGACTGCGTCTTTCAGGCCTTTACCTGCGACCCGACCGCGGCTCTCAGACTGTTTCCGGTTCCCTACCGGCAGATTCAAGTCTGTTACCTGCGATCCGACTGCGGCTAATCAGCCTGTTTGCTGCGACCCGACTGCGTCTATCGGTCCTTT
The DNA here is from genome assembly GCA_027924585.1 of Larix kaempferi. Classification (NCBI taxonomy): domain Eukaryota; kingdom Viridiplantae; phylum Streptophyta; class Pinopsida; order Pinales; family Pinaceae; genus Larix; species Larix kaempferi. Next base: position 12,224,703 of record BSBM01001051.1, on the reverse strand, counting down.
TCCCGCGTCCCAACTGCGTCTGTTAGCCTTTTTCACACGACCCGACTGCGTATTTTTCCCTGTTTCCTGTGGTCTGCCTGCCTCTGTTGGCCAAAAATCCGTGACCTATCCACACCTGTTTCCCTCAAACCCGCAGTCTGACTGCTCAGATTCACCACAGACCCTCGGTCTGATTTCTGCATTTTTTCCCTGTTTTTGAACCCAGCCCCTTTGCTGCAATATTTTCTGCATCTGCACAGCCATCTGTTCCACCTGCAGCCCTACTTCCCTACAGCCTTTTCTGCAACATAATTTCTGTTCCCTTTACAGAATCTTTTTAAAATTTCAGCATTTTAATTCAGAAAATTTTGCATGTTAAAGTTTCGAATTCAGTATTATTGTTAGTTAGAAAGTTGCCCCCCTTGTGGCACTTCTATTTTGGGTTCATCACCTCACGAGCACACACTCTGTCACATAATTCAAGTGAGCCTTAAAAACTACTTAACTCAACCAATATTCTAACCCCACTTGGGGAACACAAAAGAATCTTTGTATTTAGGTAGGATCGAGAGGATAGGCTTCCAATAACACCCCTCGGTTGCTTACACTTGAGACATAGCTGTTGTCCAATTAGGGAACCAAAATCCCCTAGTACTTTTTGGCACAGTCACAACCAGTTTACCAGAGGGCCTCTCTCCTAGGAGGGTTGAAGTCACGAGACTGGTTTCGGAGGCCTGAGTGGAATACCGCACTCCATTCAGTAACCGAAGGGCTACCTTTTGCAGTTATCGAGATATCCCTGTATAGGGGTATTACGGTAAAAGGACCAAACAACAAATTCACCTTTCTGGACGTGTCATGAACGGGGTATCTTAGTTGCCATTCTTCTAGGATTGACTACCCGGTGTCCCTCTCGGTAGGGGGATATCTTAGCCATTTGGCTTTCCTATTCATATTGTCTGACTTGGATTTCATCACCTTGCAGAGCATATGTCTAGTTAAGTCAGAATACTTTTTAGTTAGGTGTTTGCATGCTCCCTTACCTCCTTTTGGTCTAGTGAGTCCACCATTTTTTATTTTTAGGAAACCTGCTACTTGTTGGTATTCTGACCATTTTTGTTGACACTCCACCTATTGTAGCACAGCTGTTATAGTAGGTGTTTTGAGTTGGTTGTTGGCCTGAGTTCCTTGTTTTTTTTTTTAGCTCTCCTTCTACACACTCGGTTGCATTAGGATTTTTGAGCTGTTTTTTACTCACCTCAACCCACAGAGATTTCACACCATCTGTCACCATTGAGTCCCCGAGACATTCTCGGCGCCTCAGAGGTGAGCCCCCACAGCACGGTTCACTTGACACCACCCGTCATCGACACAGATCATCATCACTTGATACTACTTATCATAGATCTTGAGCCTTGTCCCTTGACTCCACTCATCAGCGGCATAGGACTTCGTCACCAGATATCGACGCTCCTTACTTTACCTCTGATTCTGAGGCAGAGTCTGAGAAGCCCATTTATATTGCCCCTACTAGCCCCATGGCTGGCGTGACTTCCACTCCTTTCTTGGTAGGGGCCATTGGTGGCACATCCACCACTACACCAGCTACCACACCTGCTTTGGGTATGCCCTCCATGGGCCCCCCATCTACTGTTCCCCTCACTGCACCTATTCCCACAGCTGGAATACCTATACCCACTCCATCAGTGGCTCACACTACCCATGGTGGTGAAGGACCATCCTATACCACCTTAGTTCCCCCACTTGGGAGCCACATCCCAAATCCTACCCCTCCACTTGGGGGCATTGGTCCCAACTTGGTCCAACCCACTACTATGTCACATCCTTCTTCCAGTTTGCCATTCATGGCTAACCTCAACCTGCTCGACCTAGACAGATTGACCAACGACCCTATCCGACATGACCCTACGTGGCCTCACATTCCCACCAAGCTCCCCTCTGACATCCCTAAGTTCGAGGGCAAGGCAGGTGAGGACCCACAAAACCATATCATGTCCTTCCACTTATGGTGTTCCTCCAAATCCATAGTGGACGACTCTATTCGCCTCCATCTGTTACAACGCACCTTCACTAGCTTTGCAGCCAAGTGGTATATCAGGCAACCTTACGGGACCCATCCCACCTTTGCTTCCCTTGCCTCGACCTTCCTGCAGTTCTTCCAGTTACCTGTCTGCTATGACACGGGCATTGAGATCCTCCTATCTTGCAGACAAAACACAGCTACCCACATCACGGACCACATTCATGAGTGGAGTCGACGCCGTAGCTTATGCAAGATCAAATTAGATGACCATATCTTCCTAGATTGGTTCCTCAAGTCCCTTCTCCCTGTCATTGCTAAGGATGTGGCATCAGAAAGACCCCAGTCTGAAGAAGAGGCCATCCTTAAAGCCCAACAATTTGACCTCATTTACGCCCAGTCAGGTTATCTCTAGACCATTATACCGGACGCCCCTCGCGGCGATTCCTCCCAGCACGATGCACCGGGGGCATCCCATGCTGCAGACAGCATCATCGACCGTGTTTCTTTGCATCCCCAACCCTTTTCCATAGCACGTCCTACCCCTGGCCCCGACCTTTCGCAGGCTACCTCACAGTCTGGGGCGACCAACTCGTATGCTCGTATGACACATCACCACCATTCTCAGGGACCCACCTGTCCACCTCAGTGCTTCGGTCATGCGCCCACTGCTTACACCCCCCCCCCCCCCGGGTCGCACCTCAGCCCTATTACCACCAGCAAGCTACACCAGCTCCTGCACCTTCCTAATCCCAACCCGCTTATTACCCGCCACAGGCCGCCCCTGTGGCAACCCCACAACCCGCTCCGCAGCCATATCAGCAATCCCCTCAAGTTGCTGCAGCTGTGCAACCTTCACCTACATATCATCCACCGTAGCCTGCTCCAGCACTTGCACAACCTCAGAATCCAGCTACTGCCCAAGGGCAAGTTTACGCCCAACAAAACCCGCAACAAAACCAGAACAACCAACACAACCAGGGCCAACAAAACCGTGGCAAGGGCCATAATCATGGGCACAACCAACCTACAGACCAAGCTAGTCAACCTCCTAATCCCCCCGACAATAATAATGCGGCCCCTGCTAACCAAAACCCTGATCGCCCACCCAAGCAGGCTAAAAACCCCAATTTGCGAACAAACCATCCTTGTTCTATTTACGGGGTCTATGGCCACTACACACATGCTTTCCCACACTTGGAGCGAGCTTAGCAACTTTGGGTTGATGATGCCCATCACCAAGGGCATGCGGCTCCTCAAGCACCACCCAACCCCCCGCAACCTCAGCAGCCACCTTTGGTGCTGCAAAACCCCTTACCAAACCAAGGCATAGTGAACACTCAGCCATTGGCTCCCCCTCAAGCCAACACACCACCCCAACAACAAATCACTTACACCGCTCCTGATCAACCCATGTTCGACTCAGGGACCCACCACTTGTTGATGATGTCATCCGCTGATGTCAACCTCCAGACCCACCGAAACCAATATGGCTCCACCTCTGAAGTCCCTCCCACTGATAAACCCACTAACGCTCATCCCACTGATCAAGCGTTACGTATACCTCCACCCCCCCTTGACGATGCTCCCAAAGCACCTCGTTTCCCACTTCGTCGTATCAACAATAACCCCAATGCGCGTGTTGCGTCCAACTACAACATTGTAGATGACTTTGCCCAATATCCCGCAGCCATGTCTGCATTAGAAGTCTTGAAAAACTGCCCTTCCCAACGCAAGACTTTACTCTCAGCCATTGGGGTGATTGACCCAAATGATTCGAATTTGATGGCATTTGATTTGGACCAGTCCAAACCATGCCTGCCTTCCTCCTTAGCATTCCAAGTTTTTGTTTCCGTTCAGAATCTTGTCATCCATCGATGAAGGTGCCTCCACATGCGTTAAGTCTACATTCGTATGGCAGAAGTTGGGATCCCCTACCCTTCAGCAGTCCACCATTGCATTACGCGCCTACAACGGTCGTTCGGCTCAGCCCCAAGGTCTCCTAGCCAATGTCCCCATCCAGTTAGGTGGTAAAATCGTCCTCATTGACATAGAGGTCATCAACGCCCAGCTTGATTACAACCTCCTACTTGGTCGCAGCTACATGTATGCTATGCGGGCGGTAGCTTCCTCTGTCTTTCGTACCATGATGTTCCCCCATGATGGACGTGTGGTCAATATTGACCAACTCACCTACTACGATCCTAATGCCCCTGCTGCACCCGAAAATGTTCTCCCCATGGTTGAAAAACCTGTTAGTGGTACCGCTAGCTCGTTTGTTTCCTCCTTGGGACTTGGAGTTTACTTAGACCCACCGATGAAATCCACATTCCAATCCATTCCTCCCCCGTCATCTACGCCCGAAGTGTCTGACTTATGTACCCTGTCCCACAATAACCAAACACCTAACAATCAACCACCCTTATTTCCTAAACCACCATTGGTACCTAGCCACATTGGTGTTACACCTATCCATACGATCTCCTTCCTAGTCCCTCCCTCGGGAGTAGTAAGCACCCCGGTCATGGCTACCCTTAGCCTCCCTGGGTTAACCTTGGGATTACCCGTCTAGTATCTTTCGCCTCCCGTTCCCCCGTCAACACCAAGCATCGTCCTACAACCGGTGCAACCCATGGCTACTACCACTCAGCCACCCCCCGGTGTTGCTACCCCCTTCGTCCTCCATGAATCCCCCTCCTCCTCCCAAATCCATTGGGAGTAGAGGCCCTCAACCTTACACTGCTGTACCACCTCCCAAGACAGTAAAAAACCCCCCCGTGTTTCGTGCTCCTCCCAAATTCTCGTTGTGCAATGAGTTAGGCCATGCGACTCATCAATGTCCACAGTTACCTGCATTACAGGAACACATGCATATGCTTGACGATGACCCCAATATCTCGGTTTTCAAACTAGATCCAACCCCTAAGCCTCGGGACAAATCCCTACGCACTAACCACCCGTGTGCCATATGCGGTGTTTACGGGCATTACTCACATCACTGTCTCGATCTCCCCAATTATAGAGCAGCTCTCTATGAGATGAACAATCTGGATCTTGAGACGACACCACCCACCATTGAAGAGATTCACCCCCCCCCGATCCCACCCCCATCCGGGGAGATCAACACCATTTACATGATCTCTTCAACTACCATTCCCTCGTCAACTAATTTGACGGCCCACACTTTCTGTGCTGATGAGGAGATTCTTGAGGCACTCACTGCCCCGGAGTATCCCTGGGATGACATGCACCATCGTTCGTATTTCCTCCCAGAAGCATCTTCTTCTAGCACGACCACCCAATTTGTGGTTGAATCCAAAGATTTCCTTCCTACCAAGGTCGACTTGTTTAAGGATCCTATTCCTGCTCCGGATGCCTTTGAGGAAGGTAACATGGCCAATATTTCACCCATCATCGAAATTGATATCGTTGCCCCAGGAGGTACTCCTGAACTCATAACTTTAGGAGAATCCTGCAGTGAGCATGAGATTGAGGAGTACAAAAACTCTCCTAGGAATTCTGTGATGTATTTGCCTAGTCCTATACCGAAATGCCTGGTCTGGACCCCGCCATTATAGAGCAACACATTGACACATGGCCTGATGTACCCCCCATTCGTCAGAAACAGCATCCCATTCATCCCTCAAAGCTCCCAGCTGTCAAAGCAGAGATTGAGAAACTTTGCAAGGCAGGATTCATTTATCCTATTGCTTATACCACCCGGGTTTCAAACCCCGTTCCCGTTAACAAAAAACAAGGCACCATTAGAGTATGCACTAACTTCCACGATTTAAACCTGGCCTATCCCAAAGAAAATTTCCCCACGCCATTTATTGACCAACTCATCGATGCGTGTGCGGGGCATGAAGTCCTCTCGTTCATGGACGATTTTTCCGGATACAACCAGATTCAGATCCGTAAGGAGGATCAGTACAAGACCGCCTTTACCACCCCATGGGGCACCTTTGCCTACGACATCATGCCTTTCGGCCTCAAAAATGCTGGTGCCACCTTCAAGCGGGCCATGACCTATTGTTTTCATGACTTGGTCCATATCCTGCTAGTCTATCTTGATGACCTTACAGCTCGTTCTCGGAAACAATCAGACCACCTTAAAGACCTCCGGCAAGTTTTTCTGCGTTGTCGCAAATATAAAATCCGCTTCAACCCACACAAGTGTGTCTTTTGCATTCCGGCAGGCCGGTTGTTAGGTTTCATTGTTTCCCAAAAAGGAATTGCTGTTGACCCCCTAAAGGTCCAAGCCATCTTAGACCTTCCCTCTCCTCGCACACTTCGGCAACTCCAGATTCTGTATGGGCGGTCCAATTTCCTTCGTCGCTTCGTTCCTGATTACGCTAGTAAAGTTCATGGATTTTTACGCCTGCTTTGTACCCACATACCCTTTGTTTGGGATGAGCAAGCAGAAGCTGCATTCGACGCCCTCAAGAAAGCTCTCACACAAGCCCCCTTGATCTCCCCTCCAGATTTCTCTCAGGATTTCACCCTCTACGTCTCGGCATCCGAGCATGCCGTGTTCGGAGTCTTGGTTCAAGAAGACGCTTCTCACCAAGAGCATGTCATTTATTACGTCAGCCAGACCTTGTCTAGACCACCTCTACGTTACCCATATGAGGAGAGACTCGCCATAGCTGTGGTCTTTTCCATCCAAAAATTGCGACACTATATTTTACTTAGTCATACCACAGTCGTCGCCGACTCCAACCCCATGGTGTATCTCCTCAACAGGTAGCTACTGCAAGGTCGTGTTGCTAAATGGGTTACTATCCTCCAGGAATATGACCTTACTTTCAAAACCCCGAAGAGCACCAAATCCCTCGCACTTGCCCAGCTCATCACCGATCTCCCTTCCCTTCTACCGTCCCCTCAAATCTCCGATGAGTTACCCGACAATCATTTGTTCACCATCTCGTCTGATGACCCATGGTACGGTGACATTTTGTTATACCTGCGCACACAAAAGTTTAGATCCAAAGTCACCCGCAATGGACACCGTCGTATCCGTCACCAGGCCTCTCGATATCTCCTCTTAGGCGATGTCCTTTACCGGCGGGGGGTTGACACAATTCTTTGTCGTTGCCTTACACACGAGGAAGCTGAACACGTCCTTAATGACTGTCATAGCGGTGCCTGCGGCGGCCATTTCTCAGGGATGGCCACTGCCCAAAAGGTCGTCCGCGCCAGATACTTCTGGCCCACACTTTTCATCGATTGCATCACTGCAGTCAAGCATTGCCATAACTGCCAACCTTTTGCCCCCCAAGGCCCAGAAACCACCTGCTCTGTTACACCCAGTCGTCACCGTTGGTCCCTTTTGTAAGTGGGCCATCGACTTCATGGAGTGTAGACCCGCATCTGCAAACGGCCATAAGTACATCATTGTTGCCATCGATTACTTCACCAAATGGGCGGAATCCATGCCCACCTTCAATTGTACTGCTGACACTGCTGCCCGTTTCTTTCTCAACCATGTTATCACTCGATTCGGGGTTCCTAAACAGTTGGTCTCAGACCATGGTTCCCACTTCGAAGATTCCGTTTGGCGTGAGTTATCCACCCTCCTCAAGTTTGAACATCAATTTCCTCTGCTTACTACCCCCAAGGGAACGGCCAAGTAGAGGCCATTAACAAAATCTTAAAGACAATCCTCCAACGCACTGTTGACCGATGTAAGTCCAATTCGCACCATATTCTCTTCCCCGCCTTATGGGCTTACCGTACATCCACTAAAACCGCCATTGGTTTTACCCCATTTCATTTAGTTCACGGTGTCGAATCTGTCCTTCCCATCGAGTGTCAGATACCTGCTTTACATATCGTCGTTGAGCTTCTCCCCGATACCTCTCCACTTGAGCAACGTCTGCTATCCCTTGAACAAGCCAATGAAGACAGTCGTGCTGCTCTCCATACCATTGAAGCTGCCAAGAATCGTTCCAAAGCTGGTTACGACAAACACGTACACCCTCGAACTTTCCACGAAGGGGACCTTGTCCTCGCCTATGACCAAGCCCATGACAAAACCAGAAAAGGGAAGTTTGAATCCATGTGGCAAGGCCCTTACATCATGCAGACTTGTCTCGGCAAGGGGGCATACATTTTAGCTGACTCCGAAGGTCACCCTTTGCGCAACCCTCGTAATGGGTTGTATCTTAAACGCTTTTATCCCTAAATAACTCGCGGCCCCATTGGTCCGCATTGTACAGTTTGCTATCTTTTTTGTTTTTCACCTTTTTTACTATGATCTTACATTCCTCATTTTTGCATGACCACAGATGGACCATCTTCCACCTTATTACACTGGCCTCACCGATGGAGCAAGCTGCTGGTCTCCCAACCTGGCTTCTGCAGCGTGGGTCTTATATTCCCCTTCCCATGAAATGATTCACCTTGACGGAATCTGCATAGGCACTGCTACCAATAACCAGGCGGAGTATGATGCTGTGACCGGTCTCTTGACTGCTGCCCTCCAGATAGGCATACGTTACCTTCATGTGTTCCTTGCCTCCCAGCTCAACAACTGCTACCAGGTGCATGATCCCTGCCTCTTTAGAAAATTCCTGTGCACAAAACAACTCAGCCGACAGTTTGAATCCATAACATTCACCCATGTCCCAAGAGCTCAAAATAGTGTCGTGGACCAAATGGCCAACAACATCCTAGATTGGCACATCAATCACACCATGTAAAACCTCCATCATACATAACATCTCATAAAAATATATAAAAAAAACCCAAAAAGATTGCAAGGGGCATCCATGTGCCTATCATCCCATAAACATTTGCATCCATGTGCAATACAAACATATCACACATCATAAAGCGCATCCATGTGCGTACAACTAAAACAACATCACAAAAAGGTGCATCCATGTGCATATATATATATATATATATCAAAAAATACGTGTCACAGGGCTATACATGTCCTGAGTACCCCTGTACTCAGCTATACAAAAAATGTCTATACATCCCTAAAGCCTCATAAAATACATGTCGTAGCTACAAAACTCGGGGGGAGTCCCCTGCACTCCCTAATGAGAGTCATACCCTGCATCACTGCCTGCATCTTCTACCTCTGAGTCCTCCCCTCGCTCCTCCTTCGGTAAATCCTCATCCCCTACAGGCTCATGTGCTCGTGCCTTGTCCGCCAAGATAGTCACTCGGATCGCAATGGATCTGAACTCTCGGGGTGCCCTCATGCAATCCTGAACCACGTCCGGATCGATGTCCCGCCACCCCTCATCGGTCACCCCCACCAGCAAACGGTCTAGTAGTTCCCGTACGGACTCTAGCATCCCCTCCGCATCCCGGTGATGCACCTCCCCCCGCCCAGGCAGAGCTGGAATGGCCACAATCCCCCTCCGTGCCACATGCCCTGGCAGCGACCTCGGGCCCACATCTGCAGATCACCCATTTGTCAGTAACAATATATCAATCAACTATCATATATAAAACTTGACATCCATAACATGCAAGCAAAACATACGTACCATCTGGTCCCCATGCCTATCCCGGAGCACGTGGTACCTCTGGATCTCCAGTGTAATCCATATCTCTATATGGATAGTCATCGAGTGTCAATGGTATCTGGAGCCACTGCAGGTACAACTCCTACATAAAATACCTACCAACATCGCCGCCACCACGGCGGCGCATCATCTCACCCCACCGCACCATCTGCGGCTCCCTCAAGCCTCCTACTCTGATCGGCACCCGCGGCCGCAGTGTGGGCACCCTCTCCATAAAAAACGCACATAAGAAAGAACCATAGCAAAACCCCTTGCCAGATTCCTTCGCTGCTATCAGCTAGTGCTGAACGCAGGTGAGGAACATCTGGCCCCACGCATAATAAACACCGCCCAATACACACTCCACTAGCTGCATCTAGCCCCCAGGCACCTTCTCTGGTGACTGGGACCCCAAGACGCGAACCACGTATGCCGCCATGGCCTGTACTAATGGCTCCTGTAGGTATCTCACCAGAAGTGCATTCCTATGCACCCTAGCCTCTAGACCATAGTACTGCTCTAGCATGTCCTCCATATCTATGTCCGCGGATACCCGCGGCTGCGTGTCTGCCACCCTACCCAGACAAGGCAACCCCATCAGGAAGTATACATCTGTCAGGGTGAGGTCCACCCTCTCACCCTGCACTCTGAAGGCCTGTATGTCCGGCTCCCAGAAACTAATCAGTCGGTTCAGCAGGAACGCTGCTGACCGTATCATGGGTACCTGGGTGAACTTTAGTAGTCCGCATAGTCCTAGCACCGATCGCACATGGCGATCCCCTCGGACGACGGTTACGATCTCATCTGGAATCTCCCACTCTTTCCACAGAACCTGCGGCATCCTGTCAATCACGCAAAGTAGACTCATCAGACTCATGACAAACAAATAGTCCTTCCCCCCCGGAAAACCCTAATAGCTTGGTCCAAAACTGCAGCTTTAGGGCTCCCTGCCGCGGTTTCCAACCGCGGCTGTTAGGCCTACAGTCGCGGTCCTTAACCGCGCCTGTCAGCACTAAACTCATGGTTTCGCATCGCGTGTTCCTGCTTGGAACGCGCGGTACCAAACCACGTGTCCAGCCAAGAAACATGCGGTACAAAACTGCGTGGTTCACCTCGAAACTCGCAGTCCCCAACTGCGGTTCCACCCCTCTAACCCGCGGTCCACCCCATGTGGACCGTACAAATACCCCTGGGACCCACTACCCAACCCCCGACCCTAAAAAACATGCAGGTATGAGTTTGACGGAATACCTGTATCTCCCGGATCTGCAATCGGCCAGGCGGATCGTCCAGAAATGCCACCTCAGCTCTGGTCCACTCTGATCACTAGTCAAAGTCAAATAGTACAAATGACACTTGTCATGTTGGGCCCACTCACTATTTACAGTCAATTGATTTTTTCTTGTGTAGGCCATTCCGAGCTCTTACGGAGTCCATTTTTTGAACCGTTTCCACCACTGGAATCAGCACGACGAGACCATCCTGATGGTCACCTTATTGCATTATTTTTTCCCCGTCATTTTTTGCACATTTTTTAGATGCCACTAGTTGCCTCGGTTTGCGTGCCACTTCGGCTGCTCTCCATTTTTCGCATTTTTTATATCATCGGATTCATTTTTTCGAGCCGGTGATGATGCTTGAGATCATTTCTCGCTCTCACCCCCAAATTTTTTGGGTCTTTTTTCCAAAATGCCCCCCATCGCTTCGGTTTGCGTGCCACAACGGCAGTTCTCCGTTGTTGACACTTTTTATATCGCCGTATTCAGTTTTTCGAGCTCGTGATGATGCTTGAGATCATTTCTCGCTCTCACCTGGTACAGTTTCAACATTGTGTCCTAACACCTTGCTGCCTCAGTTTGCGCACCACATCGACCGCCATCGGATTGTTCCACATTTTTTACATAATCCATTCACTCCTGTCATACTGCAAATATTTCATTATTTTGCCACCATTCATTACCCCGCAGGGAGGCCCACCAGTGTTCCCCCCTACCCTCGTCCTTGGTCATCATAAATGTTCCTTGATTGAGCACTTCCTCCTTGCCTAGCCATTCCTTTTGTTCAGTATAATTTTATCCCTTTTTCAGGCCGGACAAGTCCTTTACGAAAAAGGCACTTAGGGAGTTTCTGTTAAGCTCTTTTCTGACTACTAAAACAATGAAAAGATCACCGAGCAATCTTGCTTCCTTTCATGCTCATTAAAGTACCTGAAAGGGCGTCTATCTGGTATAAGTTTACCCCTTTTCCGGACCTGGTAGACTAATTACGAAAAAGGAATACTCTAGTCACACCGGCTAGAAGAGTTCTTCATTGCATCCTTTTATGCTTCTTTGGGCCTTGGAGACTAACACACAAAAAAGAAACCCCCTGGAGTCTTCTTATTTGCTTTCAGACTCTCTAAAATTGAAAGCAACCACGAGCATGAACTATCTTGGGCTTGTAAAATCCACACGGCAGTACCATTCCATCATTTCAGAGTCTTCTTATTGCTTTCAGACTCCTTAAAATTGAAAGCAATCACGAGCATGAACTATCCTGGGCTGGTATAAATCCACACGACAGTACCATTTTACACTCACTTCTTCTAGTTCCTTAACCCATGAAGAAGTTCCCCCGTGCCTCTTGGCACAATGATCGATCATCTCGGTAGCACCCCCAATCAGGTCTCCTTTGTTTAGAGTAGTCTGCAGTCTCCTGCCATTTTACACCAGCTTGAGTATACCTCATCCCAGTCACTATCCTTGATCCATTATAGCTATGATCCCTTTCCCATCAATCCATTTTATATGCTGCTCGATCATCCCCGCCATCATACTCTGAACAAAGGAAGTTTGAATCCACCCACTCTACTTGCCCATTTATCCCCCCACAGTTTGTCAGTCCTGCCATCAGTACTCTCACACTTCGGTTCTCCACCTCGCGCTCCTGTCAAGGAAACATCATTGCCTTGATAGTTGCAGGTCTCCTTCTGTCGACGACAACCCCCCTATTCCAGAGGATAGGCCCAGAGGTCCCTATGCCTTGGACTCATCACCATCTGTGGTAAGTGCCTACGGACCATTCCGAGAGGAGTCATCATTGCCTCTCCGAGTGGTTGTTTCTCACATGCTCGACTTCAACACCTTGATCGCATTGTCGAGAATCGTGTAGGGTTATATCCCCTTAGTTTTTAGTAGAAGACGCCGGATTTCCTCTGACTCTAGCACATTGGTGATTCACTTCGGAACGCCTAGTTCTATGTTCCCATGGATGTCTGGGTTGCGTTGGAGATTGTATTCGGAAGCCATCCAATTATATGCTTCCTTGAGTACCCAGTTCAGTTCCAGTTCAGTGTACCATCGAGGTTACGACTCCCAGTCATTATGATCCAGCAGCTCATCAGTTCCTCTGGTACCTCCGTCTGCAGCATTGATGTTATTCCAGTGCACCCATTTTGTCAGCTCACACATGGTCAGCCCAGCAGTATGTCCCAGATTTGTGTCCCCTCTGGACCCTTATGATGTACACAATGGTTCTCTATGTATCCTACAGGTCCCTCTTTTCGGGCCTCAAGGTTCTTTTTATGTATCTTGATACGAGCATGGGTATGCCCACCTCGTCCATATATTGAGATTCTTCCTCATTCTTTGTTTGAGGCTATGTATATGTCAGGTCCCCATTTTTTGGACCTCATTTTTATTATTATGTTATATCCCGATACGAGCATGGGAATGCCCGCCTTGTCCATATGATCAGATGATTCCTCATCCATTATTGAGGTTATGTACTTTTAGTTCTTACAGTTTGTTCGAGATCGTTGTTCCGGGCTTTAGTTTGTTTCTTCTCTTCTCCACACCCCAGGAAAACCATACATGACTTATGATGTCCATCGTCCATACGATGAGCTCCTGCCCTTGCACATCAGGGGGCAATCTGTTAACACCCAAAAAGTGTTCACTACCTCATCTACCCCATTACATGGCTCATTTGTCCATTTTCCTACCATATTTCCCTTAAAAACCCTGAAAATCCCACTAGAATGCCTCCAAAAGGCCACAAAACCATCAAAAAAGCCTCAAAAAGGCTAAAAAACCCCTTTTTCCTCCAAAAATATCCAAAATTCCTTTAAAAATAGTAAAAACCCTCTAAAAAGGGAATAAAAAATATAAAATAATGAGGAAAAGGAGGAAAAAACCCTATACAGCTGACCTAAACCATATGGTTCCCAAAACCATGGGCCAACACTCCACCACCAAAAAACTTTAAATAGGTGATGGAGACCCCTTATTCCATATCGACAGTCATAAGCACCCTTACTCTGCCAAAATAGCTCTTGAAACCCTAGGTCACCCTTGAGCTACTTTCACCTTGAGATCCCCCTTTGGCCCATTTCCACCATTGGAGAAAGAGAAGGAGGAAATTGGAGCTTGGAGCAACCCTCTTGGAGCATTGCAAGAGCTTCACCAACCTTCACATTGGAGGTAAAATTAATACAAAAGCCATTCTTTACATCTTATTTTTTCTGTTTCATGCACATGTTTAGAGTAATTTATATTTCTATTTGAGCATTTTAATTTACATTTACTGAGCTGCTACTAAGGAGTCCCTTCTCCTTAGTAGCTACTCATTTTCACAAGCTAGGGGTAAAACCCTAGCTACATACATAGTCTTTACTTTTGTTAAAAATAAATTTTTGTGTCTTTGATAATCATGACTTTTATTAAATTTCTTGATCTTGGTTGAGTTTTGTATCTTAAGTGACAAGTAAAGGTCATCCTTATAGATACAAATGTTTACAGGTGGATGTCCATAATTGAAGTTATTAAGGTTATCACTTCAGATGATTATACCTTATTACCAAAAGTTGTAAACAAAAGTGAGTACAAACTAATAACAAATTGTGTTTTCTTTTGTAGGGAGACCTGAAGTCATGGTGATAATTACAAGATATACTAGAAGAATGCCATGTTTCAATCACCTACAAAAAAAGAGAGATCATGTAACGTTGCACACCAACTCAACAATGAGTAAGCAATCTATCAAGGTTCAAATTTAAGGTTTTGTTGGCTTGGAATTTATGCTCATAGAGACGATACCTAATCACATGGTATGAGGAAAAACAAGCTTGTTGAGATCACAAAATAAAGGGATTCGATGAATATGAGTGATTCTACCTAGAAGAAGACAACATGCTACACAACCACTTAGCAATCAACCTGCCTTTATGGTTGAGCTACTGGTGCACCTCTCCACTGGTCCACTAGGTCATCTCCCAACCAGGATACGATCTCACCAGAGAACTATCCTACCATACCACCAAATTTTTGAGGCTCATATGATATTAATAGTATCCAAACCACAATAGCATCACCAAATATCAACGTATCATGGAGGAACGTAAAATTGCATACATATAAAATACAGTCAAGTAGTTGATCTTGTTAAGCCATAATTTCCTTGGTGGTGTTGCATTTAGTATGCACCAAATAAAATGGTACTTTCAACTTAAAAATTTGGGTTAATTTATATGCCTAAATTTTGAACATTGAATTGTCAACCCAGGGGTTTTTGAGCTTCTGAAATCCTAAGCAAAGTATATGCAAAGCTAGATATTAAAGTACTTCAAAATCTGTAAAGATATCACTCATCACACCTCCAACTATAAACTGAAGCAGTAAAGAAATCTAAGAGAAACGTTCCAAACCAAGACTATGATTCTGGTTTCTTAAGAATTAACACTATTCATAGAGACTATGGAGCAGAATGAAGGATTCTCTATAATCCTTGTTCACATAATGTTAATTCAGAAGAATCTAAGCAATCAAAGAAGAATAAAAAGGAACTTCCAAGAAGCAACTATATTCTTGTGGAATGAGTATTATCCAACATGGCTATGTAAGTAGGATTCTACTCCCTCTGCGAGACTTTGAATTGTTGATATTGATTCTAGAAGAAACTATCAGAAATAAAAACAAATATGAAAACAACTACTTGAAGCAAGCTGCAATATTTAGGAAGCAATATTATTCAACGTAATTATGAAGCAGAGCACTAGTCTCTCTATAAACCTTTCCTTACTAATATCAATTGCATAAAGATTCTATATTATGATATAAAATCATTGCAATATTCTCACAAAATGAAATTAAACTGGTACACACATGCATCTAGAATCATAAAACTAAAAAATGAAGCTAAACGGAAAACATATACCAGAGAGGGGCTCTGCCTCCCTTGGCATATACTTCCAAGAAAGGCTATAGTAGAGTGCTCTTGATCTGCAACAAGTTCTTTATTCCAACTTCAGAAAAGGATTACAATGATTTCATATGACTCTACATCTCCTCTCTAATCCTATCATAGTGTCTCTCCCTCTCTAACCTCTCTTAACCTCTAACTCCCTTTTCAAAGAGTTGACGTCTCATATTTATACATGCATTTCATAAGAGAAGAAGAGGTTACAATGGATAGAGCCAATCCCTCAACAAGTGGATCTACAACAAAATCATGATCCCTTAACAAATGGATTTGAAACCAACACACTCATTCTTGATATGCATGCTCAAATTGACAAGGAGGAAGGTATATTTTATTCCCAAGATGAAATGATGAGGTGGAGGCTCCATTTGACTAGGCATTTTTCTAGGAAACTGAAACCTTGACAAATCTGTTTTAGAAATCTGCACATATATCCAAGATACTTGAATTTCTGTATATTTTATTTCAATTCCACCTTAAATGACCTCATCCTGCACAAACCCATGTTTTATATTTTTGAGATTCGACCCCGTCACCTCGAAAATTGTGCCTGAGGTTCACTGCTTATTTATGTAAAAATTCCCACTGATGTTGCTACAGGAACTTTCCTGTTTCTCTAAGAACTATCATGTTGCTACAAGAACTCTATAATCACAACCATCATCAGTAAAACCAATCATAATCCTTCTTAATAATTAAAAATAGAGGAAAATAATGATAGTTAACAACTTGAGCACATGATGGTGTATCATGGTGTTTTCATGGATATTTATGGTAAAAATGGCGATAAATGAGTGAAGTTTCAGGTAAAATGATCAAAAGGAATAATTCAAATGGCATATTGGAAACCCAACATCTCCCCCACACCTGAGATTTTCCATGTTCTCTTATAGATAGTGTAAGGAAGTTGATATGTGCATGGATACTCTTTAAATATGCTTAAGGGATGAGTGCACTATGTATGGTAGTCAAAATGATCAAACATAAGCATAGGGGTTCAATGAATGATGTAAAAAAAAAATCATGTTAAAAAAACAAAGTTCTCTTGTTTTGCAACTATGCTCTAAAGACGCCTATGAACTCTTCTTGTTGTACTTTACTTGCTTGATTTGTTGTAGGTGTAAGTGAAATACATACTCGTAGCATGGGTTTTCACCCTTGCTTGTGCAAGAGAGCACCTGCTAAGGATAACGAAATCCTTAGCAGCAGTTCGAAGGAAAGTAAACAACTAAATGTTAAAAGCAATACAAGATTAAGCTAACATGTGTATAGAGAACAAATTTAAACTACAGTAACAAACATGAAACAACTATAAGAGACAATAAAATAAATTTTGATCTCTTTTTATAACTGACAAACAAGGGTTTGCATGATTTTTTTACATCAAATGTTGAGGCCGGTGGATCTTTTGCAATCGTAGGGAGTGATGAACTAGTGCTCCGTGGGTTCCTTCTCTTATCCAAATGCTCAAAGGTTGGGACCAAGGCTGACTCAAAGGGGAGAACTGTAGCTCAAATGGTTGATTCAGATTTCTAGTGTGATTTGGGAAGCATGACGATAGGATAAATAATGGATCTCAAATGAGGGGCCTCCATCACCTTCTTATAGATTTTTGGGTGGTGGAGTAAACCACCATGGTTTTGGGTACCACATGGTTTAGGTTAAAGGTTTAAAGTTTTTTCCCTCTTTTTTCCTCTTCTTTTGATTTTCTTTTGAATATATTCCCTTTTATTTTGATTATGGGAATTTTGGACTCCTGTTGGGGGTTTTGGTATGTATTTGAAAGAATTTAATAAACTTGAGGAGGAAAAAAGTGATTTTTTCCTTTCTAGGTACCCATTTGGGCTTTTTTGGGATTTTGGAGGCTAGAATGATAGGGAAAATGGTCAACAAGGTTATGTGTCTAAGCGGATGAGTTGGTGAGTGATTTTTGGGTGTTAACATATTTCCCCCTCATTTGTGAGGGAAGGAGCTTATCATATGGCCGATAGACATCATAGGTTCTGTCATTTTCCAGGGGGCTGAGCACTGTGACGGAGAAGATCCGAAACTTGTTGGAGACTGGACTCTGGGATCCGTACAAACTGCAAAAACTGAAAATACATGACCTCAACCATGAATGAGGAATAATCACAATATATGGATGAGGCAGGCATATCAATTCTTGTATCACAACACATAAATAATAATGGGGCCCAAAAAGGGGACTTGAACAATACATGGAGAACTGTTGTGTACATCATAAAGGTCCGGAGGGGACATAAGTCCGGGACGTACTCATGGTCTGACCATGACTGATTTGAGGAACTGATGCATGGAAATGGTGGCATCCATGCTGACTATGGTACCGTAAAAAATGATGTTCTATTGGATTTGAAGGTGTCTAACAGCTGGATGGATTCAATGATTGAAAGTCATAATCTCAAACGTATACTGAACTGTAGCTGAACTGGGTACTCTGAGAAGCGTATATCTGGAGTGCTTTCGAATAATGTCACCAAGAGCAGCCCGGATATCCGCGGGAACATACAACTGGGGGGGTTCCAAATAGACTCACCAATGTGCTAGTGTCAGGGGACATCCGGGGTCTTCGACCAATAACTGACAAGACCAATACCCTTCACGAATCTCAACAATGCGATCAAGGTGTTGAAGTTGAACATGTGAGAAACAACCATTTAGAGAGGCACTAAGGAATCTTCTCAAAATAGTCCGTAGGCACTCACCGTTGATGGTGATAAGTCCAAGTCACAGAAACGTCTGAGTCTACCCTCTGGAATAAATTGGTTGGTATCGACGGAGGGAGACCGTTCCACTACCAAGGCAATGGTGTTTCCTTGATAGGAGTGCGAGGTGTAACACAAGAGGTGTAATACTGAATATGATACTGATAGAGTGTGGTGTGAACAGGGGTCATAGAGTGGGTGGATTTCAAACTTCCTTTGTTCATAGTATGACGGCAAGGATGACTTGGCAGCATATGAAGTTTACTTCAGGGAAGGGGATCATAACTTAATGGACTAGGGATGATGACTGCAATGGGAGGGGAGATTCAGGGGAGCGAACTTATATGTGATACCAGGAGACTCTAACAGTGACTCATCGCAAAATACTCTCAACAAAGGCTGCCATGCTGACGGTGCTGCCATAATGGTGGGACTAGATATGATCTATCGTGGCACTGAGAGGTGTCGTTGGGTTCTTCTTCATGGTTTTAAAGGAGCTAGATGAAGTAATGGAACTGTGCTAAAAAAATGGTAATGTTGTGTGGATTATATGAGCCCAAGACAGTGCATGCTCATGGTTGCTTTCAATTTTAGAGAGTCTGAAAGTGAAAAAGAAGACTCGAAGAGGTTCTTTTTCATGTGTTAGTCTCCAAGGCCCAAAAAATCATAAAAGTATGCAATGGAGAACTTTTCTAGCTGATGTGACTAGAGTATTCCTTTTTCGTAATTAGTCCACAAGGTCCGGAAAAGGGTTAAACTTATACTAGGCAGATTCCCTTTCAGATACTTTTAGAGAGCATGAAAGGAAGCAACATTGCTCAGCGATCTTTTCAATGTTTTAGGAGTCAGAAAAGAGCTTAATAGAAACTCCCTAAGTGCCTTTTTCGTAAAGGAATTGCTCGGCTCGAAAAATGGATAAAATTATACTGAAGCAAGTGATGATCATGTTGCAACCAAAGTGGCACGCAAATTGATGCAGAGAGGGGCATGGAAAATCCAGACGAAGGTTTTGATGAGAGTAGAAAATGATCTCAAGCATCATCACAGGTGCGAAGATATGAATCCGTCGATGTGAACAGTGCGAAAAATGGAGTTGGCATGCAAATCGAGGTGATAGGGGGGTAGGGGGCCTGAAAAAAGATGCCTTTCAAAAGTTTGTGTGAGAGAGATAAATGATATTGAGCATCATCACGTGCGCGGAGAAATGAATTTGGCAATGTGAATGGTGCAACAATCGGGGTTGGCATGCAACTTGAGGCGGCGAGGGGGGTAGGGGGCCTGAAAAAAATTCAGTGAAATTGGGAAAGGGTCTTAACCATCCTAAAGGTCGTGTCGAACTAAATCCAGTAGTGTTAATGGTTCAAAAAACGGATACCGTATGATCCTTGTATGCCAAAATAAGAATTGGTCAAATGTCTATAAATAGTAAATGGCTCGTTGACATGTGTCATTGTTATAGTTGAGGTTGATAGGAGATTGAAGAGGGTGAGAGGTGAAAACTTAGATTATGAGAGATCCGACCAGTGGAGTTTCATTCTGGGAGTTGCAGGTAAGCCTTCTAGTCCCTATCTTTGTATTTCATGTGTTTTTGCTGTGAATTGGGCCTCTAGGGAAGCGTGCTAGTCTCTTCTTGGAACAACGGCATCAAAGCTTAGGTTTCAAAGAGAGATTTGCGCTCCGTAGCGCAACTTTGGCTAAGGTATCCATGCTCATTGAGTGTGGCTGGGGCCCCCCTATTCGCACTTTCCGAGCGTAGCTGTGCTCCTCACAATCACGCTCTGGAGCGCTCTTGGGGCCTCCACAAGTGTGCTCGCCGAGCACAGTTGTGGCCCTCACAGCCGCGCTCTGAAGAGTGGATTTCTAAGCAGAAAACACTCTTCCAAGCACAAATATAGGTTGTACAGTCACGCTCCAAAGCGCGGCTTTCCCAGAGGAAAGCACGCTACAGAGCGCAACTGTGGGCCTGGTAGGTGCGCTCTAGAAGCCTGCTTTTCGAGGAGAAAAGCGTGCTTCAGAGTGCGCTTATGGGTCCAGATTGTGCCTAGTGTCCGTGCATCAATTTGGAGGGGATTGATGGGAGATTTATATTGTTCTGATGGGTGTTTATTGATTTCATTGACAGGATGCCAAGGGTTATGTGGCGTGAACGAGAGATGCCAGATACTATCCTGGATAGGATCCGAGAGGACATGGGTGTACAGGAGGCCTTGGAGGACTGCAGATTACTGAAGTTCTCTCAAGTATCGTTGATGTGTTCAGCTACATTGTTGTTGAAAAAGTTGATCGAGTTCTAGGATTCAAATCTTGAGGTGTTTATGATTCAGGGCAAGCAGTTGGATCTCACCCTAGCCAATGTTTATTTTCTAAATTAACTTCCCAAGTTGGGCATGGTTGCCGATACTTTGCCTAGGAGGTCGGGGAATGTGTCTATGCAGGTCTTGTTGGATAGACATTGCTACCCTATTGCGGATGTACATGCTAATGCACTACTGGTTTGTGATCTTTAGAGTTCGACCACTTGGGTGATTGCGGCACTAGTGGTGTGTGTTTTAGGTTCACATTCTCCACACTAGGTCTCAGGGGGACAGATGGTGTTGGTGGAGCAGGTTGTGGCTGGGACTTACTACGCCTAGGGCCAGATGTATTTGTCAGTTGTTCAGCGGGAGCTGAGCAAGGTGAGGAATTTGGGAGGAGAGTTTTCTTTCCCCTCATTTCTGTGCTCGTTTTTCTTCAAGCATGTCCCTAAGCTATGACCTCATATAGCAGTGCATGACGGGGGATCGACATAGCTGCAAATGCGGCATTGGGGTGAGATGATGACTCGCGGAGGTGGTGGGATTGTAGGACAGTTTTTTATAGAGGCACTATTCAGGCAGTGGATGCAGCTGCCAATGGTCATTGATGATTATCCGTACCGCCAGATGGATTATCGAGGTGATCCTCAACTACCACGGCCTCCTGGTCAGGCATGGGGACCATATGTGATCTAGATCTTGGGAGCTGAGAACCGGAATGCTTGAATGCCGAAAGAGGAGGAGATTAAGCATGCAAATCTGTCATAAAATTCACATGAAAACCCTAATATTGCATAAGAATAAGCATGAACAAAAACATATGAAGTGAATGGGAGGTGAGGCTCAAAGAGGAGCCCCACCTCTTAAACTAATTACCAATAAGTCACTCAGATCTAATTAATCTCACAATGAACAATAAAAAATAGGAGAGAAACCAAATGAGTAACTTGTTATTATGAGAAGGCTTGCTAGGCCATTATATAACATTATTACAATGTGTCTTGAGCCCATACCATGGGCCAAAACTATGTGCTACCAAATACCATGGATGAGAGAGGGTGGCCTCTCAATTGAATACGTTTATGGCATCCGAATTTAGACCATATGACCCCTAAGATTTGGATCATTCCTCCCCCCTTAGAAAATGATGGTCCCCATCATTTCATGCTAAAAAGAGACCCATGATTACAATGTGCTAGTTACAAATGAAGAGAAGGGTTTTGTGTGGTTGACCCATAACCGTGGGTTTTGCGAGGTTGACCCATAACCATGGGTTTTTCAAGGGTGACCCATAACCATGATGGAAATGACAAGCTTGATTCCAATGAAGAGAAGAGTTTTGTGTGGTTGACTCAAAACTATGGGTTTTGTGTGGTTGACCCATAACTGTGGGTTTTATGTGGTTGACCCATAACCATGGTGGCAATGACAAGCTTGTTTCCACTGAAGAGAAGGGTTTTGTGTGGTTAACCCATAACCGTGGGTTTTGTGTGGTTGACCCACAACCATGATTACAATACATAACTATGGGTTTTGTGTGGTTGACCCACAACCATGATTACAATACATAACTATGGGTTTTGTGTGGTTAACCCATAACCATGGGTTTTGTGTGATTGACCCATAAACGTGATTACATTAAGATTTTTTTAAAAATCGAAAATTCATGATCTTTGGTGCAGTTGATGTCTTGCTGCAAATCCATTCATAGCTTCTGATGCATGTACTGAAATTGAATTCTATTGAAGACCCATTTGAGATCTCGAAGATAACTTTCCCTCCATTAAACATACTTGCTCTAGGGTGGCCTAGAGATTGAGAAAATGTTTGTTGAAGTTTAAGAGATGCGCGCACACTATTTTGCAGACATATGTTGCTTCAGTCGATGATATCTCTCAAACCAGAAAGCCAAATGGAAAACCATGAACTACCCATTTTAGCTGACGGAAAGAGCTTTCCAATGAGTTATGGTAGAGCCTCAAAGACATTTTTTGGAGTTTGTAGCATTTGTTTAAAGTTGTTGTACATCCGACCGCATTGTGTACAAATATGTACTACTTCAAACAAACATATCTTACAAACTGAAAAACGAAATGAAATTCCGTGAAATACCCATTTTAGATGACGGAAAGAGATTTCCAATGAGCTATGGAAGAGCCTTTGAGACATTTTTTGGAGTCTATAGGACTTGTTTAAAGTTGTTGTACGTCCGGCCGCATTATGCACAAACACTTGCTACTTCAAACAAGCATATCTCACAAACCGGGAAACGAAAGGAAATTCTGTGAAATACCCATTTGAGCTGACGGAAATACCTTTCTGATGGGCTATGGTAGAGCCTCTAAAACGTCCTGTGAAGCCCATGGCACCTGTTCAAAGTTTGCTGAATGTGAGAGTGTTGAGTATAGAGATGCCAAGGGTTTGTAGAGAAGCATGGGTTGTTGTAGAGGTTGTGGAACCTCCGTTGAACCTGCATAATGCTTCAAAATATTGTCTCGATGGAGAGTGTACCCGCTCTGATACCACTGATCCGGATCTTGGGAGCTGAGAACCGGAATGCTTGAATGCTGAGAGAGGAGGAGATTAAGCATGCAAATCTGTCATAAAATTCACATGAAAACCCTAATATTGCATAAGAATAAGCATGAACAAAAACATATGAAGTGAATGGGAGGTGAGGCTCAAAGAGGAGCCCCAGCTCTTAAACTAATTACCAATAAGTCAATTAGATCTAATTAATCTCACAATGAACAATAAAAAATAGGAGAGAAACCAAATGAGTAACTTGTTATTATGAGAAGGCTTGCTAGGCCTTTATATAGCATTATTACAATGTGTCTTGAGACCATACCATGGGCCAAAACTATGTGCTACCAAATACCATGGATGAGAGAGGGTGGCCTCTCAATTTAATACTTTTATGGCTTATACATCCGAATTTAGACCATATGCCCCCTAAAATTCGGATCAATATGGTACATATATATTTGGCTTGATTTTTGTCAATAGTATCACGTTATATCTACTTGATAGCATAGATGGTAGTTATAGGATTTTGTGACACTCACATCTTGATGTCGTCTTATGCACATGTGGGACCGCAGCCACCCCAGGGACATCGGTCGCGGAGAGGCCGGGTCAAGGGGGTGGACCTTATTGGCCGACGGAAGGGGCATCGATGGAGTGACATGGTTGTGATGGAGGCGTTAAGGGTCAGTATTAACCGACTTTTAGAGGGAGTGGTTGACGCGGGTTTGCAGTATTTAGATCATATATTGATTGATATATGTTATGATGTTCCACGGGAGTGGAGACCTATTATGTGGCGCATTGCAATGGCCGCCAAGATTGTGAGGGATATGGCCAGAGGGGATGTTCCTCATCTAGGAGATGATGATGAGGATGTCAAGGCGACGTCCGACGAGTAGGAGGAGGAGTGGGGAGAGGATGAGTTAGCGACATAGGGTATTGATGAGCCCAAGGAGGAGTGGGGAGAAGATGAGTTGGTGGCATAGGTTGCTCACGAGCCCGAGGAGGAGCGAGCAGAGGAGGAGTCAGGGCCAGAGGTAGAGGAGTGAGCGCCAGAGGTAGAGGAGTTGGAGGAGGAGGAGGGTGACGGTGACGGTGATTACTAGGGAGATGACTACGACTAGGAAGTTGATGGGACTGCCCCCACTATGATGAGCATGTGGGATTTTTGTATATATGGATTTGTATTATATAGCGAGGATGCTGTTGGGGCTCCTCGATATGTTTATATGTATTTTTGGTGCCATGGGCACTTATGATATTTTCATGGTATATATCTATCAGCACATGGATGCCTTTTTGTGACGGTAGTTGTTCTTTATGCACATGGATGCACTTTAGTATACGCACGTGGATGTGCTTATGATGCTGGTTTCTTTTTGTGCACACGGATGCACTTCAGTATACGTACGTGGATGTTCTTGTGATGATGGTTTTTTTTTGTTTTTTATGGTTTTTAAATTCCTATCTGATGTTTTATGTACATGTGAATGATATGGCAATGCATGTTTATGGTTTATGCCCTACATGTTGTGGTTAATGTGCTAGTATAGAATATTGTTAGCCATTTGGTCTGCTACACTGTTTTGATTTCAAGGGACATGATTTAATGTAATGGACTCAAAAAGTGCTCACTAGCTCATTCGCTTATTCACATGACCCATTTGTCCACTTTTCCCACCATTTGAGCCCCTAAAACCATCAAAAGGTCACCAAAAAGACCATAATACACCCTTTTCCCCTCAAAATATATATTTTTCCTCAAAAAACCCTAAAAAAGGGTCCAAAATTCCCCAAAAATATTAAAAGGGAATAAAAATATAAAAAATATTCAAAAAAGGAAAAAGAGGGGAAAAGAGACCTAAACCATGTTGGTTAATACCATTGGTTTCCTTAAAACCATAATGGTATTCCCCATCACCAAAAACTATAAAAAGGTGATAGGGGATCCTCACTTTTCATCCACATTTTCATCCTATCCTTATGCTGCCAAATTCCCTTTGAGAACCATTGCCTCCCATTTCGAGTTTGAAGATCCCCATTGAAGCTTTGGAGAAGAAGAGACCATTGGATATTGGAGCTTCTCAACCTTGGAGTTGCTCAAAACCCATCATCCTCACCATTTGAGGTAATACAAAATCAAATATTTTTCAAGTTATTGTTCTTCCATAGATCTTATTGCTTATGTTTTGAAATCTAGTTTTTTATTTATTTGCACATACTCATGTTAGATCAGATTATATTAGTTTATTCTTAGTTGTTTTTGTTTTATATTGAAAATGCTATTACAAGTTAATAGGTGCATCTTTAGCAAATGCTTGGTTGAAAAACCAAGCAACAGTTTTTTGCGTGCCACATCGGTCATGGACCGTTTTTGACAAGTTTTATATTGCCGGATTTAGTTTTCCAAGCTCGTGATGATGCTTGAGATCATTTCTCGCTCTCACCACCAAATTTTTTGAGCATTTTTTTCCATGCCCCTCATCGCCTTGATTTGCGTGCCACATCGGTCGTGGTCCATTTTTGACGAGTTTTATATCACCGGATTCAGTTTTCCACACTCGTGATAATGCTTGAGATCATTTCTTGCTCTCACCCCCATAGTTTTTGGGCATTTCTCCAAAATTCCCCTCATCACCTCGGTTTATTTGCCACATTGGCCATTACCCATTTTTTATGATCTTTATGTCGTCGGATTCCGTTTTCCGTGCTCATGATGATGCTCAATATCATTTCTCGCTCTCTCCAATACCTTCTTGTTTGGTATAATTTTATCCCTTTTTTAGGCCGAGCAATTCTTCTACGAAAAAGGCACTTAGGGAGTTTCCGTTAAGCTCTTTTCTGACTCCTAAAACAATGAAAAGATCGCCGAGCAATCTTGCTTCCTTTCATGCTTGCTAAAAGTATCTGAAAGGGTGTTTACCTAGTATAAGTTTACCCCTTTTCTGGACCTTGTAGACTAATTATGAAAAATGAATACTCTAGTCACATTGGCTAGAAGACTTCTCCATTTGCATCATTTTATGCTTTTTTAGGCCTTGGAGACTAACACATGAAAAAGAACACCATTGGAGTCTTCTTATTGCTTTTAGACTGCCTAAAACTGAAAGCAACCTCGAGCATGAACAGTCCCGGGCTCGCATAAATCCACAGGACAATACCATTTTAGAGCACACTTTTATCCCTTCTTGGAGCTCATTAAAACCACGAAGAAGGACCCAACGGTGCTTTCCGACTCCACAACAGATCATGTCTACTCATATGGCAGCTTCCCTATTATGGTCACCTTTGTTCAAAGTATTCTGCAGTATGTCACCCTGAGAGTCTCCCAAAAGCATCCATCAGCTTGGCCCCCCAGAGTCAGTCCAGTATACAATACCAATCACTTTCCTATGCTGCCAGGTCAACCATGTCATCATGCTCTGAACAAAGGAAGTATGAGTCCACCCACTATATGACCCTAGTTATTCCCCATCCCCATAGTATGTTAGTCCTACCATCAGTACTACCATACTTCAGTTGTACACCTCGCACTCCTATGAAGAAAACATCATTGCCTTGATAGTTGGTGGTCTCCCTCTGTCGACACCAACCAAATCTATTCCATAGGATAGACCAAGAGGTCCCTGTGCCTTAGACTCATCACCATTAGTGATGAGTGCCTATGGATCATTTTGAAAGGAGTCCTCAGTGCCTCTCCAAATGATTGTTTCTCACATACTCGACTTCAACACCTTGATCACATCGTTGAGACTCATACAGGGTATCGGTCCTTTCAGTTTTTTTTTTAAGGCCCCGGATATCACCTGACTCTACCACATTTGAGAGTCTAATTGAGGAAACAACAAATTACACATTCCTATGGATATCCGGGTTGCGCTTGGAGACACTTTTCAGATGTACCACATTTTTATACTCCATTGAGTATACAGTTACATATAGTCCTCAGAGTTGACTCACAGTTATTGAGTCCCTACAGATGTTGGACACCTTTAGTTTCAACAGTTCATCGACCCTTCTGAAACCTTATTCAGAACGGTTGTTTCTCTTTTCCATTGTATCAGTTATTGAGATCAGCCATGGCATGATCATGAGTACATCCCAGCATGGTGTCCCCTTTGGACCATTATGATGTACCAATAATTTTTATGTATTATTCAGGTCCCCCTTCTTGGGCCCAATTCTTATGTATATGTCTTGATACAAGCATGGGTATGCCCGCCTCTTCCATAATCAGAGATTATTCCTCATTCATTTTGAGGCCATGTATTTTTTTAGTTTTTGCAGCTTCCAAGGGGCCATTATTGTAGTCTCCAATTGGTCTCTTCTCTTCTCCAAACCCCAAGAAAAAGACAAAAGAATTAGGATGTCTATCAGCCATACGATGAGCTTCTGCCCTCACACATCAGGGAGTAATCTGTTAACACACAAAAAGTGCTCACTAGCTCATTCCCTTATTCACATGACCCATTTTTCCACTTTTCCCACCATTTTAGCCTCTAAAACCATCAAAAGGTCACCAAAAAGACCATAATACCCCTTTTCCCCCTCAAAATATATATTTTTCCTCAAAAAAACCCTAAAAAAGGGTCCAAAATTCCCCAAAAATATTAAAAGGGAATAAAAATATAAAAAATATTCAAAAAAGGAAAAAGAGGGAAAAAGAGACCTCAACCATGTTGGTTAATACCATTGGTTTCCTTAAAACCATAATGGTATTCCCCATCATCAAAAACTATAAAAAGGTGATAGGGGCTCCTCACTTTTCATCTACATTTTCATCCTATCCTTATGCTGCCAAATTCTTTTTGAGAGCCATTGCCTCCCATTTCGAGTTTGAAGATCCCCATTGAAGCTTTGGAGAAGAAGAGACCATTGGATATTGGAGCTTCTCAACCTTGGATATGCTCAACACCCATCATCCTCACCATTTAAGGTAATACAAAATCGAATATTTTTCAAGTTATTGTTCTTCCATATATCTTATTGCTTATGTTTTGAAATCTAGTTTTTTATTTATTTGCACATGTTCATGTTACATCAGATTATATTAGTTTATTCTTAGTTGTTCTTGTTTTATATTGAAACTGCTATTACAAGTTAATAGGTGCATCTTTAGCACATGCTTGGTTGAAAAACCAAGCAACAGGGGGAATATAGTACCCAAGTTGCGGAGGCGAGGTTCGGGGACCAGCGACTTGCACAGTCGACGAAACTGAAATATGTTGGTGGAACAGGATCCATCTGTGGTTACGGAGGGGAAACAAAATGTGAGGTTTTTAGATGTAAAATAAAATAAAACTATACAATCTAGACTATTGGGTCTGAAAGTGTTAGGGGTAGAGGCGTTTGAGGTACAACCCATTGCAGGGGTTGCGCAAGGGGTTTCCTTTAGATTCGGTGAGGATGTATGCCCACTGTCCTAAACATGTGTGGACAATGTATGGAACTTGCCACATGGATTCAAACTTTCCTTTTCCAGTCTTGTCATGTGCTTGATAGTAAACTAATACTAGGTCTCCCTCTCAGAAATTGCAAGGGTGGACGTGCTTATCGTAACTCGCTTTGGAGCAGTATTTTGTAGCCTCAATGATTTGAAGGGCTGGTCGATGGTCCTCATTGGCCTATTCCAAAATGATTAGGTGTTTCTCGAGTGGGGAGGTGTCCGAGAGGATTTCGACAATGATATGGAGGGCGGGAAACTGACACTCGATGGGAAGGACAAACTCAACGCCATGGACAAAGTGAAAATGGGTGGAACCTATAGCAGTCTTGGTAGACATGCGCTAAGCCCAGAGTGTGGGAAATAACATATGATTCCAGTTGGACTTATGGTTGTTTACGGTGCGTTGCAAGATTGTTTTATGAATCTTGTTAACAACCTCTACTTGGTGGTTCCCTTGAGGGTAATAGGCAGAGGGGTATTAATGTTCGAATTTCAACATGGTTGATAACTCCTTCCAGAGGGATTCCTCGAAGTGGGAGCCATAGTCGGATGTGATTTTATTGGGTACCCCAAACCGCGTGATGACGTGGTTGAAGAAGAAGCGGGCGGTAGTTTCATCTTTACAGTTGAAAGTGGGCATGGCCTCGGCCCATTTGGTGAAATAATCAACCACCACAATGATATATTTGTGGCCTCCTACCTAGGGAGGGTTGTACTCCATAAAATCAATGGCCCACTTACAGAAAGGTCCAATGGTGACGACTGGATGGAGGGGGGAAGGGGAGGGGTGGGTACTCTCCTTGGAAGCGAAGAGTTGGCAGTTACGACAATGCTTAATTGCGGTGATGCAATTAGTGAAGAGGGTGGGCTAGAAATACCCAGTGCGGATAAATTTTTGAGCAGTGGCCATTCCTAATAAGTTGCCACCACAGGCTCCACTATGACAATCATTAAGGACTTGTTCAGCCTCATCTTAGGTAAGGAAGTGATGTAGAATGGTTTTGGTACCACGACGGTATAACACATCACCTAGAAAGAGATAATGTGAGGCGTGATGGCGTATGCACCTGCGCCGATAGCGGTAAAGGTCAGACTGGAACTTCTGAGTGCGTAGGTACACCAGGATATCGCCATACCAAGGGTCATCTGATGAGATGATAAATAAATGGTCATCGGGGAGGCTGGTATTGACGGAGGTTGAAATGGATGGTGACGGTAAGTCCAACATAATTTACGCCAATGCGAGGGCTTTAACACTCTTGGGTGTTGTAAATGTGAGGTCACACTCTTGGAGTATGATGACCCACTTAGCCACACGGCCCTGATGGAGGTAGTGACTCAAGAGGTAAACCATGGGAGTGGATTCGGCCACAATGGTAGTTTGGCTTAACAGAATGTAGTGGCGGACCTTCTGTACGGAGAGGACGACAGTGAGGGCCAACTTCTCCTCCTGGGGATAACGAAGTTGTGGGCCAGACAAGGTCTGAATCATGTAGTAGATTACATGTTCTTTCTGTGCAGTATCCTTTTGGACGAGAATCCCTAAAACGGGGAATTCAGATGCTGAAACATAAAGGATAAAATCCTTTGAGAAATCTGGATGGGAAATCAACGAGGTGTTAGTTAAGGATGTTTTAAGGGTTGAAAAGGATACTTGTGCTTGTTTGTCCCAGACAAACGGGATGTGGGTACGAAGTAAGCGAATAAAATCGTGAACCATTGTGGCATATTTTGGGACAAAGCGGTGGAGAAATTTTGCTCTCCCCTGCAAAATTTGTAATTGACGTATGGTACGAGGGAATGGGAGGTCCAAGTTGGGTTGAACCTTTAAAGGGTCGATGGCTATCCCTTTCTGGGAAACAATGAATCCCAATAACCAGCCTGCAGGAATGCAAACGACACACTTGAGTGTTTTAAAGCGGATTCTATTCTTGCGGCAACGTAAAAAGACTTGTCGGAGGTGGTTTAGGTGATCAGACCGTTTCTTTGATTAAGCCGTGAGGTCGTCCATGTAAACCAGGATGATATTGGCCAAGATGTGGAAAAAATATGTAATGGCTCACTGGAAGGTGGCATCACATCATTTTTAAGACCAAACGTCATGAATCGATAGGAAATGGTGAATGCAGTTTTGTATAGGTCTTCTTTTTGGATGTGGATTTGATTGTATCTGGAGAATCCATCCATGAAGGAAAGAACTTCATGTTACACACAAGCGTCAACACGTTGGTTGATGAAGGGTGTGGGGAAATTGTCTTTGGGACAAGTGCGATTAAGATCGTGAAAATATGTACAGACACGAAGAGTGCCTTTGTTTTATTGATGGGTACAGGGTTTGAAACCCAGGTGGTGTAAGTGATGGGATATATGAATCCATCTTTCCACAATTTCTCAATTTCGTTTTTGACTGTGGGGAGCTTAGACAGGTGAATGGGTCGTTGTTTCTGGCAGACGGATGAGACCTCCAGCCATGTATCGATGTGGTGTTCTATGATGGCAGGGTCTAAGCAGAGCATCTCGATATAAGACCAAGCAAAAATATTGCAAAACTCTTGGAAGAGATTCTTGTACTCCACGATTTCGTACTCCGTACAGGAAGCACCTAATGTGATGAGTTCGGGTGTACCAGATGTGATGGAAATATCGACCTATATTGTAGGTGATATATTGGCCATATTTCCTTGCTCGAAGGAATCAGGGGCTAGGATGGGGTTCTTGAACCAGACTACCTTCTCTGGGAGGAAATCCTTTTTCTCAATTGAGAATTGATCAGCCGTAGAAGTGGTGGTCTCCTCGGGAATAAAATAGGACCAATGATGCATGTCATCCCAGGGGTAATCGAGTGCAATAAGTGCTTCGAGTATCTCCTCGTCCCTCCAAAAGTAGTGTGTGACCAAATCAGTCGAGGAGGGGCTACATGATGGGGATGACATGTGTCCACTTGCTGTGGAAATCATGTATATGATGTTAATCTCTTCTGAGAAGGAAGAGATTGGGGGATGAATTTCCTCAATGGTTGTGATGGACGATTCTAGGGACGGCTAAGTTAGTTCATGGAGAACCAATCTATATCATGGGAGATCTGGACAATGATGTGAGTAGTGACCGTATATTCCACATATCACACATGCATGATTGGTGCACAGTGCCTTGTTGCGTTGATGGGCTGGCGGATTTAGTTCGACTATTGGAATTTTGGGGTCATCATCCAAGGTCTTCATGTGTTGTTGGAGATCGGGTAACCGTGGGAAGTTATGGGTAGCGTTTCCCAAATCATCACATAGGGAGCACTTAGGGGGTACACGGGGTGGTGATTGATGTACCACGGGTTTCTTTGCTGGTGGGGCTGTATAGGTTTGCGGGCCTCTGCCCCCAGTGTTTGTTGGTGGTGGAGGGGCAGGGTTTGTTGTAGATGTGGACACCACTCCGGGGGATGGGGGTTAGGGATGTTTGCAACATCTAGGGGTGGGAGGTTAGAGGCGTTGATAGGTTAAATAGGTTGGAGAACAACCTGTGGTGTCGGGGGGGGAATAGGAGTGGGTAAATACCACACGGGTAGTCTTAGGGTTAACCTGGGGAGATTCAACATGGCCATAACTAGGGTACTTATTACTTCTGAAGGTGGGAATAAGAAAGGGATCGTATGGATAGGTGTTGCTCCAATGTAACTAGGTACAGTTGGAGGTTGTCGCAGCAACAATGGTTGTGGGTTGGGCACAGTTTGGTTAGAAGAAACTGTGCACAGATTGGATACCTCTCTCGTCAAAGGGGAAGGTGGAATGGACTTGAAGGTGGATGTCATGGGAGTTTTGTAGTATATTCCAGGTCCAACCAAAGATATTGATGAAGTGGGTGTGCTCAGAACGGGTTATTTGACCACGGGGAGAACATTTTCTGGTGCGACAGGGGCATTCGGGTCATAGTACATCAGTTGGTCAACCTTGACAATCTGTCTCTCATGGGGGAACATCATAATACAAAAAAATGATGAAGCAACAACTTTCATGGCATACATATAACTATGTCCAAGTAGGAGGTTGTAATCGAGTTGTGCATTGATCACCTCAATGTCTATGAGGATGGTTTTCCCAACTAACTAGACTGGGACATTAGCCAAGAGGCCCTGAGGGTTGAGCAAAGCGACCATCATAAGCTCATAGGGCCGTTGTGGATGGTTGTAAAGTAGGTGATCCGAGCTTTTGTCGCACGAATGTAGACATGACATAGGTAGATGCACCTTCATCAATGATACATCGATGGATAAAAAGATTTTAGATTGACATCGAAACTTGAAATGCTAATGTAGAAGCCATGTGTGGTTCGGATTAGTCCAAGTCGAATGCCATCATTGGTGGGTCAGAAGGATCTATTGCCCCAATAGCAGATAACAATGTCTTGCATTGTGCAAGAAAAAAATTTAGGACCTAGAGAGCTGACATGGCAGTGGGTGATTGAGATAGGTCATCCACAATATTGTAGCTGAGAATGGCACATGCGTTGGGATGGTTGTTGATGCAGGGTAGGGGGGAGTAGGGAGCTTTAGGGGCCCCATCGCCCTGTGATAGGGGTATGCATAATGACTGATAGGTGGGAAGATCGTTGGTAGCCGTGTCAGCAGGGGTGGTTTCGAGAATAGAACCATATTGGTTTCAACATGTTTGGAGGTTGACATTGGTTGATGACATCATAAGGAGGTGATGGGTGTCTGAATCCATAGGTTGACCGGTATGCGCAACGTATGTGATCTACTGCTGTGGGGGTGCAGTTCCTTGAGGGGGAGCTAATGGTTGGGTATTCACCACCCCTTGTGTGGGAAAGGGATTTAGCAACACCATGGGAGGTGGTTAGGGAATGGGTTGTGCGGGTGGAGCAGCCTGTCCTAGGCATTGGGCGTCATCTATCCAAAGTTGATGAGCGTGCTCCAAATGAGGGAAAGTATGTGTGTAGTGGCCGTAGACCTTAGATATAGAGTAAGGGTGGTTTGTTCATCGATTGGGTATTTTCCCTTGATGAGGTGGTATGTTAGGGTTTTGATTGGGTGGGCTGACGTTGTTATTATTTGGGGGATTGGGTTGTCGACCTCCTTGGTATTGGGGTTGGTTGTTCCCATGGTTACGTCCTCTTCCCCAATTTTGTTGGCCTTGTTGGTTTCGTTGAGCAGGTCGATTTTGTTGTGGGCTCTGTTGGGCATAAACTTGGCCTTGGGGGTTGGGAGGATTTTGTGGTTCAGCAGGTGCTGGGGCTGCCTGCTCTGGATGGTAAGTTGGAGGTGGTTGTGGTTGCGCAAGTGGTTTCTGCGAGGGATAATAAGCCAAAGGGCTTGGGGTTTTATGTGTTTCGGTGGATCCTGTTGATGATAATAAGTGGTAGGTACCTCAGGAGGGTTGTAAGTTGTAGGTTCCTGGCCATAACACTATGGTGGACACGACAGTCCATGGATATGAGGGGATCGAGTCACAGGGGCATATGATGTTGTTGTTCCTGAGTGGGACGTGGCATGCAAAATTTCAGGGCCACTAGTAGTGGGAATAGCAATGTAAGGTTGATTATGTGACGCAATGTGCCCGATGATGCCGTCGGAAGTGTGGGATTTCCTTGGTGCATCGCTCCGGGAGGAGTCGACGTGGGGAGCATCGGGTAAAATGGAGTATAAATAGTCGGACTAAGCATAGATGAGATCGAACTGTTGGGATTTAAGGATAACCTCTTCTTCGGATTGAGGATGTTCAGATGCCACATCCTTAGTAATGGCTGGTATAAGAGATTTCAGGAACCAGTCTAAAAAGATGCGGTATTCTAAGTTAATCTTACACAAACTGCGTCATTTTCGCCACTCATGGATATGGTCCGTGATATTGGTGGTTGTATTTTGTCTGCAAGATAGGAGAATCTCAACACCAACATCATAATGAATAGGTAACTGAAAGAATTGCAAGAAAGTGGAGGCAAGGGACATAAATGTGAAATGGGTTCTGTGTGGTTGGTCAATATACCACTTAGCTACAGTGTCAATGAAGGTTCGTTGCAATAATCGCAGGTGGATAGAGTCATCCATGATGGAGTTAGAGGAACACAAAAGGTTGAAGGACATAATATGGTTTTGGGGGTCTTCTCCTCCCTTCCCCTTGAATTTGAGTATATCCAATGGGACTTTGGTGGGCATAAGAGGCTATGTGGGGTCATGTCAGATGGGGTCATTGGTAAATCTGGCCAGGTCAGGGAGGTTGAGACTAGCCATGAATGGAAAACTAGCAGAAAGATGTGGCATGGGTGTCGGACACATGTGTTAGCCATGGCAGAAATGGTGGGGCCACTTCACCCAATGTCTGGAGCAATGGTGTGAGACATGATAGGGATTGTAGGACCTCTGTTCATAGGTGGGGCAATTGTGTAGGAAGGGCATGTGCCCCCAAGTGTGTTACTAGTCCCTAACGGAACCGTATTGGTGACCAATCCACTAACCAAAGGGATGGATGTAGTGGCAGGAATACTAGGCATAGGGCCTATGGATGGTATAATGGGGATGGATGCTAACATGGTAGCTGGGTTAGTGGTGGATCCACCACCAACCATCCCATCAAAAAAGGGGTCGAAATTCACACCAACCGTGGGGATAGATGGAGCGGTGAATGTAGTGTTCTCTGGTTCAGATCTAGATGTGGTATAAGGGGTGTCAGGGTCAAGTGACGAGGCTCTGCATCTATTGCGAGTGGTGACAAGTAGATCGTGCTGCGGGGACTGACCCCGCAAGAGCCGAGAGTATCTCGGAGACTCAATGGTGATAATGAAAATAAAATGAGTGAGTTGTGGTGAGTGGAAAGCTCAAAAATTCCTAGTGTAGACGTGTGTGCAAAAGGAGAGCGTAAAAAATATGGCACTCGATCCAACAACAAGCTCAAATTGCTTGCTGTAACAACTATGCTACAACAAACAGAGCGACACAAAAAATGGTCAGAATACCAACAAGCAGGGTTCCTAACAAAATACAAAAGGTATACTCGTTAATCCGGTGGTGGTATAGGAGCACGCAAACACCTATCTAAAAAGGTATGAAGGTTCGAACAAATCATATAATCTGCATAATGATAAAATCGAAGTCAGACAATATGAGAAGTGGAATCAAATGGAAAAGGATATCCCCCTACCGAGAGGGACTCAGAATAATAGAATCCTAGAATAATGGCCATTAAGATACCTCGTTCATGGCACGTCTGGAAAGGTAAATCTGCAGCTTCATTTCTATCACTGCTGTACTCCCAATAAGGTAGTACAACGAGAACAACAAGTAGGTAGCCTTCGGTTACTGAATGGATTGCGGTATTCCGCTCAGACCTCCGGAACCAGTATTGCTACTTTCCATCTTAGGGGAGAGGCCCTCCGACAAATCGATTTTAACCGTACCAAAAAATAATAAAAGATTTTGGATCCCTAGAAGACAACAACTATGTCTCAAGTGTAAATGACAGAGGGGTTTTTTTTGGATGCCTATCCCCAATGTCCTACCTAACTACAAGATTATTTTGTGTTCCCCAAATGGGGTTAAGTGTTGGTTGAGTTAGGTAAATTTTAAGGTTCGCTTGAGTTAATGTGACTGAATGTGAGCATAGATGATGTTGGCGTCTAACTAGAAATGTAAAAACTAAAATTTAAATGCTGAAAAATAAAAAATGCTGAAGTTAATATGCTATGCAAATCTTTGTTTAACTTGCTGGAATGTAAAGGTTTTAAAAATAATTTATTAAAAAAAAACCAGCAAGCAACTAATGGGAAAATAAAACTCAACAACGATGGGTGCTCCTGGAAACAGATGGTTGTTGGTAGGTTTTCATGAAAAAATGGGAAAAAAGGCAAAAACTGAGCGCGGCTGTCAAGACGGACTGCGCAGCTCAGAGCACAAGTTTCGAGATGACAAGTGCGGCGAAGAGCATAGATGGAAAGCTAGAATGCGCGACTGGGGGCACGGGTTTTGGGATGAAGAACATGGTGTGTAGTGGGGTTGTTGGGACGAAAACTGCATTGTGCAGTGTGGGGGTCGGGATGGCAGCTGCATCGTGTAGCGTGTGGTTTGGGATGGCAACTGTGTCGGGAAGCGCGGTTATCATGATGGACTTTGCGGTCGAGGCCAGGATGGTGGTAAGGGGACCTGCAGTGGGGGCCGCAGGGAGGGTGCAGCAAGTTGCAGTTGGGGTCGTGGGGTAGGTTTTGGAAGTTGCGGCGAGGTTCGCAAGGTGAGTGTTGGATGCCGCGGCGAGGGCCATAGGGTGAGTGTGGGAAGTTGTTGTCAGGGCTATAGAAATGAATGGTTATCCTGCGTTGGAGGTTGCGGCAAGGTTCAGGAAACCTGTGCTGTAGGGAGCGGATGAAAGCTAAAGAGATGAGTTGCAGGTTGTGGGTAAGAGATGAACAGTTGCACTCTAGGTCGCGGCTATGGGCCAAAAAATTGTGCTTTTGTGTGCAAAAAATAGGTTAAAAAATGGCAGCCGACTAGGGAAAAGGGGTTTTCAGGGGGTCACAGGCCTGCAACAAACCAAAGAAAACGAAATGAAACCTAAAAAGCCAGAGATTCAACTACCGGAGTCGCCAATCTGTAGCATGGGTTTCCACCCTTGATTATGCAAAAGAGCACCTGCTAAGGATAATGGAATCCTTAGCAACAGTTTGAAGGAAAGTAAAAAAATAAATGTAAAAAGAAATAAAAGATTAAGCTAACATGTGTATGGAGAACAAATTTAAACTATAGTAACAAACATGAAACAACCATAACAGACAATTAAATAAATCTTGATCTCTTTTTATAACTAGCAAACAACGGTTTGCATGAATTTTTTACCTAAAATGTTGAGGCTGGTGGAGCCTTTGCTATCATAGGGAGTGATGCACTAGTGCTCCACAGGTTCCTTCTCTTCTCCAAATGCTCAAAGGTTGGGCCCAAGGCTAACTCAAAGGGGAGAATTGTAGCTCAAATGGTTGAGTCAGAGCTCTAGAGTGATTTGGGAAGCATGCGGGTAGGATAAATGGTGGATCTCAAATGAGGAGCCTCCATCACATTTTTATATTTTTTGGGTGGTGGAGTGAACCACCATTGTTTTTGATACCACATCGTTTAGGTTAAAGGTTTATGTTTTTTGCCCTCTTTTTCCCTCTTTTTTTATTTTCTTTTGAATTTATTCCCTTTTATTTTGATTTTGGGAATTTTGGACCCCTTTTGGGGATTTTGGTATGTTTTTGAAAGAATTTAATAAACTTGAGGAGGAAAAAAGTGTTTTTTTTCCTTTATAGGTACCCATTTGGGCTTTTTTGGGGTTTTGGAGGCTAGAATGATAGGGAAAATGGTCAATAGGGTTATGTATCTAAGGGGATGAGCTGGTGAGTGATTTTTGGGTGTTAACAATACTCATGCTTCTGTGTGACATAGATGAAGATAGGTCAAAATAGTATCATTTTTAAACATGAGCAATAATGTTGCTATAGCATAAGTCTATTGTAGTGATCATAGTGGACCAAAGTAAGGGGGTATAGCATGGAATAAGAATATCAATCTTATGGTGATTGTTTTGTCACATAGGTTCAATGGTGATGGATGAAGCATATTGAAAAGGTGGTTTGCAAAGTGAAATTAAATGGTAACATAAGAGAGGAATGACAAGATAATAGGAGTCTCTCATCATTATTTCCAAAAATTTTAACAATTCAAAAAGTCTTAAAACTAGGTTTTACCTCAAGTTTACCTTTATGAAATTTTGGATTGCAGGAAGGAAATTATGATTATTGTTACTGTTGGGAAGACTAATTGTCTAATTAAATAAACATATAAAACTCTTAGAACATAAATTGTCAACCCGATGAAGTCAATTATTTCAAATCTATCATGCAATATCTATGCAAGCACAGTTTCTATCTAACATTGTTGATCTATTGGTATGAAATCGAAACTCATTGTAAACTAGATCACACCTTCTTGAAAAGAAATCAAAACCCAAACATATTCATAAAACCACACTGTAAATCTAATCACACTTCAAACATTGCAATAAAAATCAACTCTTACGAAGCAAGATCTAATTACATAAATTTGAAAGAATTGCTATGTTGGCCAACGATCTATCAAAACGAATTAATGGGAATAACAACAATGATAAATATAACAATGAATGAAAGCATGAACTAAATAATAAACAAATTCACACAATGACACACTTACAATCAACACTACAAGCATCTGCTCAAGGAAGAGGGCCCTTCCTCCACTGAGCAGAGTCGAATCTCCACAATGAAAGTCTACAACTTGTTGATGCCTTGAAAATTGTAGCATCAATTAGCACATGATTCTCCCCGGTAAGCAATCCCAATTAGATTGCTCATCGTTTGGTGTGGAGAATCCGTCCAGTTAATGGTTCCAGCCACCGTGTAAGATTTAAAGATTTGTTTAGTTTTCACCAGTTGCGGCCCGATCCACCGTTTATGTGTTTTGATTTTAAAGATGATATGCAAGTGCGTTAATCTAAGTGTATGCAATTGAAACCAATCTAATCTAAAACTAATTTAAGCAAATTTAATCTATCCTTGCAAGGAGCAAACTGAAAGTATGAGCAATAAACTGAAAGAAACATCTAAAGATCTCACAGATAGCTATTTATTCATAAAGATGCATTTCCAGCAGAAAATAGAAGATATCAAAGATAGCTTTAATTTAATTAAAACATTTCATTGCTCATTTAACACAGGAATTCTGCAAAGGTAAGGAAATCATTCATGGAAGATAATTAATTCACAATAGCTAGAAAAGATCTCACAGAAAATGGATGAAATATCCAGAAATAGTTCAGCAATTATCCGACACAATCCCAAGCCAAAATGATTTTCTTATTCATGTAGCAGAAATAGTTCACATACACAAGAAGAGTGTCCTTTCACCTGCCAAAATTCCTTCTAATCCTCTCTAATCATCTATATATAGCTTTACAAAAATGATCCAAGAGTTGCCACCTATACTCTAACCCCCAAGATTCTTTTAATTTGTCTTTTAGTGCCCATTTTACAAACAAGAATAAATCTCAAAAAATATTACAAAAGAAGGATGGGAAGGAAATTCCAGATGTCTCTTTAACATTTAAAAGATACAAAGGAAAACAGAGAGAGCTCTAGCTCTTCCTTAACAAATATGAAAAAGATAAATTATCCCTGAGTTGGTGCCTCTACCACAGTTGACGCCTCTGCTACAGCCAGTGCCTCTGCTGAAACTTGTGTCTCTGCTGAAATTGATGCCCCAACCTCTGTTGTTGATTCTTGGTTAGCTTCTACTATATAATTTACACACAAGATGGTTTCTCTTATGATGTTGTTTGCAGAAATAGGGAGCATAATTTTTAGGAAAACCTCATGCTTGGCCAGTTCTTCTTCAAGGACAATTACCTCTGCTGTTACACCCTGGAGGATCTATTCAAGGAGATGCGCGTGAACAACGGCTTGGCCGATACAATGGTGAACGTCCTTAGTGGTTAATACATTTATTTTATTCACATAGTCCATTTCTTCCTTCAGCCCATTCCCTAGATCAGACAAACATTGGACCTTGTCTGGAATGTCTTCTAGATTCAGGGGCATCATCATTTGACAATTTTCTTGGGCAGTTTGTATCTTAAGATACAAACTTCTACATTGTTTAAGAGTGACCTGGGCTAGAACGTTCAACTTCACTCCACAATCCTTGCCAAAAACTAAGAGATGTACATCTACTTTGAAATCAAACACGGATTTAAGAGGGAGGTTTGATAGGAACCCCGAATTTCCTTCTCTCCACTCAATATGCTTCTTAATGTCCTCACTAGTGCGTGCATATTTCCTCCTGAGCCTAGTGGCTTCAACATTAATCTCTTTGGCTTGGCCACTACTGTCTTCAGCTTTCATACTTCTACCATTATGAGTTATTGAATCCCGTGGATCTTCTTTAATGTTTCACAAGACTGCTCGTGAAAGGGATTCAGATCAACAACCTTGTTGTTTGCGAATTCTAATCATTGTTCCAGCAATTCCTTACCATCTTCCAACTTCTCTATATTTTCTTTCAAATCGTCAATCTGCTGAGTAGCATCAAATTTCTCGTATTCTAGCCACAGGTTCTTACCTTCAAGGTCATTCTTCTCCAATTCCAATGCTATTATTTGTGCCACCAAAGTTTTAGTTTTTGCTTCTAGCTACTGAATTCTTCTAGTTATCTCTCCTCACTCTGACACAAGGGTGTCACATTTCTCAACCATCAAATTCTTATAATTTTGTTCTTTGACCAAAGTCTGTTGCAAATGGTGATCTGTCTTATTCTCTAATTCTAACTCGGCCACCAACATGTGGACATTGTCTGCAGTTTCTTTAATAGAAGCTACAGAGATACATGCTATGAATTCAGGAGCATTCTAAGTGCCTTGCATGACTGCAGTTTCATGCTTGGTGACGATATCTGGCTGGAAAGGTCTCTTCATACTAGTCACTTTTTTGTTGACAATGGATATTCTCTTTTTGTTATAAAAAAACTTGTTCCATTGGAAAACCATACTATTCTTCGATGGTGTAAAAGGGAGAAGCAGAAGTTCTCTTACGGGGAGGTTTGTATCTATGTATTGCATGTTTGGGCTCTTTGGTTCAGCATCTTCCCTAGATTTATTTTCCTCTTCCGGTTTTCTTTGAGCCTCCTCCTCTTCTTCTTTTATTTGTCTCTCATCTTTTTCCACTTTTCTCTGAGCCTCCTCCTCTTCTTCTTTTCTTTGTCTCTCATCTTCTTCCACTTTTCTTTGTCTCTCACCTTCTTCCAGCTTGGCATCTTCTTCCAATCTGATTCTCTCTTGCTCTTGGACTCTTCGAGATTCTTCTTCTCGAAGTTCATATTCCTTTTCTTTATTTGTGCTTTCATCAGCTTTTCTTTTGATTCTCTCAGCTTATTCCTTTATCCTTTTATCTTATCTAGAAAGGGCCTCAGCGGCTTCTGATGCCTCTATTTCTTTTCACTATTCTGCTTCTTTTGCATCATGGGGAACGATAGTAGAGCTAGAACTGGCTCCACCTTTACCGATACGACAAATTTGTAATTCGGTCATGTTACTGACCCCTCTATATACTTCTTCGTCTTCATTATAATAGTGGGCATAGTCAAAGTGAGCATGAATTTCCCTACAATGCTCAACGGCCTTGCCCCGCATGTTATTCTTTTAGAAGATCCTTTCCCCAAAATGAAAATCTTTCAATTCCATAATAAAATATTCAGCCGATAGGATCTTTGAGAACTTATAAGCTTCAACATAGAAAGGCAAAGGAGGTAAAGAGGCCTTCTTTGACATATACAAGGTACCATCAATTCCGTCAAGGAACACCTACCTCACTACCTCCTTGTGGACTATGTAATCAGTAGCATACCTGGGCAGGATATATGGGGGCTTGGAGCCTCCATACATCCTTATATAAGTACCCTCCTCCGAAAAATAGAAGTCGTCGTAGTTCTCCATGACTTCCATGGCATTCTCAAATAAGTAGTTAGGCTCTTCATTGAACATTAGCTCATACAAACGTATGATGAACTCTTCACAAATGAGCTTGTAGTTCCTTTTGTAATTCTGAGCACATAAAATTTTATAGGCGGTGCATGCTGGGGTTTCTACATGGATCCAAATGCATCCAAACTTTGGGAATGGAAGTCTTGACAAAATACAATCTATTAGATAGGATGAAATATAGAATTTTGACTTCCTTGCCATAAGCCCTTCTTTCGCAACAACTATAGCTAATGACAAACTATCTGAGAGGATGTCTGCTCAATTAAAAATTGTTCCTTTGAATGCCACATAATGAATTATGGGGACCCACTGGAGTCTGTAAATAGTTTCGTGAGCCTTGCCAAAGATTCTACTCTGCATGAGGGAAATCATCCTAAAAGGAGGCCTTAGGTTTTGAACCTCGTACTCGTCACTCTCCTTCTTCCTAATCTGCTTACCTGTGATTAGCAATTTCCTAGCCATCTCCAAATTATCTATCTTGAGTTGCCCTAGCCATTCGTCGTTAAGCTGTTGCTAAGGGAACGTATAATCCCCCACAATATAGGCTGGACGAAACGATGCAAAGGCTTCTCCCTTACTGTCATATAGGATTCTTGACTCGACGTTTGCCTGCTATAGGATCCATCCAATCACTTCCGTACAAGGGAATAGTTTTGGACGTGTGGCTGCTTTAGATATGCTGGAGCATCGGATGTTTTGGTACAAATATCATTCCTCTAGGAGTTCCTCAGGGATTTCTTG
Source organism: Larix kaempferi (assembly GCA_027924585.1). Classification (NCBI taxonomy): domain Eukaryota; kingdom Viridiplantae; phylum Streptophyta; class Pinopsida; order Pinales; family Pinaceae; genus Larix; species Larix kaempferi. The sequence continues at coordinate 12,181,643 of BSBM01001051.1, read as the reverse complement.
GTCTCTGATAATGTGGTATACATCTCCCCATTTGAATTCTAGAGAAACGCCCATACTAGACTTGGTGTCCTTGAATACAGTTTCTACTCTTGCATCAATGCCAGCCGATTCTGGCCCAGTCATCTTAGCCTTCCTTTTGCCACCTTTTGGCATCGTGGCTTAAGCCTATCAAAAAACATGCGTGAGTATGTGATCGTAAATTTACAATGCAAAATAAATCATTGGACTAGTGCTCTGAATATAACAATGACGATTTTCTATGATAAACAATGTGTTTTCAATATGAATAGGAAGTAAAGCTTGTAATAAAACTACATACTGCTTTCTTTTTAGAATAACGAATGGGCTTACTTCACAAGGTAGTATGCTGCTAAACTCAGGCCCAAGATAGCAAAACCGAGACTTTTTACACTAAAAATCATATGTAAGAAGTGAGGGTGAATCCAGATGGGTAATATCAAGCATGTAGGTTTGAGGTGTTGGGTTCATACCAGCCAACATGTTAAAGGGTGGTCCTTGTTGGAAAACCACAAGAAATGTGGCGGCTCTACGGCCGAAAAAAGAAACAAAAACCACTAAAAAAAAGTAGAGCTTTACAGAACCTCCTACCTAGAAGGTGCTGAAAATCTCGAAGAAGTTGATAATGTCGTGAGGCTGGCTTGCAACCGAACGGCTTCTAGGGCTCAAACAGAAACTTACGCAGATTTTTAACCAATGAAACAATGAAGAATGATAATGCCAAAATCCTACTTATAACCATCTGACACGTGCCAATACGGCGAGTGAGTTATTTAAAATGGGGTTATGGCGAGTACGACTGGGGTTAAATCGACATGGTTGGCATTAAATGTGACCATCAAAATCGGACAAGATCGGCTAATTTACCTGAAAGTTGCAGCGAAAACTCATGAGTTTGGATCATTGTTGCAAGAGAACTGGCTAAGTTCATCCGCAAATGAGACAAGGAACTTTACCGTAGGCAAGGCCAAGGCCATGTTTTGGGTGATTTAGGTGAGTTCAAGCGCTGCTGCGGACAAACTGAGTGAGTTCCGCCGAAATAATCCGAAAGAGTTGGGGAAGTTCTTCCGAAACAAAACGGTTAAAGACTCAATGAATCCACCCACCCGTTGTGGCCAAACTTGTTGAGTTCTTCCGAAAAAGAGAGAGCCTTTAAATAAATTTAGCCAAAGGAGACCATGGTTTCATCAAAACTCGGCGAGATCCTTCACCATTGTAGTAGAACTGGTTGAGTTCTTCTGCCATGTGACTCAAAAGGGAAAATTTTCCCTCTGTTTTGGTTTAAGTTATCCGTTTTCCCACCATTGCGGCAGAACTAGTTGAGTTTTTCCGTCATTGTGGCTCAAAAGAAAAGAGGAGGGGCCCCAATATTTCCAAAATTTGGGGGGGGATGTTGTAGCAACAACAATGGTGATTCACTGGAAAACATAGATCCTTGAAACAAACTCATCTTGTGGTTAGAAAAATCACAAGGTGCTGGTCAGATGCGTGACAAGATACCTTCATAGTTCAAATTATGAGAATGCAGTGATTACTCTTAGCATACTGGTCATCAAGAAAAAGGTAACTTTGACTCAGACTTCCTTACTATAATGAATATAATTAAAGTATAATTAAATAAATAAAATTAACTAAAGACATGACTTTTCATGTCAAATGAAAAGGCATGACTCTTCATGTAAAATGTCCAAGCCTTATTTAAATGGGACCATTATTGTAATCTATTCATCTTTTATCAAATATATTATCTATTTTACCCTGATTGATGGCTTATCAAATATACCAGGCTCATTGGTGAAGTTATTTGTGTGAAGCGAATAATAAATCGCTCCATTTGGTATCAGAGCGCTCCAATTCTTGGACACTTGTTGATTCTGGCCATTGGCCATATTTTTGGTTTGTAACCATAATTGCAGAGTTTCTCTGAAGCTGGTCGTTGACCATAACCTGGCCATTGGCCATCTCCTCCTCCCATAACCCCAATCGCACTCCTTTAAGGCCCCAATCCTCCTCTGCTCATACCCTCACGCTCCCCGCTGCATCACTCCTCACCTCCCAGAGAACCTCCATCGTATCATTCACGCCCCCTGCCACTTCGCAGCTTCTGCGTGCCTGCTACACCACTCCACCTGCACACTCCTCACACAACGTTTTCCCCTTCCTCTGACCACCTCCGCTGCTTCCTGCACCATTCAGCGCCCTCTCTCCACCTGTGCCTCCCTCTCTGCATTCCACCACAGCCTCTTTCCCCATTCCATCACCACGCATTTCCCTCCATGCACTGAACCTCATTTCTGCACCTGTAGACCCCCCCCTCCGCGTGCCTCCTTCCACGCCTTCCTGCACGCCATACCTCCCACCAGCCGTTGTCACTTCCCGCCACATTCCCTATCCTTCTACTCTCCCATGTTGCGTCCCCTCCTCTCCACCATTCCATTGTCTCCCTTCCATACCACCTTCCCCACGCGAACTCCATCTTCTCGCTTTCCCTCCACGATTCTCCTATAAAAAATATTAAACCGTAATTTAAACAAATTAATAATATTATATTATATTATTATATTCGTTTACATATTTTAATTCGAAAAAAAAACTATATATTAAATTATATATATAGTTTATAAAAACATTAAATAATAATAATAATATTAATTAGTTAATTAATAATAATTATTATTATTTTTGAAAAAAAAGGGGGGGAAGATCAAAAAGAAGGAAATAAAAGATATATCTTTTACAAAGGGGCCAAATTAAGGGTTATTACACCTTTTTGGTGTCTACCTATTATCAAAAGCAAGAAGAAAAATCGAAGAAGACAAATTGTCATCAGAAAAATCAAAATCAAAGGAAGATCGATTATCGATACCAAAGTGGTCAAAGGAAGACAAACATGAAAAAGAGTAAAAAAAAACCATGGAAGTTGTTGTTTTTTGACTACATATAGATAGATTAGCAGATAAGCTAAAGCGCTATCAAAAGGACAATGAAGATTTACACGATAGGAATACACAATTGGAAGCACAAATTGCAATGTGTAGGCTACGAGAAAAGTTCGATGAACAACAAATCTTCGACCAGAAAAGTCGTATAGAAAATTTGTATGTTCATCGATACGACATAAATTAGAAAGTCAAGAATCAGAGGTTGACCAATGTCGACAACAGATACAAGATCTTCAAACACAAAATGATGACTCTAAAAAGGCACACAAATTAGAGATCGCAAAGAATAATAAAGCATTATCCAACAATGCTGAAGAAATTTCTAGATTAAGAAATCATAACATGACACTACTCACAAAACTCAAGAAGTTGAAAAGTAGTCGAAAGGTAGATCAATCTATGGAAGACATTGAAGGAAAAATTCTAGACACATAGGAAGAAAATAGCTGCATCAGAAGTCATAACGAAGATCTTAAGGAATAACTTAAGAAGTCTGAAGATGACAGAAAATCACAAGTATAAGTGATTAAGAAGTTTCAAAATGATAACATGCAGTTGGAAAGCAAGTTGGAAAAGATACAGAAAGAAACCTTAAAGCCTCAAGAGATGAAAATACAACTTCCAGTTCAGAGCAACAAAACAAAAGAACAGACAATAAGATCTCGTTATCGTCACCCAAATTATAAACGTCATTTTGACCAACGACAGGGTCAAAATGAACATACACAGAGGAATTATGATGTCAAACAAACAACATCGAATCAATACACTAAGCATAAAAAAAAAGTTACGTTCCACAAAGCGATCAAATAGCTCCGATAAAAATAGATCTTGGATGGACCACATCAGAGACGATGCGACAGTTCTCCCTTGGAATTCATAATTCGTATCGCCTCGTTTCATCAAAAGTTGCAAAGACTAAAGATCAAGAAATAACATTACAAGCAAAAAATCAGACATAATCATTATCGTCAAATAATCTTTGAGTACAAAGCTTCCCTTAAGGGGAAGGCAATGTAACGAATATAATTAAAGTATAATAAAATAAATAAAATTAACTAAAGACATGACTTTTCATGTCAAATGAAAAGGCATGACTCTTCATGTAAAATGTCCAAGCCTTATTTAAAGGGGACTGTTATTGTAATCTATTCATCTTTTATCAAATATGTTATCTATTTTACCCCGATTGATGGCTTATCGAATATACTAGGTTCATTGGTGAAGTTACTTGTGTGAAGCGAATAATAAATCGCTCCACTTACAACTCTCTCAGGTCCAGAATGTGAGATTCATTTTAAAATTTTGTCTTTCGGAAGTCTACTAATATATGACTCAATAGGATCGTAACAATATCTCACAGACATATTCGTTTGTTCCTCATTCCCATGCATTTTGCATCCTTTTGGATGTTTCCATTAAATGGCGACTTTTGCTGCTTTGAGTTTTCTAGAAATGGATTTCTTCAATTTTCACAATTTGTTTAGGTTCTTCAATCCATAATGTCCTTTTGTGTGAGCAAGATATTTTCTTGATGGTGAAGCTTCACGGACGGAGAAGAACCTTGTTGGGATGGTTTTTTTGGACAACTTCTTTGATTTGAGAGTTCCTTTGCTTTTCTCAGTAATGCTTTAGTTGAGGCGAGAATTTCTAGAAACCAGACTCTTTGATATAAGCCTTTTGGCTTTTATTTGCATCATGGGATCATTTTAAATACATACATCTATGAGACATGCTTCCTTTCCATGGGTCTATAATAGTGAACTTCCTGAGACAAGAGTTAATGTTTAGAGTGAATGAATCCCTAAGATAGTAAGAAAGAAATGCTAAATCTTAGTTATTTAACAAGGGTTATTTCGACCATAAAAGAAAGGGGATTTCTGCATTCCAGGAAACCATACAGTGAAAGGAGAAGCGCATATATACATTTCTTCTGGAAGTAAGTTTCTCCCTTACCAGCTTCTGAGTTTTCTTGGAGTCTCATCTTTCAGCTATGCCAATAATTGAGCTGAAATTTATTAAACAAAAGAAAATAAACAAAAAAAACAAACCAAACTAACTATCAAACTAAAAGGTGACCGTAAAATAACTAAAAAAGAAACAAAAAGGAAAAAACAAGAAAGAGAAATAAACAGCTCTTTATTTATGTACAAAATTCCACCTAGGACTCAAGCGAAGTATTGCTTCAGAGCGAGGCCATTGAGAGGGAAATTTACTTCCTCTCCTTGCAAGTCTTTCAATTTATATGTCGACGGGCCAAGCTTTTCAGAAATTTGCTAAGGGCCAACCCATAAGTGTTGAAACTTTGTATGCATTCCCTTACCATCATGCTATTGATCCCACTTCAGAACTAGGTCACCTACCTTGAAACTTCTCTTTCCAAACTTCTTCTTATCAAACCACCTTTTAACTATGTCTTGGTGATGGTGGAATTGGTCTTTGGCCTTCTGCCATAACTCTTCAAGTTTTAGCAGGGTATCAATTATGGATTTCAAGGTCTGACTGCTAGAACCTCGAGAGGCTTGGGACAACTGCAAGGATGGCAGTAAAACATTCAGAGGGAGAATGGATTCCTTACCATAGACGAGGGTGAATGGTGAAACTCCTAAGGCATTCTTGGGAGTGACCATGTCTTCCCATAGTGCATTCGGGAGGGCTATGTACAAACTTCTTTGATTTGCAATCAAAGTTTTCTTAAGGATTCGTATGAGATTTTTGTTGGTAGACTCAACTAATCCATTCCCTTGGGGGTATTAATTGGCTGAATAATGTAGTTTAATTCCTCTCTCATACACAAATTCATTAATCTTTATGGATGAAAAATAAGTTGCATTATCAAAGACTAGGTAAATTGGAACCCCAAACCTAGTTATGATGTTTTCTTCCAGGAACTTAATGACTAGATCTTCATTAATTTTGTGCAGTGGAGTAGCCTCGACCATCTTGTAAAATAATCTGTTGCTGTTATAATGTATCGGTGCTGCAACGAGGAGTTTGGGTTTATCTCACCAATAATATCTATGCCCCATTGTTCAAATGGTTCAGAGATGATAACTGGCTGCAAGGGTCCCGCTGCTTTTGGCAATTTTCCGGCACTTCTTTGGCATACATCACAATTTCTTACATAGGCATGAGCATCCTTGAAAAGAGTGGGCCAATAATACCAATCTCTGGGAATTTTGTGAGCTGTAGTTTCTCCAGAATAATGTCCCCCAACAGGGCCATTGTGAAATTCTTTGACCACTTTACTGCCATCTTATTTCTCCAAAAATCTGAGAAATATGCCATCATAATTTTTCCTAAAGAGCACTCCTTCAATGATTTGATAAGCTGCTAATTTTAGACGAAGTGCCCTTCTATGCTTAGAACTCCAGTGCTCCTACAAATAACTTGACTACAAATAGTGTACCAGGTCTCTGTACCAAGACTCAGGAGCTGTGAAAATCGGACAGGCCTCAATTATATTCAACTCAGCTTCATTTCTCCAATCTAGCTCTTCATCACCCAGATTTTTAGTGAGCAATTTGCATAGACCTTTACCCTTTATGGTGGTGGCTGGTTTGAATTCCAAGTCATACTCCTGAAGAGAAGTGACCCAGTTTCCTCTCCTTTATCCCAATTCTTTCTGAACAAAAATGGATCTAACAGCGAGATGAGGAACTATGACTTTAGTCTTCTTCTTTAAAATATATGGCCTGAACTGCTTTACCGCCTTGAATACTGCATATGCCTGCTTATTTACCACAAGGTAGTTCATTTCAATGCCCTGCAGACCAGTGCTCATAAAATAAATTGGGTATTCATCTCTTGATTCTGCCGTTTGAGTGAGCATAGCTGTGAGAGAGTTATCAGAAGCAAAGGTGTACATAATAAAATATTTATCGAAGTCTGGACTCTTTAAAGAAGGCACATTAGCTATAGCAGCCTTAATTTCTTTAAATGCAACTTTCTCCAAGTTTGTCCACTTGAATTGTACACTCTGCTTAACCATTTGTTGCAAAGGTTTAACTATATGAGCGAAGTCGGGTATGAACCTTTGAACAAAATTAATTGCGCCCATAAATGATTGCATAGACTTTTTGTTATGGGGCATGGGAATCTTTCTGATAGCTTTCACTCTCTCTTGATCTATTGAGATTCACTTCTTTGAAATGAAATGACCCAAAAGTTTACCTTCAAGAACAGCGAAAACACTTTTCTTGGGGTTTAAGGAAATTACATATTTTTTGCAGTGATCGAAAATATGCTTCAAGTGGAACACATGGTCTTCCCTTTTCTTTGAGAACACTCTCATATCATCCAAGTAAACGACTACACATTGAACACCCAATCCTCAGAAAGCGATGTCCATGGCTCGCTGAAATGTAGCTCCTGCATTTATCAAGTTGAATGGCATTCTTCAATATGCAAAGGTTCCCCACTTTGTACAAAAGTGGTTTTCAGCCGGTCCTCCTCCGCTACTAGCAGTTGATTGTATCCAGAAAAACCATCTAGTAGAGAGAAAAGCTCTGATCCTGACACCATCTGCAATATCTGTTCCATTGGGGGCACGAGATAGTTGTCTTTATCGGAAGCTTTGTTCAAGTTCCGAAATTCTACACATAGTCTGATTTCTCCCGATTTCTTCTGAGTGGGAACTAAATTAGATACCCATTCAGAATGTCGGACTTTAAAAATTATCTTGGCATCTAGCAGTTTCTTCAAGTCCTTTTGAATTAAAGGCTCAAGAGTTGGATGCATTCGTCGTAGTTGTTGCTGAAATGGATTAACACCTATGTTCATTGGTATTATGTGTTGAATGATGCGGGTATCATATGTTTTCAGATCGTCGTAGGTCCAAGAAAAAACATCCTTATACTGCTTAAAAAGCTTGATGAACCTATCCCTTTTTCTTGGCATCCAACATTTACCAAGATTAACATATTTTGGTTTAGCCTATGTGCCCATATTTACCAATTCATGTTGCATGGAGGAGCTGTGTGTTTTGACATTTGCTGGTCTCTTGAACTTGTTTTGCAGATCAAACACTGCTTCAAGACTCCTTACTCCTTTAGGAGTGAAGTTTCCTTTATTAGCATCTTTATTTTGAAATTCTGAATCATGCTCCTCTCCATCTATTATGGCTTCTTGAAAGATGTCTTTGTTTCTTAGGAAGCTGTTGATTTGATCATCATCATCAAATACTTTGAGATTGGTAATGTTGTCTGGAATGGATGGTCTGAAAGTCAATTCAATAAAGCATCTTTTATTAGTAGGCACTAACTTGGAAGCAGAGGTTTCTAGCAAATCAGCTACAACATTCTGCAACCTAGGAATAGAATTTATATTGAAAGCATCAAAACATGAAACTAGATTCCAAACTTCAGACTGATAACCCTTTAAGTGTGGTGAGAGACAATGAATTGTATCTCTCACTTACCTAACAAATATTTCTGAATCACTAAAAACTTTCAAACATTTAACATTTAAACCAATAGCCTTCTTTAATCCATGGATCAGGGCTTCATACTCAACAGTATTATTTGTACATTCAAATTCTAATCTACAAGATAAAAAATGATTGTTTCTTTCCGGGTCAATTAAAACACAACCGGATCCTGATCCTTCTTGAGTTTTGGAGCCATCAAAGTAAAGAATCCAAAAAACATTTTCTTCTTTAACTAATTTAGTATTTCTACCTCTTAAGTCAGTAACTAATTCTACTATGTTACAATCAATATCATCAGTCTGTGAAAAATGAAGGAGACCAGACTATTTGTCTGAATCATGGCTAACATCTTCTGATTGATAATTTATGGGTTCAATTTCCAAGAAATAATTTCCCAAAACTGAAGATGAGAAATAGCTTCATTTTTGTCCTCCAACTGAGTTACATTTTGTTTCATGTGAGGTTCTCTCAGTATTTTGATTTGATTTTTCCTATTCTAGTAAGGTAACCACAAATGAGACCAATCTGTTGCAAAGTAACCGTTTAGTTTCTTAGACTAGTCTCTACTTAAGATTAAACCATAAGCCTCAAGAATATTGATCACCATTATATCAATAAACTGACAAACCCTTGGATCACCTGACAACCTAATAAGCACGTCCTTCAATTCACCAATGACTCTGACAATGGTTCTGTCTAATTGTATGATTTGAGATGGAGATGCGACCGACTATCCATTAATCCTTTTGCCAACTGACCAAGGCATGACATTCAAACTAGCAACCAATTCTACCAAACAATTATGCACATTATGATAAAATATTTCAAAAGTCAAGAGAAAAGTCAGAGTTTGAGACTTTGATTTCCCGCCAATTCTGGCTTCATTTATTTCCAGGCTTTCTTCAATGTTTTCTAATGAAGTACTTGTTTGTGGGTCAAAAGATTCCATCAGTTTCTTTCTTTTCTGGGGTAGACTACACATATCAAATATGGAAACAGTTGCTTTCACCTTTTTAATATCTTCGATTATGTCATAGCCCATATCACATTCTTTCAAAACTTTTGGTTGGTTTTTTGTTTTGTTTGAGGAAACTTTCGGTTGTTTGGTAGATTTCGTGCTTGGTTCTTTTGCTACTGTCGAATTTGTCTTGGGCTAGGGTGGAATGATAGTGATGTGCCATTTTGGCATTTCTTTAGTGTATTTGGCCTTGGGTATATCTAAGGTTTGATCAGGAAACAGACCTTTACTCCTAGCTGTGACATTAATAGATGTTGCTTGAATTTTATCAACAAGATCTTCAGAAGACGGTTCTTGGGAAGGGGTCCAATCCCAAAGGATCATCGTGGTATCAAGAGTGGGTTCTTCTTGCTCAGGAATTAGTTCTTGCTGAGGATCCATTTGCTCAAAAATTTGTGCATCTAACATCTGATTCATTACCAAACTCATTGAATTAATCCACTATGGGCAACTCTTTTCTGAGTGCCGCTCTTGGTGGTGTTGATGTAATTGTAACTTCGAAATGTATTTCACCTATGTATATTGTACTCCTATAGATATGTTATTATTCCTCTATACTGAAGTGTCGTCATTTGTATTGACAAGTGTCGCAAGGTTCGCAACTTGCATGTAATGGGTTATTAGACCACCAAGTGTGGGGTCAGCCCCGATTAGTATTACCATGAGTTATTAAACTGAGTTAGACAAGTTGGCCCTTCTAGTTTATTAGGCAATTCAGGTCATGTATAAATAGAGTGCGAGAGGCACTCTATTGGATCATCTCATTATTCAATTATACACTCATTAGAAAGTGGCGCACAAGTGAGGAAGGAGGAGTAACTGCTAGGAGGACTATCCTTGTACGTGGGTTGTATCATTGCTCTTTCTATCTTTGAGGAAGTTGTGTGGTTTTTCACCTTTATGGTTTTCCCCAGTGAAACTCTGTGTGTCTATTATCTCATGTGATTTCTTGTTGTCATTGATATGCGTGATATGTTGTACATGTTATTCTCTCAGTAAATATCCTAGAGTATATTGAATTAATGCTAAAAAATTAACATGGTATCAGAGCTAACCTAAGAAGAAGAAACTTTGTAGTTGCGGAAGCTAAGTCTTCTTGTTTATTGGGTTTCTCTCCACAAATATTGAAAGGAAGTAGTGTATTTTGACTCTCCTCAACAAGGCGCATCTTTCTGTCCAATCAGAATTCAATCCTGGGCACTTTCATTTTTGGCCCCAAAAATTAGGGTTTCCACAAAAATAGTAATTTCTAAATTCTGAGACCATAGCTAGAAGGTCCTTGGAAAAATCAAAGTTTAGAGCTTTGGATCGAACTTTTTGGTTGGGTGAAGCTCCGGGAAATGCAAACCCTAATTCAGGGTCCTCCCAAGTGAATTCAGGAAGACTAAAAGGCATTTATGAAGGGTCAGATTTTGCAGATTTGAAATTTTGAATATACCAGGCTGATCAGCTCATCAAGATGCATCTTTCTATCATTTCAGAAGTTTGAAATTCACATTTTGAATTTTTAGGGTTTCTCTAACAAACCCTAATCCAACACCAGATCCAGATTTCTGCAAATCAAGTGGTAAGACCTAAATCTTTTCTATTTCCATTTGAAGTACTCTTTAATATTTCTCACCACACCAAGCTTGAGGATAAGCTTGAAGGGGCTGATAACTTCCGAGCATGGAAGTATAGGATTGGTTTAATCCTGGAAGAAAATGAATTGGATACTTACATAAGCTCTGAGGTCCCTATACCAGAGGGAGAAGAGGCTAAGGCCTTACATAAGAAGAACTTTGTCAAGGAAAAGAGGATCATTGTTGATTCCATCAAAGACCATCTCATTCCACATGTGTCATCTCTAAAGACACCCAAGAAGATGTTTGATTCCTTGACCAAGCTATTTGAAGGAAAGAACATAAATTGAAAGATGACTCTACAGAATCAATTGAAAGGGGTAAAGCTTAAGAATGGAGATACCATTCAATCCTATTTCTATAAGGTCTCTCAGATCAAGGAACAACTTGAAGTTGTGGATGAAGTAGTGGAGAATGGTGAAATTGTTATGACCACTTTGAATGGCTTACATAGGTCATGGGATTCCTTCATTCAAGGAATATGTGCAAGAAGGAAGTTGATCTCCTTCAGTAGACTGTGGGAGGAATGCTCACAATAAGAGGCTAGGATTGTAGCCTGAGAAGAAAATATGGGAAGTGAATATCAAGCTCTCACAACTCACACCAAAAGAAGCAAGTCCAAGAAGGAGCACTCTCATCACAAGAAACCTTTTCACAATCATCAAAAGGGTAAGAAGGATATGAGATGCTTCACATGTAATGAGAAGGGACACTTTGCTGCAGATTCTCCCAAGAACAAAAAGGGATTCAACAACAACAAAAAGAAGGGAAACAAGAAGAGATATCATGCTCATGCTACTGAGGATGATGAACCTCCCAAGAAGAAGGCTAGAGCAGAAAGTGATGACTTATCTAGTGAAGATGAATATGTTCTAATCTCTGCTCTCAAAGGTACTATCTCTCTTGGATGTAATGATTGGCTTATTGATAGTGGGGTTTCCAAAAACATGAATGGGTTTAAAGAATCTTTTGTGAATATATCAGAACATGAGTCACCCCATAAAGTGAAACTTGGGGAGGACTATCAATATCCTATCAAGGGAAGTGGTGAAGCCTCCTACAACCTAGAATCTGGGAAGTATTTGAAGATGAAAGATGTTCTATATGTACATGGGCTCAAGAAGAACCTACTCTCCATATCTGCATTGGATGCAAAAGGCATGAGGGTTGCATTTGTAGATGGCCAAGTCCTAATGTGGAAAAAAGGTAAAACTATAGATGATGTAGTAGTGATTGGAGAGAAAGAGGGAGGATTGTACAAATTGAAGGGACATCTTGAAGATGCTATGGTACATGAATCCATGGAGCCAAGTGAACTTTGGAATAGAAGGCTTGAACATGTGCACTATAGAGCACTATCAATTGCAAGTAAAGCTGTAGAGGGTCTTCCTAAAATCAAGTCAAAGCATGAAGGTGTTTTCAAAGGATGTGCAAAAGGAAAGAACATTAAGTAGGAATTTCTAAGTAGTGAAAGCAAAGCAAAAGGAATCTTGGAGATTATCCACTCTGATGTATGCAGTCCGATGTCATCCAGTTCTCTGAGTGGGTATGTATACTATGTCTCTTTCATTGATGATTTCTCTAGGAAGACTTGGGTTTATTTCTTAAAGAATAAAGATGAAGTGTTTGATAAGTTCAAGGAATTAAAAACCTTGATGGAAAATCAAACTGATATTAAAATCAAGACATTCAGATCCAACAATGGCGGAGAATTCACTTCAGGTGATTTCAAGAAGTTATGCAGTCATTCAGGGATTAAGAGGGAGTTGACTGCTCCCTACAATCCACAACAGAATGGGATTGCAAAAAGAAAGAATAGAACAATCATGGAAGCAGCACGGGCAATGCTGCATGACTAGGATCTGCCTATGCATATATGGGAAGAAGCAACTAGGACAGCTGTATATGTGCAGAACAAAACACCTCACAAGATATTAGACAACAAGACACCAAAAGAGGTATTCTCTGGTAAGAAACCTGAAGTCATCCATCTTAGAATATTTGGCTGTCCAGTATACACTCATGTTCCAAAGGAAAAGAGGACAAAGCTAGATCCTTCAGGAAATAAGGACATCTTTGTGGGGTATAGTGAAAGCTTAAAGGCTTACAAAATATACTTTCTAGGGTTCAAGAAGATTGATGTCAATAGGGATGTAACATTTGATGAGGACTCATCTTACATCAAATCAAAGAAGGCACCTATTGAGGATCATGAAGAACCAAAGGAAAACAAATTCCAAGACACCATCATGACTGAATCAATTCTAGAAGTAGATCGTGAAGTTGAAGATCCACCCCGTGAGAAGAACTCTCATGAGAGGAAACCTGCATGGGATAGAGAGCTCAATCAAGATGTAGAAAGATATGGCATTCGAGAAGAAGAACACAGATAAAGGAAGAGGACTAGATCACATACCAGTTATGTGTCCCTACTCTGTGATATTATGAACAAAGAACCTTCCATTTATGAAGAAGTAGCGGAAAAGAGAGAATGGAAGGATTCCATGGTCGAGGAATACAAGTCAATCATGAAGAATGATGTTTGGGATATAGTCCCAAGACCTGAAGGGAAGTCTGTTGTGAATTCCAAGTGGATCTACAAGATCAAGCATGCTACAGATGGCAACATAGAAAAGTACAAAGCGAGATTTGTATCTCATGGCTTCTCTCAGAAAGAGGGGATAGACTAAGAAGAAACTTTTGCTCCTATATCCAGATACACTTCCATCAGATCAGTACTTGATCTGGCTGTAGTGATGAAATGGAAGACACACCAGATGGATGTCAAGACAATTTTCTTGAATGGTGTAGTCGAAGAGGAAGTGTATGTGGAGCAACCACTTGGTTTTGAGACACATGACAGGGAGTCATATATGTGTAAGTTGAAGAAAGCCTTGTATGGCTTGAAGCAAGCTCCTAGGACTTGGTATGGTAGGATAGATAGCTTTCTATCCAGATTGGGCTTTACCAAGAGTAAAGCAGATTCCAACCTTTACTACAAGGTTGAGGAAGGAAATCCCGTGATACTACTCTTGTATATGGATGACCTGTTTGTTACAGGTGAGGATGATTTGATTTCCGATACCAAGAGGAAGCTTGCTGCCGAGTTCGAGATGAAGGACTTGGGGATGATGCACTATTTTATAGGCATGGAGGTGTGGTAGAGTGCAAATGGGATCTTCCTTGGACAAGGGAAGTATGCAGTAGAGATCCTGAAGAGGTTTGGGATGATGGACTGCAAGGCCATGGCCACACGTATGGCATCGAACCTGAAGCTTTTGTGTTATGCTTCATCTGAGCCGGTTGATTTTCACGGTGTATCATTAGATGATTGGGTCCTTGATGTACCTGATGAACATGAGACCATACATTTTCTTTGGGGTGAACACATCGAGCCAGTTACTAATGGATCCCCGAGGTGTTCACCTGGTTGCTGTAAAGCATATTCTAAGGTACCTGAAGGGTACAATTGACTATGGGCTCAAGTATGATGTGAATCAAAAGTTTAACCTACATGGCTATGTTGATTCGGACTGGGCAGGCAGTGCTGTAGATAGGAAGAGCACTTATGGGTGTTGTTTCAGTATGGGATTAGGTGTGATCTCTTGGTTTAGCAGGAAGCAGTCCTACGTAGCACTAAGTACAGTCGAAGCAGAGTATGTTGCATCTTGTTCAGCTAGTTGTGAGGCAGTATGGTTGAGGAAGCTACTATCTGAGTTATTTGATCTCCCGCTGGAGGCTACTAGTATTTTTTGTGACAACCAGAGTTTTGTGAATCTATCTAAGAACCCGGTGTTACACGACAGGTTGAAACACATTGAGATAAAATATCACTATATCAGGGATATGGTGTAGAGAGGAGCAGTGAAGCTCTTGTATGTTGTGACGGATGAGCAGGTTGCAGAAGTGTTGACGAAACCACTAGCAAGAGTGAAGTTCGAGTACTTCAGAGAGAGGCTTGGTGTTCTTTAGATTAACGACACTTCAAGGAAGAAGTGATGGACACATTTGTAGGATCCATTCCGAGCATGGTGAGAGGAGAATATTTCCCATGGTTGTGGATGTAAGCGCTATGTGATGAGCATCAGAACGATGCTCTAGTTACTTCTCTGTATATGCATCATGTTGGATGCTTGTTATGATCAGTTGGATCATCTATATGTATATGCATCATGTTGGATGCTTGTTGTGATCAGTTGGATCATGTATATGTATATGAATCATGTTGGATGCTTGTTATGATCAGTTGGATCATGTATATGTATATGCATCATGTTGGATGCTTGTTATGATCAGTTGGATCATGTATATGTATGCATCATATTGGATGCTTGATATGATCAGTTGGATCATGGATTTGTATATGTGTCAAGTGGATACATTGTATGAACAGGTAGATCATGTATGATGATATGTATCAACTGGATACATTGTATGATCAAATAGATCATGTATGATGATATGTATCAGGTGGATACACTGTATGATCAGGTAGATCATGTATGATGATATGTATCAAGTGGATACATTGTATGATCAGGTAGATCATGTATGTTGATATGCATCAGGTAGATACTTGGTATGCATCAGGTGGATGCATTGTATGATCGGGATGATCATGGATGACGAGCTTCAAGATGTTGCTCCAGATGATATGCATCAGGATGATGCTATGATGATGATCAAGTTGATCATGTGATGATGTACATCAGGATGATGTATGGTGAGTATCAGGTTGATACTTCATGGCTGTGGATAGGATGTGCAAGGGTAGCATGTAATAAGTCCTGGAGATCTGGACAGGTTGTGCTAGTCACTTAAAAGGCCTCAGATGCTCTTTAGAGATCTTGCTTGGAATAACACTCTTTTAAGGTTTTTCTAGACCACATGTAATACGTCCTAGAGATATGGACATGTTGTGCTAGTCATGTAGAAGGCCTCATATGCTCTTTAGAGATCTTGCTTGGAAAGACACTCTTTTAAGGTTTTGTGGTAGGGGTCACATGTAATAAGTCCTGGAGATCCGGGCAGGTTGAGCTAGACATGTAAAACGCCTCGGATGCTCTTTAGAGATCTTGTTGGGCAAGACACTCTTTTAAGGCTTTGTGACAGTCACATGTAAAAGATCCTCGGAGATCCAATAGGTTG
The DNA here is from genome assembly GCA_027924585.1 of Larix kaempferi. NCBI lineage: Eukaryota > Viridiplantae > Streptophyta > Pinopsida > Pinales > Pinaceae > Larix > Larix kaempferi. The sequence goes on along the minus strand of BSBM01001051.1, from coordinate 12,165,467 downwards.
AGCTGTGTGCTTGTAAAATGCATGGGATTCTCTTTTTGAGTTTTTGTTGACATGCATAATTAGTCCTGAGATCCATAGTATGGCTAGTGATGATGAAGACCTATAGGTGGTGGGACTACATCCAGTATGAAAAAGGACTGGCTTTATAGAACTTCCTATGACAAGTAGATCAGAGATTTATTGAGATAGTAGAAGCCGTGACAATGACAATGATTCAATGACGATGATCCAGAGAAGAAGACTTGTGCTAGCAGATCTGTGTCAAGAAATACCTTCCTAGTTAAGAGGGAGTGTTGATGTAATTGTAACTTTGGAATTGTTAGGAACCTATGTCAACCCTTCTCTTTACTGTGTTAGTATATTGTTGTTGGACGCATATGCTTTGTAAGTCGTCCCGTAGTATTTGTTGATCCATAGTTTATATTAGCCCATAGTATTGACCCATAGTATTGGACGCATATGCTTTGTAAGTCGTCTTGTAGTATTATATGTCCCATGGTTTTGACTCATGGTATTGGGTATAAACTTAGTATATAAGTGTGTGTTGAGGTCATTGAAGGCACCGTGAAGTTAATTGTATTGAGCTTGCTCAAAGGAGGTTGCCCCCTCGAAGTGGCCCATGATCAATATAAAAGTGATTCTGTTCTATTATTTATGCTATTTCGCATATTCTTAGTAATTAATTGTTGCAGGTGCATCTCATCTGGTATCTGAGCACTTTCCTTAGTACAAGTGGGAAATTTTTTTTCATTTTTTGGGCAGTGAATTTCAGATCAATTTCTGAAACCTTCTGCACAAAATTAGAAGAAACCGATTGCATATCTAAATTCCTCTTTCAAAAATACGCAGTTTCAAACAACAAATAATCTCATTTGGAGTTCTAAAAGTGTAGATATCGCGGATTTAAAATCAGCAATTTTTCAGAATTTCGGTGACAGCCGCGGAAATTGCGGCGAGAAAATATTTTGACCAAGTGCCCATATTTCTATTCCACTTTCATGGGTAGAAGCAGAGTGGTTGTTCCAGTTCCGGAAACATGCTATAATAGCGATTCTAAGCAATATAGATCCAGTTTTTGAACATTGGGTGGAATTTCTTCCCAAATTTTTTCTATTGCAGGTTCGGATTTGGGAATCATCCCTATCCACTTAACTGTGGGAAGTACTTGGGCATAAGCCCTAAAAATCATTGTGAGGAGTACCACAAGAACCCCGAAGTAGCTGGCCCATTGAGAGGACCTGCCAGCGAAAAGAGCAACGACCCCTACCTAATTGACTAGTTCCCACCCGTGAGGTAAACCAAGAGCTGTCGTTTGTGGCAAAGCGGTTATCAGTTTTACCTAAGCCGTGGAGTGAGGGGTACTGCCCCAATACGCAAGCCGTCAGACAGCATTGGTGGCCGAGTGAAACCCCTGAACTGTTAGGAAGCTGCACATACCTAGGGTCCATATCTACTTTCAGCTGAACTATTGTTGATCACTGCTGCGTCGTTTCAGATCCATTTGCAAGCCGTTCCAGATTCAGCCGTTTTCAATCCATTCGGCATTGTTCCAGATCCCTTTCGAGCTGTAGCCACTCCAGTCTGAAAAAAAAAAAAAATGGTTGTCACTCATGCAGGAGCAAACACCATGGAGGAAGCACTTGCAGCCATCCAAACCAAACTCCAAGATCTGGATGAAAAATTTCTCAGCCTCCATCTTCAACATTCATCCATGAACAATAACCGATAGCTAGAATCTTTTGCAGCCACCGGGTTCTCTTCTTCCAACAATTTTTGTGGGCCGAAGCTTGATTTTCCTCGCTTCAATGGTACTGATCCGACTGGATGGATATACCGAGCAGAAAAATATTTCAGTCTACATAATACTTTTGATGTCCAGAAATTTCCACTTGCATCCTTTCATTTGGAACAGGAAGCCCTTCAATGGTACCGTTGGTACATCAAAGCTCATCTCGAGCCAAACTGGATAGATTTTTGCCAATTCATTTTGCCACGATTTGGCCCTAGTGCTTTTGATGATTTCACAGGAGCACTCACTAAACTTCACCAAATTGGCACAATGAGAGAGTATCAGATAGAATTTGAGAAATTGGCCAATCACACAAAAGGATTGTTTGATGAATTCTACAGGAGTTGTTTTATAAGTGGTCCCAAGGATGAAATTCGCTCAGAGGTCAAAATGTTTTGTCCCAACACAATGATGGAAGTCCTAGGGTTGGCTAAGCTGGCTAAGGACAAGATTGCAACTCAACAACGCTCCAAACCCACCCTTGTTCCCTTCAGAAATATGGGTTCCTAACGACCTCCCATCACGCCTGCTCCTCAACCAACTCCTATCAAGCATTTGTCTGAAATAGAAATGCAGGCACGCTGAGAAAAAGGGCTTTGCTATAATTGTGATGAGAAATTCACTCAGGGACATAAATGTGTTCAACAAAAGCTCTATCTCTTGGATGTGGATTCTCCACCTGCATTAGAAATTGGTGAAGAAGCTACAGATACAGTAGATGATCCGGTCGACATGCAACACCCGCCTTTTGACACCCCATCTCAGGACGACCCACCAGAGATCTCTCTCCATGCTGTAACCGGTGTCACCACCCCACAAACAATGCGGATCAGGGGATACTTCAAGAAGCTCCCTCTTACCATACTCATTGATTCTGGTAGCACTCATAACTTCATTGACCCTCGAATTGCCAAGCAGGCTAATTGTTTTGTCCATCCTTGCTCCAACTTTGAAGTCATGGTTGCCAATGGGGGCACCTTACCTTGCAAGGGAAAGTGTCACAATGTGCGTATCTCTATGGAAGATTATAACCTACGCTCTGACATGTTTGCCTTGTCCTTAGGAGGATGTGATGTGGTTTTGGGCGTTCAATGGTTATGCACACTTGGCCCCATCTTATGGGATTTTGATGAACTTTGGATGCAGTTTAAAGTCAATGGGGCACAACACAAATTTAGGGGCTTACAACCAAGGTCTCTCTGCATCATCAGTTCACATCGCCTGGAAAAAATCCTTAAGAAGAATTCACATGGTGTCATCGCTCAGCTCAATTCCATTCAGATGCACCCATCAATAGTCTCCACTACTTCCTTGGATAGATATACAGGTATCTTTGTTGAACCAATGAGCTTGCTGCCTTCAAGAGACCTTTCCGATAAGAATGTAGCCACATCTACCTCTCAGCAGGAAATGATGGCTATTTTGCATGCAGTACAGAAGTGGCAGCCATACCTATTAGGCAATTATTTCTGCATCAAGACTGATCTCCTGAGTCTGGAATTTTTTTTGGAACAATGGGTCTCCTCCCCAACACACCTGCAATGGGTTATCCAACTCATGGGTTATCCCTATGTGATCACTTACAAGAAGGGTAAGGACAATATGGTGGAAGATGCTCCTTCTCGCACAATTGATGACCCAGTTTATCTTACAGCTCTTTCTCTGCTTGTTCCAAATTGGTTGCAATATGTTCAATAGGGCTATCTCTTCTATGAACTCCATGATTCTTCATCAACAGGGCACTCTGGGTTCTGCAAAATGTATGACCAGGAACAATGTAACTTCTTTTGGCCGGGACTCAAAATGACAATTCCACAGATGGTGGCTAACGATGATACTTTCCAAGTCAACAAGGGGGAATCGACACTCCTTTCGGGATTGATCAAACCCTTGCCCATCCCTACACAACTTTGGCCAACTATTTCTATGGATTTCCTAGCAGCACTCTAGTGGTACAATACCACATCTCAAAGGACACCATATGCAGCAGTCTATGGACAAACACCGCCAGTTCTTCTTCCATACACCCTTAGCAGCTCCCCAATTCAGGAAATTGACTCGGTTCTTCGAAACCGCGACCAGATTCTTCTCATTCTGTAAGACAATCTTCACATGGCCATAATTCGCCTGAAACAACAAGCCGAATAACACCGTTCTGAGCGCATTTTCCACGCAGCTGACAGGGTTCTTCTTCATCTACAACCTTCCCAGCAATCCTCCTTGACACTCCAAAGGTGTCAGTGGCCCGAAATGCAAACTGAGGATGCTACCGGGGAACCACTCCTTCAGATTCTGCAGCAATTTCTCCAACCAAAGCTTTGAGGACAAAGCTTTTTCTAAGAGAGAGGGGATGTTAGGAACCTATGTCAACCCTTCTCTTTACTATGTTAGTATATTGTTGTTGGATGCATATGCTTTGTAAGTTGTCCCGTAGTATTTGTTGATCCATAGTTTATATTAGCCCATAGTATTGACCCATAGTATTGGACGCATATGCTTTGTAAGTCGTCCTGTAGTATTATATGTCCCATGGTTTTGAATCATAGTATTGGGCATAAAATTAGTATATAAGTGTGTGTTGAGGTCATTGAAGGCACTGTGAAGTTAATTGTATTGAGCTTGCTCAAAGGAGGTTTCCCCCTCGAAGTGGCCCATGATCAATATAAAAGTGATTATGTTCTATTATTTCTACTATTTCGCATATTCTTAGTAATTAATTGTTGCAAGTGCATCTCAGGAATGTATTTCACCTATGTATATTGTACTCCTATAGAGATGTTATGATTCCTCTATACGAAAGTGTTGTCATTTGTATTGATAAGTGTCGCGACTTGCATGTGATGCGTTATTAGACCACTAAGTGTGGGGTCGACCCTGATTAGTATTACCATGGGTTATCATACTAAGTTAGACAAGTCGGCCCTGCTAGTTTATTAGGTAGGTCAGGTCATGTATAAATAGAGTGCGGGAGGTACTTTTTTTTATCATCTCATTATTCACTTATACAGTCATCGAAAAGTGGGGCACAAGTGAGGAAGGAGGAGTAGATGCAAGGAGGACTATCTCTTGTACTTGGGTTGTATCATTGCTCTTTTTATCTTTGAGTAAGTTGTGGGGTTTTTCACCTTTATGGTTTTTCACCTTTATGGTTTTCCCTAGTGAAAATCTGTGTGTCTATTGTCTCATGTGATTGCTTGTTGTGATTGATATGCTTGATATGCTGTACATGTTATTCTCTCAGTAAAGATCCTAGAGTATATTGAATTAATCCTCAAAATTTAACAGGTGGAAAGTACAGAAGTGATCCATCCCTATTTCATTTAAATTTAGCTTAATGGAATTATTTACCGGAGGAGTTGGGTGTCCACCTTCTTCTCTTTTCTTATAAAATTGCTTGAATGGTTTCCTAGAAGAGCTAGGTACCTTGTCTTTCTCTAGATCTACAATTTTATTAGAAAGTTTTTGCATCATTTTTATCACATTTTCTAAATCAACTGTTGGTTCTTCTTTATCTCGAGTTGAAAAAAAAGGATTCTTGGAAGATGTTGGCTTTGCTTCTAGACCAAGAGAATGTTTAGCAATAATGTCAGCTTCTTCCTCTACCTTTGTGGCTTCTTTGAAGTTTTCTATCAAGGTAGTTTTATTCGTTCTTTTTACAAATATTGCTAATGGGGGTTTAAGCCTGTTGTATAATATTCTACTAAACATTCTTCAGTAGGCTTTGTTTCATCACTAAATTTATTTAACAATGTTGTAAGTCTTTGATTAAACTCTTGAACTTTTTCTTTATTTTCCATTCTCATGGATAACAATTCTTTCATGAGAGTAGCCACTGTATTTTGATTTCCATACTTCTTTAAAAAGCATTTTTCAAAATCTTCCCAACTTGTTATCGAGCTAGCTTGCAGGCTAAAGTACCAAGAAGATACTTTGGGTTCAAAAGTATAGGGAAAAGGTAGCAAACTACATCTTCCTGTTCTACATTAAGAAGATTCAAATCCAAATAAAAACTTTTAAGATGATCTTCAGCAGAAATTCCTTTACCAGGATCATACTTAGGAAATACCTTTTCTGGATTCTTAGGCAAATCATGGAATGGTCCAATTAGATTTAATGCTCCTCTTGCTCTCCATGCAAGTACAACCATGAATCTTGGTGTAGAAGGTAGTGGTGTATGCAGTGGTGAATTATGAGGAGTATGTAGTTCTTCTCGGTTTGGAGGAGTTTCGGGTGTGACTTCGTTAAAAGGTTCGGTGATTTCTTCTAAAGATAAATCCAATAATTCTTCTAGACTCTGAACCAGAACGGAGTCTCTTGTGTATTGCATCCCCTTCCTAGGAGCTCTTATTCTGGGAAGCAAAGGGACAGTAGTTAATCCTCCAATACTTCTAACGTAAGAGTGAGCATGCCTCCTGAAGCAATTTACTTCTTCAAAAGGGACAACATATAACATTTCTTGCTATTCTTTCTCAAAATTGGGATTTTCTTGATTTCTTGTATCCAGATCGGAATTGTCTGGGATAATTGTTTTAGGCGGGTATTCACTGGATTTTTTTCTAATGGAAGAATCTCCTCTGCCAGCCATGCACTGGTGGCCCTCCTTCTAGCGCCAAAAACTGTTGATGCCTCAAAAATCGTAGCATCAATCAGCACGAGGTTCTCCCTGGTAAGGAAGCCCAATTAGATCACTCACCGTTTGGTGTGGGGAATCCGTCCGGTTAACGGTTCCGGCTACCATGTAAGATTTAATTATTTGTTTAATTTTTACCGGTTGTAGCCCGATACAACGTTTATGTGTTTTAATTTTAAAGATGATATGCAACTGCATTAATCTAAGTGCATGCAATTGAAAGAAATCTAATCTAAAACTGATTTAAGGAAATTTAATCTATCCTTGCGAGGAGAAAACTGAAAGTATGAGCAATAAACTGAAAGAAACATCTAAAGATCTCACAGATAGCTATTTAATCATAAAGATGCATTTCCAGCAGAAAATAGAAGACATCAAAGATAGCTTTGATTTAATTAAAACATTTCATTGCTCATTTAACATAGAAATTCTACAAAGGGAAGGAAATCATTCATAGCATAGAATTAATTCACAATAGCTAGCAAAGATCTCACAGAAAATGTATGAAAGATGCAAAAATAGTTCAACAATTATCCAACACAATCCCAAGCCAAAATGTTGTACCAACTTCCACAGGCCAAAACGATTTTCTTATTCATGTAGCAGAAATAGTTCACGTACACAAGAAGAGTGTCCTTTCACCTGCCAAATGTTAATTTTTCAGAATTTACTTCAATCTGATCTAGGATCTTAACTGAGAGAACAACATGTACAACATATTTACAGCATATCAATCATGGACACAATAATGCAAGCACACAAGAGACACAGAGTTTACTTGGGGAAAACCATAAAGGTGAAAAACCCCAATAACTTCCTTAGAGATAGATAGAGCAATGATACAACCCAATCATAAGAGATAGACATCTCCTAGCAGCAGCTTCTCCTCCTCCACAAGTGCGTCACTCTCCTGACAGTGTGAGAAAGAATAGAATGATTAAATAGAGTACCTCCCGCACTCTATTTATACTTGACTTGAATTTCCTAACAACCTTTACTAGGTCGGCCTTAACTTAACCACATAACATAATGCTGACTGGGTCGACACCCAATAGGGTGGTCTAATAACCCTTTTACCCACATGGCCGACCCCCAATAGGGTGGTCTAATAACCCTTCAACCCACATGACTTATACAGGGCCGACCCCAACACGGTGGTCTAATAACCCATCAAGTATAAGTTACGACACTTATAATATAAATGACGACACTTCTGTATAGAGGAATAATAACATCTCTATAGGAATACAAACACTTCCATATAGAGGAATAATACCATCTGTATAGGAGTACAATATACATATATGAAATACATTCCGAAGTTACATATACATAAACACTCCCTCTTAACTAGGAATGTATTTCTCGACACAGGTCTTCTAGCACAAGTCTTCTTCTTTGGATCATCGTCACTGGATAATTGTCATCGATTCATCGTCATTGTCACTGCTACTGCTATCTCAATCATTCTCTGAATCTACTCGTCATAGGAAGTTCTACAGAGCCAGTCCTTTTTCATACTGGATGTAGGCCCACCACCTGCAGGTCTTCATCATCGTCACAAAACCTTAAAAGAGTCTCTTGGCTAGCAAGAACCCTAAAGAGCATCTGAGGCCTTTTTCATCCTATCTAGATCTCTAGGACTGATTACATGTGACTACACCACAAAACCTTGAAAGAGAATCCCAGGAATGATTACGAGCACATGGATAAACTTATCAGATCTCTTAGGGCACAAATTACATGTGTTCACCACAAAACCTCGAAAGACCATCCCATGAATGATTATGAGTACACGGCTCAACCTGTCGGATCTCCCAGGTCACAAATTACATGTGGTCATGGCAAAACCTCAAAAGAGCATCCCAGGACTAATTACGAGCACACGGCTCAACCTATCGGATCTCCCAGGGAAAAGATTACATGCCATAGAACAAAACCTCAAAAGAGCATTTGCCAGATGTCCCAAGGCACAAATTACATGCCATACGAAAAACCTCGAAAGACTATATGCAAATCTCCCAGGGCACAAATTATATGTCCTCCCAAGAAAAATCTCAAAAGAGCATTTGCCAGATATCCCAGGGCACAAATTACATGCCATAGTAAAAACCTCGAAAGACTATCTGCAAATCTCCCAGGGCACAAATTATATGCTTATCTTCACAACCTGTTCCATGGCCACAAAGTATCAACCTGATACTCATCATATATCATCATGATGTACACATGATCATCCTGATCATCAACACTGCATCATCTTGTTGCATGTCATCTAGAGCAACATCTTGAAGCTCATCATCCATGATCATCCTGATCATACAATGCGTCTACCTGATGCATACCAAGTATCTACCTGATACATATCATCATACATGATCCACCTGATCATACAATATATCCACCTGATACACATACAAATACATGATCCACCTGATCATACCCGATACATATCAACATACATGATCTACCTGATCATACAACGTATTCACCTGATACATATACAGATACATGGTCGAAGCATCCAACATGATGCATATACAAATACATACAAATGATCCAACTGATCATATCCAGCATCCAACATGATGCATACATACATACATGATCCAACTGATCATATCCAACATCCAACATGATGCATACATACATAAATGATCCAACTGATCATATCCAACATCCAACATGATGCATACATACATAAATGATGTATATACATATACAGAGCAGTAACTGGAGCATCGTCCTGATGCTCATCATTCAACGCTTACATCCACAACCATGTGAAGGATCCTCCTTCCAACATGCTTAGAATGGAATCTGCAAATGTCTCCATCACTTCTTCCTCAAAGTGTCGTCATTCTGAAGAACACCAAGCCTCTCTCTGAAGTACTTGAACTCCACTCTGGCTAGTGGTTTCGTTAATACATCTGCAATCTGCTCATCCATCACAACATACAGGAGATTCACTGCTCCTATCTACACCATATCCTTGATATAGTGATATTTGATCTCTATGTGTTTCGACTTGTCATGAAACATTGGGTTCTCAAATAGCTTCACACAACTTTTGTTGTCACAAAAGATACCGGTAGCCTCCAGTGGTAGATCAAATAACTCAGACAGTAGCTTCTGAAGCCATATCGCCTCACAGCTAGTTGAACAAGCTACAACATACTCTAGTTCAGCTGTACTCAGTGCTACGCAAGACTGCTTTCCTGCTAAACCAAGAGATCACACCTAATCCCATAATGAAGCAGCACCCAGAAGTGCTCTTCCTATCTGCAACACTGCCTTCCCATCTGAATCAACATAACCCTGTAGGTTAAAATTTTGATTCGCATATTATTTGAGCCCATAATCAACTGTACCCTTTAGGTACCTCAGAATATGCTTTATAGCAACCAGGTGAACACCTCTTGGATCCGTCAAGAACTGACTCAATGTGTTCACTGCAAAGCAAATATATGGTCTTGTGTTTGTCAGGTACATCAAGGACCCAATCATCTAACGATACATAGAGACATCAATTGGCTCAGACGAAGCATCACACAAAATGCTTCAGGTTCGATGCGATAGGTGTGGCCATGGCCTTGCAGTCCATCATCCCGAACCTCTTTAGGATCTCTACTGCATACTTCCCTTATCCAAGGAATATTCCATCTGCACTCTACCACAACTCCATACCTTGAAAATAGTGCATCATCCACAAGTTCCTCATCTTGAACTTGGAAGCAAGCTTCCACTGCGTGTCGACAATCAATCTATCTTCACCTATAATAAACAGGTCATCCATATACAAAAGTAGTATCACTGAATTTCCTTCCTCAACCTTGTAGTAAAGGTTGGAATCCGCTTTACTCTTGGGAAAGCCCAAACCGGATAGGAAGTTGTCTATCCTACCATACCAAGTTCTGCACATATATGACTCCCTATCATGTGTCTCAGAACCAATTAACTACTCCACATACACTTCTTCTTCAACTACACCATTCAAGAAAGCTGTCTTGAAATCCATCTGGTGTATCTTCCATTTCATCACTACAGCCAGAGCAAGTACGGGTCTAATGGAAGTGTATCTGTCTACAGGAGCAAAAGACTCTATTCTACCACCTGCAGCATGCTTGATCTTGTATATCCTCTTGGAAGTCACTACAGACTCCCCTTCAGGTCTTGGCACTTCATCCCAAACATCTTCATGATCTACTGGTACTCCTCGATCATGGCATTCTTCCCAGATCCTAGGAACTTCAATATCTTCAATCTTTTCAATAGATAACTTTGTTGTTGAACAAATGTTGTAGTCCTTCTTTTGTAGGTGATGGTATATGATCTTTCATACACAACAAGTTAAATTGCATGATTAGGAAACATCTCATGGTTTTCATAACAAATTCTTACACATAAAGAAATATGTCATAGAGTCATGCACTTATCTTAGCCAATGCTTCAATACAACATTTATCCATATCCTGTAACTTTCTAGATGCCTTCCAATCTCTAACAGAACATTGTTAGGAGTGTGCACAACTCCGAACATGTCAGCAAAGAGGTTTCATTCTAGATAAGTAGCGATGGAATGTTTTACAGTGCCATAGGCCACTTACCCATGTATATTAGTAGTATAATGTTCATTAATGCAACTATTCTAGTATGCATAATACACCACCTAATTCTAGGAACATGAGTATATACATTATTGAATAGTATTATTTAAACAATAAAATATGCAAGGAATCATAATTCAAATACTTATCTTTGTTTGTTTTTTGGGTTGACTCCCTCTCAGTCTTTGCTTCTTTTCTGCAACTCCATTCTAATGTGGATTGTGAGAAGTTGTCAACTCCCTCTGAATATCTGCATCCTTGCAGAAACTACTGAAGTGTGCTCCTTCTTGATTTTTGCTTCTTGGATTACCTGTCCTTGAACTTATATCCATCACTATGCATGCTTATTAGTATCATCATTGTGTTATCCTCAAGGTCTCATACATAATCACACATTCATTAGTATAATCTTAATACTATCAAAACAAAATAATCTTAAACATGTATAGTCATGATCATTTCAAGCACAAATAATAAAGATTAGTATTCAGGGTCTCATGCATATTCTTATTTGATCATAGGACTCTTCTGGTTAGTTAAATCATCAATCAGGATAAGAGACATAAAATGCATAAACCCTTGATTACTTACATTTCTAACTTTATGAATAAACATAACCAATCATACCAAGTATACTTATATAAGGGATCCTAACACAAGGTATGATTCTAACTTGATATAAGAAAAAACATACCTGGATTGGTATGTTAGCAAGATATGTCTAACATACCCACATGATGTCTTCGTGTTCTCTTCAATGACTTGTGCTAGTAACCTGCATATCTCATAGGTTAACCATTATAGAAACAAGTTATACATACCTCACAAATAGATCTTCTAAGTGATCCATGACAATGGATGAATCTTTGTCCTCATGTCATCATGATCATATGTTCTTGAACTAGAACATGATTTGTCTGTCTTGTTGTACCTTTCATGTTAGCAGACAACATAAACCTCATACAACACCATAATGCATTAGTACAATCATATGTATCAACACCCTAATCAATGAATATCTTCTATGATGCATTCATAATTTTATTAAGGTGATAAGACAAATATAAATTTAATCATGATTGTACTAACCATAATAATATGAAGACAAACATAGCATAAACTTAATCATGAATAAATCTCGAAACATACCTGGATAAGTCATACCTATCGAGATTCCTTGTAATATTCATATGAAAGGCCTTAGCCTCATATCCCTCTGAAATAGGAACTTCTTCACTTATGCGGGTGACCAATCCATTCTCTTATAGGATTAACCCAATCCACTTGATTTGCAAAAAATGGATCTGGAGTTGGATTAGGGTTTGTTAGAGAAACCCTAAAAATTCAAACTTTGAATTTCAAACTTCTGAAAGGATAGAAAGATGCACCTTGATTAGTTGATTAAGCCGGTATATTCAGAATTTGAAAACTACAAAGTTTCACCCCTCAATTTTGCTTTTGAAACTTTTGGATTCACTAGACATGACCCCGAACTAGGGTTTGATAAATCCCACTCTTTTTCCCAATCAAAACGTTCTATCAAAAGTTCTAAGCTTCTATTTTTCTGAGGAGCTTCTTGCCGTGGTCACAGATTTCAAAAATTCCCATTTTTGCAGAAGCCCTAATTTTCCACTTTTCCAATCAAAGTCCCGAACTAGGGTCTGATCAAGTCCGGCCTTCTTCCCAACCAAAAATTCTAATATTAGTCTCTAAATTTCTATTTTGATGAGTAGCATTCAACCATAGTCTCCGATTACAAAAATTCCAACTTTCTCTGAAACCCTAAATTCTGGAAGCCATGAATGAAGGTGCTAAAAAATAATTATGTTTTGACATAAATATGTACATGATTGTTTCTAGTGTAACTATGAACTTTTCAATCCATAGAGTCTGAAAACGTTTCTTGTGATATCCCAACCTTTCATCTTTCCAACCCCAAAGGTATGAGCTCAAATGGATTCTCTGAGAGAGATTTATGCCAAGTGTTGCAACGTTACCTGTTTATGGGATAAAACAGGATAGCAAACTTGTACGGTGTGCCACGTGTTACTAGTTCAGTTTCGGCCTCTGAAAAAGTTACCAGAGAAATTACATTTTGTGCACTACCTGTCATTTTTTACGAAATTGCATTTGGAGCTTCCTAGCCCAATTTATGACCTTTCTTCCAAGGTCACCTGTTTATGACTGAGATTTGGAAGAGGCAGAAACCCTATATTGTACAGATGATAAATCCCAAAGTACCATGAATTAGAGGTTTTCCTTTGGACACAAGCTACATGGGGATCCTAGCTTCGCCTTATAAAAGTTTAAGATGCTAAAACTTTGCAAAAATGGATTTATAGCGAAAGTGATATGATTAATGGTTTTTTCTATATCAAGCCCTAGCATCGCAAGTGCAACAAGTGTCATACATGCCATACCATGCCTTCTTTCAGGCTAGCTTTGATACCATGTTAATTTTTCAGAATTTACTTCAATCTGATCTAGGATATTAACTGATAGAACAACATGTACAACATATCTACAGCATATCAATCATGGACATAATAATACAAGCACATAAGAGACACAGAGTTTACTTGGGGAAAACCATAAAGGTGAAAAACCCCAATAACTTCCTTAGAGATAGATAGAGAAATGATACAACCCAAGCATAAGAGATACACATGTCATAGCAGCACCTTCTCCTCCTCCAGAAGTGGGCCACTCTCCCGAGAGTGTGAGAGAGAATATAATGATGAAATAGAGTGCCTCCCGCACTCTATTTATACTTGACTTGACTTGCCTAATAACCTTTACTAGGTCGGCCTTAACTTAACCACATAACATAATGCTGACTAGGCCGACACCCAATAGGGTGGTCTAATAACCCTTTGACCCACATGGCCAAACCCCAATAGGGTGGTCTAATAACCCTTCAACCCACATGACTTATACAGGGCCGACCCTAACAAGGTTGTCTAATAACCCATCAAGTATAAGTTACGACACTTATAATATAAATGACGACACTTCCGTACAGAGGAATAATAACATCTCTATAGGAATACAAACACTTCCGTATAGAGGAGTAATACCATCTCTATATGAGTACAATATACATATATGAAATACATTACGAAGTTACATATAAATCAACACCAAAAGTCCTTCTACTCCTCTCTAATCATCTATATATAGCTTTACAAAAATGCTCCAAGAGCAGCCACCTATACTCTAACCCCCAAGATTCTTTTAAATTGTCTTTTAGTGCCCATTTTACAAATAGGAATAAATCTCAAAAAATATTACAAAAGAAGGACGGGAAGAAAATTCCAGATGTCTCTTTAACGTTTAAAAGATACAAAGGCAAACAGAGAGAGCTCTAGCTATTTTTTAACAAATATGAAAAAGAGAGATTATCACTGAGCTGGCACCTCTACCATAGTTGACGCCTCTGCTACCTGTGGTTCCTCTGCTAAAACTTGTGTCTCTACTGAAACTGATGCCCCAATCTCTGCTGCTAATTCTTGGTTATCTTCTACTATATAATTTACCCACAGGACGGTTTCTCTTATGACGTTGTTTGCAGAAATAGGGAGCATAATTTTTAGGGAAACCTCATGCTTGGCGAGTTCTTCTTCAAGGAAAATTACCTCTGTTGTTGCACCCTGGAGGCTCTCTTCAAGGAGATGTGTGTGAACAACGGCTTGGCTGATACAATGGTAAAGGTCCTCAGTGGTTAATACATCCATTTTATTCACATAGTCCATTTCTTCCTTTAGCCTGTCCCCTAGCTCAGACAAACGTTGGGCCTTGTCTGGAAAGCCTTCTAGATTCAGGGGCATCATCATTTGACAATTTTGTTGGGAGGTTCATATCGTAGGATACAAACTTCTACATTGTTCAAGAGTGACCTGGGCTACAGTGTTCAACTTCACTTCACAATCCTTGCCAAAAACTAAGAGACGTACATCTGCTTCGAAATCAGAGACAGATTTACGAGGGAGGTTTGCTGGGAAACCCGAATTTCCTTCTCTCCACTCAATATGCTTCTTAATGTCGTCACTAATGTGTGCATATTTCCTCCTGATCCTAGTGGATTCAACATTAATCTCTTTGAATTTGGCCACTATTGTATTCACCTTGCATACTTCTTCCGTTATGAGCTCTTGAATCCCATGGATCTTCTTTAATGTTTCAGAAGACTTCTCGTGAAAGGGACTCAGATCACCAACCTTGCTGGTGGTGAGTTCTAATCGTTGTTCCAACAATTCCTTACCATCTTCCAACTTCTCTATATTTTCTTTCAGATCGTCAATTTGCCGAGTAGCATCAAATTTCTCATATTCTAGCTGCAGGTTCTTACCTTCAAGGTCATTCTTCTCCAATTCCAATGCCATTATTTGTGCCACCAAAGTTTTCTTTTCAGCTTCTAGCTGCTAAAATATTCTAGTCATCTCTCCTCACTCTGACACAAGGGTGTCACATTTCTCAACCATCAAATTCTTATAATTCTATTCTTTGACCAAAGTCTACTGCAAATGGCAAGCTGTCTTCTTCTCTAATTCTAACTCAGCCACCAACATGTAGACATTGTCTACAGTTGCTTTACCAGAAGCTACAGAGATAGATGTTATGAATTCAGGATCATTTTGAGTGCCTTGAATGGCTGTTTTTTCAAGCTAGGTGACGATATCTGGCTAGAAAGGTCTCTTCTTACTAGTCACTATTTCCTTGACAATGGATTTTCTCTTTTTCTTATAAACAAACTTTTCCCATTGGGACACTGTACTATTCTACGATGGTGTAAAAGGGAGAAGCGGAAGTTCTCTTACAGGGAGGTTCGTATCTGTGTCTTGCATGTTTCGGCTCTTTGGTTCAACATATTCCTTGGATTTCTTTTCCTCTTCCGCTTTTCTCTGAGCCTCCTCCTCTTCTTATTTTGTTTGTCTCTCATCTTCTTCCGCTTTTCTCTAAGCCTCCTCCTCTTCTTATTTTCTTTGTCTCTCATCTTCTTCCGCTTTTCTTTGTCTCTCACCTTCTTCCAGCTTGGAAGCTTCTTCCAAGCTGATTCTCTATTGCTCTTGAACTCTTTGAGCTTCTTCTTCTCGAAGTTCATCTTCCTTTTCTTTATTTTCTCTTTCATAAGCTTCTTTTTTGATTCTCTCAGCTTCTTCCTTTAGCCTTTTCTCTTCTATGGAAAGGGCCTTAGTGGCTTCTGATGCTTCTCTTTCTTTCCGTTGTTCTGCTTCTTTTGCATCATGGGGAACGGTAATGAAGCTAGAACTTGCTCCGCCTTTACCGAGACGACAAAGTTGTAATTGGCTCATGTTACTGACCCCTCTATATACTTCTTCATATTCATTATAATAGTGGGCATAGTCAAAGTGAGCATGAATTTCCCTGCAATGCTCAACAGCCTTGCCCCGCCTGTCATTCTTTTCGAAGATCCTTTCCCCAAAATGAAAATATTTCAATTCCACAATAAAATCTTCAGCTGATAGGATCTTTGATAACTTATAAGCTCCAACATAGAAAGGAAAAGCGGGGAAAGAGGCCTTCTTTAACCTATACAAGGTACCGCCAATTCCTTCAAGTAACACCTGCCTCACTGCGTCCTTGTGGACTATGTAATCAGTAGCATACCTGGGAAGGATATATGGGAGCTTGGAGCCTCCATACATCCTTATATAAGTACCCTTCTCTAAAAAATAGAAGTTGCCGTAGTTCTCCATGACTTCCATGGAATTCTCAGATAAGTAGTTAGGCTCTTCATTGAACATTAGCTCATACAAAGGTATGATGAACTATTCGCAAATGATCTTGTAGCGCCTTTTGTAATTCTAAGCCCATAAAATTTTATAGGCGATGTATACTGGGGTTTCTTCCTGGATCCAAATGTATCCCAACTTTGGGAATGGAATTCTTGAGAAAATACAATCTATTAGATAGGACGACATATAGAATTCTGACTTCCTTTCTATTAGCCATTCTTTCGCAGCAGCTATAGTTGACGACAGACTATTTCAGATGATGTCTGCCCAGTTAAAAATCGTTCCTTTGAATGCCACATAATGAATTATGGGGACCCACTGGAGTCTGTAAACAGTTCTATCAACCCTACCAAAGATTCTGCTTAGCATGAGGGAAATCATCCTGAAAGGAGGTATTGGGTTTTGAACCTCGTACTCATCACTCTCCTTCTTCCTAATCTGCTTACCTGTGATTATCAATTTTGTAGCCATCTCCAAATTATCTGTCTTGAGTTTCCATAGCCATTCTTCGTTAAGCTGCTGCTAAGCAGAAGGAAACTTATAAGCCCCCGCAATATAGTCTAGATGAAACGATGCAAAGGCTTCTCCCTTATTGTGAGATAGGACTCTTGACTCAGCATTTGCATGCTACAGGATCCATGCAATCACTTCTGAGCAAGGAAAGAGTTATGGGCGTGTGGCCGCTTTAGATATTCCGTAGTATCGGATGTTTTGGTACAAATATACTTCCTCCAGGGATGTCTTGGTTTCTTATTTGACTTCTGGAGAAAGGCCCATTGTTGACTTAAACCCAGTCGACAAGGGTTCCCATCACTGTCGACAACAACCCACCACGATCTCCCTGAGCACCGGCCCAGACAGGTTTTGGCCTGCCCAACAACACCTACAGAGCAGATGAGGTCTCACTCGAGGCGATCAAGGGAGAGTGGACGGAACCATGTTTCCGCCGACTGAAGGAGGATGATTGCAGTAACAATTACTCAACTTATCACAGCATCCAAAAAGATCTATGCATTCAAGATTAACATCATTTGTATTCATAGCATTATTTAACAGATTCATTCATCGCAACAAAACAAATATAACATTAAAAGGTTAACTTGTAGCAATAAATCATCACAACAGGCATTAACGCAAAAGCTACGCAGGGAATTTCACCAAATAGTTTCGTCATGTCATATTACTTCAGAAAAACCCTGATACAACATCTCTGCAAAAACCAAATCTCAGCGATATCTCTTGATCTCAGAACATATGCAAAAGCAACATCTTTTAGATCTCCTATGACCTACCACTTTCTATCTATATATAGGCTTCCGCCCTTACAATGCTTTTCCATTTACTAACAACTTCCTAACCAACTCCTGGACAATTGACCCAAAATCTAACTGACACGGTCCAAATGACCCAAAAACCTGCCTACTGCGGTACAATTAATTCAAAATTACATCTCATATGGTCCAATGACCCAAAAACCCGCATTCTGCGGTACAAACGACTCAAAAAGTACATATAATAATGGATCCTTCTTCCTTCTGCAACCTCTTCTGACGTGTCACAGCATCGATGATGCTGCGATTCTTCCTTACCAAACTGCCTACCAACACCCATAGTAGACTTGGTGTCCTCGAATAGAGTTTCTACTCTTGCATCAACGCCAGCCAATTCTGGCCCAGTCATCTTAGCCTTCCTTTTTCCACCTTTTGGCATCATGGCTTAAACCTGTCATAAAACATGCGTGCGTATGTGATCGTAAATTTACAACGCAAAATAAATCTTTGGACTATTGCTTTGAATATAACAATGACAATTTTCTATGATAAACAATGTGTTTTCAATATGAATAAGAAGTAAAGCTAGTAATAAAACTACATACTGCTTTCTTTTTAGAATAACGAATGGGCTTACTTCACAAGGTAGTATGCTGCTAAACTCAGGCCCGAGATAGCAAAACTGAGACTTTTTACACTAAAAATAGTATGTAAGAAGTGAGGGTGAATCCAAACGGGTAATGTCGAGCCTGTAGGTTTGAGGTGTTGGGTTCATACCGGCCAAAAGGGTAAAGGGTGGTCCTTGTTGGAAATCCATGGGCAAAGTGGCGACTCTGCGGCCTAAACAAGAAACAAAAACCACTAAAAAAAGTAGAGCTTTACAGAACCTCCTACCTGGAAGGTACTGAAAAGCTCGAAGAAGTTGATAATGTCGTGAGGTTGGCTTGCAATGGAACAACTTCTAGGCCTCAAACAGAAACTTACACAGATGTTTAACCAATGAAACAATGAAGAAAGACAATTCCCAAATCCTACTTATAACCATATGACACGTGCGAGCATTCAATACAGCGAGTGAGTTATTTAAAACAGGGTTATGGCGAGTATGGATGGGGTTAAATTGGCATGCTTGGCATTAAATGTGACTGTCTAAATCAGACAAGCTCGGCTAATTTACCCGAAATTTGTGGCAAAAACTCGTGGGTTTGGATCGCCATTGCGGGAGAACTGGCTAAGTTCATCCGCAAATGAGACAAGGAACATTACCACAGGCAAGGCCAAGGCCGTGTTTCAGGTGATTTAGGTGAGTTCGGGTGCTGCTGTGGAAAACCTAAGTGAGTTCGGCCGAAAGAATCTGGAAGAGCTGGTCGAGTTCTTCCGAAATAGTGCGGCTAAAGACTCAATGAATCCACCCTCCTTTTGCGGCCAAACTTGCTGAGTTCTTCCAAAAAAGAGAGAGCCTTTAAAGAAATTTATCTGAGGGAGACCGCCGTTGCAGCCAAACTTGACGAGCTCCTTCTCTGTTGCGGCAGAACGGGCTGAGTTCATCCACCGCGCGACTCAAAAGGGTAAATTTTCTCACCATTTTGGTTTAACTTATCCATTTTCCCGCCATTGCAGTAGAAATTGCTGAGATCTTCCATTGTTGAAGCTCAAAAGCGTGAGTTTTAATTAGGCAGAAAAATAAACAACAAACTCAAAGGAGAAAAACAAAAAGGGATTTGCTCCAGAAAACTAAGTAAGAGAAATTTTTTGATGGCTTGACTTCTAAATAAAAACTTCTTTCTTTGAAAAAGAAAAGAGGAGGGGCCCCAATATTTCAAAACTTTTGGGGGGGATGTTGCTACAACAACACAAATCCGCTTTAAGAAACCACCAGCATCTATTAACCAAGATTGAACTATTACAAAGTTGGATCTAAAGAGAATAATGAACTTCAATACTAATTATTCAACCCCCTAAACATGAGATTGATTACATATTTATACATAAAAATATCTCATGAGGATGAGGAACCAAATTCCCAACTTGGATTATGTTTTAACAAATTGCTAATTTGAAACACCGGCCACAACAATAAATCTTGCAAAATCACCTTTAAAGAACCACTCATATCTTCCAAAACGCAGTTGTTTTGGGATATTTTCCTATGATTCCAGTAATTGAGGCCATTTTGAAAAAACTTCATGTCCCAAATTTTCGAGATTCTTCTTCATATGCCCGAAAAGTGAAACACAAATCAATGTGTTCTTATCTGGAACCCATTTTTGGTTAGGACCGTTGGATCATGAGTTGGAGGCTTCCATGTTGGACTTGGGTACAAATTCAAGATCACAAATCCATGTCATCAAAGCTAAGAACAAAACCATATTGTATATTTCCATGTCGACGTGTGCTAGCATGCCAACTTTGGAGGCTTAAACCATGAGTAATGCTGGTGCTAATATGAAAAATCACTTCACAAACCATCATCAGTAAAATTATGCATAATAGTCTTAATCCATAAAAAATAAAGGAAAATAATCATTATTAACCACTAAAGCATCAATGGGAGTAATATGGTATTTTACGAGAAGATATAACAATTGGGTGGATAATGGGATGATAAATGAGTAATAATAGGAAGAAGAGGGAAGAAATAGGTGTAGATAAGTGATGAAAATAGGGATGAACCCGTGACCAACATCTCCCCCAAACTAAAATTATTGCATGTCTTCATGCAACCCAATATCTCTGTAGAATACAAACTAAAAGAATTCATTTCACTGTTCCATTCATAGTGACCAAAACCACTCCACTTTCCCATTGGTGATACTAATGGAATACGATGCTTCTTTCCAAGGAATACTTGAAACTTCTTCAAACAATGGTTGTTGCATTTGTCATGAAAGCACAATCTTAAAACATGTCATCGTTAGCAAATAATGAACAAAAAAAGTGATTATTTCTCAATATAAGTACATCTAGATCATCTTTATGCTTCCTTTTCGTAGCAATCATACCTTCAAAAGTAGCCCTCAAGTGATTTCTAGCAATTCAGATGGAGTTTCAACAAACTTTATGAATCATTTTCTCACAAAGTACAAAGTGCATTTTATTGAAATTTTCCAGGCATGTTCATATTGTTCTCATGCTTCTCCATACCAAAAATCAAGGCTGTATGTAATATCCCCAATTTGAAAATTTACTCAATTTGGCTAATTTTCGAATCTTGGACTAGTGAAACCCCAAACTGTCCCAAATGACCCCAAATGGTTTTGAATTGTGAAAGGAGGGAATCGGAAACTTTAATACAGCCATTAGACACCCAAACATATTCTATCTACATATATGGTCTAAAATTTACAAGGAGAGAAGATTCAGGACAAAACTAGTCAAGTGGATTGGTGGAAATCACCCCTGATTCAACCATTTTTTCCCTTACAAACATTGTACAAACTTCACTAATATTCTGTCTGAAACTTGGATCTGTTATATGACATCAAGGACAACATCTGTGCAGCATTATATCAAGTTTTAGGGTCTAATAGTTCTCCCAAAGGACAACAGCTTCTAGAGTATATAATTTGGGTGAAAATCATAGATAAGGGGCCTTGAATTTATGTCACAAACTATAGCAACAATTTAGGGGTGTGCATACATTATTTGGGCCATCAATTTAACTCCATATGCAGATCATAACATACACAAAAATCTAATAAATATCTCATATAAAACATGCACAACATCATCTGTCATCTCCCCAATTTTGGCTAATTCAATGACCATGGGTAAAAGGGGACAAAAGAACCCCTAAGGAAAATAATTTCATTTTATTGTGCATGCATAGAATCAATTTTATCCTAAGTCAAGTGTAGAAATTAATTTTATTAATTTTAAGTAATTTTTGTAATTAGAATTGCTAATATGTCTGCAAGTGGGCTAAGAGGGTGCCCTCATGAGGATAAGGTTGCTAAATTGGAACTGGAGGCCAGAAAATAGCAAGGAATGAAAAGCAGGAAGGTGTAAGAAGTTTCCAGAGGAAGGAAATTGGAAACATCTAGGAAAAAGCTAAGGGAGGGCGCAATTTCCAAAAGGGAGCCCAGTTTACAAAATAGGAAACTTTTACAAGCATGAAACATCTTGAGACAAAGGGGGGCATAGTTTCTAAAGGAGATAAAAGTTGTAAGGAAAAACACAAGCAAGTCTATCCAATGATGGAGGGTCCATTTGGAAGGGCTCTCACAGGTCACCAAGCATGTCAAATTTCTCAACAGGTCACCATGACTTCTATAAAAGAATACAAGCAACTCATATTCACATCTTTTGTCAAATTGAATTTATGTCTGAGCATTTTATGCCTCTCAAGGCAAGGTGCTGCGCCCTAGCCAACCAATGGGAGATGAGCCCCATTCTTTATATTCTACTTACATTTCTCCTATATTCTCTCATCATTTTCATCCATGGAGATTTTATTTTCTGGTCCATTCACTCCAATACTAATAAGAATTCAAGACTCTAGTTAGAAGCAAAGAAGAGTACAATTTGAGGATAAATTATAAAGGGTTTTTCCCAAGAAAACAATGTTATTGTTGAGGATGCGCCCTTGAGGAGAATTGATGCTGTGTTTCTTCCCATAAGAAGCTGAAAAATAATTCTTCTTTCACTTCCATTCCATATCTAGAACTCACTCCCCTCTTACCTTATCATTCTGGAGGTGTTTGGTTCCATTAATTGTAAGAAATCACTTCTATGATGATCTCCGGGTCAATTTGAGATCATATGTTATTTAAAAATGTGAGGATCTGATATTAAGTTGCTTATTCCATTAAATTTATTATTTTAGTTGTGTAATTAATTAAATATATGTATTGGGAAGCCCAGATGCTGATTTACTCAAATGCTTTAAAGACTAGCTAGAAATTGCACTATTAATTGAACTAGTCTCTATTTTTTTTTATTAATAAAATTCCTATGAAAAATTAATCTAATACAGACACATGTTAAGGTACCTATGAGTTATTATCAGTCCTTAAACACCCATAAAATACATAATCTAAACTCTTTTAGGATGTTTAAAGAGTCTATTCTGGAGTCTCTCTCTCCTTGCTCAATTTCTTGACTAGTTTTTCCTTTTTTGTCATAAACTGAGTTGTATGAGTGAAAATTAAATTTTGTCAGTTTATTCTGTTCGTGAACAGAACCTATAACACATTACAACCTTAAAATAATGAATTTGGTAGGGTACTACAATGTTTTGGAAGCCAACCATTAAAGCTAGCTTAGCAGTCCAAGTCACAACCATTTCCACCCAACTCTTAATCCAATGTTTACTTGCTGGTTTTTTATGCCAAAAGAACTCCTTGAACACAAATATCAATTTAATAATCCTTCCCAACACCCTGGTATAGTTTGCATATGTTGGAAGGCCCAGGAAGGATTGAAGTAGACACCAGCTCTAGCTGATTCTTGAACAGTAAATGACTACAATTCTTTGTGCATGGGACTTGGAATTCGGCCTTGTTTCTACCTTTTTGCTGCACACTTTGCCATATAAAAACCAGAACCCAAATTTTTCCCTATCATCCTTGGGTTGGGTATCCAGTGGTCAGAACTGTCCTTATGCTATTTACCAAAATTGTAAAATTTACTTGTTAAAATTCTAGTTAAAATTGGTGTTATGAGTTGAGATTCTAGCCTATTCTTGGATGGTATCTTATAGTGGTATCAGAGAAATTTCCAACCCTGTGGAAAGAAAGAATCTCACTGTTGAATAATATTGCATAAAAAAACTTCAAAAGTGCAGTACAAGGCTCCTACCAGTGATTGAGGAATATTTTGAGCCATATGAAGCAGAGGAAATGCCCTGTGTTGGAGATTGTTATTTGCATATGTGTGAAGAAGATCACTTTGCTGACCAAATGTTTGAATAGGAAATAGGATCTGATATACCTATGTCTAAATGGGATGTAAAAGTTTCATGTGTAAATAATATGAAGGGATCATTCCAATATATCATGAATACATTGCCTTAAAGAAAGAGATAAGGAAGGTTCTGTCTTTACAAGATTACTTCTCTTTCGATATGAAGAGACTATTCCAAAACCCCTACTGCAAATCAAATGAAGTAAATATTGCACATATGGTTGACAATGTGCGCAAAGAAGTGGGGTTAGTTGTAGTGAAGGAAGCCAAAGTTGATGCAAAAGTGAATCACTTTTGTGCTAGCTAGTGCAAGGAGGAAATGGATCATTCTCTCTCTCCAAGAAAGGATGAGGGAAATACCAAGAACAAGCATGATAAAAGTTCTAATGTTTGCAGCAAACATGTTTACTTTCAACCACATGATCCATTAGAGGGTAAGCATATGTCACTTACATATGAGGGTTGCATAATGAAGAGCGTCTATGAGAAGAGAAAGTCACCACAAAGTGACTACAATGGAGAACAAAAATTCCATGAGGAGGAGTGTAAGTTAGAAGAATACAAGGAGACAATTGTTGAAATATTGTAACTTCTAAGAATATTATATTTGTACTTTATTATTCTGGAGATGTTTCATTCCTCTGTGGAGACCTTATTGTATATCCGGAGATGTTTATTCCTCCGAGAGAGAGTGGTAACTAGGGTTATTAGATATTCTATGTGAGGTTGTCCCTAAGTTAGATGATTAGGGGTTATTAGATTCTCTTAGGAGAGGTCGGCCCCATTAGGGTGAAAATTCAGTTAGAAAATGATTATAAATAGAGGAGGTGTGTTCCTCATTTATCTCATTCATTCACTCACTTGTGATTGGGGCATAGGAGAGAGAGAGGTCTACATAGGAGGATAAGGAGCTCTTGTTGAGGACTACATCTTTGTATTGGCTCATTATCTATATTGAGGAAAGCTTTGCTGGGTTTTCTACCCCATGTGGGTTGTTGATGTATATGTAACTTCAGAATGTATTTCATATATGTATATTGTACTCCTATAGAGATTTTATTATTCCTCTATTTGAAAGTGTCGTCATTTATATTGTAAGTGTCGTAACTTATACTTGATCGGTTATTAGACCACCTTGTTGGGGTCGACCCTGTATAAGTCATGTGGGTCGAAGGGTTATTAGACCACCCTATTCGGGGTCAGCCATGTGGGTCAAAGGGATATTAGACAACCCTATTGGGTGTCGGCCCAGTCAGCATTATGTTATGTGGTTAAGTTAAGGCCAACCTAGTAAAGGTTATTAGGAAAGTCAAGTCAAGTATAAATAGAGTGCGGGAGGCACTCCATTTCATCATTCTATTCTCTCACACACTCTTGGGAGAGTGGCACACTTGTGGAGGAGGAGAAGCTGCTGCTAGGAGATGTCTATCTCTTATGCTTGGGTTGTATCATTGCTCTATCTATCACTAAGGAAGTTATTGGGGTTTTTCACCTTTATGGTTTTCCCCAAGTAAACTCTATGTCTCTTGTGTGCTTGCATTATTGTGTTAATGATTGATATGCTGTACATGTTTTTCTCTTAGTTAAGATCCTATATTAGATTGAAGTAAATTCAAGAAAATTAACATGGTATCAGAGCTAACCTGAAAGAAGGCATGGTATGGCATGTATGACACTTATTGCACTTACGATGCTACGACTGGATATAGCAATAACCAGTCATCGTATCACTTTCACTATAAATAACTTTTGACGAGGTTTCAGAGTCTGAAAATTGTACAAGGAGAATATAAGATCCCCATGTACCTTGTTTCCAAAGGAAAACCTCTAATTCGTTGTACGTTGTGATTTATGATCTCTACAATATAGGGTTTCTGCCTCTTCCAGATCTTAGTCATAAAAATGTGACCTTGGAAAAAAGGTCATAACTTGGGATAGGAAGCTCCAAATGAAATGTCATAAAAAGTGATAGGTAGTACACGAACTGTAATTTCTCAGGTAATAGTTTCAGAGGCTGAAACTGAACCAATGACACATGGCAAGCTGTACAATTTCACTCTCTTGTTTTATCCCATAAACAGGTCACATTGCGACACTTGGCATAACTCTCTCTCAGAGAATCCATTTGAGGTCAGACCTGTGGGGTTGGAAAGATGACAGGTCAGGATATCACAAAAAAAAATTTCAGACCATGTGGATCGAAAAGTTCAGAGTTACACCAGAAACAATCAGGTACATATTTATGTTAAAACACAATTATTTTTTAGCACCTTCATTCATGGCTTCCGAAATTTAGGGTTTAGGAGAAAGTTGGAATTTTTGTAATCGGAGACTACGGCTGAATGCTACTCATAAAAATCAAAATTTAGAGACCAAGATCAGAATTTTTGGTTGGGAAGAAGGTTGAGCTTGATCAGACCCTAGTTTGGGACTTTGATTGGAAAAGTGGAAAATTAGGGCTTCTGCAAAAATGGAAATTTTTGAAATCTATGACCACGACTGGAAGCTCCTCAGAAAAATAGAAGATTAGAGCTTTGGATCGAACCTTTTGATTGGGCAGAAGGGTGGTCTTTGTCAAACCCTAGTTTGGGGTCATGTCTAGTGAATCCAGAAGTTTCAAAGGCAAATTTGAGGGGTGAAACTTTGCAGTTTTCAAATTATGAGTATACCAGCTTGATTAGCTCCTCAAGTTCCATATTTCTATCCTTTCAGAAGTTTGAAATTCAAAGTTTGAATTTTTAGGGTTTCTTTGACAACCCCTAATCCAGCTCTAGATCCAGTTCCTGCAAATCAAGTGGATTGGGTTAATCCTAGAAGAGAATGGATTGGTCACCTGCACAAGTGAAGAAGTTCATGTTTCATAGGGAGATGAGGCTAAGACCTTACATAAGAAGATTACAAGCAATCTCGACAGGTATGACTCATCCAGCTATGTTTCGAGATTTGTTCATAATTAAGTTTATGGTATGTTTGTCTTCATGTTATTACGGTTAGTACAATCTTGATTAAATTTAGACTTGTCGTATTGCCTTAATAAAATTATGAATGCATGATAGAAGATATTCATTGATTAGGGTGTTGACACTTATGATTGTACTAATGCATTATGGTGTTGTATGAGGTTTATGTTGTCCGCTATCATGAAAGGTACACCAAGAAAGACAAATCATGTTCTAGTTCAAGGACATATGATCATGATGACATGAGGACAAAGATTCATCCATTGTCATGAATCACTTAGAAGATCTATTTGAGAGGTATGTATAACTTGGTTCTATAATGGTTAACCTATGAGATATGCACAAGTCGTTGAAGAGAACAAGAAGACATCATGTGGGTATGTTAGACATAACTAGCTAACATACCAATCCAGGTATGGTTTTCCTATATCAAGTCAGAATCCTACCTTGTGTTAGGATCCCTTATATAAGTATACTTGGTATGATTGGTTATGTTTATTCATAAAGTTATAAATGTAAGTAATCAAGGGTTTATGTATTTTATGTCTCTTATCTTGATTGATGATTTAACTAACCAGAAGAGTCCTATGATCAAATAAGAATATGCATGAGTAAAAGAAGACTTTCCTGAAACTTTCAATACCAATGTTTATTATTTGTGTTTGAAATGATCATGACTATACATGTTTAAGATTATTGTGTTTTGATAGTATTAAGATTATACTAATGAATGTGTGATTATGTATGAGACCTCACGGATAACACAATGATGATACTAATAATCATGCATAGTGATGGATAACAGTTCAAGGACAGGTAATCCAGGAAGCAAAGATCAAGAGGGAGCACACTCCAGTTGTTTCTTGCAAGGAAGCAAAGATCAAGAAGGAGCACACTTCAATAGTTTTTGCAAGGATGCAGATATTCAGAGGGAGTTGACCACTTCTCACAATACACATCAGAATGGAGTTGCAGAAGAGAAGCAAAGACTGAGAGGGAGTCAACCCAACAAACAAATAAAGATAAGTATTTGAATTATCATTCCTTGCATATTTTATTGTTTAAATAATACTGTTCAATAATGTATATACTCATGTTCATAGAATTAGGTTGTGTATTATGCATAGTTGCATTGATGAATAGTATACTACTAATATACATGGGTAAGTGGCCTATGGAACTGTACAACATTCCATTGCTACTTATCTAGAATGAAACCTCTTTGCTAACATGTTGGGAGTTGTGCACACTCTTAATAATGTTCTGGTAGAGATTGGAAGGCATCTAGAAAGTTATGGGAGATGGATAGATGTTGTATTGAAGCATTGGCTAAGATAATTGCATGGCTATATGACATATTTCTTTATATGTAAGAATTTGTTTTGAAAACTATGAGATGTCTTCTAATCATGCAATTTAACTTGTTGTGTAGGAAAGATCGTATACCATCACCTATAAAAGAAGGACTACAACATTTGTTGAACAATAAAGTTATCTATTGACAATATTGAAGATATTGAAGATTCCCAGTATTTGGGAAGAATGCCATGATCGAGGAGTACCAGTCGATCATGAAGATGTTTGGGATGCAGTCCCAAGACCTAAAGGAGAGTCTGTAGTGACTTCCAAGAGGATCTACAAGATCAAGCATGCTACAGGTGGTAGCATAGAGACTTTTTCTCTTGTAGCCAGATACACTTCCATTAGATCCGTACTTGCTCTGGCTGCAGTGATGAAATGGAACATACACCAGATGGATTTCAAGACAGATTTCTTGAATGGTGTCATTGAAGAAGAAGTGTATGTGGAGCAGCTAATTGGTTCTGAGAGACACATGACAGGGAGTAATATATGTGCCGAACTTGGTATGGTAGGATAGACAGCTTTCTATCCAGTTTGGGATTTACCAAGAGTAAAGTGGATTCCAACCTTTACTACAAGGTTGAGGAAGGCATTCCAGCGATACTACTTTTGTATATGGTCGACCTGTTTATTACAGGTGAAGATAGATTGATTTCTGACACGCAGTGGAAGCTTGCTGCCAAGTTTGAGATGAAGAACTTGTGGATGATGCACTATTTTCTAGGTATGGAGGTGTGGTAGAGTGTAGATGGAATCTTCCTTGGACAAGAGAAGTGTGTAGTAGAGATCTTGAAGAGGTTCGGGATGATGGACTACAAGGCCACGGTCACACTTATGGCATCAAACCTGAAGCTTCTGTGTAATGCTTCATCTGAGCCGGTTGATATCACTATGTATCATCAGATGATTTGGTCCTTGATGTACCTAACAAGCACGAGACTAGATATTTGCTTTGTGGTGAACACATTGAGCCAATTCCTGACGAATCTGAGGAGTGTTCACCTGGTTGCTGTAAATCATATTCTGAGGTACCTGAAGGGTACAGTTGATTATGGGTTCAATTATGAAGCGAATCAAAAGTTTAACCTACAGGGTTATGTTGATTCAGATTGGGAAGGCAGTGCTGCAGATAGGAAGAGCACATCTGGGTGCTGCTTCAGTATGGTATTAGGTGTGATCTCTTGGTTTAGCAGGAAGCAGTCCTGCATAGCACTAAGTACATCTAAGGTAGACTATGTTACAACCTATTCAGCTAGTTGTGAGGTAGTATGGCTTCAGAAGCTATTGTCTGAGTTATTTGATCTCCTGCTGGAGGCTACTAGTATCTTTTGTGACAACCAGAGTCGTGTGACACTATCTGAGAACTCGGTGTTCCACGACAGGTCAAAACACATAGAGATCAAATATCACTATATCAGGGATATGGTGCAAAAAGGAGCAGTGAAGCTCCTATATGTTGCGATGGATGATTTGATTACAGACATACTGATGAAGCCACTAGCTAGAGTGAAGTTCAAGTACTTCAGAGAGAAGCTTGGTGTTCTTCAGATTGACGACACTTCAAGGAAGAAGTGATGGAGACATTTGTTGAAGCCATTCCAAGCATTGTTGGAAGGAGGATCCTTCACATGGCTGTGGATGTAAGCGCTGGATCATGAGCATCAGGATGATGAGCGTCAGGATGATGCTCCAGTTACTGCTCTATATGCATCATGTTGGATGTTGGATATGATCAATTGGGTCATTTATATGTATGTATGTATGCATCATGTTGATGCTGGATATGATCAGTTGGATCATTTATATGTATGTATGTACACATCATGTTGATGTTGGATATGATCAGGTTGATCATGTATGATGATATGTATCAGGTGGATACTTGTATGATCAGTGTGATCATGCACTTATGTATGTATTAGGTGGATACTTGCATGATTAGTGTGATAATGTACTTATGTATGTATCAGGTGGATGCATTATGTATATAAGATGGATGCATTGTATGATCAAGTGGATCATGTATGATATGTATCAGGTAGATACTGTGTATGCATCAGATGTATATATTGTTTGATAAGGATGATAATAGATGACGAGCTTCAAATGTTGCTCCAGATGATATGCATCAGGTTGATGCTATGATGATCGGGATGATCACAAATGACGAGCTTCAGGATGTCGCTCCAGATGATACACATCAAGTTGATGCTATGATGATGATCAGGTTGATTATGTGATGATGTACATCAGGATGATGTATGGTGAGTATCGGTTTGATACTCTGTGGCCATGGACAAGTTGTGCAAGTAGCATAGAAAAGATCCTAGGAGATCCTATAGTTTGCGATAGGATGCTCTTTCGAGGTTTTTCTACAGATAGCATAGAAAAGATCCTTTAAAAACTAGACAGGTAGAGCAGTGTGCTCGTAACATCCTGGGTTGCTCTATCGAGATCCTATAGTCTACGCTAGGATGCTCTTAGTATGTTTTGCTACAATTTTGCATAGAAAAGATCCTTTAAAAACTGGACAGGTAGAGCAGTGTGCTCATAACATCCTGGGTTTCTCTATTGAGATCCCATAGTCTGCACTAGGATGCTTTGAGTAGGTTTTGCAAAAGTTCAGATAGAAAAGATCCTTTAAAATCCGGACAGGTAGAGCAGTGTGCTTATAACATCCTGGGATGCTCTATCGAGATCCAGATAGGTAGAGCCGTGTGCTCGTAACATCCTGGGATGCTTTGAGTAGGTTTTGTGAAGGTCAACATGTAAAAGAACTTATAGTCTGCGCTAGGTTTTGTTGACACACGCAATCAGTCTTGGGTTCCACAGTATGGCCATTGATGATGAAGACCTGCAGGTGGTGGGCCTACATCTAGTATGAAAAAGGACTAGCTCTGTAGAAATTCCCATGACGAGTAGATTTAGAGATTGATTGAGATAATAGCAGCAGTGATGAGGACGATGTCTCGATGACAATTATCCAGTGACAATGATGCAGAGACGAAGATTTGTGCTAGAAGACCTATGTCGAGAAATACCTTCCTAGTTAAGACAGAGTGTTGATGTATATGTAACTTCGGTATTTATTTCATATATTTATATCGTACTCCTATAGAGATGTTATTATTCCTCTATTTGGAAGTGTAGTCATTTATATTGTAAGTGTCATAACTTATACTTGAAGGGTTATTACACCACCTTGTTGGGGTCGGCCCTGTATAAGTCATGTGCGTCGAAGGGTTATTATATCACCCTATTGAGGGTCGGCCATGTGGGTCAAATGGTTATTAGACCACCCTATTGGGTGTCGGCCCAGTCAGCATTATGTTATGTGGTTAAGTTAAGCCCAACCTAGTAAAGGCTATTAGGCAAGTCAAGTCAAGTATAAATAGAGTGCGGGAGGCACTATATTTCATCATTCTATTTGTTAAATTTTCAAAATTTACTTCAATCTAATATAGGATCTTAACTGAGAGAAAAACATGTACAGCAAATCTACAGTATATCAATCATGGACACAATAATGCAAGCACACAAGAGACACAGAGTTTTCTTGGGGAAAACCATAAAGGTGAAAAACCCCAATAACTTCCTTAGAGATAGATAGAGCAATGATACAACCAGAATACAAGAGATAGTCTTCTTTTAGCAGTAGAGCCTCCTCCTCACAAGTGTGCCACTTTCTGAATGAGATAAGTGTGTGAATGAATGATCAAATAGAGATCTCCCGATCTCTATTTATACTTGTCCTGTTCTGCCCAATAAACTAATGGGGCCTACATGTCTAGCTTAACCCATGGTTAACTTAATCCGGGCCAACCCCACACTTGGTGATCTAATAACCCTTTGACCCACATGACTTATATAGGGCTGACCCCAACAAGGTGGTCTAATAACCCCTCAAGTATAAGTTACAACACTTACAATATAAATGACGACACTTCCGTTTAGAGGAATAATAACATCACTATAGGAATACAAACACTTTCGTATATAGGAATAATGCCATCTCTATAAGAGTACAAAATACATGTATGAAATACATGGGTGAAATACATTCCGAAGTTACATATACATCAACACTCCCTCTTAACTAGGAAGGTATTTCTCGACACAGGTCTGCTAGCACAAGTCTTCTTCTATGGATCATCATCATCAATGCATCATCCTCGAATCATCGTCATCGTCACTACTGCTGCTATCTCAATCAATCTCTTAATCTACTTGTTATAGGAAATTCTATAGAGCCAGTCCTTTTTCATACTGGATGTAGGCCCACCACCTGCAGGTCTTCATCATTTGTGCAAATGGTTTGATAGAGGTGGTCTCTCAGGACTAGTTTTATGTGTGGATGCAATACTGGAAAGAGCATCCCATGAATATTTATGTCCCTAAGCACGACTGGCAAGATCGCTAAAGAGCATCCTAGGACTTATTAGGAGCACACAGCTCAACCTCTCGGATCTCCAGGACTGATTACATGTGAATAGATAATACCTTTAAAGAGAATCCCAGGAACATTTATGTGCCGCAGCACGACTGGGAAGATCTCTAAAGAGCATTCTAGGACTTATTACAAGCACAAAGCTCCACCCATTGGATCTCCAGGACTGATTACATGTCTCCGTAGTAATACCTCATCCCAGGACTGATTACGAGCACACAACTCAACCTATCGAACATCTGAGGACTAATTACATACTAAATAGCAATACCTCATCCCAGGGCTGATTACAAGCACACAGCTCAACCTATCGGATATCTGAGGAATGATTACATGCTATTTGCACAACCTTCCACATATCATCTCTGACCTCTAAGTATCAACCTGATACTCATGATCCAACGGATCATCATCACACGAAGCATCATCCTGATGGTCATGATCATACTGATCATCATCACTGTACCGTTCTGGCACATATCATATGGAGCAACATCCTGAAGCTCGTCATCATGATCATTTTGATCATACAATGCATCCATATGATGCATACCAAGTATCTACCTGATACATATCATCATACATGATCCACCTGATCATACCTGATACATATCAACATACATGATCTACCTAATCATACAATGTATCCACCTGATACATATACAGATACATGGTCCAAGCATCCAACATGATGCATATACAAAATACATACAAATGATCCATCCAATCATATCCAGCATCCAACATTATGCGTACATACATATACATATAAATGATCCAACTGATCATATCTAGCATCATCCTGATGCATATACAGAGTAGTAACTGGAGCATTGTCCCGATGCTCATCATCCATGATCCTCCTCCTCATCATAGCATCATTCTCTTCAGATCATCTCATCGTCCATGAAGCACAGCCTAGATGTACATAATCCAACACTTAGACGACCGACATGGGAGAACACATCTACCACCATTAAGGGAAGGCTCCAGCCCTTACTTTTTCACCATGGGAGAACACATCTACCACCATGTGAAAAATGGCTTTAGTTCTTACATCTACACCATGAGATAACACATATACCACCATGTGAGAATGGCTCAACAATTACATCACGACCATGGGAGAACACATCAACCATGTTAGAAAAGCTCATGTGCATCTGCATCTTCTGGACTCATCACTTCCTTTTGAAAGGAACCTCGATTTTAAGTGTACCAAGCCTCTCTCTGAAGTAATCAAACTGCACTTTGGCCAACAACTTGGTCAATACATCTGCAACTTGCTCATCCGTCGCAACATGCTCTGCTTCGGCTGTACTCAGTGCTACGTAGGACTACTTCCTACTAAACCAAGAGATCACACCTAATCCCATACTGAATCAGCACCCAGAAGTGCTCTTCATATCTATAGCACTGCCTACCCAATCTGAATCAACATAACCCTGTAAGTTAAACTTTTGATTCGCATCATACTTGAGCCCATAATCAATTGTACCCTACAGGTACCTCAGAATATGATTTACAGCAATCAGGTGAACACTCCTCGGATCCGTCAAGAGCTGGCTCAATGTGTTAACCGCAAAGAAAATATCTGGTCTTGTGTTCGTCAGGTACATAGAGGACCCAATCATCTGATGATACATCGTGACATCAACCGGATCAAATGAAGCATCACATAGAAGCTTCAGGTTCGATTCCATAGGTGTGGCCATAGCCTTGCAGTCCATCATCCCGAACCTCTTCAGGATCTCTACTGCATACTTCCCTTGTCCAAGCAAGATTCCATCTGCACTCTACCACACCTCCATGCCAAAAAAAATATGCATCATCCCCAAGTTCTTCATCTCGAACTCGGCACCAAGCTTCCGCTGCATGTCGGAAATCAATCTATCCTCACCTGTTACAAACAGGTCATCCACATACAATAGTAGTATCACTGAATTTCCTTCCCCAACCTTGTAGTAAAGGTTGGAATCTGCTTTACTCTTGGGAAAGCCCAAACTGGATAGAAAGCTGTCTATCTTACCATACCAAGTTCTGCACATATATGACTCCCTGTCATGTGTCTCAGAACCAAGTGGCTACTCCACATACACTTCTTCTTCAACGACACCATTCAAGAAGGCTGTCTTGAAATCCATCTAGTGTATCTTCCCTTTCATCACTGCAGCCAGAGTAAGTACGGATCTAATGGAAGTGTATTTGGCTACAGGAGAAAAACTCTCTATGCTACCACCTGCAGCATGCTTGATCTTGTAGATCCTCTTGGAAGTCACTACAGACTCCTTTTTAGGTCTTGGGACTGCATCCCAAACATCTTCATGATTGACTGGTACTCCTCGATCATGTCATTCTTCCTAGATCCTGGGAACTTTAATATCTTCAATATTTTCAATAGATAACTTTGTTGCTTGAATAAATGTTGTAGTCCTTCTTTTGTAGGTGATGGTATACGATCTTTCCTACACAACAAGTTAAATTGCATGATTAGAAAACATCTCATAGTTTTCAGAACAAATTCTTACACATAAATAAATATGTCATACAGTCATGCAATTATTTTAGCCAATGCTTCAATACAACATTTCTCCATATCTCGTAACTTTCTAGATGCCTTCCAATCTCTACCAGAACAACATTAAGAGTGTGCACAACTCCCAACATGTCAGCAAATAGGTTTCATTCTAGATAACTAGCAATGGAATGTTATACAGTGCCATAGGCCACTTACCCATCAAATGCATAGTAGTAGTATACTGTTCATTAATGCAATCATTCTAATATGCACAATACATATCCTAAGTCTAGGAACGTAAGCCTATACATCATTGAACAATTTTATTTAAACAAACGAATTTGTAAGAAATGGTAATTAAAATACTTATCTTTGTTTATTTGTTGGGTGGACTCCGTCTAAGTCTTTGCTTCCTTGCAGGAGCTGCTGAAGTAGCTTCTTCTACACCTTTATGTTGTGGAATGCAGAAGGATGGTGAACTCCCTTTGGATATATGCCTCCTTGTAGAGACTACTGGAGTGATCTCCCTCTTGATCTTTGCTTCCTGGATTACCTGTCCTTGAACCTATGTTCATCCTAGGTCCCTATGCATGCTTATTAGTGTCATGATTGTGTTATCCTTGTAATATCACACATTCATTAGTATATTCTTAATACTATCAAAACACAATAATCTTAAGCATGTATAGTCATGATCATTTGAAACAGAAATAATAAGCATCAGTATTCAAGGTTTCAGGGCAGTCTTCTTTTACTCATGCATATTCTTATTTGATCATAGGACTCTTCTGGTTAGTTAAATCATCAATCAAGATAAGAGGTATAATATGCATAAAACTTGTGATTACTCAAACCTATACCTTCATGATTCTTCTGGTTCTCTTCAATGACTTGTGCTAGTAACCTGCATGTCTCATAAGTTATCCATTGTAGAACCAAGTAATCCTTACTTCGTAAGCAGATATTCTAAGTGATCCATGACAACGGATGAATCTTTGTCTTCATGTCATCATGATCATATGTTCTTGAACTTGAACATGATTTGTCTTTCTTGGTGTACCTTTCATCTTAGCGGACAACATAAACCTCATACAACACCATAATGCATTAGTACAATCCTAAGTGTCAACACCCTAATCAATGAATATCTTCTATCGTGCATTCATAATTTTATTAAGGTGATACGACAAGTCTAGATTTAATCAAGATTGTACTAACAGTAATAATATGAAGACAAATATACCATAAATTTAATCATGAACAAATCTCAAAAAATACTTGGATAAGTCATACCTATCGATATTGCTTGTAATCTTCTTATGTAAGGCCTTAGCCTCATCTCCCTCTGAAACAGAAACTTCTTCACTTATGCAGGTGACCAATCCATCTTCTTCTAGGATTAACCCAATCCACTTGATTTGCTAGAATTGGATCTGGAGTTGGATTAGGGTTTGTCAGAGAAACCCCAAAAATTCAAACTTTGAATTTCAAACTTTTGAAAGGATAGAAATATGCGCCTTGATGAGCTGATCAAGCTGGTATGTTCAGAATTTGAAAATTACAAAGTTTCACTCCTCAATTTTGCCTTTGAAACTTCTGGATTCACTAGACGTGACCCCGAACTAGGGTTTGATCAAGCCCACTCTTCTACCCAACCAAAAATTCTAATCTTGGTCTCTAAATTTCTATTTTGATGAGTAGCATTCATCCCTAGTATCCAATTACAAAAATTCCAACTTTGTCCGAAACCCTAGATTCCGGAAGCCATGAATGAACGTGCTAAAAAATAATTCTGTTTTGATAGAAATATGTACCTAATTGTTTCTAGTGTAACTCCTCACTTTTCTATCCAAAGGGTCTAAATTTTTTTTTATGGTGGCTTGACTTGTCATCTTTCCATCCCAATAGGTCTGACGTCAATTGGATTCTCTGAGAGAGATTTATGCCAAGTGTCGCAATGTAACCTGTTTATGGGATAAAACAAGAGAGCGAACTTGTACGGCGTGCCATGTGTCACTAGTTCAATTTCGGCCTCTGAACAAGTTCCCTGAGATAGTACAATCTGTGTACTACCTGTTATGTTTTACGAAATTTCATTTGGAGCTTCCTATCCCAAGTTATCACCTTTTTTCCCAGGTCACCTATTTATGACTGAGATCTGGAAGAGGTAGAAACCCTATATTGAACAGATCATAAATACCAAAGTACAACTAATTAGAGGTTTTCCTTTGGACACAAGGTACTTTGGGATATTAGCTTCGGCCTGTAAAAGTTTCAGATCTGAAAACTTCTCCGAAATGGATTTATAGAGAAAGTGCTACGATGACTGGTTTTTGCTATATCAATCCTAAGCATCTCAAGTGCAACAAGTGTCATACATGCCATACCATGCCTTCTTTTAGGCTAGCTCTGATACCATGTTAAATTTTCAGAATTTACTTCAATATGATCTAGGATCTTAACTGAGAGAACAACATGTACAGCAAATCTACAGCATATCAATCATGGACACAATAATGCAAGCACACAAGAGACATAGAGTTTTCTTGGGGAAAACCATAAAGGTGAAAAACCCCAATAACTTCCTCAGAGATAGATAGGGCAATGATACAATCAGAATACAAGATATAGTCTTCTCCTAGCAGCAGAGCCTCCTCCTCACAAGTGTGCCACTTTTCGAATGAGAGAAGTGTGTGAATGAATGATCAAATAGAGATCTCTCGATCTCTATTTATACTTGTCTTATCCTTCCCAATAAACTAATGGGGCCTACATCTCTAGCTTAACCCATGGTTAACTTAAGCCGAGTCGACCCCACACTTGGTGGTCTAATAACCCTTTGACCCACATGACTTATACAGGGCCAACCCCAACAAGGTGGTCTAATAACCCATCAAGTATAAGTTATGACACTTACAATATAAATGACGACACTTCCGTATAGAGGAATAATAACATCTCTATAGGAATACAAACACTTCTGTATAGAGGAATAATGCCATCTCTATAGGAGTACAAAATACATATATGAAACACATGGGTGAAATACATTCCGAAGTTACATATACATCAACACTATTCTCTCACAGGAATTTATTGTGGTTTTTCACCTTTATGGTTTTCCCCAAGTAAACTCTGTGTCTCTTGTGTGCTTGCATTATTGTGTTCATGATTGATATGTTGTAGATATGTTGTACATGTTGTTCTCTCAATTAAGATCCTAGATCAGATTGAAGTAAATTCTGAAAAATTAACAAGGGTTTCCTAGGGTAAATCTTTGTCTATCTTGTGATCGTGTTTCTTTCAGTGATCTTTCTTGTAAAATCAGGCTAAAATTAACATGGTATCGGAGCTAGCCTGAATAGGACATCTTTAGCAAGGTGAAAATACCTCTCTCTCCTCCTCCTCCACTGAAAATTAGGGTTTCTACAAAAGTTGGATTTTTTTTATTCTGATTACATGGCTAGATAGCCCTCCTTAAAATCAAATTTTTGATCCCTAGATCAAAATTTTTGAGTGGGTAGATCTTCAGGAAATTCAAACCCTAGTTCGGGTTTTGGACCAGAAAAACTAGTAAACGAAAAAAAGTGCGCACCTGTGCACCAGAAAACCAGAAAAGGTGCGAACCGGAAAGCTAGAAATTTTGTTGCAGATCGGAAAGTTGCTGATAATATTTGAAGGGTGAAAAGTTGAAGTTTCCAGAAGCAGAGTTCTCCCGTTATCTCAATCCAATCAAGCATATCTCTTGGTAAGTGTTACTTTATCTTTTGAGAAACTTCAATTTCTGTGATTCCCTGGATAAGATGGCTCCAAGCGCTAAGCTTGAAGACAAATTAGAGGGTATAGAGAATTTCCAAGCATGTAAATATAGGATTGGTCTCATTCTTGAAGAGAATGATCTTGTTCAATATATCAAAGATGAGGTTGCAAAACCTGAGGAAGATGAAGCCAAAGAGAAGTATAGGAAGGAATTGATTACAACAAAGAGAATCATTCTTGATTCTATTAAGGACCGCTTGATTCCCCAAGTGGCATCCTAGAAGACTCCAAAGGAGATATATGATGCCCTGTCTAGAATGTATGAAGGAAATAACATCAATTGGAAGATGAACATGAGAGCTCAATTGAAGAGCACTAAGATGAATCAAGGAGAATCCATTCAAGATTACTTATCAAGGGTTTCTTAGTTCAAGGAACAACTAGATGCCATTGGATACACCCTTGATGAAGATGAACTAGTCATGGCTTCTCTAAATGGTCTCACTAGATCTTGGGAGTCATTCATCGAAACTATGTGTGCCAGAAAAGAAAGTATGAAGTTTGATGTGGTATGGGAGGATTGCATTCAAGAAGAAGCTAGGGTTTCCAACAGAGAAGCCTTGCTCAAAGAAGATGACCAATCCTTGTCCACCCACACCAATAGAAGAAGGAAGCAATCCTACTTCAATAAGGATAGTCACAAGGAGTCTCAACCTCCTCAAAGATTTCAAAAGATAAGAGGAACTAATCAAAGAAGAGATTACTCCTCATTCCAATGTTTTACTTGTCACAAAATAGGACACATTGCTAAGGATTGTCCTCTAAAGAAAAAAAAGGGTTTTCAACACAAAATACATCAAGCACATCTAGCATAAGATGATAGTGAAGAAGAAGAGGAGGAAAGGCCTCAAAAGAAAAGATCTAAAGTAGAAGAAGAAGAAGATGCAGAAGAGTATGTTCTATTCTCTCCACTCTCTGGGGAAGTAACACCCGGAGAAGATACATGGCTCATTGATAGTGGTGCTTCAAAGCACATGACATGACAAAAGAAGACTCTTTCAAAACTTGAAGAGAAGACCTCTCCACAGAAGGTATCCCTAGGAGATGACTATCAATATCCCATCAAGGGAGTTGGTGAAGCAAGTTACAAGCTTGATTATGGAACCCCATTGAAGATGAAGGAGATCTTGTATGTACCAGGTTTGAAGAAGAACTTCCTCTCTATCTCAGCTTTAGACAATAAAGGTTATAGGGTTGCATTCATAGATGGGAAAGTACTCATGTGGCCCAAAGGAAAATCAATTGATGATGCAATTGTTATTAGTGAAGAGGAAGGAGGTCTATACAAACTCAAGGACCATGCAGAAGCTACCATTGTTCATGAAGCCACTAGCCCAAGTGAGCTATGGCATAGGAGGCTTGCTCACATTAACTACAAAGCACTACCTCATGTGATCAAGGTAGTTATAGGACTACCAGACTTAAATATTGATCATGATGGAACATGCAAAGGATGTGCAAAAGGGAAGAATATCAAGAACCCATTTCCAAAGAGTGAAGCAAAGATTAAGAGTACCTTGGAATTGATTCATTCAGATGTATGTGGACCGATTCCCTCCACATCCTTGAGTGGATATGAATAATACGCTACATTTATTGATGACTATTCAAGAAAGACTTGGATATACTTTCTAAAAGGAAAGAATGATGTCTTTGGAAAGTTCAAGGAGTTCAAAGCCTTGATAGAAAATCATTGAGAAAAGAAGATCAAAATACTCAGGACAGATAATGGAGGAGAATATACTTCAAAGGATTTTGAAGTCTTTTGTAAAGAAGTTGGAATCAAGAGGGAACTAACCACTCCCTACAATCCTCAACAAAATGGTGTTGTGGAAAGAAAGAATAGAACCATTATGGAAACATTAAAGACAATGATACATGATCAAGACCTACCTACGTATCTATGGGCTGAAGCAAATAGGACAACAGTCTATGTGCAGAATAGACTATCTCATAGTGCTCTTGATTTCAAAACTCCAGAAGAACTGTTCACAGGAAAGAAGGCTGAGGTAAGTCACCTCAAGATATTTGGATGCCCAATATACATTCAGATTCCAAAAGGAAAGAGGACCAAGCTGGATCCTTCTGGGAAGAACGGAATATTTGTTGGATATTGTGAAGCATCGAAAGCATTCAGAATATACATCCTAGGATTCCACCATATGGAAATAAGTAGGGATGTGACATTTGATGAAGAAGCAGCTCTCAAGAGATCTAGGAAGTGCCAGTATGAAGAAGTATATGAGGAATATGCACCTTCGAGAATTACAGAAGCTATACCCACCCCTGAAAATGCAACACATGAAGACCATGACATAAAAGAACCACAAGAACCCCCTAAACTAAACATATCAAGAAAGAGAAAGACAGCATGGGCAAGAGACATTATACTAGGAGCAGAAAAATATGGAGCTCTTGAAGGCTCCACCAGAGTGAGCAAGAAACCAAAGTCATTCTCCAACTATATGGCTTTGATGTCTGATATTGTAGATCAAGAACTCACTAGTTATGAAGAGGCATCTCATAAGAAAGAGTGGGTAGAGGCAATGACAGAGGAGTACCAGTCAATAATGAAGAATGATGTTTGGGATATAGTTCCCAAACCAAAGGACAAGAGTGTGGTATCCTCCAAATGGATATACAAGATAAAGCATGCTGCAGATGGCAGTATTGAAAAATATAAGGCAAGATTTGTGGCTAGAGGGTTCTCTCAGAAAGAGGGAATTGACTATGAAGAGACATTTGCACCAGTTGCAAGGTACACCTCCATTAGAACCATCATGGCACTTGCATCCATGATGAAGTGGAAATTACACCAGATGGATGTAAAGACATCTTTCCCAAATGGTGTGATTGAGGAGGATTTTTTCATAGAACAACCACAAGGATTTGAGGCGGAAGATGGAAGAACCCATGTGTGCAAACTGAAGAAGGCTTTGTATGGGTTGAGGCAAGCTCCCAGAGCTTGATATGGAAGAATTGATAGTTTCTTGATAAACTTGGGATTTACCAAAAGTAAAGTTGATCCTGATCTTTATCTCAAGGTTATGGATGATGAACCTGTCTTATTGTTGCTATATGTGGATGATCTATTTCTGACAGGAAATGAAAAATAGATTATCGAGTGCAAGAAGAATCTCTCTCTAGAGTTTGAGATGAAATATCTTGGATTGATGCACTACTTCCTAGGTCTGAAAGCATGGCAAGGCCCAGAATAAATATTTCTCAACCAAGGAAAGTATCCTGTGGACATCTTGAAAAGATTTGATATGTTGGAATGCAAATCCATGGCCACTCCCATGGATTCCAACTTGAAGCTGTTAGCTGATGACTCTTCAAAGTTAGTGGATATGACTTTGTACAGATAGATTATTGGGTCATTGATGTATCTGATGAATACTAGGCCAGATATATGCTTTGTTGTGACTTGAGTCAATACCTAATGGAAC
Source organism: Larix kaempferi (assembly GCA_027924585.1). Taxonomy (NCBI): domain Eukaryota; kingdom Viridiplantae; phylum Streptophyta; class Pinopsida; order Pinales; family Pinaceae; genus Larix; species Larix kaempferi. Next base: position 12,122,955 of record BSBM01001051.1, on the reverse strand, counting down.
CTAGGCATGTAAACCTGATAGATGCAAGGCATGTGATGAGATAACTAAAAGGTACGATAGACTTTGGTCTATATTATCTTGGAGATCATGACTTCATATTGTATCGCTACACAGATGTTGATTGGGCAGGAAGTGTATCAGACAGGAAGAGCACATTGGGTGGATTTTATTGTCTAGGATCTTCCATGATCTCGTGGTTTAGCAGGAAGCAGTCTAGTGTGGCTTTCATGACAACAGAAGCATAATATATACCTGCTTGCTCTACTAGTTGTGAAGTAATATTGCTTTGGAAACTATTATCAAAATTGTCTGACTTAGAGATGGACCCTACTATGATCCTGTGTGACAACCATAGTTGTATCAAGATGACAAAGAATCCAGTATTCCATGATAAGTCAAAGCACATAGAGATCCAATATTTTTATATGCGGTATATGGTGCAGAAAGGAGCTATCAAGCTCGAGTATGTGAGAACTGATTAACAAGTTGCTGATATATTCACCAAACCTCTGTCTCAAGTAAAGTTTGAGTATTTCCAAGACAAGCTTGGTGTCATTCAGAAGGACCCTCCTCAAAAGGGGGAATGATATGGTCGATGATGACATTTGTATACTGGTATCAATGTGGATACCTGTATCGATGATTAGATTTCCTATATTGAGTGTAAGGTCGATAATGAGGATACCTGTATTCATAAGGATACTGTATCGATGATGAGGATACTGTATCGATGATAAGGATATTGTATCGATGATAAGGATACTATATCGATGATGTGGATACTTGTATCAATGATGAGGATACATGTGTCGATGATGAGGTTACCTATTCCAACGATGAGGTTGATGATGAGGTTACCTATTTCGATGATGAGGTCGATGAAGTGGTACTTAGACTTTGTCTAAGAGGACTATTGGGATTGCATCGTCCCTGAAATTATGTCCTAAAGTGATAGGGATTAATCATCTCGTAAGTGGATCAGGATTGCATTGTCCTTAGACTCATGTCCTAAAGTGATAGGGATTGATCATCCCGTAAGTGGATCAGTATTGCATCGTCCTTGGACTAATGTCCTAAAGTGATAAGGATTAATCATCCTATAAGTTGATTTGGGATTGCATCGTCCCTAGACATGGTGAGGTGTCTTAAAGTGATAAGGATTAATCATCCTGTAAGTTGATTCGAGATTGCATCGTCCCTATACATGGTGAGGTGTCTTAAAGTGATAAGGATTAATCATCCTATAAGTTAATTCGGGATTGCATCGTCCCTAGACATGGTGATGTGTCTTAAAGTGATAAGGATTGATCATCCTGTAAGTTGCTCTGGATTGCATCATCCATAGACATGAGAGATGTCTTAAATTGAGAGGGATTGATCATCCCGTAAGTGGATCAGGATTGTATCATCCTTGGACCTATGTCCTAAAGTTAGAGGGATTGATCATCCCATAATAGGATCTTGTGCATTGCAAAGTATGCTGCTATGTTGATGTTGTTGATTGAGAGGATCCAAATGTTGATGCTGATGATCGAGAGGATCCAGATGATGATGATGTTGATCAGTAGATCCAGACGATGATGCTATTGATCGGGAGATCCACATGATGATGTTGATCGGTATATCTAGACGATGAGGCTGTTGATCTAGAGATCGAGATGATGATGTTGATCGATAGATCCAGACGATGAGGCTGTTGATTGGGAGATCCAGATGATGATGTTGATCGATATATCCAGTCGATGAGGCTACTGATTGAGTGATCCAGATGATGATGATGTTGTAGCTGATCGAGTGTTACAGAAGATGAAGACTCAATACTGACGATGTTGTTGTTCCAATAACTGTTTGAGTTACTGATGATGATGTATGAAGAAAGCTTCCAATGATTTATAAATGAATCATGTATCATGTATTTGATGACTCCTTGCTCCTGCAGATCTTCTTATAATATCCTTCTCGTTAAGGGGGGGGTGTTGAAATATTGTAATTTTTAAGAATATTATATTTGTACTTTATTATTCTGGAGATGTTTCATTCCTCCATGGAGACCCTATTGTATATCCAAAGATGTTTATAACTTCGAGAGAGTCTATTAACTAGGGTTATTAGATCTCCATGTGAGGTCAACCCTGAGTAAGCTGATTAGGGGTTATTAGACTCTCTTAGGAGAGGTCAGCCCCATTAGTGTGAAAACTCTGTTAGAACATGAGTATAAATAGAGGAGGAGTGTTCCTCATTTATCTCATTCATTCACTCACTTGTGATTGGCGCATGGGAGAGAGAGAGGTCTACATAGGAGGAGAAGGAGCTCTTGTTGAGGACTACATCTTTTTTTTGGTTGATTATCTATATTGAGGAAAGCTTTGTTGGGTTTTTTTATCCCATGAGGGTTTCCCAGGGTAAATATTTGTTGAATATTGTAACTTCTAAGAATATTATATTTGTACATTATTTATTCCGGAGATGTTCCATCCCTCCAAGGTGATTCTATTATGTATCCGGAGATGTTTATTCCTCCGAGGAGTTGTGGCAACTAGGGTTATTAGACCCACCATGTGGGGGTCGGCCCAGTCAGTTATAATAGGGTATTTAACTTAATGGTTAAATACGAGCCTACATGTACTTGTGTAAAATATATGTCAAAGTAGTGTATAAATAGAGGAGGTGTGTTCCTCATTTGATACACTCACACACTTGAAAAGAGGAGCACTTGTCTGGGAGATTTGATAAGGAGGATTAGAAGGAGGGAGCACATCTTGTATTTTGGTTTATCATCTTATTGAGGAAAGCTTTGCTGGGTTTTCTACCCCATGAGGGTTTCCCAGGATAAATCTGTGTCTCTTGTGTTTATGCTATGCTTGTTGTTTCTTCAGTGATCCTGTATATGCTATTATTGTGAAATAGAATGTAATGCTGCTATTTTCTGTCTTAGCATATTGAATTTTAACATGGTATCAGAGCTAACCTGAAGGAAGACAAGGTATGGCACTTACGACACTTGCTTGACTTCCGACAATTTGAAGGTTAGGGTTTTACATAGGAAAAACCAGTCATTGTGGAACTTTCTCTATAAATCCATTTCTGCGAAGGTTCATGGTCTAAAAAGTTTACAAGTCGAAGAGAACATCCCCAGGTACCGTTTGTCCAAAGGGAACCCTCAAATTCGTTGTACTTTATGAGTTATGATCAGTACAAGTTAGGGTTTCTGCCTCTTCCAGATCTCAGTCAAAATCAGGTGACCTTGGAAGAAAGGTCATAATTTGGGCTAGGAAGCTCCAAATAAAATTTTGTAAAAAGTGATAGGTAGTACACAGACTGTACTATCTCAGGAAACGTTTTCAGAGGCCGAAGGTGAACCAGTGACACGTGGAATGTCATACAAGTTCGCTCTCCTATTTTATCCCATAAACAGGTCACGTTGCGACACTTGGCATAACTCTCTCTCAGAGAGTCCAATTGAGGTCAGACCTGTCAGGATGGAAAGATGACAGGTCAGGCTACTCCAAAAAGAAAATTCAGACCCTATGGAGCAAAAATTTCAGAGTTATAGCAGAAGCAATCAGGTGCATATTTCTTTCAAAACAGAATTATTTTTAGCACCTTTATTCATGGCTTCCGGAATTTAGGGTTTCGGATAAAGTTGGAATTTTTTGAAGTCTGTAACCATGGATGGAAGCTCCTCAGAAAAATAAGAGTTTAGAGCCTCATATCGAACCTTTTGATTGGACAGAAGGGTGGGCTTCATCAAACCCTAGTTCGGGTTCCTGTCTAGAAGATCCAGAAGTTTCGAAGGCAATTTTGAGGGGTCAAATTTTGGAGATTTCAAAATTGAAGAATGCTAGGTTGATCAGCTCAGCAAGACACATTCTTCCATCCATTCAGAAGTATGAAAGTCAAAGATTGAATTTTTAGGGTTTCTTTAGCAAACCCTAATCAAGCTCCAGATCAAGTTTTAGGGGGAGTTGAGGCTAAGGCCTTACATAAGAAGACTACAAAAAGTCTCGACAGGTATGACTTAAGGAGGTTCAGGTACATTACAAAAGGCAAATCAAGTTCCATGACCATGACAACATGAAGACAAAGACTCACGAGGTATGTATGACTTTGTTATATTATGTTTAACCTACGAGACATGCAGGTTCTAGCTTAGGATCTCTAAATCATTGAAGAGATTGTTTAGGTATGTTGTACATAACTAAGCAGGTATACTAATCCAGGTATGTTTTACTATGTCATGTTAGAATATTACCTTGTGTAAGTATACTTGGTATGATTGGTTAGTAATCAAGGGTTTATGCATATTATGTCTCTTATCTTGGTTGATTATTTAACTAACTAGATCAAACAAGAATATGCATGAGTAAAAGAAGACTTCCTTGAAACCCTGAATACTAATGATCATGACTATACATATTCAAGATTATTTAGAATTAGAATGTTTTTGATATTATTGAGAATATACTAATGAATGTATGTTTGTGTATGAGATCATGAGGATGACACTAGTGTACACTTGAGCATGCACAGTGGTACAGAATGAATAGAAGTTCAGAAGACATACAGAAGATCAAGCAGGAGGCAACCACACAAACATAAAAGATAAGTATTTGAGTTGTTATTAGAAATAGTAAATGATATCTGTATGCATAATAGGTTATCATGATTTGATTATTATGAAGCATTACTAATCATGTACTTAATTTTGATTTGTAGGAAAGATCATGATGAATGATGAACTCTGAACAAGCGATGGATGTTCAACAAAAGATTTACAAATCAAACACACTATAGAAAGCTTGTGGTTAAGAGATTCTCTTAGAAAGAGGAAGATAATCATGATGAGATGTTTTGCTCCAAGGGACTAGATAAGACCATTCTCTTAATGATGTAATTAAAGAAGAAGTGTGAATCAAGTTCTGTATGGGTACCCAGGATCGGTAGTCAATTGATGAGCTTAATGATCATCATGGGTGATGTGGATCTCAACCTTTGCTACAAGGTTGAATATGGCTTCTATACACATATGACATGGATGTAAGAAGGAACTCACCATAGAGTTCGAATGATTTTGAGGCTCATATTAGTAGACCCATCTGACAAGAGATGGCACATATAGATATGCAGAAGATCATTCAATGCAGAGTGTGAATAATGGACAATTGACAGCTTCATGACAAAGCTTGGGCTTTACCAGAAGTAAAGCTGTTCCTAACCTTTACCTTAAGGTTGTGGATGATGAACCTATCATACCATTATTGTATGACGATGATCTCTTTCTGACAAGGAATGAGAAACAGGTCATGAAAATGGTTGCATAAATGAAAATGAAAGATCTTGGATTAATGCACTACTTCTTAGGTCTAGAAGTATGGCAAGATCCAAAAGGAATCTTTTAAATCAAGGTAAGTATGCTGTGAAGTTTCTAAAAAGATTTGATATGTTGGAGTATAAAGCCATGGCCACTCCCATGGACTCCAACTTGAAGTTATTAGTTAATAACTCATCGTATTTAGTGGACCTGACCCTATATAGACAAATCATTGGGTCATTGATGTATTTAACAAATTCTAGGCCAGATATATGCTTTGTTGTAAATACCCTAACTCAGTATTTAGTAGAACCTAGAAAGGTTCACTTAATAACTACAAAGCATGTAGTGAGGTACCTAAAAGGTACATTAGATTTTGGTCTATATTATCTTGGAGGTCATGAACTCCGTTTACATGGTTACTCAGATTCTGATTGGGTAGGAAGTGCCTCAGACAGAAAGAGTACATCAGGGGGATATTATAGTCTTGAATCTGCCATGATCTCATGGTTCAGCAAGGAACATTCTAGTGTGGCTCTCAGTACTGCTGAAGCAGAATATATATATATAGCTGTCTGCTCTACCAGCTGTGAAGCAGTGTGGCTTCAGAACCTATTATATGGAGTGTTTGACTTAGAAATGAATTCCACTATGATTATGTGTGACATTCAAAACTGCATCAAGATAGAAAATCTTGTATTCCACAATAAGTCAAAAACACATAGAGATCCGATACTTCTATATACGAGATATGGTGCAAATAGGAGCTATCAAGCTCGAGTATATAAGCACTGAGGATCAGATTGCTAATATCTTCACTAAACCTCTTTCTCGAGTAAAGTTTGAATACTTCCGAGACAAGCTTGGTATAGTCCAGAAGGACCCTCCTCGAAAGGGGGAGTAGCATAGTATCTGATAACAAGTCTGTCTCATCAATGATGAGGTTACCTATTTACTGCACCTAGTTACTTAGAATTATTTAGATTTAGGAATCTTATATTTTTTCTTTTGATGATAGATGTATACATGCTTTTGATGATAGATGTTATGCATGTTTTGATGAGGAGGATACATGTTTTTTTATACATGTTTTGATGATGAGGATACATGTTTTGTTATACATGTTTTGATGATGAGGATACATGTTTTGTTATACATGTTTTGATGATGAGGATACATGTTTTTTTTATACATGTTTTGATGATGAGGATACATGTTTTGTTATACATGTTTTGTTATACATGTTTTGATGATGAGGATACATGATTGACACATGTTTTGATGAAGTTCTTGGTAAACATGTGAGGGGATTGGATCATCCCTGGACTTCAGTCCTAAAGAGAGCCTTAGACGTATGTATTCGAGAATGAAGTCCTTGGTGGACTTGAGGGGATTGGATCATCCCTAGACTTCAGTCCTAAAGAGAGCCGTAGACGTATGTCTTCGAGAATGAAGTCCTTGGTGGACTTGAGGGGATTGGATCATCCCTGGACTTCAGTCCTAAAGAGAGCCGTAGACGTATGTCTTTGAGAATGAAGTCCTTGGTGGACTTGAGGGGATTGGATCATCCCTGGAATTCAGTCCTAAAGAGATCCGTAGACGTATGTCTTTGAGAATGAAGTCCTTGGTGGACTTGAGGGGATTGGATCATCCCTGGACTTCAGTCCTAAAGAGAGCCGTAGACGTATGTCTTCGAGAATGAAGTCCTTGGTGGACTTGAGGGGATTGGATCATCCCTGGACTTCAGTCCTAAAGAGAGCCGTAGATGTATGTCTTCGAGAATGAAGTCCTTGGTGGACTTGAGGGGATTGGATCATCCCTGCAATTCAGTCCTAAAGAGAGCCATAGACGTATGTCTCCGAGAACAAAATCCTGAATGAACAGGTAAGGGGATTGGATCATCCTCAGACTTTAGTCCTTTGAATTGAGCCGTAGACATGATGTCTCCGAGAACTAAATCCTAAATGAACAGGTAAGGGGATTGGATCGTCCTCGGACTATGGTCCTTTGAATTGAGCCGTAGACATGAGGTCTCCGAGAATTGAATGATAGGACTGGATCGTCCCTGGACTTCGGTTCAAAAGGTACATGATAGAACTGGATCGTCCCTGGACTTCGGTTCAAAAGGTACATGATAGGACTGGATCGTCCCTAGACTTCGGTTCAAAAGGTACATGATAGGACTGGATCGTCCCTGGACCTCGGTTCAAAATGTACATGACAAATCCTAGAATTGTTCTAGGTTACATCCAGCATGAAACAGGGTTGGCTCTGTAGATGTGATACATCCAGCATGAAACAGGGTTGGCTCTGTAGATATGATACATCCAGCATGAAACAGGGCTGGCTCTGTAGATATGATACATCCAGCATGAAACAGGGCTGGCTCTGTAGATATGATACATCGAGCATGAAACAGGGCTGGCTCTGTAGATATGATACATCCAGCATGAAACAGGGCTGGCTCTGTAGATGTGATACATCCAACATGAAACAGGGCTGGCTCTGTAGATATGATACATCCCGCATGAAACAGGGCTGGCTCTGTAGATATGATACATCCAGCATGAAACAGGGCTGGCTCTGTAGATATGATACATCCAGCATGAAACAGGGTTGGCTCTGTAGATGTGATACATCCAGCATGAAACAGGGTTGGCTCTGTAGATGTGATACATCCAGCATGAAACAGGGCTGGCTCTGTAGATGTGACACATCCAGTATGAAAAAGGACTGGCTCTGTGGTGGTAAATCCTAGATCTGATCTAGGTCACATCCAGTATGAAAAAGGACTGGCACTGTGGTTGGGATTGGATCGTCCCTAGACATGAGACTTGTCTTAAAGAGATAAGGATTGATCATCTTGGAACTTGATCTGGATTGCATCATCCATGGACCTATGTCCTAAAGAGAGCAGGATTGATCATCCTGTAATATGATTGTGTGATGACAATGTTGCCGATTGTGTATGTTGATTGTATGATGACGATGTTGATCGTGTGATGACGATGCTGCTGATCATGTGATGACGATGTTGATTGCATGATGACGATGTTGATCGTGTGATGACGATGCTTCCGATCGTGTGATGACGATGTTGATCGTATGATGACGATGTTGTTGATCGTGTGATGACGATGCTAATCGTATGATGACGATGCTGATTGTATGATGACGATGCTGCTGATCGTGTGATGACGATGCTGATGATCGTGTGATGACGATGCTGATGATCGTGTGATGACGATGCTGATGATCATGTGATGACGATGCTGATGATCATGTGATCGTGTGATGACGATGATGATGACGATGCTGATGATCGAGTAATATCAACTCTGATGATGTTGATGTTCCAGTAACTAGTTGAGTTACTGATGATGATGAATTAAAGAAAGCTTCCGATGATATATAGATGATGTAGTCAATGACTCCTTTCTCCTGCAGATGTTGTTATAATATCCTTCTCGTTAAGGGGGAGTGTTGAATATTGTAACTTCTAAGAATATTATATTTGTACATTATTTATTCCGGAGATGTTCCATCCCTCCGAGGTGATTCTATTATGTATCCGGAGATGTTTATTCCTCCGAGGAGTTGTGGCAACTAGGGTTATTATACCCACCATGTGGGGGTCGGCCCAGTCAGTTATAATAGGGTATTTAACCTAATGGTTAAATACGATCCTACATGTACTTGTGTAAAATATATGTCAAAGTAGTGTATAAATAGAGCAGGTGTGTTCCTCATTTGATACACTCACACACTTGAAAAGAGGAGCACTTGTCTGGGAGATTTGATAAGGAGGATTAGAAGGAGGGAGCACATATTGTATTTTGGTTTATCATCTTATTGAGGAAAGCTTTGCTGGGTTTTCTACCCCATGAGGGTTTCCCAGGATAAATCTGTGTCTTTTGTGTTTATTCTATGCTTGTTGTTTCTTCAGTGATCCTGTATATGCTATTATTGTGAAATAGAATGTAATGCTGCTATTTTCTGTCTTAGCATATTGAATTTTAACAATATTTGTCTATCTTGTGATTGTGTTTCTTTCAGTGATCTTGCTTGTGAAATTAGGCTAAACTTAACGACTGTTAGTTTTTCATAATTTACTTCAATCTGATCTAGGATATTAACTAAGAGAAAAACATGTACAACATATCTACAACATATCAATCATGGACACAATAATGCAAGCACACAAGAGACACAGAGTTTACTTGGGGAAAACCATAAAGGTAAAAAACCCCAGTAACTTCCTCCAAGATAGATAGAGCAATGGTACAACCCAAGCGTAAGAGATAGACATCTCCTAGCAGCAGCTTCTCCTCCTATACAAGTGCACCACTCTCCCGAGAGTGTGAGAGAGAATAGAATAATGAAATAGAATGCCTCTCGCACTCTATTTATACTTGACTTGACTTGCCTAATAACCCTTTGACCCACATGGTCGACCCCCAATAGGGTTGTCTAATAACTCTTCGACCCACATGACTTATATAGGGCCGAACCCAACAAGGTGGTCTAATAACGCATCAAGTATAAGTTACGACACTTACAATATAAATGATGACACTTTCATATAGAGGAATAATAACATCTCTATAGGAATACAAACACTTCCGTATAGAGGAATAATACCATCTCTATAGGAGTACGATATACATATATGAAATACATTCCAAAGTTACATACACATCAACACTCCCTCTTAACTAGGAAGGTATTTCTTGACACAGGTCTTCTAGCACAAGTCTTCTTCTCTGGATCATCGTCACTAGATAATCGTCATCGAGTCATCATCATCATCACTGCTACTTCTATCTCAATCAATATCTAAATCTACTCATCATAGGAAGTTCTACATAGCCATTCATTTTTCATACTGGATGTAGGCCCACCACCTGTAGGTCTTCATCATCATTGGCCATACTGTGGAATCCTCAGGACTAATTACGTGCGTCAACAAAACCTCGAAAGAGCATCCTGGGCATTTTATGAGCACACAGCTCAACCTATCGGATCTCCCAGTATCTTTTACATGTGACTGTCACAAAACCTTAAAAGAGTGTCTTGCCAAGCAAGATCTCTAAAGAGGATCTGAGGCCTTTTTCATCCTGTCCAGATCTCTAGGACTTATTACATGTGACCCCTACCACAAAAACTTAAAATAGTGTCTTCCCAAGCAAGATCTCTAAAGAGCATCTGAGGCCTTTTTCATCCTATCCAGATCTTCAGGACTTATTACATGTGGTCCCCACAAAACCTTAAAAGAGTGTCTTGCCAGGCAAGCTATCTAAAGAGCATCTGAGGCCTTTTTCATCCTATCTAGATCTCTAGGACTTATTACATGTGGTCTGGCAAATCCTTAAAAGAGTGTCTTGCCAAGCAAGATCTCTAGAGAGCATCTGAGTCCTTTTACGTGACTAGCACAACCTGTCTAGATCTCCAGGACTTATTACATGCTACCCTTGCACAACCTGTCCACGGCCACAGAGTATCAACTTGATACTCACCATACATCATCCTGATGTACATGATCATCCTAATCATACAATGCATCTACCTGATGCATAAAAAGTATCTACTTGATACATATCACCATACATGATCCACCTGATCATACAATGTATCCACACAATGTATCCACCTAATATATATCAACATGCATGATCTACCTGATCATACACAGTATCCACCTGATACATATACAAATACATTGTCCAAGCATCCAACATGATGCATATACATATAAGTGATCCAACTGATCATATCCAGCATCATCCTGATGCATATACAGAGCAATAACTGGAGCATCGTCCTGATGCTCATAATCCAGCGCTTAGATCCACAGCCATGTGAAGGATCCCCCCTTCCACCATGCTAGGAATGGCTACAGCAAATGTCTCCATCACTTCTTCCTCGAAGTGTCGTCGATCTAAAGAACACCAAGCCTCTCTCTGAAGTACTCAAACTTCACTCTGGCTAGTGGCTTCATCAATACATCTGCAATCTACTCATCCGTCGCAACATACAGGAGCTTCAATGCTCCTCTCTGCACCATAGCCCTGATATAGTGATATTTGATCTCTATGCATTTCGACCTATCGTGAAACATCACGTTCTCAAACAGCTTCACACAACTCTGGTTGTCATAAAATATACCAGTAGCCTCCAACTGTAGATCAAATAACTTAGACAGTAGCTTCTGAAGCCATACTGCCTCACAACTAGCCAAACAAGCTACAACATAATCTACTTTGGCTATACTCAGTGCTACACAGGAATGCTTCCTTCTAAACCAAGAAATCACACCTGATCCCATCCTTAAGCAGCACCCAAAAGTGCTCTTCCTATCTGCAGCACTTCCTGCCCAATCTAAATCAACATAACCCTACAGGTTAAACTTTTGATTCACATCATACTTGAGCCCATAGTCAACCATACCCTTTAGGTACCTCAGAATATGCTTTCGAGCAACCAGGTGAACACTCCTCAAATCCATCAGGGACTGGCTCAATGTGTTCACCGCAAAGCAAATATCTAGTCTCCTGTTTGTCAGGTACATCAAGGACCCAATCATCTGACGATACATAGTGATATCAACCGGCTCAGATGAAGCATCACACAGAAGCTTTAGGTTTGATTCCATAGATGTGGCCATGGCCTTGTAGTCCATCATCCCGAACCTCTTAAGGATCTCTACTGCATACTTCCCTTGTCCAAGGAAGATTCCATCTGCACTCTGCCACACCTCCATACCTAGAAAATAGTGCATCATCCACAAGTTCTTCATCATGAACTCGGCAGCAAGCTTTCACTGTGTGTCGGCAATCAATCTATCTTCACCTGTGATAAACAAGCCATCCATATACAAAAGTAGTATCACTGGATTTCCTTCCTCAACCTTGTAGTAAAGGTTGGAATCCGCTTTACTCTTGGTAAAGCCCAAACTAGATAGAAAGATTTATATCATACCATACCAAGTTTTGCACATATATGACTCCCTGTCATGTGTCTCAGAACCAAGTGGCTGCTCCACATACACTTCTTCTTCAAATACACCATTCAAGAAAGCTGTCTTGAAATCCATCTGGTGTATCTTCCATTTCATCACTGCAACTAGAGCAAGTACGGATCTAATGGAAGTGTATCTGGCTACAGGAGTAAAAGTCTCTATGCTACCATCTGCAGCATGCTTGATCTTGTAGATCCTCTTGGAAGTCACTACGGACTCCCCTTCAAGTCTTGGGACTGCATCCCAAACATCTTCATGATCGACTGATACTCCTTGATCATGGCATTCTTCCCAGATCTTGGGAACTTCAATATCTTCAATATTTTTAATAGATAACTTTGTTGCTGAACAAATGTTGTAGTCCTTCTTTTGTAGGTGATGGTATACGATATTTCCTACACAACAAGTTAAATTGCATGATTAGAAAACATCTCATAGTTTTCATAACAAATTCTTACACATAAAGAAATATGTCATACATTCATGCAATTATCTTAGCCAATGCTTCAATACAACATTTATCCATATCCCATAACTTTCTAGATGCCTTCCAATCTCTACTGGAACATTGTTAAGAGTGTGCACAACTCCCAATATGTCAGCAAAGAGGTTTCATTCTAGATAAGTAGAAATGGAATGTTGTACAGTGCCATAGGCCACTTACCCATGTATATTAGTAGTATACTATTCATCAATGAAACTATTCTAATATGCATAATACACAACCTAATTCTAGGAACATGAGTATATACATTATTGAACAATATTATTTAAACAATAAAATATGCAAGGAATGATAATTGAAATACTTATGTTTGTTTGTTTGTTGGGTTGACACCCTCTCAGTCTTTGCTTCTTTTCTGCAACTCCATTTTGATGTGGATTGTGAGAAGTGGCCAACTCCCTCTGAATATCTGCATCCTTGTAGAAACTACTGAAGTGGGCTCCTTCTTGATCTTTGCTTCCTTGCAGGAACAACTGGAGTGTGCTCCCTCTTGATATTTGCTTCCTTGCAGGAACAATTGGAGTGTGCTTCCTCTTGATCTTTGCTTCCTGGATTACCTGTCCTTGAACTTATATCCATCCTTAATCACTATGAGTGCTTATTATTATCATGATTGTGTTATCCTTGAGGTCTCATACATAATCACACATTCATTAGTATAATCTTAAAAACACAATAATCTTAAACATGTATTTTCATGATCATTTCAAAACACAGATAATAAACATTAGTATTCAAGGTTTCAAAGAAGTCTTGTTTTACTCATGCATATTCTTATTTGTTCATAGGACTCTTCTGGTTAGTTAAATCATCAATCAAGATATCAGACATAATATGCATAAAACCCTTAATTACTTACATTTCTAACTTTATGAATAAACATAACCAATCATACCAAGTATACTTATATAAGGGATCCTAACACAAGGTAGGATTCTAACTTGATATAGGAAAAACATACCCGGATTGGTATGCTAGCTAGTTATGTCTAACATACCCACATGATATATTCTTGTTCTCTTCAATGACTTGTGCTAGTAACTTGCATATCTCATAGGTTAACCATTATAGAACCAAGTTACACATACCTTGCAAATAGATCTTCTAAGTGATCCATGACAATGGATGAATCTTTGTCCTCATGTCATCATGATCATATGTTCTTGAACTAGAACATGATTTGTCTTTCTTAGTGTACCTTTCATGTTAGTGGACAACATAAACCTCATACAACACCAAAATGCATTAGTACAATAATAAGTGTCACACCCTAATCAATGAATATCTTCTATCATGCATTCATAATTTTATTAAGGTGATACGGCATGTCTAAATTTAATCAAGATTGTACTAACCGTAATAACATGAAGACAAACATACCATAAACTTAATCATGAACAAATCTTGAAAAATACCTGGATGAGTCATACCTATGAAGATTGCTTGTAATTTTCTTATGTAAGGCCTTATCCTCATCTCCCTCTGAAACAGGAACTTCTTCACTTATGCAGGTGACCAATCCATTCTCTTCTAGGATTAACCTAATCCACTTGATTTGCAGGATCTAGATCTGGAGCTGGATTAGGGTTTGTCAGAGAAACCCTAAAAATTCAAACTTTGAATTTCAAACTTCCGAAAGGATAGAAATATGCGCCTTGATGAGATGATCAAGCTGGTATACTCAGAATCTGAAAACTGTAAAGTTTTACCCCTCAAATTTTCCTTTGAAACTTCCAGATTCACTGGACATGACTCCGAACTAGGGTTTGATAAATCCCACCCTTCTTCCCAATCAAAATGTTCGATCCAAATCTCTAAGCTTCTAGTTTTATGAGGAGATTCCAACCGTGGTCACAGATCTAAAAAATTCCCATTTTTTGCAGAAGCCCTAATTTTCCACTTTTTCGATCAAAGTCCCAAACTAGGGTCTGATCAAGCTCGGCCTTCTGCCCAACCAAAAATTCTGATCTTGGTCTCTAAATTTTTATTATGATGAGTATCATTCAGCTGTAGTCTTCAATTACAAAAATTCCAACTTTCTCCGAAACCCTAAATTCCGGAAGCCATGAATGAAGGTGCTAAAAAAGAATTCTATTTTGACAGAAATATGTACCTGATATTTTCTTTGTGTAACTCTGAAATTTTCGATCCACAGGTTCTGAAAACGTTTCTTGTGATATCCTGACCTATCATCTTTCCAACCCCATAGGTCTGACCTCAAATAAATTCTCTGAGAGAGATTTATGCCAAGTGTCGCAATGTGACCCGTTTATGGGATAACATGAGAGCAAACTTGTACGGAATTCCACGTGTCACTGGTTTAGTTTGGGCCTCTAAAAAAGTTACCTAAGAAAGTAAAGTCTATGCACTACCTTTCATTTTTTACGAAATTTCATTTGGAGCTTCCTAGTCCAAGCTATGACCTTTTTTCCTAGGTCACCTGTTTATGACTCAGATCTGGAAGAGGCATAAACGCTAGATTGTACAAATCATAAAACACAAAGTACAACGAATAAGAAGTTGTCCTTTGGAAACGAGGTACATGAGAATCTTAGCTTCTCCCTATACAATTTTCAAACCCTGAAACCTCACCAAAATTTATTTATAGGGAAAGTTCTACGATGACTGGTTTTTTCTATATCAAGCCCTAGCTTCGCAAGTGCAACAAGTGTCATACATGCCATACCATGCCTTCTTTCAGGCTAGCTCTGATACCATGTTAGTTTCTCAGAGTTTAATTCAATATGATCTACGATCTTAACTGATAGAACAACATGTATAACTTATCTACAGCATATCAATCATGGACACAATAATGCAAACACACAAGAGACACAGAGTTTACTTGGGGAAAACCATAAAGGTGAAAAACCCCAATAACTTCCTCAGAGATACATAGAGCAATGATACAACCCAAGCATAAGAGATAGACATCTCCTAGCAGCAGCTTCTCCTCCTCCACAAGTGCGCCACTCTCCCGAGAGTGTGAGAGAGAATAGAATAATGAAATAGAGTGCCTCCCGCACTCTATTTATACTTGACTTGACTTGCCTAATAACCCTTTGACTCACATGGCCGACCCCCAATAGGGTGGTCTAATAATCCATCAAGTATAAGTTATGACACTTACACTATAAATGACGACACTTCTGTATAGAGGAATAATAACATCTCTATAGGAATACAAACACTTTCGTATAGAGGAATAATACAATATCTATAGGATTACAATATACATATATTAAATACATTCTAAATTTACATATACATCAACAACAACAATCCTCACTGATGAGGTTTGTACATCACATGAATGAGATGGTGCCGCCACCTGTGCTAATAATGATTACCCAAAGATTAGTGACAATATGGACTTGGATAGAGGAGAAAGTGCTGCTTGTTGCTCAATTTCTTGTTAAGCATCTACTTATGGATGCTTGAGTTATGATAGAGTATATAATGATGGGTACTCTCATAGCTATGTTGGTGACATGGAGTTCCTCATTGATGAATATGTTGTGAGTACAAGTTCCTTGGATAAAAAAGAAGGCCTTGCAGCAACAAAAGTTGAAACAATGAAATTGGTGGAAGGACAAACCACCATAATTCCATCATACAAGGAGGAGAACATAACACATGGTATTTTATTCAATTCTAATTTTTATGTGCCTATGTTTCAATTTGATTCGGAAGCCACTACCGGTGAGAATATTAGCTTGGTTGAGCCCTCAAGTGTTGGGGTTCATGAATTGGAGAAGGCTGAAATTTTGAGAGAAAGTTTTTCTGTTGCACCCGAGATGAATGAGCACCCAATTTTCAGCCTAAGTTATGTTGTTAATGATCAAAAATATGAATATTTTGCAGCATCTATTAACATTCAAATTAACACCCTTAACTAAGTGAGAAGAAGAAGCATATTTTACTATGTGCCCGCAACATGAAGACAAAGGCAAGTACACAAGAGAACAAGTCCTCTCTTATCTAATCACTACATCCACAATTAGAAATTTTGAGTGAAGAAAGAGGTAGCTTATGAAGACAAAGTTCAGTAATTGAACTACTCATTAAAAGCTCAAGTCTAAGCTCCACCAGTCAAATAGTGAGAAAAAATGCACAAAAGTGCATTAATTGTACTTGAATATGCTAAAGTTGTGACAAAATCCTAAAAATACTACGGAAAGTGGGTGTTTGAGAGAAAAGAATAAAAAAACATGAAAATGGATAATCCCATATTCAAAAGAGAAACTTGAGAGCACATTTCCCAATGCTATAAAACAAAGTCATTTGGGGCATATTTAGGAGGACAAAGGAAGAGCAAAGGCATGCTGGAGAGATTCTGAAGATTGGAAAGCTCAACTTCATCAAAAGCAAGGGTGGAGAAACGATATCTCATGGAAAAGGAAGAAGGATGCACATCAAGCTCCATGGTAGATATGTACTTTCTTCTCTAGCTTAATATGAAATTATTCAAGTTTCCTTCCATATGAAATGTGTTTATGATGGCTTTGAATCTTGAGAAATGTTTGATAATTGATTAAATATCTTAGGAAATTTGTGTTAATTGTTTCATATCTGACATTCGAACTCACCATTGCATAGTAAGATAGCTTGTTTAATGTAGATCTAACACTACCTTTAAAGCTATTATCAGATTGGCGACCATACTAGTTGAAATTTTTCTTCATTTTAGGTATCCTAATCCTTTAATATGTACTCCATTTCAGTCGTAAGATCCATCCAAGAACTTATGTTTCAACTGTAGAAGCCCCAAACCGGCCTAAATCCACCTTCCAACTTAGAAAATCCATCAAAATTGAGCTTGGATCTCGATTTTTCTTGCTTTAGAAGGTTGGTGCACTCTAACTATGTCCACAGAGTGATGTCTCACCTTGTACACTACTAAATTGTGCCACTGTCTCACTTTGCTAGTGTAGAACCTGAGATGGACCCCTGTTGGTGCTCTGCTTTGTTCTGTACTTTATGTCGATCGAGTTTTTGAGTTTTGGGATGCTTGTTCTTCATCCTTGTCTTGATTTTTGTGATTTTTTCTTTATGGATGGGCTTAGGAACCTCTTATATTAGAGTTTAAACCTCATTTAGATTCTCTGCTCAATATTTGGAATATTTTTAAAGAATTTTAAAGCTTTCTTGTTTCAAATTTGCAAAAATTGCTAGAACTAGTTTTGAGATTTTACTATTTTAGGGCCACCTTTAGGCTTCATTTTTTGTGGTTTCATACCTAAACATTGATTTAATACATGTTAAGATTAGTTTAACACTAACTTTTGAGAAATTTGGGAGGGTTTGAATTGATATTTTCAGATTTGGGATTTCTATCCAAAAACCTTTAAAAATGGCTTAAATTGACATTTCTTTCAAGTTTTTCTTACATATTGTGGTAGATCCATTTGATTAAGGCCATTTTTTTCTTTTAGATCCCTGATTGGATAATATTAGGACTGATATTTAAATCATTTTGATTAATTTCATAGTTTGCAAATAGTGAAAAGTGGAAAAAACATAAAACTTTGTGTAAAGAACCTTAAGGCCCTTTAATTTCTAAATCTCATAAACTTGCATAAGCTGTAAAATGGAACCAAATCTCAGTTCTAACATTTGAAAAGATCATTTGAACACCTTTGCATTGAAAAAAAAAAAAAAAAAGATCACTCTTTGAGTTATTTTGAAAAAAATCTTCTTCCAACAACAAAAACAAGCTTTAACTAGTTGAATTTTGTTTTGGATTTACAAGTATTTTCATTATACTCTTGCACAATTAGAGGAAGTGGTAGCTTTAGATCTCAATTTTCTTGTGATAAGTTGTGTCCGAGCCACTGTATCCTCTTCACTTAGGCCTTGTACGATCTTGTGAATAAGAAAGTGGATCTCAAGTGTAACAATTTAGTATTTGATTTTTCAATCATCTTATTTTTGAGCCACCGTATCCTCTTCACTTGGGCCTTTGTGGGATCTTGTGAATAAGAAAGTGGATTTCACATGTATAAGAGTAGATTTCATTTTTTGCATACAGTTTTTCGAGCCACCGTATCCTCTTCACTTGGGCCTTCGTGCGATCTTGTGAATGAGAAAGTGGATCTCAAGTGTAATAGTCTAGAATTTCATTCATAAGCATTCCAAAGGGCTCTGCATATCCTCTTTACTTGGGAATTCATGCGATCTTGTGAATGAGAAACAGAGATCCCCCATGTAATAGAATTAGATTCATTTTCAATTGAGATATTTAAGTTTGGTTTACATTGATCTTTGAAATCAATTATTATCCATATTTCAGAAAAACTGTGCATGAAAATACAAAATCAACCAAACCATTTTGCATGATTGAAAGACACACATGAACCTCTAACCTTTCATTAGTTTAGAACATTCATCAAATTGAAAGGTAGTATAGTGAGCATATTGCATTGTGTGGTTAATTTTTTTCAAGTCAAAACACCACCAGTTTCACTTGCACTCTTGAAACTAAGCAAATTGCCCTTAAAATTGGCGCTTAATATAAAATTGAGCAAATTTTTATTTTCATATCACCAACAAGATTAGGTTAGTTCCTTGGAATAGGTTTGGATAGTTAACACTCCTGGGATGCAAAAATTTTGAAACTAGCATTGATTACTGAGAGTTTAAATCCATTAGTAGCAAAAAACACTTGTCGGGAAAGCACTTCTAAAACATGTGTTAAGCACGAGGTAAATCTGGATAAGTAAAGAGTGGCTCCCCCTCTTTCTTGTTTAGTGGGACATGAGCTCATCAAGGAATTCTATGTGAAGTGACAAGTCCTCGGGGTGACATCACTTTTCTACAGTGTCTGGTTATGAGAGTTGTCCCTGACTGACAACTGTTTCGCCCGACCGTTGATTGTGAAGTGGTGACTTTAGTGTCTCTTCCTAGGATATCACATAGGCTATTGTAAGTGGGGAAATATTGCAATAACTGAGAGAGAATTCGGATCTTTTAATCCTTGGGAGGGTGATTGGTTAGGAACCAACACTTGCACCCCTGGCAATTAAATTTTATTGTAACTATTTCTCATACCTTTGCTGCTAGCAATTCTTTGAGGCTTGAGATCCCTCAGTAGATACTAGTTTCGGAAGGCCCTTTAATCCATATTTTCACTGAACTTCAATTCTTTGGAAAAGTAGTTTCTTTGCTTGGACCTATAGGAATTTTTACTGTGTGGACACTTTTTATTCAGTCTAGACTGCCTTAGGATTGTGTGATTCTATTTTTTCAAATCAAAATAATTAAAAAAAAGAAACATCCTTTTATCAAATTCTTCAAAGTGGGTACTCTCTCGATCCACCAATCATGGCGGCAGCGAGGTGAGTCACCAGAACATGAAGGCCCTACCCCATTACGAAGACGAATACAAAACACCCAACCTTGTGACTTGGAAATTGAACAACTTCTAGATTCAATTAACAATAATAGAGAATAACAACATCAAACAAATACTGAAACATTACCTACCAAGGAAAACACAGCAATTATTTATCCTCTTGCTCCATTTGAAATTGAAACACTAGAAAACAACACAGCTACTCACGTAAACCCACGTTTGACAAATCTTTCAGGCCCAGTGGTACTTCACATCAGTGAACCACTAGATTACATCAATCCTCTTTTTGGATATTGGGCTATTATGCAAAATCCCACAAGTAACCCCATGGATTTATCAGTAGCACAAGTAGCTACATCAACACAACCCCTCACAGTTATTGGAAGTAGCACTACCTCCAATTTGGCCTCTACATCAATCTCACCAATTAGTATGCCTGCCATTAGCACAAGTTCAACCAGCACTTTAGTTCTAGTTGGTATACATTCGGGTTCCAATCACGGAAGTACATCCACTTTGTCCGCAGGAATCCCTACTAGAGGGTGTGCCATACCAAACTTGGGTTTCCCATATTGTTTGGCTACTCAAGGTAAAAATATTCAAGGAGTAAACCAAAATCCTCTTGGTATACCTAACCTTTTTCCAAGTCCTACATCTGGGGGAAACCCTTTACCATGGAATCTCAATATTCCTGGTGGACCCAATGGACTATGGAACATTAATGCCAATTGGGGTTATGCTCCACTAATGAGTGGAACTACCTTGGGATGTCATCAACCAACTATTCCTAGTGTAAGTCCTAGGGGAACTCCCATACCCCCAACTGTTAGCACACCAGGAGGAAACCCACCTATCAGCCCCATTTCACCATGGAGTGGATAGGTTCTAGGAAGTAACCAATCTTCTTGGGCACCACCCCCACAAGGGGGAAATCAACCTTGGAATGCTTATCAAAACCAAGGAAACAATCAATGGAGTGGTTAGGTTCCAACAGGTAACCATTCTTATTGGGGTCCACCTCTGCAAGGAAGCAATCCACCCATTAATCCTATCCTGCAATAGAGTGGTATTGTTCCACCAAGTAACCAATCTCATTGGAACATACCTCCGCAAGGGGTCAATCCATACATGCATCCTGTTCCACAATGGAGTGGACAACACTCAGGAAGTAACCCATATTTATGGATGCAATCTCCGCACGAAGGTAACCCTTCTTGGAATTCTTTTCAAGCCTAAGGAAACCAACAATGGAGCCATCAAGCTTCACCTGCATATCAAATGTTTGCTCCGGCACCATCCGAATCACCATTTCTAGCCACATTGAATCTACCGGATCTATCCCGGTTGACTAATCACCCTATTCTACATTTGAATGGGTCGCCAACCATACCAACTAAACTACCCTCAAATAGACCCAAGTTTGACAGAAAACCAGGAGAAGACCCATCAAATCATGTGATGACATTTCATTTATGGTGTTCATCCAATTCCCTAGGTGATGATAGTGTTAGGTTAAAGTTATTTTATCGGACCCTAATGAGAACTACTGTGAAATGGTACATTGAATTTCCATGCAATACTTTCACATAATTTTCATCTTTAGCCATTGTCTTTCTGATACATTTTCAATTACCTATTTTCCATGAGACGGGAATAGAAATTTTAACTTTACTTAGGCAATCCACCGCTACTCACATATCAGATCACATCCACGAGTGGAGGATGTGTCAAAAGCTTATAAAAGATGAAATAGCTAATCAATTCTTAGAAGATTGGTTCATAAAATCCCTATTACCTACTCTTGCCAAAGGTGTAGCCATGTCAGGAGCCATGACTGAAGAACAACTCATTCAGAGTGCTCACAAGATGGATTTGATATATTGCCAATCGGGCACACTTTATGATTTAATACCTCATGCTCTAATACCTGCATTTGATCCAGCTAGGCCACCAAAAGGACCTCATACTGATGGTGTGATTGGATATGTAAACCAACTTGAACAGATTACCCAACAATTGGGACAAATGTTGGTTCAAAATCTACAACCCATAGTTGGCCAAGCAACACAACAAACCGCAACTCCCACCCAAAATTTTGAAGTGCTTATGGTTCAAACTGCAGACCCCAAAGGGAAAACGAAGAAACATAAGAAGAATCCCAATGCTAATTCAGGGACAGGAGATGTACCTAAGGTGAATAATCCTCTTGGAGGCAATCATGAAAACTGGAAAAACAAGTACCCTTGCAAAATGTTCCAAGGGGATCATCCTACTCATCTTTGTCCTCACATGGATGATATTCATTGAATGTTGTCACAACGAGAGGGAAAAAACCACATGCCGTCCTAACTCAACCTTTCCCCCAATAACAACAGATGGTTGCTGCAGACCGATACCTTCACTGGGAGGAAACCAGCCAAACCCCCCACAAGGGGGCAATCCACCCAATGCTAATATTTTCACAATTGATGAACATGAAATAAATATTCAAACAAGGGCTTGTTCTTATGATATGCATTCAAAAGATGCTGAAACAGTTGGCTCTTCACCTAGTGGTTCTCTAACCATTGAGAAACCAACCAGAGACATAGTACCTCGACCTCCAAAAGGGGTTTTCCATAGAACAACACACAATCCTAACGCGCGAGCTGCTCAAAACTACAATGTGGTTGAAGACTTAGCTCAATCTCCTTGTGCAATGTCTTCCTTGGAAGTATTGCAAAGTTGTCCTACCCAAATAAAGGCACTATTGTCTGCTATTGGTGCTATTGATCCATCTGATAGTAATTTGATCACTTTTGACTTAGAACAGTCCACATCTAGGCTTTCCTCACAAATTGCATTTTAGATCAAAGTGAGTTCACATGGTAAGAACATTTTTCGAACCATTGTGTATGAAGGAGCCTCAACTTGTGTCATGTCACTAACATGTTGGAAAGCTTTGGGATCACCCACCCTAGTGCCATCCCATACAATACTCAAAGCATTTGATGGTCATTCGTTCCCACCTCATAGACTTATCATGGCTTCCCAGTTGAACTGGGAGGTAAAACAGTTCAAGTAGATGTTGAGGTAGTGGATGCACCCATAGATTACAATTTTCTATTGGGACATAGTTGGATACATAAGATGACGGCAGTAGTGTCTTCAGTATTCCGAGTTATTCGATTCCCCCACCAAGAGAAGATTATCACGATCGATCAACTAGACTACTGCACACCCGAAACTGGCCTCCACTCGAATGTTCCTTTTGTAGGGGATTTGAAAACGATTATTCAAGATATTGGCGTAGGAATGTTCAAATATTCATCCCTCATGGAAACTTTCACAATTCCACCACTGGTATCGACCCCTAGTAGTTCTCCCATTTTCACTATTACATCAGAAATATACTTTCCATTAAAAGTTTTTTCTAACTCCATGTTAGAAGTTGGCTCCACCTCATCAAAGGGAGCCTCCCAAGAGAACATCTTAGTTGTAAAAAGTGATGAAAATATACCCACTTCTATGCCACATAGTGAAACTAAGAGTAGTGTACCCCTTTCTGCCGTAGAGATTTCTTATCAAGCTATTAAAATGGATTCAGAAGACTCAGATAAAAATCCTTCCAAGATGGAGGAATATGATCCCTATACTTCACCCATATGGGCCATTAATACTCCCAACACCCATGACATCTTGGATCAAAATTTTTCATCAGATGAAGCCATCCTTGAGGTCATGAATATCTCACAATTACCATGGGAAGACATGCATCACAAATCCTCATTTCTTCTAAAACCATACTCGTTAGAGGTCAAACCTGAATATATTTACCTCTATGATAAGATAAACCAATGCCTCATCCAAACACATAATGTGTGTTCGGAAGGAAATTTGGAAAACATTTCAAAAACTATCTCAATCAATATATCCATTAAACCTGACGTCGTTGAAGAAATCAATATAGGTGCAGATTGTTCTCCAGAGGAGATCATACATTACACTACCCTATTCAAAGATTTTCGGGATGTGTTTGGTTGGTCGTATGAAGAAATGCCGGGTATTGATCCCAGCATCGTTGAACATGAGATAAAAACATACAATAATGTCAAACCAGTGCGACAGAAACTAAGACTAGTCAATCCTAAGAAATCAGCTACCATTAAAGAAAAGGTTGAAAAGCTTTTGAAAGCTAGATTCATCTATCTTGTTCCTTTAACTGAATGGGTATCCAATCCTGTTCCCGTTAACAGAAAACAAGGAACTATTTGGGTCTGTACTAACTTTCGGGATCTCAATTAGGCTTGTCCCAAAGACAACTATCCCACACCCTTTATCGATCAGATTATAGATGAATGTGCTGGGAATAAAATCTTTTCATTCATGGATAGATTCTCCCGTTACAACCAAATCCAGATCAAAGAAGAGGACCAACATAAAAACAACTTTCATATGCCCTTGGGGACTTTTTCATATCCTAAAATGCCATTCAGCCTTAAAAATGTCGGGGCTACTTTTCAAAGAGCCATGTCATATGCATTTCATGACATTAAGAGAATTGTTGAGGTTTATCTTGATGATTTGGCAGCCAAATCTAAAAGGAGAGTTGAACATAATGCACATTTATGAGCCATCTTTGTTCGATGTTGCAAGTATAACATTAGGTTAAACCCACATAAATGCATGTTTTGTGTGGAATCTGGGAGATTAATCGGGTTCATAGTTTCAAAAAAAGGGATTATGGTGGATCCCATCAAGGTTGAGGCAATACTTCAGTTGCCTTCCCCAAAAACAATAACGCAACTTCAAAGCTTTAAAGGGAAAGCTAATTACTTGAGAAGATTTGTTGAGAATTTAGCTGAAAAAGCTAAAGGTTTCATGTGTCTCTTAAAACAAGATGCACTATTCATATGGGATGACCAACCTCAACGTTCATTTGATGAAATAAAGAAAGCTTTTGTATCTGTCCCGGTACTTAGTCTACCGAACTATAGTCGATACTTTCTTCTATATTTGGTAGCATCTAGTTCCACCATAGGAATGGTATTGGAACAGGAAGATGAATTTTCACAAGAATATGTTATTTACTATCTTAGTAAGGGCCTTTCTAGCCCCGAATTGAAATATTCCTAGGTTGAGAAGTTGGCCTTGGCAGTAGTTCATATTGTCCAACAACTTAGAAATTACATACTTCCAAGAAAAATGACCATAGTGACTTAAATGAACCCAATGAAGCACATTTTGTCCCGCCATATCATTCATGGAAAATATTCGAAATGGATAGTAATTTTGCAAGAATTTGACCTCGAGTTCAAAAATGCTAAAGCAAATAAATCGTTGGCATTTGCTAAACTAATGTTTGAGTTACCCTCTGAGAAGGAGGATACTATATCTG
Source organism: Larix kaempferi (assembly GCA_027924585.1). Taxonomy (NCBI): domain Eukaryota; kingdom Viridiplantae; phylum Streptophyta; class Pinopsida; order Pinales; family Pinaceae; genus Larix; species Larix kaempferi. The sequence continues at coordinate 12,097,390 of BSBM01001051.1, read as the reverse complement.
TTGAAACTTGGGAAGATGAACATGTATTCCTCATTGCAACTTCAGATCCTTGGTATGGAATATTTATCACATATCTCCAAACCCAAAGGATTGATCCTTAGTTTTCTAGCATCGAACGACGTCGCATTGACACCAAGAACCAAGATACCTCATCATGGGGGATACTTTGTACCATCGAGGAGTGGACATGATATCAAGACGTTGTTTAGTACATGAGGAAGTTGAACAAGTATTGAATGATTGCCATGATGGGGCATGTGGTGGTCATCTTTCTGGGTTGGAAAATACCCAGAAAATCTTGCGTGCAAGATACTTTTGGCCTACAATATTCAAAGATTGCATCAATGCGGTTAAAAAGTGTCACCCTTTCCAAATATACACAAGAAATATGCATGCACATTTAGATCCATTACACCCTGTAGTAACCGTGGGTCCATTTTCAAAATGGGCCATTGATTTCATGACAATCAACCCGCCTTCAGCTAATGGCCACCACTACATCATCGTAGTAGTGGACTACTTCACCAAGTGGGCTGAGGTGATGCCTACATTAAATCGCACAGGTAAAATTGCAGCATATTTCCTATTCAATCATGTGATAGCAAGGTTTGGTGTACCCAAAGAGGTCACTACTGATAATGGAATCCACTTTAGGAATTATTTTATGGATGAACTTACCAACCAGTTAGGATTACGGCAGGACTTTTCCTCGCCATATTATCCTCAAGCTAATGGACAAGTCAAAGCCATCAACAAGGTTTTGAAAACTATGTTACAGAGGACGATTGATAAGAAAAAAACTAACTGGCACTTGATGTTGTTCACCACTCTTTGGGCTTACTGAACCACTGCTAAAACTGCAATCGGTTTCACCCCTTTCCAATTGGTTGATGGAGAGGAAGGCACATTTCCTATTGAATGTGAAATCCCATCATTGAAAATAGCCATCGAACTCCTACCTAACGCTTCCGTAGAAGAAGAAAGGCTTCTCCATCTTCATTCTATGGATGAAACTAGAAGAGAAGCTTCTCTAAATGTAGAAGCACACAAGAAAAGGGTCAAAACACAATATTAAAAATCAGCTCGCCCATGAGTCTTTTCTGAAGGAGAATTGGTTTTAGTTTATGACTGATCAATTATGATGGTGAACCCATGTTGAAGATCAGAAATGGTCTCTATCTGAAGAAATACTTCACGTAGGCACTGATGCCTCGCAACGCTTATTGTATTATGTTGTATTCTTTGTATAAAATTTTGTACATTAGTTGTTTCGGCACACACTTATCTTGCTTGGCATTGTCACTTTGGAAGATGGCACAAGAAACCTTCACACATTTGGGATATGCAGATGGTGCTAGCCGTAGTTCTCAGAACATTGCTTCTGCCGCATGGGTGATTTTCACACCTAATGACAAAGTTTTTAGTTCAAACAACGTTTTTCTCGGACCTGCAACCAACAATGTTGCAGAATATAGTGCAGTCATTGAGCTTCTTGCTGAGGCTATCACTCTTCGCATCTGACGAATAATAGTCAAACTGGACTCGGAATTAGTTGTATCTCAGTTAAATGGTCAGTATTAGGTTCGAAATCCTACACTATTTAGAAATTTTCTACAAGTATGTCTTTTAGAATGTCAATTAGAGTTCATTGAATATATTCATGTTCCTAGAAGTATGAATAGTTTGGTTGATTCCTTATCCAACTGCGTACTTGATTGGTATCTAAGTCATTAACATCATACCAAAAAGCAAGCATGTACATTATTCATGGCAATTGAACACATCATTTAAGGACATAAGTAGAAGCCAAAATAAACTAGCTTACATCATAAACCAAGAAATGTGTAACTTTGCACACCAAAAAGACTAGTGTAAATACTTTTCTCTTTTTTTCCTTTTCTTCAACATAAAACCCAAAAATTTCATAAAAATAATGAAAACATTTGGAAAAATAAAAAACATGTGAAATTGTTTCAAACTTTCCCAGTCCAGAATCAGAACTCACCTACAACTGGCAGATCACTGAATAAAGGTTCAAAGCTTCTAGAAATTCATGCTGAAAGGATATGCTTCCTCTCATCCATCGATTGCACCTACAACATATATGGTAAATAATGGGTATTTTTACTTGTCTTTTATTCATACATGAACAAACTGTATCCTTCTGAATGATAGAAAGATGCATCGTTCCTCAATTTTGTTTATCTTTTTACATATTACATGCACATTTGAACTGGTTTCTGACTAAACAGTTGGGTAGTGAAATGGTTTTGATTACAGGACTTGGAGACTATGACAGTTAGAACTATTTGATTCAGGTAGTTGGAGATGGACCATGATTCATGATTATTTATGAATTTGGCATTTTGGCATTTTTCACAAGACTCAACATGAAGTAAACCTCATTGACCCATTCCTACTTAGCCATTATACCAAATTGGATAAACTCAATCACATGGTATTATTTAACCATCCGTTGACACATAATCTTGTTTCAGATAGCCTACCCATGGAGGGAACATCTGTAAGAGTGTGCACAACTATCTTAGCCCTTGTTTGAAATATAGATATTTTCCTTGGACTAACCCATTCCCTTGAAAAATAGGCATACACCCATGCAACACTCGTTCCCTCCCATGTATTATAACACTCTTTATTCTATTTCAAAACAATCAACTGAAAAAGCATAAAAATTAAAAAACACAAAAATCCAAAACGGAAGAAACTTGAATCACTTCATATTATAGTATTGAAGAAAATGGCAATAGTCATTTCTTGTCGCCCTTGAACACGACACATAATTTGGTCTCCGCTCTCAGTACACCATCTACATTTTCCTTAGGAAACTGTACCAGTATTTTTGAATAAATCTCCACCGATGGGTTGTCCTTCCCATCACCAATGGAGCTTTCGTTAATGCATTTGGCATTGGTGTATTTCATTAAGGTCAGTTACTCAAAGTCCTATGTTTCCAAGTGTCCATTCTGCATCGTGTTATGTGTTCAAGGGAAGTTCAAATCAAGTTGGGCATTCCTCAAATATTCCTAACCAATCATGTTGTCCTTCCTTGTGTCAATATACAATGTTTGATCTCATAGTTTTACCAAATTATATTAGAATATTGATCTTTGTTTTGTATCGGCTGATGTGGGATGCATTAATTCCCTCCTTTCGATGGATCTATTCCTATTGACACCAAATCATCATCTAGGACATGGATCTAGAAACCCGGGAGTACCTTGGATCTTGTAGTCATTAGTGGCAGGTTTCCTCGAAAATGAAAGTGGGTATACATCAATGACCCCTGATTGTTTGATTCCACAAGTGTTTGACTTCAAAACATCTATTCACACTTGCTAGTTTGTACCCAGTACCTTAGATTCCATGATCATTATTTGTGGGTCTCTTTGCATCTGTTAACGGTATACATCAATGAGTGGTAATCAGATGGTCTTTTATTATGCTTGACATCAGTTCATTTATTTGCATGATATAAACTTGTACTATTGTCAGTTTTTATTGAAGACCTTGGGAAAAATAGTTATATCACTCATTGATGCACTGTCGGAGCTGGGCAAGATTAGACTACCATGTCAGAAGTTCAATGAAGACCTTGTTCTCGCACTCATCAAAGTGCATGTTTAGATTTCTGAAAAATTTACTTTTGACATGGATCCACTGTGTATTCTTCGTGGCCATGCTTGTTTACTGCTGAGCATGGGTATGCCCACCTCAGGAAGATATTATATATTTGAGAAATTGCTATGTTTGAATTGCAGATGTTATCCTAAATCATATGCCTGTGAGCTTATCCTTTCCTCATCCTTGCTTTGATCAATAAAAAGTATCAGTATGAAGAGTATCAATTTTCATAATTTATTTCGGCCCTTATCTCTGCTTCGGACCTCATACATTAGGGGGCATCTGTTAACATTCAAATTAACACCCTTAACTAAGTGAAAATAAGAATCATATTTTACTATGTGCTCGCAACATGAAAACAAAGACAAGTACACAAGAGAACAAGTCCTCTCTTATCTAATCACTACATCCACAATCAGAAAGATTGAGTGAATAAAGAGGTATCTTATGAAGACAAAGTTCAGTAATTGAACTACTCATTAAAAGCTCAAGTCTAAGATCCACCAATCAAATAGTGAGAAGAAATGCACAAAAGTGCATTAATTGTACTTGAATATGCTAAAGTTGTGACAAAATCCTAAAAATACTATGGAGAGTGGGTTTTTGAGATAAAATAATAAAAAACATGAAAAGGGATACTCCCATATTCAAAAGAGAAACTTGAGAGAACATTTCCCAATGCTATAAAACAAAGGCATTTGGGGTATAGTAAGGAGGACAAACGAAGAGAAAAGGCATGTTGGAGAGATTCTAAAGATTGGAAAGCTCAACTTCATCAAAAGCAAGGGTGGAGAAAGGATAGCTCATGGAAAAGGAAGAAGGATGCACATCAAGCACCATGGTAGATATGTACTTTCTTCTCTAGCTTAATATGAAATGATTCAAGTTTCCTTCCTTATGAGATGTGTTTATGATGGCTTTGAATCTTGAGAAATGTTTGATAATTGATTAAATATCCTAGGAAATTTGTGTTAATTGTTTCATATCTGACATTGGAACTCACCATTTCATAATAACATAGCTTGTTTAATGTAGATCTAACACTACCTTTAAAGCTATTATCAGTATCAAGAGATGGATCATCTTTCAAAACTTCGATGGAACTTCATGAAGTTGATCCTAGAAAGATAGAAGAAGAGGAGTTTCATCTTCCAGAACCTAATTTCCTTGATGGGATACTAAATATGAATGAATGCAAGATGAAACAGGCCCTTCAAATCCTCAATGACACCCATTCCTTAATGAAAAATATCTATTGGAAGTTGGGGGAGCAGTCTTCCATGAGAGACATGGAGGAGTTTCAGAAAGCCATGATAAGCATTAAGGGAAATTTCCTATACTTGATTTATGACAGAGATAATCTGCTTGAGCTTGTGGAGTTGTTTCATGGTGCATCCTTGAAGGATGAAGAGGATATTTTCAATCTCACAAAATATTTTATGACCACCCAAGATTCCTTGCAGAGCACTCAATGTGCACTCCAAGAATTTAAGATGGAGATAGTTGCAAAGATCACACCTGCCCTGCTACACACCATTCAACCATCTTCACTTGGTTGATTTCATTCTTTATCATATGTAGGAACCTCATTATATGGTGGGTTATGATTATTGTTGACACGATGACTATCAATAGGGGTTCACTGCACATTGTCGCTAAGAAACACCAACCCAAACTCCCTTACGCACCAACCCAGAAGGGTGGTAACCCTTCCAGCAACACTCGCAGATGCACAAGGGGGCTATATGAACCAAATTTATGTAGTGGAGTTGAGGACATGCATCGAAACCACATTACCTTTGTAGAAACCATAGATTATATTTTCTACAGTAAACTATTAACTCATCATTCGCACATTACTCCATTCGCAGATTCAATATATATTAAACATTCGCAACAACATATTAAACCTAGTTATTCACATCAATAGTAGTCATTCAACCCACAAAGTATTAAACATGTTGCAAACATTCATATTCATCATTGCAGAGAAACAAAGACAGAAATGGAACCATAATCAAACATCCTCATGCATTCATCAAAAACCTACGGGATGAACTTCGCAGAAACAATTAATACACCATGTTGCGGATACAAAATAGATCAAAAGATGTATTAGCTTCTTATCACTTGCTTCAATTACATCCCATGCGATACCATACAATGCAATTTCCCTTAGGCTTACCATCATTCACCTATTTATACAATACTAGGTGGTTACAAAATTGTCCACATGACCCTTTTCTAACTAATTAACTACTTTGCACTTCCACATTCTCCGCGAATGACCCTTTCTTCCATGGATTCTGCATTTCATAGCTTGTTGGATTCCACACTTCCTGTAGACTAATCCCATGCCAACAGGCCCCCAAGACAAACATGTGGCTCTCCCCCGAGCCACCTGAGCTGGAAACCACTGGTTTGTTCACTTGTTGTTTGAATTCGTCGTATGTAGTTTTGAGCTAGTCGATGACTTCCTTTGTTGATGCTCTGATCTGGGCACATTCTCCCATTTGCTGCTTCGTTGGGTGTTCGCCACTCTTTTGTTACGCTTCCTCCAATTGTTCCTTAACCCATTTCATTACTTCCACCACCCTTGTTATGAGGAATTTTGCTTTTGCTTGGAGTTCATCCACATGCGTGGCCCTTCGCTACTATCGTTTGTGGGCCTTTGTTACATGTTGTTGCATACTTTTCAACTCTCCTGCTTTGGTCATTTGCACCATTGGGGGCATCGCCTTGAGCGATCCGTTGAAGGCATCTAACTGGGATTCCATTTCGCTAAGTTGTCCCTTCAGCATGGCCAGTTGGGCATTCTTGACGACACTACCCAAAAAATCTGTAATGTCTTCTGTGACTGTCTATGCTGCCTGTTCTATCTCCTGGATCTCTGTTACTACCTCTTCGATTGCCATCTGTCGACTCTGAATCTATTCTGGCGGTGTGTTGGGTGTCACTCTAACCTATAGCTCTGCATTTTCCTTACTTATCTCAATGAGGTCCACCCCTAACATCATAGCTTGTGCCTCTGGGTCGACCTTTGAATATAGCGCTATCGTATCGCATGCCTTCTTAAGAACTCGTTCTAGTTTGGTCCATTCCTCTATAGCCTTCTCTTTCACGGCTATTGCTGTGGCTTGCTCATCTTGGAGTTTTTGTCCCTCCATCACTCTATTTTGCAGGTTCTTCCTGTATTCAACCATCTTATTGTGCATCGTAGCTTCCTGGTCGCAGATCTCTGCACTTGCTGCGACTTGGATTCGGTGCAATGTTAATATTGGGAGCAAATTGAAATCTACCATAACCTGGTCGTCTTTCTAAACCTTGACGTCCAATGCTTTATCACCTGTCAAGAGGGCGTGGGATTCGAGTTGGACTATCCTCGGTTGGTTTCCAACTTCTACCTCAATTCTTGGGGTTGATAGATTTTGTTGAATGTCCCCATGTGGTACACTTGTATTGATTATTGTGTTCGTCATTATGGTTAGAAACTCCCCTATCTACTGGAATTATTAGGTGGAATACTGCATAACCTTATCATGTCTATTTTCCACCACTTCTATAATACTTTCCAGATGTCTATTGACCTACTGCATACTGAGCCCTTCCCAAGTGCTTTTTCCATCACAATCCATCCTTTTCTTTGTTCGCAGCTTGTCCTGCCGCGCCTCCAGCTCTGAATCTGTCAGAGTGTTTGTGGATGAAGCTCCATCATGGCTGGATGCCTCCATCTAATCTTTCACAAGGTTATTTTGTTCTGCGCCTTGATTTGGACTGTCTAAAACTTATTTTTCCTTGGTCGGGTTCAGTCAACCTATGTTCTGTCCATTCACTATGTCCTTTTCCATGGTTGGGACCTTACATTCCTCCTACCACTTAGAGATAATAGCATCGATCTCCTTCTCGGTGAGCTTGTACTATTTCCGCAGTCATTGCTTCCCCAGATCTCTGCGGGCTTGCAAGTAAATTGTCTGTGCTTTGACCTATAGGTGTGCGATCGATCGATACTTTGTTGCTTCTTGCTTCGGTATCCATGGTATCATCTGTGCATCTATCTGCATCGTCTCCAGCAAGACATAAAATTGCACAATGTTTTCGTTTTGCCGCACTTTATGAATATTTTCCCATAAATTTTGGTACCATGCACCTTCGCATACCCAGGCTTCTGGGGTGTCCATACCCTGATAGTGGTCAGGTTCCCTCCACCCCCTTATTCAAACCAACACTTATGTGATCCACAATCAAAAACCCCATGCACATAGCATGGGGGCAAGTCATTAACCTTGCTCACTTTTTCACATATGCGACCTCAACCATTTTTGAGGTCACATGTCACTTGTATATATGATTTGATTTGATACACCTAGTATTCTTCTCCCGCGGGTCATCATTTCTCCCCACCACTGCACCCTTGGCTTGGTGGGATCACCTTTATTTGCAACCATTTTTTAACCTAGTTATTTCCTTTGACCATTCCGGAGTCCTTATGACCTTTGTTTTTCACACCATTTGCACTGCCGGATTCATTTTTCCGTGCTCGTGATGATGTTTGAGATCATTTCTCGCTCTCACCAGGACCAATATCAACATTGTGTCTCGAGACCTTGTCGCCCTGGTTTGCATGCCACATCGGCCATAGCCCGTGATGATGCTTGAGATCATTTCTCATTCTCACCCCCAGATTTTTTGGGTATTTTTTCCAAAATGGCCCCTGTCGCCTCGGTTTGCATGCCACTTCAGCCGTTCTCCGTTGTTGACACTTTTTATATCGTCAGATTCATTTTTTTGAGATCGTTATGATGCTTGAGATCATTTCTCTCTCTCACCAGGTACAGTTTCACCATTATGTCCTGACACCTTGCTACCTCGATTTGCACGCCACATCGGCCACCATCGGATTGTTCCACATTTTTACATGAGCCATTCACTCCTTTCATACTACAATTATTTCATTATTTTTCCACCATTCATTATCCCGCAAGGAGGCTCACCAATGTCCCCCCCTCCCTCGTTCTTGGTCATCATCAATGTTCCTTGATTGAGCACTTCCTCCTTGCTTGGCCATTCCTTTTGTTCGGTATAATTTTATCCCTTTTTCAGGCCGGACAAGTGCTTTATGAAAAAGGCACTTAGGGAGTTTTTGTTAAGCTCTTTTCTGACTCCTAAAACAATGAAAAGATTGTCAAGCAATCTTGCTTCCTTTCATGCTCGTTAAAGTACCTAAAAGGGCATCTATCTGGTATAAGTTTAACCTTTTTCCGGACCTGGTAAACTAATTATGAAAAAGGAATACTCTAGTCACACTGGCTAGAAGATTTCTTCATTGCATCCTTTTATGCTTCTTCGGGCCTTGGAGACTAACACATGAAAAAGCACCCCCTTGGAGTCTTCTTATCACTTTCAGACTCTCTAAAATTGAAAGCAACCACGAGCATGCATCGTCATGGGCTCGTACAAATCGACATGACGGTACCATTCCATTATTTCAAAGTCTTCTTATCGCTTTCAGACTCCTTAAAATTGAAATCAATCATGAGCGTGAACTGTCCTGGGCTCGTATAAATCCACACGACAGTACCATTTTACACGCACTTCTTCTAGTTCCCTAACCTGTGAAGAAGCCCCCCCGTGCCTCTTGGCACTATGATCGATCCTCTCGGTAGCACCCCTAATCAGGTCACCTTTGTTCAGAGTAGTCTGCAGTCTCCTGCCATTTTACATTAGCTTGAGTCTCACTCATCCCAGTCACTATCCTTGATCCATTACAGCTATGATCCCTTTCCCACCAGTCAGTTTCATATGCTGCCCAATCGTCCCCGCCATCATACTCTGAACAAAGGAAGTTTGATTCCACCCACTCTACTTGCCTAGTTATCCCTCACAGTATGTCAGTCCTACCATCAGTACTCTCACACTTCAGTTCTCCACCTCGCGCTCGTATCAAGGAAACATCATTTCCTTGCTAGTTGCAGGTCTCCCTCTGTCGACGACAACCCCTCTATTCCAGAGGATAGACCCAGAGGTCCCTGTGCCTTGGACCCATCACCATCTGTGGTGAGTTCCTATAGAACATTCTGAGAGGAGTCATCATTGCCTCTTCGAGTGGTTGTTTCTCACATGCTCGACTTCAACACCTTGATCGCATCGTTGAGAATCATGTAGGGTTTATATCCCTTCAGTTATTGGTCGAAGACCCTGGATTTCCCCCAACTCTAGCACATTGGTAAGTCTCTTTAGAACGCACAGTTATATGTTCTCGTGGATGTCCGGGTTGCATTGGCAATTGTATTCGGAAGCCATCCAGTTATATGCTTCCTTGAGTACCCAGTTCAGTTCCAGTTCAGTGTACCATTGAGGACATGACTCCCCGTCACTATGCTCCAGCAGCTCATCAGTTCCTCTAGTACCACACTCAGCAGCACTGTTGTTATTCTAGTCTATCGGTTCTTCAGCTCAGACATGGTCAGCCCAGCAGTATGTCCCATATTTGTGTCCCCTCTAGACCCTTATGATGTACATAGTGGTTCTCTATGTATCCTATAGGTCCCCCTTTTCGGGCCTCGCTGTTATGTTTTATGTATCTTGATACGAGCATGGGTATGCCTGCCTCGTCCATATATTGAGATTCTTCCTCATTCATTATTTGAGGCCATGTATATTTCAAGGCCCCATATTTTGGACCTCATTGTTATTATTATTCTATATCTTGATACGAGCATGGGAATACCTGCCTCGTCTATATGTTCAGATTATTCCTCATTCATTATTGAGGTCATGTACTTTCAGTTTTTGCAGTTTGTTCGGGACCGTTGTTCCGGCCTCTAGTTTGTTTCTTCTCTTCTCCACACCCCAGGAAAACCATACAAGACTTATGATGTCTATCGGCCATTCGATGAGCTCCTGCCCTCACACATCAGGGGGCAATCTGTTAACACCCAAAAAGTGCTCACTACCTCATCCACCCCATTACATGACTCATTTGTCCATATTTCTTACCATATTTACCTCCAGAACCTTAAAATCCCATTAAAAAGCCTTCAAAAGGCCACAAAACCATTAAAAAAGCCTCTGAAAGGACAAAAAACCCCTTTTCCCCCCAAAATAATCCAAAATTCCTCCAAAATAGCAAAAACCTTGTAAAAAGGGAATAAAAATACCAAAAAAGAGGAAAAAGAGGGAAAAAGGAGGCAATAACCCTATACAATTGACCTAAACCATATGGTTCCCAAAACCATGGGCCAGCACTCCACCACTAAAAACCTATAAATAGGTGATGGAGGCCCCTCATTTCATATCCACAGTCAAATACACCCTTACTCTGCCAAAATCACTCTTGAAACCCTAGCTCACCGTTGAGCTACTTCCACACTTGAGTGCCCCTTTGGCCCATTTCCAACCCTTTGGAGAAAGAGAAAGGAGCAAAGCTGGAAGCTTGGAAGCAACCCTCCTAGACTGCTACAAGAGCTTCACCAACCTCTACACTTGAGGTAATCTTTAATACAAAAAGAGAAGTCTTTTGCCATATTTTCATGTTTTGTTATTTATGTTAATGCTCATGCTAGGTTAAATCTCATTCTGTTTTACTATTTTTATTTACTGTTTATTGAACTGCTACTAAGGAGTCCCTTCTCCTTAGTAGGTGCTCATTTGCACAACCTGGGGTGAAAACCCTAGCTACAGCCTCGACCTTGATAGCCTGGTTTTTTATTGTGTGGATGAGGTATCCTCATCCATCTTTCAGCACACCATACTTGGTCATCAACTGTTCCGCAAGTTTTTTGTCATTATCCTTCCCTTGGAAAAATTGGGAAGGATTGAGTCCATCTTTAGGAAGCTCGATGATTCTTGCGATTAAGTCGACTATGACGGGGATCCTCTCATGTATCCAAAAAGACCCATCACGAAGACAATAAATCAGTTGCTTGACACATGCATTGACCTGCGCTGACCACCCGAAGTGCGGCATGTGGGTGAGGCCTAACAGTCCGGATCATTCCAATCCCTTTGCCCATCCCGCGGGATCCTTCGGGTTTGGGCATCCTGCGTGGGGGATATCAACGTAGACTTCTGTGTATTCTTGGAATTTTTCAAGGTCATGGTTGGTATACTGCAGCTTCTACACTTTGGCCATGATGTCTCCGACTTGAGGGACACCCTCTGGTACCAGTGACACCTCAATATTATACCTTTCATTCTTGTTTACCTACAACACGGGTGCTTCTTTTTGGTGCAGCAGAATGTAATCTGGTAGCATTGGGCCATCATGCCATTCTTGTGGTACTTCGGTGCCTGAAGGGGCCTACAGCTCCATCGGTGAACCGTGTTTGGAGGCCGGTTCGCGCTTTGCTTTTTTTTGACTGGCATACTGGACATAACTTTTGGCTGCTCCTATGTAACTCTCATCGGCTCTGGTCGCTCTATGCTGGTGCTTGAAACATAAACCTCCATACATCTCTGCAACCTCTTACTTAATCACATAATGCCTTTCCTTTGCCCCTTCCCTGAATTTATATTGTTGGTTGGACAAATCCAACAAATTTTGGACCATGATTACCAAATCCGATGGTGATTTTCCAAAATTGCCACATGCATTGGGTATTAAATGATGGTTTTTCATTTTTCCTGTTGTCCATTGTTGTTTAATGGCTGCATTTATGACGGGATTTGACTCGTTCACACCAAGTCTGGGTTACTACGGTTCTTCTGTCTTTTTTTTTTAACCCGTTGATTAGTAGTGAAGCCACTTCCGCAGTGTCGCGGTGTCGTACTATGTCTGTGTTTTCACAGTTGTTGTGGTTGTTGTTAATTCCTTCCAACTTTGTTTCTGTGGTGTCATGTACTTCCCGAACTCATCCCTTCTTGGATCTTTACTCTCTACATTTAGCGGTTTCCTACTCTTGGCCTGTACTTTCTCCCTTTGCCTCAGATTCAATCGAAAGGGCCACTGCTTGATAGGCTTCGCATCGGGCTTAAGGGGAATCTTCATTTCACCTAAGTCCCCATAAATTCCTTTCATCTCTAAGAATTTTGTTGGGAATAGATCCTGAAACTCATGTAGTAGATCCGTCATCTTCGCAATGGTGGATTCATCCCAATAATCCCCGATGCTTGCAAACTTCAGGTTCTCCTCCATCCCAATGCTTACTTTCATGATATTTAGCGGATGCTGGAATTTGTCGGAAGGAATTTTTGGTGCTTCAAAACTGTGACTACCTTCAGATTCCGGCACATGTGTATTCCTCAGATCTTCCTCCTCATCTAGATCTCCTATGATGTTGTAGCACTCCATCATCATTTCTTGTGTCGCAGTCCACTGAAGTTCTAATGGTTGCTTTGTTGGTACTAATTCAAATATCTTTTCGTGGATCACTTGTAGCACATTGTGGATGAAGGGGTTCTCATCTGAGAAGCAATATGTTTGGCTAAAGCCAAGTGTTAGCTGCTCCCAAGAAGTTGTTCTGCGTCGTGGTTCTGCTGCGACATATCAACTCCACTGTACTTCATCAAAAGTGTGAATGAATGCATTGACCCACTACTCTCTTGCTCGTAATCCATTTTCTTTTGCACTCTGCCAAATGTACGTTCGGGTCGCTTCGACCATCAAAATTACTTCTGCTATATCCTTTCTCATCACCGAACCTAACCGTCATTAGGTGGAGACAAAGTGGCCAGGTTGTGATATTAGACTTGTGTGCTGCTCACTAGTGCACAAGCGTAGCCTTCAAGGCTTCCTCCAAGACCATTAAATGTTTCGGCTCTGACACTTTCTCCTCAAACTTAGTGAGAAAGGTGCTCAGATTAGGCAATCCTTTGTACGTTGGTAGCACACACTCCTCTCTAGCTACCCATCGCAGTGACTGTGTGATACTTGCGCATCTCCTAAATGACACTTCATGCATTCGATTTTTCCAATTCTGGAGCACCTTATCTGAATCCAATGATGCTGAACTAACACTATGCCAACCCAATTCACTGTCTGAAGTAGAATTTATGTAATACTCAGATATATTGTATATACTATCCCATCCCTCCGTAAATTCATCGCTGGTCGATTCAACATATCGCTGCCCTTCCGCAGGATCCAAAGGTGCAATGACCCTCATCTCACGATTCTCAAATGACTTTTTCCGCTTCTTAAAGTTGATAACCGCTAGATTATCAATTGCCCAGTCAATCCCTTGTAACATTGGGTAGGGACTGGTGTTGTCCAAAATTTCAATTACATCGAAATCGGCATAAGACTTGAGGCCCTCAATCTCAACGGGAAGTTGGTACACTCAACCAATTGGAGTAACCTTACTCTGGTTTGCTAATCGCAATTGTACTGGTGACCAGGTCAATTGCAGTTTCCCTATGGTCTCCCATGTCTGCTTGGTCAGAATGTTGACATCCAACCATAGGTCCAAGATAATTGAGTCGACATCAAAAGCTCCAATTTGTGCCAACATTCGCAGCTCTCTCCCAATCTTCCTCTTGTGTATGCGATTAAATCTTCTTCCTAGTGTACACCCTCCCATCTAGTCAACCCATTGGATATCTCCTCCAGCACATCCTGATCCTTTTCCAACTCTAGGAAACTCTTTAAGAAGGCTTTTAAGGTACTAGCCTTTCCCTGCGACTTCGTCTTGTCGAACATCGATGACATATTGTAGATAAATTCTTCTTGAAGAGGTAACTTCCTCCTCTATCTCATCACCTCTTGTGCTTCCAAGAATATATCCCTTTCATCCTCTGCATCAAAAGTGGCATGTTTTCGTACTGTTAGTTGGACAGTAGTTCGTGGCCCATCGGCTCCTGTAGTCGCTCCTCCTCATGTCACCACTCTAATAGTCACATGCTGTTTTTGAGCCTCCGTCGATATCATCTACACAGCCAGTGGATTCTATTTTTGGTTCTGTGGAGGTGGTGGCAGATTCTTGGTCTGCCACTTTGCGATGAGCTGCAGACAGTCTTCAATGCCATGATCCACGGTGCTGTAGTACATGCACTACTATGGTGATGGATTCAGGAAATCCCTCTAATAGTGCCCCTACTTCCCACAATTGTAGCATATAATTAGTTGTCGCCCTCGTCCAACATCTCCTCCTTGTCCTGCGCTAGCACCTCAACTTCTGCGGAATCCTCCTCTATCCCCTCCACGCGGTGGGCCATATGGTTGGTAATGTGGCTGCCCATACTGTGGTCGTTGCAGTGGTCCATATGGTGGGTACTTCCGTGGAGGATACTATGGTGCCGGATACTGCGATGCTGGAGATTGTGGTGCCAGATACTGCGTTGTCGGATGCTGCGGTGCCGGATACTACGTTTTCCTATACTTCCACTAATCATATTGCTGCGGTTGGTGATTATACTGCATCGGCTTCTGGTTATACTACTGTTGTGGTTTACCCGGTGCCTGTTCTTCTCTTGCCATGAAATATGCCATTGCAATTCTCTCATGGAGTAGGTTGATGAGTCCCCATTTCAGGTATCTAATAGTTTCTTTTCCCACCAGAAAACACAAGAGAGGTTGAAAAGATCCACTCATTAGTGGGAAAATGATTTACCTTAATTATTTAATGAAGTGTTTAAAAGATTATTTATGTTATGTTTTGAAAAGCATTGCTATGAGATAATTGTATGAAAAATGAGGTTGAATGAGCAGGTGTAGGTGTACTCAAGGATAACACGTGAATGAAGTGAAGAACTGGAAGAACATCACCAAACTCAACGCCTTTTTCCTGATCTGTAGAGAACGAACTCCTGTTCAAAAGAGAATCGACAGTTAGACATTTTTGTTAGGTTAAGCATTAGGATTTTATAAATATGGACCTCTTAGATAGTGAGAGGCCCCTGCAGCTATTTTGAAGGATTATTGTTTAAGTTTTAGACTATCCAGACAGCTGTGTTACAGACTTGGTTTTTAAATGATGAAGTTTCTATTTTAAATAAAGACTTGATGTTATCTACAATTCAGTGTTTATAAGTTCTTTTCACTCCTGAGTATGGGTTGGAGAGGGCCCCTCCAACACATAAGTCAGGAGATCTTGCAGTACAGGTATTTCTCATTATGTGTTGTGCATTGATTGAATTTATATTGCAGATGAGAGTATTCTAAATAGCGTCTAAATAACACAATTTAAATTCTATAGTGGTTGATCACTTCGGATTCCGTAGTTCATTACAATGCATTCCATAGTATGATAATGCTGTGTCTGTAGTCCTATAGCAGCATTCTGTTGAGGCATAATTAAACACCCATTTCTCTATGTACTTGCATTTATTTTTGAAGCAACGATCTAGATCTTCAGCCTATGTATTTGTTTCATTATTAGAACTTCTTATAGAGATTTATTCATTTCATTATTTATTGGTTACATGATTTGATTAAAGATTGCAGCATTAGATAATGGCATTCCAAATGTATCTTTAGCCTTAGATTATGTTAGATCAGACTTTGCGTTTTATGCATTCAATTTACAGTAAGATTAAAGATCAAGCTTTCATTACTTTAGAATAGATCTATTATAATTCCAGCATTCAATTTCATAGTATAATTTTTATTGTCTTCATCAAGTTAAGTCTTAAAAATAGATTACTGTTTCCTGCATTCAATTTCCTATCCATAGATTTCCTACTTTCCGTATTTGATTTCTTAGCATAGGAATTTCTCTTCCATAGATTAACAATCCTATTTGCAGTTCATTTAATCTTTCTTAGGGAGCTCTTTAAGAACATTGATACAAACACCTAACTTCGACAAAGACTATCGTAGAAGAGCACATATAGTGTTAGTGCCTCTAAAGTTTGTACGTCCCCTAGTTTGATAATTAAAGTAAGCTCTTAGTCTAGCTTCCCTCATTAGGCACCCATACTTAGAGCTCACCACTTTTTGGCGCCATTGCCGGGGAGGTGCTAAATCTTTTAGGAGACATCACCTAAAAAAAACACAAAAAGAAAACAAAAATCACATAAAACAAAAACATAATTTTTTTCCAATGAATACCTCATCGGCAAAGGGATAGGTTTGGATGCTTTCTTCCTAGGCATCCCATGAGCAATAATGGTGACAACAATTGTTACCACTCTCAGTTTTGATCCCCAATCTCTGAAAATGAAATTGATTCCATATATGATCCAAACAGAGACAATTTCTCTGCTAGTTCCAGCTCAAACACCACTATGGATGATGAAGAACAAGAAACCAAGGAGATTTTCACCTTTCCCATTAGCATACCTCTTGGAGATGCCATAATGAAGAATATCAACCCTAACAATCTGCCAAACTTCCATGGATTAACTTTAGAAGATCCTGACACATTCTTGTTTGAGTTTGAGGTAGTTTGTAGATCTTTCGATTATACTACAAATGCACAAAAGCTAAGACTTTTTCCCTCCACACTGAAAGATTTATCACTTAGGTGGTTCATGAGTTTAGAAGGAAATAGTATTTTCAGCTAGGATCAAATGAAATAGGCATTCCTAGAAAAGTATAGGGACTATTGCAAAGCAAAAGATACAAGGGATCAAATATTTAGGTTGCAGCAGGGAGACCATGAATCCTTAGAAGATTATGCCCAGCGATTTCAGCTCAGCTACAAATGAGAAAACCATTGCACCCTAGACCCTGAATCGGTGAAATTGGTCCTTCTTACGAGAATTAAAGAGGATAATTTTGAGATCTTAAACCTCTTGGGAGATGGAGACATATTTCAGAAGACTTATGACCAAATACTATAGATCTTCAAGAACCATTCTAGGTCTAGGAAAAGCAAGAATGGGACAAGAGATACACATCTACCCATAGGATCCTCATCATCTTCAGGACCCAATCTTACAAAATATGACTTAGGAAACCTATTAGATGACATGAAGACCAACATCTTACAATCTCTGGCCATGCAACTTGATGCACTACAAATAAAAAAGAAGCAGGATGAAATTAACCAAGCCTTGGTAGTATTCTGTCCCCGTTGTAGAAAAAAACATGAGAAGGGGCAATGCACCTTGAACACCATAGAAGTATGTGGTCTCTGCATTGATGACCATTCCACTGATAAATGTCCCCTCTTACCCTCATGTAAGGCGGCTATTCAAGACCCAGCAGTTGAAGGAGCAATAGAACAACTATGTTTTATAAATCAGAGGAGGAATAATTTTGATAGGCCATATCAACCGAGCAATCAAGCCTACTATAATCAAGGAAAGCCAAATTGGAACTTTGCACCAACTCCATGGAAAGCACAGCCAAATCCCAACCAATGGAAACAGAATCAACAAACATACCAACTATCCTATCAACAATCGTATTACCCACCATCTTACCCCCAATACCCCCCACCTTTTCCCCCATCCACCACAAATTATGCAAATCAATACCCCCATCCATCAAATTGGAGGGCCTCGTTACAATAGCCACTTATTATGCCACCCCCAGAGCCTCAGCCACCCCCCAGACCTCCACCCGTTCTAGCCCAACCAATCCCAAATCCTAATAATAATAGACCTCCACAGTAGTAGCATACTTATAATGCTGATATCACACAATTCCCTACCTATGTCATAGACACCATATAAATAAACGAAATAAACCTTCGATCTGGAAAAATGTTGGAGAATACATCCCTAAACAATATCCAACTACCCGAATCTCAAGAACAAACATCAGAACCCTATGTTCAAAATCCAGATGAACCAGACCCTCCTGAGGACGAAACCCAACCACTCCCACGCAACAGAAACCCTCCATTTCCAGAAAAACTTGTACGAAGTATGAAAGAAGAGGAAGAGAATACAATTTTAAATGAATTCAAGCACTTAAACATCGAAATCCCGATTTTACAAGCCATAAGGGATGTGCCCATCTGCAACAAATTTATTAGGGAAAATTTCCTAAAGAAACCCAAAAGGAGGAAACGTGACCCACCAACCATAAATGTAGTGGGACAATTGGATGATTTAATGCTGGGTGTCATAATAAACCCTAAATATCTTGATCTAGTTAGCCCTGTAGTAAACGTCACCATCAATAACAAGCAAATAGATAAAAGCTTAATAGATTTGTGATTTGCGATCAATGTCATGACTAAAGAAACCATGCTATACCTGGGACTCCAATCAATGGTCAGACCAAGCACAACAGTACTCCAACTAGCGGACACATCCACTATGAAACCCAAAGGGATGCTAGAAGACATTATGATCAATATTGAATCTTGGTAATACCCAGCTGATTTCATAATAATTGAAGTCAAAAGCAAACTTAGTGGTTATCCAATCATACTAGGTAGACCTTGGTTAGCAACTACAGACGCTTACATAGGTTTTCGATGAGGAAATATGACTATCACCAGTGGACATGACATGAATAAAATCACGATCTACCCACCAGCAATGAAATCTTCAGATTTAGAATATCAAAATTGGACTGATGATTACCAGAACATACCAAATCACAACCTCCAACCAATCCTAACAATTGATGTTGCACTATCCCTAAAAGCAATAAACAAAGATGGCCATATAGATAGATTTTTACAAAATGTATCTTCTAACAATCATGTTATTCAAGAATTTTTTCCCACAGAAATAGGTGATAGTTCAAAACAGAGCATGGATGAATTATGGACAGAAGTACTCGAAGAACGAATTGAAAAAGTAAAAATCGTGGAAATTATGCCTAGCAAAACAGTTAACGTAAATTCCAATTTGAAACCAGAGTAATAAAAGAAATTAATGAAGATACTAGAAGAACAAAGTAAAGCATTTGCATGGAAATATGTAGACATGAAAGGAATACATCCTGATATCTACAAACACTACATTTACATCAAAGAAGGTTCTACTCCCATCAGGCAACCACAAAGAAGGCTAAACCCTACATTGAAAGACATAGTCAAAGTGGAACTACAAAACTTATTAGATCCAGGGTTCATCTATCCAATATCTCACAGTGAGTGGGTCTCACCACTAGTTATAGTACCTAAAAAGGGAGGCAAATGGAGAATTTGTGTGGACTACAGAGAGCTGAATAAAGCAACCAAGAAAGATCACTTTCCTCTTCCATTTATAGATCATGTGCTAGATACATTATCTGGAAACAAGTATTTTTCATTCTTAGATGGTTTCAGTGGGTACAGCCAAATTTTAATACACCTAGCTGATCAAGATAAGATGACCTTTACATGCCCATGGGGAAATTATGCCTATAGGGTCCTACCCTTTGGTTTATGTAATTCCCTAGCAACATTTCAAAGAGCCATATTGAGTATTTTCTCTGATTTTATAAATGACAAAATGGAAGTCTTCATGGATGATTTCACACCCTATGGACAAAACTTTGAGTAGGCATTGAACAATCTTGAATTAGTATTGAAAAAATGTATTGAGATGAGCTTGTGCCTAAGCAATGACAAATGCAGGATGTTAATGGAAGAAGGCACCATTCTAGGACATCATATATCACAGAGGGGGATAGAGGTTGATCAAGCAAAAGTCTCAATCATCAAAATGCTGCCACCACCTATCAAACAAAGGGATGTAAGAAGTTTCCTTAGACAAATAGGGTACTACAGAAGGTTTATTGAAAATTATAGCAGAATTGGTGCCCCAATGTTTGCACATCTCACAAAAGACAATGAGTTCATATGGTCTAACAATTGCATGACAGCATTTGAAAATCTTAAGGAGAAAACAATCACAGCACTAGTACTCCAAGGACCAAACTGGGAAATTCCATTTCACATCCAAACAGATGCATTAGATAAATCCATTGGATCTGTGCTTGGACAAGAACGATACAAGAAACCCTATGCCATATACTATATAAGAAAAAAATTGGCTGGGCCAGAACTCAACTACACAGTCAGAGAGAAGGAATTTTTAGCAGTCATACATGCAATCAATGAGGTCAGGCATTACATCACAGGATACCAAAGTTTTATCCACACTAACCACTCAAAAATCAGATATCTTATGAACAAGCCTAATACTAGTGCAAGAATTGTTAGATGGATGCTACTTCTACAAGAATTTGACATTATTATAATAGATAAACCAGGAAATCATAATTTTGTAGAAGACTTTTTGTCAAGAGTCACACATGGAAAAGATAATGAATTGGTTAAAGATAACTTCCCTGATGAGCATCTTTTTTCCATATCAACAAGAAGCCCATGGTTTGCTAACATAGAAAACTATTTAGTATCCGGGAAATTTCTAGAACATTATAGTTATAAAGAAAAGACAAAAGTAATAAGGCAATGTGCCACATACACATGGATAAAGGGCATACTTTTTAAACAGGGACTAGATCAGATACTTAGAAGGTGCATTAGGGAAGATGAAGTACATGACATAATGCATGCCACTCACAATGAACCTTGTGGAGGGCACTATGTTGCAAAAAGGACAGCCTACAAAATATTGCAAACAGGGTATTATTGGACAACAATCCACAAAGATGCTTTTGAATATGTGTCCCACTATGATGAATGTCAAAGAATGGGGAAGCCTACACAAAAAGAAGAAATGCCTCTCCATCCACAGATCTCCTTAGAAGCATTCGAGAAATAGGGATTTGACTTCATTGGTCCAATAAACCCACCATCAAATCAAAAGAGATACATTCTAATATGCACATATTACCTTTCAAAATGGACTGAGGTAGCAGCACTTGCTGCAACAAATGAAAACAATGTAGCAAAAATTTTCACTAAGCAAATCTTCCACAGGTTTGGTGTTCCAAGGGAACTAGTTTCTGATCAACGACCACAATTTACATCCAACTTAATAGAGGACCTACTGAAAAAGAATAAGGTTAAGCATAGGAATTCCTCTTCATATCACCCTCAAGGAAATGGTTAAGCAGAAGTCACCAAAAGAGAATTAGAGAAATTTCTAACAAAGACATTCCAACTCCACAAAAGAGATTGGGCTGACAGATTAAATGAGGCACTTTGGTCCTATAACACCACATGGAAGACAACAACAGGATTCACACCTTATGATTTAATATATGGAAAGAAATTCATGCTGCCAATTGAATTTGAAATAAAAACACTAAGAATTGCAGCAGATTTAAGCATGGAACTATCTGAAATACAACAAGAACGCATGCTAAAATTGAATCAACTGGATGGGCACCGCCAACAAGCACTAGCTCGCATTGAAATCATCCAACAACAAAGAAAGAGGTGGCATGACAAGCACCTAAAAGATAAAAAGTTCAAAGAAGGTGACTGGGCACTACTGTATGATTCCAAGTTTCACACATTCAAAGGAAAATTAACAACCGAATGGCTAGGACCTTACATCATTGAGCACATTTATGAAATGGACCAGTCAAGATTATTACAATAGATGAACAACAATTTCCCATGATAGTGAATGGACATCGACTCAAACTTTACAAGAAACCACGGTCAAAAGAAGAGTTTACAGAGGTAGTCTACCAGCAACAACTGATGCTGATAGAAAATATGAAAAAGCATTGAAAAAATATATGAAAAAATAACGAAAAAATTAAAAAAGTGAAAAAAGAAAAAAAAGAAAAAGAAAAAGAGACAGGAAAATAAAATTATAGAGAAAATAACAGGCCAAAATACAGGGCCATGCATGTTGATGTATGTAACTTCGGAATGTATTTCATATATATTTATTGTACCCTTATAAGAGATGTGTTATTCCTCTATAAGGAAGTGTTGTCATGTGGATTGACAAGTGTCACAAGTGTGTGTACTTGTCGATGGGTTATTAGACCACCATGTGTGGGGTCGGCCCTAAAATATATATCATATTGTGGATGTATCTAGATAGACAAGTCGGCCCCATAAGGTCATTGCGCAAACAGGTTAAGTATAAATAGAGATCGGGAGATCTCTATTTGGATCATTCGAAAAGACACACTTCTCTCACTCAGAAAGTGGCGCACTAGTGCGGAGGAGGATCATCTGCTCTAGGAGACTATCTCAAGTGTATTTTGGTTGTACTTTGGTTGAGCCATTGCTCTCTCTATCTTTGAGGAAGTTGTGGGGTTTTTCACCTTAGGGTTTTCGACACGGAAACTTTGTGTCTCTTGTCTCTCATGCTTTTGATTCTTGTGATGCTTATTGTGATTGTTATGCATTGATATACTGTATATGCTATTCTCTCAGTAAATATCCAAGAGTATTGTGAATTAATGCTCAAATTTTAACATGGTATCAGAGCTAACCTGAGAAGAAGACATTTTGAAGTGACAGAAACTTGAGTTTCTTTTTTATTGGGTTTCTCTCCATAGTTTTTGGAAAAGCAGTGTAGTAGATTGACTCTACTCATCAAGGAGAATCTATCTATCCAATCAGAATTCAATTCTGAGCATTTTTAGATTTGGCCCTAAAAATTAGGGTTTCCACAAAAATAGGAATTTTTGAAATCAGAAGCCATAGCTAGAAGCTCCTTGCAAAAATCGAAGTTTAGAGCTTTGGATAGAGATTTTTGGCTGGGTATATCTCCGAGAAACTCAAACCCTAATTCAGGGCTCTCCCTAGTGAACCCGGGAGGACAAAAAGGAAAATATGAAGGGTAAAGCTTTGTTGATATCAAATTCTAAATACACCAGGCTGATCAGCTCATCAAGGCGCATCTTTCTATCCTTTCAGAAAGTTGAAATTCACATTTTGAATTTTTAGGGTTTTTTCGACAAACCCTAATCTGAGACGAGATCCTGTTTTCAGCATTTCAAGTGGTAAGACCTAAATCTTTTCTATTTCCATTTGAAGTACTCTTTAAGATGTCTCACCACACCAAGCTTGAGGATATGCTTGAAGGGGTTGATAAATTTCGAGCTTGGAAGTATAGGATTGGGTTAATCCTAGAAGAGAATGAGTTGGACTCATATATAAAATAAGACATCCCTATCCCAGAGGATGAAGAAGCTAAGGTATTGCATAAGAAGAACTTGGTCAAGGCAAAGAGAATCATTGCTGATTCTATCAAATACCATTTCATACCCCATGTGTCTTCTCTAAAGACACCCAAGGCTATGTTTGACTCTTTGACCAAGCTATTTGAAGGAAAGAACATAAATCGGAAGATGACCCTATAGATTCAATTGAAAGGGGTCAAGATGTCGAATGGAGAAACCATTCAATCTTATTTCTCCAAGGTCTCTCAGATCAAGGAACAACTTGAAGTTGTAGATGAAATGGTGGAGAATGGTGAAATTGTTATGACTACTTTGAATGACCTACCTAGGTCATGGGACTCTTTTATCCAGGGGATCTGTGCCAAAAAGAAGTTAATCTCCTTCAACAGATTATGGGAGGAATGTTCTCAAGAAGAAGCAAGGATTGTGGCAAGAGAAGAGAAGATGGGAAATGAAGATCAAGCTCTCACAGCTCACACTAAGAAGGGCAAGTTCAAGAGGGAGCTATCGTATCACAAGAAGAAATCTTCTCATTATTTTCATAAAGATAAGAAAGATCTAAGGTGTTTCACTTGTAATGAGAAGGGTCACTTTGCTTCAGAATGTCCCAAGAACAAAAGGGACAAACACAACAACAACAACTCCAGCAAGAAGAAGAAGGGTAACAAAAGAAGGTACCATGCTCATGCTACTGAAGATGATGAACCTCCAAAGAAGAAGGCTAGGGAAGAAAGTGATGATAGTAATGATGACTCATCAAGTGAAGAAGAGTATGTTCTAATATCTGCTCTCACAATTACTATCTCCCATGGTTGTAATGATTGGTTAATTGACAGTGGAGCTTCCAAACACATGATTGGGTTTAAAGAATCCTTTGTAAATATGTCTGAACATGAATCACCCCATAAAGTGAAACTTGGGGATGATTATCAATATCCCATCAAAGGAAGTGGTGAAGCCTCCTACAACCTAGATTCTGGAAAATCTTTGAAGATGAAAGAAGTCCTTTATGTACCTGGGCTCAAGAAGAAGTTACTCTCCATCTCTGCATTGGATACAAAAGGTATGAGGGTTTCATTTGTGGATGGGCAAGTCTTAATGTGGCCAAAGGGAAAGACCACAGATGATGCAGTTGTGATTGGAGAGCAAGAGGGAGGTTTGTATAAATTGAAAGGACAACCTGAACATGCCATGGTGCATGAATCCATGGAGCCAAGTGAACTTTGGCATAGAAGACTTGCTCATATGCACTATAGGGCACTTCCAATTGCAAGCAAGGCTGTAGAGGGCCTTCCTGAAATCAAGACCAAACATGAAGGTGTTTGCAAAGGATGTGCAAAAGGTAAGAATATTAAGAAGGATTTCCCAAGAAGTGAAAGCAAGGCAAAAGATATCCTAGAAATCATCCACTCAGATGTATGTGGTCCTATGTCATCCAGTTCTCTAAGTGGGTATGTTTACTATGTCTCATTTATTGATGACTTCTCGAGGAAGACTTATACTTCTTGAAAAACAAAGATGAGGTGTTTGATTATTTCAAGGAATTCAAAACCTTGACGAAGAATCAAACTGACAAAAAGATCAAAACATTCAGATCCGACAATGGTGGAGAATTCATCTCAGGTGACTTCAAGAAGCTTTGCAGTGATTCAAGGATTAAGAGGGAGTTGACTGCTCCTTATAATCCTCAACAGAATGGAGTTGCAGAAAGGAAGAACAGAACAATCATGGAAGCAACAAGGGCAATGTTGCATGACTAGGATCTACTTATGCATCTATGGGCAGAAGCAGCTAGAACAATTGTATATGTGTAGAACAGAACACCCCACAAGATATTGGACAACAAGACACCAGAAGAGGTCTTTTCTGGTAAGAAACCTGAAGTCAGCCATCTCAGAATATTTGGTTGTCCATTATACAATCATGTCCCAAAGGAAAAGAGGACCAAACTAGACCCTTTAGGAAAGAAGGGTATCTTTGTGGGTTACAGTGAAAACTCGAAGGCTTACAGAATATACTTTCTAGGGTTCAAGAAGATTGATGTCAGCAGGGATGTAACATTTGATGAAAACTCAGCATTCATCAAATCAAGGAAGGCACCTATCGAAGTTGATGAAGAACCTAAGGAAACTAGATTTCAAGACACTACCATGACTGAAGCAATTCCAGAAGTTGTTCGTGAGTTTGAAGATCCGCAAGAACCTGTAGATCCACCCCGTGAGGATAACTATCACAAGAGGAAACCTGCATGGGCTAGAGAGCTCATTCAAGATGTAGAAATATTTGGCATTCCAGAAGAAGAACACAGAGCAAAGAAGAGAACCAGATCACATACCAACTATGTTGCTTTACTCTGTGACATTATGAACAAAGAATCTTCCAGTTATGAAGAAGCAGCGGAAAAGAAAGAATGGAAGGATTTCATGGTTGAGGAATACCAATCAATAATGAAGAATGATATTTGGGATGTTGTCCCAAGACCTAACGAGAAGTCTGTTGTGACTTCCAAATGGATCTACAAAATCAAGCATGCTGCAGATGGAAGTGTAGAGAAATACAAAGCAAGATTCGTAGCTCGTGGCTTCTCTCAGAAAGAGGGAATAGATTATGAAGAAACTTTTGAACCTGTATCCAGGTATACTTCCATCAGAATAGTACTTGCCCTGGTTGTATCAATGAAATGGAAAATACACTAGATGGATGTCAAGACTGCTTTCTTGAATGGTGTAGTTGAAGAGGAAGTATACATGGAGCAACCACTCAGTTTTGAAATACACGACAGGGAGTCATATGTGTGCAGATTGAAGAAAGCCTTGTATAGCTTGAAGCAAGCTCCCAGAACTTGGTATGGTAGGATGGACAGTTTCCTATCTAGGTTGTGCTTTACCAAGAGTAAAGCGGAGTCCAACATCTACTACAAGGTTGAGGAAGGGAATCTTGTGATTCTACTCCTGTATGTGGATGACTTATTTGTAACAGGAGATGACAGATTGATTGCAGATACTAAGAGGAAGCTTGCTACTGAGTTCGATATGAAAGATTTGGGAATGATGCATTATTTCCTAGGTATGGAGGTGTGGCAGAATTCAGGTGGAATCTTCCTTGGTCAAGGGAAGTACATAGTAGATATTCTGAAGAGATTTGGGATCATGGATTGCAAGGCCATGGCCACACCCATGGCATCGAATCTAAAGCTTCTATATTATGCTTTATCTGAGCCAGTTGATGTCTCTATGTATCGTCAGATGATTGGGTCCTTGATGTACCTAACGAACATGAGACCAGATATTTGCTTTGCAGTGAACACATTGAGCCAGTTCCTGACGGATCCGAGGAGTGTTCATCTGGTTGCTGTAAAGCATGTTCTGAGGTACTTGAAGGGTACAATGGATTATGGGCTCAAGTATGAAGCGAATCAAAAGTTTAACCTACAGGGTTATGTTGATTCAGATTGGGCAGGTAGTGCTGCAGATAGGAAGAGCACATCTGGGTGTTGCTTCAGTATGGGATCAGGTGTGATCTCTTGGTTTAGCAGGAAGCAGTCCTGCGTAGCATTCAATACAGCTGAGGTAGAGTATGTTGCAGCCTGTTCAGCTAGTTGTGAGTTAGTATGGCTATAGAAGATACTGTCTGAGTTATTTGATCTCCGAGTGGATGCTACTGGTATATTCTGCAATGACCAGAGTTATGTGAAGCTGTCTGAGAAGCCAGTGTTTCATGACAGGTCAAAACACATAGAGATCAAATATCACTATATCAGGGATATGGTGCAGAGAGGAGCCGTGAAGATCATGTATGTTGCGACGGACGAGCAGATTGCAGATGTGCTGACGAAGCCACTAGCCAGGGTGAAGTTTGAGTACTTCAGGGAGAGGCTTGGTGTTCTTCAAATCAACGACACTTCGAGGAAGAAGTGATGGACACATTTGCTGAAGCCATACCAAGCATGCTGGAAGGAGGATCCTTCACATGGCTGTGGATGATGAGTATCAGGATGATGCTCTAGTTACTACTATGTATATGCATCATGTTGGATGCTGGATATGATCAGTTGGATCATTTATATTTGTATGTATGTACGCATCGTGTTGATGCTGGATATGATCAGTTGGATCATTTATATTTGTATGTATGTACGCATCGTGTTGATGCTAGATATGATCAGTTGGATCATTTATATTTGTATGTATGTACGCATCGTGTTGATGCTGGATATGATCAGTTGGATCATTTATATTTGTATTTACATACGCATTGTGTTGATGCTAGATATGATCAGTTGGATCATTTATATGTATGTACGCATCATGTTGGATGCTGGATATGATCGGTTGGATCATTTGTATGTATTTGTATATGCATCATGTTGGATGCTTGGACCATGTATCTGTATCAGGTGGACACATTGTATGATTAGGTAGATCATGTATGTTGATATGTATCATGTATTTGTATTTGTATCAGGTGGATACACTGTATGATCAGGTGGATCATGTATGATGATATGTATCAGGTAGATACTTGGTGTGCATTAGGTGGATGCATTGTATGATTAGGTTGATCATGATGATGAGCTTCAGGATGTTGCTCCAGATGATATGTACCAAGATGGTACAAGTGACGATGATCAGTATGATCATGGGCATCAGGAGGATGCCTCGTGCGATGATGATCCGTTGGATCATGAGTATCAAGTTGATACTTGGAGGTCAGAGATGATATGTGGAAGGTTGTGCAAATAGCATGTAATCAGTCCTGGGAGATCTTACCGGTCGTGCTGCGGCACATAAAGTTTCCTGGGGTACTCTTTCCGATATTTCTATGTAGTATGTAATCAGTCCTCAGATATCCGATAGGTTGAGCTGTGTGCTCATAAATAGTCCTAGGATGAGGTATTACTACGGAGACATGTAATCAGTCCTGGAGATCCAAGAGGTTGAGTTGTGTGCTCGTAATTAGTCCTAGGATCTTCAGAGATCTTTCCAGTCATGCTGCAGCACATAAATGTTCCTGGGATGCTCTTTAAAGGTTTTGTCTATCCACATATAATCAGTCTTGGAGATCCGAGAGGTTGAGCTGTATGCTTGTAATAAGTCCTGGGATGCTCTTTAGAGATCTTGCCGGTCGTGCTGTGGCACATAAATGTTCTTGGGATGCTCTTTAAAGGTATTGTGGAGGAGATGCATGTAATCAGTCCTAGGAGATCTTTCCGGTCGTGCTTAGGCACATAAATTTTCCTGGGATACTCTTTCTGGTATTGCATCCGCACATAAAATTAGTCCTGAGAGGCCACCTCTATTAGACCGTTTGCACAGATGATGAAGACCTGCAGGTGGTGGGCCTACATCCAGTATGAAAAAGGACTGGCTCATAAGAACTTCCTATGACGAGTAGAGTCAGAGATTGGTTGAGATAGCAACAGTAGTGACGATGATGATGATGATGATCCCGAGAAGAATACTTGTCTAGCAGAACTATGTCGAGAAATACCTTCCTAGTTAAGAGGGAGTGTTGATGTATATGTAACTTCGGAATGTATTTCATCTATGTATTTCATATATATTTATTGTACCCTTATAAGAGATGTGTTATTCCTCTATAAGGAAGTGTCGTCATGTGGATTGACAAGTGTTGCAAGTGTGTGTACTTGTCGATGGGTTATTAGACCACCATGTGTGGGGTTGGCCCTAAAATATATATTATATTGTGGATGTATCTAGATAGACAAGTCGGCCCCATAAGGTCAATGCGCAAATGGGTTAAGTATAAATAGAGATCGGGAGATCTCTATTTGGATCATTCGGAAAGACACACTTCTCTCACTCAGAAAGTGGCGTACTAGTGAGGAGGAGGATCATCTGCTCTAGGAGACTATCTCAACTGTATTTTGGTTGTACTTTGGTTGAGCCATTGCTCTCTCTATCTCTGAGGAAGTTGTGGGGTTTTTCACCTTAGGGTTTTCCCCACGGAAACTCTATGTCTCTTGTCTCTCATGCTTTTGATTCTTGTGATGCTTGCCATGCTTATTGTGATTGTTAAGCATTGATATAATGTATATGTTATTCTCTCAGTAAAGATCCAAGAGTATTGTGAATTAATGCTCAAATTTTAACAACGCATATCCCTGTGAAGATACAACATTACTATTGCAAAGGAAAATATCAAGCAAATTTCAAGCTAGCCCGAAAATTCACAAACATTTTCAGCAATCAAGCAAGCCAGATATGTATTCAAGGGAGCCAGCAAAATTATCTACCACTACAGGAACAATGCAAGAACACTCTTCAATCAACTTTTCCATATATGATCACGAGAGCCTGACCCTACTTCAAGTGAGCCTGATATTGATTCAAGCGAGGTTTCCATTTATCCAAGTGAGCCAGATATTCATCCAAGTACAGAAATAAGCAATCAAATTCATGCAAATGCATTATCAATGTCAAATCAGAAATGGCACGACTAAAGAAAAATGCCCACGACACACATAACTACTGACACGCAGAAGATCACTACTTATTACACCAAATCTACTGCAGCATCCAACATGCATACAAATCAGCAAAGATCGTGAACTTAGGTACGCTAACAAAGTATAACAAGGTAATCTCTGAACATTTTTTTATTCTTAAGGTCAAATAATTATCCCCAAAACGGTTATAGTTTATGCTGAGGACAACTTTTCGATAAAGTTGGAGGGAAAGGTTTAGATTACAAAATCATGATTGCACACACTCGTCATTTCGACAAATGATAAATCTGCATATAACCACCATACTTCACAATAATAGAAAAGTACAAGCATAAAAGCGAAATGAAGATCTTGATTATGAAAAGAAATGGATCAATCAGCAAGTACAGTGAAGAATAATAAGGATAAGTGCAGAAGGACGGTTAAGCAAACCTACATGATCGTCAAAGAAAAAAAACCAGTTTTTGCCAACAAAATAACATCTCAACACTTCCCAAAAGCAAGCCATTAGAAGTGAGTGTGTCATGCAGCAAGCAATCCGGACCCGAGCCTATATTCAATCCAGACTAGTGAGGTAAAAGACACATTCAAAGTTGGTTTTTGTCGATTGTAGAAGAAATTTTAAGATGACTAAAGGATTCAAGAAAAGTGAACCAGAGGAGCATAGTGCTATCTACCAGAACCTGGGAATATTAAAAACCATCTCCAGTGCAGGCTAGATTCCCTTCATCCTAGGACTGAAAGGGTACAATATAGGGGTAGCTCTCGAGTTTTCAAAAAATTTTAAACATATCAAGGATGAACAGTTTGTCACCCGAGTGAAGGGGTTACATATCAAGATTGATGAGGATGTAATTGCCAAATTCACTGGTTTACAGAGAGGTTTGCATTGGAGCAGGGATGACAAGGAGGAAAACCATGAGGCAAAAACAACATTCTTCTACCAAGGAGAGGTCTATGACGAAGACAAAAACAAAGTCAAAAGACTCTCCATGCCAGTGCCATGGGAGGACGTGGCTGCAATCGTTCTGAAGTACATCACATGCTCTGGTAGGTTAAGCTATGTCCTCATCTTCCATTTTCGGATTCTAGAGTTGTTAAGACACAGGACCCATCGTCCACCAAACAACAACATTAGTAATCCATATTACTTGCTCCAATCTCTAGCAGAAATGAGCAAGAAGGTGTCTAAGGGTAAGGAGGATGCCTTGGCCCATCATGGGCTGATCAAGCTAATCATTTGTGAGGAGTTAAAGGCGCAGATACCAGATCTTTCATGGGAAGAATTCATGTTGGTATCTACTGAAGATGTTTAAAGGATGAAGGGTACACCCACAGCCGAAATACCAACATGAGCAATGAACAAAACCACCTCTACATCAGGGGAGAAGAGGAAAATTGACTTGAACCATGTAGCTGAGACCTTAGGGAAAATCAAGCAATCAAGAGATGACTCCCCCAAGGTGAACCCAGGGATCCCTTCCAGTACTCAAGAGACAAAAAGAAGAAGTAAGCGATTCACTCAAGCATCTAGAATCCAAATAAACAAGGAAAAGAGTAGGGAACCTAGTCCCATAGTCCAAAATGTGTAAGATGGGGACAATGATTAGCAGGTATATCAGAGGGATCCCACCACAAAAGAGTAGCAGGAAGAACATGAGGTGGAAGAAGAATGGAATGAATAAAAAGAGCAATTCAACCCCTAGGGGGACCCTCTTGAGCATAATGAAAATCCTGGGGTTGTCAACCAGCTGGTTGACACACATGCAGAATTAGAAGAGCTCAGAAAGGAGCTGGCGGCATTAAAAATTGAATCAGGAAGCCAAACAGCATCACCCCCATTCTCATTTGAGAAAACACAAATTCTAAGAATGCACCATGCAGGGGAGCTAAGACTGGCGGAACAGAGAAATTCAGTGCTTCAAGAAAAGTTGGCTAAGGCACAAGGGGAACTAGCCAAGAAGGACCAGGAAATTGTTCAATTGAAGCATGTCTTGGCTACTACCACTGAAATATACAGTAAACTATTGGAGAATAGGCCACCTTCAACAATATATGCAGTTTACCTACAAGAGAAGTGGGGCAAGTTCCAAATCCAAAGGTTGGCACAGGGACTCCTAACAGAAATCAAAACAACCAGGGAATTAGTGGATGCATCTCTCAAGTCCACAGAGTCGGAGAAGGAACAGCTCAGTGAGTTTTTCCTACACAATTTTGTAGCTCCTAGCTCATCCAACTGGTCGCCAAACCCTTACATGGGAAATTTCCAGTTAAGGGCATTCTGTTCTTGGATAAACAATGAAATCTAATGAGCTCAGGACTACCACATTTATGTGGCAGCAAAATGGAAAACCCAATTATGGATTAGGGCAGAAGCATCTCACCCTGAAAGAATAAACTATGACCATAGAAATCTCACCATAGATGAGGAACTGATCCCAATTCTCCTTGAGAAACAGCAGGGGGTTGTGGTTCACTTCGATCTTACTCTTTAGAGCACACATAAGGAGGTTCAGGAGTATATTGGTGAAAGATGGCGCAGAGTGGAAAATGACCTGAAAATAAAAGAGCTTCACTCCCCTGCCAGACTAGAAAATGCTCTCATAAAAGCCAAGCTATACAGGGAGTCATTGATAAAGAATCAGGTTAGGTGGATAGCGATGAGACTAAACCCCCCATTCTTCCTTCCTCCAGTCATTAAGGAACAGGTCAATGGGGAAGAAGAAAGAAGGGCATGGGTCAAGGAAGATCAAAGTATGGACTACCAAAGACAGGTAGCGACCCCAAAGGTGGCAGCATGGGACATCAGAGACGTCATCAGAGAGCAGAATATGTCACCCAAGGATGGGTGAATCCTTCAAGCATGGGGGAGATGATGAGTCCCCATTTCAGGTATCTAATAGTTTCTTTTCCCACCAGAAAACACAAGAGAGGTTAAAAAGATACACTCATTAGTGGGAAAATGATTTAGTTTAGTTATTTAATGAAGTGTTTAAAAGATTATTTATGTTATGTTTTGAAAAGCGTTGCTATGAGCTAATTTCATGAAAAATGACGTTAAATGAGCAGGTGTAGGTGTACTCAAGGATAACGCGTGAATCAAGTGAAGAATTGGAAGAACATCACCAAAATCAATGCCTTTTTCCTGATCTATAGAGAACGAACTCCTATTCAAAAGAGAATCGGCAATTGTTGGGCCTAGCCCAATAGGGCCATTTTTTATAACGTTTTTGAGGCTAGATGGAGCTGAGCTGAGGGCAGCTCAGAAAAGAAGTAAATTTTGGCTAAGTATTGGGAGTACTACAAAGTTGTGCGCAGTATCGAGTTTTTGAAAGATGCTGCGAAGATTAGCATTGCGCAGGTTCATTGCTGGGAAGGTAGTAGGCCATGTGGAGCCAGTAAAGTTGTGTACTGGACGGAGGATGGCCAGATATAGAGGAAAGACTAGCAGTGGTCTTCTTTTGGTAAAACTACTGGAAAGATGCCGAGTTGAGGGCATAAGCAGATTAGGAAGGCAGCTGACTATACGAGTTTGTTAAGAAGAGGATGGGTCAGGAAAGTGACAGTTCGGCGTGTAGCAGAGTACGTGACCGTTAAGAGGAAAATGGCGGACGGACAATGACTAGAGTTGAGCCAGTTGTACGCAGCCGTTAGAGGACGGATGACCTATAGGGAAATGAACTGGGAGTTGAGCCAGTCGCACGGGTCTGTTAGTGGAAGGGCGTCTCGAAGTGGATGACCTGTTGGTGTGTGCACAACAAGAAGGTTGAAAGCGATGGATCTAAGGCGTGGAGGACTTCCACGATAGAAGAATCGCTACCAAAATTCTGCATGACGGTTCAGAGGGACTGTAGTGGTTTGGAAACCCTAAGGGTTTCAGTCTTCAATGTTGTAAAGACACAACCTTCGGGCGTGATCTAAGGTAAGAAGACAATTTTGTATAGGAAAGGTGGGTTAGTTGCTCAAGACAAGAGAGCCCGGTCACTATGACCATATTGTATTGTAATATCTTTAGAGCCAAGAAAACATTGCAAAGACTTTGCAGCTAAGTGCGCAGAGACCTATCTAAGCAAGAAGAGAGCCGCAGCTGAGTGCGTGGCTAAGAACTGTGAACCCTTCCTTAAAAGAAATATCAAACATAGTTCTTGTGGATGTAGCTTCCCATCCAGGGGAGTGAACCACGTTAAATAGTGTGTTGAGTGACATAATGTTTATATGTGTGTTTATATTTATCTGTTTCTATAGTTGGATGTTTGAATATTGGCTTGCAGTCTGTTATGAGAAGGATGTTATATGCATTCACCATCAAGAGAGTATGGAATGATATGTTAGGTCTACATGAATGGATGTATGGTTAATATTAGCTTTGCTTCTAGGAACACTGAATCTATCGTCTTCTTGAGCATGGGGAAAGTTGTTTACGTGTTTGAATGGATGCAGTCGATGAATCTATAACAGTTATTTCGCACCTGAGGGTTATGCTTAAAATAGTAACATTCTAAGTGTGTGTTATGAGCATTAAGTAGTAAGTTAGTTACGTGTATGACTGAGTGGATAAGTGGTATTCAACTCACTGTTGGCCCGGTTTTGCAACCAGGCTTAGTGCTATGGGCACCTGCTAACTAGTAGCATCAGTTTCAATGAAAGCAAATAACAATAAACTAATTAAACAAGACTATTCATGAATCTAAGCAAAGATATTAAGCAAATAATGACAATAATTTAAGATCAAGAACAAGAACATATAAAATAAAGAATTTGTATTGAAAGTATGGGGCAAGCAAGTGCTTGCGGAATCAATACCTCTAATGGTGAGGTTGAATAGCTCCAAGGATGAGCAACTTCCAATCTCCAATGGTCTCTTCTCCAATGTGGTTTGCAATGGCTAAAATGCTCAGGGGAGATTTCAGCAGCATAAGGATGAGATAATGGATGGATGTGAAATGAGGATCCCCTACCACCTTTTTATAGGTTTTGGTGGTGGGGAATACCATTTGTGGTTTTGTGGAAACCAAATGGTATTGACCAACATGGTTTAGGTACTTTTCCCTCCTTTTTCCTTTTTTTGAATAAAAATAATATTTTAATTCCCTTTTTAATATTTTTGGGAATTTGGACCCTTTTTGAGGGTTTTTTATGCTTTTTTGGGAAAAATAATATTTTTTAATGGAAAAAGGGGTGTACTAAGGTCTTTTGGTGACCTTTTGTTGGTTTCAGAGGCTCTGATGGTGAAAAAGTGGATAAATGGGTCATGTGAATAGGGAAATGAGCTAGTGAGCACTTTTTGGGTGTTAACACTCACTGCCTTAAGAATTTTTCACTTAGTCCAAGTATAGGAAGTCAAGTGGCAGTGTTCGCAGTGTAGTATTAAGTCTTGTAGTAAGGAAGAAGGTAGTTGTGCGGACCGCGGTGTTGACCATCGTCGTGCAGTCCGACCTTCGCAGCACACAACCGGTGTGCTACCGCAAAGTCCATCACATTCATCAACTCATCACTCACTATGGACATATGAGTCCACAGTGCCCCATTAGAAACACCTCGGGTGAGACCTCAGCCTGCTCGTAGGCTGTTTCCGAAAGGGCCGGTGCGAAGGGGTTTTGTTGGTTTAAGGTAACCGCGCAGAACTTGGGTCTTCATAAAACATCTGGTCAGCATTGTATAGCCAACAAATGGTTCTGTTTCCATGATAGAATCCGTGATTAGTTCCAGTCATGATGAGTGACAAAGAGTCTGAGTTCCCGGAAAGTGCATTGAACTGGCATCCTGAGAAGACATAAATCCAAGCTTGGTGGGATAAGACCATAAGAGTCTTTAAAAGACAAGAGAACAGACATCCACGTCTAAGTGACACACAGTGGTAGGATAGATATCTGTTGGATGATATTCACGAGATTTTCTAGACTACATTTCTGAACGAGCTGCATGCGTGGATCTCGCGGTTCGCAGAAAAAAAAACCTGTTTTCAAGGAGGCATTCCTACATAGTGGAATCCTGAGCTCATATCATAGCTCAAAGCAATAGACATTGCATTGATGCACATAGTGTACTTTTGGGTTGATCATATGCTATAAGGCTTTGTCAGAGAGTTTTCTATGGATACACTCAAATCCTACAGCCAAGCAGAGGCACACATTTTCGGAGGTTTCCAAGGTAAATTCCTGAACAATCTCAGTCTATACATTAAGATGTTGTTAGCTGGAAGAGGCGTTTTAAGAATGCAGTAATCTTTTCAAGTTGTCATGGTAAATAACATTTATAGCGATTCCGACGAAGATACTCACAACTTAAGAAGTGGGAAAAGATACAATTTTAATAAGAATCCCGGAGGATCTGGACTCCACGTAGATACTGAGATTCCTTCTCATATTGAAAACGAAGTCACACCCCCATTTACCCCTCAGAATCCTCCACTTCCAGAGCCAACCCTGCTGAATACATAGCCTAGTACGTCTACCCCTATACGCCCATTTTTTTTCATTGCGCAAAGTCCTTTACGACACCCTAACACTCCTCGGGGCACACCTCAAGGTGCCACTTCGAGTGCTACACCTCCCCCTAGATCCATGGCCCATATGTATATGAAGCTGCCTATATTCAAAGGGACGGGTCTAGAAGATCCCGATCGGCACTGGTTCCTTTGTGAAGCTATTTGGAGTGTCAGACAAATCCAGGATGATGATGAGAAGAAAGCCCAGCTTATTACCACATTCAGAGATAGAGCACTGCACTGGTTCATGAAGTATTCTACCACGCAGCCCAGAACCCTAGCAGAGATTAAAGTTGCGCTGATAGCATATTTTAAGAAACCAAAGTCTGAATCTTAGTGTATAACTGAGCTGAAGGAAATCAAGCAGAGACCGGCTGAATTGGTCTGGGAGTTTGATCAGAATTTGAAGACCCTATTAGACCAAGTAAGCTTTGTTATAGCCCCAGATCAACATAAGGAATGGTTCATTGCTGTGCTGTTACCCCACATTAGATTACCATTGATGCAGCAGAAGGTTACATTGCAGGCATAGGCCTTAGAGATCGCGATGAAGTTGGAGGCTTCACTGATCGATGAGTCTAGTTCTGGGATGACGCAGATTCAGAACCAGGTTACCACCCTGACACTCGAGCTGTAGAGCATGAAGAATGGAAACAAGCAGCGATATGAGCCTCGTCATGAGATCTGGTGCATGAGTTGCAAAGGAGAAGGGCATGAACGCGAACATTGTCCCCTATACCGTGACTATCTCGGCAGTGGTGCGCCTAACCCCATCAATCAGAACCAAGCACCCTGGTGTGAGATCTGCAGAACTATCGGTGATAGACCTGAAGATTGTTACCTAATACAGAAATATGTGAAGATGCCTAAGAATCTATATTGTAATTTCTGTAAATCAGTGGGACATGATGAGTCCAACTGCCGCGCCTATGAACTAATGAATGAAAGAAAGTGCAACATGGATTCAATGAGAGGCGTTGGCTTGTACAGAGTGCAAGAAGATAACCAGCCAAAGCAAGAAAACACGCATTATGATCAATCTATCTACAAAGGCTGTGTTGGTGGATACCACGGTAGAGGAAGAAATACTGGTCCGGCACAAGGAAGAGGCCGCAGTGGGGTCATCTGCTATAATTGTGGCTAGCCAGGTCACGTATCCAGAGACTGTGTAAACCCTTGCACCACCTGTAATTATTGTAAATCATTTGAGCATGTTATAGAAGATTTCCCAACGCTAGAGGTAGAGATGCAGAAAAGAAGAAGGACAGATGCGCCAGCCCTGAACATCTAGTGGATCGTAGCAGAGAACAGACCTATGGATCCTAGCATTAAAGTAGTCACACGCAGTGGCATGGAGACAGGCCGTGATAGGGGAGCAGAGGCCTCCACTTTAAGAGAGGCTCATGTGAAGCAAGGCCCTCTTGAAACAATATGGGTAAGAAAAGCTCCAGGAAAGACACCTACTCTGGATCTGAAGAAGAACACAGAATCTTTTGTTGACGCACGGGATACCTTCAGAGAACCAACACCTAAATTACCAAGGATCCCACTACGCAGCAAAGTACCATGTGTTGAAGACATACCTGCTGCATATGACAAGACAAGACACACAGCAGATGGTAGCACCTCTATTGCGCAGTTCCTAAGAAGCTTCATGAAGCTGTTGAAAAATGAAAACACGATAGCAGAGCTAGAGAAGCTCATAAATCTATACGAACCATAGACAGAAGTAGAAACTTCTGATGGCACACTACATCATATAAAGAAACAAAAGAGGTTAGGCCGAGAGATGAGGCTCACTGCACAGATAGGAGACTTTGAGATGGACGAAGTTATCCTTGATCTGGAGTCATAGGTAAATGTATTGACCAAGTAGACATGGCAGCAGATGGGTCGACCAAAGCTGTCATGGTCACCCATCCAGCTGAGAATGGCCAACCAAGAGACATTTCTACCATTTGGCCACTTAACCAATGTTGTGGTTGATATTGACAGAGTAAAAAATCCATGCGGACTTTGAAGTCATCGAGATTTTTGACGATAGCCAACCCTTTCCTGCGCTGTTAGGAATTGACTGGGCTATTGACAATTTGGCCATTATAAATTTGAAAACAAAGAAGATGATATTCGAAGGAAAGCATCTGTGGGTTATCGTACGATTGGATCCTGCAGATGGGGACAAATATAGTGAGCCGATTCAGGAGGAATCTAAGGCCAGGACTTGGATCGACTGTACCAGATGACTGTGAACTAAGAGGATTACATCAATCCTATTGTGGATGGTGCACTCAATTGGAGATGCGATAGCTCCTGCATTTTTGACTTGAATGCTGGACTAGAAAACTGGAAGAATCGCATGCACGAAGTGTCAGCTAGAAGGTGCACGTAGGTCATGAAATCACTGCACTGGATTGGAAAGGAGGTAAGCCTGATCCCTACATTTGATGGTTCTGCTAACGTTTATACTTTTATTCAAGACTATACTGCAGCAGTTCCAAAAGAGCACAGGTTTCC
Source organism: Larix kaempferi (assembly GCA_027924585.1). Classification (NCBI taxonomy): domain Eukaryota; kingdom Viridiplantae; phylum Streptophyta; class Pinopsida; order Pinales; family Pinaceae; genus Larix; species Larix kaempferi. The sequence continues at coordinate 12,058,393 of BSBM01001051.1, read as the reverse complement.
AGCATTGGATATTGCGCTGCGTGGCATACCCGCCAGATGGTGGGATTCATAGAAACAAATATTGATCACTTGGGATCAATGCAGAACAAAGATGTAGATTTGATTCGCAGAAAGGGTTAGCTTACGCTTTGAGAAGTTCAATGGGAAGGCAGATCCTAGCCAACATTTGGAAGCCTGTTTGCAAGCATGGGAAGAAAGGCCACCTGAAGAGTGGGTGCACTTGTTTCTGCATACATTGGAAGAGGCTATTCCAAAGAAATGGTATCTAGACCTGGAGTTACGCAGGGAGACCACAGATTGGGATACATTAATTGCAAACTTCCAGAGAGATTTCAGCTTCGAGGATGAGAACCCTTTGATACATGAGGCACTGCGGATAATCAAGGAACGAGTATTCATAGGAGATAGTCCTCGCGAAGATATGTCATGGGAAGAATTCTTTGGCACAAATGACAGTCCTGCAAACATACACTCAAAATGGAAAGAACATCAAGAACATTCGATAGAGTGTTATAATCTAGCTGAAGATGATGAGCATGAAAGAGAAAAAGATGAAGATGATCCGCGCAATATCAATATACCAGAGTCAGAAGGTGCGCGTGATATATAAGGACCACCATTGGAAATCCCAGACATGAGTGGATTGGTTAAGACACAAAAGGTGAACATCAGCACGAGTGAAGCACCGAAGTTTGCATCTATCAGAGACTACTGGGATGATCAGACTGTCACAGAGATTGCAGACACTTTGCACGAATATTAGGAGCTATTTCCAACCAGGTTTACAAAAATGAAAGGAATATTGGGTGACTTAGGAGTCATGAAAATCCCTTTGAAGCCAGGTGCTAAGCCTATGAAGCAGCGACCGTATAGACTGAATCCATGGTATAAAGAGAGAGTTCGTGTAGAGTTGGAAAAAATGTTAGAGGTAGGAATCATTGAACCTGTCGAGGAATCTGAATGGATCAGTCCCTTGGTTGTCAAGGACTAGAAGACGAAGGGTGAGATCAGGATTTGTGTCGATCTCAAAAAACTTAATGATGCCTCTATGCATGGCCCATTCCCTACTCCGTTTACAGATGAGGTACTTGACAATGTTGGAGGTAATGAGGCCTATTCCTTTACTGATGGTTTCTCCGGTTATCATCATATCATAATTGATCTCACAGATAGGCATAAGATGAAATTTGCTACAGAATGGGGGTCGTTCCAGTATACAGTCATGCCATTTGGTCTGAAGAACGCACTTTCCATCTTCTCCAGAGTTGTCATCGCGACGTTCAAAGATTTCATGCATAAGTTTCTGGAAGCATATTTTGATGACTGGAATGTCTTTGGTTTGCTGAAGAACCATTGGGAGAACCTGAAGATGATGGTTGACAAGTTCCGCCAGCATCAAATATCATTGAATTTAAAGAAGTGCATCTTCTGTGTGCCCTATGGAATTTTACTGGGACATATTGTTTGCAAACAGGGATTCATGGTGGACCCTCCGAAGATTGCCATCATCGTAAATTTTCCTAAACCAACTTCAGTTAAAATGCTGCACTCTACCTTGGGCCATACAGGCTATTACAAGAAGTTCATTAAAGGTTACACGCAGATCACCGCAGCAATGGAGAAGCTGCTGAAGAAGGACGTGTTATTCATTTGGAACGAGGAATGCGAACAAGGTTTTGACACCCTTAAAGAAAAGATGGTTACCAAAGCCATTTCATGTTCATGTGGACGCATCATGCATTTCCTTGGTAATTGTGTTAGCTCAGCTAGGAGAAGGGGGTATTGAACACCCCATCGCATTTTCTAGTAGAAAGCTATCAACAGCAGAGAAGAACTGTACCACTACTGAGCAGGAAGGACTTGCAATGGTATATGCCCTTCAGAATTTTAGACATTATCTACTTGGTGCGCACTTCCTTATGTTCACTGATCATTCTGCATTGAAATTATTGGTCAATAAGCCAGTGTTAGGGGGGCGTATATATAGATGTTTGTTGCTATTCTAGTAGTACGACTTCGAGATCGTTGTTAAACCCGATAGGCTGAATTTGGGACCTGAACACCTGTTTCGAATTGAGTCGGGAGAGAAGATGACAAACATTGAAGACAGTATGCCTGACGCGCAGATGTTTACTATACAGGTTGCAGATGATTACTATAAGGATATCATTGATTTTATGACAACAGGGCATTGATTTTCTGACAACGGGGCTGACACTGCAAGAATTTTCTATTCAGCAGAAGAAGCAGCTAGTAGTCCGCGTCGCGGATTTCACTATCATTGCAGGTCAGTTATACAAACTCGGACCAGATGAAGTCCTACACAGATGTGTACTCGACCACAAGAAACCATATATACTAGGAGATGCGCATTCAGGGATCGTGGGAGGTCATTACGCAGGAAGGGCTACTACGCAAAAGATATTGTGCACAGGGTTGTGGTGGACTACCATCCACAAATATTCTAAGTAATACTACAGGAACTACGATGTCTGCCAGAGGACAAGGAATCTGTCGCAGAGAGATGAAATGCCATTGAACCCATAGTTGAACTTACAGGATTTTGAGAAGTGGGAAATTGATTTTGTGGGACCTATAAACCCACAAGGGAAGAGAACTGGTGAGAGGTATATCATTACTGCCACGGATTACCTCACCAGATGGGCAGAAGCTAAACCAGTGAAGGACTGCAGCACAGGTACTGCCGCGCAATTCATTTTTGAGGAAATTTTATCAAGATTCGGCTATCCAAAAATTTTGATGAGTGATCAGGGCACTCACTTTCTGAATAAGACCATTGAAGCCCTCACAAAGGAGTTCCACATTCAGCATCACCGCAATATGCCATATCATCTGCAGGCGAATGGAACTATTGAAGCTTTCAATACGATACTGGAAAACATGTTGACGAAGGTGTGCAACGTAAAAAGGGATGATTGGAACCTACGCATCTCGTCTGTACTATGGGCATACATAACAACTTGTAAGAAGTTGACAGGATAGACACCCTTCCGATTGGCTTATGGGCAGTAGGCCATAATGCCAATGGAGTACATTGTCCCTAGTCTGAGGATTGTTGCATTCACTGGAATGGTAGACCGTGAAGCATTAGATGAAAGACTGCTACATTTAGTCGGCTTGGAGGAGGATCGTTTCATTGCAGGCTTTCAATAACAAGTCCAGAAGGATCGTGAAAAGGCATGGCATGATCGCCATATCAGGAACAAATGCTTTCAGGTAGGTGACTTAGTCCTCCTCTATGATAGCAAGTTCATGAAATTTCCTGGCAAGTTTAAAATGCCTTGGCTTGGCCCATACATTGTTATGTATGTCACTAACAGTGGTGCAATCTAGTTAGCCACTTTTGCCGGTGATACTCTACCCACTATGATAAATGAAAGCAAACTTAAATTGTACCACGATAGTCCTACTTCGTAGCATACAGAAAGATAAACACAGGGAGAAATTTCCAAGTATCAGGTATAGTTGAAATTGGACACTGGAAATGTCAAGGAGCCTATACATGTATGTTAAATAGAGCAATGTGTGTACCGCGCAACACTACTAAAGCTACGTGGAAAGGAAAAAAAAAAGAAAAAAAAAAGAGAGAAGTAAGAAAAGAAAAAGGAAATCCGCGCAGTTGAAATTTTTGGCACTACGAAGTAACTGTGCAGGATCTCAGACGGCTTGCCATGTTGCTCGGTGCAGCACCTAGAAAAATAGCCGTTACATTGTCATTGGAAAAATATAGCCGTTATGTGACCGTTGCAACGAACCATTCGAGTATTTAAAGGAAAGATAACCATTTTGGACACACTGATGATGGAAGAGACGGAAGGATCTGCTCAAATTGGCCAACGGACAACTCATTAAATGCGGATATAGCCGTTCGGAGGCACGGGGAGGACCCAGCTGCACCTATAAATAACACCGCTACAGGACTCGCGGGCGTTACTCAGCACTTAGAATTTTCTTGCGATCACTCCCTGAGCTAGTATTCTTCTATCATCTAATTATCACAGCCTTTAGCTAACCAATGAATGTCCGAACCCTCATATAGAGAAGAAGAACTGACCATTGAAGAAGCAATTAAAGTCTTTCAGTACGGGGGAATTGTAGAGTTAATGAAAACCCCTACCAAGAAGGTTGTAATCGAGCCAGGGCAAGCATCCCAAAGATACCCTCGTCATAATCCCGTTATGCAGGAAAAAGGGAAAGATAAAGGGAAAGATGTAACTGCACCATGAATCAAGATCATAAAGATGGGTTCATTGGCACAAAAATCGCCAGTCTTTCAGAAAGAACCACTGAAACTCACACAAGAGTATATATCACCAAGGGCATTGGACACCCCAGTCTTCAAATTGGTCAAGAGCGCTAAGTATGAGATCCCATTGTCACCAATCTCAAAGCATGTAGAGGTTTCCAAGAACCTACTTGGAAATATTCCAGATTGCAAGTGGGAAGATTTTGACCTCTTAGGTGTGCAAAAGGAAGAGCCCCACGCGCATAAGTACCCACAATTCCAGCCTAACCAGTACATGTGCTGGAAGAAGGATTCCAAGGGCACACCTAACTTGGTTGCTGAAAGATGGCTGACACTGGTAGTCCCGTTAGGCTTGTTAAACCTCCTCAGACTGCCACATTTTGATCATTCAGCGAAAGTTAATGTTGTGGTTCGCATGCTGATGGCGCAAACCCACCAAGGGTACCTGTGGCTAGATAAAAACATTGATCTCAATATTGCCTTGATCCACTACATAACAGGTCTCAACAAGCGCAATAAGGATCTCAAGCAGTTCTTCCAAGGGAAGAGCAAGGAAAAGGAAGCTGTCGAGAAAATGAAGAAAAGTCAGTCATTAGTGAAGGGGAAAAGGGGTTTTCCCACAGAAGACATTGAGGACAGACGACAAAATTTGTCGTCCAGTTACTCACACGAAAAATCCTCAGAACAGCTAGGCCTCCGGAGGTGCCTGCAGGCGCAGTATTACTTGGTGCCAAAACAGCGGAGGGTACCGAGTTTAATTGGTGTCAATTAATTCTAAATGAGTTCTTGGATGAACTCAATGATATCCAAGAAAACAGTGGACAGTTCCACTTCATATGGCTCATCATCCTCATCACCTTTTACGGATGGAAGGATCCAAGGGACTATGTGGGCATCAACATAGAAACCAATGATCCCAGAGGATTCCGATACGCCAACCTCTGGGAAAATGTCATCGCAGAGCGACAGCTAAGGTGTTCTACCAATATTAGACTCAGCTGTGCGATCTGATTGTCGTTACACCCCGCATCACAAAGCAGATAATGTTGAAGTACATTCACATTCTGGACTTCAGCGTAGACATGCGATGTATCTTCATCTCACCAAAGGCAAGAATGAAAAAACCAGAGTGGTTCCCAGGTAACTACCACATGTATGAGGAGGAAATTGAAGCCCTCATGAAGGATTGGCCTGGCGACTTCCGTGTGGAAGTCATGGATGTTGACACAGACTCTAAAGAGGATGATCCAATCCCAATAGCATGCCCGATTGTTGAAGAAACTGGGAAGCAGAAAGAGCCAGAGACTCCGCAAAAGCCAAAGGCAAGGAAGAAGATGAAGGCTACAAAGACTCAATCTGAGGCAGTCTTGAATGAAGATGCTTATGAGATGATAGTCGAAATAGTCTCAGAACAAATGAAGGAGCTTATGGCGGCTAAAGATAAGAAGGATATGGTCATCCAGGATGACCTGCAAAAGACGCGGCTCGCAATGCAAGGCTTGATGAAGAAAATGGATGATGTCCAGAAAATCCTTACCTTTTCGCGTGACACAGGAGCTGAAGGGAGGTCGGTAGGGACCTCGCAGCAGGAACCGCCGCAGCTAGCAACAATGCTATCGTCAAAGACTAGAATTGTCCACGTGGACCCATTGGCTATTGCACTGCCAATGACAGAGCAATTTTTCTTGGACACAAAGGGAGTCAAGCGGGTAGAGATCGACTTGGAAAAAATCCCCTTACCAGGATTGCACTTCATCCACATCTAGATCATCGAGAAGATGCATGAATGGATGGTGGAGTCGATGAAGTTGCAAGCTGAGCTCACCGCAGCAAACAGACAGCTCGAGTTGCACGCAAAAATGCAGCTACGAAATGAGTAGGACCGCCGACAAAACATGGATACTACCATATCTAATGTTGCGAAGGATATTGAAGGCATATAAATCCAAGATGATCCTACGGACACAGTTCTAAGGATTAGAGATAAGGTGAAATATTTGTAGTCAGAGATGTAGGATAAAGAAATTTTTTATGAGGCCGATATTTCCTCGTTGAAGGAAAAAATGAACATACATGCACCATTAACTGAGCAAGCAGTGACTGCCGCTGCGCAAAACATAACGAGTGGCATGGCTCAGTGCCAAGATCTATTGGAAAATTTTTCCAAGGCATTCAATGCCCTTGAGGAGGATCAGGGGCTGCTACAGGTAAAGACCACAGTAAAAGAAAAGTAGGCCGCACTAGAAACGTTGGACATAGAGCTCAAGGCTCTGCCACCAAGGGAGAGGCTAGCCAAGTATAAGGAAGTATCAGGATTGAAGAAGCAAGTCCAGGCATTAAAAGAGAAGGAGACCGAGATGGACAATCAATCACAACAACTCCTGGAGGACGCTACAGCAGTGTCACAGCAGATAGAGGACAAGCTGAAGGAAATGCACGACAACCAGGAGTAGGTAGAGGGACAGATTGGAGCAGAGATAACTGCAGTGCTGCTTGAAATAGTACAGCAAGTTGAGCAGGATACCAAAGAAGCAATGGAGTAGTTGCTCGGTGTGTATAATGAGTTCGCAGCCAGACTAGTTCCATCGGTCGTGGAGCAGAGTGAGACAGCTGAAGCAACAAGTGGCTCGGGGACAAGCCACATGTAAGTGTTAGGGGCATGTTGGGCTTGGCCTAACAGGCCATTTTTTATAACGTTTTTGAGGCTAGATGGAGTTGAGCTGAGCACAACTCAAAAAGGAAGTAAATTTTGGCTAAGTATTGAGAGTACTGTGAATCTGTGCATAGTACCGATTTTTTTACGGAGGCTGCAAAGATTAGCGCTGCGCAGGTTCAGTGCTGCAAAGGTAGTAGGCCACGTGGAGCGAGTAAAGTTGTGTACTGGATGGAGGATGGCTAGATATGTTAGACTTTGAGCATTAATTCAATATTCTATAGGATCTTTATTGAGAGAATAACATGTACAGTATATCAATGCATAACAATCATATCAAGCATGTCAAGCATCACAAGAATCAAAAGCATGAGACAATGGACACACAGATTTTTCCATGGGGAAAACCCTAAGGTGAAAAACCCCACAACTTCCTCAGAGATAGATAGACCAATGGCTCAACCAAAGTCCAACCAAATACAATAGATAGTCTCCTACTATGCAACTGATCCTCCTCCTCCAATGTGTGCCACTTTCTGAGTGAGAGAAGAGAGAGTTCTGAGATGATCAAAATAGAGAATCCCGACTCTCTATTTATACTTGTCCTGACCTACCTAAATACTTATGGGGACAACTTGTCTAACTCAGCCTAATAACCCCAGTTACATATATTTTGGGCCGACACCCACATCAAGTAGTCTAATAACCCATCGGCAAGTTAATCTACTTGCGACACTTGTCAATACAAATGACGACACTTCCTTATAGAGGAATAACACATCTCTTATACGGGTGCAATAAATATATATATGAAATACATTCCAAAGTTACATATACATCAACACTCCCTCTTAACTACAAAGGTATTTCTCGACACAGATCATCGGGAACAAGTCTTCTTCTCTGGATCATCATCATCGATGCATCATCATTGAATCATCATCATCGTCACAGCTGCTACTATCTCGTCCAATATCTAAATCTACTCATCATAGGAAGTTCTACAGAGCCAGTCCTTTTTCATACTGGATGTAGGCCCACCACCTGTAGGTCTTCATCATCACTGGTCATACTATGGAATCCTCAGGACTCATCACGTGCGTCTGCAAAACCTCGCAAGAGCATCCTGGGCCTTTTACGAGCACACAGCTCAACCTCTCGAATCTCTCAGGATCTTTTACATGCCATTGCACAACCTATCCACGACCACAGAGTATCAAACTGATACTTCACCATTGATGTATATCATCACATGATCAACCTGATCATCATCATCATCTGCGAGCAAGCCATCAAGTAGGTACACCTTAGGATTGATTACACTGCCTCTGCAAAACCTACAAGATCTCTCAGGACTGAGTACACCTCCTCGGCAAAACTTGCAAGAGCATCTCAGGACTAATTATATGCCTCTACAAAACCTGTGTACCAAACTGTCACATCAATGTCTTCAGATCACCACGTAGTCCACGGAGCACAACCCAGATGCACACACACAGCACTTACACTCACCAGCATGGGAGGACCAACCTACTACAATTAGGGAAAGGCTAACAACACTTACATCAATGACCATGGGAGGACCAACCTACCACCATGTCGGAATGGCATAGCACTTACATCAACGACCATGGGAGGACCAACCTACCACCATGTCGGAAAGGCCCAGCACATACATCAACGACCATGAGAGGACCAACCTACTATCATGTCGGAAAGGCTCCAGCACTTATATCTCACCATAAGAGGACCAACCTACCACTATGTGAGAATGGCCCAGCACTTACATCTCACCATGGGAGGACTAACCTGCCACCATGTGAAAATGTCCTAGCACTAACATCTTACCATGGGAGGACCAACCTACCACCATTTAAGAATGGCTCAGCCCTTACATCTTACCATGGGAGGACCAACCTACCACCATGTAAGAATGGCTCAGCCCTTACATCCTGCCATGGGAGGACTAACCTACCACCATGCAAGAATGGCTCGGCCCTTACATCCTGCCATGGGAGGACCAACCTAGCACCATGCAAGAATGGCCCAGTGTGCATCTATGTCTCCGGACTTCGTCACTTCCCTCTTGAAGCCATCTCGATATGAAGTACACCAAGTCTCCCTCTGAAGTATTCAAGCTTCACTCTAGTAATAGGCTTGGTCAACACATCGGCTATCTTCTCATGTGTCACAACATACAGGAGCTTCACAACTCCCCTCTGCACCATATCCCTGATATAGTGGAACTTGATCTCAATGTGCTTCAACCTGTCATGGAACACTGGGTTCTCTGACAACTTCACACATCTCTGGTTGTCGCAATATATACAAGTAGCACTCAACTGGAGATCAAACAAATCAGACAGTAGATTCCCAAGCCATACTGCCTCACAACTAGCTGAACAAGCTGCGACATACTCTGCTTCAGCTGTACTCAGTGCCACACAGGACTGCTTCCTGCTAAACCAAGAGATCACACTTGATCGCAGACTCAAGCAGCACCCCGAAGTGCTCTTCTTATCAATGCCACTACTTGCCCAATCCAAATCAACATAACCCTCCAAGTTAAACTTTTGAGTTGCCTCATACTTGAGCCCATAATCCACTGTACCCTTCAGGTACCTCAGAACATGATTTGCAACTATCAGGTGAACATGTCTCGGATCTGTCAGATACTGGCTCAAGGTGTTCACCGCAAAGCAAATGTCTGGCCTCGTATTCGTTAGGTACATCAAGGACCCAATCATCTGATGATACATTGTAGCATCAACTGGCTCGGAAGAAGCATCACATAGAAGCTTCAGGTTCAATGCCATAGGTGTGGCCATGGCCTTGCAGTCCATCATACCAAATCTCTTTAGGATCTTTACTGCATACTTCCCTTGTCCATGGAAAATCCCATCTGCACTCTGCCACACCTCCATACCAAGAAAGTAGTGCATCATACCCAAGTCCCTCATCTCAAAATAGGCAGCTAGCTTCCTCTTCGTGTCGGCAATCAGTCTAACCTCACCTATCATAAATAGGTCATCCACATACAATAGTAGAATCACTAGATTTCCCTCCTCAACCTTGTAGTAAAGCTTGCAATCCTTTTTACTCTTGGTAAAGCCCAAACTGGATAGGAAGCCATGTATCCTGCCATACCAGGTTGTGGGTGCCTGTTTCAAACCATACAGGGCTTTCTTCAGTTTGCACACATGTGTTCCTCTATCATGTGTCTCAAACCCGAGTGGCTGCTCCACATACACTTCCTCTTCAACTACACCATTCAAGAAAGTAGTCTTGACATCCATCTGGTGTACCTTCCATTTCATTACTGCATCCAGAACAAGTACTGATCTAATGGAAGTGTATCTGACCACAAGAGCGAAAGTCTCTTCATAATCAATTCCTTCTTTCTGGGAGAAGCCACGAGCTACAAACCTAGCTTTGTATTTCTCGATGCTACCATCTACAGCATGCTTAACCTTATAGAACCACTTGCAAGTTACCACAGACTTCCCTTCTGGTCTTGGTACCACATCCCAAACATCATTCTTCATAATAGATTGGTATTCTTCGATCATAGCATCCTTCCATTCTTTCTTTTCTGTAGCTTCTTCATAACTGGAAGGTTCTTTATCCATGATGTCACAGAGTAAAGCAACATAACTAGTATGTGACCTTGTCCTTTTTCTTTCTCTGTGTTCTTCTTCTGGAATGCCAAATCTCTCTGCATATTGGATGAGCTCTCTAGCCCATGTAGGTTTCCTCTTGTGAGGATTCTTCTCATGAGATGTATCCATAGGTTCTTGTGGATCTTCCATTTCTCGATCTTCTTCAGGAACTACTTCATTCATTGTGGTGTCTTGTGTTCTAGATATTCTGGCTTCTTCATTGTCTTCAATAGGTGTCTTTCTCAATTTGTGATAAGCTGAACTTTCATCAAATGTTACATCTCTGTTGATGTCAATCTTCTTGAATCCAGGGAAGTCTATTCTGTAAGCCTTCGAGCTTTCATTGTAACCCACGAATATACCCTTCTTTCCTGAAGGATCCAACTTTGACCTTTTCTCTTTTGGGATGTGAGTGTATACTAGACAACCAAATATTATGAGATGGCTCACTTCTGGTTTCTTACCAGTGAACACTTCTTCTGGTGTTTTGTTGTCAAGCATCTTATGGGGTGTTCTGTTCTGCACATATACAGTTGTCCTTGCTACTTCAGCCCATAAGTGCATAGGTAAGTCTTGGTCATGAAGCATTGCCCGTGCTGCTTCCATGATTGTTCTATTCTTTCTCTCGGCAACCCCATTCTTCTATGGATTATAAGGAGTAGTCAACTCCCTCTTAATCCCTAAATCACTGCATAACTTCTTGAAGTCTCCTCAAGTAAATTCTCCACCATTGTCAGATCTAAAGATCTTGATCTTCAAGTCAGTTTGGTTTTCTATGAAGGCTTTGAATTCCTTGAAATTGTTAAACACTTCATCTTTGTTCTTCAAGAAGTAGATCCAAGTCTTCCTAGAGAAATCATCAATAAAGGAGACATAGTATACATACCCACTCAGAGAACTGGATGACATGGGATCGCATACATCAAAGTGGATAATCTCCAAGATTCCTTTTTCCTTCCTTTCCCTGCTTGGAAATGTCTTCTTTGTATTCTTTCCCTTTGCACAACCTTTACAAATGCCTTCATGCTTTGTCTGGATTTCAGGAAGACCTTCTACCACTTTGCTTGCAATTGGTAATGCCCTGTAATGCATGTGTGCAAGCCTTCTGTGCCAAAGTTCACTTGGATATACAAAATCATGGACCATGGATTGTTCTGGATGGCCCTTCAATTTGTACAATCCTCCCTCTTGCTCTCCAATCACAACTACATCATCTATAGTCTTACCCTTAGGCCACATTAGGACATGTCCATCTATGAATGCAACCCTCATGCCTTTTGCATCCAATGCAGATATTGAGAGTAGATTCTTCTTGAGACCTGGAACATAGAGTACATATTTCATCTTCATAGACTTTCCAGAGTCTAGTTGATATGAGGCTTCACCACTCCCTTTTATGGGATACTGGTAATCATCTCCAAGCTTCACCTTGTGGGGTGAATCATGTTTAGATAGATTCACAAAGGATTCTTTGAATCCTATCATATGTTTGGAAGCCCCACTATCTATGAGCCAATCATTACTTCCATGAGTAATGGTTCCAGTGAGAGCAGAAATCAAAACATATTCTTCATCACTTGAAGAATCTTCACTATCTTCTCTAGCTCTCTTCCTGGGAGGTTCATCATCCTCTACAGCATGAGCATGATGTCTTGTTTTGAATTTCTTCTTCTTGTGAGTACCCTCTTTCTTATTCTTAGGGAAATATCTGGCATAGTGTCCCTTATCATCACATGTATAGAAACGGACATTGGTCATGTCCCTTCGATGTCTGGGACTACCTCTTTGATTCTGATATTTTCCATTCTTGCCATGATGGTGAGATTTCTTGTCACCATGTCTTTTGGAGTGAGCTATGAGTGCTTGGTCTTCACTCCCCATCTTCTCTTCTCTGGATACAATTTGAGCTTCTTCCTATGAGCATTCTTCCCACAGTCTAGAAAAAGAGATAAGTTTCTTTCTAGCAAAAATTCCTTGGATGAAGGAATCCCATGACCTAGGGAGGCCATTAAGAGTGGTCATCACCACTTCTCCATTTTCTATATCTTCACCCACAGCTTCAAGTTGTTCTTTTATCTGGGAGACCCTTGAGAAATATGACTGCCTAGTCTCTGCATTCTAGATCTTGATATTCTTCAATTGATTCATCAGGGTCATCTTCCAATTTATGTTCTTGCCTTCAAATAGTTTGGTCAAGGAATGAAACATCTCTTTTGGTGTCTTTAGGGATGACACATGAGGGATGAGATGATCTTTAATAGAATTAGCAATGATCCTCTTTGCGTTAACCAAATTCCTCTTGTGAAGAGCCTTAGCCTCTTCTCCCTCTGGGACAGGGACCTCTTCACTTATATAAGTATCCAACTCATTCTCTTCAAGGATTAACCCAATCCTATACTTCCATGCTTGGAATTTATCAGCTCCTTCAAGCTTGTCCTCAAGCTTGGTGTGGTGAGACATCTTAAAGAGTACTTCAAATGGAAATAGAAAAGATTTGAGTCTTACCACTTGATTGCTTAAAACTAGATCTGGTGCTGGATTAGGGTTTGAGTTTCCCAGAGATCTACACAACCAAAAATCTTGAACCAAAGCTCCAAACTTCTGATTTTCCAAGGAGCTTACAGCTGTGTCTTTAGATTTCAGAAATTCCTATTTTTGAGGAAACCCTAAATTTTAGGGCCAAAACTGAAAGTGCTCAGAATTGAATTCAGATTGGACTGATAGATTCACCTTGCTGAGGAGTGTCAATCCGTCATATTACTTTTCCAAAATCTATGGCGAGAAACCCAAAAATAAGAAGACCTAGCTTCCGCAACTGCACAATGTCTTCTTCTCAGGTTAGCTTTGATACAATGTTAGATTTTGAGCATTAATTCAATATGCTATAGGATCTTCAATAATAGAATAACATGTATAGTATATCAATGCATAACAATCATATCAAGCATGTCAAGAATCACAAGAAACAAAAGCATGAAAGAATGGACACACAGATTTTTCTATGGAAAAAACCCTAAGGTGAAAAACCCCACAACTTCCTCAGAGATAGATAAAGCAATGGCTCAACCAAAGTACAACCAAATACAATAGATAGTCTCCTACTATGCAGATGATCCTCCTCCTCCAATGTGTGCCACTTTCTAAGTGATAGAAGAGTGAGTTCTGAGATGATCAAAATAGAGAATCTCGACTCTCTATTTATACTTGTCTTGACTTGCCTAAATACTTATGGGGTCGACTTGTCTAACTCAGCCTAATAACCCCAGTTACATATATTTCGGGCGGACACCCACATTAAGTAGTCTAATAACCCATCGGAAAGTTAATCTACTTGCGACACTTGTCAATACAAATGACGACACTTCCTTATAGAGGAATAACACATCTCTTATAAGGGTACAATAAATATATATATATGAAATACATTCCAAAGTTACATATACATCAACAAGATATAGTGGATAGATCAGCGGTAGTCTACTTTTGGTAAAATTGCTGGAAAGATGCCGAGTTGAGTGCAAAAGCAGATCAGGAAGGCAGCCGACTGTACAAGTCCAGTAAGCAGAGGACAGGTCGGAAAAGTGACAGTTCGGCATGCAGTAGAGTATGTGACCGTTAAGAGGAAAACGGTGGATGGACAATGAGTGGAGCTGAGCTAATTGTACGCAGCCGTTAGAGGATGGACGACATATAGAGAAAGTGACTGGGAGCTGAGCCAGTCGCATGAGTCTGTTACTGGAAAGGCGGCTCGAAGTGGATGACCTGTTGGTGTGCGCACAACAGGAAGGCTGAAAGCGACGGATCTCAGGCGTGGAGGACTATTACGACAGCAGAATCGCTACAAGAAGCCTGCATGATGGTTCAGAGGGACCGTAGTGGTTTGGAAACCCTAAGGGTTTCTGTCTTCAATGTTGTAAAGACATGACCTTTGGGCGTGATCTAAAGTAAGAAGACAATTTTGTATAGGAAAGGTGGGTTAGTTGCTGAAGACGAGAGAGGCTGGTCACTGTGACCATATTGTATTGTAATATCTTTAGAGCCAAGAAAACATTGTAAAGACAATGCAGCTAAGTGCACAGAGACCTATTTGAGCAAGAAGAGAGCCGCAACTGAGTGCGCGGCTAAAAACTGTGAACCCTTCCTTAAAAGAAATATCAAACACAGTTATTGTGGACGTAGCTTCCCATCCGGGGGAGTGAACCACGTTAAATAGTGTGTTGAGTGACATAATGTTTATATGTGTGTTTATATTTATCTATTTTTGTAGTTGGATGTTTGAATATTGGCTTGCAGTCTGTTATGAGAAGGCTTTTATATGCATTCGCCATCAAGAGAGTATGGAATGATATGCTAGGTCTGCATGAATGGATGTATGGTTAATATTAGCTTTGCTTCTAGGAACAGTGAATCTATCGTCTGCTTGAGCATGGGGAAAGTTGTTTACGTGTTCGAATGGATGCAGTCAATGAATGTATAACAGTAATTTTGCACCTGAGGGTTGTGCTTAAAATAGTAACATTCTAAGTGTGTGTTATGAGCATTAAGTAGGAAGTTAGTTACGTGTATGACTAAGTGGATAAGTGGTATTCAGCTCAGTTCCTTAAGCATTTTGCACTTAGACCAAGTATAGGAATTCAAGTGGAAGTTTTCGTAGTGTAGTATTAAGTCTTGCAGTAAGTATTAAGTTTTCGTAGTTGTACAGACCGCGGTGTTGACCATCGTCGCGCAGTCCGACCTTCGCAGCACACAACCGGTGCACTGCTGCGAACTCCGTCACATTCATCAACTCATCACTCACTCTAGACATTTGAGTCTCCAGTGCCCCATTAGAAACACCTCGAGTGAAACCTCAGCCTGCTTGTAGGCTGTTGCCGAAAGGGCTGGTTTGAGGTAACCGCGTAGAACCTTGGTCTTCATAAAACCTTTGGTAAGCATTGTATAGCCAACAATAGTTGGACATTTTTGTTAGTTTAAGAATTATGATTTTATAAATATGGACCTCTCGGGTAGCGAGAGGCCCCTGCTACTATTTTGAAGAATTATTGTTTAAGTTTCAGACTATCCAGACAGTTGTGTTACAGACCTAGTTTTTAAACGATGAAGTTTCTATTTTAAAGAAAGACTTGATGTTATCTATGATTCAGCGTTTATAAGTTCTTTTCACTCCTGATTACGGGTTGGAGAGGACCCCTCCAACACGTAAGAAGGATATCTTGCAGTAAAGGTATTTCTCATTATGTGTTGTGCATTGATTGAATTTATATTGCAGATGAGAGTATTCTAAATAGCGTCTTAATAACACGATTTAAATTCTGTAGTGGTTGATCGCTTCTGATTCCGTAGTTCATTACAACACATTCCGTAGTATGATAATGTTGTGTCTGTAGTCCTGTAGCAGCATTATGTTGAGGCACAATTAAACACCCATTTCTCTATGTACTTGCATTTATTTCTAAAGCAGCAATCTAGATCTTCAGCCTATGTATTCGTTTCATTATTAGAACTGCTTATAGATATTGATTCCTGTCAGTATTTATTGGTTACATGATTTGATTAAAGATTGCAACATTAGATAATGGCATTCCGAATTTTGCTTTAGCCTTAGATTATGTTAGATTGGAATTTAATTTTTATGCATTCAATTTACAGTAAGATTAAAGATCAAGCTTTCATTACTTTAGAATAGATCTGTTATAATTCTAGCATTCAATTTCATAGTATAATTTTTATTGTCTTCAGCAAGTTAAGTCTTAAAAATAGATTACTATTTCCTGCATTCAAAATCCTATCCATAGATTTTTTTCTTTCAATATTTGATTTCTTAGCATAGGAATTTCTCTTCCATAGATTAACAATCATGTTTGCAGTTCATTTAATCTTTCTTAGGCATCTCTTTAAGAACATTGATACAAACACCTAACTTCGACAAAGACTATCCTAGAAGAGAACATATAGTGCCAGTGCCTCTAAAGTTTGTATGTCCCCTGGTTTGATAATTAAACTAAGCTCTTAGTCTAGCTGCCCTCATTGGGCACCCATACTTAGAACTCACCATACGTCATAAGTGTTGGAATATTGTAACTTCTAAGAATATTCGATTTGTACTTTGTCCAGAGATGTTTCATTCCTCCATTGGGACTTTATTGTATATCTGGAGATGTTTAGTCTAGCTACCCTCTCTAGGCACGGATACTTAGAACTCACCATAGGTCATAAGTGCTAGAATATTGTAACTTCTAAGAATATTCTATTTGTACTTTATCCAGAGATGTTTCATTTCTCCGTTGGGACTTTATTGTATATCTGGAGATGTTTATTCCCCTGTCAGGATTTTATTGTATATCTAGAGATGTTTATTCCTCTATCGGGATGTTGTAACTAGGGTTATTAGACTCCCATAGTGGGGTTGGCCCTGAGTTAATTGTTTAAAGGGTTATTAGATTCTCCTAGGAGAAGTCGGGCCAGTTAGGAAAAAAATCAAGTGAGGTAAAGTATAAATAGAGGATATATGATCCTCATTTATCACACTCACTCATTCATTCACTCACTTGTGAATTGTGCATAGGAGAGAGAGAGATATGTGAAGGAGGAGGAGGAGCACCTGTTTGTGGTTTACATCTTTGTATTTGTTGGTCATCTATATTGAGGAAAGCTTTGCTGGGTTTTCTACCCCATCAGGGTTTCCTAGGATAAATCTGTGTCTATCTTGTGATTGTGTTTCTTTCAGTGATCCTTATTATGTTCTTGTTGTGAATTTTATGCTACACTTAGCATGGTATCAGAGCTAGCCTGAATAGGACATCTTTCACAAGGTGAAAATACCACTCTCTCCTCCTCCGGTGAAAATTAGGGTTTCTACAAAAGTTGGAATTTTCTGAATCTGAGAGCATGGCTAGATGCTCCTCCTCAAAAGTGAAATTTTGAGCCCTAGATCAAATTTTTTGAGTTGGTAGAACCCTGGGATAAGTCAAACCCTAGTTTGACTTATGGACTAGAAAACCAGAAAACCAAAAAAACTAGTAAACCATAAAATTGCAAACCTGTGCAATAGTGAGCCAGAAAGATGTGAACCTGTGCACCAGTGAACCAGAAAAGTTGCACACCAGTGAACCAGTAAACCAGAAAATATGTTATAGATCGGAATTTCACTGGTCAAGCTTGAAGGGTGAAAAGTTGAAGCTTTCAGAAGTCAAGTACACCAGTCAACTCAATTCAATCAAGCGCATCTTTTGGTAAGGTCAACCTTGCATTTTTAAGAATTTTCAATTATGGTGACCTCGTGGATAAGATGGCCCCAAGAATTACGCTTGAGGACAAGCTAGAGGGTATAGAGAATTTCAAGGCATGGAAATATAGGATTGGCCTCATTCTTAAAAAGAATGATCTTTCCCAATACATCAAAGAGGAGGTTGTAGAACCTGCGGAAGATGAAGCTAAGGAGAAGTACAAGAAGGATATGATTAGGGAAAAGAGAATCATTGCTGATTCTATCAAAGACCACTTGATTCCCCAAGTGTCATCAAAGAAGAACTCGAAGGAAATGTATGATTCCCTAGCCATAATGTATGAAGGGAGGAACATCAATAGGAAGATGAACCTGAGAGCTCAATTGAAGAGCACTAAGATGTATCAAGGAGAATATGTTCAAGATTACTTCACAAGGATCTCCCAGTTCAAGGAACAACTAGAAGCCATTAGAGACAACCTTGATGAAGATGAACTAGTCATGACTTCTCTCAATGGTCTCACTAGACCTTGGGATTCATTCATCCAGACCATGTGTGCCAGAAAGGAAAGCATGAAGTTTGACATTGTATGGGAGGATTGCATTTAAGAGGAAGCTAGAGTATCCAATAGAGAGGCCCTAATCAAAGAAGATAATCAAGAATTAGAGACCCATACCAAGAGAAGAAGATGTCAATCCAAATTCAAGAAGGAAATTCACAAGGAGTCTCAACCTCCCAGGAAGTTCCATTGGATAGGAGGGAACAATTCAAAAAAATATTACTCCTCTTTCTAGCATTACATTTGTCACAAAATAGGACACATTGCTAGAGATTGTCCATCAAAGAAAGGGGAACACAAGAAGAAATTCTGTCACAAAAGACATCAAGCACATCTAGCAAAAGATGATAGTGAAGAAGAAGACAATGAAGAACCTCCTAGGAAGTAAGCAAAGGAAGAAATCAAACAATATGCTCTATGATAGTGGTGCTTCACAGCACATGACAAGATAGAAGAAAACACTCTCCAGTTGAGAAGAAAAGTAGTCCCCTCACAAAGCTTCTCCGGGAGAATAGAAGAAGCAACATACAAGATTGGTTCATAAACTTTAGTGATGATCAGAAGACTAGGATCAGAAGGAGATCGTACCAAAGAAACAAAAATAAGTATTTGAATTGTCATTTCTATCACATTGTTTAAACGATAGTATACAATTATATACACATTTCTTTAGGATATGTGGTAGGATGTTTGTAGTGTCACACATGTGATGGGTAAGTAGCCTATGGTGCTACACAACATTCCATTTCTACTTATCTAGAGTGAAACCTCTTTGCCGACATATTGGGAGTTGTGCACACTCTTAATAATGTCCTGGTAGAGATGGAAGGCATCTAGAAAGTTACCATATAAATATGGGATATGGATGAATGTTGTGGCATTGGCTAAGATAGTGTGAATTAACTATGAGATGTTTCTGACCATGCTATTGAATTTGGCTTGTAGGAAGTATCATACAACGATCACCTACAAATGAAGAATGATGAGACTTGTTCTGTAGAACAAGTGACAATGGTTCAACTATAAAATACTCCAGAATAAATGTTCAGAAGGAAGAATCCTGGGACAAGCCACCTCAAGATGTTTAGGTGCCCTGTATATGTTCACATACCAAAAGAGAAGAGAACCAAGTTGGAAGCATTCAAAGACATTCAAAATATGCATCCCAGGATTCCATCACATGAAAAATAGTAGAGATGTAACTTTTGATGAAGAAGCTTCTCTCAAAATATCCAGAGAGTGTTAGTATGAAGAATTATATGAATAATATATACAAAAGTTGCTCCCTCTCCTGAAGAGGAAACACCAGAAGACCATGATATGATGGAACCTAAGGAACCCCTACCTATGAACTTATCAAGGAAGAGAAATCCAACATGGGAAAGAGAATTTATAAGAACAAGAAAGATATGGAGCTCCAGAAGGCTCCACTAGAACAAGCAAGAAACCAAATCCATTTTCCAGCTATGTGGCTTTGATGTGTGATCTTGTAGATCAAGAACCTACCAGTTATGAAGAATCAATTCATAAGAAAGAATGCGTAGAATAAATGATGGAGGAATACCAGTCAATAATGAAGAATGATGTTTTGGATGTAGTTCCCAAACCAATAGACAAGAGTGCGATATCCTCCAAGTGGATATACAAGATAAAGCGTGTTGTGGATGGTAGCATTGAAAAGTATAAGGCAAGGTTTGTGGCCAGATGATTTTCTTAGAAAGAGGGAATTGACTATGAAGAAACATTTGCACCCATTGCAAGGTACACTTCCATTAGAACCATCATGGCACTTGCATCTATGATGAAGTGGAGCTTACACCAGATGTATGTGAAGACAACCTTCCTAAATGGTGTGGTTGAGGAAGAAGTGTACATAGAACAACCACAAGAATTTGAGGTTGAAGATAGAAGAACCCACTTATGGAAACTGAAGAATGATTTGTATGGGTTGAATCAAGCTCCCATAGCTTGGTATGGAAGAATGGATGGCTTCTTAACAAGCTTGGGATTTACCAAAAGTAAAGTTGATCCTAACCTTTACCTTAAGGTTATGGATGATGAACTTGTTATACTATTGTTGTATGTGGATGATCTCTTTTTGACAGGAAATGAGAAATAGATCATGGAAAGCAAGAAGAAGCTGGCTATAGAATTTGAGATGAAAGATCTCAGATTGATGCATTACTTCCTAGGTCTGGAAGTATGGCAGTGCCCAGAAGGTATCTTTTTCAATCAGGGAAAGTATGCTGTGGAAATATTGAAAATATTTGATATGTTGGAATGTAAAGCCATGGCCACTCCCATGGATACCAACTTAAAGTTGTTGGTTGATGAATCGTCATAATTAGTGGATATGACTCAGCACAGATAGATTATTGGGTCACTTATGTATCTAATGAATACCAGACCAGATATATGCTTTGCTGTGAACACCCTGAGTCAGTATCTAGTTGAGCCTAGACGTGTTCACTTGATAGTTGCAAAGCATGTGATGAGGTACCTAAAAGGTATGATAGACTTTGGTCTATATTATCTTGGAGATAATGATTTCAAAATGTATGGATATACAGATGTAGATTTGGTTGGAAGTGTCTCAGATAGAAAGAGCATATCGGGTGTATGTAATTGTCTGGGATATGCTATGATCTCATGGTTTAGCAGGAAGCGGTCTAGTGTGGCTCTCAGCACAGCTGAAGCGGAATACATAGAAGCTTGCTCTACTAGTTGTGAAGTGATATGGCTTTGGAAGTTGTGATCAGGACTATTTGACTTAGAGATGGACCCCACTGTGATCTTGTGTGACAACTAGAGTTGTATCAAGATGACTGTGAATCTAGTGTTCCATGATAAGTCAAAGCGCATAGAGATCCAATATTTCTATATACGGGATATGGTACAGAAAGAAGCTACAAATCTCGAGTATGTGAGCACTGACGAACAAGTTGCTGATGTATTGATCAAACCTCTGTCTCGAGTAAAGTTTGAGTATTTCCGAGACAAGCTTGGTGTAGTTCAAAAGGACCCTCCTTGAAAGGGGGAGTGGTATGGTCGATGATGATATTTGGACACCTGTATCGATGATAAGATTTCCTATATCGACGGTAAGGTCAATGATGAGGATACTTGTATTGATGATGTGGATACTTGTATCGATGATGAGGATACTTGTATCGATGATGAGGATACCTGTATTGATGATGTGGATACTTGTATCGATAATGAGGATACTTGTATCGATGATTAGGATTCTTGTATTGATGATCTGGATACTTGTATCAATGATGAGGATGCTTGTATTGATGATGAGGTTACCTGTTCCGACGATGAGGTCGACTATAAGGATACCTGTACCGACGATGAGGTCGATGTGTGGTCCTTAGACTTTGTCTAAGTAGACGAGTGGATTGTATCATCCCTAGATTTTATGTCCTAAAGAGATCAGGATTAACCATCCTATAATTGGTTGAGGATTAATCATCCTTAGATAGTAAATCCCATAATTTCGAAAGGAAGGATAGTCTTAAATGTTGATTGTGATGGGATTGATCATCCCTAGATAGTAAATCCCATAATACTTAAAGGAGGGATAGTCTTAAATGTTGATTGTAATGGGATTGATCATCCCTAGATAATAAATCCCATAATTCTGAATGGAAGGATGGTCTTAAATGTTGATTTTGATAGGATTAATCATCCTTAGAAAATAAATCCCGTTCAGAAAGGAAGGATAGTCTTAAATGTTGATTGTGATGGGATTGATCATCCCTATATAGTAAATCCCGTAATTCTGAAATAAAGGATAGTCTTAAATATTGATTGTGATGAGATTGATCATCCCTACACAGTGATCCTGTAATTCTGAAAGGAAGGATCATGTGTGTTGCAGATGATGATGCTATTGATAAGGAGATATAGATGATGATGTTGATCAGGAGATCTAGACAATGAGGCTATTGATCGATAGATCCAGATGATGTTTTTGATCAAGAGATCCAGATGATGAGGATGTTGATCGAGAGATCCAGATGGTGTTGTTGATCGGGAGATCCAGACGATGAGGTTGTTTATCGAGAGATACAGATGATGATGTTGATTGGAAGATCCAGATGATGATGATGGTGTAGCTGATCAAGTGTTGCAGAAGATGAAGACTCAGTACTGATGATGTTGATGATTCGGTATTGACTATATTCCAGTAACTGGTTGAGTTATTGATGATTATTGAAGAAAGCTTCCAATGATTTATAGATGTATGATGTATGATGTTGATGACTCCTTGCTTCTCCAGATGTTTAGAATATCCTTCTCATTAAGGGGAGTGTTGACATATTGTAACTTCTAAGAATATTCTATTTGTACTTTATCAGGAGATGTTTCATTCCTCCGTCGGGACTTTATTATATATCTGAAGATGTTTATTCCTCCGTCGGGACTTTATTGTATATCCAAAGGTGTTTATTCCTCCGTCGAGATGTTGTAACTAGGGTTATTAGACTCCCCTAGTGGAGTTGGCCTTGAGTTAATTGTTTAAAGGGTTATTAGACTCTCTTAGGAGAATTCGGCCCAGTTAGGGAAAAATTCAAGCAAGGTAAAGTATAAATAGAGGATGTGTGATCCTCATTTATCACAGTCACTCATTCATTCACTCACTTGTGAATTGCGCATAGGAGAGAGAGAGACCTGCGCAGAAGGAGCAGGAGAACCTATTTGGGGTTTACATCTTTGTATTTGTTGGTCATTTATATTGAGGAAAGATTTGCTGGGCTTTCTACCCCATGAGGGTTTCCCAGGATAAATTTGTGTTTATCTTGTGATTGTGTTTCTTTTAGTGATCCTTATTATGTTCTTGTTGTGAATTTTACGCTAAACTTAACAATAAGCTCTACAGTTGTTGTCATCGTGGCCAACTGATTTACAAAACTTGCAATACAAGTTCTCTGGTTTTGACACCATTTTTTGTAGATAAACAAACTCTTATGGTCGATGGCATCTTGTTTCGCAGACACAACACCGAGGAAACCTTCCCTGACTGAGGGGATTTGGTCCACCAGATTGCAAATAGTCTTGGAAGTCTGGGCACTGATTCTTGTGGTGTCCCTCTATCCTACACCTAGTACACCTGATCTCTTCGTGAGCTTCTTTCCCTTTCTTCATGTCTTGCAATTGGATCGTCAAGTTTGCCAGTTGTGCTGTATGCGATCCATACCCAACCCTGTTTCACCGATTGGTGAAGCATCTAGCTTCATCGCAATCTCCAATGCTTCTTCTTGGGTTGCGACCTTATGTTGCATTAGTGGTTTGCAGATGTGCGGTACCAGTCCTGTGATGAACTACTCCTTTTGTTGCATGTCATTTATCCCAAAACACAATTTTTCTATCAACATCTTATACCATTGATCAAATTCCCACACCAACTCCTTCGGGAATTGCTTAATATCCTTGAGCTCAGTAACATACTGCAACTCCGATTTTGGTTTTTCAAATTCAGCAATCATTGTTGTTCTGATCTGTTCTAACATCTTGGTCGTTGCTCCTGTTGGAACCTTAGTAAAATTCATGAACCAGTCTAACGCCCACCCCCTAAGGGACATTGTTATATGTCCCATTTTTATGGCTTCATCCTGGACCTGCTTCATAGTCTAGACTGATTCACATATGAACCAATAATGTTCAGGATCCTCGGTCGCGTTCCCCTGAAAGGTAGGGATATTTGCCTCATCTTCCATCCTAACATTCCTACTATTATTGTTTACTGAATTTCTACTCTTACCCCTGCATGTAGGGAAACTCTGTGAAGAGCTTGGGTTTCTTCCTGTATAATTTTGGGTAGTGTACGGGATTGCAGGTATGTTGTAACTTACGATCCATGTCTCTTCTGCTTCTGGGGTAGCCTAGTCACCGTCCTCATCGCAATATGGTCACTTTCTTCCTTGTGGTCCTGTTTCGTAGCCTTATATTCCAGTCCTCTAAAGAGACTCTCTCTTAGTCCTCCTCTTCTTCTCAGGACACCAGAATATCACTCCACTCCTCAAGGTACCACACTCTTTTCCAGCTTCCCATACAAACTTATCGTCGCTCATGTCCATCTACGCTGCATCTTTCTATCAGATCCACATTAACACGACAACTACAACCTCCACACACTGATCTTTCTACTCATCGGAAGTCATCCTCAGAATGCCCTTTTCGCACACGAGCATCTTAATCCATAGTTTTAGCAATATCAAGAACCTTCCCCTTGGTCCCCTTAAGAATATCCTCTCGGCATCAATGTATGACTTGATCGTGTCTACTGCAAACTCAGTGATATATCCCTCTATCATACTATCCACCCAGAAATCGACAACCCTTAATATTGTGTTGTCAACACGTTTCAGTTGTTGAATCAGTTCTGGCGTCCAATGTCTAGGTTTAGTCTCTTGGAAATGGTGCTTCTGAAATGTTAGCTGCGCTAACCACTCATGCGACATTACTCAAAATTTGTAGAAAAATATTTCATGGATATCTAAATAAATGTACTTCTGCAGCCAACTGCTTACAGTCTATCTAGGGTTTTGCTTTTCTCCTTCTGCAAATTCTTCTATCTTTCTGTCAAACCATTCTTGGATCTCCGGTTTTGTCGGATGCCATAGCATATCCTCTTCTTTTTCTCCTCAAGCTCCCAACAATGGAACCATTTGCTGACACAGCGACTATCAACATGGGTTCACTGCACACTGTCACCAACAAACACCAACGCAAACTCCCTTACGCACCGGCCGAGAAGGGTATTATCCCTTCCAGCAACACTCGCGGAGCAAATGAAGTCTCACCCAATATGCACAAGGGAGTTGCAGGAACCCAGTTTCCAAAGTGGATTTGAGGACATGCATCCAATCCACATTACCTTTGTAGAAACCAGATATTATATCTTCCACGCTAAACTATTAACTCATCATTCGCAGATTCAACAAATAATAAACATTTGCAACAACATATTTAACTTACTTATTCGCATCAACAATAATCATTCAACCCACAGAATATTAAACATGTTTCAAACATTCATATTCATCATTGCACAGAAACATAGATAGAAATGGAACCATAATCGAACATCCTCATGCATTCATCAAAAACCTACAAGATGAACTTCACATAAATAGTTAATACACCGTATGTCATGGATACAAAATAGATCAAAAGATGGATCAACTTCTTATCACTTGCTTCGATTACATCCCATGTGATACCATATAATGCAATTGCCCTTAGGTTTACAATCATTCACCTATTTATACAAAATTAGGTGGTTACAAAATGATCCACACGACCCTTTTCTAACTAATTAACTACTTCACACTTTCACGTTATCCGCGAACAACCCTTTCTTCTGCGGATTCTCCCTTTCGCAACTTATCGGCTTCCGCACTTCCTGTGGACTAATCCCATGCCAACAAGTATCATTCTATTTTTCATGTTCTTGAGGAGTGTGCAGAGCAGTTTAATGAGAACCAAGTACTCGATCTTTCCTAGAGTGAGCCTGAGTTGTTCCTTGGAGAGAGTCACTCTTCCATGGAGGAATTGGACGAGATCACCTCATTTGGACCAGCCAGTAATGAAGAATGCCTATCCATAAGTTTAATGAATTATATTTTCATAGATACGAGGTTGGTTCACAGTTCTGTCCCCCAGATCCTAGATTCAACCACGTCAAGTGGGGATGAACATTTGGTGAAGAAACGTTTTTGGTTGTTGCCACATGTGGAGTAGGAGGCTCCCAAAATTGTCCATAATGACTAGGTAAATGGACCATTTTCTTCCCAACAACATCCAAGGAATCCACTTGCATTCCTTGATGCCTGTTTCTTTCACTTGCACCAATTGAGTGAACCCAATGGAAGAGAGTTGAGCCATTGGAGTTGTGCACTAGTACCATGCCCGAGAGATCATAAGATTTCTATAGATGAGGAAGAAGCATGGATGGAGAAGATACTTGAATGCATTTCACCCAAAACCAGATACCATCATGATGATCTCAATTCATTGGGATCAAGCAACATAGAATTCTGTCCACCCATGGATAGCTGTATTTCAGAGTTTGATATTCTAGGAGGTAAAAGTTATTTTTGTAAATGTATTGATTCTCCTAACACTGACATGTTTTGTGATCAAAAGAAGAGGCACACATTTCTACCATTTGATGCCATTCATCCACATATGGATTGGGTTGAAAATTACATGTCAGACATGGAATCTCCCTGCAGAAGGATTTCTTCTCATGATTAGGGGAAGGAAGCTAACCAAGCAAGTTGCCAAGATAAGTTAATGAAACATTTATCTTGCAGAAGGTGGCCTATGTGGAGGAAATACGCATACATGGATGGATTCTTTCACCCTTTTCCAATCGAAGAGAGTTGAACCATTGGATGATTTTAGTTGGGGATGCACTTTGCTTCCCACTCAATTTGGTTGGATGGAGTGTCTTTTCACTTTTTCATTGGATGAAAAGGAACAAGTTTGACATCACTGCTTACGTGAATGGAGGTTTTTATGACACACATTACACTTCAAGTGATAAGCATGAGCAACTATGGATGCTATATGATGCTCTCAATATTCTTATATGGACATGGGTCACCACCTTTTCCTTGGGAGAAGTTGATATGATTCAGCCCTAGATTGAGGAGTTCCATGCTTGGTGGGGAATTATCACAGGTGTCCATTTTAAAATTGGAAGTTACCAACTTTCAAGGTGTGATCTTGAAATCCTGCTTGACAATAAATCATCCCAATTGATTTTGATGTTTGGTAGGATGCAGTTGAGACTTTGGGACCTTGGCATTGCTTGGAGTGACAACTTTCCAAAGGTGGCAGAAAAATTTGGGTCCTTACAGAGGAAGCAGTGGGATCGAGGATCTCTACTCGGTTATCCTAACTGGGTTGAAAGTTTTGTTGAAGATGAGTTAGTCATTTTGAGAATGACTATAATGAGAGTGGAGCAGCAGAAACATGATGGACCCTTGGTATTTCAGCTTTGAATGGAGGATTCCAATTCTAGACATTCAACAACATATTTTGATGAGTGAAGTCATTGGTTGGCTTCATAGTTAGTTGGATTTGGTTTCTTGCTTGAGGAAAATCAATTTTGGGAGGGAGGACTTCCATGTCCCCCATTTTGGCTAATTTCGTGACCATGGGAAAAAGGGGACAAAATAACCCCTAAGGAAAATGATTTCATTTTATTGTGCATTCATAGAATAAATTTTATCCTAAGTCAAGTGGAGAAATTAATTTTATTAATTTTAAGTAATTTTTGTAATTATAATTGCTAATATGTGTGCAAGTGGGCCAAGAGGGTGCCCTCGCTAGGATAAGGTTGCTAAATTGGAACTGGAGGCCAGAAAATAGTAAGGAATGAAAAGTAGGAAAGTGTAAGAAGTTGCCAAAAGAAGGAAATTGGAAACATACATAAAAAATATAAGGGAGGGCGCAATTTCCAAAAGAGAGCTCAGTTTACAAAACAAGAAACTTTTAAAAGTAGGAAACATCTTGAGACAAAGGGGGGCGCAATTTCTAAAAGAGAGAAAAGTTGTAAAGAAAAGATCATGCAAGTCTATCCACTCATGGAGGGTCCATTTGGAAGGGATATCACAGGTCACCAAGCATGTCAACTTTCTCAGCAGGTCACCATGAATTCTATAAAAGAATCCAAGCAAATCTTATTCATATATTTTGTAAAATTGAATTTATGTGTAAGCATTCTATGCTTCTGAAGGAAAGGTGGTGCACCCTAGCCAACCAATGAGAGATGAGCCCCATTCCTTCTATTCTAATTCTCTTTCTCTGATATTCTCTCATAATTTGAAGCCATGGACAGTTGATTTGCAGGTCCATTCACTCCAATACTAAGAATAATTCAAGCCTCCATTCAGAAGCATAAAAGAATACAATTTGAGGAGAAATTGTAAAGGGTTTTTTCAAATAAAACAGTGATATTGTTGAGGATGCGCCCTTGAGAATTTTTGTTGTGTTTCTGCCCATATGAATCTGAAAAAAATTCTTATTTCGCTTCCATTCCATATCCATAACTCACTCCCCTCTTACCGTATCATTCTGAAGGATTTTGGTTCCATTATTTGTAAGAAATCACTGCTATGATGATATCTTAGTCAATTTGAGATCATATGTTATTTAAAACTCTGAGGATCTGATATTAAGTTGCTTCTTCCATTACATTTAGTATTTCATTTCTGCATTTAATTAAATATATGTATTTGGAATCCCAGAGGCTGATTTACTGAACTGCTTTAAATACTATCTAGAAATTGCATTATTAATTGAACTATTCTCTTTTTTTATTAGTAAAAGTCCTTTGAAATATTAATCTAATTCATACACATATGAATGGTCCTATGAGTTCTGAGAATTCCTTAAAAACCCATAAAATACATAATATAAACTCTTTTAGGCTGTTTAAAGAGTCTATTCCAGAGTCTCTCTCACCTTGCTCAGTTTCTTGACTAGTTTTTCCATTTTTGTCATAAACTGAGTTGTATGAGTCCAAATTAAATTATTTCAGTTTTTTTTGTTCATGAAAATACCATAGAACCCATTCCAACCTTAAAATACTGAATTTGGGTGGTTCGTACCATGTTTGGGAAGTCAACCATTAAAACTAGCTCAATAGTCCAAGTCACAACAATTCCACCCAACTCTTAATCCAGTGTTTAATTGATTATTTTTTATTCCCAAAGACCTCCATGAACACAAATATAATTTTAATAATCGTTCCCAACACCCAGGCCTATTTTTCATATACAAGAAGGCCCATGAAGCATTTAAGTAGACACCAGCTCTTGCTGACTATTGAAAAGTAAATGGCTCCAGTGATTTTTGCATAAGAATTGGAAGTTGGTCCCGTTTCTAACTTGATGCTTCACAATTTCCCATATAATTACTACAGCATAAATCCTTCCCTATCATCCTTGGGTTGGGTATCTAGTGGTTATGAACTATCCTTATGCTATTTACCGAAATTGTAAAACTTTTCTAGTTAAAATTCTGGTTAAAATTGGTGTTCTAAGTTGATATTCTAGCCAATTATTGGCGGGTATATTACACCATCCCAAAATCACCATGAAAATACTATGAGGGAAATGGATCGAATATCAATTTTAATTGGGAATGCCACATTAAGTACTTGGTATTTCAACTTGTGGCTCTCATGATATGTCTATTACAGATTTATGTAGTAACTAACATGTCCATAACGTCTAAATAGTAATCCTCTATTATCTATATGAAACAAGAAGTGCGCCATCACACTTTTACATGACATTGAGAGAAAGATAAGACTAGCTCGAATATCAATGTTAGTTGGAGAAATATAAATTGAACTTCTTAGTATTTTGATCTATGGCTCTCATGATATATTCATTACATATTTATGCATCCATTATCAAGTCCATAAGGTCTAAACAACAGCCTTCCATTATCTATATGCAACAAAGAGTGCGTTATCTCACTTTACATGAACATTGAGAGAAAGATAGTAGAATGAGAATACAGAAGAATGAGAGAATATGAAATTGAAATCAAATGGGGGTTTAAAATACATAAAAACATCTCCATGAAGATATATTGAGATGTATTAATGGCCTCTCCATCAACCAACTTGGATGAGAATCTTGCACCCTTGAAATTGGTTCCAAGGAAGGGAGGATGAACATCCATCGTGCAAGGACAAGCTTGAAGCTCTCCAAAATTGAAAAGATGAAAATAAAAAATGACCAATAGCTAATCCATTTCGACTTGGACTCCTTGTAATAACTTTAGTTTACTCATTTACCTCCTTAGAATTCAAATTATCGCCTAATTACTCATGAAATTCGAATTAGTGGGGGTTATGACCCTTCATTGGCCCCACATGACACTTGGCTCATCTATTGTCTCCAACTCATCCATGAATTCGAATTGGGAAATGCTTGGGATGCTTTGAATATGTGTAAATCATCTCATGCACCTTCTTGGTCTATTTTTATCTCTTACACTGTCATAGATGTCATAGAATCTATCATAAGTGTCATAGGTGTCATAGAATCTGTCATAACTATCATAATGCTAGTCATAGTTGTCATAGAATTTTTCATTGGCTATTTTTATCCCTATGAAACTTCCTCTTCCTTCATGAATGTTACCTCTTCAATCAACTCGAATATGGGGATGGCTCCATGTTTAAAGGATGAATATTCTCTCATGTGGACCCCACATGTCCACTTATGAACCCCCAAGTCCAAATAGGATTTAATGCCAGTTCATTTTGGAGCATTTAACATTTATTCCATAATTTATTGGCCTATTTTTCCACCATCAATTTAGAATATGGAATTTTCATGAGAACTATAGACATTGGGGTTAAATGTCAATATTTTAATTCTTCCACATAATCATTAGGAATTTGGTAGGACAACTTAATTATTTATCTGCAAATCATTTAATTGGGGACATGACTGTCCTCCCCACCCAATATTGCTTGTCCGCAAGCAATTTGAAATATGGATGTTGAAGAACGTGCTTCCTTTCTAAAAATTTCCTTCCAAAACTATGAGTAGTGGTACTCATGTATTGCAATTGTGTGTTTTCAAATGTAAGGAGATGTGTGTTTTCTTTTTAATATTGCTATATCCCGTGACATCACCACTAAACACCAAAATATTAATTAAATCCATAAAAACAAAGTTTGCACAATTAATATTTACCTCTTTCATATTTTGAAAGACCATTCTAAACTTTCAACCCTTTTTCTCACTATATAATTCTTTGAAGTTTTCACTGAGTTTCCCAATTTTGAGTCTTCAATATTCCATGAAAAATTTAGAGAGGAACCACCATGCTTGCTGCTGCAATACTCTGATTACAATCACCTTCTCAAGTGGTGACTCAATCTCCCATACTACTTGTTGTCCCCCAAAATTGAAACCAATGAGACCAAACATGATCCAAGGGTCCCAAATGATCTTGATACATGCATGGTGCGAAATGTATAGTATGAAATTACATGAACACAAATCATTTGAATATTGAATCCATATCTCAAAAGGTTTCCCACATAGGAAACTAGAACACTGGTTTTCAAATATGAACTCAAAAAATTGAAGGTTGGATTTCTCTCTCAAACCAACAATCGAATTGTTGCTCCAAGTGAGGTCAAACCAAGCAACACCAGGATCCCATTTCTTGTATTGCATCCTTCCAAACATCATAAGTACAAAATATAGATCATCAAAGTACATAACAACATCGTACAAATGTACATCAAATAGGTGCATCATCAAAGAATCATGAAAGTGCTTGTACATCAAAGTAAGTAGATCATCATTTTCCCCATACACACAAGCATCAAGTATTATATCAAATATGCTCCAATGACATAGGTGAGTATACGATGTCCTATAATTTTGCTCTAAAAGAATTTAATATGCATCAAAATAATCAGCCATGTGTTATTTCATCCAAGAAGTGAATGAAGAACCTCCACTAAAATCTGAATCAATTAGGGAGCAAAGAAAACAATGGTCCTTCAAGAGACTCACAGAAGTACCATTTGTGCATACATGGATATGTGTATCATCAATAAATAACAAAGGATGTTGCTTCCAATAAAATTTTCTCCAATCATATATCTTTTTACCCAAGTATTGGATGAAGTTCCTCCAACATCAATTGAGCTAAGCAAGGAGCAAGGAAAATCATGAGTCTTCAAGTGACTCAAGTGAACATCATAGGTGCATCCATGTATAGGTGTATAATCATAAGGTAACAAATGATTCTACTGCAAATGTAAATAATAATTTGCTCTAATCATATCATCATCAAAAGTAGAGATAGCAGTTTCATATTCCTCATGTGGCACTATCAAAAAGAAACCTTTCACCTAATTTTCTGTTAAATTTTTTAACATCAATTCAATATACTCTAGGCTCTTTACTGAGAGAATAACATGTACAACATATCAATCATATCAATCACAACAGGAAATCACATAAGACAATAGACACACAGAGTTTCCATGGGGAAAACCATAAAGGTGAAAAACCCCACAACTTCTTCAGAGATAGAAAGAGCAATGATACAACCCAAGTACAAGAGATAGTCCTCCTAGTAGATACTCCTCCTTCCTCACTTGTACGCCATTTTTGAATGAGTGTAGAAGTGAATAATAAAGTGATCAAATAGAGTTCCTTCCACACTCTATTTATACATGACCTAACCTACCTAATAAACTAGCAGGGCCAACTTGTCTAACTCAGTCTAATAACCCATGGTAATACTAATCAGAGCCGACCCCACACTTGGTGGTCTAATAACCCATCACATGCAAGTTGCGACACTTGTCAATACAAATGACAACACTTCCATATAGAGGAATAATAACATCTCTATAGGAGTACAATATACATAGGTGAAATACATTCCGAAGTTACAATTACATCAACACTCCCTCTTAACTAGGAAGTTATTTCTCGACACAAATCTGCTAGCACAAGTCTTCTTCTCTAGATCATCATCACTGGATCATCATCATCATCATGGTTGCTGCTATCTCAATCAATCTATGATCTAGTCATCATAGGAACTTCTATAGAGCCATCCCTTTTTCATGTTGGATGTAGGCCCACCACCTGTAGGTCTTCATCATCAGTTGCCATACTGTGGAACCTAGTAATGATTACATGCATCAAAAAAACCTAGTGCAGACTATAGGATCTTTTACATGTTGACCTTCACAAAACCTTTAAAGAGCCTCCCAGGATGTTACAAGCATACCACTCTACCTGTCTTGATCTCTATAGAGCATCCTAGGATGTTACGAGCACACTGTTCTACCTGTCTGGATCTCTAGGATCTTTTCTATGTGAACTTTCGTAAAACCTTTAAAGAGCATCCCAGGATGTTATAGCACACTAGTATACCTGTCTAGATCTCTATAGAGCATACCAGGATATTACGAGCACACCGCTCTACCTATTTGAATCTCCAAGATCTTTTATATGTGAAACTGTAGCAAAACCTCGAAATAGCATCCCAAGATGTTACAAGCACATCGCTCTACCTGTCCGGATCTCCCAGGATCTTTTCTAAGCTACATGCACAACCTGTCCACGGCCACAGAGTATCAACCTGATACTCACCCTACATGATCCCGATGTACATCATCACTTGATCAACCTGATCATCATCATATCATCATCATGATGCATATCATCTGTAGAAATATCCTGAAGCTCGTCATCTGTGATCATCTTGATCAAACAATATATCCACCTGATGCATACCAAGTATTTACCTGATACATATATAAATACATGATCCATGTCATCATACAATGCATCCACCTAATACATATATAAATACATGATCCACCCGATAATACAATGCATCCACCTAGTACACATATAAATGCATGATCCACCTAATCATACAATGCATCCACCTGATGATACATATATAAATACATGATCCACCTGATCATACAATGCATCCACCTGATACATATATAAATACATGATCCACCTGATCATACAATGCATCCACCTGATACATATATAAATAAATGATCCATTTGATCATATCAAGCATCCAACATGATGCATATACAAATGAATGATCCAACTGATCCAAGCATCCAACATGATGCATATACAAATACATGATCCAACTGATCAAAGCATCCAACATGATGCATATACAAATACATGATCCAACTGATCAAAGCATCCAACATGATGCATATACAAATACATGATCAAAATGATCAAAGCATCCAACATGATGCATATACAAATACATGATCAAACTGATCAAAGCATCCAACATGATACATATACAAATACATGATCAAACTGATCAAAGCATCCAACATGATGCATATACAAATACATGATCAAACTGATCAAAGAATCCCAACATGATGCATATACAAATACAGTAAATGGAGCATCGTCCTGATGCTCATCATCCAGTGTTTACATCCACAGCCATGGAAAAGATCCTCCTCTCACCATGCTTGGAATGGCTCCTACAAATGTGTCCATCACTTCCTTCTTGAAATGTCATCAATTTGAAGAACACCAAGCCTCTCTCTGAAGTATTCAAGCTTCACTCTGGCTAGTGGTTTCGTCAACACATCTACAACCTGCTCATCCGTCGCAACATACAGGAGCATTACTACTCTTCTCTGCACCATATCCCTGATATAGTGATATTTGATCTCAATGTGCTTCGACCAGTCATGGAACACCAGATTCTCAGACATCTTCACACAACTCTGGTTGTCACAAAAGATACAAGTAGCCTCCAACGGGAGATCAAATAGCTTAGACAGTAGCTTCCATAGCCATACTGCCTCACAACTAGCCGAACAAGTTACAACATACTCTGCTTCGGCTATACTCAGTGCTACGCAGGAATGCTTCCTGCTAAACCAAGAGATCAAACCTGATCCCATACTGAAACAACACCCATAAGTGCTCTTCCTATATATAACACTATTTGCCTAGTCCAAATCAACATAACCCTGCAGGTTAAACTTTTGATTCCCACCATACTTGAGCCCATAATCAATTGTACCTTTCAGGTACCTCAAAATATGTTTTACATCAACCAGGTGAACACCTCCGGGATCCATCAGGAACTGGTTCAATGTGTTCACTGCAAAGAAAATATCTGGTCTCATGTTCATCAAGTACAACAAGGACCCAATCATCTGACTATACATAGTGACATCAACCGGATCAGATGAATCATCACACAGAAGCTTCAGGTTCAATACCATAGGTGTGGCCATGACCTTGCAATCCATCATCCTGAACCTCTTTAGGATCTCTACTACATACTTCCCTTGTCTAAGGAAGATTCCATCTGCACTCTACCACACCTCCATGCCTAGAAAATAGTTCATCATCCCCAAGTCCTTCATCTCAAACTCGACAACAAGCTTCTTCTTGGTGTCAGCAATCAATATGTCCTCACCTGTAACAAACAGGTCATCCACATACAAAAGTAGTATCATAGGATTGCCTTCCTCAACCTTGTAGTAAAGGTTGGAATCTACTTTACTCTTGGTAAAGCCCAAACTAGATAGAAAGCTGTTTATCCTACCATACCAATTCCTAAGAGATTTCTTCAATCCATACAAGGGTTTCTTCAACCTGCACACATATGACCCCCTATCATGTGTCTCAAAACCAAGTGGCTGCTCCACATACACTTCCTCTTAGACTACACCATTCAAGAAAGTTGTCTTGACATCCATCTAGTGTATCTTCCATTTCATCACTACAACTAGGGAAAGTACTGATCTAATGGAAGTGTACTTGGATACAGGAGCAAAATTGTCTTCATAGTCTATCCCCTCTTTCTGGGAGAAGCCACGAGCTACAAATATCGCCTTGTATTTCTCTATGCTACCATCTATAGCATGCTTGATCTTATAGATCCACGTGGAAGTCACAATAGCCTTCCCTTTAGGTCTTGGGACTACATCCCAAACATCATTTTTCATGATCGATTGGTATTCCTCGACCATGGAATCCTTCCATTCTTTATTTTCCACTGCTTCTTCATAATTGGAAGGTTCTTTGTTCATAATATAACAAAGTAGGGAAACATAGCGCGTATGAGATCTAGTTCTCTTCCTTTCTATGTGTTCTTCTTTTGGAATGCCATATCTTTCTGCATCTTGAATGAGCTCTCTAGCCCATGCAGGTTTCATCATGTGAGAGTTCTTCTCACAGGGTGTATCTACAGGTTCTTGCATATCTTCAACTTCACGATCTGCTTCTGGAATTGATTCAATCATGGTGGTGTCTTGGAATGTAGTTTCCTTTGGTTCTTCATGATCTTCAACAGGTGCCTTCTTTGATTTGATGTAAGCTAAGTCTTCATGAAATGTTACATCCCTACTGACATCAATCTTCTTGAACCCTGGAAAGTATATTTTGTAAGCTTTCAAGTTTTCCCTGTAACCGACGAAGATGCCCTTCTTTCCTAAAGGATCTAGCTTTGTCCTCTTTTCCTTTGGAACATGCGTATATACTGGACAACCAAATATTCTGAGATGGATGACTTCAGGTTTCTTACCAGAGAAGACCTATTATGGTGTCTTGTTGTCCAATATCTTGTGAGGTGTTCTGTTCTGCACATATATAGCCGTCCTAGCTACTTTTTTCCATAGATGCATAGGCAGATCCTGGTCATGTAGCGTTTCCCGTGCTACTTCGATGATTTTTCTATTCATCCTTTCTATAACTCCATTATGTTGTGGATTGTAAGGAGCAGTAAACTCCCTCTTAAATCCTAAATCACTACATAACCTCTTGAAATCACCTGAAGTGAATTCTCCTCCATTGTCAGATCTAAAGGTCTTGATCTTCTTATCAATTTGGTTTTCCATCAGGGCTTTGAATTCCTTGAAATTATCAAACAATTCATCTTTGTTATTCAAGAAATAAACCCAAGTCTTCCTAGAGAAATCATCAATGAAAGAGACATAGTATATATACCCACTTAGAGAACTGGATGACATTGGAACACATACATCGGAGATTCCTTTAGCTTTGCTTTCACTGCTTGGAAATTCCTTCTTAATGTTCTTTCCTTTTGCACATCCTTTGCAAACACCTTCATGCTTTGTCTTGATTTCAAGAAGACCTTCTATAGCTTTACTTGCAATTGGTAGTGCTCTATAGTGCACATGTGCAAGCCTTCTATGCCAAAGTTCACTTGGATCCATGAATTCATGTACCATGGCATGTTCAGGTTGTCTCTTCAATTTGTACAATCCTCCCTCTTTCTCTCCAATCACTACTGCATCATCTATAGTTTTACCCTTTGGCCACATTAGGACTTGGCCATGTACAAATGCAACCCTCATGCCTTTTGCATCCAATGTAGATATGGAGAGTAGGTTCTTATTGATCCCAAGTACATATAGAACATCTTTCATCTTCAAAGAATTCCCAGAGTCTAGGTTGTAGGAGGATTCACCACTTCCTTTGATAGGATATTGATAATCATCCCCAAGTTTCACTTTATGGGGTGACTCATGTTCAGATAGATCTACAAAGGATTCTTTAAACCCAGTAATGTGTTTCAAAGCCCCACTATCAATAGGCCAATCATTACATCCATGAGAGATAGTACCTGTGAGAGCAGAGATTAGCACATATTCATCTTCACTTGATGAACCAACACTTTCTTCTCTAGCCTTCTTCTTGGGAGGTTCATCGTCCTCAGCAACATGAGCATGAAATCTCTTCTTGTTGTACCTCTTCTTCTTGTTGAATTTTTTGTTGTTGTCTTTCTTCTTCTTGGGACAATTTGAAGCAAAGTGTCTTATTTCATTACAGTTGAAACATAGAACATGAGAGAGATCTTTCTTCTTATGATGAGGGTGAGAATGTTTCTTGTTATGATATTTCTCCCTCTTAAACTTTCTTCCCTTGGTGTGTGCTATGAGAGCTTGATCTTCATTCCCCATATTCTCTTCTCGGGCCACAAGCCTTGCTTCTTGTTGTGAACATTCCTCCCATAGTCTAAAGAAGGAGATCAACTTCCTTCTTGCACAGATTCCTTGGATGAAGGAGTCCCATGACCTAGGTAGGGCATTCAATGTGGTCATGACAACTTCACCATTATCCACTACTTCGTCCACAACTTCAAGTTGCTCCTTGATCTGAGAGACCTTAGAAAAATAAGATTGAATGGTCTCTCCATTCTGAAGTTTTACCCCTTTCAATTGGTTCCACAAAGTCATCTTCCGATTTATGTTCTTCCCTTCAAATAGCTTGGTTAGGGAATCAAACATCTCCTTGGGTGTCTTTAGAGATGACACATGTGGTATGAGATGGTCTTTGATAGAATCAGTAATGATCCTATTTGCTTTGACCAAGTTCTTCTTATGTAAGGCCTTAGCCTTTTCTCCTTCTAGGACAGGGACCTCTTCACTTATGTAAGTTTCTAATTCATTTTCTTCTAGGATTAACCCAATCCTATACTTCCATGCTCGGAAGTTATCAACCCCTTCAAGCTTATCCTCAAGCTTGGTGTGGTGAGACATTTTAAAGAGTACTTCAAATGGAAATAGAGAAGATTTAGATCTTACCACTTGATTTGCAGAAATATGGATCTAGAGCTGGATTAGGGTTTGTGAGAGAAACCCTAAAAATTCAAAATGTGAATTTCAAATTTTTGAAAGGATAGAAATATGCGCCTTGAAGAGCTAATTAGCCTAGTACACTTGGAATTTGAAATCTGCAAAGTTTCACCCTTCAAAAATGCTTTTTAATATCCTGGATTCATTAGGGAGGACCCTGAATTAGGGTTTGAGTTTCCCGGAGCTCCACCCAACCAAAATGTTCGATCCAAAGCTCTAAACATCGATTTTTCTAAGGATCTTCCAGCTATGGTCTCAGATTTAAGTAATTCCTATTTTGGTGGAAACCCTAATTTTTAGGGCCAAAAATGAAAGTGCTCAGAATTAAATTATGATTGGATAGAAAGATGCACCTTTCTGAGGAGATTCGATATACCCTACTTCCTTTCAAAATATGTGGAGAGAAACCCAATAAACAAGAAGCCCTAGATTTCGCAACTGCAAAGTGTCTTCTTCTCAGGTTAGCTCTGATACCATGTTAAATTTTTTAGCATCAATTCAATATACTCTAGGTTCTTTACTAAGAGAATAACATGTACAACATATTAATCATATCAATCACAACAAGCAATCACATACGACAATAGACACACAAAGTTTCCATGGGGAAAACCATAAAGGTGAAAAACGCCACAACTTCCTCAGAGATAGAAAGAGAAATGATTCAACCCATGTACAAGAGATAGTCCTCCTACAAGCTACTCATTCTTCCTCACTTGTGCACCACTTTCCAATGAGTGTATAAGTGAATAATGAAGTGATCAAATAGACTACCTCCCGCACTCTATTTATACATGACCTGACCTACCTAATAAACTAGCAGGGCCGACTTCTCTAACTCAGTCTAATAACCCATGGTAATACTAATCAGGGCCGACCCCACACTTGGTGGTCTAATAACCCATCACATGCAAGTTGCGACACTTGTCAATACAAATGATGACACTTCCGTATAGAGGAATAATAACATCTCTATAGGAGTACAATTTACATAGGTGAAGCACATTCCGAAGTTACAATTACATCAACATTTTCATCCCAAATTGACGTGGCTAAAAATGAACTAGGGGGTGAAGAATTATGAACCAACCTTAACTCTTTGCAACTCTTACCCATCAATATTTTTAATGCATCTTCTCCATAATTGTCTCATCAAACTATTGTGAGATCATGTGCCTCCTCCAAGGCTCTGCAACTCTTGCCATGAGGAAACCCATATTCCCTATGAATAAGAACAAGTGCTTTCCTTCCTTCTTGTTTGAATGTAGCCTCTTCAATCAGCTGCATATCAA
This sequence comes from Larix kaempferi, assembly GCA_027924585.1. Taxonomy (NCBI): domain Eukaryota; kingdom Viridiplantae; phylum Streptophyta; class Pinopsida; order Pinales; family Pinaceae; genus Larix; species Larix kaempferi. Next base: position 12,018,540 of record BSBM01001051.1, on the reverse strand, counting down.
CATGTACCTCATGTTCCACCATCACATGAGATTCCTCCTTCGTAACATAAATTCTTTCATCCATTGAATGACTATCTGATATGTAGGAGTATGTAGAGGACCTTTGCAACTTCTCTTGAAGTTGCTCAATCTACACCATAGATTGTTGGAGTGTATTTTGGGTGGACTCCAACTAATTTGAGAGCTTGTCATTCTCTTCTAAATCATTCAAGTTTATTCCATGATACAAACCAACAAGATCAATTAAATAATCTATATCAGAAAGAAAATTCAAAAAATTACATTTGGTGTCCAACATTTCCTTCTAGATTTTCTCCATGTCTTCAAGGGAAGATTTCTTCTCCACACACAAACAAATTTTTGAAACTAGTGCATGTGTGTCATGGAGAGTTTTCAAGGCCTATTGAATCTTATTTTCATCCATCTTCGAGGACCTACAAGAAAATGAGGCTCTGGAAAATGAACCTCCTCTTCTTCCTTCTTACTTGGACCAACTTCATGAAGCTCAAGTGGTTATGGGGAAGTTGATCTTGGTTCTTTTTCAAATGCTACAAGGTATTCATAACCATGTTTAATGTTAATTTGGTTTACAGAAACACTTTCAAAAGTGATCTCTAGGCCACCGACATAGAGGTGTGAGAACCCATCAGTAGGTACTCCTTCATAGTTCCAGCATCCATCAGTAGATGCTCTTTGATAAATGTCCAAAGTATAGTATGTCTCAGAATAATCTTCAGTATTTTCAATGGAATCTTCTTAATTCTCATGTGATGTTTCTTCATCTTTTTTAGAGTCACTTGGGAGTGACTTTCGACCCTCTTCATGTTATACTTATTTTGCTTTACCTATTTCAAAACTAGCTGGCTCATGGGTATCCTCCTTTTCACTCAAACATATATGATTTTGTCTCCAAGGTATTTTGAAAGAAGGGAACATACCTTTCTTAACTAACTTCACATATTCATTCTTGGGCCTATATACAAACACCCAATCTACATAGTCTTAAAAAGGAATGTCCTTTTGTATATCTCCCTTCAAGGCAAGATATGTGTCATATTGTTGAGGCATGGTTTTCCATGTTGCTCTCAATATTTCTAATTCATTCATAGGATTAGCCTTTGGTGGTATGAAACATTCACCCTCATCAGACATAGGGTCATATTAATAACCTTCATTCCTTATGAAATTGTAAGAAGTGTTGCATGATGGCACCTCTTCCTCATACCATTCACATTCTTCTTCATATTGCTCACAATCATATTCATACGCCTCATAAGAATTCTACTCATATGAGTCATCATAATAGTAATACATGGATGAAAATTATTCTTCAATAGATTATTTTAATTCATGGGTGCAAGGACCATGCTCTGATACCACTATAATATCTCCAATTTGAAAATTTACTCAATGTGGCCAATTTTTGAATCTTGGACTAGTGAAACCCCAAACTGTCCCAAATGAACCCAAATGGTTTCGAATAATGGAAGGAGGGACTTGGGAGGGAATAGGACACTTTAATAAATTAATTAAACATCCAAACATCTTCTATACACATCCATGGTCTAAAATTTACACGGAAAGAAGATTCGGGACAAAACTAGTCAATTGGGTTGGTGGAAATCCCCCCTAGGTCAGCCATTGTTTTCCCTTCCAAAAAATGTACGGACTTCACTAATATTATTTCTGAAACTTGTATCTATTATATGACATCAAGGAAAACATGTGTGCAACATTATATCATGTTTTAGGGTCGAATAGGTCTCCCAAGGGACAACATCTTGTAGAGTATATAATTTGGGTGAAAATGGTAGACAAGGGGCCTTGAATTTATGTCAGAAACTATAGTAACAATTTAGGGGTATGCATAAATTATTTGGGACATCAATTTATATACATATGCAGATCATAACATACACAAAAATATCATAAATATCTGATATAAAACAGGTGCAATATCATCCCAAAATCACCATGAAAATACTATGAGGGAAATGGCTCGAATCTCATTTTTAATTAGAAATGTCACATGAAGTACTTGGTATTTAGAGTTGTGGCTCTCATGATATTTATATTAAATATTTATGCAGCAACTAACATTTTCATATGTTCAAAATAGAAATCCTCCATTACCTATATGCAACAAGAAGTGCGCCATCACACTTTAACATGACATTGAGAGAAAGAGGAGACTAGCTCGAATATCAATGTTAGTTGGAGAAATAGAAATTGAACTTCTTAGTATTTTGAGCTATGGATCTCATGATATATTCATTACATACTTATGCATCCATTATCAAGTCCATAAGGTCTAAACAACATCCTTCCATTATCTATATGCAACAAAGAGTGCGCTATCTAACTTTACATGAACATTGAGAGAAAGATAGTAGAATGAGAATAGAGAAGAATGAGAGAATATGAACTTGAAATCCAATGGGGGTTTAAAATACATAAAAAAATATCCATGAAGATATATTGAGATGTATTAATGGCCTTGTTGTGGCCACAATAGATCCCATGCTTAACTCAAGCACGAAAACCCCATTTTTTGTTTTTTTTTAATAATTAATACAAAGGTATTTGGGTGATTTTTTAGTGTAAATATGAGTATTTGGTTTTGGTATGCTTAAATCTCTTACCCATACTTTTGTCCTGCGTGTTTTTTTCTTTCCAGGTGATCTTTACTTGTCTGGTTTGTAATTTTCCTCGAAATTTGAGTATTTTACCTTTCGTTTTTATCAACCTGAAACCCGACAGTTAGACGTCCCGAAACCCAAAACCTGAAAATTTCGGGTTACGGGATCTTGTTTTTAAGTTTTGGATTTTGGTAAACCCGCAACCCAATGGTTGCGGATTTTGGCTTTCGGGAGCTCTTTTTTCACCTTTCCATTTGCACGACCCCGTAACCCGCAACCCACAATTGTTGGGTTGCGGCTTTCGGGATCCTTTAATAAGTTTTATGAATAATATTTTCGCGCGAAACCCGCAACCCGTAATTTCGGGATGCGGCTTTCGGGAATGGGTTTTCCATTTTGCAATTTGATTAGTCCCGCAACCCACAATCCACACTATTGGGTTTCAGCTTGTGAGATATTTGAATAAACTTCATAAATAAAACTAAATACCGCATCCCGCTTCGGTTGATCTCAGCTGTCTATTTGTTTTGATCGCACGGGTGTCTTTTAATCTGTCTTTTAATAGGGTTTTTTCTATTTTAGTTTTACATTTTTACATTTGAAGAATTACTCTGTCGCACTGTCATTTTTTACTGCGGATTGCATGTCAGGTGTCGTCTTTCAGTTTGTTGGTTATTTCAGGTAAGCCCACATCTTTCATTGCTAGTCTGTACTTTTCTTTTCCATTTTGGGGTTGATTTTGATTTTGATTTCTGTATTGATAAAAAATTGCAAGTTTTTTCACAATGTCGAGAAGCACACATTCTAAAACGTCACACAAAGACCCCATGACCAAAGACCCAAATTTTGGTTTTCTCTCTGACACTAGTGAGCGAGTTTCTGAAATGTACCAGATGGATTGGTCAAAAATATACGCCATTTTTTATAATGACGACCTTTCTCATATTGAGAATGATAGACCAGTGTACGAGAGAATTAGGACTTCCCAAATTCACGCCATTGTTGCGCGTCCTGTTATCCTGCCTTACACAGATGCAGTCAAATGGATAATTAAGTATGGTGAGGTGTGGGTAAGTGAAGGCAATGTTCCTTACACCCTATGATTGCTTAGAAATCTCAATGCATTCATATGAAATTATATCATGCCATTTGTGTATGCCAGTTGTGAGTTTAACAACCAAAGCAAGTGAGGACTTATGGTCCTATTGTGGTAGTGTATGCCATATGAGATAGGCATGGTTAGGCCATAATATGTTGGAATGCATAGTATGCATGGATTAATGCAAGGTTGCATTGAGGGGTTATGCATTAAGTGAATGTACATCAAAATATTATGTAAATGTTGTGAATGTGCATGCATATGTGTGGGTGCACATGTTGAGATGCATTGTGTGAATGCATGGTTGTGATATATATATTTCAATGCAATTAGATGATAGATGAAATGGTGAACTATTGTTAGTACTGAGACCATTTCATGAGTTGCTATGAATGCAGGAGAATGATTGCATGAAGAAGGTAGACATGTTGATGGGCTACCATAGTACTCTGTTGGAAGGACACCGTTGCATAAAAAGAATATGGCTGTGAAGAAATGAGTATTTACAGTTTATTTAAATTGCATGAAGAATGTACCTGTGTCTTGCAATTCTATTATGATATATATATATATATATATATATATATATATTTCATTGCATTTCAAATGTTAACAGCTGAAGATGTTTGAATTATTGAGTGTTATAATTATGAGATTACCTCAATGACTGTTGTAGCAATGAAAGGATTATATGCATAAGATACTCACAACGTGTTTGGTTGATTGAAGTTTCAGATTTCAGGTAGAAAAGTCTTGCATATGGAAATGAGGATAAGTCCATAGTAAAGACCGAGATCTACCATGTGCAGAAGCCAAAGGTTATGAGAAGGTTCTCATGGTTGTAATTTATGCATGAAACAAATCTGAAAATTGTCTGGTTTAAGTTTATGAGAATAGTCTCATGGTTGCAAATCTAATTTCTGTAGGAAGACAGATTTACAAATTTCAGATTTGAGAATTTGCTTATAATTGCTAATGATTGTTTGGCTTATATAGAATTGTGTGAGGAGGACATGTTGTAGGTGGATGTTCATGTATGGTAGCAAGGGTGAAACCATAATGGACTGAGTGATACCACTTACAAGAGCTAGACAATATGAGGATAGCCTCGTTGCTAAGCAAATCAATTTCTGTAGGAGACAGAATTGTAAATTCATGTTGAATTTAATTATTAATGCCATTGATTGGTTATGAAGCAATCAGATTTGAAGCTATTGTTAAATGTTGCTGACTGTTTGACTATTTGATAGGTGTGCCAGGATGACACATTGCAGGAAGACCATGTGTGATGGCCTGCAGAAGCCAAACTAGATGGGAAGGATCCCATGCTTTGGAAATGGGTTTCGGGTGAAATGCCATTGTAAATGTTGACAATGTCTCATACGAACTGCATGCTCGTAAAGCATGTGAGTGATACAGTAAATTATGCCAAGAAGGCATGTGTGGGTTAAGGAAAGTGAAAAGATTGGGGTGGGAACCCGAAGGACTGTTGACTCAGAGAAGGGAGCCCCCATTCTTTGCCAATAAAGAAAAGATACATCTGTAAAATGGATGAGTATTCTATAACCCCAGCTAAAGAATATGCATGTCTTATTATTAGAGTTAATATGCAAAGCATGTTTTATTATTTCATTATTATTCCAGACTACTTGAGTATGATTAGGTCCTACATGGCTCACATCGGAAAGTGATGCATACCTTTCAGATGTTGGGTTATAATAGGGTTGTCAATATTGACTACACCCTAAGGGAGTGGACACATTCCTAGTGTTTCAATACTTGATAGTGAATGTTATGAAATATGATTACAATTTTAGAGCAGCAATAATGATGAGCCTACTTATCCTTCTTGTGCTATCAGCTTACACAGATGCACTCTAGTGTTGCACGTAAGAGGCAAATTTAAGAAGGGTGCTCGAGAAGACTGTATGGGTAGTGGTAACCTTTCTATGCTCACACTGAAGAACACTAGAAGAGATGGATGGGCCCGAGGAGTTGTGTAATAGGAAAAGGGGTATCATCCTTGTGTAGTGTGAGTAGGGTATTGTGGGGCCATGTTAGCTTGCAGTCAAGTGAGTCACCTATGGAGTTCCTAGAGGGAACCACTGGTTGCATAAGAGAAGGAGCCACGTAATCATATTATATTGTTCTTATTTCCTGATAAACCTAGTCAGTGTATTGTCCTGGCAATGGTTGTGGTATGCCTGATAAACCTAGTCAGTGTACTGGCTTGGCATTGGTTGTGTGGATATTGTGGTGAATGGTTGTTGCATGCCTGATAAACACAGTTGGTGTACTAGCTTGGCATTGGTTGTTTGCATGTTGTGGAGGTATTGGTGAATGGTGTTATTTCCTGACAAAACCGGTCGAAGAACTGGCTTGGAAATGATCATTGTATGCTTGATAAACCCAGTCGGCATACTAGCTTAGCATATTGATTTTTGAAATGCTTGACAAACCCAGTTGGCGTACTCGCTTAGCATACTTATTTTCGGGATGCCTGATAAACCTAGTCGGAGTACTGGCTTGGCATTGCCTATTCGGATGATGTGTGGAACAGCATGTATGATGGCCAAGCATCCACCCCACAGGTGATCCAAGGCTTGTAAAGCAAAGAAGGAAACCTGTGGAGTAGCGAGGAAATGCACAATATAGATAAGTATTCATTTTCATTAATTTTCTTGTTTGGAATAATGAAAATTTCAGGTATAAGTCTTCTAACAGCTAAGCTGATACACTATTGTTTCTTTGTTGGAAACCTTGGTCATTGCAGGAAGCACGAACCCTGAAAGAACCATAAATTCTTGGTAAACCAGAGAGTAATTGGTTGTGCACTATAAATTCTTGGTAATACCAGAGAGTAATTAGTTGTGCACTATAAATTCTTGGTAAAACCAGAGAGTAACTCGTTGTGCATTATAAATTCTTGGTAAACCAGAGAGTAATTGGTTGTGCACTATAAATTCTTGGTAAATCCAAAGAGTAATTGATGCTCGATAAATTCAGAGAATAGTTGGTGGGGGCATTAACCACTTGATAATTGTGGAGTAGCCTACGTGCTGGCCCAACATTCATTATTGCATCCACGAGAAATCCAAGGCTTATAAAGAAAAGAAGGAGCCTGTGGAATAAAGTGAAGACATCCAATGTAGATAAGTATTTGGTTACATTGTAGCTTCTTGCTTATGAAATACGTGTGTATATGATTTGTTTATGATTTCTTAAAATCTTGTTTGGAGACAAACCCTATGGAAATAAACTAAACATATGGATTGACTCAATGTTTGAGTGTAGGTAATGCTGGAAATAAGGACTATGAAAGCATCTGGAGGATCCATGTGGACATGTGACTCTCCTAAAGACCTCAGTATGAGTAGTAATGAAAGATGGTGCTAGTGGACATATGTGGGTCCTAGCAGCCAAAGGTCCTGTAGGCAACAATGGGAAGGACTCCCACGTTGAAAATCCTTGAATAGACCATAGACACTAAGTGTCATAGCCAAGAACGAGCAAGTCAAGCATTCACATTGAAGTGAAATAGGATAAGGAGCATGAAACCATAGTGATGGTGTGGCTCTAGATTGGAACAAGACTAAGAGGGGGGAATCTTACTCTTCTCTTTCATTTTTGATTGATGCATTTCAGAAACAAAGGATTGTTGAATGCATGTTGTGACTGGAAGTTGATTGTGTTTATTGCTTGAAATGAATTGTGAATGCTGAAATAGTTATTTCCCTGTGAAAGGATGAACATGAACGAGTTCATGTGTACATTGGGAAAGCATGAAATGTGTGGAAGTCTCGTGGGTGAGATAGTGAAAGCCATTGGTTTTGGCTGAAAATATTCCTCAAGTAGTTGCTAGGACAAGAAAGATGGCAGCCATGAAAATTCCAGACTTATAGATCAGTGGGAAGGTGAATAAAAGGAAGGGATTGTTGTGGAGCAATGCCCACCTGTAGAGTTGGAAAATCAAAGCCAGCAGGAGCAGCCTGAGGAAGCCAAAGGACTTGATCCTAAGAGTTCAAATTCAGAGATGAAATGCAGGATAGACCTGCCACCAATTGTGAATTTTGAGGCATGTGTAAAGTAGATATATATTCCAAAGTGTTGGAACATCGAGGACGGTGTTATTCCAAGGGGAGGGGAATGCCACGTCCCCGTCTTGACCCTATTGTATTAAAATTGTAAATGATGTAATATTGTTATAAAGTCGTGGTGAGGAGCTCAAGGCCAAGGCCCCGCCATCGATTTATTAATGCATATGGTTTACGTGCTAGCCAGGCACAGTGGAATTGTGAATATCATGTAAATATGCATTTTAATAAAATACCCACAACTAGCTATGCAATGCAACAAGAGATGGGGGCATGATCTTACAAGGGATTGGGAGGGAAAACATTCAAACCATTGACCCAATCAAGTCAAGCCAAGTGTCAATGAGATAACCCATCAAACCCTCTACTACCCATGTTGACTTTTGTAGCCAATCATTCATTTCTCCCAAGAGTTGGCTGAAGTAGTTAATGCCTTGGGGAATGGGGAGGTATGGGTGTCCAAAATTCGAGTATGGGAAAACACCCTTCATGGAAAAATGTGTTTTGCTTCTTGGGTAAGAAAACAACCATGAATTTGCCTCCCAAGTCATAACCCATCAAGCAGTTTTGCCTCTCTCATGTTTTTGGGCTGCCTGGGCATTTTCTCTCCATGTTTTTATTGTTTCTCCTGATTTTTTTCTAGCTAAAAAAAGGTGTTTTTGGGTTGGAGAGTGGCTGGGAGTATGGGAGCTTGATTTGGGGTTTCATTGGGGCCGTTTTGGCCATTTAGATGCCCAAAAATACCATGGAAAATCTGGTTGGTTCCCTGTGGACGATTTCCCCATCCAAAATCTGTTTTTGGTGTGCCCACATTTTGGGAAAACCCTTGGCCATCTTGTTATTAAATTTTCCAGTCCGTTTTTGGTGTGCCCACGATTTGGGAAATTCCAGGGCCATCTTATTGGTAAATCCCATTGCTGAAAGAGTGTATCCATGCCCAGTTTGAGTTGTTGTGTGTAAAAGAAGGTTGGGGTTGAGATGGGTTTCTATTGCTTTGGCTGTGAATGAGCTGGAATGTTCCCCTTCCCTTGTAATAATTATGCCCAGCTCGGGGGTGGTAGTGGTGTTGAGAGCTCTATGAACACAACTAGCCTATGGTTGGGTGGAACATTACTACAACATAGCTAGTTGTTTGGGGGAAATTGCACAAATGAAGATAAGTGTTCTCTATGTGCATTTTACTTCTGCAATGTTTTAATTTGATGTTTATTATTGATATGTTGAATGCATATGAAAGATGTTTGTGGGTGATGTTATTATTTCATTGTGCATATATGTTTGATTTGCATCTACACACATTAATTTTACGGCTATGAGTCTAATGCATGGGCTGAGTTTTTGTGAAAGCCCCATAGATTGGCATCATGTTCCCTTGCAGAAATTGGATAGATGGGTGGGGACGTTACACAGTTCCTCAAGCTATAACTACCTCTTTGGTTACTACTCAAGTTACCATACCTATTCCTACCTCTGTTATTACTCAAACACCTTCACTGATCTCGACAGTTAATGTCAATTCTACTTCCGCACAGTCAGTGGTTGAATACACAGATGAAGCTATAGTTCCCCTTGGGAATTACTTCTATAGTAAGGATGATAAGACAGTGATAAGGAAGACTAGGAAAAGAATTCAAGGTCAAGATGTTTTGGAAGCACCTGACCCAGTTCAAGTAATATGGGCTCCTAAGACAAATGATCCGAGAATTGAGGCAATTGAAGCAGCATCAGCCTTAGGAGCCTTTTCCAATGCTAATTGGAATTCTATCCAAGGTTTGGATAGGGAAGTTGACCTCAGGGATGAAGAGATCAAAAACCTGAAAGACGAATTGGCCGAAGCTAAAAGGCATCATTCTATTGATGTGGCTGACCTTGAGAAAACTTGGGCAAGTAAGCTACAAGACCTAGAGCAACAGAATGCCACTCTCCTCGCTGAAATCAATCTCACACAGTCTCAGCATTTCACTTATATTGAAAAAATAGCTTCCTTGGAAAACCAAGTTGAGGATGAAACTACAAGTGCAGCCTCCTCAAGTTTTCTTAAGTTTGCACCCTGTGATTTTAAGAATCTGGCTCTCAAGGTGAACTAGGATCATCATAAATTGTTGGAGAATTTATATGTTGCTTTAGATGAAATCAGGGAAAACTTTATTAATTTTCCAAGATGTCCTCCACCCTTGAAGAACAAAAAGAGAAGAGACTGTTGATGTATATGTAACTTCGGAATGTATTTCATCTATGTATTTCATATATATTTATTGTACCCTTATAAGATATGTGTTATTCCTCTATATGGAAGTGTCGTCATGTGGATTGACAAGTGTCGCAAGTGTGTGTACTTTCCGATGGGTTATTAGATCACCATGTGTGGAGTCAGCCCTGAAATACATATTATATTGTGGATGTATCTAGATAGACAAGTCGGCCCCATAGTGTAACTAGGAAAATGGGTTAAGTATAAATAGATATCGGGAGATCTCTATTTGGATCATTCGGAAAGACACACTTCTCTCACTCAGAAAGTGGTGCACTAGTGAGGAGGAGGATCATCTGCTCTAGGAGACTATCTCAAGTGTATTTTGGTTGTACTTTGGTTGAGCCATTGCTCTCTCTATCTCTAAGGAAGTTGTGGGGTTTTTCACCTTAGGGTTTTCCCCACGGAAACTCTATGTCTCTTGTCTCTCATGCTTTTGATTCTTGTGATGCTTGTCATGCTTATTGTGATTGTTATGCATTGATATACTATATATGTTATTCTCTCAGTAAAGATCCAAGAGTATTGTGAATTAATGCTCAAAATTTAACAAGGTATCAGAGCTAACCTGAGAAGGAGACATTTTGCAGTGACAAAAACTTGACTTTCTTGTTTATTGGGTTTCTCTCCACATATTTTGGAAAAGCAGTATAGTAGATTGACTCTACTCATCAAGCAGAATCTATCTATCCAATCATAATTCAATTCTGAGCATTTTCATATTTGGCCCTAAAAATTAGGGTTTCCACAAAAATAGGAATTTTTGAAATCTAAAGACATAGCTGGAAACACCTTGTAAAAATCGAAGTTTAGAGCTTTGGATCGAGATTTTTGGCTGGTAGATCTCTGGGAAACTCAAACCCTAATTCAAGGCTCTCCCCAATGAACCCAAGAGGACAAAAAGGCAAATATGAAGGGTAAAGCTTTGTTGATCTCAAATTCTTAATACACCGGGCTGATCAGCTCATCAAGGCACATCTTTCTATCCTTTCAGAAAGTTGAAATTCACATTTTGAATTTTTAGGGTTTTTTTGATAAACCCTAATCTGGGACCACATCTAGTTTTTAGCATTTCAAGTGTTAAGACCTAAATCTTTTCTATTTCCATTTGAAGTACTCTTTAAAATGTCTCACCACACCAAGCTTGAGGATATGATTGAAGGAGTTGATAACTTCCAAGCTTGGAAGTATAGGATTAGGTTAATCCTGGAAGAGAAAGAGTTGGACTCATATGTAAAAGAAGACATCCCTATCCCAGAGGATGAAGAGGCTAAGGTATTGCATAAGAAGAACTTGGTCAAGGCAAAGAGAATCATTGCTGATTCTATCAAAGACCGTCTCATACCCCATGTGTCTTCTCTAAAGACATCCAAGGAGATGTTTGACTCTTTGACCAAGCTATTTGAAGGGAAGAACATAAATCAGAAGATGACCCTATGGAACCAATTGAAAGGAGTAAAGTTTCAGAATGGAGAAACCATTCAATCTTATTTTTGAAGGGTCTCCCAGATCAAGGAACAACTAGAAGTAGTGGATGAAATGGTGGAGAATGGTGAAGTGGTGATGACCACTCTAAATGGCCTACCCAGGTCATGGGATTCCTTTATTCAAGGAGTTTGTGCAAGGAAGAAGTTGATCTCCTTCAACAGATTGCGGGAAGAATGCTCTCAAGAAGAAGCTAGGATTGTGGCCCAAGAAGAAAAGATGGGAAATGAAGATCAATCTCTCATAGCACATGCCAGGAAAGGCAAGTCCAAGAAGGAATCATCTCATAACAGGAGATTCTCACACCACCATTATCATAAAGACAAGAAAGATCTCAGATGCTTCAATTGCAATGAGAAGGGACACTTTGCTTCAGATTGTCCCAAGAAAAAGAAAGACAACAACAACAACTTCAACAAGAAGAAGAAAAATAACAAAAGAAAATATCATGCTCATGCTGTCGAAGATGATGAAGCCCCAAAGAAGAAGGCTAGGGTAGAAAGTGATAGTGATGATGACTCATCAAGTGAAGAAGAGTATGTTCTAATTTCTTCTCTCATAGGTACTATCTCCCATGGTTGTAATGATTGGTTGATTGACAGTGGGGCTTCCAAACACATGACTGGGTTTAAGAAATATTTTGTGAATCTATCTAAACATGAATCACCCCATAAGGTGAAACTTGGGGATGATTATCAATACCCAATCAAAGGAAGTGGTGAAGCCTCCTACAACCTAGATTCTGGAAAATCTTTGAGTCCTTTATGTACCTGGGCTCAAGAAGAACTTACTCTCCATCTCTGCATTGGATGCAAAAGGTATGTGGGTTGCATTTGTGGATGCCCAAGTCCTAATGCGGCCAACGGGAAAGAACATAGATGATGCAGTAGTTATTGGAGAGCAAGAGGGAGGTTTGTATAAATTGAAGGGACAACCTGAACATGCCATGGTACATGAATCCATGGAGCCAAGTGAACTTTGGCATAGAATACTTGCTCATATGCACTATAGGGAACTTCTAATTGCAAGCAAGGCTGTAGAGTGTCTTCCTGAAATCAAGACCAAACATGAAGGTGTTTGCAAAGGATGTGCAAAAGGTAAGAACATTAAGAAGGCTTTCCCAAGCAGTGAAAGCAACGCAAAGGATATCCTAGAAATCATCCACTCAGATGTATGTGGTCCTATGTCATCCAGTTCTCTAAGTGGGTATGTTTACTATGTCTCATTTATTGATGACTTCTCCAGGAAGACTTAGGGTATACTTCTTGAAGAACAAAGATGAGGTGTTTGATAAGTTTAAGGAATTCAAAACCTTGATGGAGAATCAAACTGACAAGAAGATCAAAACATTCAAATCCGACAATGGTGGAGACTTCACCTCAGGTGACTTCAAGAAGCTTTGCAGTGATTCAGGGATTGAGAGGGAGTTGACTGCTCCTTATAGTCCTCAACAGAATGGAGTTGCAGAAAGAAAGAACAGAACAATCATGGAAGCAGCAAGGGAAATGCTGCATGACCACAATCTACCTATGCATCTATGGGCAGAAGCAGCTAGAACAGTTGTATATGTACAGAACAAAACACCCCATAAGATATTGGACAACAAAACTCCAGAAGAGGTCTTCTCTGGTAAGAAACCTGAAGTCATCCATCTCAGAATATTTGGTTGTCTAGTATACACTCATGTCCCAAAGGAAAAGAGGACCAAACTAGATCCTTCAGGAAAGAAGGGTATCTTTGTGGGTTACAGTGAAATATCGAAGGCTTACAGAATATACTTTCCAAGGTTCAAGAAGATTGATGTCAGCAGGGATGTAACATTTGATGAAAACTCAGCATTCATCAAATCAAGGAAGGCACCTATTGAAGTTTATGAAGAACCTAAGGAAACTAGATTTCAAGACACTACCATGACTGAATCAATTCCAGAAGTTGTTTGTGAGTTTGAAGATCGGCAAGAACCTATATATCCACCCCGTGAGGATAACTCTCACAAGAGGAAACCTGCATGGGCTAGAGAGCTCATTCAAGATGCAGAAATATTTGGCATTCCAGAAGAAGAACACAGAGCAAAGAAGAGAACTAGATCACATACTAGCTATGTTGCTTTACTCTGTGACATTATGAAGAAAGAACCTTCCAGTTGTGAAGAAGCAGCGGAAAAGAAAGAATGGAAGGATGCCATGGTTGAGGAATACCAATCAATAATGAAGAATGATGTTTGGGAAGTTGTCCCAAGACCTAAAGAGAAGTTTGTTGTGACTTCCAAATGGATCTACAAAATCAAGCATGTTGCAGATGGCAATCTAGAAAAATAGAAAGCAATATTCGTAGCTCGTGGCTTCTCTCAGAAAGAGGGAATAAATTATGAAGAAACCTTTGCACCTGTAGCTAGGTATACATCGATCAAAATAGTACTTGCCCTGGATGCAGCAATGAAATGGAAAATACACCAGATGGATGTCAAGACTGCTTTCTTGAATGGTGTAGTTGAAGAGGAAGTATATGTGGAGTAGCCACTTGGTTTTGAAATACATGACAGGGAGTCATATGTGTGCAGATTGAAGAAATCCTTATATGGCTTGAAGCAAGCTCCCAGAACTTGGTATGGTAGGATGGACAGTTTCCTATCTAGATTGGGCTTTACCAAGAGTAAAGAGGATTCCAACCTTTACTACAAGGTTGAGGAAGGAAATCCTATGATTCTACTCCTATATGTGGATGACTTATTTGTAACAGGAGATGACAGATTGATTGCAGATACTAAGAGGAAGCTTGCTTCCAAGTTTGATATGAAAGATTTGGGAATTATGCATTATTTCCTAGATATGGAGGTGTGGCAGAGTGCTGGTGGGATCTTCCTTGGTTAAGGGAAGTACACAGTAGATATCCTGAAGAGATTCAGGATGATGGATTGCAAGGCCATTTCCACACCTATGACATCGAATCTGAATCTTCTATGTGATGCTTCATCTGAGCCAGTTGATGTCTCTATGTATCGTCAGATGATTGGTTCCTTGATGTACTTGACGAACACGAGACAAGATATTTGCTTTGCAGTGAACACATTAAGCCAGTTTCTGACAGATCCGAGGAGTGTTCACCTGGTTGCTGTAAAGCATGTTCTGAGGTAACTGAAGGGTACAGTGGATTATGGGCTCAAGTATGAAGCGAATCAAAAGTTTAACCCGCAGGGCTATGTTTATTCAGATTGGCCTGGCAATGCTACAGATAGGAAGAGCACATCTAGGTGCTGCTTCAGTATGGGATCAGGTGTGATCTCTTAGTTAGTAGGAAGCAGTCCTGCGTAGCACTGAGTATAGATGAGGTAGAGTATGTTGTAGCCTGTTCAGCTAGTTGTGAGGCATTATGGCTATGGAAGCTATTGTATGAGTTTACATGATCTCTCGTTGTATGCTATTGGTATCTTTTGTGATAACCAGAGTTGTGTGAAGCTGTCCGAGAACCCAATGTTTCATGATAGGTCGAAACACATAGAGATCAAATATCACTATATCAGGGATATGGTGTAGAGAGGAGCTGTGAAGATCCTGTATGTTGCGACAGACGAGTAGATTGCAGATGTGCTGACGAAGCCACTAGCCAGGGTGAAGTTCGAGTACTTCAGGGAGAGGCTTGGTGTTCTTCAGATTGATGACACTTCAAGGAAGAAGTGATGGACACATTTGCTGAAGCCATTCAAAGCATGTTGGAAGGAGGATCCTTCACATGGCTATGGATGTAAGCGCTGGATGATGAGCATCAGGATGATGTTCTGGTTTCTGCTTTGTATGGTCAGTTGGATCACTTATATGTGTATGTATGCATCATGTTGGATGATGGATATGATCAGTTGGATAATTTATATGTATACGTATGTACGCATCATGTTGGATGTTGGATATGATCAGTTGGATCATTGATATGTATGTACGCATCATGTTGGATGTTGGTTATGATCGGTTGGATCATGTGTATGTATTTTGTATATGCATCATGTTGGATGCTTGGACCATGTATCTATATATGTATCAGGTGGATACATTGTATGATCAGGTAGATCATGTATGTTGATATGTATCATGTATTTATATTTGTATCAAGTGGATATACTGTATGATCAGGCGGCTCATGTATGATGATATGTATCAGGTAGATACTTGGTATGCATCAAGTAGATGCATTGTATGATCAGGATGATCATGGATGACGAGCTTTAGGATGTTTCTCCAGATGACATGCAGCAGGATGTTGCAGTGATGATGATCAGGATGATCATGTGTACAACAGGATGATGTATGGTGAGTATCAGGTTGATACTCTGTGGCCGTGGAACAGGTTGTGCAGATAAGCATGTAATTTGTGCCTTGGGAGATTTATAGATAGGCTTTTGAGGTTTTGCCTATGGCATGTAATTTATACCCTGGGAGATCTGGCAAATGCTCTTCGAGGTTTTGCTTGGGAGGACATATAATTTGTGCCCTGGGAGATCTGTAGATAGTATTTCGATGCTTTTCCTATGGCCTGTAATTTGTGCCCTGGGATATCTGGCAAATGCTCTTTTGAGGTTTTGTCCTATGGCATGTAATTTGTGCCCTAGGAGATCCGATAGGTTGAGCCTTGTGCTCGTAATCAGTCCTGGGATGCTCTTTCGAGGTTTTGTGGTGACCACATGTAATTTGTGCCCTGGGAGATCTGATAGGTTGATCCTTGTGCTCGTAATCAGTCCTGGGATGCTCTTTCGAGTTTTTTCCATGACCACATGTAATTTGTGCCCTAGGAGATCCGATAGGTTGAGCCTTGTGCTCGTAATCAGTCCTGGGATGCTCTTTCGAGGTTTTGTGGTGGGGTCACATGAAATAAGTTGGAGATCTGGACACGATGAAAAAGGCCTCAGATGCTCTTTAGGGTTCTTGCTAGTCAAGGACTCTCTTAAGGTTTTGTGATGCACGTAATAAGTCCCGAGATTTCCATAGTATGGCCAGTGATGACAAAGACCTCTAGGTGGTGGGCCCACATCCAGTATGAAAAAGGACTGGCTCTGTAGAACTTCCTATGACGAGTAGAGTTAGAGATTAGTTGAGATAGCAGCAACAGTGACGATGATGATGATGGTGCATCAGTGATGATGATCCCGAGAAGAAGACTTGTCTAGCAGATCTGTGTTAAGAAATACCTTCCTAGTTAAGATGGAGTGTTGATGTATATGTAACTTCGGAATGTATTTCATCTATGTATTTCATATATATTTATTGTACCCTTATAAAATATGTGTTATTCCTCTATAAGGAATTGTCGTCATGTGGATTGACAAGTGTTGCAAGTGTGTGTACTTGCCAATGGGTTATTAGATCACCATGTGTGGGGTTGGCCCTGAAATACATATTATATTGTGGATGTATCTAGATAGACAAGTCGTCCCCATAGTGTAGCTGGGAAAATAGGTTAAGTATAAATAGAGATCAGGAGATCTCTATTTGGATCATTCGAAAAGACACACTTCTCTCACTCAGAAAGTGGCGCGCTAGTGAGGAGGAGGATCATCTGCTCTAGGAGACTATCTCAAGTGTATTTTGGTTGTACATTGGTTGAGCCATTGCTCTCTCTATATCTGAGGAAGTTGTGGGGTTTTTCACCTTAGGGTTTTCCCCATGGAAAATTTGTGTCTCTTGTCTCTTATGCTTTTGATTCTTGTGATGCTTATTGTGATTGTTATGCATTGATATACTGTATATGTTATTCTCTCAGTAAAGATCCAAGAGTATTGTGAATTAATGCTTAAAATTTAACAGAGACTACAAGCTTCTAAAGCTCGAGAGGAAATCAGTGAATGG
Organism: Larix kaempferi; assembly: GCA_027924585.1. Lineage (NCBI taxonomy): Eukaryota > Viridiplantae > Streptophyta > Pinopsida > Pinales > Pinaceae > Larix > Larix kaempferi. Next base: position 12,001,138 of record BSBM01001051.1, on the reverse strand, counting down.
TGAAGATATATTAAGAATGTACCAAAGAACATATCGATCCTCAATAGTTTCCAGATTAAGAAGGTCAAGGCCTCTCTTAACACATGGCTTGATTTGAATGAAACAGCTGAGGGCATTATCAATAAATCCAAGGACATCTGCACCAGGTGGTGGTATGCAGTTGAAAACATTATGGATGTCTTGGGTTTACCACTCATGAGCCCTATCTTGGAAGCTTTGCCACCAAAATGTATGCTTGAGGAACTCAAGAACAGGTGTGAGGAGTTTGCACAAAAGATTCAAGATCTTGAACAAGTCAGCATCAAAGATGTAGATCGTTTGGTTAGAGAACCGGTCATCATGGAGGGCAAGATTCACATGTATCTTCATACTTGGCACAAGCTAGCGAAACATGATATGGAGAATAACATGTGCAATGTTCAATTAGCCTTAGAATCTGTCAATTTCCCAAACCTAGATGAATTGTTAGACATTTATGAGAAATGGCAAGATTTATTGGATCAACAGCTGGATCCGATTTTGTAATCTATGTTTTCTAGGGATCTCTATTTTGGTACTCTGTTGTAATTATTTAAAGAAGAATACCTCTCATGGTTAGGGGTTGGTAATTTTGTAGTTACAAATCAGTAGGAGACTGGACTGGAGATACTCTGTTTAGTAGAGCCTTTTGTAATTTTTGTACAAGACCTCTTTTAATACAGTAAAGTCATCTTTTGATCTATCTCTTGTTATTCTTCAAGTTTATTTGAGAATTACTTATTGTGTACTTCAGATTGTCATCTACAGTGCATGATTTCTTTTGTGTATATTTAAATGTATGGATCTATTATATTGGTTTCCATGTATGATTGATTTATGTTGAAAAGTGTTATATTGAGTTTATTCAATTTAAATACTTTCTTTATCGATTTCTGCAAGTGATTCATAGCACAATAATTATTGTTAATTTTTCAATTAGCAAAGTGGTTACAGATTTATCTTGAACAGACTTAAGTACTTGAATTATTGTCTTTTAATTTCCGTTAATGGATTGTGATTTAAGTTAATAAGTGAAACAATTAAAATAATTTCTGTGAAAGGTTGTAATTTACTTATTCATCACACCTCACGGTTAATCTACACAAGATCAAGATTTCATTTTAGAATAGGACTGAGTTAGACTAGTTCCCTTTTCTAAAATAGGTTAGGTTAGCTTTGTTTTACGATATCCACACCTTGGTTTTCCTTGACTAGAAAACTGATCTTATAGGTCAACTCATCTACTCTTAGAGTGCCAGTGGAGGCCTAATATCCGTGGGGGATCACCACACCAAACAGGTTGGGGATAGAATTTCTCTTGCCCAGGGTACTTTGAAGCATTTCAACTTGGTTTTTTTTTCCTTTGTTGAGTGTCTTGGAACATTCTAGCACCTTTTGCATCTAACCTCCACAACCGAGGCATCAACAGGCCTCTCTATCAACCAACTTGAATGAGAATCTTGCACCCTCGAAATTGGTTCTAAGGAAGGGGGGATGAACATCCACCGTGCAAGGACAAGCTTAAAGCTCTCCAAAATTGAAATGATGCAAATAAAAAATGACCAATAGCTAATCCATTTCGACTTGACCTCCTTTCTTTAGTTTACACATTTACCTCCTTAGAATTCAAATTATCTCATAATTACTCATGAAATTTGAATTAGTGGGGGTTATGACCCTTCATTGGCCCCACATGACACTTGGCTCATCTTTTGTCTCCAACTCCTACATGAATTCGAATTCGAAAATCTTTGGGATGCTTTGGAGATGTGTAACTCCTCTCATGCGCCCCCTTGGTCTATTTTAAGCTCTTACATTGTCATAGATGTCATAGAATCTCTCATAAGTGTCATAGAATTTGTCATACATGTCATAATGCTTGTCATAGTTGTCAAAGAATTTGCCATTTCCTAGTTTTAGCCCTATGACTCTTCCTCTTCCTTCATGAATGTTACCTGTTCCCTCCAACTTGAATTTGGGGATGGATCCATGTTTAAAGGAGGAATATTCTCTCATGTGGAGCCCACATGTCCACTTATGTGCCCCCACGTCCAACTAGGATCTAATGCCACCTCAATTTTGGATAATTTAACATTTATTCCATAATTAATTGGCCTATTTTTCCACCATCGATTTAGAATATGGAATTTTCAATAGAACTATAGACATTGGGGTTGAATGTCAATATTTTAATTCTTCCACATAACCCTTAGGAATTAGGTAGGCCAACTTAATTATTTATCTAAAAATCATTTAATTGGGTACATGACACTATATGATGCATAGATCTCGATATATAAGCAAAATGGTCTCAAGGGATTTCTAGCAATTCCGATGGAGTTTCAGCAATGTGTAGTGGAGTAACAACAATTTTGAAAATTCCAGTTTGTATGCAAACCAAAGCTTGGATGAAGAAGATTTTTGGCAATGTCATAATTCACATTTTAATACATACTCCTACCAAAAACCATAGCAACCCAATGAACAAATCTGAAGATATCATGTTTCTCAAAATACTTGTTGAAACTCTACTAAGATATTGTTGAAACAGTGTTGAAACAATTTAATTTCTCTTAAAGTACAAACTGGATATGCCTAAAAATTTTCATGCAAGTTCTTATTGTTCTAGTGCATCTCCACACTAAATTTGGGAAAGACCTAGTTCACATATTTCGAGAAATGAGCAAATAAGTTACTAAAAGTCTATATTGGAAAAATTTTGCAGGTGTTTCAACAAACGTCCTAAACCAATTTCTCACAAAATACGAACCGATTTTGGATGAAATTTTTCAAGAAATTGTTTACTAGTCAAATGCATCTCCACACCAAAAATCAAAGGTACCCACATCACGGTTTTCGAGAAAAATGCAAATTGGTTGTAGGTGATGACGGTCATTTTCTCGAAATACATGAAGTAATTTTTTTTCTTCTGAAAATTGGTGAGTATATTCCTATTACCACAATGCTTCTACTCACCAAAAATCAAATCCATATGATGCATGGATTGTTAACACCCAAAAAATGCTCACTACCTTATCTCCTTAATCACATGAGCTCTTTGTCCACTTTTCCTACCATTTTAGCCTCTAAAACCTCAAAAAACTCTCAAAAGGCCACCAAAAAGGCCAAAATCACTCTTTTTCTCCTCAAAATAATTAAATTTCCTCAAAAAATACCAAAAACCCTCCAAAGGGGTCCAAAATTCCCAAAAATCAATTGAAAGGGAATAAATTTCAAAAAAGGAAAAAAAGGGAAAAAAAGGAAAAGAAACCCTAAACCATTTTTACCAATACCATTGGTTACCTTAAACCATGGTTGTATTCTCCATCACCCAAAAGCTATAAAAATATGATAAAGGCTCTCCATTATTCATCCACATTATTGCGTATCCTTATGCTTCCAAATTCATTCTTGAGATCTTAAGCCCATCATTTGTGTTTAGATCCACCTTTGGAGTGGACCCTTTTGGTCAATCCCCATTTGCATTTGGAGAAGAGAAAGAACCATTGGAGCATTGGAGCAACTCATCCCTGCAGCTACTCAAGCTCAACCAACCTCACCATTGAGGTAATCTTTCGTTTGTAAATCTATTTTTTATGAATAAAATTCATTTTACATGGAAGATCTAATTTTTTTACTATTTACTATAAGTTTATTATGCACATGTTAGATTAGTTTTTACCTTTTACATTAGCTTTTTATTGTTTTACTACTAAGTTAGTAGGTGCTCATTTGCACAAGCTTGGATGAAAACCCAAGCAACAGTTTTTGGCGACTCCACTAGTCTTTGAATCTTTGGTTAGATTTAGATTTGTTCTTGTTTTTTTATTTTACTTCAATATTGTAGATCTGAAAAACCCTTAAGCCTGCAACTTGTAGCCCAAGCCCATTGTTATTTCTACAATGCCTGTAAACCCCATTTTTTAGTTTCGGCTTTCGTTTTCGGCGACCTTTTTTCACGCCGTCGATCACAGGTTTTTCCCCAAAGCTGCGATCTAGATCGCGCCTGCTTAGCCTAAAACCGTGATCTGATCGCCCCTTTTCGCCCTAAACCCGTGATCTACTAGCCAGATCTGAATAACCCAGTTGCGACACCGATCGTGCCTGCCCAGCCTAAACCTGCAATCCGATCGGGCCTGTTCGTCTCAAAATCGCAATCTGCAAACTAGATCTGCACAATCTGATCGCGACTGTCCAACCCATAACCGCGACCCTGATCGCGCCTGTTTACCCCAAACCCACAATCTAATATTCGACTTTTGAGTCCCGATTGCACTAGTTAGCATCACAGCTATGATCTAAATCATACCTTGTAGCCTCATAGCCGCGACCTAGATCGCCTTTTTAAGCCTCTTAGCTACAATCTAGAGCGCGAGATTTTTCCTGATACATGCGACCCATATCCCTAGTTTTGGCCCGAAACCTGCGATCTGTTTTCTGAGATTTCTTGCCCATTTTTTGGCCCAAATTTTTCTGCACCTTTGATAGCCACCTGTTTTGCTTGCAGCCCCAGCTATTCCCTTTTTTTCTGTTATTTGCTTTACTGTACTATTTTACATATTTTTCAGTAGTTTTATTGAAAAATAATTTTTTTAGCATTTACAGTTAAATTTCAGCATTTGCAAGTTTAAATTCAGCATTTACATTTGATAGATTGTTTCCCAAGCGTGGCATCTTGTTAGATATATCATTTCACCTCCACATAATCTGTCACCATAGTACAAGTGATCCATAAAATCTACTTAACTCAACTAACCTTCTAACCCCACTTGGGAAGCATAAAAGGAACTTTGTAGTTCGGTAGGACAGGGGGGATAGGTATCCAAATAACATCCCTCGGCCACTTTTCACTTAAAACATAGTTGTTGTCCATTAGGGTACAAAAATTCCTTAGTAATTTTTGACACGATTATACACCAATTTGTCAGAAAGGCCTCTCCCTTAGGAGGGTCGTGTTAAATTTTGAGCATTAATTCACAATACTCTAAAATCTTCACTGAGAGAATAACATATACAGTATATCAATGCATAACAATCACAATAAGCATGATAAGCATCACAAGAATCAAAAGCATGAGAGACAAGAGACACAGAGTTTCCATGGGGAAAACCCTAAGGTGAAAAACCCCACAACTTCCTCAGAGATAGAGAGAGCAATGGCTCAACCAAAGTACAACCAAAATACACTTGAGATAGTCTCCTAGACGCAGATGATCCTCCTCCTCACTAGTGCGCCACTTTCTGAGTGAGAGAAGTGTGACTTTCTGAATGATCAAAATAGAGATCTCCCGATCTCTATTTATACTAACCTGTTTTCCCAGTGACCTTATGGGGCCGACTTGTCTATCTAGATACATCCACAATATAATATATATTTCAAGGCCGACCCCACACATGGTGGTCTAATAACCCATTGAAAAGTACACACACTTGCGACACTTGTCAATCCACATGACGACACTCCCTTATAGAGGAATAACACATCTCTAATAAGGGTACAATAAATATATATGAAATACATATATGAAATACATTCCAAAGTTACATATACATCATCACTCCCTCTTAACTAGGAAGGTATTTCTCGACACAGATCTGTTAGACAAGTCTTATTCTCATGATCATCATCATCGATGCATCGTCATCATCATCGTCACTGCTACTGCTATCTCAACCAATCTCTTACTCTACTCATCATAGCAAGTTCTATAGAGCTAGTCCTTTTACATACTGGATGTAGGCCCACCACCTGTAGGTCTTTATCATCACTGGCCATACTGTGGAAATCTCAGGACTTATTACGTGTGTCACAAAACCTTAAAAGAGTCTCTTGACTAGCAAGAACCCTAAAGAGCATCTGAGGCCTTTTTCATCCTGTCCAGATCTCCAAGACTTATTACATGTGACCCCACCACAAAATCTCAAAAGAGAATCCCAGGACTGATTACGAGCAGAAGGCTCAACCTATCGGATCTCCCAGGGCATAAATTACATGTGGTCACCACAAAACCTCGAAAGAGCATCCCAAGACTGATTACGAGCACAAGCCTCAACCTATCGGATCTCTCAGGGCACAAATTACATGTGGTCATGGAAAAACCTCAAAAGAGCATCCCAGGACTGATTACGAACACACAGATCAACCTATCGGATCTCCCAGGGCACAAATTACATGTCATAGGACAAAACCTTGAAAGAGCATTTGCCAGATATCCCAGGGCACAAATTACATGCCATAGGAAAAACCTTGAAAGACTATTTGCAAATCTCCCAGGGCACAAATTATATGTCCTCCCAAGCAAAACCTCGAAACATCATTTTCCAGATATCCCATAATACAAATTACATGCCATAGGAAAAACCTCGAAAGACTATCTGCAAATCTCCTAGGGCACAAATTACATGCTTATCTGCACAACCTGTTCCATGGCCACAGAGTATCAACTTGATACTCACCATACATCATTTTGATGTACACATGATCATCCTAATCATCATCACTGCAACATCATGTTGCATGTCATCTGGAGCAACATCCTGAAGCTCGTCATCCATGATCATACAATGCATCTACCTGATGTATACCAAGTATCTACCTGATACATATCATCATACATGATCCACCTAATCACACAGTGTATCCACCTGATACAAATTTAAATACATGATACATATCAACATACACGATCTACCTGATCATACAATGTATCCACCTGATACATATACAGATACATGGTCCAAGCATCCAACATGATGCTTATACAAAATACATACACATGATCCAATCGATCATATCTAGCATCCAACATGTGTTGAGATATTGTAACTTCAAAGAATATTATATTTGTACTTTATTATTCCGGAGATGTTTCATTCCTCCGTGAAGATCTTATGGTATATCCGGAGATGTTTATTCCTCCGTCGGAATGTGGTAACTCGGGCTATTAGACTTCCCTAGTGGGGGTCGGCCCTGTATGTGTCATGTGGGTCAAAGGGTTATTAGACCACCCTAGAGGGGTCGGCCCAGTCAGTTGTAGTGGGGTATTTAACCCATTGGTTAAATACGAGCCTATGTGTACTTGTGTAAAAGATATGTCAGAGTAGTGTATAAATAGAGGAGGTGTGTTCATCATTTGACACACACACTCACTTGAGAGAGAGGCGCAATTGTGGAGGAGAGGTCTACTATGGTGGAGGAGGAGATCATGTCTTTGGTTTGCATCTTTGTATATTGCTGGTCATCTATATTGAGGAAGCTTTACTGGGTTTTCTACCCCATGAGGGTTTCCCAGGATAAATCTGTGTCTCTTGTGTTTATGCTATGCTTGTTGTTTCTTCAGTGATCCTATATATGCTATTATTGTGAAATGGAATGTAATGCTACTATTTTCTGTCTTAGCATATTAAATCTTAACAACATGATGCATACATACTTATAAATGATCCAACTGATCATATCCATCATCCAACATGATGCGTACATACATATACATATAAATGATCCAACTGATCATATCCAGCATCCAACATGATACATACATACATACATATAAAAATGATCCAACTGATCATACAAAGCAAAAACTAGAACATCATCCTGATGCTCATCATCTAGTGCTTACATCCACAGCCATGTGAAAGATCCTCCTTCCAACATGCTTGGAATGGCTTCAGCAAATCTGTCGATCACTTCTTCCTCGAAGTGTCATCAATCCAAAGAACACCAAGCCTCTCTCTAAAGTACTCGAACTTCACCCTGGCTAGTGTTGAGATATTGTAACTTCAAAGAATATTATATTTGTACTTTATTATTCCGGAGATGTTTCATTCCTCCATGAAGATCTTATTGTATATCCGGAGATGTTTATTCCTCCATTGGAATGTGGTAACTCGGGTTATTAGACTTCCCTAGTGGGGGTCGGCCCTGTATATGTTATGTGGGTCAAAGGGTTATTAAACCACCCTAGAGGGGTCAGCCCAATCAGTTGTAGTGGGGTATTTAACCCATTGGTTAAATACGAGCCTACGTGTACCTGTGTAAAATACATGTCAGTGTAGTGTATAAATAGAGGAGGTGTGTTCCTCATTTGACACACACACTCACTTGAGAAAGGCGCACTTGTGGAGGAGAGGTCTGCTATGGTGGAGGAGGAGATCATATCTTTGGTTTGCATCTTTGTGTATTGCTGGTCATCTATATTGAGGAAGCTTTACTGGGTTTTCTACCCCATGAGGGTTTCCCAGGATAAATATGTGTCTCTTGTGTTTATGCTATGCTTGTTGTTTCTTCAGTGATCCTTTATATGCTATTATTGTGAAATGGAATGTAATGCTGCTATTTTCAGTCTTAGCATATTAAATATTAACATGGTATTAGAGCTAACCTAAAGGAAGGCAAGGTATGGCACTTACGACACTTGCTTTACTTACGACAATTTGAAGGTTAGGGTTTTACATAGCAAAAACCAGTCATCGTGTAACTTTCGCTATAAATCCATTTATGCGAAGTTTCAGGGTCTGAAAAGTTTACAGGTCGAAGATAACATCCCCAGGTACCTTGTGTCCAAAGGGAACCCTCCGATTCATTGTACTTTATGAGTTATGATCAGTACAAGTTAGGGTTTCTTCCTCTTCCAGATCTCAGTCAAAATCAGGTAACCTTGGAAAAAAGGTCATAACTTGGGCTAGGAAGCTCCAAATAAAATTTTGTAAATAGTGACAGGTAGTACACAGACTGTACTATCTCAGGAAACTTTTTCAGAGGCCGAAGGTGAACCAGTGACACGTGGCACTCTGTACAAGTTCGCTCTCCTGTTTTATCCCATAAACAGGTGATGTTGCGACACTTGGCATAACTCTCTCTCAGAGAGTCCAATTGAGATCGGACCTATCAGGATAGAAAGATAACAGGGCGAGCTATCTCAAGAAACGTTTTCAGAGACCGAAGGTCAAACAGTGACACGTGGCATGCCGTACAAGTTCGCTCTCCTTTTTTATCCCATAAACAGGTCACGTTGCGACACTTGGCATAACTCTCTCTTAGAAAATCCAATTGAGGTCAGACCTGTCAAGATGGAAAGATGACAAGTCAGGCTACTACAAAAAACGTTTTCAGACCCTGTGGAGCAAAAATTTCAGAGTTATAGCAGAAACAATCAGGTGCATATTTCTGTCAAAACAGAATTATTTTTGGAGCACCTTTATTCATGGCTTCCGGAATTTAGGGTTTCGGAGAAAGTTAGAATTTTTGGAATCAGAATCCACAGCTGGAAGCTCCTCAGAAAAATAAGTGTTTAGAGCCTTGGATCAAACCTTTTGATTGAGCAAAAGGGTGGGCTTCATCAAACCCTAGTTCGGGATCCTGTCAAGAATATCTAGAAGTTTGAAAGGCAATTTTGAGGGGTCAATTTTTGGAGATTTCAAAATTGAAGTATGCTAGTTTGATCAGCTCAGCAAGACACATCCTTCCATTCATTCGGAAGTGTGAAAGTCAAAGATTGAATTTTTAGGGTTTCTCTAGGAAACCCTAATCAAGCTCTAGATCAAGTTTCAAGGGGAGTTGAGGCTAAGGCCTTACATAAGAAGACTACAAGAAGTCTCGACAGGTATGACTTGAGGTTCAGGTATGTCTTGAAATCTGATTCTTGATTAATTTCATAATGTGTTTGTCTTCATGTTATTTATTAGTACAATCTTGATTAATGTTAGAATTGTCTTATCACCCTAGTAATAGTATGAATGCATGTGAATGATCAAAGACATTCATTGATTAGGGCTATATGATTGTACTAATGCATTATGGTGTTGTATGAGGTTGATGTCGTTTGCTAACAAGATACAGGTACATCACAAAAGACAAATCAAGCTCCTTAAAACATGACAACATGAAGACAAAGACTCATCCATAATCTTTGTTCTACTTACGAGGTATGTATGACTTTGTTATATTATGCTTAACCTATGATACATGCAGGTTCTAGCTCAGGATCTCTAAATCATTGAAGAGATTGTTTAGGTATGTTGTACATAGCTAAGCAGATATACTAATCCAGGTATGTTTTCCTATGACAAGTTAGAATCTTACCTTAGGATCCCTTATATAAGTATACTTGGTATGATTGGTTATGCTTATTCATAAAGTTAGTAATCAAGGGTTTATGCATATTATGTCTCTTATCTTGATGATCTAATTAACCAGAAGAGTACTATGATCAAACAAGAATATGCAGAAGTAAAAGAAGACTTCCTTGAAACCTTGAATATTATCTATAATCATGACTATACATTTTCAAAGATTATTTAGAACTAGAATGTTTTGATAATATTGAGAATATACTAATGAATGTATGTCTGTGTATGAGGATGACACTAGAGCATGCACAGTGGTACCGAATGAATAGAAGTTCAAAAGACATATAGAAGATCAAGTGGGAGGCAACCACACAAACATAAAAGATAAGTATTTGAGTTGTTATTTGAAATAGTAAATGATATTGCTTGTATGCATATTCCTAGAATATATCATGCTGAGTGTAAACATTCATAGAGCATTGAACAGTATACTACTAATATGCATATGATTGGTAAGTTGGACAAACATTCCATTGTTGCTTGTCTAGAATGAAACCTTTTTGCTGACATGCTGAGAGCTGTGCACACTCTCAATAGTATGTTCTGGTAGAGATGGAAGGCATCTAGATAGCCACTGTATGCATACAGGATATGGGAAAATGTTGTGCCAAAGTATTGGTCAAAATAGTTACATAACTATGTAAATGATATCTGTATGCATAATAGGTTATCATGTCAATATGATTTGATGATTATGAAGTATTACTAATCATGTACTTAATTTTTATTTGTAGGAAAGATCATGATGAATGATGAACACTGAACAAGCAATGGATGTTCAAACAAAAGGATTTACAAATCAAACACACTATAGAAGGCTTGTGAGAATCATGATAAGATGTTTGCTCCAAGTGGCTAGATAAGACCATTCTCTTAATGGTGTAATTAAAGAAGAAGTGTGAATCAGGTTCTATATGGGTACCCAGGATCGATAATCAATTGATGAGCTTAATGATCACCATGGGTGATGAGGATCTCAACCTTTTCTACAAGGTTGAATATTGTTTCTATACACAGACGATATGGTGCAGAAAGGAACCAAAAGTTTGAATTTGTAACAATGTACTAACCAAACCTCTACCTCAAGTAAAGTTTTCTGAGACAAACTTAATATAGTTCAGAAGGACCCTCCTCGAAAGGGGGAGTGATGTGATAACTCATGATGAGATTGCCTGCATCGAAAGTGAGGTCGATAATGAGGATACCTATATTAGTGATGCCGACAAAGAGGTTGGTGGATGGTCCTTAGATAGGGTCAAAGGTGACAAGGGGATTGCATCATCCTTGAACATATGTTCTAAAGAGAGCCGTAGACATATGTCTTCGAGAATGAAGTCCTTGGTGGACATGATAGGATTGCATCATCCTTAAGAGAGCCGTAGACGTATGTCTTCGAGAATGAAGTTCTTGGTGAACATGTGAGGGGATTGGATCATCCCTAGACTTCAGTCCTAAAGAAGAGCCGTAGACGTATGTCTTCGAGAATGAAGTCCTTGGTGGACATGATAGGATTGCATCATCCTCAAGAGAGCCGTAGACGCATGTCTTCGAGAATGAAGTTCTTGGTGAACATGTGAGGGGATTGGATCATCCCTGGACTTCAGTCCTAAAGAAGAGACGTAGATGTATGTCTTCGAGAATGAAGTTTTTGGTGAACATGTGAGGGGATTGGATCATCCCTGGACTTCAGTCCGAAAGAAGAGCCGTAGACGTATGTCTTCGAGAATGAAGTTCTTGGTGAACATGTGAGGGGATTGGATCATCCCTGGACTTCAGTCCGAAAGAAGAGCCGTAGATGTATGTCTTCGAGAATGAAGTCCTTGGTGGACGGTTGAGGATTAAGTCATCCTTGGACGTAGTCCTAAATCTACGGTTGAGGATTAAGTCATCCTTGGATGTAGTCCTAAATGTACGGTTGAGGATTAAGTCATCCTTGGACGTGGTCCTAAATGTACGGTTGAGGATTAAGTCATCCTTGGACGTAGGTCCTAAATGTACGGTTGAGGATTAAGTCATCCTTGGACGTAGGTCCTAAATGTACGGTTGAGGATTAAGTCATCCTTGGACGTAGGTCCTAAATGTACGGTTGAGGATTAAGTCATCCTTGGACGTGGTCCTAAATGTACGGTTGAGGATTAAGTCATCCTTGGACGTAGGTCCTAAATGTACGGTTGAGGATTAAGTCATCCTTGGACGTAGGTCCTAAATGTACGGTTGAGGATTAAGTCATCCTTGGACGTTGGTCCCAAATGTACGGTTGTGGATTAAATCATCCTTGGACAGTAAATCCAGTAATTCCGAAAGGAAGGATAGTCCTAAATGAATTGAGTGGATTAAATCATCCTTGGACAGTAAATCTAGTAATTCTGAAAGGAAGGATAGTCCTAAATGAATTGAGTGGATTAAATCATCCTTGGACAGTAAATCCAGTAATTCCGAAAGGAAGGATAGTCCTAAATGAATTGAGTGGATTAAATCATCCTTGGACAGTAAATCCAGTAATTTCGAAAGGAAGGATAGTCCTAAATGAATTGAGTGGATTAAATCATCCTTGGACAGTAAATCCAGTAATTCCGAAAGGAAGGATAGTCCTAAATGAATTGAGTGGATTAAATCATCCTTGGACAGTAAATCCAGTAATTCCGAAAGGAAAGATAGTCCTAAGTGAATTGAGTGGATTAAATCATCCTTGGACAGTAAATCCAGTAATTCCGAAAGGAAGGATAGTCCTAAATGAATTGAGTGGATTAAATCATTTTTGGACATTAAATCCAGTAATTTTGAAAGGAAGGATAGTCCTAAATGAGATTGAGTGGACTAATCATCCTGTAAATAGATTGGGATTGCCTCATCCCTAGACATGGTGAGATGTCTTAAACTGATAAGGACTAATCATCCTGTAAATAGATTGGGATTTCCTCGTCCCTAGACATGGTGAGATGTCTTAAAGTGATAAAGACTAATCATCCTATAAATAGGTTGGGATTGCCTCGTCCCTAGACATGGTGAGATGTCTTAAAGTGATAAGGACTAATCATCCTGTAAATAGATTGGGATTGCCTCGACATGGTGAGATGTCTTAAAGTGATAAGGACTAATCATCCAGTAAATAGATTGGGATTGCCTCGTCCCTAGACATGGTGAGGTGTCTTAAAGTGATAAGGATTGATCATCCTGTAAGTTGATCTGGATTGCATCATCCATGGACATGAGAGTTGTCTTAAACCGAGAGGGACTGATAATCCCATAAGCGGATCAGGATTGTATCATCCTTGGACCTATGTCCTAAAGTGAGAGGGATTGATCATCCCGTAATTGGATCTTGTGTGTTGCAGGGTATGCTGCTATTGTGTATACTTGTATTGATGAGGATACTTGTATTGATGATATGTATACTTGTATTGATGAGGATACTTGTATTGATGATGTGTATACTTGTATTGATGAGGATACTTGTATTGATGATGTGTATACTTGTATTGATGAGGATACTTGTATTGATGATGTGTATACTTGTATTGATGAGGATACTTGTATTGATGATGTGTATACTTGTATTGATGAGGATACTTGTATTAATGATATTTATACTTGTATTGATGATGTTGTTGATCGTGATGATCTAGATGACGATGTTGTTGATCATGATGATCTAGATGACGATGCTGCTGATCGTGATGATTGTGTGATGACGATGCTGATGATCGTGAGATGACGATGCTAATGATAGTGAGATGATGATGCTGATGATCGTGTGATGACGATGATGATGATCGTGTGATGACGATGCTAATGATCGTGTGATGATGATGCTGATGATTGTGTGATGATGATGCTGATGATCGTGTGATGATGATGCTGATGATCGTGTGATGACGATGCTGATGATCGTGAGATGACAATGCTGATGATCGTGAGATAACGATGCTGATGATCATGTGATGATGATGCTGATGATCGTGAGATGATGATGCTGATGATCGTGTGATGACGATAATCGTGAGGATCCAGATGATGATATTGTTGTAGCTGTTCAAGTGCTACAGAAGATAAAGACTCAATACTGAAGATGTCGATGTTCCAGTATTGAAGATGTTCCAAAAACTGCTTGAGTTACTGATGATGTTGAGAAAGCTTCCAATGATTTATAGATGTATCATGTATGATGTTGATGACTCCTTGCTCGTGCAGATGTTGTTATAATATCCTTCTCGTTAAGGGGGAGTGTTGAGATATTGTAACTTCAAAGAATATTATATTTGTACTTTATTATTCCGGAGATGTTTCATTCCTCCGTGAAGATCTTATTGTATATCCGGAGATGTTTATTCCTCCGTTGGAATGTGGTAACTCGGGTTATTAGACTTCCCTAGTGGGGGTCGGCCCTGTATATGTTATGTGGGTCAAAGGGTTATTAAACCACCCTAGAGGGGTCAGTCCAATCAGTTGTAGTGGGGTATTTAACCCATTGGTTAAATACAAGCCTACGTGTACCTGTCTAAAATACATGTCAGTGTAGTGTATAAATAGAGGAGGTGTGTTCCTCATTTGACACACACACTCACTTGAGAAAGGCGCACTTGTGGAGGAGAGGTTTGCTATGGTGGAGGAGGAGATCATATCTTTGGTTTGCATCTTTGTGTATTGCTGGTCATCTATATTGAGGAAGCTTTACTGGGTTTTCTACCCCATGAGGGTTTCCCAGGATAAATCTGTGTCTCTTGTGTTTATGCTATGCTTGTTGTTTCTTCAGTGATCCTGTATATGCTATTATTGTGAAATGGAATGTAATGCTGCTATTTTCAGTCTTAGCATATTAAATATTAATAGCTAGTGGCTTCGTCAGCACATTTGCAATCTGCTCGTCCGTCGCAACATACAGGAGCTTCACAGCTCCTCTCTGTACCATATCCCTGATATAGTGATATTTGATCTCTATGTGTTTCGACCTGTCATGAAACATTGGGTTCTCAGACAGCTTCACACAAATCTGGTTATCACAAAAGATACCAGTAGCGTCCAACGGGAGATCAAATAATTCAGACAGTAGCTTCCGTAGCCATACTGCCTCACAACTAGCTAAACAGGCTACAACATACTCTACCTCAGCTGTACTCAGTGCTACACAGGACTGCTTCCTGCTTAACCAAGAGATCACACCTGATCCCATACTCAAGCAGCACCCAGATGTGGTCTTCTTATCTGCAGCACTACCATCCCAATCTGAATCAACATAACCCTACAGGTTAAAATTTTGATTCGCCTCATACTTGTTCCCATAATCCACTGTACCCTTCAGGTACCTCAAAACATGATTTACAGCAACCAGATGAACACTCCTCGGATCTATCAGGAACTGACTCAATGTGTTCACCGTAAAGCAAATATCTGGGCTCATGTTCGTCAGGTACATCAAGGACCCAATCATCTGACGATACATAGAGACATCAACCGGCTCAGATGAAGCATCACATAGAAGCTTTAGATTCGATGCCGTAGGTGTGGCCTTGGCCTTGCAATCCATCATCCCGAATCTCTTCAGGATATCTACTATGTACTTCCCTTTACCAAGGAAGATCCCACCTACATACCTAGGAAATAATGCATCATTCCCAAATCTTTCATATCGAACGTGAAAACAAGCTTTCTCTTAGTATCTGCAATCAATCTGTCATCTCCTGTTACAAATAAGTCATCCACATACAAGAGTAGAATCACACGTTTCCCTTCCTCAACCTTGTAATAAAGGTTGGAATCTGCTTTACTCTTGGTAAAGCCCAAACTAGATAGGAAACTGTCCATCCTACCATACCAAGTTCTGGGAGCTTGTTTCAAGCCATACAAGGCTTTGTTCAATCTACACACATATGACTCCCTGTCATGTATTTCAAAACCGAGTGGTTGCTCCACATATACTTCCTCCTCAACTACACCATTCAAGAAAGCAGTCTTGACATCCATCTGGTGTATTTTCTATTTCATCGTTGCAGCCAGGGCAAGTACTAATTTGATGGAAGTATACCTGGCTACAGGTGCAAAAGTGTCTTCATAATCTATTCCCTCTTTCTGAGAGAAGCCACGAGCTACGAATCTTGCTTTGTATTTCTCTACACTGCCATCTGTAGCATGCTTGATTTTGTAGATCCATTTGGAAGTCACAACAGACTTCTCTTTAGGTATTGGTACAACATCCCAAACATCATTCTTCATTCTTGATTGGTATTCCTCAACCATGGCATCATTCCATTCTTTCTTTTCCGCTGCTTCTTCATATCTGGAAGACTCTTTGTTCATAATGTCACAGAGTAAAGCAACATAGCTGGTATGTGATCTGGTTCTCTTGTTTGCTCTGTGTTCTTCTTCTGGAATGCCAAATATTTCTGCATCTTGAATGAGCTCTCTAGCCCATGCAGGTTTCCTCTTGTGAGAGTTATCCTCACGGGGTGGATCTACAGGTTCTTGCAGATATTCAAACTCACGAACAACTTCTGGAACTACTTCAATCATGGAAGTGTCTTGAAATCTAGTTTCCTTAGGTTCTTCATAAACTTCGATAGGTGCCTTCCTTAATTTGATGAATGGTGAGTTTTCATCAAATGTTACATCCCTACTAACATCAATCTTCTTGAACCCTAGAAAGTATATTCTGTAAGCCTTCGAGCTTTCACTGTAACCCACAAAGATACCCTTCTTTCCTGAAGGATCTAGTTTAGTCCTCTTTTCCTTTGGGAGATGAGTGTATACTGGACAACCAAATATTCTGAGATGGCTGACTTCAAGTTTCTTACCAGAAAAGACCTCTTCTAGTGTCTTGTTGTCCAATATCTTGTGGGGTGTTCTATTCTGCACATATAAAGTTGTTCTAGCTGCTTCTACCCATAGATGCATAGGTAGATCCTGGTCATGCAGCATTGCCCTTGTTGCTTCCATGATTGTTCTGTTCTTCCTTTCTGCAACTCCATTCTGTTGAGGATTATAAGGAGCAGTCAACTCCCTGTTAATCCCTGAATCACTACAAAGCTTCTTGAAGTCACCTGAGGTGAATTCTCCACCATTGTCGGATCTGAATGTTTTGATCTTCTTGTCAGTTTGATTCTCCATCAAGGTTTTGAATTCCTTGAATTTATCAAACACCTCCTCTTTGTTCTTCAAGAAGTATACCCAAGTATTCTTGGAGAAGTCCTCAACAGATGAGATATAGTAAACATACCCACTCAAAGAACTGGATGACATAGGACCACATACATCTGAGTGGATGATTTCCAAGATGTCTTTTGCCTTGCTTTCACTGCTTGGGAAAGCCTTCTTAATGTTCTTACCTTTTGCACATCCTTTGCAAACACCTTCATGTTTGGTGTTGCTTTCAGGAAGACCCTCTACAGCCTTGCTTGCAATTGGAAGTGCCCTATAGTGCCTATGAGCAAGTCTTCTATGCCAAAGTTCACTTGGCTCCATGGATTCATGTACCATGGCATGTTCAGGTTGTCCCTTCAATTTATACAAACCTCCCTCTTGCTCTCCAATCACTACTGCATCATCTATGTTCTTTCCCTTTGGCCACATTAGGACTTGGCCATCTACAAATGCAACCCTCATACCTTTTGCATCTAATGCAGAGATGGAGAGTAAGTTCTTCTCGAGCCCAGGTACATAAAGGACTTCTTTCATCTTCAAATATTTTCCAGAATCTAGGTTGTAGGAGGCTTCACCACTTACTTTGATTGGGTATTGATAATCATCCCCAAGTTTCACCTTATGGGGTGATTCATGTTCAGATAGATTCACAAAATATTCCTTAAACCATTCATGTGTTTGGAAGCCCCACTGTCAATCAACCAATCATTACAACCATGGGAGATAGTACCTATGAGAGAGGAAATTAGAACATATTCTTCTTCACTTGATGAGTCATCATCACTATCACTTTCTTCCCTAGACTTCTTCTTTGGGGGTTCATCATCTTCGGTACCATGAGCATGATATCTTCTTTTGTTATTCTTATTCTTCTTATTGAAGTTGTTGTTGTTGTCTTTCTTCTTCTTGGGACAATCTGAAGCAAAGTGTCCCTTCTCATTGCAATTGAAGCATCTGAGATATTTCTTATCTTTATGATAATGGTGGTGTGAGAATCTCCTGTTATGAGATGATTCCTTCTTGGACTTGCCTTTCCTGGCATGTGTTGTGAGAGCTTGATCTTCATTTCCCATCTTTTCTTCTCGGGCCACAAGCCTAGCTTCTTCTTGAGAGCAGTTTTCCCGCAATCTATTGAAGGGGATCAACTTCTTCCTTTCACAAATTCCTTGAATAAAGGAATCCCATGACCTAGGTAGGCCATTTAGAGTGGTCATCACCACTTCACCGTTCTCCACCATTTCATCCACTGCTTCTAGTTGTTCCTTGATCTGGGAGACCCTTCAAAAATAAGATTGAACGGTTTCTCCATTCTAAAACTTTACTCCTTTCAATTGATTCCGCAGGGTCATCTTTCGATTTATGTTTTTCCCTTCAAATAGCTTTGTCAAAGAGTCAAACATCTCCTTGGGTGTCTTTAGAGAAGACACATGGGGTATGAGATGGTCTTTGATAGAATTAGCAATGATTCTCTTTGCCTTGACTAAGTTCTTCTTATGCAATACCTTAGCCTCTTCATCCTCTGGGATAGTTATGTCTTCTTTTACATATGAGTCCAACTCATTCTCTTCCAGGATTAACCCAATCCTATACTTCCAAGCTCGGAAGTTATCAGCTCCTTCAAGCTTATCCTCAAGCTTGGTGTGGTGAGACATCTTAAAGACTACTTCAAATGGAAATAGAAAAGATTTAGGTCTTACCACTTGAAATGCCAAAAACTGGATTTGGTCCCAAATTAGGGTTTGTTGGAAAAACCCTAAAAATTTAAAATGCGAATTTTAACTTTCTGAAAGGATATAAAGATGGGACTTGATGAGATTATCAGCCTGCTGTATTCAGAAATTGAGATCAGCAAAGCTTTACCGTTCAGATTTTCCTTTTTGTCCTCCCGGGTTCACTAGGGAGAGCCCTGAATTAGGGTTTGAGTTTCCCGGAGATCTACCAAGCCAAAAATCTCGATTTAAAGCTCTAAACTTTTATTTGTGCAAGGATCTTCCAGCTATGTCTTCAGATTTCATAAATTCCTATTTTTATAGAAACCCTAATTGTTAGGGCCAAATCTGAAAATGCTCAGAATTGAATTCTGATTGAACAGATAGATTCTCCTTGATGAGTAGATTCAATCTACTATACTCCTTTTCCAAAATCTGTGGAGAGAAACCCAATAAACAAGAAACTCAAGTTCCCGTCACTGCAAAATGTCTTCTTCTCAGGTTAGCTCTGATACCATGTTAAATTTTGAGCATTAATTCACAATACTCTAGGATCTTCACTGAGAGAATAACATATACAATATATCAATGTATAACAATCACAATAAGCATGACAAGCATCACAGGAATCAAAAGAATGAGAGACAAGAGACACAGAGTTTCCATGGGGAAAACCCTAAGGTGAAAAACCCCACAACTTCCTCACAGATAGAGAGAGCAATGGCTCAACCAAAGTACAACCAAAATACACTTGATATAGTCTCCTAGAAGCAGATGATCCCCCTCTTCACTAGTGCGCCACTTTCTGAGTGAGAGAAGTGTGACTTTCTGAATGATCAAAATAGAGATCTCCCGATCTCTATTTATACTAACCTGTTTTCCCAGTGACCTTATGGGGCCGACTTGTCTATCTAGATACATCCAAAATATAATATATATTTCAGGGCTGACCCCACCGATGGTGTTCTAATAACCCATCGGAAAGTATACACACATGCAACACTTGTCAATCCACATGATGACACTTCCTTATAGAGGAATAACACATCTCTAAAATGGTACAATAAATATATATGAAATACATTCTGAAGTTACATATACATCAACAGGTTCAAGTAGCAAGACTGGTTCTGGAGGCCTGAGTGCAATACCGCAGTCCATTCAGTAACCGAAGGCTACCTACTCGTTGTTCTTGTTGTACCACCCTTGTGGCAGTACAACGACAATATAGCAGGAGCTACGGATTTACCTTTCTAGATGTGTCATGAACGAGGTATCTTAGTAGCCATTCTTCTAGGATTCCTTTACCCATTGTCCCTCCCGGTTAGGGGACATTTATCCATTTGGTCCTAATTGTCATATTGTTTGACTTGGATTTTATCACCTTGTATAGGATACGTCTGGTTTGGGCCAGCATACCTTTTAGTTAGGCATTTGCATGATGTCTTACCTCCCCTTGGTTCAGTGAGTACACCATTTTTTATTCTAGGAGCCATTTGCTTGTTGGTATTCTGGCCACATTTTATGGTCACTCCACTTACCGTAGCACAGCTGTTACAGTGAGTGTTTTGAGTTTGTTGTTGGCATGAGTGCCATATTTTTTGCACCCCCCTCCTGCACACCTAGTTGCATTAGGGATTTTGAGCTTTTCACTCGCCACTACCTACTAGTTTTAATATATGTCTGTCACCCTTGAGTCCCTGAGACATTCTTGACGTTTCCAGGGAGAACCCCCGTAGTATGGTTCACTTGACACCACTCGTCATAGGCGTAGAGCCTTGTCACTTGACTCCACTCGTCAATAGCATAGAGCTTCCTCACCTGACTTTGAATCCCCTTATTTCACATCTGACTCTGAGGTAGAATCAAAAAACCCTACATACATAGCACTAACTAGCCCCATGGATGGCATTACTTCCAAACCATTCTTCATAGGGAATTTCGGTGGAGCATCCACCACCACCCCTACCACCACAATGGCCACTACTACAACAACTACCCTAGGTATTCCCTCAATGGGACCAAAACCTACCATCCCCGTCACTATTCCAATTCCAACATCTATGGGACTCAATCCCAACCCATCTATGACCCACATTACACTTGGAGGTGCATGCCCCTCCCACACCAACACCACATCTCTATTTGGGGGTCACATCCTCGTCACGACTCATATTCCCTTTGGGGGCAACAGCCTGCTCAACAATGCTACCACCAACACATATGCCCCAGCAACCATGTCATATTCTTCTTCCAGTTTGACATTTATGGATAGTCTCAACCTACCTGACCTAGAAATATTAACAAAGGATCCCATTCGACATGATCCCAATTGGCCTCACATTCCTACCAAACTCCCATCAGACATCCCTAAGTTTGAGGGAAAGGCGGGTGAGTATCCCCAAAATCACATTATGTCTTTCCATCTATGGTGTTCCTCCAACTCCATAGTTGATGACTCCATCCGTCTATGCTTGTTGCAACAAACCTTCATTGGCTCAGCAGCTAAGTGGTATATTGAGCAGCCTCACAGGACCCACCCACTTTCACATCCTTTTCCTCAACCTTTCTGCAGTTCTTCTAGTTACTGATCCATTATGATGCAGGAGTAGAGATCCTATTGTCTTGCAGGCAGAACACGGCTACCCACATCATTGATTACATTCATGAGTGGTGTAAATGTCATAGTGTATGCAAGATCAAGCTAGATGACCATATTTTCTTGTTTTGGTTCCTAAAATCTCTCCTTCCAGCCATTGCTGAAGATGTGGCATCTGAACGACCCCATTTGGAAGAAGAATCCAATCTCAAAGCCCAACAATTTGATTTAATCTATGCCCATTCTGGCTACCTATATCCTATTTTACCTTACGCCCCCCATGGATATTCCTCCTAGAATGACGCGCAAGGGGAATCCCATGTCACCAATGGCATCATTGGTCATGTTGTGTCACACAACCAACCCTTTTCCATTATGAGAAATAATATTGGCCCCAAACTCTCGTGGGAAACATCTCACTCCGGAGATACAACTTCGTATGCTCCCGTGACACACTCTAACAACACTCATGGACCCTCATGTCCACCATAGTGTTATGGTAACGCACCTCCAGCGTATTCACCTCCTACCTATTATCACCAATAGGACACTCAAGCTCCTATTCACTCACAAGCCCCATCGGCTTATTACCCTCAACAAGCAGCACCTGCAGCACCACCACCTCCTGTCGCTCAGACTTACCAACAACCACAATCAGCACCTAGACTACCTCTAGTCTCACCCACTTATTTTCCAACATAGCCTGCGCTAGCACCTGCGCAACCTCAAAATACCCCTACTTCCCAAGGGCAAGTGTATGCACAACAGAACTAGCCCCAAAACGAGAACACCCAATGCAATCAAGGACGTCAACATAACTGCGGAAGAGGATGCAACCATGAGAACAGTCAACCTCAAAACCAAGGCGGTCAACAACCTAATCCTCCAATCAACAACAATGCTACTCTCGCCAACCAAAACCTTGATCATCCACCAAAATAGGGTAAAAACCTTAATTTAAGAACAAACCATCAATGTTCCATAAGTGGGGTATATGGCCATTACACACACTCATGCCCCTATTTGGAGCGAGCACGTCAAATATGGACTGATGACACCCAATGCCAAGGACATGCGGCATAGCTAGTGCCACCTCCTCAACCACAACCCATGGTGTTATAGAACCCTTTACCCACACAAGGGGTGGTGAACACCTGTCTGGTGGATCCCCCACAATGATTTGCGGCACCACAATAGAAAATCACTTATGCTGCAACTGATTACCAACACATGGATTCAGGTACTTACCATCTATTAATGATGTCATCGGCTGATGTCCACCTCCAAACACGCTGAAACCATTATGGCTCCACCCCTGAAGCCACGCCCATCGATCCATCCACTAACACCCTTCCAGATGATCAGGCATTACATATACCTACTATACAGCTAGACGGGGGCCCCAAAGCCCCTCGCTTCCCTCTACGACGAATCAACAATAATCCTAATGCTCGTGCCATCTCAAATTATAATATTGTGGATGAATTAGCCCAGTCCCCTACTGCTATGTCTTCCCCGGAAGTCCTAAAAAATTGTCCTGCACAAAGAAAAATATTGTTATATGCCATTGGTGTGATAGACCCTTCTGATTCATGAATGATGGCATTCAATTTAGACCAAGTTGAACCATGTTTTCCTTCCACACTGTCATTTCAGGTTTCTGTATCCATTCGGAACCTTGTGATTCATCGGTGCATCATCGATGAAGGTGCCTCCACCTATGTGATGTCAACATTTGTCTGGAAAAAACTCGGATCTCCTACACTACAGCCATCCACCACCGCATTACGAGCTTACGATTGTTAGTCAGCTTGATTACAACCTCTTACTTGGAGGAAATTACATGTATTCCATGAAGGATGTCGCTTCATCCATCTTCTGTACTATGATGTTCCCCCATGAGGGACGTGTAGTCAAAATTGATCAACTAACACACTACGATCCTAACGCCCCCGTTGCACCTGAAAATGTTCTACCTATGATTCAACAACCCATTTCGAGCGCACCCACATTGTTCATCTTCACAATCGAACCCAGGATATACTTAGATACACCCATGACTTCCACATTCCAATCCATTCCACCCCCTCTGCAGATAGTCGAGATATCTAATTTGTGCACCCTCTTGCACAATGCACGGGCACCTAAACCAACAACCCCCTTTACTGCTGCAACCACCCTCAGTTCCAATTCATATCGGAGCCACACCCATCCACACTATCCCGTTTCTATTTCCTCCTTCAGGAGCAGTCAACACCCCAGTAATGGCTACGCTCAATCTTCCAGGGTTAACTTTAGGATTACCTGTGTGGTACCTGCCCACCCCAAATCCTCCCCCAACGCCAACTGTCATTTTACAAGCTATCCAACCTATCACTGCGATGAACCGACCACCTCCAGGAGTGAGAATCACATCAACATCCAGTAATGCACCCCCTCCACCCCGTCACACTAGGGCATAGGCCCACAAACCTACTCTACTCCACCTATGACCTACACCACCCCACCTACTCCCAAACTCACAAATAACTCCCGACATTTATTGCTCCCCCCAAATGCTCTTTGTGTGATGATTTGGGCCATGCTACCCATCAATGTCCACAACTACCCACACTTCAGAAACACATGCAAATTTTAGATGATGATGCTATCATCCCAGTTGTTAAACTTGACATTACCCCTCACCCTCTCGATAAATCCCTACGCACCAATCACCCTTGTGCAATATGTGGTATTTATGGCCATTACTCACATCACTGCCCCGATCTCCTAGATTACAGGGAAGCTCTCTACAAACTGAATAATGCCGACCTAGAGACATCCCCTCCTCTTATTGAGGAAATATATCCCCCAACATCTTCCTCCTCAGAATAAATTAATACCATTTATATGATTTCGTCCACCAGTGCGCCTCAGTCAACTGATTTGACAATACAGTGCTTCCACAGTGACGAAGAAATACTCAAAGTACTTACTGCACTCGACTACCTCTGGGATGATATGCACCATCGATCATATTTCATCCCTAAGGAATCTACCTCATCCACGACAAATCAATTCTCCGTCGAATCCAAATATTTCCTTCCCACCAAGGTTGAATGGTTTAAAGATCCCGTCCCAGCTCCTGATTCCTTCGAGGAAGGAAATATGGTCAATATTTCACCCATCATTAAAGTTGACATTTCTACCACGCCTGGAACACCTGAACTCATTTCTTTGGCGCTTCATGCACCGAGGAGGAGGTCCAAGATTATAATAAGCTCTTCCAAGATTTTCATGATGTCTTTTCCTAGTCCTACACCGAGATGTCTGGTCTTGACCCTGCTATAGTAGAACACCACAGACACTTGGCCCAACGTACCACCCGTTCGCCAAAAACAACGACCCATCCACCCATCTAATCTTCCCACCGTCAAAGCAGAATTTGAGAAGCTTCGCACAGTGGGGTTCATTTTCCCTCTCGCCTACACCACCTGGGTTTCTAACCCTGGTACCAGTTAACAAGAAGCAAGGCACTATCCATGTATGTACTGACTTCTGCGACCTAAACCAAGCTTGTCCCAAAGACAACTTCGCCACACCATTTATCAACAAACTTATCGATGCATGTGTGGGGCATGAGATACTATATTTCATGGATGGTTTCTTTGGGTATAACCAAATTCATATTCGCAAAGAAGATCAATACAAAACTACCTTCACCACCCCATGGGGAACTTTTGCATATCGCGTTATGCCTTTTGGCCTTAAAAGCATTGGCGCCACTTTTCAGTAGGCCATGAACTATTGTTTTCATGACTTGTCTAACATCATTTTGGTCTACCTTGACGACCTCACAGCCCGATCCAAAAAATAGTCCGATCATGTAAAGAACCTTTGGCAAGTATTTCTACATTCTTGCAAATACCAAATCCGCTTGAACCCACTCAAGTGTGTATTCTGCATTCCGGCGGGCCGTTTATTGGGTTTCATCATTTCACAAAAAGGAATCGTAGTCAATCCATTAAAGGTCCAAGCCATTTTAGACATACCATCACCACGCGCGCTTCAATAGTTACAGAGCCTTCAAGGGAAGGAAAATTTCCTCCGTCGTTTTGTCCCCAATTATGCCATGATGGTTCATGGTTTCCTTTGTTTGCTCCGTACTCACATCCCATTTGTGTGGTACAACCAAGCGCAAGAACATTTTGAAGACCTAAAGAAATCTCTTACACATGCCCCATTGATCTCCCCTCCGTATTTCTCAAAAGACTTCATCCTTTATGTTTTGGCATCTGATCATGCCGTTTCTGGAGTTCTTATTCAAGAAGATTTCGCTCGTCAAGATTACGTCATTTATTATGTGAGAGAGACATTATTAGGCCCACCACTACGTTACCAGTATGAAGAGAAACTGGCCCTCACCATCGTCTTTTTAGTTCAAAAGTTGCGACATTACATCCTTATAAGCCACACTACAGTTGTTTCAAATTCCAACCCCATGGTCTATCTCTTGAACCATCGCCTTCTGCAAGCCTGCATCGCTAAATGGGTTATCATCCTACAAGAGTATGACCTAACTTTCACAACCCTTAAGAGTACCAAAGCCCTTGCACTTTCTCAACTCATGATGGATCTACCATCCTTGTTGCCATCAACCTTGGTCACCACTAATTTAACTGACAACCATTTGTTCATCATCTCGTCAGATGACCCTTGGTACGGCAACATTTTCGTTTACCTCCACACACAAAAGTTTTGACCCAATGTCGACCATGACGGACACCGTCGCATCCATCACCATGCTTCCCGTTATCTCCTCCTAGGTGATTTCCTATATCGACGCGGTGTCAACAACATCTTACGATGTTGCCTTTCACGAGAAGAAGCAGAAGAAGTTCTCAATGATTGTCATAGCGTTTCCTATGGCGACCATTTTTCGGGAATGGCCATTTCCCAAAAGGTGATCAGTGCAGAGTAGTTTTGGCCCTCACTATTTATTGATTACATCACAAAGATCAAACATTACCAAAATTGCCAGCTCTTTTCCCATAAGGCAAGGACACCCCCCAGCCCCCTTCATCGAATCATCATCTGTTGGCTTAAACTAACCCAGAGGATTCCAATTAGACCCACGTTCTTTGCAGTTCTCCCTTTGACCAATAAAACCCCTTTGCACCGACCCTTTCGGTAACAACCTACGAGCAGGTTGAGGTTTCACCCGAGGTGTATCTTTATGGGGTACTGCAGAATCAGGTTTCCACAGTAAATGATGATTTTTTTATATGAACAAGTTGCATAGCGCAGGACAGAAGGATGGCGCTGCGGGGAAAAGTGATGCGGTATGCAGCAGGATCTATGCTGCAAGCAGTACTATGCGGTGGAGGCAACACTACGGGCCGCACTAAGGGTTTCTTATTATTGTGACCCTTCTTCTAGAACTGCAAGTCACCCACACTTATCCTCTACTTGGAAGATCTCGTAAATGTTAAGGCACTGAAATGAATATCACTCATCCATTCATTCAAGCACTTACTAGTTATCTTTCTAGCGTTCATTCTAGATCTTGGATTATTACAATGTGAACCGAAATGATAAACATGATTAACTGTGTTGCATTCCTTCACTGTGCTTAAGAAAGTATTTAAACTTAAATGACTAATTCACGACCTTAACATAGAATTTAAATGTTTGCCATTCATCTACTTCCGTGGAACCTAGCATATCATTCCCAAACTTCTCCTATTGGTAAATGCATATCAAAGTTCGCATATTACAGCATGCAAGGAAACATTCAAGCATTCATTCTACAGAAAATACAGAAACTCATTCATTCATAAACATCATCACATAACATAGGATTTAACGTGGTTCACTTCCCCAGATGGAAATCTACATCCACAAGAACGGTCGGTAATATTTCTTTCAAAAGGGATGGAGCAATCGTTCTTAGTCTGTGCACTTAGCTGCAGACTCTTCTTTCTCTCGGCTAGGTCTCTGCGCACACAGCTGCAGAGCCTGTACAATATTCTCATCTCGGAGAGATTTTACAATACAAAAAGGTTATCTTCTTAAATTCTCAGCAACAACAAAAGAAAAACAACCCAAAAATAGAACCCCCATCCCATACAAAATGTCTTCTTAAATAGATCATGCCCGAAGGTCATGTCTGTACAATGTCGAAGAGCTAAAACCCAAAACCCTAAGGGTTTCCAAAACTATGCCGGTTTTCCAAACCGGCTTGCTGGCTCCTGGTAGCATCTGCTTGATCATGGCGGATCTCCACGTCCTCATTCTATTGCTATCAGCCTTCCTGTCACACGCGTGCCTGCAAGCTACTTCTACCAAACCGTTTCTCTCTATCGATTTTACCTTCTAAGCATGTCAAACATCGCTTTCCTTAAAAACCCACGTGTGGTTTCCTTCCTGTTTTTCCTATGTCCACCGCTTGACAATCCTGGAATATCTTTTCCAAAAATGGCTGCTACCGGTCGAGATGGTAGCTACACTTGATACTTGTCCAACACACCACTTTTCTGGCTCCACATGGCCTTCTAACTCTACAGCACTGCTTCGGTACAGTACTAGTCTTCACATCACGGCCAAAACTTCGATGTTGCACGCAACTCTGCAGTCTCGTCAAAAGTTCGATGCTATGCGCAACTTCGCAGCATCCTCAATACTTAGCCAAAATTGTGTTTCTGAGCTGTGCTCAGCTCAGCTTTCCCTGCTTGCCTCAAAAAAGGTGCTTCCAAAACTTTATCTCAACCTGGGCCCAACATGCCCCTAACACTTACATGTGGCTTGTCCCCGAGCCACTGATTGTTTCAGCTATCTCACTCTATGCCATGACCGGTGGAACGAACTTGGCCACGAACTCATCATATGTACCGCACAACCGCACCACTGCTTCTCTTGTGTCCTCCTCAACCTGTTTAATTGTCTCAAGTAGTGTTGGAGTTATTTCTTGTCCAATTTGGTCTTGTACCTGCTCCTGGTTATCGTGCAGTTCTACTAACTTATCTTCAATTTGCTGCGATACCACCATGGCATTCTCCAGGAGCTGCTGTGACTGATTATCCATCTCAGTCTCTTTTTGTCGTAATTCCTGTACTTCTTTCTTTAAGCTGGATATCTCCATGTATCTCGATAGCCTTTCTCTGAGTGGCAGAGCTTTAACCTCTACATTCAACTTGTCCAGTGCGGTCTGTTTTTCTCATACCCTATTCTTGATCTGCAGCAACCCTTGATCCTCTTCAAGGGTCGCGATTTCCTGTGAAACCTTATCCAGGAGAGATTGGCACTTAGCCATCTCACTTGTAATTCTTTTCGAGGTGGTGCTCACTGCTTGTTCTCTGACTTGCTATTCAGTTAATGGAGCCTGCTTATTCAGCTTATCCTTCAATGTGGCAATATCAGCCTCATAATAATCCTCTTTATCCTACATCTCCGTCTGCAAGGATCTAACATTATCTCCGATCCTCATAACTATGTCTGCAGGATCATCCTAGATTTCTATGCCTTTGATATCCTTCGCCACATTGGATATGGTGGTCTCCAAATTTTGTCTGCGGTCCTATTCGTTGTGTAGCTGTATTTCTGCCTTATGCTGAATTTGTCTGTTTGCTGCGGTGAGCTCTGCTTGTAGCTTCATTGATTCAACAATCCATTCGTGCATCTCCTCCACGATCTGCGTGTGGATGAAGTGCAATCCTGGTAAAGGTATTTTGGACAAGTTGAGCTCTACCCTCTTGAATCCCTTTGTGTCCAAGACAAGTTTTTCTACCATTCGCAACACAACAGCCAATGGGTCGATATGGACAATCCTAGTCTTCGACGGTAGCATTATTGCTAGCTATTGGCTTCCTTGCTATGAGGTTCCTACCGACCTCCTTTTAGCCCCTGCTTAATGTGGCAAAACAAGGCTTTCCTGGACATCGTCCATTTCTTCATTAGGCCTTGCATTGCGAGCCGCGTCTGGTGCAGGTCATCGTGGATGACCATGTCCTTCTTTTCTTTAGCCGCCATAAGCTCCTTCATATGCTCTGAGACTGTTTCGGCTATCATCTCGTAGTCGTCATCATTGAGGACTACCTCCGATTGAATCTTTGTATCCTTCACCTTTTTCCTCGACTTTGGCTTCTTCGAAGTCTCAGCTTCTTTTCTCTTCCCTGTTTCTTCAATGATTGGGCATGAGAGTGGGATCGGCTCATCTTCTGCTGAATATGTTTCCACGTCCATGACCTCTACACAGAACTCTGCTGGCCAATCTTTCATGAGATCCTCGATATCCTGCTCATACACGATGTACTTTCTTGGGAACCACTCTGGTTTCCTCGTTTGTGCTTTTGACGATATGAATATACATTTCATATCTGCCTCAAAGTCGATAATGCGGATATACTTTGCCGTGACTTGCTTTGTAATGCAGGGTGTCTTTGTGATTGTGTCGCGCAGCTGAATATAGTATTGGTAAAAGACTTCTGCTGTTGCATGCTGGCGCTCTGCATTTGTGTTTTCCTAGAGGTTAATGAACTTAAACCCTCTAGGATCCTTGGTGTCCATAATGATGACCGCATAATCTCGCAACTCCTTCCATCCACACAAAGCAATTAGGATGATGAGCTAGGTGAAATGGAACTGGCCACCATTCACCTGCGTGTCGTTGAGTTCTTCAAGGAACTCATTCAATAGAAACTGACACCAATTGAAGTTGTTGCCTTCGGCCGCTGTGGCACCAGGGAATATTGCACCCGTAGGAACCTCCGAAGGCCTAGCTGTTTTGAGCATCTTGCCTGCGAGAAATTGCTTTACAAATCTTGTTGCTCTGTCCTCTATATCTTCCATCGGGAATCCTCTTTTTTCCTTCACCACCGAGTGGGTTTTCTTCATCTTCTCAACAGCCTCTTTTTCTTTGCTCTTCCCCTGGAAGAATTGCTTAGGATCCTTACCACGCTTGTTTATCCTAGTGATGCGGTTGATCAAATCAACATTAATGTCAATGTTCTTGTCCAACCATTGATAAACATGGTGGATTCGCACCATGAGTGTACGAACCACGATATTCAGTTCTAGCGAACAGTCAAAATGTGGCAATCTCGGCAAGTTCAGTAGCCCCGACTGAACGATTGGTGCTAACCAACTGTTAGCTACCAAGTTCAAGTTCCCTTGGCTTCCTTTCTTCAGCACATATACTGGTCTGGTTGAAAATATGGGTATTTGGGAACATCTGGCTCATCTTTCTTCATTCCCAAGAGTTCATAATCCTCCCATTTACAATTTGCTATCTTTCCTAGGAAATTCTTAGCAACGTTTACATGCTTTGAGATAGGCGACAGCGGGATGTCGTATCTCACATTCTTGGACAATTTAAACATAGGGGCATTCAGTTCCCGTGGGGAGATATATTTAGGTGTCATCTTCAAAGGTTCTGTCAGAAAGACTGGAGATTTATGTGCCAAGGATCCCATCTTTATGATGTTAGATCGAGGTGCAGTTACGACTTTTCCTTTCTCTTTTGCTTTTTCCTACATCGTTGGATTAATTCTTGGTGATCTGCGGGATCCTTCACCTTGTTCTACGGCGACCTTCTTAATTGGAGTTTTCATTAACTGTTGAATCCCTCCATGCTGAAAGATCCTCAGTGCTTCTTCAATGGTGAGTTATTCTTCTCTAAAGGAAGGTTCAGACATTCATAAATGAGGTAGCAACTAAGGTAGATAGAATACAGATGGCTACTAGCTCAAAGAGGTTAATCGCAAGAGAATTCTAAGTGCTTTGTAACGCCCACGAGTCTCCCAACGGTGTTATTTAAAGGCATAGCAGACCCTCTCCCACGCCCTTCAATGACTAGATAAGCATTTAATGTGGTGTCCATTGGTGAATTTGAACAAATCCTTCGATCTTTTCTGTCGTCAGCGTGCTCAGAACAACTATGTTTGCTTTAAATTCTGAAGTGGTTGCTGCAATGGTCATCTAACGACTATTTCTTTGAAAAGCCATCCAACGGCTATTTTTCTCTGAGTGTTGCGCCGAACTGCATGGCAAGCCATTTGCAAACCTGCGCGGCTACTTAACAGTGCCAAAAATTTCCAACTACGCGGCTTCCACTATATATATATATATATATATATATATATATATATATTTTTTTTTTTTTTTTTTTTTCTTTCGCGCAACTTTAACAGTGTTGCATCGTACATAGATCATTCTTCTTATCATACCTTCTTCCTTTCATCATACATGTACAAACTCCTTTACATTTCTAGTGTCCACTTTCAACTATACTTGACACTTAGAACTTCCTTCCTTGGTTCATTATTCAGGGTTCTGCGAAGCAGTGCTATCATGGTATAGCTTTAGCTTGCTTCCATTTATCAAAGTTGGCAAGGTATCATCAGCTAAATTGGCTAATTGGACTGCACCAGTGTTAGTAACATGTATCACAGTATATGGGCCAAGCCAATGCATCTTAAAGTTACCAAGGAATTTCATGAATTTGCTATCATACAAGAGGACTAGATCACCTACTTGAAAACACTTGTTCTTTATATGGTGATCATGCCATGCTTTCTCGTGGTCCTTCTGAGCTTGCTGGTGGAATCCTGTGATGAAGCGATCTTCCTCCAAGCCTAGTAAGTGTAGTAATCTTTCTTCTAGAGCTTCGCAGTCTCGCATCCCTGTAAATGCAGCAATTCTCAAACTAGGGACAATATATTCCATAGGCATTATAGCCTCCTTCCCATAAACCAACCGAAAAGGTGTCTATCCTATCAATTTCTTGCATGTGGTCCTGTATGCCCATAGCACAGATGAGACGCACAGGTCCCAATCGTCTCTATTTACATTGCACACCTTAGTGAGTGCGTTCTGCAATATTTTATTGAAATCCTCTATAGTACCATTTGCCTATGGATGATATGGAGTACTGCACTGATGATGAATGTGGAATTCCTCTGTAAGCGCCTCAATCGTCTTGTTCAGAAAGTGAGTACATTGGTCACTCATCAAAATCTTCGGACATCCAAATCTAGTGAGTATTTCTTCAAAAATAAATCGCGCAACAATACTGGCACTGTAGTCCTTAACTAGTTTTGCTTTCGCCCATCTGGTGAGGTAACCTGTAGCAGTAATAATATACCTTGTACCCATTCTTTTTCATGGTGGGTTTATAGGACCCACAAATTCTATTGCCCATTTTTCAAATGGTTGTAGTGTCAATTGTGGATTCAATGGCATCTCATCTCGGTGTGATGGTTTTTCTATCCTCTGACAGACATCACAGTTCATGCAATGTTCTTTGGCATCTTTATGGAGCGTAGGCCACCATAGCCCTGCGCACAGTAGCCCTTCCTGCATAGTGACTTCCCGCAATTCCTAAGTGTGCGTCGGCTAGAATAAATGGTTTCTAATGATCGAGTACGCACCTAGGTAGGACTTCATTTGGCCCAAGTTTGTATAACTAAACTACAATTATAGTGAAGTCCGCGACGCGCACCACTAACTATTTTTTCTGCTGGACCGAGAATTCTTGGGGTGCCAGCCCTGTGGTTAGGAAGTCAATGATATCCTTGTAATAATCATCAGCAACCTGTATACTAAATAACTGCGCATCAGGCAGACTGTCTTCAATATTCATCGGCTCCTCTCTTGACTCAATCCTTGACAGATGATCAGGTCCCAAGTTCAGTCTACCTGGCTTGACAATAATTTGAAAGTCATATTCCTGGAACAACAATAGCCATCGGCATATGCATCCCCCTAACATTGGCTTGTTGACCAAATATTTCAACGCAAAATGGTAAGTAAACATAAGTGTCATCCCAACAAGTAGTGTCTAAATTTCTGTAGGGCATATACCATCGAAAGGCCTTCCTTCTCAGTAGTAGTATAGTTCTTTTTTGTTGTTGAAAGCTTTCCGCTAGAAAATGCAATAGGGTGGTCAATACCTCCCTCACCTGGTTGAGCTAACACGATCCCCAGGGAAATACATGATGCATCAACATGGACATGGAATGGCTTCGTCTATTCTGGAAAGACTAGAATCGGCACAGTGACCATCTTTTCTTTTAATGTGTCAAAACCCTGTTCACATTCTGCGTTCCAAATGAACGGTGCGTCTTTCTTCAGCAGCTTCTCCATTGCTGTGGTTATCTTTGCATAACCCTTTATAAATTTCCTGTAATATCCAGTATGGCCTAATGTAGATCGCAACATCTTGACTAAATTTGGTGTTGGTAAGTTTGCAATAACTGCAATCTTCGCGGGGTCTACCATCAGTCCTTGCTTACAGACAATGTGGCCAAGTAAAATTTCATAAGGCAAATAGAAAATACACTTTTTCAAATTCAAGGATATTTGATGCTTTCAACACTTCTTGAGCATCATGCAGAGATTCGTGCAATGATTTTTCAATAGACCAAATATAGTCCAATCATCAAAATACACTTCTAAAAACTTGTGCATAAAATCTTTAAATGCTGCGACGATGACTCTAGAGAATATGGCAGGTGCGTTCTTCAGCCCAAAAGGCATGACAGTGTACTGGAATGACCCCCATTCTGTAGAAAATGTCGTCTTATGCCTATCCGTAGGATCAACCCTGATCTGATGATAACCAGAGAAACCATCAATGAAAGAATATGCCTCATTTCCTCCAACGTTATCAAGCACTTCATTTGTGAATGGAGTGGGAAATGGGTCGTGCATGGAAGCATCATTCAGCTTTCTAAGATCCACACAAATCATGATCTCGGCTTTTGCTTTCTTGTCTTGAACAACCATTGGGCTAATCCATTTGGATTCTTTGACTAGTTCAATGATTCTTGCTTCTAGCATCTTATCTAGCTCTGCGCGGACTTTTTCCTTATAGCGCGGATTCAATCTGTATGGCCTCTGCTTGACAGGCTTAGCACCTGGTTTTAAAGGTATTTTCATGACCCCTAGGTCTCCCAAAATTCCTTTCATCTCTTAAATTTTGTTGGAAACAGTTCCTGATACTCATGTAAGGTATCTGCGATCTCTGCAATAGTCTGATCGTCCCAATAATCTCCTATTTATGCGAACTTCGGCTCTTTGTTTATGCCAATGTTCACTTTTTGTGTTTTTACTGGTCCATTCATCTCTGAGATTTCCAACAGAGGTCCTTCTACCTCATGCGCATCTTCTGACTCTGGTATATCTATGTTACGCAGGTCCTCCTCATTGTCTTCATTTGTATCATTGGTATCTTCAACTAAGTTGTAACACTCGATCAAGTGCTCTTCATGTTCCTTCCATTCTGACTGTAGGTGTGTGGGAACGCACTCTATCCCAAAAAACTCCTGCAATGTTATGTTTTGATGATGATAGTCATTTAGGAATATGCGCTTCTTGATTAGCTGTAATGCTTCATGGATTAATGGATTCTCGTCTTCAAAACTGAAGTCCTTCCGGAAGTTCGCAGCGAGCAGCTCCCAATCAATGAGTTCACTGCGCAACTCTAGGTCGAGGTAGCATTTCTCTAGGATACCTGCATCCAATGTATGTACAAATAAATGTACCCATTCTGTAAGTGGTCTTTCCACCCATGCCTTTGAATAGATTTCAATGTGTTGACTAGGGTCTGTCTGTCCATTATACTTTTCAAAGGATAAAGTAACCTTTTCGGCGAATCGAATCTGCATCTTAGTTCTGCATTGATCCCAAGTGGTCAATGTTTTCTTATGTGCATTCCACCATCTAGAAGGTGTATTGCACAATGCTATATCTAAAGATGGAAGTCTATGCTCATCTGGTATAACTGCAGTATATTCCCTTATGAAACTGTAAACATTAGCAGAACCAGCATATGTGGGAATAGGACTCACCTCTTTTTCGATCCAGCACAGTGATTTCGTAACCTGTGCACATCTTCTTGCTGATACTTCATGCATGCGGCTTTTCCAATTCTCCAGTCCTGTATCTGAGTTAGAGATACAATAAGTGCCACATCGCCAACTGAGCATACCATTTTTGGCTTAAACTGACCCAGAGGTTTCCAATTAGATCTAGGCTCTTTTCGGTTCTCCCTTTGACCAACAAAACCCCTTCGCACTGTCCCTTTCGGCAACAACCTGTGAGCAGGTTGAGGTCTCACCAGAGGTGTATCTTTATGGGGTACTGTGGAATCAAGTTTCCATAGTAAATGATGAGTTGTTTATAAGAACAAGCTGCGTAGTGCAGGATAGAAGGATGGTGCTATAGGAAAAGTGTTGCGGTACGTAGTAGGATCTATGCTACGAGCAGTATTGCGTGGTGTAGGAAACACTGCAGACTGTACCAAGGGTTTCTTACTACTGCGAATCTTCTACTAGAACTGCGAATCACCCACAATTATCCTCTACTTGGAAGATCTCGGAAACGTTAAGGCACTGAAATGAATATCACTCATCCATTCATTCAGGCACTTACTAGTTATCTTTCTCACGTTCATTCTAGAACTTGGATTATTAAAATGTGAATCGGAATGATAAACATGATTAACTGTGTTGCGTTCCTTCACTATGATTAAGAAAGTAATTAAGCTTAAATGACTGATTCACGAACTTAACATAGAATTGAAATTTTTGCCATTCATCTGCTTCCGTGGAAACTAGCATGTCATTCCCAAACTTCTCCTATTGGTAAATGCATATCAAATTTATCATATTACAGCATGCAAGGAAACATTCAAGCATTCATTCTACAGAAAATAAGAAGTCATTCATCCATAAACATCATCACATAACACAGGATTTAATGTGGTTCACTTCCTCGGATGGAAAGCTACGTCCACAAGAACGATTGGTAATATATTTCTTTTAAAGGGATGGGGAAACCATTTTTAATCTGGGCACTTAGCTGCAGACTCTTCTTTCTCTCGGCTAGGTCTCTGCACACACAGTTGCAGAGCGTTTACAATATTCTCAGCTCAGAAATATTTTACAATACAAAAAGGTTATCTCCTTAAGTTCTCAGCAACAACAAAAGACTAACAATAATCCAAAAAGAGAATAACACTGAGAACCCCTATCCCATACAAAATGTCTTCTTAAATAGATCATGCCCGAAGGTCATGTCTATACAATGTCAAAGACCTAAAACCCAAAACCCTAAGGGTTTCCAAAACTGCGTCGATTTTCCAAACTGGCTTGCTGGCTTCTGGTAGCGTCTGCTTGATCATGGCGGATCTCCATGTCCTCATTCTGTTGCTATCGGCCTTCCTGTCACATGCGTGCCTGCAGGGTGCTTCTAGCGAACCATTTATCTCTAATGGTTTTACCTTCTAAGCGTGCCAAACGTTGCTTTCATTAACAACCCACACGTGGCCACCTTCCTATTTTTCCTACGTCCGCTGCTCGGCAATCCTGAAATATCTTTCCAAAAATGGCTGCTACAGGTCGAGCTGGTAGCTACACTTGATACTTGTCCAGTACACTGCTTTTCTAGCTCCACATGGCCTCCTAACTCCACATCACTGCTTTAGCATAGTACTGGTCTTCGCATCACGACCAAAACTTCAAAGCTGTGTGCAACTCCGCAGTCTCGTCAAAAGTTGGATGTTGCGCGCAACTTCGGAGCATCCTCAATACTTAGCCAAAATTGTGTTTCTAAGCTACACTCAGCTTAGCTTTCCCTGCTTGCATGAAAAAGGTGCTTCCAAAACTTTATCTCAACTTGGGCCCAACATGCCCCTAACACTTACATGTGGTTCATCCCCGAGCCACTAATTGTTTCAGCTGTCTCACTCTGCGCCATGACCGGTGGAACGAAATTGGCCGCAAACTCGTCATATCTACTGCACAACTGCACCACTGCTTATCTTGTATCCTCCTCAACCTTTTTAATTGTCTCAAGCAGTGTTGGAGTTATTTCTTGTCCAATTTGATCTTGTACTTGCTCCTGGTTATCGTGCAGTTCTACTAACTTATCTTCAATTTGCTGCAATACCGCCATGGCATTCTCCAAGAGCTGTTGCGACTGATTATCCATCTCAATCTCTTTTTGTCTCAATTCTTGTACTTCTTTCTTTAAGCTCGATATCTCGTTGTATCTCGGTAGCCTTTTTCTAGGTGGCAGAGCTTTCACCACTGTGTTCAACTTGTCCAGTGCGGTCTGTTTTTCTTGTACCACGGTCTTGACCTACAGCAACCCTTGATCCTCTTCAATGGTCGCGATTTCCTACAAAACATTATCCAGGAGATATTGGCACTTAGCCATCTCACTTATGATTCTTTTCGAGGCGGTGCTCACTGCTTGCTCTCTGACTTGCTGTTCGGTTAATGGCGCCTACTTATTTAGCTTATCCTTCAATGTCGCAGTGTCGGCCTCATAATAAATCTCTTTATCCTGCATCTCCATCTGCAAGGATCTCACCTTATCTCCAATCCTCAGAACTGTGTCCACAAGATCATCCTGGATTTCTATGCCTTTGATATCCTTCACCACATTGGATATGATGGTCTCCAAATTTTTTCGGCGGTGTTGTTCGTTGCGTAGCTTTGCTTCTTCCTTCTGCTGAATTTGTCTGTTTGCTGCGATGAGTTCTACCTGTAACTTCATCACTTCAACCATCCGTTCATGCATCTCCTCCAAGATCTGCGTGTGGATGAAGTGCAATCCTGACAAAGGGATTTTGGCTAAGTCGAGCTCTAGCCTCTCGAATCCCTTTGTGTCCAAGACAACTTGTTCTTCCATTGGCAACACAATAGCCAATGGGTCCAGATGGACAATTCTGGTCTTCGACGGCAGCATTATTGCTATCTATTGGATTCCTTGCTGTGAGGTTCCTACCGACCTCCTTTCAGCCCCTGCTTCCTGCGGCAAAACAAGGCTTTTTTGGACATCGTCCATTTTCTTCATTAGGCCTTGCATTGCGAGCCGTGTCCGGTGCAAGTCATCATGGATGACCTTGTGCTTCTTTTCTTTAGCTTCCATAAGCTCCTTCATCTGCTCTGAGACTGTTTCGGCTATCATCTTGTAGTCATCATCATTGAGGACTGCCTCTGATTGAATATTTGTAGCCTTCACCATTTTCCTCGAATTTGGCTTCTCCGAAGTCTCAGCTTCTTTTCTCTTCCCTGTTTCTTCAATGATTGGGCATGAGAGCAGGATCGGCTCATCTTCTGTTGAATCTGTCTCCACGTCCATGACCTCTACGCGAAACTCTGCTGGCCAATCTTTCACGAGGTCCTCAATATCATGTTCATACATGATGTATTTTCCTGGGAACCACTCTGGTTTCCTCGTTTGTGCTTTCGGCGATATGAATATGCATTTCATATCCGCCTCAAAGTCGATGATGCAGATATACTTCATCGTGACCTACTTTGTAATGCAAGGTGTCTTCGTGATTGCCTCGCGCAGCTGGATATAGTATTGGTAAAATAATTTTGTTGTTGCTTTCTGGCATTCTGCATTTGTGTTTTCCCAGAGGTTGACGAACTTTAACCCTCTAGGATCATTCGAGTCCATAATGGCGCCTGCATAATCTCATGTCTCCTTCTATCCACACAAAACAATGAAGACGATGAGCCAGGGGAAATGGAACTGTCCACCATTCACCTGGGTGTTGTTGAGTTCTTCAAGGAACTCATTCAACAGAAACTGACACCAATTGAAGCTATGGCCTTCGGCCGCTGCGGCACCAAGGAGTATTGTGCCCGCAGGAACCTCCAAAGGCCTAGCTATTTTGAGCATCTTGCCTGCAAGCAACTGCATTACAAATCTTGTTGCTCTATCCTCTATATCTTCTGTCAGTAATCCTTTTTTTTCCTTCATCACCGAGTGGGTTTTCTTCATCTTTTCAACCGCCTCTTTTTCTTTGCTCTTCCCCTGGAAGAATTGCTTAGGATCCTTACCACGCTTGCTTAGCCCGGTGATGCGGTGGATCAAATCAATGTTAATATCAACGTTCCTGTCGAGCCACATGTAACCTTGGTGGATTCGTGCCATGAGTGTGTGAACCACGATATTCAATTCTAGGGAACGGTCAAAATGTGGCAATCTCAATAAGTTCAGTATCCCCGAATGAATGACAGGTGCTAACCAACTGTCAGCTACCAATTTCAAGGTTCCCTTGGCATCCTTTTTCCAGCACATATACTGGTCTGGTTGAAAATATGGGTATTTGGGAAAATCTGACTCGTCTTTCTTCATTCCCAAGAGGTCATAATACTCCCATTTACAATCTGCTATCTTTCCCAGCAGATTCTTAGCAACATTTACATGCTTTGACATAGCCGACAGTGGGATGTTGTATCTCGCATTCTTGGACAATTTAAACACAGGGGCATTCAATGCCCACGGGGAGATATATTCAGGTGTCATCTTCAAAGGTTCTGTCTGAAATACTGGTGCTTTCTATGCTGAGGATCCCAACTTGATGATGTTGGATCAAGGTGTAGTTACAACTTTTCCCTTATCTTTTGGTTTTTCCTGCATCGTGGGATTAATTCTTGGTGATCTGCGGGATCCTTCACCTTGTTCTACGACGACCTTCTTAACTGGAGTTTTCATTAACTGTTGAATCCCTCCTTGCTGAAAGATCCTTAGTGCTTCTTCAAGGATGAGTTCTTCTTCTCTAAAGGAAGGTTTGGACATTCACAAATGAGGTAGCGACTAAGGCAGACAACATACAGATGGATACTAGCTCAGAGAGGTTAATCGCAAGAAAATTCTAAATGCTTGGTAACGCCTGCGAGTCTCCCAACGGTGTTATTTATAGGCATAGAAGACCCTCTCCCGCACCCTTGAATGGCTAGATAAGCATTTAATGTGGTGTCCATTGGCAAATTTGAGTGGATCCTTTGGTCTTTTCTGTCGTCAGCGTGCTCAAAACAACTATCTTTTCTTTAAATGCTGAAGTGGTTGCTGCAACGGTCATCTAAAGACTATTTTTCTGAAAAGCCATGCAATGACTATTTTTCTCTGAGTGCTATGTCGAACTACGCGAAAAGCCATCTGCAACCCTGCACGCCTACTTCGCAGTGCCAAAAATTTCAAGCTGCGCGGCTTCTTCGCAATGCCAAAAATTCCAAATTGCGCGGCTTCCACTATACATATATATTTTTCTTCTTATTTTTTTTTCCTTCCGCGTAGCTTCAACTGTGCTGCGTGGTACATAGATCATTCATCTTATCATACATTCTTCCTTTTATCATACATGTACAGACTCCTTTACATTTATAGTGTCCACTTTCAACTGTACTTGACACTTAGAACTTCCTTTCTTTATTCGTTATTCAGGGT
The DNA here is from genome assembly GCA_027924585.1 of Larix kaempferi. NCBI lineage: Eukaryota > Viridiplantae > Streptophyta > Pinopsida > Pinales > Pinaceae > Larix > Larix kaempferi. The sequence goes on along the minus strand of BSBM01001051.1, from coordinate 11,960,320 downwards.
TTTGCGAAGCAGTGCTATCATGGTATAGCTTTAGCCTGCTTCCATTTATCAAAGTTGGCAAGGTATCACCAGCTAAATTGGCTAACTGGACTACACCAGTGTTAGTAACATGTATCACAGTATATGGGCCAAGCCAATGCATCTTAAATTTACCAAGGAATTTCATGAATTTTCTATCATAGAGGAGGACTAGATGACGTACTTGAAAACACTTGTTCTTTATATGGCGATCATGCCATGGTTTCTCGTGGTCCTTCTGAGCTTGTTGGTCGAAGCCTGCGATGAAGCGATCTTCCTCCAAGCCCAGTAACTGTCGTAATCTTTCTTCTAGAGCTTCGCAGTCTGCCATCCCTGTAAATGCAGCGATTCTCAAACTAGGGATAATATATTCCATAGGCATTATAGCCTCCTACCCATAAACCAACCGAAAGGGTGTCTGTCCTGTGAATTTCTTGCATGTGGTCCTGTATGCCCATAGCACAGATGAGACGCGCAGGTCCCAATCGTCTCTATTTACATTGCACACCTTAGTGAGTGCGTTCTCCAATATTTTATTGAAAGCCTCTACAGTACCATTCACCTGTGGATGATATGGAGTACTGTGCTGATGATGAATGTGGAATTCCTCTGTAAGCGCCTCAATCGTCTTGTTAAAAAAGTGAGTACCTTGGTCACTCATCAAAATATTTGGACAACCAAATTTGGTGAGTATTTCTTTGAAAATAAACTGCGCAGCAATACTGGAGCTGCAGTCCTTAACTGGTTTTGCTTCTGCCCATCTTGTGATGTAATCCATAGCAGTAATAATATACCTTGCACTCGTTCTTTTTCCTAGTGGGTTTATAGGACCCACAAAGTCTATTACCCATTTTTCAAATGGTTGCAGTGTCAATTGTGGATTTAATGGCATCTCATCTCGGCATGATGGTTTTCCTGTCCTCTGACAAACATCACAGTTCCTGCAATGTTCTTTGGCATATTTATTGATCATAGGCCACCATATCCCTATGCGCAATATCTTTTGCATAGTAGCCCTTCCTACATAGTGACCTCCCGCGATTCTTGAGTGTGCGTCGGATAGAATAAATGGCTTCTCATGATCGAGTATGCTCCTGTGCATGACTTCATCTGGCCCAATTTTGTATAACTGACCTACAATTATAGTGAAGTCCGCAGCACGTACCACTAACTGTTTTTTCTACTAGAATGAGAATTCCTGGGGTGCCAACCCTATGTTTAGGAAGTCAATGATTTCCTTGTAATAATCATCGACAACCTGTATACTAAATAACTACGTGTCAGACAGACTCTCTTTAATATTCGTCGGCTCCTCTCCTGACTCGATCCTTGATAGATGATCAGGTCCCAAGTTCAGTCTACCTAGCTTGACAATAATTTCAAAGTTGTTAATTTTTGAGCATTAATTCACAATACTCTTGGATCTTTAGTGAGAGAATAACATATACAGTATATCAATGCATAACAATCACAATAAGCATGACAAGAATCAAAATCATGAGAGACAAGAGACACAGAGTTTCCGTGGGGAAAACCCTAAGGTGAAAAAACCCACAACTTCCTCAAAGATAGAGAGAGCAATGGCTCAACCAAAGTACAACCAAAATACACTTGAGATAGTCTCCTAGAGCAGATGATCCTCCTCCTCACTAGTGCGCCACTTTCTAAGTGAGAGAGATATAACTTTCCAAATGATCCAAATCGAGATCTCCTGATCTCTATTTATACTTAACCTATTTTCCTAGTTACACTATGGGGCCGACTTGTCTATCTAGATACATCCACAATATAATATATATTTCAGGGCCGACCCCACACATGGTGGTCTAATAACCCATCGGAAAGTACACACACTTGCGACACTTGTCAATCCACATGATGACACTTCCTTATAGAGAAATAACACATCTCTTATAAGGGTACAATAAATATATATAAAATACATAGATGAAATACATTCCAAAGTTACATATACATCAACACTCCCTCTTAAGTAGGAAGGTATTTCTCGACACAGTTCTTCTAGACAAGTCTTCTTCTCGGGATCATCGTCATCGATGCATCATCATCATCATCGTCACTGCTGCTGCTATCTTAACCAATCTCTGACTCTACTCGTCATAGGAAGTTCTACAAAGCTAGTCCTTGTTCAAACTGGATGTAGGCCCACCACCTGCAGGTCTTCATCATCTGTGCGAACGGTCTGATAGAGGTGTCCTATCGGGACAAATTTTATGTGAGGATACAATACCGGAAAGAGTATCCCAGGAACATTTATGTGCCGAAGAACGACTGGGAAGATCTCCCAGAACTCATTACATGCATCTCCTCCACAATACCTTTAAAGAGCATCCCAAGAACATTTATACCAATAACATCATCAAATTATGATCAGTTGGATCATTTATATTTGTATGTATGTACGCATCGTGTTGATGCTGGATATGATTAGTTGAATCATTTATATTTGTATGTATGTACGCATCGTGTTGATGTTGGATATGATCAGTTGGATCATTTATATTTGTATGTATGTACGCATCATGTTGATACTGGATATGATCAGTTGGATCATTTATATTTATGTACGCATCATGTTGGATGCTTGGACCATGTATCTGTATCAGGTGGATACATTGTATGATCAGGTAGATCATGTATGTTGATATGTATCATGTATTTGTATTTGTATCAGGTGTATACACTGTATGATTAGGTGGATCATGTATGATGATATGTATCAGGTAGATACTTGGTGTGCAATAGGTGGATGCTCTGTATGATCAGGTTGATCATGATGATGAGCTTCAGGATGTTGCTCCAGATGATATGTACCAGGATGGTACAAGTGATGATGTGTTAGGAACCTATGTCAACCCTTCTCTTTACTATGTTAGTATATTGTTGTTGGACGCATATGCTTGTAAGTCGTCCCGTAGTATTTGTTGATCCGTAGTTTATATTAGCCCATAGTATTGGACGCATATGCTTTGTAAGTCGTCCCGTAGTATTATATGTCCCATGGTTTTGACTCATAGTATTGGGCATAGACTTAGTATATAAGTGTGTGTTGAGGTCATTGAAGGCACCGTGAAGATAATTGTATTGAGCTTGCTCAAAGGAGGTTTCCCCCTCAAAGTGGCCCGTGATCAATATAAAAGTGATTTTGTTTTATTATTTCTGATATCTCGTGTATTTGCATTAATTAATTATTGCAGGTTCATCACATCTGATATCAGAGCATTTTCTTGGGCTCGTTGGGTGGAATTTCTGCCAAATTTTTTTTGCATCTGTGCAGCTTCGGATTTGGGAATAATCCCTATCTGCTTAACTGTGGAAAGTACTTGGGCATAAGCCCTAAAACTCATTTTGAGGAGTACCACAGGAACCCCAAAGTAGCTGGCCCATTGAGAGGACCTGCCAGCGAAAAGAGCAACGACCCCTACCTGATTGACTAGTTCCCACCCGTGAGGTAAACCAAGAGCTGTCATTTTTGGCAAAGCGGTTATCAGTTTTACCTGAGCCATGGAGTGAGGGGTACTACCCCAATACACAAGCCGTCAGAAAGCATTGGTGACCGAGTGAAACACCTAAACTGTTAGGAAGCCATACATACCTGGGGTCCATATCTATTTTCAGTTGAACTGTTGTCGATCACTTCCACTCCAGATCCATCCATTTTAGATCTATTCTAAAAGTCGTTCTAGATCTAGTCACCATTTCAGATCCAACCGTTTTTTATCCCTCCCGCGCCGTTGCAGATCCATCTATTGCGGATAGGGATGGAGGAAGCACTTGCAGCCATCCAAACCAAACTCCAAGATCTGGATGAAAAATTTCTCAGCCTCCATCTTCAGCATTTAGCCATGAACAATACCAGACAGCTAGAATCTTTTGTAGCCACCAGGTTCTCTTCTTCCAGCAATTTTCGTGGGTCGAAGCTTGATTTTCCTCGCTTCAATGGTACTGATTCGAGTGGATGGATATATCGAGCAGAACAATATTTCAGTCTGCATAATACTTCTGATGCTGAGAAAGTTCCACTTGCATCCTTTCATTTGGAATAGGAAGCCCTTCAATGGTACCGTTGGTACATCAAAGCTCATCCCGAGCCAAACTGGACAGATTTTTGCCAACTCATTTTGCCACGATTTGGTCCTAGTGGTTTTGATGATTTCACAGGAGCACTCACTAAACTTCACCAAATTGGCACAGTGAGAGAGTATTAGACAGAATTTGAGAAATTGGTCAATCACACAGAAGGATTGTCTGATGAATTCTACAGGAGTTGTTTTATCAGTGGTCTCAAGGATGAAATCTGCTCAGAGGTCAAAATGTTTTGTCCCAACACAATGATGGAAGTCCTAGGGTTGGCTAAGTTGGCCGAGGACAAGATCGCAGCTCAACAACGCTCCAAACCCACCTTTGTTCCCTTCAGAAATATGGGTTCCGAATGACCTCCCATCACGCCTTCTCCTCAACCAAATCCTATCAAGCATTTGTCTGAAATAGAAATGCAGGCACATCGAGAAAAAGGGATTTGCTATAATTGTGATGAGAAATTCACTCAGAAACATAGATGTGTTCACCAAAAGCTCTATCTCTTGGATGTGGATTCTCCGCCTGCCTTAGAACTTGGTGAAGAAGCTACAGATACAGTAGATGATCCGGTCGACATTCAACACCCGCCTGTTGACACCCCATATCAAGACGACCCACCCGAGATCTCTCTCCATGCTGTAACTGGCGTCACCACCCCACAAACAATGCGGGTCAGGGGATACTTCAAGAATCTCCCTCTTACCATACTCATTGATTCTAGTATCACTCATAACTTCATTGACCCTCGGATTGCCAAACAGGCTGATTGTTTTGTCCATCCTTGCTCCAACTTTGAAGTCATGGTTGCCAATGGGGGCACCTTACCTTGCAAGGGGAAGTGTCACAATGTGCGTATCTCTATCGAAGATTATAACCTATGCTCTAACATGTTTTCCTTGTCCTTAGGTGGATGTGATGTGGTTTTGGGCATTCAATGGTTATGCACACTTGGCCCCATCTTATGGGATTTTTCCAAACTTTGGATGCAGTTTAAAGTCAATGGGGCACAACACAAATTTATGGGCTTACAACCAAGGTCTCTCTGCATCATCAGTTCACATTGCCTGGAAAAAATCTTTAAGAAGAATTCACATGGTGTCATCGCTCAGCTCAATTCCATTCAGATGCACCCATCAACAGTCTTTACTACTTCCTTGGATAGATATGCAGGTATCCTTACTGAACCAATGCACTTGCTGCCTTCAAGAGACCTTTCCGGTAAGAATTTAGCCACATCTACCTCTCAACAGGAAATGATGGCTATTTTGCATGCAGTACAGAAGTGGCAGCCATACCTATTAGAGAATTATTTCTGCATCAAGACTGATCTCCAGAGTCTGGAAAATTTTCTCCTCCCCAACACACCTGAAATGGGTTATCCCTATGTGATCACTTACAAGAAGGGTAAGGACAATATGGTGGAAGATGCTGCTTCTCGCACAATTGATGACCCAGTTTCTCTTACAACTCTTTCTTTGCTTGTTCCAAATTGGTTGCCATATGTTCAACAGGGCTCTCTCTTCTATGAACTCCATGCTTCTTCATCAATAAGGCACTCTGGGTTCTGCAAAATGTATGACCGATAACAATGTAACTTCTTTTGGCAGGGACTAAAAATGACAATTGAACAAATGGTGGCTGACGATGATACTTTCAAGTCAACATGGGTGAAACGACACTCCTTTCGGGATTGCTCAAACCCTTGCCCATCCCTACACAGCTTTGGCCAACTATTTCTATGGATTTCCTAGCAGTGCTCTTGTGGTACAATGCCACATCTCAAAGGACACCATATGAAGCAATCTATGGAAAAACACCGCCAGTTCTTCTTCCATACATCCTTCGTAGCTCCCCAGTTCAGGAAATTGACTCGGTTCTTCTAAACCGCGATCAGATTCTTCTCATTCTGCAGGACACTCTTCACATGGCCAGAATTCACCTGAAACAACAAGCTGATCAACACCGTTCTGAGCACATTTTCCATGTAGCTAACAGGGTTCTTCTTCATCTACAGCCTTCCAGGTAATCCTCCTTGACACTCCAAAGGCGTCAATGGCTCGAAATGCAACCCCGGGATGCTACCGAGGAACCACTCCTACAGATTCTGCAGCAATTTCTCCAACCAAAGCTTTGAGGACAAAGCTTTTTCTAAGGGAGAGGGGATGTTAGGAACCTATGTCAACCCTTCTCTTTACTATGTTAGTATATTGTTGTTGGACGCATATGCTTTGTAAGTCGTCCTGTAGTATTTGTTGATCTGTAGTTTATATTAGCCCATAGTATTGACCCATAGTATTGGACGCATATGCTTTGTAAGTCGTCCTGTAGTATTATACATCCCATGGTTTTGACTCATAGCATTGGGCATAGACTTAGTATATAAGTGTGTGTTGAGGTCATTGAAAGCACTGTGAAGTTAATTGTATTGAGCTTGCTCAAAGGAGTTTTCCCCCTCGAAGTGGCCCGTGATCAATATAAAAGTGATTATGTTCTATTATTTCTGATATCTCGTGTATTTGTATTAATTAATTATTGCAGTTTCATCACATGATGATCAGTATGACCATGGGCATCAGGATGATGCCTCGTGTGATGATGATCCGTTGGATCATGAGTATCAGGTTGATACTTGGAGGTCAGAGATGATATATGGTAGGTTGTGCAAATAGCATGTAATCAATCCCGTGAGATCTTGCCGGTCATGCTGCGGCACATAAATGTTCCTGGGTTACTCTTTCCGGTATTGCTATGTAGTATGTAATCAGTCCTCAGATATCTGATAGGTTGAGCTGTGTACTCGTAATCAGTCCTAGGATGAGGTATTACTACGGAGACATGCAATCAGTCCTAGAGATCCAAGAGGTTGAGCTGTGTGCTCGTAATTAGTCCTGGGGTTCTCTTTAGAGATCTTGCCAGTCGTGCTGCGGCACATAAATGTTCCTGGGATGCTCTTTAAAGGTTTTGTCTATCCACTTGTAATCAGTCCTGGAGATCCGAGAGGTTGCACTGTATGCTTGTAATAATTCCTAGGATGCTCTTTAGAGATCTTGTCGGTCGTGCTGCGGCACATAAATGTTCTTGGGATGCTCTTTAAAGGTATTGTGGAGGAGATGCATGTAATCAGTCCTGGGAGATCTTTCTGGTCGTGCTTAGGCAGTAAAATGTTCCTGGGATACTCTTTTCAGTATTGCATCCGCACATAAAATTAGTCCTGAGAGGCCACCTCTATCAGACCGTTCACACAGATGATGAAGAGCTGCATGGTGGTGGGCCTACATCCAGTATGAAAAAGGACTGGCTCTGTAGAACTTCCTATGATGAGTAGAGTCAGGGATTGGTTGAGATAGTAGCAGCAGTGACGATGCATCGATGATGATGATCCCGAGAACAAGACTTGTCTAGCAGAACTGTGTCGAGAAATACCTTCCTAGTTAAGAGGAAGTGTTGATGTATATGTAACTTCGCAATGTATTTCATATATATTTATTGTACCCTTATAAGAGATGTGTTATACCTCTATAAGGAAGTGTCATCATGTGGATTGACAAGTGTCGCAAGTGTGTGTACTTTTCGATGGGTTATTAGACCACCATGTGTGGGGTCGGCCCTAAAATATATATTATATTGTGGATGTATCTAGATAGACAAGTCGGCCCCATAAGGTCATTGGGAAAATAGGTTAAGTATAAATAGAGATCGGGAGATCTCTATTTGGATCATTTGAAAAGACACACTTCTCTCACTCAGAAAGTGGTGCACTAGTGAGGAGGAGGATCATCTGCTCTAGGAGACTATCTCAAGTGTATTTTGGTTGTACTTTGGTTGAGCCATTGCTCTCTCTATCTCTGAGGAAGTTGTGGGGTTTTTCACCTTAGGGTTTTTCACCTTAGGTTTTTTCACGTTTTGATTCTTGTGATGCTTGTCATGCTTATTGTGATTGTTATGCATTGATATACTGTATATGTTATTCTCTCAGTAAAGATCCAAGAGTATTGTGAATTAATGCTCAAATTTTAACATTTAGAAGCCCCACTATCAATTAACCAATCATTACAACCATGAGAAATAGTACCTGTGAGAGCAGAGATTAGAACATACTCTTCTTCGCTTGATGAGTCATCATCTTCACTTTCTGCTCTAGCTTTCTTCCTGGGAGGTTCATCATCCTCAGCAGCATGAGCATGATATCTTCTTTTTTTATTCTTCTTCTTCTTGTTGAAGTTGTTGTCTTTCTTCTTCTTTGGGAAATTTGAAGCAAAGTGTACCATTTCATTACATTCGTAACATCGAACATGAGATAGATCTTTCTTCTTGTGATGAGGATGAGAATGTTTCTTGTTATGAGATTTCTCCCTCTTAAACTTGCTTCCCTTGGTGTGAGCTATGAGAGCTTGATCTTCATTCCCGATATTTTCTTCTCGTGTTACAAGCCTTGCTTCTTCTTGTGAGCATTCTTCCCACAGTCTGCTAAAGGATACCAAATTCTTTCTTACACAGATTCCTTGGATAAAGGAATCCCATGACCTGGGTAGGCCATTCAGAGTGGTCATGACAACTTCACCATTCTCCACCATTTCATCCACTGCTTCCAGTTGTTCCTTGATCTGAGAGACCCTAGAAAAATAAGATTGAATGGATTCTCCATTCTGAATCTTTACCCCTTTCAATTGGTTCCGTAGAGTAATCTTTTGATTTATGTTCTTCCCTTCAAATAGCTTGGATAGGGAATCAAACATCTCTTTAGGTTTCTTCATAGATGACACATGGGGGATGAGATGGTCCTTGATAGAATCATCAATGATTCTCTTTTCCTTGACCAAGTTCTTATTGTGGAGGGATTTATCCTATTCTCCCTCTAGGATAGGGACCTCTTCCCTTATGTAAGTATCCAATTCATTTTCTTCCAGGATTAACCCAATCCTATACTTCCAGGCTCGGAATTTATCAACCCCTTCAAGCTTATCCTCAAGCTTGGTGTGGTGAGACATCTTAAAGAGTACTTCAAGTGGAAATAGAAAATATTTAGGTCTTACCACTTGATTTGTTGAAAACTGGATCTGGTCTCAGATTAGGGTTTGTCAGAGAAACCCTAAAAATTCAAAATGTGAATTTCAACTTTCTGAAAGGATAGAAAGATGCACCTTGATGAGCTGATCAGCCCAGTGTATTCATAATTTGAGATCTGCAAAGCTTCACCCTTCAGAAATGCCTTTTAGTCTTCCTAGGTTCACTTGGGAGGACCCTCAATCAGGGTTTGAGTTTCCCGAAGATTTACCTAGCCAAAAATCTCGTTCCAAAGCTCTAAACTTCAATTTTTCCAAGGAGATTCCAGCCATGTCTTCAGATTTAAAAAATTCCTTTTTTTGTGGAAACCCTTATTTTTAGGGCCAAAACTAAAAGTGCTCAGAACTGAATTCTGATTAGATGGAAAGATTCACCTTGCTGAGGAGAGTCAATCTATCATATTGCTTTTCCAAAATCTGTGGAGAGAAACCCAAAAACAAGAAGCCCTAGCTTCCGCAACTGCATAGTGTCTTCTTCTTAGGTTAGCTTTGATACCATGTTAATTTTCGAGCATTAATTCACAATGCTCTAGAATCTTTACTGAGAGAATAACATGTACAGTATATCAATGCATATCAATCATAGCAAGCATATCAATCATCACAAGATGCAATCATAAGAGACAATAGACACACAGAGTTTCTCTGGGGAAAACCCTAAGGTGAAAAACCCCACAACTTCCTTAGAGATAGATAGAGCAATAGCACAACAAAAATACAACCCAAGTACATAGAGATAGACTCTTCCTAGCAACTAATCTTCCTCCTCGCATGTGCACCACTTTCCGAGTGATGGATAAGTGAGTAAGTGAAGTAGTCAAATGGAGAGATCCCGCTCTCTATTTATACTTGTTCTGAGTATCCTAATAAACCTATGGGGCCGACTTGTATAATTCATCCTAATAAACCCAGGTTAACTTAATCAGGGCTGACCCCACACATGGTGGTCTAATAACCCATCGGCAAGTTACGACACTTGCAACACTTGTCAATACAAATGATGACACTTCTGTATAGAGGAATAATACATCTCTATAGGAGTACAATAAAATACATAGATGAAATACATTCCGAAGTTACATATACATCAACAACTCATACTTGATTATGTTGTTACTTTGTCTTTGCACATCTAATGGACTAGTTTACTTTGCACACATCAACTCAATCTTTGTGTGTTTCTGATATACCTCAGTTATGTTTCTCTGCTTCTATCTTAGAACATATGTGACTTTCTACATGATGTTTGTAATATTGTCATTCATTCCTCACGCACTTTCTCATCCTCTGCATTCTTCCTTTATTTATTTCTGCAATCGTCACTGATCTAATTCATCATTATGCACACAATCCTCTACTTGTGCGCACTTGACTCTCTACTAGATCATGTTGTTCTGGTTCCATGAGCCCTTGATGCCCCAAATATAAATCTGTATCTTCCACTTACAATCTCTTCATCCTTGCTATCAAGCTTAATTCAAATCTCCAACTTTCTTTCTTATTTATACATGTCTTGCATGGATTGTATGTCCACAAGTTGGTTGTGGCATTCCTTCTTCTTTGCTTCACAGTTTATGCTTCTTCCACATGTCATGTTCTGCATCGCTGATGTGTCATATATTGTGGAGCTTGCGCATACATGGTCCTAGAATTAGTGAGACTTTCACCCTTGTGATGAAGTCTTGTTCCTTTGATGTGCCATTGCTTATGGAATTTGTGCATATATTATCCTTGACTTAGTGAGACTTTAACCTTGCAGCATGGTCTTGAAACATTGACATACCATTTCCTATGGAATTTGTGCATATGATAACTTCAAATCGCACACCCTTCTTGGTACTTGTATGTGATTCAACAACGGAAAGATTCTTCCAATTGGTTAAATTTATTCGCTTTCGAGACTTGCATAACTGTTCAACCACTTCATGTTCCATGTTGCTTGCACACTCCCGATATTTTTCCAATCAATGCCTGAATTTGTTGTGCATTTGAACCATTTTCCAAATAACCTTTTGACTTACTTCTACATTGTTCAATATTTATTCCAACCAACACTTTATCTTGTACCTTGAAGGATTCTGACTGGATGGACTTGAGACCTCCTCATCTACATGTTCCAATTGTACTAGATATATTCTTTATGTACTTATTCAAATTGGATATGAATGACATACCTTTGGACAAACTTGGATACATTTCCAAATATACTTCTTAATGTTTTCATCAATGGAACAGAGATATAATAATCAATGGTATCTTTCATATACTTATTCAAACCGACCTTTCTATATTTATTCAAATTGGAACAGGAATATTGATTCCCTTTTGAAATTAGTTGAAATCGATGACATAAACTAAGTTAGTTGACATCCTCTTTGACACAAGTTGACATCAATGAAAACCAAATTTCAACTGATCTGTCATGTCTTTCTAAACAGAAAAACATGAAAAGACTAAAAGGATTCTCATCCAGGATTGGACATCCTTCAGATGCAGAGATTAAGTGAGAACATACCCAATTCAAATATTATACACTAATAGAGTCAAATTTTTGCATCACTATTTACTTATCAAATAAAATGTTCAAAAGGAAAGAATGTAGATAGATACCTTGATGGTTGCAACCAGACCCAACCCGCACATCCCAAACGTTATTATCTCAAACATAAAAGATAGCAATAACATATTCACATTTCAGTACATATGTTTGATGGAACAAAAATATACAATTGGAGAAGATACAAGTCCACTAAACAATCAAATATAGGACCTATTCTTATAATTATCTAATAGTAAACCAGAATAAAAATACACAATTACAATAATCCAAAATTCCATCAATATTGGAAATAGAAACTTACAAGGACATAACCTAGTTACGATTTCATTTTTTTGGGAAATGAACAAGATAAGAATAAACAAAGAATATTCTTTCAAAACGTGCACACTCATATGCGTTGTTATACTTTGTAATTTTTAGATTTTACAAAAAAATCTTTGTCATTATTTAATTGGGATTTTACAGAAGTGAGAAGTCAAATGGGCCCATGATATTTTTTGTACTAGTTTTCTAATTTTAATCTAGACACCTATAGACATACAACGGCACTCAAATATACAAGGAGTGTTGGATGCACTCGGCAGACCCGGGCTCAGCGAAGTTCTTGCAACAACAACAGAACCCCTTTCACTAGCCCTTTCGGCATCAACCTATAAAATAGGATGACTTCTCACGCAAAGCGAATATGGGGGCTTATAGAATCATGCTTCTGTAACCGTGGAGATGTGTATATGTGGTCAACAACCTCGCTAAAATACCTATTTAACATCTGTATTGGAGAAAACTCACTATGGCTTGGGAATACCACAACAGACAGATGACTACCAGAAATCTACTCAATTCTCAAAGCAATGCTATTATAAATGACAATGTTAAGATAATGGAGAAATGTAACCAACCTCGATCCAATGTTTGATGTAGATCCTCGTTGGAGCTTTCAATTTGCACACATCCAAGCACTTGTAATTTGAAAATTAGTCTTGAAAACCAATATCTAACAAGTACATGTGATATATAAATGACATTAACATTATCAATAACAATGGTCCATAATATCATAAGCAAATGTAACCCAATGTATAATAAACAACATTCACACCATGAATGGATGAGAATATGAGTATTTCTATTAATGAACAAGAAGAAGTACAAAGAGATACGACTTCTTGCCGGCAACCAATCTGAACCAAGATCTAGATCAATCCACTTGTGCCTCCACCACTTCAATCCTCCATGAATGGAAAATTCAAACTAGAAAGGAGTTTGGAAGGTGAACATAACTGGTTCACAACTACAAGGATCAATGAGTGCAGACTCAAGATAGGGAAAAAATACACTAGAGTGCCTTTACTATTCTCTTCTTCCTCCCATCCATAAGTCATATGTGCTCAATATATAGTCCTCTCAAAGGTAGGTGAAAGGACACATCGAGATGCTACTTGGGAAGATGGAGAGCCAAAGGTCACCCATTGACTGTTTTTTGGGAGTAAAAGGTAATAAAATAGTGATTTTTACCATTTTACTTGATACCCGCGGGCTATAATGATGCAACTCGTGGGTACGCATGCTATAGTGATGCAACATGTGGGTAGGAACAAAAATAGGACAAACAGGTATCACTGAAGGATAAAAATGGATCTGAGTCACTGAAATGGATCCTACAGGCCAAAGAATGTTGATGCTCACAGGGTGGAAGATTTCTATGTAACAACATCGACTAGAAGAATAGAATGAACATGTGACTTCGTACTTCACAGCTAACCAACAGTATACAATACTATGTTGAATATCTACTGTATGTACCAGTTAGCTATACATTCATCATTCTAAGTGTTGCTCCATAAAATTCATACACATGTATTCCATTTACTCGGCATGCAATTACCATTAACATAAAACTCAAAGAAAATACATAAACACACCATAAACTCGCATACAAAACATGTCATAAACTCATATACATAAACACATATATTTACGTGGTTCACCCCCACTGATCCACGTCGCAGTTGGAATTATTGTCGGATGCTAACCTTGACACACCTTTGACAAGTTCTGACTTTGACATGGCTTTGATAACTCCATGACTTCGACAAGTTCTGTGACCTCAAAGTTTCGCGACATCGACATGCAGCGTCGACCTGTGATTTTTGACTGTCAAACTTTGACAGACTGTCTCTCTGTCTTCCCGTCGACTATAATGGTTGAACTGCCGAACCGTTCTAAGTATTCTTATAATTGAACGTAACAGGAAGGCACCCAAGCATCTCATCACTCTATATATAAGCATGTATAATATTGTAACATAAATCAAGTCATGAACTTGTATCTAGTAATAGAGAAGATCAGTTCGCATTCCTGCATATTTTCTATGTAGTGTATTCCTTCTTTGCTCATTCTATTTCTTAAGCTTCCTCCACAATAGAGCCGACAAATTCAGTCGAACTGTTTTCCCCCTTGTGCTTCCTGGCCATGTGCAGATCATTGGTATCAGATAAATCAACTTTGTTCATGCTTAAGTTTGCGTAGACACTTCCAGCAAAGTTACTGACTTATGTATGTTCATGCACGCTCACAATCTCAACAATCCAAGCAGATGCTACCTCCATCAATGGAAAAGGAAACAGATGATATACATGCATCTAATGAGACAACACAAATTATTGAGTAAGCGTTGACTCGAAAATGGACTGAAATGTTTGCCCAGTTCGATGAAATTCTCACGCAATTTTCTTTGTCATCCGGAGGGTTTTCGATGAGAACTCACTCCGACAAAATCAGCCCCTTCAAAGTGCAAATGAATTTGTACATACTGAGTATTGAAGGCAATATTGATGCAGAATTCATCGATAATTAGGTGCAATGATTGGAATCCTGTTACGCTATGAATCAACTCTCAGAAGCTGACAAGATCATCAGTACAGCCTTAAAGATGTCAACATCTGTGCATTGCTAACAAGATAACCTCTCGATAAAGATGGAGAAAAGAGGATAACACATCCGAAAGGAATTTTACCCACCTAATTACCTTTAGCAGCCGTATAAGAAGTGGCAGCAACTAAGGAAATGGAAAGACCAATCAGTACAGAGTTTCACCGACGAGTTCTATCGACTCATGGATAGACTTGGCATCCAAGAAGAAGAGAAATTGCTTGTTCTAAAGTACATCAATGGATTTTCCTAGTACATTCAGCAAGAGATGGAATTTCTGACTGTTAATACGGTCACTGATGCATTCCACTATGCCAGAAAAATTGAAACCAAGTAGAAAGGGAAAGCACACGTTGTGACAAAGCCAACATCAGGACGACCACCTAACAAAATGGCATCAGCCAACTTTGACAAGTCAAAATATTCTCATCCAACACATCCAAATCTAGATCACACAAAAAATACTTTTCATAAAATGGAACGTAGCAAACAACCGCCCAACGGAAAATGGTGCAATTACCACAACTCATCTTGGCATGATACGTCTGAATGCAAAAATCAGAAGACATTTTTGGTGAAAGTATCGACATCCGATGCGTTCGACAAGACGGTGGAATAATATTATCCAGACACAATGACCCTTTTGACATCAACCACTCCAGCAGCCTCGACTATCATCGACGAGGAGGAATGAGAGCACCTGTTCCATACACGGATATGGGTTCAGGACAATCCATTACATCTGATTGTGGATAATGGTAGCCAAAATAACTTCATTTTTTAATATCTCATGAATAAACTAGGTCTTGTCACTACTCCACATCCTCGACCTTACAACATTGGTTGGATGAAGGATGGACAGGAACTATAGATCACCTGATAATGCAAAATCACCTACTTCATAAATCCTTTTGAAGATAAAGTACTCTGCGACGTAGCACCACTCTCCGTAGCCGACGCCCTGTTTGGGAAACCTTACCTATAGGATCCCCATGGAAGTGATCAGTAACAACCACATAAGGTGATTGTCAGAATCCAAAATCGATGGTACAACATTCCAGAGCAACGACCTACACCAATGATCTCAATGATATCTGCTAAACAGATAAAGAATCTCATCAATCATGCTCAAAGTTTGCATTAATCATGATCAAACCACAACATTATAGGAAGATTGCAGCGATGAGTCGACTCATTGACCAGTACAGCTCCCAATAGAAGCAGTTGATCGACAACATTCTTGAAGAGTATCAGAGTTTATTCCAAGAGCCGGACATAGTACCTTGGCATTGCTAGGTAAAACACTCCATTGAACTTGCTCCTGGTTCTTCTTTTCCTAATGCATATGTTTACAGAAGATCCATTCTCGAAAATTAAGAGATTCGCAGACAAATCCAAGATTTGATCGATAGGGGTCATATCCGACCTAGATGCTCCCCTTGTGGAATTCCAGTCGTCCTCATTCCAAAGAAAGACTGGAATTGGCACATGTGCGTCGACTAGAGCGAACTCAACAAAATTTCGGTAAATAACCGCTACCCTATGTCATGGATAGATGAGTTCATCGACTATCTGAAAGGTGCCAAATTAGTTACTAAGCTCAACCTCAAGTCGAGATATCATCATATTCCAATCGAGACCACATATGTGGGGAAAACTGCGTTCAAGACCAAGGAAGGATTGTTTGAATGGTTAGTCATGCCTTTCGACTTAACCAATGCACTTGCGACCTTCATGCGATACATGGATAACATTCTTCAAGCTTTCATCAGAAAATGGGTAATTGTCTATCTTGACAATATATTGATCTTCAGTTGATCATGGGAAGAACATGTTGTATAGCTTAGACAAGTCCTCAACTCTCTCAAGCAACATCGACTTTACTTGAACATGGAAAATTTTACCTTTGTGATGAACAACATCAAATATTTGCGGTATGTAATTGACTCTGCAGGCATTCACATCGATCCATACAAAGTATAGATCCTCAAATATTGGTCCATTCCTTAAAGCATTCAAGAACTAATAATTCATTTTGGTTTGGAGAATTTCTATCGATGATTCATACTCGGATTCAATCACATAGCCTGGCCCTTGAATCAGTTGACGAAGAGAAATGGAAAAACTATCTTTAAATGGACACTGGCACAACAACGATATTTTGAACATCTCAAACACAATCTCTACACTACACAAGTACTTGTGTTACCTGATTTGCATCAGCGCTTTAATATTGAGACAGACGCATTGGACTATGCCTTGGGTGCAGTGATCACATAGTCTAGTCACCCAGTCACTTTTCATTCCGAAACTTTTAACGATACAGATAGAAGATATTCAACGTACGAAAAAGAATTGTATGCCATTGTGCAAGCTCTCGAGCAATGGAGGAATTACATCCTTGGCAAGGAAATGGTCATCCTCACTAACTCATAAGCCTCTATAATTCGGGATATGGGAGAACTTTGCTTGGAGGTAGAGGTGAGGGGTCTAGGGTTTTCTTGAGGCAGCAGACGAAAACAGCGCGAACAGGGGGGTTACGCCATCATGGCGAGCCTTGCCTTGACAGTCCCAGGCCTTCCATCTGTGGGCATGTCGACGGCGGGGATCCCCCACAAGAATGGCTCAGATAGTCGTGGCCCTATGGATCGTGGACTACAGAGGAGGTTGGGTCTGGGAGGATGTCTCTCAAAATCCTCTATGATCCCAACACTACAGATCAGTGCACAAAAATTACAGGAGAAGGTGGAATTGTGGAAGGAGATGACCCTGATTGGTAAGTTTATTGGTCTTTGGCCACGGGAAAAAGATCTGATCAGGTCGATCAAGAGTACTTGGAACCCACGGGGAGAATACAACCTTCACCTCAGTGCGAAAGGTTTCTTCACTATCCTCTTCAATGTGGAAGATAGAGACAGGTTACTGGAGGGGGGGGGCTATTTCTTTTTTACTGTTGGTTTGTATCTTAGACCATGGAATGAACGTTTTAACCCAGAAACGAAGGACGTGAAGTTTGCTCCAGTATGGATCCGGCTGTTCTCGCTACCTTGTGAATTTTGGGACCCAAAAATTCTGTGGGACATTGGCAATACCATCAGAGAATTCATCAAGGTGGAGGAAAATACTAGGCAACAAAGGTATACTACTTGTGCTCGAATTTGTGTCTATATGGACATGTCAAAGGAACTCCCAGAAGCCATTAATCTGACATGGGAAGATGAAGAATGGATCCAACCTCTGGACTATGAACAGTTACCCTTTCGATGTCGATCATGCCACGAATATGGCCATTTTGGGAGAAATTGTCCTTTGAATTCCTAGGCAAAGCCTCTCTCCCAAGTTGATCAAGAGGGGAAAAAAGACAAGGAGGGGTTTACCCAGATCTACAATAGAAGGAAACCTTGATCGGGAGAAAACCAGAGAAAAGGAAAGGAGAGGACCAAAAATGGGACTATTAGTAAAAACTCGTTTCAGATACTGAAAGAAGTCAATGAGGAAGGTGAGATCCGCAACGAAGACAAGGAAAAAGAGGCAGTTGGAATAGTTGAAACTTTGGAAATAGTGATCTCGGATGCAACACAGGAAGATGTGACAATTGCTATGGAGGAAGATGGGGAAGAGGAAGTAGATCTAGGAGAACTAGACCTGGATGAGTTGGAAAGAGAGTGTGGAAAAAAGAAGGGAGAAGGGTATGTATCTAGGAGACAAATGGAACTTCTCCAGGATGCAATCATCAAGACTAGAGCTAGTCAAAAGCTGGGCATTAGTGTTGAATCCCAAATGGGGAATAAGAGGAAATCCCTGGCTGGAGATCTGAAGCGAGGTAGGAAACCCAATAGACAGAGAATAACAGAGATTGGAGTAAGGCTTATTGAATCTGGGCAGTACCTGTCTATTAAGGCGGCTTTTTCTGTTGTAAACCAAGTTTCCCAATGAAAGTGTTATCCTAGAATATAAGGGGCTGCAATCATCCCCACAAAATTAAAGCGATAGCAAGAAAGGTGAAAAAGAAGAAGCCTGATATTCTTTTTCTTCAGGAAACTAAATGTTCTACTACTACTCTTGATAAGTTAGGTCAAAGAATGTGGAAAGGGTGTGAGGTTTTTGTGGTGGATGCAATTGGAATCGCAGGTGGTCTTGCTATCCTCTAGAAACCTGGGGCAATCTCTTTGAATAATTGGAGGGAAAACCAGTTCTCTCTATTCTGTGATTTCTAGATCAATAACTCTAGTCGATCCAGTTATCTAGTTAATATGTATGGCCCTAGCAGTGCTCCCCTAAAAGACCAATTTCTATGCTTCCTCTCGTGGATCTTCCGGAAGGCTCAGGTCGGTTCATGGATTGTAGGGGGAGATTTTAATCTCATCTCTTCATTGGAAGAGAAGAAAGGCAGGAGAAGAAGTCTAGATAGGTACCAGGAAACTGTTAGGGATCTTCTTATTCAAGTCCCACTAATCGATGTAGAAACTAGGAATGGATGGTTCACATGGAATAATAAAAGAGGAGGCAATCATTTAGTTGCTTCCATATTGGATAGATTTTTGGATTCAGAGGATATAGCACGTGGGGTTAGTGAAGTCAATGCTAATGTTCTCTCTGCGGTAGGTTCTGATCATTGGCCAATATGTTTGGGTTGGGATATGTCCAATAGCAATCTTTTCAAACCTTTTCATTTTGAGCAATTTTGGTTGGATCACAAGGATTTCAAAGATTTGGTGGGACAGTGGTTGCAGGAGATGGTCCGCCTGAGGGATCAGTTATGTTCCAATTCCAACAAAAACTAAAGATCCTGAAAGGCAAAATCCGGACTTGGAATAAGGAGAATTTTTGTAATATCTTTCAGGATAAAAAGAATTTGATAGAGGAGTTGGAAATCTCACAGACAAAGGGAATGGCTGAAGGCTGGATTGATGACCTTAGAGAGAAGGAACAAGTCCCGATGGAGCAATTATAATCTAGAGAGAGGCAAGAGGAGACATATTGGAAGCAGAAGTCGCGATTCCAATGGTTATAGGAGGGTGAAAGGAACTCAAAATTATTTCACAACACTGTCATTCAAAACTGACATAGATCTAAAATCCTTAAGCTCAGATCAACTAATGGGGAATTTCTGGACAACAGAGAGAGCATAGCCAATGAGCTTGTCCACCACTTTGAACAAATCCTCAAAGAAGACAGATTAGATCGAAGCAAGGACATCTCCAGAATTACCAACCTTATCCCTAGGTTGGTCAGTCAAGAACATAATGAGATGTTAAACAAGCCTATATCCTTGCAGTAGGTAGAGGATGCTATGGATCAAATGGCTTTAGGTAAGGCACCGAGACCGGATGGTTTTGCCTCCAACTTGTTTCATTTCTTCTAGGATCTTATTAAGTCTGAGGTCCACTTAATTGTGGAAGAATCAAGGTGGTGTGGGGGAGTGCTAAAATCCTTTAATGCCACTTTCCTTTCTCTTATCCCCAAGGAAGATGGTGCTGATACTCCAGGAAAATTCATACCAATAGCCCTTTGCAATGTGATTTACAAGCTAATCCCCAAGGTGATTTCCAACAGGCTTAAACCCATTCTCCCCTTGTTGATCAGCCAGGAACAATCTGGCTTTGTAGAAGGGAGACAAATTGTTGATGGTATCATAGTTGTTCAAGAGACTATGCACTCCCTCAAAGTCTCTAAGAGACCTAGCATGCTTATCAAGCTCTATAAAGCCAAGGCCTATGATAAGATAAGTTGGTAGTATATGCGGGGAATTCTAGAGGCTTTTGGCCTTGGTAGGGTTTGGGTGGATTGGATTATGAATTTTTTTTGTACCCCGTTCTTCTCCATTCTTCTTAATGGCTCTCCTACAAAAATTATTCAAGCCTATAGGGGTATCAGAAAAGGGGATCCTCTCTCCCCCTTTCTTTTCATTCTTATGGTTGAAGGTCTTAGTAAACTCCTGCAGGCCCAAGTGGCTAATGGGGGGATTCGGGGTCTTCAGCTGCATACTGGTATGGAGAAACAAACTCACTAGCAGTTTGTGGATGATACTATGATCATGAGGCACCCTTCAGTCCAAGATGCAAGGACCTTCAAAAACTGCCTAGTTCAGTTTGCGAAGGCTTCAGGCCTAGAAGTCAATCCTGGCAAGTCTCAGGTCTTTTTTCTCAACACTATAGCTCCAATGCAACGCAACATTTTGAGAATTCTTGATTTCAATAGGGGATCTTTCCCGACCAAGTATCTTGGTGTTCCTTTAAATGAAGGTATGATTCGACAGGTGTCTTGGCAGGATCTGCTAGACAGGTTGAAAAGGAAACTAAATAGCTGGACTTTACGCACTCTGAACCTCCCTAATAGGCTGGTGCTTGTCAAAGCTATCTCCAAGCGATGCCGGTTTACTTATTTTCCATGTTGTCGCCCCCCAAAACGGTTTTGAAAGAGATCCAAGGTATGCAGAGTTAACCTTTTTGTGGGGAGAAAGGAATGAGAAATCAAAATTTTCTCTTGTAAATTGGGACACCATTTTTCGTCCCAAGATCTAGGGTGGTTTGGGTCTACGGGATTTAGCAATTTTGAGTGAGGTCTACAGAGCCAAAATCTAGTGGAGATGGTGCACTCATGATAGGGAACCATGGGTGCGACTTTGGCATGTTAAATACGCTCAGGATAAATAGAGAAGTTAGCTTATCATATTTAATGAAGAAAAGCAAGGTTCCCACATATGAAATAAAGCATATCAGGGGAGAAAGGTGGTACTGGATCACAGTTTCTGGGAAATCCAAAATGGGTCAGATGCAAACTTTTGGGAAGATTCGTGGAACCAGTTACCCAAACATGGTGATGATCCCAGATGGTAGCCCATAAGGGTCGAGGGCATGGCGGCAGGAAAGATAAAGGTTGGGCATTACTGGGAAACTGAGGCTCATGAAGGATATCAGAAATGGAGGGACACAGAATAGTGGGATACCACCTCGCTAGAGGAATTGGTCTCATCCTTTAATAGATTGCTCCAACCCATAAGGGTCGAGGGCATGGCGGCAGGAAAGATAAAGGTTGGGCATTACTGGGAAACTGAGGCTCATGAAGGATATCAGAAATGGAGGGACACAGAATAGTGGGATACCACCTCGCTAGAGGAATTGGTCTCATCCTTTAATAGATTGCTCCAAGAACAATTCATCAGGAGAAACCCAGGGAATGATAAAATTAGATGGGGCCATACTCAGAAGGGGTTGTTCATCATTAAGGAGGCTTACAATATCTACACCCAATCCAATGAGGAGGTGGATAAAATATCGGGGGAAATTTGGACCATGAACATTTGGCCCAAAATCTCGTTGTTTTGTTGGCTAGTTATTCGAGGTAGGATTTTGACCTGTGAGAACCTGAGGAAGCGGGGCATCATGGGACCTTCTCGATGTCCTCTTTTTCATAATCACGAAGAGACCATGGGTCACCTTCTGGATTCTTGTCACTTTTCTTCTTCGTTATCGGATAGAGCAGCCTTTATTTTCAGACGCAGCAATCGAATCAGGGGGCAGCCTGATCAAAACCTTAGATCTTGGGACCTAAAAGCTTTCTCAAACCCAATTATCGCCACTCTCTGGTTACTCTTCCTGAGGATGGTGGTATGGGAAAGCTGGAAGGAGAGGAATAATCATATCTTCAGAGATAAGCAGCAATGGGAGGAGGAAGTTTGGAAATGCCTGGTTCGAAACATGAAGGAAATGATTCAGAGCCAGCAATGGAGTGAGAAAGATAAAAAATTCAATTCGCAGGACATACGAATTGCTGAAGGATGGGGTCTAACCAAGGTAGATATGGCAGGACTTCGAAGGAAAATGATAGTGTGTCACCCAGTTGTTCCAACTAGCTGGTCTCCTCCAAGCTAGGTAGGGTTCAATATCAATTTCGATGGGGCGTCGCGAGGAAATCCAGGTCCTGCAAGGTTCGGTGGGGTTTGCAGAAACAGCGCGGGGGTCATTCAAAAAATATTTTTTGGATTCATTGGTCATGATTCCAATAACTCAGCTGAGCTCGAAGGTATTCTTCAAGGTCTGAGGTTGGATGGCTAAGAAAATCCAACACGGACAAACCACTGTGAAAGTCTCTTCCAGTTGGCGCCTGCTATCCAGGATGGAGAATCTGAAGGAATTGCTCACCACCCAGAATGCCATATCATTTTCCCATGTAAAGAGGGATTCCAACAAAGTGGTGGACCTCTTAGCCAATCAGGGGATTAATACTGGCATCCACTTGGCATCTGGCTCTGTGGCAGATTTCCCAGATGAAGACTGGAAAAGAGTCTGCTGCCACCTCACGGAGCTGGATGTGATGGGTCAGAGAAAGCATAGGTTACAGGTGGCCACCACATTGGATAATGAAAGGAGGTCTAACAGCGCTACGCATGGGGCGCCACGTGCCCGAACTTGTCATGATTCTGCATGATGTCTCTTGTACAAATGGTCATGTTAGATTTTAAGGCTAAAGGCTTATTAAGGTGATGTAAAATGAATGAACAAAGTGGTGGGAGATTGTGGAGTACCAGACCTGGCTTTTCAATAATCAAGGTAGCAGTTTTATTAATGATGCAGCAAGACATCCTGTACCTCCCGCAGGCTGGCTATCTTGTCACAGATGCTTCAATTATTATGGTTTAGGTCCTTAAATGGTGGAGGTTCATCAACCAAGGCATCTGCGTCTTGGGCCATAGGCTTTGTGTGGGTGCATTGTGTGTTCTACGATTTTCTATAAGACGAAGCAAGGGTGGTTTATGAGAGGTAGACCACCAGATTTCAAATTTCCCTTTTTCATGGCTCCTCCCCATCGCAATAAGGGCTGCACTCCATCTAGCCAGGAAGGGTCACGGAGTTTGGAGGTTGGGGACTCCTCTGGGCAGGGGAATGTTAAAGGTGGCAGAGTAATGCGGGCCTCAACTAGGGCTGGTCTTCGGGCTTCTGCTTCTTTCTTTCATGGCTGTATTCCGCAGGATGTCCAAGAGGAAGTCGAGGAAACTGAGCCAGCTCTGTGGAATGAGGTCAGGAATATCCCTCGGGAAGAGCTTGTTGAGGAGGGGACAGAGTGGGTGATGGACCCGGGCCATACTGCAGGATGTGCCTCCCTCTATGAGAGGACCCTGATGACTTATTGGGTCACAAAGAACCTTCTTGCTAATGTGTTGATGGAGGCATATAACAAGAACCAGGGGGATGTCGAGCCTTTGCAATCTTGGAAGATCCATAATATGGATAACTAAATAATGCATGCCAAGATAGATGCCATTACCAAAAAAATTGGCATGGAGTTTGTTGTTAAGAAGAAAGGGGACGAGGAACGAGGAAGTATGGTAGGTGAAGGCACCAGAACTCAACCGATTGATGTTGGCGTGCAGACAGAGATTCAGGGTGAGCCTAGTTCCTACAAGCAGGAGAAGGATTCGATGGATAGGGGCCTGTTAGTCGTCAATATTGACAAAATTTGTCTTGCTGGTCATGCTTAGTATACCAGGTTTTTGGTTGCACAGTCTAGTAGTTTTCTGTACTTTTGATAGGTTATTTAAAATAGGAATTGAACATCTAAGATTATGTCAAAATTCCTATTTGGCGAAGATTAAGCCAGGAATAGTCCAGTTCAGTTTTTTTTGCAAACTTTTGAAAAGGGATTCCTCGTTTGGTTGCTCGCAGCTGGGAATGCTCTGTGACAGTCTGAAAAATATGGGACAAGCTTTGTACTCTGTTTACAAGCAGTAATATATAGTTGTGTTTATTTACAAAAAAAAGCCTCTACAATTCGCTTCGACCCAGTCTAAACTACAGACAACCAAAAAACTCAAGTGGATTAATTAGATACAACAATTGCAGTTGGTGATTAAGTATTAGAAAGGTAAACCTAACTTCGCCATCAATTTTCTTAGTCGATCACCCATTACTCTCCTTTTCATAGTGATGAGTATGCAGGGTTACAACATGACTAGTTGGCCTCAATTGTATCTGGATGACATCGAATTTTCACCAGTATACCGATAGCTTCAAACTGATAATTCATCGACCTCCGACTACTTCCTGAAAGACACCTTGCTATACAAGCTTGGACAGCTTTCAACGCTATGTATTTTGGATATCCGATTTCCGATTTTTGACTTCCGACTACGGATTGTTGATTGCGGATTGAGGAGTTGCGAACCAAAGACAATTGCGGCTGTGCAAAATATTAGAGTTGCAAATTAGTTTTTGAAGAAAAAAAAGAGTACCAAGTTGTTCCCCATCACTCTAAAGGTCACCAAGGGGATCGGGGATGTGAAAAATGGTATCAAATCCCAAGGTTGCAGCACTTGGGCTGGTTGGGCCATGCCATGATGTGGAAGAGGAATTCCATACTATGATGAGGGATTGGAAAGGCAGAACTCCTTAAATTTTCTCTTGTTCATATAATTATATTTTCATAGTTTTATATATATGAAATTGTGGATAGGAATGTTGAAAATGCAAGAGATTAGATAAATGAACTATTTATGCATAGTAGGCATATCAAGAGATAATGCATAGTGCATGTGAACTTGCTTCTGCTTGCATGTGGTATTGCACATTGATAAAAGTTGTTAATGAACACATTGCATTAAAATTTGAATGCACACCTAACAAGGATATGGAAAAAATATGATCCACATCACAGTTGGCATTATTGTCAGATGTTAACTTCGACAAGTCATCGATGTCAACACAAATTCAACAAGTTCCGACTTCGACATGGCTTCGCCAACTCCGTGACTTCAACAAGTTATGATACCTCATAGTTTCACGACATTGACATGTAGCATCGATCTATGACTTGCGACTGACGAGCTTCAATAGAGTGTCTCTCTATCTTCCAGTCGACTGTAACAGTTGAACTGCCATACCGTTCTGACTTCTCTTGTAACTAAACATAACAGGAAATCACCCAAGCATCTCAACACTCTCTATATAAGCATGTAAACTATTGTAATATACAACTTAAAATCAATCGATGATCTCATATCCCCTAATAGAAGATCAATTTGCATTCCTGCATATTGTCTGTGTATATTTTTGTTATGTCTATGTAGTGTATTCCTACTTTGCGCATTCTATTTCTTAAGCTCCTACGATAAAAAAAAGCCGACTCATTTAGTCGAACTATTTCCCCCTTCGTGATTATTGGCCACGTGCGGATCATTGGTATTAGAGAACTCAACTTTGTTCATGCTTAAGTTTGCGTGGACACTTCCCATGATGGACACTTCCTACGAAGTTACCGACTTATGCATGTTCAAACACACTCACAATCTTAGAAATCCAAGCAGATGCTACTTCTATAAATGGAAGAATAAATAGACGATAGACATGCAACCGACAAGACAACACAACGTATTGAGCAAGCGCTGACTCGACAACAAACTGAAATGTTCTCCCAGTTCAATGAAATTATCACACGATTTTCTTCGACATCCGGAGGATTTTCGACGAGAACTCACTCCGAAAAAATCAGCCCCTTAAAAGTGCAAATGAATTTGGACACACTGAATCTTGAAGGCAAGATTGATGTGGAATCCATTGATAATTGGGATTGGAATTCTATTACTATGTGAATCAACTCTCAGAAGCTGACAAGATCACCATTGCAGCCTTAAATATGTCAACATTTGTGCACTGCTGGTGGGAGAACCTCTTGACAAATATAGATAAAAGAGGAGACCCCATCGACACTTGGGATAAATTTGTCGAACACATCCGAAAGGAATTTTACCTGGCCAAGTACCTTGAGCAGCAGTGTAAGAAGTGGCAGTAGCTAAGGCAATGAAAATACCAATCAGTACATATTTACATTGATGAGTTCTATCGACTCATGGCTAGACTTGGTGTCCAAGAAGAAGAGAAATTTGTTGTTCTAAATTACATCAGCAGATTGTCCTAGTACATTCAGCAAGAGATGGAATTTTTGACTGTGAATACGCTTACAGATGCATTCCACTATTCCAGCAAACTTGAAACCAAGAAGAAAGGGAAAGCACGCTTCACGACAAATTAGACATCAGGATGACCACCAGACAATAAGACATCAACCGACCTCGACAAGTTGAAATCTTCTTAGCCGACCCTGCCAAAGCTAGATCACGACAAAAATCCTTCTCATAAAAGGGAACATAGAAAACAAACGCCCAATGGAAAATGGTGCAATTACCACCACTCATAAGTTGGAATGATACGTCTGAATGCAAAGCTTGGAAGACATTTTATGAAAAAGTGTCGACATCTGACACATTCGACAAGATGGTGGAAAAATATGATCTAGACACAACGGCCCTTTTGACATCAACATAGACTACTCCAACAACCTAGACTATCATCGATGGGGAGGAATGAGAATGCCTATCCCATACACGGATATGGATCCAGCACAACGCATTACATCTGATCGCTGATAACAGTAGCCAAAAGAACTTCATTTCTGAAGATCTTGTGAAGAAACTAGGTCTTGTCACCACTCTACATACTTAGCCTTACAAAATCGGTTGGATGAAGGATGGACAAGAACTACGGATCACCCGACAATGCAAGCTCGCCTACTTCATAAATACTTTTGAAGATGAATTACTTTGTGATGTAGCACCAGTCTTCATAGATGACGGCCTATTTGGGAAACCTTACCTATGGGACCTCCATGGAAGTTATTAGTCAAGACTGCAGGATGTGATTGTTAGAATCCAGAATCGATGGTACAACATTCCATAGAGACGACCTACAACATTCCATAGAGACGACCTACACAAATGGTTTTAATGATATCTGCTAAATAGACAAAGAAGATCATCAATCATGCTCAGAATTTCACATTAATCATGATCAAACTGCAACATTCTAGGAAGACTACAACGACAATTCGGCTCACTGACCAAGGAAGCTCTCGACAGAATAAGTTGATTGAAAACTTTCTCTACAAGTATCGGAGTTTATTCCAAGATTCAGATAGAGTACCTCGACATTTCTAGGTAAAACACTCCATTGAACTTGCTCCTGGTTCTTCTTTACCTAACGCATCTATTTACAGAAGATCCATTCTCAGAAATGAAAATATTTGCAGACAAATCAAAGATTTGATTGACAAAGGTAATATTTGACCCATCTCCTCTCCTTGTGGAAGTCCATTCATCCTCGTTCCAAAGAAATACAGGACTTGGCACATGTGCATCGACTACATGGCACTCAACAAAATTTTAGTGAAGAATTAGTACCCTCTGTCACGGATAGACGAGCTCATCGACTGTTTGAAAGGTGATAAATTCTTTACTAAGCTCGACCTCAAGTCGGGATATCATTAGATTCCAATCGATCCCTCAGATGTGTGGAAAAATGATTTCAAGACCAAGGAAGGATTTTTTGAATGGTTAGTCATTTTTTTTGTCTTAACCAATACACCTGCGACCTTCATGTGATACATGGATAACATTCTGTGACCTTTCATCGGAAAATGGGTCATTGTCTATCGTGACAACATACTGATTTTCAGTCAATCATGGGAAGAACGTGTCAGACAGCTTCAACAAGTCCTCTACACTCTCCAACAACATCGACTTTACTTGAACATGGACAAGTGTACCTTTGTGATTAACAACATAAAATATTTGGGGTATGTAATTGACTCTGTAGGAATTCACGTCGATCTAGACAAAGTATAGATCCTCAAATATTGGTCCATTCCTCAAAGCATTAAATAACTAAGAAGTTTTCTTGGTTTGGAGAATTTCTATCAACGGTTCATACGCGGCTTCAGTCACATAGCCTGGCCCTTGAATAAGTTGATGAATGGAAATGGGAAAATCATCTTCAAATGGACATCGACCCAACAAGAATCTTTTCAACAGCTCAAGCACAAGCTCTACACAACACCAGTACTTGTGTTACCTGATTTGTATCATCCCTTTGAGATTGATACAAACGCATTGGACTATGCCTTGGGCGCAGTGATCACTTAGTGTGGTCACCCAATCACTTTTCATTCTGAAACTTTTAACGACACAGATAGAATATATTCGACATATGAAAAAGAATTGTATCCCATTGTGAAAGCTCTCAAGCAATGGAGGCATTACATCCTTGGCAAGGAAACGGTTGTTAAATTTTGAGCATTAATTCATTATACTCTAGGATCTTTGCTGAGAGAATAACATCTACAGTATATCAATGCATGACAATCATAATATGACAAGCATCACAAGCATCACAAGAATCAAAAGCATAGAGACAAGAGACACAGAGTTTCTGTGGGGAAAACCCTAAGGTGAAAAACCCCACAACTTCCTCAGAGATAGAGAGAGCAATGGCTCAACCAAAATACAACCAAATAACACAGAGATAGTCTCCTAGCAGATGATCCTCCTCCTCCTCACAAGTGCGCCACTTTCCAGAGAGAGAGTGAGTTACTTTTCCGAGTGAGTAAAATAGAGATCTCCTATCTCTATTTATACTCACCTTTTTTCCCAGTGACCTACTGGGGCCGACTTGTCTACTTAGATACATCCACATTATATTATATATAATTCCAGGCCGACCCCAAATGGTGGTCTAATAACCCATCGGCAAGTACACACACTTGCGACACTTGTCAATCCACATGACGACACTTCCTTATAGAGGAATAACACATCTCTTATAAGGGTACAATAAATATATATAAAATATACAGATGAAATACATTCCGAAGTTACATATACATCAACAACGGTCATCCTCACTGACCATAATCCTCTACAGTTTGCTCCGACCCAGTCAAAAATATAGAAAACCATTAAACTCAAGTGGATTAATTACCTACAACAATTGCAGTTGGTGATTAAGTATCGGAAAGGTAAATCTAACGTCATCGCTCATTGTCTAAGTCGAGCACCCGTTTCTCTCCTTTTCACAATGATGAGTATGCAGGGTTATGACACGACCACTTGGCCTCAATTATATCAGGATGAAATCAAATTTTCACCAATCTACCGACAGCTTCATACTGACAAGTCGTCGACCTCCAACTACTTCTTGAAAGACACCTTGCTATACAAGCTTGGACAACAGCTCATTTGGAACGCGCACTACAACAATACTGTAGGAGAATTTGGAGTAGAAAAGACACTTGCTATTCCGCAGAAGTATTTCATTTGGCTGACACTTAAAACCGACGTCAACAAGTAAATTTGATCATGCGTGGTTTTTGCCATTGCTAAAATACCTAATTGACGACAGGGATTGTACACACCTCTGTTAGTTCCTAGTCGACCATCGGAATCTATTTCTATGGACTAATTGACAGGATATACTACTGCAAAACATTAACATGATGATATCTTAGTAGTATTTGACATATTTTCCAAGATGACCATTCTCATACCATGCAAGAAAACCACATCGGCGCAACAAACTGCTCAACTCTTCTTCACACATGTTTGGAAAAACTTTGGTTTACGCACAACCATTACTTCTGAAAAAGATGCCATATTTGTCAGCATATTTTGGAATACTCTTTGGCAATAGCTTGACACACGACTCTCATTGTCGACATCTTTCCATCCTTACACCAACGGACAGATGAAATTTGTGAATCGCTTGGTCGTACAACTGCTTCACATGTACCATTAGAGGATATTTGGATGAAAAATGGGCCTTTTAACCCTAAAGTACATTTTCTTGTCATCACATATTAGCCTCTCAAAATGCTTTAAAAGTCAAACAAGGTGCATGTAAAAAAATTGGAGGTAAAAAATAAAAACTACTTTTTTGGATCGTATTTTCAACTTATCTCCGTGTAGGTTTACTCAAATTTCAAGCAGGAGGACTCGTTGGATGCATAATTAAATTATGCATCCAACGAGTACCCATGTTGCTTACTTTTAACAACATCCACACCATGAAAAATCGAAAATACATTAAAAAAACGTGTTATCTCTCACTAGAAACACGTTTTTAATGTATTTTCAATTTTTCTAGTGTGGATGTTGTTAAAAGTATGCAACATGGGTACTCGTTGGATGCATAATTTAATTATGCATCCAATGAGTCCTTCTTCTTTAAATTTGAGTAAACCTACATGGAGATAAGTTGAAAATACAATCCAAAAAAGTAGTTTTTTTACTCTCTCTACTATTATTTTATTACTTTCCTTAGGAGGCCCATTTTTTACCCAAATTTCCTCTAATGAACCACAGGCATCGACACACATGGGATGAAATTATTCCATACATACAACACAGTTACAATCATGCGCAACATAGCTCTACGGGAAAGAGTCCATTTGAGATCTATTATGTATTTCAACCCTTAGATCCTATCGACTTCATCAGCTCCTTAACATAGCCAAAATCCAACACCGACTACAGCCAACGAGAAGTTGATAAATCCTTGAAGTTTCAAGATCAAATATGTGACATCTAGAAGCAAGAATAGGAAATGTAGCAACGAACAAATGAGAAATCTAGGGCCCAACACAACAAGCACCGTATTTTTCATTCATACAAAATTGGGGATAAGGTCTGATTAAATCTCAAGAAGGAGTGCTTCACTGGTCCATTCAAGAAGCTCAAACCTTTGCAATATGGTCTATACAGTATTCTTCGATAGATTGGAGAAAATTCTTTCCAGTTTGACATTCCTGCATGCCTGGGTCTGCATCCAGTATTCAATGTGGATCTACTTCAACCATACCATGCACCACTATTGCAACATAACGACTTGCCAACAACAGAACCCAATGACATCCATCCAGATGTTTAGGATCCTCTTCCTTGTGACACCATTGTAGGATGATGAGTACACCATACAAGGAAGAAGACAATTCCCTTGTTTCAGGTTGCTAAAGCCGGATAGATCCCAACACAAGGAAAGTGGTACTATGCTACTGAATTGACTGACAAGTTTCCTCACCTTCATGAGGAAACAATGGGGACCATTGTTTCTTAAGGAAGGAGGTTTTATCCACATCACAATTGGCATTATTGCCAGATGCTAACTTCGACACATCTTCAAAAATTCATCAACATCAACACAACTTCGACAAGTTCTGACTTCGACATGGCTTCTACAACTCTGTGACTTCAACAAGTTCCACGGCCTCACAGTTTCGCGACATCGACATGTAGCATTGATCTGCGACTTGTGACTGTCGAGGTTCGACAGGCTGTCTCTCTGTCTTCCAGTTGACTGTAACAGTTGAATTGCCAAACCATTCTGACTTCTCTTGTAACTAAAAGTAACAAAAAATCACCCAAGCGTCTCAACACTCTCTATATAAGCATGTAAACTATTGTAATATACAACTTAAAATCAATCGATGATACAATATCCAGTAATAGAATATCAGTTCGCATTCCTGCATATTGTTTGTGTATATTTGTGTTACGTCTGTGTAGTGTATTCCTACTTTCCGCATTTTGTTTCTTAAGCTCCTGCCATAATAGAGCCGACTCATTTAGTCAAACTATTTGCCCCCTCGTGCTTCCTGGCCATGTGCAGATCAAAAGATTTTTTAGATGCCTTACTTACACTTTTCTTTGAGAATTGAAAAAAATGTTGTTTCTAGTATTCTTCATTTCAGCAAGAGGATATCCTAGCTACCATGGTCAACATAACATATCCAAGTTTGTTGGAAACCACAGCAAAAAGGACGAAGCTAATAGAAGCATGGATGAAGATGCTGAAAATGATATTTCATGTGACCAACAACCTTGTGAAGACAAGATGGAGCACAAACCCATGATCAAGAAGTTGGTGGAAGGACCGTGTAGTCCTTGCTAAGTGGCCAATTGATCATGTAACATCATATGGTATATTGGTGGGAGCCATGCAGGTAATTTTAATTTATGTTGATTGCGTAAATTTTGAGAAAGGATGGGTAATAATCCTTTTAACCATATTTTAATCATCATAAAAGGGTAAGCATGTAAGGTGAATGCATTTATGTGAATGTTATACCACCATGGTATGGTGAGGTATGGGGTAGTAAGTGAAAGGAACCTTCTACCATGTGACTGTTTAAATGTTAGAATGCATTCATATGAAATTATATCATGCCATTTGTATATGTTGTTTATGAGTTTAATAACAAAAGAAAGTGAGGACTTATGGTCCTGTTATAGTAGTGCATTCTAGGTGAGATAACCCTAATTAGGCCATTATGTGTTTGGAATAGTGGAATGCATGACATGATAGTATAGTATGCATGAATCAATGCAAGGTGACATTGAGTGGATATGCATTAAAAGATTATGTAAATCAGTGGTTGCATGAAGTGAATGCACATTAAAAGATAATGTAAATATTGTAAATGTACATATATGTATGTGGGTTCACATGTGATGCATTGTGTGAACTCATGGTTGTATTACATATGTGTCATTACAATTAGATAATAGATGAAATGATGAATTAACGGTAATTATGGGATCATTTCATGAGCTGTTGTGAATGCAAGAGAATGATTGCATGAAGGTAGTCATGTTTGGTGGGATTCCAGAGTGGTTTGTTGGAAGGACAGAGTTGCATAAAATGATAAGGATGTGATGTAATGAGAATTGGAAGTATTTAAATTACATAGATGTTGTGATGGTTTCTTGTAATTTTATTGTTATAAGGATGCATATAAAAAAAACCTATACACTTCATGGTATCTAAGATGATTAGCAGCTGAGAGTGTTTTAATTATGAAGTGTTATAACTCTGAAAACACTTCAATGACTGTTGAAACAATGAAATATTATATGCATGAAAACTTAGAAGTGTTTGGCTGATTGGAATTTTCACATTTTAGTTAGAAATGTCTTGAGCATGGCAATGTGGGTAAGCCCATGATCAAGGCTGGAATCTACCATGTGCAAAGGCCAAGTATTGTGAGAAGGATCTCATGGATTCACAAACATGATATCTACATGAAAGAGATCTGAAAATTTTCGGATTTAAGTTATGAGAATGGTTTCATGGTTGAAAATAAGATGCTACAAGAAAGTAGATTTGCAAATCTCAGATTTGGAATTTTACTAATCAATTAATAATGGTTGTTTGGATAATCCAGAATTGTGTCAAAGGGACATGTTGTAGGTGGATGGTTTTGCTATGGTAGAAAGCATAAAACCCTAATGGACAGAGTGGTGCCACTTACAAGAGCCAAACAATATGAGGATGTCTCATCTGAACTGCATGTTGGTAAACAATGTGGGTGAGATGGTAAAATTATGTGAAGAGGGAATATGTGGTTTATGGAACATGAAAGAGATTTGGGATGGAAAACCCAAGGATTGTTAACTTAGAGAATGGATCCCCCATTCCTCACGAATGCAGAAAAGATACATATGCAAAATGGATGAGTATTTTGTAACCCTAGCTAAGAATATGCATGTCTAATTATTAAGAGTTAATAGGCAGAGCATGTTTTATTCTTTGTATTTCAGACTACTTAGGGCCGACATGGCTCACATCGGAAAGGGTGCACACCTTTCGGGTGCTGGGTTATGTTAGGGTTGTCAATATTGACTACAACCTAAGGGAATGGATGCATTCTTGGTGGCTAAATATTAGAGAGTGAATGTCTATGAAAAATGTTTACAATTTTATATCAGCAATACTGATGAGCTTTCTTATCCATCTTGTGTTGTCAGCTTAAACGGATGCAATTTGGTTTTCCACACTAAATCAGCAAAGTGAAGGATTGTTGTGTGTGTGAAAGGTTATTGTGTGTGTGAAGGGTTGTTTTAGGCCTGCTAAACCCATTCGGTGTACTGGATTGGAATTAGTTACTTGAATGATGTGTTGATATTGGTAAATCTCTATTGGTTCAGTAGTGAAGTGGGTGTCGAGACTGAATAGAAAACCCTTTTGATGCCTATAGCTCTATAGTAGAGCTTTGACCTTGAAATGGTCATGGTGCAGTTTCCTTCCATTGGCTTGTTGACCCAGACGGAAGTGCTGGCTTCGAAATGGAGAAGGAAAACCATGTATGGGATTGGTTTGGCACCATCAATGCCTAATAAACCCAGTCGGTATACTAGCTTGGAATTGACTACTTGGATGTTGTGGAGCAGCATGTGTGCTAGACAAACATTCGTTCCATAGGTGATCCCAGGCTTATAAATCAGAGAAGGAAGTTGTCGAATAGTGAGGAAATGTCCAATACAGATAAGTATTTAATTATCATATATTTCTTATTCTAAATAATGAAATATTTCATGTACAAGTCTTATAACAACCAAGATGATACACTATTTTTTCTTTGTTGGAAACCTAGGTCATTGCAGGAAGCAAAGATTTTGAAGGAATCCTAAGGATTCATGTGGACATGTGACTGTCCTAGAAAGATCATAATGAGAAGCAATGAAATATGGTGCTAATGGGATTGTATGGGTCCTAGCAGCCAAGGGTTCTGTAGGAAACCATGGGGAGGGGTTCCCTGGTTGAAAGGCCTTGGACATACCTTAGAAAGTAAGTGTAATCGCCAAGAAAATGAAAGGGAGAATCAAGAATTCACATTGAAGAGAAATAGAATAAGGAGCATGGAACTATTAGAATATATAATGATGACTTATGTGATATATTGGTAAAATATCATTTAAAGACATAAAATAACTCTAATGTTATAAAATAGAGTTATCCCACGTGCAACATTGTAATTATATCATTTGTAACCATTCTCTATATAAAGAGGAGGAAATTCATTTATCCCACATGTATTATGGGATGTATTTTAATCCAAACCTCTTGGTATATAACAGAGGTGAAGGATACCCTTTTGGGTATGTGTTGATTGTAATTCATCACACATCACATGTTATGTATGTCATTTGTACACACATTGATTGATGGAGCTTGATGTGATGCAAATGTGAGGATGCCATGTAATATTTGAGATCTGTTTCATATTAATGGAAGATGAAACCCTTCCCATGGACGTAGCCCAATATAGTGAACCATGTATATCTAGTGTTCTCCTTTTCTTGGTCTCTTTATGTTCATGTTGATATGTTATTGTTGCTTAGATAGGTAATTTAGTTTATCTAGATCTTAATATATGATATGGTATCAGAGCTGGTTGTTATGATCTAGCACCTTCTATTGCTTTCAATAACTATTTTCATTTTGGAATTTTTTATTTCTTGTAGATTTGCTTTCTATCTGGTAGCTATTAGGCTTCTCTTCAAATCTGGGCATGTTTCTACAGTTTTTTACTTCTAACCCTAACCTTGTTGTGTATATTTTTCAAGAAATTTTTGAACAGTTTATTGATGTTATTTTTGTAGATATATACATTTTTTGGATTTTCCTCAAGGAGATCTATCTTTCGGTTATCAGATCGCCAATTTTTTGTCCAAGTTTGGTATACTTTGTGCAGGTTTCCGTGTTCGGCAGATTCAACACTGTTTTCAGCGTAAAACTTGACGTTTGTGACTTTTTCTTCGTAGACAGTGCGGGTAACTATGACTTTCCCTACTAGGAACTCGCGAGTATATTGCAGACCCATGACTTTCAATGTACAAACCTGCGTGTGCTACGACATACTTGTTAATTTCTTAGCATTAATTCAACATACTCTAGGATCTTTACTAAGAGAATAACATGTACAACATATCAAGTATAACAATGCATATCAATCACACCAATAGAAATCACATGAGACAATAGACACACATAGTTTCACTGGGGAAAACCATAAAGGTAAAAAAACCCCACAACTTCCTCAGAGATAGAAAGAGCAATGATACAACCTAGGTACATAGAGATAGTCCTCCTAGGATCTGAACCTCCTCCTCCACTAGTGCTCCACTTTTCGAGTAGTGTAGAAGTGAATAATGACATGATCAAATAGAGTGCCTCCCGCACTCTATTTATACATGAACTGACCTGCCTAATAAACTAGCAAGGCCGACTTGTCTAACTCATTCTAATCACCCATGGTAATGCTAATCAAGGCCAAACCCACACTTGGTGGTCTAATAACCCATCACATGCAAGTTGCGACACTTGTGACACTTGTCAATACAAATGACGACATTTTGTATAAAGGAATAATAACATCTCTATAGGAGTACAATATACATAGGTGAAATACATTCCGAAGTTACATATACATCAACACTCCCTCTTAAGTAGGAAGGTATTTCTCAACACAGATCTGCTAGCACAAGTCTTCTTCTCTGGATCATCGTCACTAGATAATCGTCATTGTCACTGCTGCTGCTATCTCAATCAATCTTCGATCTACTTGTCATAGAAAGTTCTACAGAGCCACTCCTTTTTCATATTGGATGTAGGCCTACCACCTCCAGGTCTTCATCATCTACAGAGCCATCCCTTTTTCATGTTGGATGTGTCACAGGGCCATCCCGTTTTCATGCTGGATGTGACCTAGAACAAATCTAGGATTTCTACCACAGAGCCAGTCCCTTTTCATACTGGATGGGACCTAGAACAAATCTAGGATTTCCGCCACAGAGCCAGTCCTTTTTCATATTGGATGGGACCTAGAAAAAATCTAGGATTTCCACCACAGAGCCAGTCCTCTTTCATACTAGATGGGACCTAGAACAAATCTAGGATTTCCGCCACAAAGCCACTCCTTTTTCATACATGATGGGACCTAGAACAAATCTAGGATTTCCGCCACAGAGCCAGTCCTTTTTCATACTGGACGTGACCTAGAACAAATATAGGATTTCTGCCATACTGTGGAATCCTTAAGACTTATTACATGCAACACAAAACCTGGCCAGATCATCCCAGGACTCATTATGGGCACACAGCTCAAACTATTGGATCTCCCAGGGCAATATTACATGTCCTCCTAGAGAAATGCCTTGAAAGAGCATCCCAGAACTTATTACGGGCACACAACCCAACCTATAGGATCTCCCAGGTCAACTTACATGATCATCTGCACAACCTGTCCATGGCCACAGAGCATCAACCTAATACTCATCATACATCATCCTGATGTACATCATCACATGATCATCCTGATCATCATCATAGCATCATCCTGATGCATATCATCTGGAGAAACATCCTGAAGCTCATCATCCATGATCATCCTAATCATACAATGTATCCACCTGATACATATCATCTGGAGCAACATCCTGAAGCTCATCATCTATGATCATCCTGATCATACAATGTATCCACCTGATACATATACAAATACATGATCCACTTGATCATAACAAGCATCCAACATGAGGCATATAGAGCAGTAACTGGAGCATCATCATGATGCTCATCATCCAACACTTACATCCATAGCCATGGGAAGTATACTCCTATCACCATGCTAGGAATAGCTCCTGCAAATGTGTCCATCACTTCTTCCTCGAAGTGTCATCAATCTGAATAACACCAAGCCTCTCTCTAACGTACTCAAACTTCACTCTAGCTAGTGGTTTCTTCAACACATCTGCAACCTACTCATCCGTCGCACCATACAGGAGCTTCACTGCTCCTCTCTGCACCATATCCCTGATATAGTGATATTTGATCTCAATGTGCTTCGACCTGTCGTGGAACACCGGGTTCTCAGACAGCTTCACACAACTCTGGTTGACACAATA
This sequence comes from Larix kaempferi, assembly GCA_027924585.1. Taxonomy (NCBI): domain Eukaryota; kingdom Viridiplantae; phylum Streptophyta; class Pinopsida; order Pinales; family Pinaceae; genus Larix; species Larix kaempferi. Next base: position 11,922,081 of record BSBM01001051.1, on the reverse strand, counting down.
GATACCAATAGCATCCAACGGGAGATCAAATAACTCAGACAGTAGCTTCCTCAGCCATACTGCCTCACAACTAGCCGAACAAGATGCAACATACTCTGCTTCGGCTGTACTCAATGCTATGCAAGACTACTTCCTGCTAAACCAAGAGATCACACCTCATCCCATACTTAAGCAGCACCTAGAAGTGCTCTTCCTATCTACAGCACTGCCTGCCCAATCTAAATCAACATAACCCTGCAGGTTAAACTTTTGATTAACATCATACTTGAGCCCATAATCAATTGTACCCTTCAGGTACCTCAGAATATGCTTTACAATAACCAGGTGAACACCTCTAGGATCTGTCAGGAACTGGCTCAATGTGTTCACCTCAAAGCAAATATTTGGTCTCATGTTCGTCAGGTACATCAAGGACCCAATCATTTGACAATACACAGTGACATCAACCAGATCAAATGAAGCATCACACAGAAGCTTCAGGTTTGATTCCATAGGTGTGGCCATGGCCTTGCAGTCCATCATCCTGAACCTCTTTAGGATTTCTACTGCATACTTCCCTTTTCCAAGGAAGATTCCATATACACTCTACCACACCTCCATACCTAGAAAGTAGTCCATCATCCCCAATTCCTTCATCTTGAACTCAACAGCAAGCTTCCTCTTTGTGTTGGCAATCAGTCTATCCTCACCCGTAACAAACAGGTCAAGAGTAGAATCACATCATTTCCTTCCTCAACCTTGTAGTAAAGGTTGGAATCCGCTTTACTCTTGGTAAATCCCAAACTGGATAGAAAACTATCAATCCTACCATACCAAGTCCTAGGACCTTGCTTCAATCCATACAAGGCTTTCTTCAACCTGCACACATATGACTCTCTGTCATGTGTTTCAAAACCAAGTGGCTGCTCCACATACACTTCCTCTTCGACTACACCATTCAACAAAGCTATCTTGACATTAATCTGGAGTATCTTCCATTTCATCACTACAGCCAGAGCAAGTACTGTTCTGATGGAAGTGTATATGGATACAGGAGCAAAGTTCTCTTCATAGTCTATTCCCTCTTTCTGATAGAAGCCACGAGCTACAAACCTTGCCTCGTATTTCTCTATGCTACCATCTACAACATGCTTGATCTTATAGATCCACTTGGAAGTCACAACAAACTTCCCTTGTGGTCTTGGGACCACATTCCAAACATCATTCTTCATGATCGATTGGTATTCCTCAGCCATGGCAGCCTTCCATTCTTTCTTTTTTGCTGCCTCCTCTTAAATGGAATATTCTTTGTTCATAATGTCACAGAGCAAGGCAACATAGCTAGTGTGTGACCTTGTCCTTTCTCGTTCTTTGTGTTCCTCTTCTGGAATACCATATCTTTCTGCATCTTGGATAAGCTCTCTATCCCATGTAGGTTTCCTCTTGTGAGAGTTCTTTTCACGGGGTGGATCTATAGGTTCTTTTGGATCTTCAATTTCACGGGTTGCTTTTGGAATTGCTTCATTCATAGTGGTATCTTGAAATCTGATTTTCTTTGGTTCTTCATGATCTTCAATAGGTGTCTTCCTTGATTTTATATAAACTGAGTCCTCATCAAATGTTACATCCCTACTGACATCAATCTTCTTGAACCTTGGAAAGTATATTCTGTAAGCCTTCAAGCTTTCACTGTACCCCACAAAGATGCCCTTCTTTCCTGAAGGATCTATCTTAGTTCTCTTTTCTTTTGGAACATGAGTATATACTAGACAACCAAATATTTCAAGATGGTTGACTTCAGGTTTCTTACCAAAAAATACCTCTTCTGGTGTCTTATTGTCGAATATCTTGTGAGGTGTTCTATTCTACATATATACAACTGTCCTAGCTGCTTTTGCCCATAGATGCATAGGAAGATCTTGGTCATGAACCATTTCCCGTGCTGCTTCCATGATAGTTCTATTCTTCCTTTCTGCAACTCCATTTTGTCGTGGATTGTAAGGAGTAGTCAACTCTCTCTTAATACCTGAATCACTACATAGCTTTTTGAAATCACCTGAAGTGAATTCTTCGCCATTGTCGGATGTGAAGGTCTTGATCTTCTTATCAGTTTGATTTTCCATCAATGCTTTGAATTCCTTGAATTTATCAAATAATTTATCTTTGTTCTTTAAGAAGTAAACCCAAGTCTTCCTAGAGAAATCATCAATGAAAGAGACATAGTATACATACCCACTAAGAGAACTTGATGACATCGGACCACATACATCAGAGTGGATAATTTCCAAGATTCCTTTTTCTTTACTTTCACTCATTGGAAATGCCTTCTTAATGTTCTTTCCTTTTGCACATCCTTTGCAAATACCTTCATGCTTTGTCTTAATTTCACGAAGACCCTCTACTGATTTACTTGCAACTGGTAGTGCTTTTTAGTGCACATGTGCAATCCTTCTATGCCAAAGTTCACTTGGCTCCATGGATTCATGTACGATGGAATGTTCAAGTTGTCCCTTCAATTTGCACAATCCTCCCTCTTGCTCTCCAATCACTACTGCATCATCTATAGTTTTACCCTTTGGCCACATTAAGACTTGGCCATCTACAAATGCAAACCTCATGCATTTTGCATCCAATGAAGATATGGAGAGTAGGTTCTTTTTGAGCCCAGGTACATAAAGAACATCTTTCATCTTCAAGGACTTCCCAGAGTCTAGGTTGTAGGAAGCTTCACCACTTCCCTTGATAGGATATTGATAGTCATCCCCAAGTTTCACTTTATGGGGTGACTCATGTTCAGATAGATTTACAAAATATTCTTTAAACCCAGTCATGTGTTTGGAAGCCCCACTATCAATAAGCCAATCATTACATCCATGAGAGATAGTACCTGTGAGAGCAGAGATTAGAATATATTCATCTTCACTTGATAAAGTATCACTTTCTGCCCTAGCCTTCTTCTTGGGGTTTTCATCATCCTCAGCAGCATGAGCATGGTACCTCCTTTTTCTTCCCTTCTTCTTCTTGTTGAAGTTGTTGTTGTCTTTTTTGTTCTTGGGACAATTTACAGCAATATGTCTCTTCTCATTACATGTAAAACATATTCTCTTCTCTTTATGCTGATGGTGGTGAGAAGATTTCTTGAAATGAGATGGCTCTCTCTTGGGCTTTCCTTTCTTGGTGTGTGATGTAAGAGCTTGATCTTCATTCCCCATCTTTTATTATCGGGTCACCAACCATGCTTCTTCTTGTGAGCATTCCTCCCACAGTATATTGAAGGAGATCCGTTTTCTTCTTGCACAGATTCCTTGGATAAAGGAATCCTGTGACCTAGGTAGGCCATTCAAAGTGGTCATAAAAATTTCATCATTCTCCACCACTTCATCCACAGCTTCAACTTGTTCCTTGATCTAAGAGACCTTAGAGAAATAGTATTGAATGGTCTCTCCATTCTGAATCTTTACCCTTTTCAATTGATTCTACAAAGTCATCTTCTGATTTATGTTCTTTCCTTCAAATAGCTTGGTCAGGGAATCAAACATCTCCTTGGGTGTCTTTAGAGATGACACATGTGGTATGAGATGGTATTTGATAGAATCAACCATGATCCTCTTTTCCTTGACCAAGTTCTTATTATGCAAGGCCTTAGCCTCTTCTTCCTCTGGGACATGAACTTCAGAACTTATGTAAGTATCCAATTCATTTTCTTCCAGGATTAACCCAATCCTATACTTCCATGCTCGGAAGTTATCAGCCCCTTCAAGCTTATCCTCAAGATTGGTGTGGTGAGACATCTTAAAGAGTAATTCAAATGGAAATAGAAAATATTTAGGTCTTACCATTTCATTTGCAGAAATCTGGAGCTGGTGCTGAATTAGGGTTTGTTAGAGAAACCCTAAAATTTAAGAATGTGAATTTAAAACTTCTGAAAGGATAGAAAGATGCCCCTTGATGAGTGTATCCGCTTGGTATATTCAAAATTTGAAATCTGCAAAGTTTCACCCTTCAGAAATGCCTTTTAGTCTTCCCGGATTCACTGGGGAGGACCCTGAATTAGCGTTTGAGCTTCCTAGAGCTTCACCCAACCAAAAAGTTCGATCCAAATCTCTACACTTCGCTTTTTACAAGGAGCTTCCATCTATATCCTCAGATTTTAGAAATTCCTATTTTTGTGGAAACCCTAATTTTTAGAACCAAAAATGAAAGTGCCCAGGATTGAATTCTGATTGGACAGACAGATGCACCTTGTTGAGGAGAGTCAAAATACCCTACTTCCTTTCAAGATATGTGGAGAGAAACCCAATAAACAGGAAACCCTAGTTTCTGCAACTACAGAGTGTCTTCTTCCCAGGTTAGCTTTGAGACCATGTTAATTTTTTAGCATTAATTCAACATACTCTAGGATCTTTACTGATAGAATAACATGTACAACATATCAAGTATAACAATGCATATCAATCACACCAAGCAATCATATGAGACAATAAACACATAGAGTTTCACTAGGGAAAATCATAAAGGTGAAAAAAACCGACAACTTCCTTAGAGATAGAAAGAGAAATGATACAACCCAAGTACATAGAGATAGTCCTCCTAGCATCTGAACCTCCTTCTCCACTAGTGCCCCAGTTTCTGAGTAGTGTAGAAGTGAATAATGAGATGATCAAATAGAGTGCCTCCCACACTCTATTTATACATGACCTGAACTACCTAATAAACTAGCAGGGACGACTTGTCTAACTCAGTCTAATAACCCATGGTAATGTTAATCAGGGCCAACCCCACACTTGGTGGTCTAATAACCCATCACATGCAAGTTGCGACACTTGTCAATACAAATGATGACACTTTCGTATAGAGGAATAATAACATCTCTATAGGAGTACAATATACATAGGTGAAATACATTCCGAAGTTACATATACATCAACAATACTTGTGATTGTTCTATTGCGAACTCGCGTTTACTTCAGTATAACCGTGACTTCATTGTATAGGGACCCGTGAGTGCTTCAGCATAACCACGACCTTAGTGTAGAGACACCCACAAATTTCCGATTAGAACATCATCTTTATTCTTTATAGACCTACGAATCCGTGACTTCTCTATGCATAACCCGCAAGTACACACGAGTTTACTTTGGAAGACCCACGAGTGACTTTATTTGGCACCTTTTCTAAGGGCTGTAGGTAAAGTTTCTGCTTTTATCTTGGAAAAGTTTCATCTCTTATCTTAAAAATTTTGTCATGAGCTTCTTGATCTCTTTGCATTAGGATTTTTGTAATGATTCATCATATTTACAGAGGTTGTCTTTTTCTTATGTCTCTAACCTTCTTTGTGTGGAAGATGTTTTTTGACATTTTCAGGAGCATGGATCTCTAGTATGGTAATGGTGACATCAATAAATGAACATATGCTTAGGACTTTGTTGTTTAATGACTATATTTGTATCTATAAGTGATATTATAAAATGGCATCACTCTTCTAATCATGATAATGAAGCTTCTATATGTGTTATCTTGTGATCATTATTTGCTTTATTCATTATTATTGCTCACCTTTGTGTAAAATCAATTTCAGTGTTTTTTAATAAGCAATATCTTTATGATCATTATATGCTCTTGCTAATTAAACTCTTGAGTAAAGTCAATTTTTTGAATCTATGTGATATCATATTTTTTTGGCTTGTCATAAGTTCTTTAATTAGGGTATAGTTTTTTTTTCATGTATTGCAGAGATTGTATCTAGTTCCTGTGCTATTTGTCTCTAACATTCCTATATGGAAGCATTGACATTTCTAGGGAATTTCATCTCTTTCTTATTTACATAGTGTTAATAAGAAATGAACCCATGATTAAGACCATTAGTAAGTTGTCTTTTCATAATTTTTTATAAGTAATATCATGAGTTGATCATAATTTGAATTATGTTGATCATATTAAACATTTTGATTTATTTTCATATATATTATGTCATGTTTATCTCGATCATCTTTTACTCAATATTTATATGGATTTGGGAAATATTATAATATTGAAATATTTATCATGAGTACCTTGTTCTTGTTGCAATGGGATTTCTATTCTTATGATTGTAGAGGTTATGTTGTTCCTACTAGTCTCTAACGTTCCTATATGGAAGCATTGACATGTGTTTCTTGCCTATAACATTCATATAAGGAAGCATTGACATTTTCAGGGAATTCATCTCTTGCATATTAACATCATACTAATAAGAAATGCACCTATGCTTAAGATTAGTTGATTGATGACTAAATTTTCATACATTTAAGTGAAATCTTGGCTCATTATTCTATCTTGGTATCTATTACGCTCACTCATGTTTATGCTCCTCTCTCTTTTATCATAACTTATCCTGTCATTTTTTGATAATATTTTGCTCAAGTTTATATGGTCTTGCATAGAAGCGACATCATTTATTTATATGTTCTTGAGAAATGTCATTTTAGCATATCTTATGTCTTTTGGGTTTATCATGTTTTTTATATGCTTTATTCTTGGAAGTTCCTTTGTGCAGGTTTGTTATCCATGCTAGTGGATAGCTTGATTCTGTTATTCTTTCTTTGTTTAAGTATATGTTGGTGCAGATCTCTGGTTCCTCTTAAGAAGGAATATAATATTGAATTTTATCATGTTCTATCATATTTCAGTAATTTTGTATGATGGACGTCCATCTTCTACTGTTAAAGTCATGATGTTCATCTATATGATATCATTTTCGATGTATAGACCATTCGGGAATTGTTTCTTCGATGTTTGAGGTCTTCTACAGATATTGCACCTTGATTGGAAGAATGTCTGCTATCTACATGCGTATTGTCCATCTGGGTATTTTGTACACTATTGTGGTGTTATTAACCACATGTTCTGTTGTATCAGCTGTTAGAAGGTATCTGTACACTGATGTGGATGTTATATCAGAGTTCTTTAGCTATCAGTTATGGTTGTGATGATTGTTGTGGTGATCTAGGCATCTTGTGGATCTAGTAGCCATGATGGATTCTCTTTAGATCTGGGCATCTTGTTGGTGGATTGCGTCACATGTTTGTTTCATCGTACAACCTAGTTTGTGTGCACTTTCATGATTCAATGAGAAGCGGATGTTGTCTTCATCAAATCCATGAGGCTAAGTGTGTTTTATTTGCATCTTATGGAGCATTCTGGAAGTTTGTTGGAATATTATCACCATCGTTTTTTATATTTGAATGTTTGCATGCATTCTGCATGAATCCAGTCATCATGCATGCATCTACATGCATATAGTCATCAGTATGGTAGTCTCCTTAGCACCTAGAGCCTCTGTTCATCCCCATAGAGCTTGTGTTTATCCCTCACGAGCCATCATACCTACCGAGTGCACCTTTGTTTCCTCACCTAGATGACATATGTTCCCTACTACACTACTTGGATCACTATCAATTAGTTGCAACATTTATTGACTAGTTTATTCATTTATTGCTCAGTTTAACTTCCTATAGCTTCCAATTGTTTGTATCAGAGTGCTACTTGACCTACTAATAGCCTTATCAGCATCATGAACCCTCCTTGGAGTCTCCATCCCTTTATTTGTGCTCACATAACTCAGTTAGACTCCGTTAGACTCATTTGACTGACTTTTGACTATTTGTGACTACTACCACTGATTGTATGATGTATTCAATGCTATCCAAGACACACATTGAGGAGAATTCGAATGAACTTAGGATGAATTTGAATCCATTTGATTGTATTCAGTTATTATTCACTTTTCACAGTTCCAGCTTATAGCTGATGTATGATACAACAATTTTTGTCATTTCTTGTGTTAATGAGTGATTATTGATTCAGCAATTCTTCTTCTCTTCTCTGCTATTCTTGAGTGATTTTTAGTGAGGTTTTCTCCAGCTATGTGATCTATCCTATAAATTATCACATGGTATCAAATATGGATTCATCTATTCGAATTGCAGCAGCTGCAATTGCAACAATTCTTTGAGCAACTGTCTTTCATTGAGCACCAGAAGCCTCTGGATTTCCACAGCAATTCCTGGTGCAATTGTATTGAATTCACTGGAGCAATCCATTGAGGTCTATCCAGGTGTGAAGGATCCAGTCACATGTGCTCATTTCCCTAAGGAAGTGTTAATTCGAATTTGTAGCAAATATCCATCAACAATTTCATTTGTTTTGTAGGTTATTCCATCTTCAACAGATTCAAATTCAACAGCTACTATGTATATCCATTTTTTTTGCAAGTTATTCAAATTTCTATGCAGTTGCAGCAATTTCGAAGTTTTCTGCAGTTGTAGCAGTTTCAATGTTTTCTACAGTTGCAGTAGTTTCAATGTTTTCTACAGTTGCAGCAGTAGATTCCTTATCTCTCTTCATACAACTATGAATAATGGAAACCAAAGATGACAACATACCTTAAGAGATATGGTCTTTTCAAAATGTGTATTGGTCTTAAGAGAGATTTTGCTTCCTATGAAGAGGAAGAAGATTGGCTAGATGATTGTGAAAGATCCTCAGCAGCAGTATGTACTGCTATGCTTTCCAATATGGGGTACCTCATTAATACTACTGAACATCCAAGTGATAATTGGACAAGATTGGACAGATTATTTGGAAAGAAGAAGGAAGAGGATGATTTGGAGAACAAGCCCAGTAATACTTCCTTAAGTGCTCTCTCTACTAATGATTCAGCCTCAATCATTTCTCATGATGAATTTGTTCAAGATGAAGTCGAAATGAAAGACATGATATCAGGATCTACTATTGAAAAATGGTCCATCACCACTGATGAAGTTGATCGATTTTCTAATTCAAATTATGAGCAAGATATGTCAGCTACTACTCTCGAAGTTGAAGAGACTTTTCAAATATCTACTTCCCATGAGATTGTTGATGTGAAAGATGATGATCTACTGAGTATTTTGGAGGTAAAATCATATTTTGGAGGTGATGCATTTACCCTCCCTCATCAAATGCTTCCTATAAACTCCTATTTGGTCATTGGCACATCTTTTTAGAATTTGACTGAAGATGGAAGACACCATCATTCCCTTGGTTTCAAGTCTCATGCATATCCTTGTGATTTTGGTTTTGATCTCACCCCTATTGGTTCAAAGGAGATCGTAAGAAGCCATCTATCAATTCTTGGATCTGATTGGAAGTCCAAGACACCACCATCATGAATTAGTTCATTTGGTTATGATCTCACCTATGTCGGTTCAAAGGAGATATCAAAGAACTGCATACACATTCATGGAATTGATTCTACCTCAGTTGCTTCGAATCACATGCCCCATAATGATCTTCATATTTTTTAATTTGTTCCCACCATGCTTGGTAGGAAGAGAAAGTTTAGGAAGCCTCCAGATTCCCTTGCATCCATTGTTGGAGAACTCAAGCACATTTGTTTGGAGCATGATCCACTTCTTCACAAGAGGAAGATAACTCCTTTTGACAGAATGCTAGATCCATATCCACAAGAACCTGCAGATCTAGCACCTGACAGTGAATATGAGCATATGATAGATCTAGATCTACAGCTTGTAGATCCTCCTCTTCCTATATGGGAAGCCACTACTCTTAGATCTTCTGGCGATCTTGTGGGAGATCCACTTGATCCGAGGAGAACCAGATCTGATTTTAAGAATGGAAGGTTTCATCCTTCTCACATTATTGATCCATTTCTTGCCAACAGATCCTTCTTCAGTGAAGAAGTGCATTTACCTTAGATATCTTATTGGGGTGAGTGATGTACATGATTGATTATATTACCACAGTCTATCTTGAGGGGAGGATTTCTTCCCATTGGGTTTTCCCTCTTTCCTTACTTTATTTATTTGGATTGTTGTACGGGGTGACCTTTGGTCTTAGTCACTAGGGCCCTACCATTAGTTCCTTTAGTTTTTTTCTCATAGTTTGGCTTGTGGGGCGATGTTGGAATATTATCACGATCATCTTTTATATTTGCATGCCTGCATGAATTCTGCATGCATCGAGTCATCGATATGGTAGTCTCCCTAGCACCTGGAGCCTATGGTCATCCCCATAGAGCCTGTTCTTAGCCCTCATGATCCCCCTACCTATGTAGTGCGCCTTGTTTTCCTCACCTAGATGACATATGCACCCTACTACACTACTTGGATCACTAATAGTCAGTTGCAACATTTATCGACTAGTTTATTCATTTATTGCTCAATTTAACTGCCTATAGCTTCCATTTGTCTGTATCAGAGTGCCACTTGACATACTGATAACCTCATGTGCCCTCCTTGGAGTCTCCATCCCTTGATTTGTTCTCACATGACTCATTTAGACTCATTTGACTGAATTTTGACTATTTGTGACTACTACCACTGATTGGATGATGTATCCAATGCTATCCAAGCCACACATTGAGGAAAATTTGAATGACCTTAGGAGGCATTCAAATCCATTTGATTGTATTCTGTTATTATTCACTTTTCACAGTGCTAGCTTACAGCTGATGTATGATAAAATAGTTTTGTTCATTTCTTGTGTTAATGAGTGATTATTAATTCAACAATTCTTCTTCTCTTCTCTGCTATTGTTGAGTGAGTTTTGGTGGGTTTGCTGCAGCTGTGTGATCTCTCCTGTAAATTATCAAAAAGTTGTCATCATGGAGGATGTTGAGGTGTTTCCATCTTCCTTCCATTTGTATTCTTTCTTCCAATCATTATTAAGGGAGAGTGTTAGAATATATAATGATGACTTATGTGGTATATTGGTAAAATATCATTTAAAGGCATAAAATAACTTTAATGTTATAAAATAGAGTTATCCCACATGCACCATTGTAATTGTATCCTTTGTAACCATTCTCTATATAAATAGGAGGAAATTCATTTATCCCACATGTATTATGGGATCTATTGTAATCCAAACCTCTTGGTATATAAGAGAGGTGAAGGAGACCCTTTTGGGTATCTATTGATTGTAATTCATCACACATCACATGTTGTGTATTTCATTTGTACACACATTGATTGATGGATCTTGATTTGATGCATATGTGAGGATGCCATGTAATCTTTGATATATTTTTCATATTAATGGAAGATGCAACCCTTGCCATGGACGTATCCCAATTTGGTGAACCACGTATATTTGGTGTTCTCCTTTTCTTGGTCTCTTTATCTTCATGTTGATATGTTATTGTTGCTTAGATAGGTAAACTAGTTTAGCTAGATCTTAATCTCTTACAGGAACCATAGTGGTGGTGTGGCTCCAAATTGGGACAACACTAAGATGGGGAAACTCTTACTCTTCTCTTTCTTTTTTGATTGATGCATTTAGAAAACAGAAAATTGCTGAATGCATGATATGGATGAAAGTTTATTGTGTTTATTTGCTTGAAATAAATTGTGAATGTTGAAATAGCAAATTACCTGTGAAAGGATGAGCATGAATGAGTTCATGTATATGTTGGAAACAGATGAAATGTATGGAAGTCTCATAATAAAGCTTAAGGTTTAAGTCCATGTCAATTGGGCAAGTAATTGATTGATTTTAATGCTTATGTTGTGCTGGGCCTAACAAAAGTTTCCAGGAAGAATTCACATATGAAAATTAAGGCAATTGATTACAGTTGTTACAAGCAAAGTTTTAATAGTGAGCAAAGTGAGAGCCAGCTGTGTACATTGACCATGGAAGCAGACCAAAAGCTATTGGATTTTGCTGAAAATATTCTTCAAACAGTTTCCAAGACAAAAGAAAATATTAGAGAGATGCTCAAGATACAAAAGCAACAGAATGAGATGAAACACAAGGTTTTGCAGCGATCTATTGGTCTGTAAAAGGAATTAAAAATCATTTTGCGATCAATCAACAGTGGAAAGGACAGTGGATCAATGAAGATGCATTCATCCAATTAGTCCACTAAGTAACATTCCAGGTTGTAAGACTCAAAGGAAATTTAGTAGGTAAAGAAGAACCACTAAAATGTTGGGAATGTGGAGGAAATCATTGCCTCCACAACTGCCCAACAAAGAGCAACAATAAATATAGTAGCCATGAATTTTCTAGACTTGTAGATAAATTGGAAGGTAAGGAGAAGGAAGGGATTGTTGTGGAGGAATTCCCACCTGCAGAGTTGGAAGATCAAAGCCAGCTGGATCATCTTGTGGAAGCCAAAGGAATTGGTCTTGAAAGTTCAAAGTAAAGGGTAAAATGTAGGGTAGACCTGCAACAATTTTGTAACTTTTGGACATGTGTAAACTGTATAGGTATTCCTAGGTATTGGAACACTAAAAACAACGTTATTCTAAGGGGAGGGGAATCGTAATGCCCTTCATTTTGACCCTTAGGATATTTTGGCTATAATGTAAATATTGTATGAATGTTATGAATGATTCCTGCGTGGAGCTCAAGGACAAGGCCCCGTTAGTGAATGCTTGGCCTTGAAGAGGCAAGTATTTGGTATTATGGTAAGCATGTGCTAGTAAGCCATGGAAAATGTAAATGATGTAAATGATACCATTTAAATAAAAATACCAAGGGATGGCTATGGATGAAACTAAATGAGGGGGATATGTGTATACACTAGGGAGTGGTGAACGAGTTGGGGAATGGAACCCTAGGCTTCCATATGTCACCTTGAGAGCCCTTGTAACTTTCCTAGTTTCCATTGAATGTTGTTGTAAGGTAAGTAATGCGGATAATTGTTCATGAGGTAGATTGAGTATGGGATAACCATGAAATCCGTAAGGCAAGGTATGGGGCTCAGATCGCTTGTCCCATAAGCCACCCTACCTCGTGGAGTATGTATTCCTCATCTTGAGACCTGGGTTGATAATACAAGCATCATTTGAACCCTTACGCAACCCAGTAGACCTAGCAGAGAGGAAGAAAAGCAGAAATCACGATCCTGAGTAAGGCTGCGAATTACAGAGCTAAGGTCGTCAAGAAATTGGCGTGGAAAGAAAGAACAATGAGAAATCCATAAATATAAATCCTTGGGTGTATTTGAGTGGGTGATACTCCCATAAAATCAATGGAAAGAGACCATGAAGGTTTATTGTTTCATGCTTGAACCATTGAGGGATCAATTATCTTGATTTAGCAGTCAGGACCAACCACACTTTCCAGTTCAGTTTTAAGGGAAGGGGCACCCTAGGGACTGTGCAACAGTGAAGGGGGCCTTACTTATGCTAAGAGTGGAGGTGATGGGGGTTCTTGAACTAGATGAGGTCATTGAGATATACCCATATCCCTGTGGAGGAGTCTATTGACCCATAAAACCTTACATGCTTTCCCTAGTCGCTTGAAAAAGTTATCTATGTGTTGATGATAGTGATTGAATATGAACCAAGTTGTGAGTAAACCTGAGTGGGAATCCTTAGTGGATACATAGCCCCATCTTGGGGGTGTTATCTGAGTGATGAAATAATACAGGCTATGCAGAGACCTATGATTGGATTGGAATGTTGCAGTCCATATCCAGTTTGCTTGGAAGTTTCAATAAAGAGATAAGTGTTCCTTGTGCCTTGAATGATGTCTATTCTACATATGTGCATGTCTGTTTATTTATGTCAGAATGTATGATTTGACCCAAATGAGTGATAGGGATGAATTCCTATGCATTATGTTTTCATTATGTTGTGCATGTCATTTCCATACTTTTGCACCTTTGCATTTTTATATAATGTTAGCACTCATATGTATTTATGCTTGAAGAGTAGGGCTAAGTCTCAGCATGTTAGATCACCAATCTTCTTGGGAGAAATAGGTTGATGTATTCCATTCTATGTGTGTGGATAATGTTTCATCCTCTTGTGTTCATTGGTGTATGAATATGCATACAAGAGTGACTTATTATACTTCTACAAATTCTCATTTCCCTAGGTGTAATTTCTTTAAATTATCCATTGATGAATTAGGGATAAGACTGGTAAGTGTGTAGGATACTCCAACTAGGAATTGGGAAAGTAATAAACACCCCTGTTGATTTCATGAACCCTGTGGACTAATTGAATGAGAGAGGACATGGCAGAGTGGAGTAGAGCTTCTTACGGAGTGGTAAAGAGGCATATATGGGGTTTAAGGCCATATTTTGGAGTGGAAGAAGGATAAAATAAATTTTCTCCGGTTTGGATGAAGATCAGGAAGTTGCATAGTTCTCACCAAGAGCTTTCCAATGGTACCATATTTTCCCAATTTTTACTTAGGATGAAGAAGTTATGGGCTGGAGAAATTGGGCAGTGGGAATTCCGACTTTTTGAACCCCCATGCGGACTGCGGATCGAGGAAGCTAGAAGCATGAAGTATCAACGTGATACTTGGTGTTCTGAGTTACTAAATCCTTCATCGCAAGCTCCGGAGTGTGGAAGTGGAAATATTCACAGGTTGGAGAATTGGTGTTCCAACTTTCCGAATCTCACAACGCAGACTGCGGAATGCGGAAGTCGGAAGTGGAAATATTTGAGGTTAGATAATTAGCGCTATGATGTTCTAAGTCCCGCATCGCTGAAATACGGAATTGCGAAAGTTAGAGAGGCATTTTTTACACTATGTAATTGGCGCTCCGATGTTCCAAGTCCCACATTGTGACATGCGGAACTACAAAATTCGGAGAGGCGTTTTCGACGATGGGTAACTTGCACTCTGACATTCCGAGTCCCGCATCGCGTAATGCAGAACTACGGAATTTTGAGAGGATTTTTTTGACGCCATGTAGTTGTCACTCCGACGTTCCGTGTCCCGCATCACAGAATTCAGAACTACATATTTTGTAGATCTAATTTTCGATTTCTGAATTGCAGCTGTGAATTGCTGCTTGCGGATTGTGGAGTTGTGGACCGGAGACAATTGCCGCTGTGCAAAAGATTAGAGCTCTGAATTGGTTTTGGAAGAAAAAAAGAGTAGTGGGTTGTTCCCCCATCACTCTAAAGGTAACCAAGGGGATTAGGGACATGACATAAGGCCTCCATTCCAACGGACTTCTTCCCATCGACTTCAACTCATCTTTCCCTGGTATTGAAGTTTAGAGTTTTGGGTAGTAACTTGGGTATTGCAGCCACCAGTGGAAATTTCCCTCATCATTGAGTTATGGGAATACATTAATGTCCCTTACTCGAGGGATTCTTTAGGTGATCCACTTCAAGAACATCTATTCACACCTATTAGAATGTACTAGGTACCTTGGTGTCCATTTTCATCATTGGTGGGATTACCTCGCATTTGTTAACGATTCACATCATTGACCAATAATAAAACAGTGTCCTCCATGTTCGAAATCAAATCATTTATTCGCATTGTTAGGGTTCGTACCTTAAGATGGTTTGGATTGAATACCTTGGGCCTATAATAACATCACCATATTTTGTTATTTCCCAAGTTGCGCAAGACTGAGCCACACTCATTTTTTGCTCTTTATGAGACATAGATCCAGTTTGTTCATTATGGCTATGTTCTCCAGTTTTGACATAGATCCACCTTTGTATTTATGTGTCTATGATCACACTAATGTTCTCATGGATCCACGATTGTATTCTAGTGGCCATTACATATGCATCAGTTATACCTATGTATTGGATCATCATTTTATCCTCTTGAAGGCCATGTTTCTCTATTTGAGCATGGATATTTATCCGTGATTTATCCCAGGGATGACATTGTCTGACATTTTCCCTTATTTCAGGTACTTCATTTGAGCCTATGATTCTTGGCTTCTCTAGTTTCTTTGCCTCCATGAACCAACCCTTTAGTATTTATAATATATTTCGACCATCATCTTCCCCTTTGACCTCATACAACAGTGGTAATCTGTTATAGCCAAAATTGACACTTCTTTGTCTGTGACAACACTTACATCTTTTGGTCACATGATGACATTTACATGGCGACATTTCATGAGATTATTGTGAGTCACACAAAAGGACATTTGTGGATGGAATATCCATATTTCGGACTTTATAAGGATGGAATTACCTAATTCACGACCCATTTGATCGATAGGAACCTTAGGAACAATTTTGGAGACCAAAACTTCTCCAGAAAAGGAATGTTTTGACCATTTTTCCACAAAAACACAGGTGGAAGGTTCTTCACCGGCGGGTTTTCCAAAACCCCGCATGTTGCACATGGTAAATTCTTGGACCACCCACTTGTTTTCCATTGAAAATTCGTGGGTACCTCAAAAATACTTAAAATATATATATAATCACCAAAAATGGTTGGTTTGGGTGCTTTTGGAACCTCCTCTTCAGTTGTAACTACTTCCTCCTCGACCGTATCTTCTCCATTTGCTATATAAGAGAGAGAGAGGGACCATGAAATGGATGAATCCCATTATAGTGTTATGCTAGAAAAATTTGGATTCATATCCCCCTCACTTCTTCCCTAGTTTCTTATAAACCCTAGCATATTTGATCATAGGTTGGGATGCTTGGAGAAGAGGAGCAGGAGACCTTGAATCTTGGTTTCATGAAGTGCCATGCTTTAAGGAAGGTAATTTGATGTACTTGCTTCATTGATAAATAAATATTGGACATTATTCCACTTCCAATAGATTTGTTCATGTATTCTTCATATTTGATTGCAATTTGATGTTTCATTCTCTTATAAATGTCAATCTTTTATTTGTAATCAAACTGGTTTAAGGAAGGTCTTTTGAAATGCTTTTGCAGGTTGTTGCATTGGAAAGCTAGAGGAGGAATCAAAAGGAGAGGCTTGGATAAACCTTCTGAATAAGGTACACATTCTCCTAAACCATAACCTCTTTGCTTAATAATTGTACTTGCAGAAACTTGTATGTCTACCTTTTACCCCACACTACTACATATGGCTCAAAAGTCCCACGAATGTTTGCCATGAAACAGTTAAAATTGATGTTTCCGTGGAAAAACAGTTTAAATTTTTGGAAAAAATTGAAAATTCCCCCGACAATCGTCGCTATAGCCATGGATGGACTTTTTGTGGCTATAGCCATGAAAAGTCCATCCATGGCTATAGCCACGAAAAGTACATCTTTTGCAATATATGTAACAAATTTTATTTAAAATTTTGAGGAAAAATGAAATTGAAACTACTTTAAGAAATTATAGAAATTGGTATTCACCACTCTAAACTTAGTCTACAAGTCCGTAGTACACTCAGAGCTTCATGGAGAGGGCTGATTCATCATTTTACAGATCTGTGGATGTGAACCGAACCCATTCCATTGAGGGTCTGTGGCAGGGCCGTGGGCATCTAGATAAAATCGGGCTTTGTAGAGAGGGCCTAAACCCTTGTCTTGTGGAGTTGTGGATTGAGAGATCGTGGGGGTATCTCTAAGGGCCAACCATTTTTGAGTTGAGCCGTGGCATTATTGAGACACCATTGGAAGACGACCGGGTCATTCCGAGGAGAGCCAATAGCCATCGTGGAGGAGCCGAGTACTCTGTGGAGAGGCCGTAAGAAGCAGACTATAAGGAGGCATGTGGAGGATGGTGCAATTGGCATGTGAGGGGCGGTTAGAGGAAAATCATGTAACAGAGGGATGCTTGAAGGGGTCGACCCCTATTTAAGTTAAGTTGTATCCTAAGGAGAGAGTCGAGGCTCTTATTTAGAAGACCGAATCTTGGAAGCAGGTCGTGATGCCTCTAGGAGCTGCGAGTAGCATAATAGGAGGACCAATTGGCCACTAGGGAGTGAGAAATCCTCATAAAAGGAGATACCAACAATTCTGGAGGGATTACGGGATGTTGGAGAGCCTCGAGGAAGGGCGTATCAATCATTGGTAGAAATTTGGCATCATTTATAGGTTAATGCAAATTGTTTGTCAAAATCACACAACTAGAATTACAACAAATTTTGTGGGGGGATATTATACAATATATCATTGTATTTTACATATTCATGCTTTACTAATATTCAAACAAAATCCATAATTTGCCTAGGATTTTCTGTGTTGAGCCCTGCCTTATCGTTAAGCGCACTTTTCATGCTTGAATTTCTTGGCATGCGATTTGGAGTAATAATAATATTAAGTCCACCATCATCCTTTAGGGTCTAACATTGTAGTGGTGTATTATGAGGGTCTGTTTAAATTAATGGATTTAGGAACTAGTAGCTTTAGACAACTAACAAAGTGTTAGATCTTAGGAATACAAAGGGCATGAAGAAGATGATTAAAATATGCTCATGTGACCGATATAAATAGAATCTTGGATTGAAGCTTTGTCAAGTATGTTTCATGGAAATTTTCAAGGAACTTCTTCTTGCCATCTAACATGCTTTGAGTAATACAACCAACTTGTTTTATCTACTATTAGTTTCTGAGTTTGGGCCCGTTATCACTTTTGTCCACTCTCATGCTGCAGTCTTTTTCTTGAAACATAAACCATTTTTATTGGATGTCGAACCAATGGTTACATGGATGCCATAAATCTGATTCTTAGGGAAAGTCAAAGTATTCTTTAGACCAACCAAACTGATGTGAAAGGCTTTCAAACTATGATTCAAAGAGAGATTACATTCTACACTTTCCTTCAAATCTTAGTTGAAACAGAGTATGAAAATGACATTCTCAAAGCTAACAGTTAAGAAATTGTGTTTCCTCCTTGGAGGTCATAGGTTTAATTTCTGAAGGGGCCAGGCTATATACACCTCTATAGACTAAACAGTCAAATTGCTATGTGGAGGGGTCCTTTGTCCCACAAAAAATGGGGTCATATACATAAATTTGTGTCTTGCATGCCTGCATCTACTAGTTGTATAGGATGTAGTCCACCCCAATGGCACTCTAAGGTTGATTTCCTTGGTTTGATAGAGGCATTCCTTGATTATCTTGGCATGTACTGTTAAATTTTGGTTTAGGTTAGGGTTTGATGCAGAAAAAACAAAATTTGTATACTTTAATGCAAATATTTCTAATCTAGCATTAGAAACAAATAGTACAACTATAATAAGGCAAGATAAATTTAAAGCATAATTTTCATTTCTTTCAACTTTAACACTCCCAAGGAGGTCCCCGTGTTGAATTTACCAAGTTAAATTTAACAATATAAAACACACATGAATGCCTACACTAGCCCATAAAAGGAACAAGCACACACAAAAGGAGACTCTTGGGTTTCTAGTGGAGAAATGGCTCAATCAGGTAAAAATTCCACACTCTGATAGCAATGTTATATTCTTGTGTGCTTATTGTAATAATACAAGGGGCTTTTAGTAAGAGTGTAACTTCTCTGACTACCCAATATATGCTACATCCTCTCCTTGCATGTCTCACATGCACTTAACATGGCCAGTCATACATTAAGTCATTGCATGTCTTTCATACACTTAGTAGCATGCCCATTCAAACAGATTGCTAGAAAAAAGGTAGGAGTCAATTTCCAAAACTACACTAGCCCATTAATGATTAAAGTAAGAAGCATGCACCAAAAGAGACTTTTGGGTTTATAGTGGAAAAAACCCTTAATGAGGTAAAAATTCCACTCTCAAAGTAACATTGCATTCTTGTGTTCTTATTGTAGTGATACAAGGGGCCCTTAGTGAGAGTGTAACTTCTCTCACTATCCAATATATGCTACATGCTCCTTACATGTCACACATGCACTTAGTAAGATGCACAATCACACATGTAACTCATTGCATGTCTAGCATACACTTAGTAGCATGTCCAATCAAACAAGTTGACACACAAAAAATAGGAGTCAATTTCCAGTTATACTCAGTATTTGAGAGAGAGCAAGATGCTCAGATGTAGAGGGAGCAGGGCACTTGAAGAAAGATGTTTATAGTGTCGGGTGGAAATTCCTCAAAAAATAAAAACCAATCTCATGATTTTTTTTCTAAAAAATCTATTTTTTCTATAACGGAAGAAAATATCATTTTTTTCACGATGAGTACTTGTTGATTAATCAACAAGTCCTGCAACAATGGTTCAATTTATTCCATTTTATATCACATGAACATGCAGAGGCATATGCAATTAAGATCTTGCCTCAATCCCTGTGTCGGTTGACAAGAAGTTTCCTACTAATGTTTTTTTCTCAGCACAACCTAACGTTGACCATGCATGGCACGACACCATCTTTATTGCATCTAATGTGGTTTGTTCCCATCTTCTGTAGCTTTTAGCTAGGTCAAGGTTAAAGTTGAAGAAGGAATTAACAAGATTCAACATCTCCATGATCATATTTTATTTTTTATTTTTCTTTATTTTAAACTCTCGGTATAGGAAAAAGGTAGACCATCTATCCATAATACATATCACATAATGTATGTAGTTATGTTGTACTTCTTAGATCATATATGGAATTAAGCAACAAATGACCTAATGGCTAAGACTAAATCATATCCGAATCCAAAGTCCACAAAATCCAGGTGCAACAATGACCATGTCAACCATGGACTATTGGGTATTCATAATGCCAAATGCTAAGACTCCTTCAAATTTGTGGTAATGTTGGGTGAAAGAATACCTGGTTGGGAAGGCCAGGAAACATACTCTAAGCCCAAAACATATGTTGCCAACCTATGCAAGCTTAAATATTCTGGGTGAGCATATTCAAGCATGCAAAAGTTGCATCCATATTGGATGGGAAACACATTCAGCAAGCATTTTACATAATCACACGAGTTATGGTACATCAGAGCCCAATATTCTCCTAAAGACTAGACTAAATATATTATTATAGTTTTTTACTTCTGTTAAGATGCACAGAAAGAGAGAATGCAAGAGTGAAGAGCATACCTTCTCCCTCAACTTTATTGCAAACATACAGCAACCGGAAAGCAAAGAAGCGAAGAGGCTCAGAAGTTTAGAAGGTTCTACATTTTGAACTAAGTCTGTATCATAGAAAATTACAAATAACATGGATTAGGGCCCACATAGACATATATTAGTAGGGGATTAGTTATTAATTTAGAATTATATCAACCAGTCACAATTTGTCCATCCAATTATTATCAGGATTGGTAATTAAATTAGCATACCCTAAGTGAAAGTTTGTAAAGTATCATTGCATAAACTAGTGCATATAAATAGACACAGTTACCCAATATAGGGGACAAACTGAAATTAGTTCATATATAGGCCTCATGCAGATCTTTGAATAGGACACATGAAGTCGGTTCAAATAGGAAAGGGAAAAACAATCAGATTTTTCAATATTGTATTTATGTTGTACAACAATTGACTTTCTACTAAACTTTGAAATACATGGTTCTATTTGGACTTATAATCTAAATGCAAACTCAGCTCCAATCAGATGAGCAGCTAAGGAGCCTCCAATGCATGTCACATTATCTAATGTGCAAGCAATAGTTGAAATCCAATAAAAAAAGTAACCGTGGGCATACCAAGTCCTTGATGGAACTGTCCGCTGAAAGAGGTAGGTAGCTATTGAAAGTAGAAACAATGCTACCGACTTTAGATATCACATTTGGGAAAAAGGAAATGACTATGAAAACTGACCTCTAAGTATCTCAGTCCCCAAGTGAAATGTCGATGCTTAGTATTTGCAGCCTTTGAATATCATCCCCTTTACGCATGCAGACCAATGGATATATACACAAATCTAGAAACCTTTTGATATGAATACTGGAGAAGAGAATCTCCACATGTGAAAACCTGACAGAAAATCCAGGACTACTTCTAAGAAGCAACCTCCCATTCATTTAATCAATGGAAAAGATCAACAAAAAGCTTAAGATGGCATGCAATGCAAAACAACGATATTCAGTGTCAGCATGATTAAAAAACACCACAGGAGATTGCAATCCCTCATTAAGAGTCAATCGTTCAAATATCCTGGTTATCCTTCTTCTCAACCATTTAATTTAATATTTGAATTAAATCGAAAAACATAAAATTTCAGCTTACAGAACAAGACTCACCCCAAAGACCTTGACATATTGTCCATCTTTTTCCGTTCTTAGCTCTGCATCTGGATATCCAAACATGAACCATGTAACTACCCTCTTTCCCCACCAAATGTTTCACATCCGAAGCACTATGACAACACAAAAGAGAACTACTACTACAATAAGCAAAATTGCATTCCAAACAGCTGCCAGAATGAAACCCCTAGCTATGAAACCCACAAAAATAAGTTGAATAACAGTCCAAAGGATCACTTTGGGGAAGTTTCTCTTGAAGGAATACACTTGATCATTGCTGAGATTGGTGACTGACTGACCGTTTGCCATAGATACACTATGTATCTTACCAGAATGAAACCCCCAGCTCTAAAACCCACAAAAATAAGTTGATAACAGTCCAAAGGATCACTTTGGGGAAGTTTCTGTTGAAGGAATACACTTGATCATGGTTGAGATTGGTGCCAAACTGACTGTTTTCCATAGATACATTGTACAACATACCAGATGCAGATGAATCCAAAGGCCTAGATACTCTTCTAGGTACTGCAGAAGAATTGAGAGGACCTGAAGAAATCAAACCAGAATTAATGAACTCAAATCGGACAAGAAGTAATGAGCCCAGTTGCAGGGAGTGAAGGGGGAAGAGGCCCAAAATTTTGGCAGGCAGCTGTGAGGACCCCACCAGAAAGAGGACCAAAAGTCTTCTTAACAGATTCCCCCTTCTTAGTGAGCAGTCCTGAGTTGGATTCGGTCTTTGCTGAACTTGTTATCAGAGCATAACCTGGAACTGCAGACAAAATAGGTCTGGTATTGAAAAGTTACCTTCAGTTGAAGCTAGCATGATACTCAATGTTGGATCCCAATGAGATCCAAGGTACAAAACTTAATGGAAATATGTACAAAATTCAAATATCCCACATACTTCTGGAAAATAGTGGTGGTATGTATAAAACCCTACCTTGTATCCAAATCTCTATAGTTCATTTTTTACACACTTCACATTTTTCTTGGATGGGAAATAAAAAAAATGTCAAATATATAAATTTATTAATAATAGTAGTAGTAGTAGTGATGCTAATCAATACCCAAGACAAATTTTGATGAGGCATAGTTTTCTGATGTATAAAAACACAACTAATAAAGAAAGTGAAAACAATATCCCCAGGCAAGACAAGTAAGATGTATGATCCAGCTTCTAGCAAACTAATGTGGAGTTTGGTAAAATGAGGTTCATCTGTAGGGTACCAAATAAAATGAGATGGAAACAAAGGTCACTAACCAATTAATTTTATTCGAGTGAGTTAATCATTGTGGCAACCATCAATGACAGAACAAGAGCAAAACAAACAGGTTGGGCCAACATTCTATGAACGTCTGTAGAGCCTAAAAATATGTAATAAGCAGCATTATTAATGCATGAGTCTAGACTCGAAAGGAATCCATTTAGATGATATAGCTACAGATGAAAATTATGGAGTCATGTAGGTCCCATGCAAAGGCTCTGAAAACATTAAGGGAAAGAAAATAACAAAAGAAAATGACCTGAAGATTGGCTAATGCCAAAACTTTGAGAAAAGGGTAGCAAGCTTTTAATAAGCAATGAGATAGCTGTTGGTTGTAGATTAAATATCAATGGTTGATGTGCACCTAAAGGTTGCAACTTCTGTGTAGTGGTTGTGGAAAAGATGATAGGCAAGCAGCATCAACTGAGTTCATATGATCTTTGTCCTACTGGCCTCCCACATTTGTACACATTTGTGGACCTCTTTAGCAAACGTGCAAAAATCCATTTAGTCATGTAATGTGGGTTTCATCCACTTGGACTATTAGATTATGACGCTGAAGAAAGTGAAAGTTCAACAGTAACTGGGGCAATGGAGCATGATCTGTCTGATGGAAATCCCAGAAGAAAAACAAGCAGATCTAGAGAAGATTTGTTCGGGTACACAGGGTACTACCAAAGGACCGAACACCAAGAGAAACCACTTCACACAAACAGATCACAGATCAACACACCGATGTTTTGACGTAGTTTAAACCTTCTTGAGGGAAACACTCCACGGCCCCGGCCAAATAGCTTATACGGGACAATTTATTATGCAAAGAAAGAAAGTTACAAATGAGCTTCTCATAATCGATCAACTAAAAAATGACTCTCCATGCTCTTTAAATAGAGATCATGGACCAATCGGGTGTTAAGCCATGGATCAAGGTTAGGTTTGATCTAAGAGAAGTTGAGCCATCGGATCACTCTATGTCGGAAACATATCGTGACCGTCGGATTAAGTATTTACAAATGCATACTAATGCATACTAAAGAAACACACTATCCCTAATGGATATATTACACAAGTTGATCTTAACTAACTCCTAAGTGTCTAAATATCCTAACATCCCCCCTTAAGAACAACTTGGGATAGGATTGAAGGATTTAAAAAGTGACACTATTAGGAGAAGGAAGGAGGCATTAGAGCCTATCCCCCCTTAATGACAAGTTCCTAAACTCCTAACATAGATCGAAGTTTAGAAAAATTCGCTTCTGTAAGAGACTTGGTGAAGATGTCTGCAACTTGATCATCTGTAGGGCAAAAGAGCACTTCAAGAACACGATCATGAACAAGATTTCTGATGAAGTGCATATGTAGCTCAATGTGTTTGCTACGTTGATGTAGAACTGGATCTTTGGAAAGCTTGATGGCACTTTGATTGTCGCACCAAAGTGGAGTAGGCTGCTGCTGCTCGAATCCAAACTCTGAAAGGATCTGTCGAAGCCATAAAGCTTCTTGACTGGAATTAACTGCTGCTCGACTGCCTCTGCTGAAGAAAGAGCAAGAGCTTGTTGTTTCTTACAAGCCCAAGTAATAGGTCTAAATCCCAGGCTGAAAACATAACCTGCAGTAGACTTTCAATCATCAGGATCGCCGACCCAATCTGAATCAGTGAAACCAACCAACAAAGGTTTCCCCCCTGTACTGTAATGAATCCCAAACTGAATTGTACCTCGAATATATCGAAGTATTCTTTTAGCTGCTTTCCAGTGACTTTCATGAGGTGTCTGCATATAACGGGCAACTCGACCAATGACAAAGGAAAGGTCAGGACGGGAATGAGTCAAGTATAAAAGACTACCAACAAGCTGACGATACAAGGTGGCATCTACTTCAGGTGAAGTACAAGTGACAGAAAGTTTGACTCCAGATTGGAAGGGAGAAGGGGCTGGTGTACAATCTTCCATGTGAAAGCGTCGAAGAAGGTCACAAGCATACTTAGACTGAAAAAGAAAGATTCCTTCTTTGGTTTGCAGGACTTGGAGACCAAGAAAATAATGCAAATGTCCTAAGTCTGACATTTCAAAATTTTGTTTAAGACTGGATTTCACATGGGTTATAAGCTTAGGGTCACTACCAGTAAGAATAAGGTCATCAACATATAGAACAAGTATGATGAGATGGTTTCCTACTTTCTTGGTATAGACATTGGGGTCAGAATGGCATCTAGAAAAAGCAGTGTCAAGGAGAAAGTTATCCATTTTGGCATACCAAGCTCTAGGAGCTTGCTTAAGGCCATATAAGGATTTCTTAAGGTGGCAGACAAGGCTAGAGTTATTCTGAACATAGCCAGGAGGTTGTTCCATGTAAATTTCCTCCTGTAAATCACCATGTAAGAAGGCAGACTTGACATCCATTTGATGGACTTCCCAGCTGTGTAAGGCTGCAAGGGAAAGAACAAGGCGGATGGAGTTCATTTTTGCGACAGGAGCAAAGGTTTCATTGTAGTCAATCCCTTCAACATGGGAAAAAACTTTGGAAACTAACCTTGCCTTAAGTCTTTCAACACTTCCATCTGATGCATACTTAGTTCTGTAGACCCATTTACATCTGACAAGTTTTCTTCCTTTTGGAAGAGGTACAAGATCCCAAGTATCATTCGCCATTAAGGAACGATATTCTTCATCCATTGCTGCATCCCAATCTGGATTCCCTGAAGCTTCTGCAAAATTTTCTGGATCATGATTCTCGGAAACTTGAACCAAAAGAGAAGAGGCTCGCTGAAACTGAGAACGTGTTCGACGTTGATCTCTAGGATCACCGGCAAGATCACCAGCTGCTTCACATGTTGAACGGACCCATCGAGGAAGCACTTGTGTTGGTGAAACTGGAGGAACATGAGCAGGCGGAGGTGGATTTTCATCCTCACTATCATCATCAGAAACTGGAGTTGGAAACCTGTCAAGGAAGTTGGAAGAAGAAGAAGAAGGCACAAACGCCGAATCAGGCTCGCAGGCCAAAGATGGCACAATCGCCGAGTTAGGCTCGCAGGCCAAGAGATTTTCATCAAATTTAACATCTCTTCTAATGATTATAGCATGAGAATGTGGTTGAAGAAGTCTATAACCTTTTACATCTTCAAAATATCCAACAAATATGCACTTTTCACTTTTAGGCTGCAATGCTTTCCGTTTTTCATCCAGAATGTGAGCCCATGCTTCACTACCAAACACACGAAAGTGACTTACATCAAGTTTAATTTTACTCCATGCTTCTTCCGGTGTGATACCTTGTAATGCTTTTGTGGGGGTGCGATTAACTATGTAATTTGCATAATTTATGGCTTCAGCCCAAAATTGAAGACCTAGTCCCTTAGATTGGATCATACAATTAGCCATTTCTTTTAAAGTGCGGTTCTTCCGCTCAGCTACACCATTTTGTTGTGGTGTATATGGAACAGTGTGTTGTTGTTGAATGCCTTGTTCAGTGCAGAAAGTAGTAAACTGTTTGTTAACATATTCTCCTCCATTGTCAGATCTTAACTTAATAATTTGATGACCAGATTGTTTTTCAACAAGGGCCTTATAGGCCAAGAACATGTTAAATACTTCGCTCTTAAGTTTTAGGAAATAAACCCAAGTGCGTCTGGTGTAATCATCAATGAAAGTTAAGAAATACTTGAAACCAGAAAAGGAAGCAGATGGAAGAGGACCACACAAGTCACTATGCACAAGCTCCAAGGGAACCGAGGCGTGCCAAGAGGCACGTTTGTCAAAACTGTCCCGATGATGTTTTCCAGGTACACAACCGGAACAAACACCATCTCTTCAAGATACCATTGGAAGAACTGCCACCATATTTTCTTTACATAGTTGTTGCAATGAGCGATAATTTAACTGACCAAATCGCTCATGCCAAAGTTTGCTCAAGTTATCACTATGAGCAACAAAAACTGAAGGGAAAGGTGATGACCCAAAGTTGTTAAACTTGTACAACCTGGTAATATCATCAACAATTTCGGTAGCTAGGACCTATTGAGGATCTTTAAAATCCTTGATTACAACTTGGTGAGGTGTAAAGGTCACAGTTTTACCTTCACCAGAATGAGTGATCTGATAGACTGATAACAAATTGCAGAAAATTCTTGGAACACATAGTACATCACTAAAATGACCATTATCTACTGGAACTGTTCCAGCTCCTACAACACTTAGAGATCTATCATCACCAACAAATATTTGTTTGGTGTTACATTCATGCATAGTAGAAAAGATGGCTTGATCCTTAGCCATATGATAAGATGCTCCAGAATCAATGAGCCATTCATTTGAAGTAGAAGAAGAAGATGCATTATAAGAATAACCAGAAGCACAAAGCGCATGTCCATGAGAGGTAGATTCTGAAGACGAATCTAGGCTGATGTGGTGCTTCTTCATTGCTGCTTCCAAGGCTGCCATCTTCTTGAAACACTTAGATTCATCATGATTATCTTTCCCGCAATAGTTGCAATGACACTCAGTCTTCTTGCATTTTGGCTTAGATCCTTTGTCATTTTTTAAAGAAGGAGCTGACTGAGAGGGTTTTGGACCCTTGTTTGACTTATTATTGCGAAAATTTTGTTTCTTAGGAGGCTTGGACTTTTCTTTCTGTTGGAACAATAAGGCTTTCCTAGATGTATCTGCATTGTTGATTATTCCAAGATGAATGAGTTTATCTTGTTCCCTAATCAAGGACTCACAAAAGGATTCAAGACTAAGCTCTTGATAGCTAGCTGCATTCAATGATGCTTTCATGGAGTAAAATGTAGATACAAAAACAGAATATGCAGGTCCAAGTTTGGAAAGAATATGATAAATGCACTGTTTGTCTTCCCTCTCAATCTTACATTCTACACATAAGAGCTTAAGAGTTTTGTACTTAGATGAATAATCTTGAATGCATGAAAAGTCACTTCGATTTAAAGAAATCAACTCATTTTCGAGTTGGTGACCTCGAATTTCATTGTGTTTCCCAAACACAGATTCCAACTTGTCCCAAGCAGTGTTAGGTTCATCAATTCCAGATATGTGGAATCGCAAATCAGTAGAGATTGACATCCCAATCAATCCGCGAGCTTCATCACATCTATTTGCCCATTTTATTTTCTTATCATCATCAGTGGGTTCTTTTTCTTTCCCTGTGGTAATTCTGAAAAGTCCCCTACTTCGTAGAACATCCTCCATACGAGATTTCCATGAGAAATAGTTGGAACTATTAAGTAGAATATCACAATGGGCGGCCATATTTGTAAATTAATGGCTGTAAAAGCAGAAACCAATAGTTTGGATGTGAAAAGCTCGAAAAAATAGGTGGTTTAAAAAAAAACGGCACTGAAAACTGACTCTGTATGATGAAGTTATGCTTGAACAAAGAAACTGTTGAAGATGTCTCCAATAGTGACGTGGCAGCTAGAGAATGTCCAGCAAAAAAAAAACAAAAAAAAACCCCCTCTTCCCAAGATGAACCTTTTGACAATCACTTTACAATAAAGTTGCTTTAAGTGAACCACTTTTGTAAAATAAGTGATTTCACTTTTACAATGATATTACTTTTAAATAGTGCAACAATGAAAAAAAACTTAAGTGACTCACTTGTATTTTTATTTTTTTTTATTATTTAAGTGAGATGCACTTTTACAATAAGGTAACTTGAAAATAGAAATTGCATGCACTTTTTCTTTTAAAAGTAACTTCCTAAGACTTGAACTCAAGACCTATTAAGGAATAAAGCAACTTTGAACCAAGTGAGCTAGATTAAAAGGTATGTAAAATATGGGAATGAGGAAGGGGGCTTTTCTTTTCCTTTTTTTTTTTTTTACTCTTCTTACTCGGTTTGCGTGCTTGCCATTTTTCTTGCAAAACAAACCACAAATCGAAACAAAAAAAAACTTTTCCACACTTTTGGAGTTAGATCTTGTTAGCTTGCCCGGAAACTCTACGTTTTCTCTCTGTTTCTGATTTGCCGAAATCGCGCAAGGTGCACGGCAAAGAGCATACACAGCTGAGAAAAACCCTTTCCCTTTCTGTTTCTGATTTGCCGAGATCGCTCAAGGTGCATGGCAAAGAGCATACGCAGACGGGAAAGCAACAATCCGAACCAAAAAAATCTAACAGTAAAAAAAGATGAAATATGAGATTTTTTCTTTTCAAAAAACGAAATAAAAAAATGCGTCACTGTAACATTATACCTTTAGATCTGATGAAATACGCGTTTCTGGAGCAACCGGGAACCATTTTCGATCAAACGAAAACTGTTTCCCAATGGAAACGATGCTCCGGACTCAATGGAATACCTCCCACAACCCAAAAATGCACAGAAATACCAGAACCAGAAACCCTTTCAAGTTTCGGAAACAACAGTTCAAGATCTAGATCACAACCGAAAGCGGCACTTCATAAAAGCTCTGATACCATGTTCGGGTACACAGGGTACTATCAAAGGACCGAACACCAAGAGAAACCACTTCACACAAACAGATCACAGATCAACACACCGATGTTTTGACGTGGTTTAAACCCTCTTGAGGGAAACACTCCACGGCCCCGGCCAAATAGCTTCTACGGGACAATTTATTATGCAAAGAAAAAAAGTTACAAATGAACTTCTCATAATCGATCAACTAAACAATGACCCTCCATGCTCTTTAAATAGAGATCATGGACCAATCGGGTGTTAAGACACGGATCAAAGTTAGGTTTGATCTAAGAGAAGTTGAGCCGTCGGATCACTCTATGTCGGAAACATATCGTGACCGTCGGATTAAGTATTTACACATGCATACTAATGCATACTAAAGAAACAGACTATCCCTAATGGATATATTACACAAGTTGATCTTAACTAACTCCTAAGTGTCTAAATATCCTAACAAGATCCCATGCATTAATATACATGCCACTAAAAATTGCAACTGTTGAATAGAATGATCATCCATTTATTGAATATAATTATACTTTATAGAACTTTCAGGGTTTGTAGAATGTGTGGACCTCCTCACAACCAGGGAAGTATGAACATAAAATTAAGACCTTTGAATTCCTCCCTTAGAAAATATCCGTAGTTCCATATTGTAACTACCCTGGGCACAAAAGCATGGAAAATCATTCCTCGGGTAACTACTTCTTAAAGCAGTGTTCTCAAATATAGGACTCCCCATGCTCTAGCCAGTGACAACCCGATAACAGTGTTCAACTAGAACATAACAAGTAGACTATTCAGATGATTGTCATTCCTAAAGTGGAGTATGGTATTGATGGTAAGTTCAAAATGGCCTTGCATGAATAGTCCCAATTGCATCAGCGTGAGTTGAATAAATCTTATTTCCAATAAATCTTACCTTGATAAACCCACCACATTCGCAAAAGCCTACAGAAGCACATTGCATAGTTCCATTTACTTGGAAGCCAAGTCACCTCGTTCATATTCATGTTCAAATTCGAGGAAAATGATATTATATAATAGTGTGCCACTGCAAAAAGGTATGATACAATTCACCATTAAGTTTGAAAAAGCGACTTATGTAGATTCTGTTGCAACTTCATATATTAAAACAAAGATCAAATACAGCTATTTTTAACTTTGAATTTAAACAAAAATATCAAAATAAATGTCACTGAAATTTTTTTAATAACCTCGTTATATTTTCAAAAGCATGTTCTTTACATGTGTGTGTAGGGGGTGATGGTTTTGTTTTTATTTTTTTAAGTTTTAATAAAAATATGCAATTTATGTATTATATATATGGCACTTTTTTATGAATTTTATGTATAAGAAATACACCTGGCAAATTAAATCTGCCACTGCTTGGGATTTGACATATTCAGAAAGTTTCAAAAAAATGTTGTGCATGGTGACGATACTTGGAAGTGATGAATATGATCTGTGACACTGCATCATAATAATCCCTCATTTCATATAAATGAATATTCGTAAATAAAACAAATTATATATCCCTGAATATCAGGAAAAGGAAGCTAATGACACTAGATGCCCAATTGGAAATAAGGCCATTCATGGAAAATATCATACCAAGAGTTGTGTTTAGGTCTGTTGATTCTCACCCTTGTTCTCGTGTTGTGCCACCTTTCTAGGGAACCATGATAAATGAAATATTGTTTCATTAGAGAAATTTTGAGGTAAAAAAAGGGCCTCAAAACAAAGAAAATGTACTATAAAATACAACCAATCACATTCTAGTAGATGACATCATCCCCCTTGGTGAGGTGGCAATGCATGAGTTAAGAATGCCTATTTGTCAAATTTTCTATGGTGGATGAAAACACATAGTTAACCAAGGTAGTGGTGTAAGTACTTTTAAGTCATAAAGTAAAGTACTCATAATGATAGTCTTTTCATAAAATAATATTATTGTCATTTTCAAGTAAAGTACTCATAATGAATGTCTTTTCACACTTTCACATAAAATAATATTATTGTCATTTTCAAGTGAAGTACTCTTAATTCATAAAGAAAGTCCTTTCACATTTTTTTATAAAATAATATATTATCATTTTTATGTTTTTAATTTTAAATTATATATTCACTCCATTCTATTTAATAACATAATGTTAAACTAATAAAGAATAATAATAGATTTAATAAATAATAATAATAATAATAATAATAATGCAATGTGGATTATAATAATATTATTGACATTTTACATATAAATAAATTCTCAATTAAATTATATTATTAAATTCATGAGAAAAGTATTAAATATAAAAAGTCAACATAAAATTTAAAAAAAAGCTCTTAAAATGTTTTTTATTATTTAATTTCATTTGCAAGTTCAAGACAAATAAATGTTAAAGGACAATACATTTTTGGGAATTTACAATGAATCTTAGTCACATCAATGTAGACTTATTTAATTAATTTTATTTCTAGTGAATTTTGAAAAGTAACTCGACCATGGTTATTTATATTGTGCATAGAAAATAGTGTGGGAGGTGACTTGTCATATAAACCTACCCCATAAAACCCCCAATTCATAATATTTTAATATATCTCATATTTTTGTAGTACATCTCTTAGGAGGCCTTTTTTTGACCTCAAAATCTCTCTAATGGATGATCTGCACCCTGAGATTACTACTCACTTTCCATCTGCCCCCACAACTGCCTAGCCTTCCTTCTGATCACTCAAGATCTACATCACCAACCTCCTATGTTCGATTTGTTTTTTTTTTTCATATTGTTTTTTGCACAGTACAGTAAGTTTTGTTTGCATGACTTGTTATTGGCTCTGTTCACTTGATTGATTTAATTAGCCAGGTGTTTTCGTTATGATATAGCATTCAAAAGTAAATCATATTATTTGTAGATATTTGTTTTAAAATTTTAATTTGTTCCCTAAATTTCATATATGAAATCTCTGTTGTTTTACTTAATGCAGGTAGCAAAAATGGATTATATTTTTTCAAACATTTTTGCAGCATTCTATGCTAATGGATTATGTGTAGCTAAAGAAGAGCCTGAAGAATAGGGCAATAACCTTAGGTTTGAAGATGCTTGTGGAATAGGTATGGGTGAAGGTGAAGGTGTGAAGGATGTTAGTGATCAGATAGAAGATGAATATCAACTTCTGGGGAGTTCTGAAAAGGTGATTTTTCTATGCTTTAGCTTGCTTGATGTTTCTCCAGGAATACCAATTGCATTTCAATGGAGGGTTTCTAATTTTCCATACTTGACAATTTCGTATTTCAACAAAGTGAAGAACCAACTACATCCCAAAAAATTTCAATTGATGCCGATAAAGGCATAGAGATGGAAGAGGACTTTAATACAAGTGATATGTTTAGTGTCAGTGAGGATTCAGGTGATGACAGTGGGGATGATGATCAAGATACAAATATTGACTCAGCCATGGGGAAGACAGGCGAGGATGAAGACGTGGTTGTTGAACAGTTGTGGAACAAAGAATGGGATAGTCAACCAGAAAATCCTAAAGAACAATATGAAACTGGGGCTTCTGTCAAGAATACCAAGTCAAACTAGACCGAGCTCAGAACAAAGCAGGATGCAAGCAATGAAGAAACGGGGGCACAAGATAAAGATTCTGAAAACCATGACACAACTCAAGACACAGCTCCAGAAGATTATGGTTTTGGTAATGATGAAAATGACATCCCTGATAATCTTCCCATGAATAAAGAGGATGCATATACTGATCCTA
Organism: Larix kaempferi; assembly: GCA_027924585.1. Classification (NCBI taxonomy): domain Eukaryota; kingdom Viridiplantae; phylum Streptophyta; class Pinopsida; order Pinales; family Pinaceae; genus Larix; species Larix kaempferi. The sequence continues at coordinate 11,888,782 of BSBM01001051.1, read as the reverse complement.
CAGGGATGCAACCTCATGCAGAGGAAGAATTTCAGCTCTCTGAAGATATGGAAGTGGAAGATCCTACAAGTTCACAAATATATGAGGAAGAGCAACCTAGCACCGAACTGGATGATCAGACCATTGAGAATATTATCAAAGAGTACAAGGAACATTCAGTTTTAGAAGATTTTGATATGGATGCTGGTGAGCAAGGTGGTGATTCTGGTGGAGAGATGCAACAAGAGGAACTGATTGAAAATAATGAAATCAATGAACATAATCGTGGAGAAGATCACCAATCAATTGAATCTCATGAAATTTCCTCTCAAGTGGATGCGAATCATACACAACTAGATTCTCAACATACTCCAAATTCAGTTAAAAGCAATGAAATCTAAATGCAGTGAACCAGGCCTTACCAAATGGTGTTATTTATGATCTATAGAATGATATTATTCTTGGAAATATTCATAGAGAGGGGCATGATTTTACGAAAGGTGGATTTAGTGAAAGTGTTTCTGAGCCATCAATAGTCCCTTATAATGGCATGGAAATGGATTCTAGTTCTGATCCTAAGATGTCCTCTTCATCTGCAAAAGAATTGCAATCATTGGAAAGAATGAATGCAAATCCTTTCCTCAATATTGGTGATGCATTGAAGGACTGGAAAGAGAGAGTAAAAATATCAGATATCAAATCTGAAGATCGTAAAACAAATGAAATTTCTAGCAAAATAGAGGAACTGGAAATTGATGGAGGAGATGAATTCCAATTTGTGTTGGAAGGAGAAAAGAGTAATTCCCAAGCATTAGGTGCTGCAACTGCTGATCAACTTGATCAGAACATAAATGTGAACAAATAGAGTACAATGGAAGAGGATCTAATTGAGGAAGAGGTTGCACACCCTGTAAATGAGATTGAAGATATTGTAGATATAGAAGACAATGGTACGTTACAGCAAAATGTTAAAAGTATTGGTGTGAATATGAAAACTGAGAAGCAAGTGCAGAATAAATTTGTTGATAATGTTCCGTCCTTTTCAAAAACTGTGGAGGATGAGATGGATATTGAGTGTGAAAACCAAGACAGAGTTCAATCAGAAAGTTTTGTTTCAATTGAAAGACAACATCAAGGTACAGCTAGACAACCAAATAGTCAATTTGCAACTAGTGACCAGACTTGGAGTGAAGAAGATGTAAGAAAGCTAAGGAAGGATATTGAGATGATATTTAAGGAACATCACAGTAGTAATGAAAATGCTGCTATAGTTTGGGCAAAGTACGAGCAACTTACTACAAGGCTTTCCCAAGACTTGACAGAGCAGTTAAGAATCAGAGAACTGTGTTCTTATGAGCTTTTCTAAAATAATGACATTCAAAACCGTAGCGTTACTATAATTTTCATCTTGAAGAAATTGTTTTTAGGGCTAACCAACGTTTTTATTAAATGCATCAAACAATTGAGAAACATCTCAAAAATATTTCCTAGATGGTTGTGTTTCTTGATTCCTAGAAACATCAGGCAAGTGTTTCCTACTGTACACTGGGCATTTTTGAGATATTTCTTGTTTGGGAAATGTCTTTGAGGCAAGAAGTATTACTTTCCTAGGCAACAACATTGTTTAAAGGTGGTAAAACTGCCAACAAGGATCTAAGATTATTCTTGGTGATATCTCCTCTTCTTGCATGTTGATGTGATTGTTTTCTATTGGATTAACTATCAAATTGCACGATTTTTTAGCTAGGGCTTGCGATTCTATCAATAACGGTATCGGTATTATAGAAATCCCAACATACTGACTGGCCTTTAAAGCTTGCAACACCACACAAACAAACACAAGCTGTCAAAGACTGTAAGATAGGAGAGAAAGAGAAAGGTTACAACTATGTGTCATGAGCAAGAGAAATAAGCCACAAAATAGTACATTGAGGAAGAGCCTCTTCTTACCTTCAAGACTTTAAACTGAATGTAGAACTGAATCAATGAATGAACCTAGTATTGCTTTCTTCCCTTGAAGCGACTATTTATATGCTTCAATGGATTCATGACATAGTAATAATAAAGAACAAAACTAATACTCTTTAGCATGGAGTTCATCCATCCTTTGATATCCAATTTTGTCTCATTATTCAAGGCATGTGGCTATTTTTATTAATATTCAAAATTCTAGAGCCTTTTGTCTTACAATGAAAATTGCTTCTAATGTGACAAATACCAAGAATTATCATGTGCAGCCAGGAGATAACAGTTTTTTGTTTGTTTGAGAAATGCTTCTCATAGAATCGCTTGACTAAGCTGTTGTGCTATGAGGGGTGTATCTATGCCATCAAAGTAACCTAGGACATGCACCTGACCTCATCTGCATGGTGCACCCATTTGGGATGTTTTTGAACTCGGGTCTATGTGTTAATACGAGCCTGATCACCTCACTGCTTGCTGCTAGACCATCATTCAAACCAAATGATATCATGGATATCAAAGGGCATGTACATTGTAAACATTTGTCATTGATTATTATGACATGGCTCAGGAAAATCCTTCTATGTACACTGTGTGACTATACAGTAGTCACATGAATCACAATTTAAACCTCTAGATCATGAGTTCTGATCAGATTGGATAGCGGATGATTTCTTTTTACTAGGATGATGAGTCAACTCGTCATTGATGGAGTTTGAATTGGTCAATGCAAGTTTGACTTGCGAGTCCCATGTTTGACTTGTGATTTTGACTTGTATGAGCCCCCAAGATGCCTTTAAACCCCTTTTATGTGCAATTGCAGTGATGTTTTCAACATGTTTTAGTGGAATGTGTCTCTACTGGTTGATTGAAAGTGACAAACAGCTACAGAAGGACAAGTAACCTCTTTTTTACCTTGAGGAATCGGAAAACCTTGTGGGTCAAGCAACCCAAGAAATGGGAGAAACTGCTTCTTAGTTCTTTTACTCTTTGGTATTTGGTATTTAGTTGACTTTTATAAGCAGATGCTTCTAGCTCCTGGTTTGGATCCTTTTTGTACTTGTATCATATATGAGATACCTATTCATCCAGAAATTTTGGACATCTATTGATATTGTGCATTTTATGGACATGGCTTTATTGAATATGAATGAAAAATGCAATTTTTTAATTCAAAACGCATGTATATCTTAATTCTTTTGTACTTGCTGAGTTTTTCCTGATTTACTCCTGATCCAATTCAAACTTTTTTCTCTTTTACCTTAAAAAGTTTTTGTCGATTCCGAGTCTGGTGACTTTGGTGCATACGTTACCTTAGGAATTCCTTCATTTTCCAGGTTCTTATTTTGGTCAATGCTAGCCTTCAAGAAGATTTGGAAATGGCAGTGCAGCCTATAGAATCCTATAGCTAGGTCAACCACTAACAGGTTCAAGCATCCATTGGCTTTTACAGTCATGACTCAACACATGTTGCTCAGAAGTAGCAATACCCCTCACAGCTTAGCTCGTGACGATACAGTATATGGATTCCAGCAGTAGCATTTTCATCCATGATAACAGTCAAGCATGCATATTAGTAGGGTGTCGAGAGAGGGAAAACTTGCCAAAAGAAGAGAAGAATGATGCCATAATAAAAATGAGTCCTATTTATGAGCTTATTAAGCCTTAGATAAGGACACCTTTCCATTGTTCCAGCGATGAGTTCTAAGATTGACACATGGAAAAAGGGAAAAGCAAAAGAAAAAGCATATTTATTCTCATCCCCCCCTTTCCTCTCTTGATGGTTCACAGTCCTGTTCTTGCTCATAGCAAGGCAGCTACCATATGCACAACATTATATTATATGCTTTTTATACTTAATACAATGTGCCATACTATCTTAGGAAATTATGCAAAAAGCCTAAGTCTACATTCTCTAACAGGGCCTTTGCCTTTAGCTCCTGCTAGGAACCTTTACAAGACATCTACCATATATACCTTTTTTCAATGAATGTGATTTTATTTTCCCAGAGTCCAGAAGAATCGATAATGGATGTGCAAGTAATGCTTCACATTGTTGCAATAGGATTATTATAATTATATCATTGTGTTCTTTTGGAATTTAATGCATAGGAAAGCATCTGATTTTGTGCTTTATGGTTTTTTGCAGTATGTGTCATTTACTGATGGAATGCCTAAGTTCTGTAAGTATTTGGATTCATTTCCTTTCCCATACTACATTATTTTGAAGGATATTGAGGCTCTACCAAGGACACTGGCAGATTTTTTGAGACAGGTATTTAAATGGAATTTCCTTTTCTCTATTCCATTATTTTGTGTAGCTTGTAAAACCCCAATGCAGTAGTTTGTTGATTGAATTAAGTTGTGATAACATTTGGGGAGGAGGGTACTAGAATAGTGGAATTTAGTTCATGCTTATGAAATGTGGAAGAAGATTTTTTGGAAAACCTGTAGTGGACATATTTAGGCTTTGGGATGTTCATTTAACCCTTCTTTTGATTTCATTAACCTATTGCCTGTTTATCAAGAGTAAATATGGCATGTAATTTGGGATTCATTGGTTCCTGCTTCAGGAAGTTATGAAGGGGTTCTGAACAGAATTTGGTCTTTAATGGACATCAAAATAAATTCCAATTTCAATTTCAATTTCTGAAAGAGAAAACTTTGCAGTGTATGGTTGAAACATGAGATGGTTTCTTTAGGGTACTATATCTTTAGAAAGGATGAATTAGTAGTCTCAGACATCCTATTATGCATTGAATTTAATGCAACATATATCTCTGTGATTAAATTAGAAATAATTGTTTGTAGTTGATTTCGAGTAAAAGTTGTTTCGATATAAGAAAAAGTAAGAAAATTGTGCTCAAGGTAACAAAACGTCCCCTAAATCACATTTCTTGTTGAATATTATGAATTCTCTTACAAGATTCACCAACCCTGCCCTGGGTGGTGGCAATTGTTGTTGGCACAACGAATCATTTAGAAGCAATAAAGTTGGATGAAACTGGAATTATCCTCTATGTTTGCCCACTCTTATTCATGTTTCTGGCATAGCAAATATGTTCAAGCAGATGATTGTGGCATCACATACCCTTTGGAGAATTGAATGTGTTTTTGCAAGTTTCTGCAGATGAAGGTTACATTTGTTGGCATCAAAAATAGTTACTTCTCAGTTTCCCCTTAACTTTTGTGTATCTAAGAGATCTAATGGGTTGTATATGGTATATTTGTAATTTATATCTGTCATCTTTTCTTTTGATTCAGCTATCCAAGTCAGCATTCAAGTTTGTGTGCAACCCAACTGTGCTATTTTGATTAACAGTGTTTTGTAATTGAATTCATACTTCATAGTAGCCAGAATTTGGTGGCCAATAAATTGGAGTATGAATAGATCTTGTCGTTTATACAATTTCCTTTCCAAATGAGGGTAGTGGATGATTTTGTCTTTTATTACTTCTCTGATGTGTAAGCTCTTGAAAACAAAGTAACTAGGCCATTTTTCAGATGCAGGATTTACCTATCGTCAATAATTAGTAATTAACCAGTGCAATGCATGGCCATTTAGACTAGAATCATTACTCATGAATATTTTTTCTTGTCATTACTTAGGCAATCTAACTGTTCATAAGTATTTCAATCTGTTGGACGAGAAGACTCATGCGAAGGTATGTTTTGCAGTGGTTCGAGTTAATGCAGTTGACAAACATCTAAGATGACAGAAGGACAACATCCTTCCACCTTATTACAAGCATCAATATCTAGTGGCTATATGTGATACATACTGCATGATTCTACTTCCTATAATTTGGTCATATAGGCTACTTATTACCTTCGATATTTTTGGGTTGAAGAAACATCATAAAATTTTGGGTACCATAAAGAACCAAAGCTATTCCCTAGTTCCTTACTACAACAGAGGAAAGTGGATTTTGAGTTCTTGTTCGGACAATTGTTTGTAAGATTGTTTCATTTAACAAAAAAAATGTTCAGCAATTTTAGAACATTAGGCTTGACAGAATCAAGAACTGGAAGGATGGATGGAAGTAATGTTGTTGTTGGCCTTTTGCGTCAATTAAGTTCATATTAAAATTCGAAACATTTATTGCATCAATTACTATTCTCTTTCATACTAAAGGTACTACATTCAGGATTTCTTCTCTATTTTTTATTTTGGATTTCTAAACCTGCATAGGTCTTATACTTCCATATACCCCTTCTTACTAATGTTTCAATTGCATTAGGCATTCTCAATTCTGTTTTTTACTAGAATCCTGTTGACTGCATTTTAGGTCTTTAGTGGACATTGGGGAAGTTTCATTCAGCACATCCCCAATTGTAGTGTTTATGTTGGACTATATCTGAATTTCGGGAAGATATATCCTTGAACTTGTCCAATTGATGCTGCATAACAAGGTACTTCAGTAGTGATCACGGATACAAAATCTTAATAAAATTATGACTGCCCCTTATTAGTGAATGTTTTCAAACCTTTTTCTCTGAAGAGCTTAACTTAAAGTCATATTTGGTAACTAAAGTAGTTGTAAGTTAAGGAGTGGCATGCAGGTATATTGAGGATCAAACAAATACATCTTTGAATTCACCAACAAAGAAATGCTGGTATTTAGTTCTAGTACCCCGTTAAATTTATACATAAAATTGGCCTTTGGAATGAAGCATTACATCTATCTTGGACATCTGGGCTGCATAGGATTTTGAAGGACTGGCTTGACTACTGTGTAATCTCTGGCATAGGTCGATTGTAATGGGCCTTAAGTAGGAACAATAATCATCCTTGGCTAGTGGTTGAAGTTCCATAAGCACATAATAAAGGGATGTCTCTTGCAGAAAATGAGAATGTTATAGGAATTTGGACGAGGACTTATGAGACATATAGTATGAATGTCTCATTTCATTGTGAGAACAAGATATGGCCAAATATATTTGGTAACTCTAAGCTTTCATTTGCGGAAGTGATAGAGTTAGTTGATAACAAGAGAAAGGAATCTCAACAAAATTCTATAGGAGGAAATGTATCTACTAATTTTACATGGGTTTCATATGAAACTAAGGAAGAAATTGAGTAGCTCCTTTGTTGGTTAAGAGACAAACACCCATTAAAGAGAGAATTTAACGAATCAATTTTCCAATGGCAAGAATTAAGATCTCATCAAGAAAAAAATGACGTGTACAATGATATTCATAGGTTTCAAGTGAAGCAATTTAAAGATAATGGAAAATGTGGTGTTTTCCTTAGTACTAAGGTTGCTTTGCTCCTGGAAAAGAATTTTGCTCCTTGTCTAGAATTTGAACCTTCCGAAGTTCTTAAGTATTGTGAGAGGAAGCAAAAAATTCATTATGATGAGAGAAGGTATTGGTGTGAATGCTTGGAGCTTGTGTGGACATCCCGAAGCAATTGTCTATCTTATCATCATACATTTCTTTCTATTTCAGAACTTCAAACACATAATGAGGAAAAATGTGCATTTAACAGAGCTTCAATTTAGGAGGAAGCTACAAAGAATAATTATGTAACAAGCGCTAAAAATGATGGGGTGGGGATAACATATAATTGACTTTTGTTGTTGTATATCTTTACGAGTGTTCTATATATCTTTAAAATTATGGGGTGGAGATAACAGATAATTGACTTCTGTTGTTGTATGCAATCACCTCCAAATTTATTTATTATTTAAAAAAAAAAAAGACATGTCCGTCGCTATAGAGATGACAAGCGCTATCAAGTTTCGACGAACTTGCTATACTAGTGACGAAAATTTCTATCTCTAGTATAGCAAGTTCGTCGAAACTTGTCGGGGCTTGTCGTTTCTATAGGGATGAACATATTTTTTTAAAATATGTGAATCCGTCTCTATAGCCATGAAATTTCGGTGCTATAGCCACGAACGTTCGTTGCTATGGCCACGAAATTTCGTTGCTAGAGAGACGAAGATCAGTTCACTTATTTCTTTTCAATATGATCCTCCGTCGCTATAGCCACACTATTTTGGTGCTATAGCCACGCACTTTCGGTGCTATAGCCACAAACGTTCGGTGCTAGAGAGATGAAGATCGATTCACATATTTCTTTTAAATATGAACAACCATCACTATAGCCACGAACTTTTGGTGCTATAGCCACGAACGTTCGTGGCTAGAGAGACGTAGATTGCTTCATTTTTTTTTAAAATATAAACATCCGTTGCTATAGCCACGAACGTTCGGTGCTATAACCACGAACGTTGTAGCCACGAACTTTCGTGGCTATAGCCACAAACGTTTGAATGTGTGGCTACAACGACGAAATTAGTGCCACGAAAACAAAGAGTCATGTTTGTCGCTATAGCAACGGAAAAGTGTGGCAATAGCAACGATTTTCCATGGGAAATATGTCCACATGTACTAGTGCCAGTATGTTGGTAGTCTCACCCCTACTATAGGATATTTTCCCTAACAACAGACTCCATCAAATTCTTTGACTCACGCAATCTTGAATGCAATATCTTCATCTTAACTCCACGTACACGAAAGCATTCATTCAATTCTATAAGAGATTTGTGAAATTTATATTTCAACACCTTTTTCTCTCCATCCAACTTGCTCTATGTCGCATCATCTCTTTTTTTCTCATCTTTATTGTTGATTGATTCCTTCTATAAGAGAATGAATAATTCCCTTGACAATGTGTGCCTTGTTTTCCAATCTCAATAGTCTGATTTTACTCGCTTGAGAGTTGACTTTGGAGTTTGGTAGGTCCAAATGGAGGAATCAACATTCAATCACCAATATTCCCACTCACATATTAACCAGAGCCACGTTGAAGAATTGAATCACCTGATCCATCGGGTCAACTTATTTGTGATATTTTGAGATTAGGATCACTCAACAGTAGCAGATCTAACTAGAATTAACTCATGTAGTACATAAAGAAGAAGAAGAAATATTGAATCAATTAAAACTCATCACATAGAAAATGGAGAAAATTTGTTGTATCATACATCAGATGTAAGTTGGAACTCTGTAATGTGAAAAATAAATGAATACAATCAATGGGATTTGCATTCCACTAAGGTCATTCGAATTCTCCTCAAAGTGTGGCTTGGATAGCATTGGAGACATCATCCAAACTAGTGGTAGTGGTCATAAAGGTAAACTAGTCAGTCAATTGACTCTAACTGAGTCTATATGAGTGCATGGGAACTGATGTAGGGAAGGAGACTCCAATGTGGGTGCATGAGGAGTTGTCAGTGGTTAGTGGATTTCACACTAGTCTCAGTAGGTTCCTATATAAGTGCTTCAGTTAGTTAACTGATCAATCATCCCCTGAATCAAGGAACTGAGTCATCAACCAACTAACTAACTGAAGTAAATCCTAAATAGGTGGAAGAAGACGCACATGTTCTCTAGTGATGAAAACAACGGCGCATCAATGGCTAGGAGGGCTAGAACTGAGCAAAAAAAGGCTCCCGAGGGCTACAAAACAAGGACTAGGTGCTAGGAGATTACCATATTGATGATTGGATGCATGCATTTGCATGAAAATGCATGCAGATGACTGGATGAATATAGAATTGTATGCATGCATGCAAAATACAAAAATTATGGTGAGAATATTCCAACACCCCCCGCAAGCTATACTATCAGGTAGTAACTGAAAACTAAAAAGTAGGGCCCTGGTGACTAAGACCAAAGGTCACCCCATACAATCAATCTAAATAAACAAAGTGAGGAAAGAGGGAAAACCGAGTGGGACGAAATCCCTACCTAAAAACAAACTAAAGGATGCTAATGTAGCATATCATCTCTTACCCCAAGAAGAGATCTAAGGTAAGTGAACCTCTTCACCATGAAGGTCTTGGTGAAGATATTTGCAATCTCCTCTTTCATCGGAAGGTAGAGAAGTGAGATGATCTGATCATGCACTAATCCTCTGTTGTAATGCATGTGTATCTCAATGTGTTTGGTTCTCTGTCTCAGAACCGAAACTATGGAAATCCTAATAGCACTCTGATTGTCACAATAGATGACTGGTGGAGTACTGAATCGAATGCCAAACTCTAATAAGATGCCCCATAAACAGATGCACTATGTGGTGGCATTGTCTTCACCTGTATACCTAGTCTCTGCTGAAGAAATATCTAAAGAAGTCTACTTTTTGCTCTACCAATAGATAGGTCCAAATCCAATCATGAAAATAAAACCATATGTTGACTTTCGATCTGAGCTATCTCCATCCCAATCTGAGTCAGTGTAGCCAACAAGGTTCAGAGGAGACCCAACTACATAGTGAATACCATAGGTCTTGGTACCTTGCAAGCAATGCAAGGTCCTCTTTGTTTCCTTCTAGTGAAGCTCATGAGGCTCCTGCATGTATCTGGAAACAACACTAACTGCATAGGAAATATCAGGTCGAGTGTGTGTAAGAAACAATAGACTCCCAATCAACTGTCGATATAATGTACTATCAACCAGAGGTGTGGAAGAACTATCCTCAAGGTTGATCCCTACAAGAAAAGGAAATTTTGTTGTTTTGAATTCGCTCATGTGGAACCTGTCAAGCATATCTGAAACATACTTGGATTGTGAAACCTTGATTTCTGAATCACTCTGAATGACTTCAAGACCAAGAAACTGTCTCAATAATCCAAGATATGACATGAAGAAGGAGTTATGAAAAGCTAGTTTTATAGATCTGACACATGAAGTGTTTCTCCCAGTAAACAATATATCATCAACATATAGAACAATCAGAAGTAGAGAGTCACCTTCATGTCAAATGTAGACATTCAAATAAGATTTGCATCTCAAGAAGTTTTCTGACAAAAGGAAGGAGTCCATTTTAGCATACCAAGCTCGGGGAGCTTTCTTGAGTCCATACAAGGACTTCCTCAATCTGCAAACAAGTGAAGCATCTTCAGCATACCCCTTAGGTTGATTCATGTAGATCTCCTCCTCTAGATCTCCATGACGGAAAGCACTCTTGACATCCATGAGATGCACTTCCTAGTGCTTGGATGCAGCAAGAGAAAGAACGAGATGGATGGAATCCATCTTAGCAACATGTGTGAATGACTCTGAGTAGTAAATCCCATGGACTTGGGAGTAACCCTTTGCAACCAGTTGAGCCTTGTATTTGCTAGTGACCCCATGCGAGTCCATCTTAGTTCTGTAAAACCACATGCATTGAACAAGATTCCTCCTAGTTGGGAGAGAAACAAGCTCCCAAGTTTCATTTCTTTTAAGAGACTCATACTCTTCATCCATAGATGCTACACATCTTGGATCTTGGTAGGATTCAAAGAATATCTTTGGATCTGATCCAATCATAAGAAAGCATCTCTCAGCTAGAAATGGATCTGTGTGAGAGAGTAGATCAGATCTGGTTGTTCTTGAAGATGATGGATCTCCAACAAGATCATTGGTGTATGTAGCAGTAGTGGTGGCCCATGATGCAATAGGAGTTCAAACCTTAGGTGCTATATCTTTAAGTTCTTATGGATATGGATCTAGCATTCGCTCTACCTTTTGAATCTTCTTTTTCTCAACTTTCTTGACTGAATCTTTTCCATTCAAGCAACCTTTGTAGGTGCCTTGGGAAATTTTTTATCTTGGGAAGCCCTTCAACCATCTCTTTAGTATGCATTTCTTGCAAGTATTGATAGTCAAGATGGCCAAATATTTCATGCCACAATCTACTCTCTCCATTGGCATGAGTGTGAAGAGCATATTGCTTTGAGAGAGGTAAGAAGTGGGAGAACTCATATAGTTTTGGCTTTTGATTTGCAACACCTTTTGCAATGGTAGAACATGATACCATGTCTTGGATTTCGACCTTATTTGGAGAGAAGAACACCCTCTTGGGCTCTCCATTATGGGTCATCTGATATACTGAAAGTAGATTAGCAGTGAGAGTGGGGACATAGAGTACATTCGAGAAGTATCCATGATCTAGTTTGATTCTTCCAATCCCCTCAGAGGAGACCTCAGAATCATTCCCCAACATAATGGATGGTCCAATAGTAGCTTCGATTCCAGTGAGGATATTCTTCGAGGTATACATATGCCTAGATGCTCCAGAATCTATGATGAAGGAGGATTGAGTTAATGCACATGCCATGAGGGCATGGAATCTCTCTTTGTTCTCAGACCCAGACGATTCACTCTCTTTCTTTCTAGCACATGCAGGTACTGGGAGATTATTAGTCTCAAGGAGTGAGTCCATGTGATCTATGGTCTTCTTCATGCATGAAATTTCAAGGTGATATCCTCAATTACAATATGTGCACTTGCATTTTCCCTTCTGAGTGTGCTTTCCCTTCTTAGGATTCGAGGTTCCATCTGAATGTATGGGAGCCTCCTTCTGCTTTGTATCATTCCACTTTCTATCAACTTTTTTTCCCTTTTCCATTCTCTCTTCTCATCTTAGTGGCTGGAAGAGCTAAATCCATCTTGGTTTTTATCACTCCCATGTGTACTAGCTTCTCCTCCTCAAGAGTTAGAGATTGGATGAAGTCTTCAAGCGAAGGGAATTTCCATTTTGGAATGGACAATCTTGTTGACCGGAAGGTCAAAACAAACATTGAATAATCAAGGCCTAGATTTTCTAGGATGGAAAGGATGAGTTGTATTCTTCCTTCTCAATCCCATACCTCTTCAATTGGGAAATCAAGTTCTTGAATTTGTTGAGAAACTCAATGATAGTTTCGAAACTGCTTGGGCTCATGGAGATGATCTCATTTTCTAGTTTATGCCCCTTCAACTCATCTTTTTGTACAAGGAGGTATTCGAGCTTGTCCCAAACCTCCTTTGGAGTCTTCAAATAGATAACATGGAAGTGCAAATATTCAGAAATCCTAAGTAGCAACAATCCTATTCTTCCTCAAGCTTGTCTAAGTATTTGGATTTCTCTACTACACCAGTAGGCTCAACTGAAGAACCATTCACCACTATGGAAAGAATCTTCAACTTCAATAAGATGTCCATTTTATCCTTCCATTCGAAGTAGTTGAATGAATTCAACTTGAGATCCATAATGCTGCATAATTCAAAGATGAGAGAAGGAGATTCCTGTAAAACAAATGAGAATTATGAAAAAAAGATTTGCTACAATTCGAATTGAACACTGCCCTAGGACACTGAGCACATGTGAATAAGTCCTTCACACCTAGATACACCTCACTAGATTGCTCCAGTGAATTCAAGGCAACAACACTAGGATTTGTTGTGGAACTCAGAGGCTTCTGGTGCTCAATGAAAGACAGCTGCTCAAGGAATTGTTGCAACTGCTCCAATTCGAATAGTTGTTTTCAAATTTGATACCATGTGATATTTTGTGAATAGGATGACTCAACACTAGCATACCTCACCAGAATTCACTCATGTAGTGCAAAAAGAAAAAGAAGAAATACAAAATCAATTAACACTCATGACACAGAAAATAGAGAAAACCTGTTGTATCATACATCATCTATAAGATGGCACTCTGTAATGTGAATAATAAATGAATACAATCAATGAGATTCTAATTCCACTAAGGTCATTCGAATTCTCTTCAAAGTGTGGCTTGGATAGCATTCAAGACATCATCCAAACCAGTGGCAGTGGTCATAAAGGTAAACTAGTCATTCAAATGACTCTAACTAAGTCTATATGAGTGCATGGGAACTGATGTAGGGAAGGAGACTCCAATGTGGGTGCATGAGGAGCTGTCAATGGTTAGTGGATCTCAAACTAGTCTCAGTAGGTGCCTATATAAGTGCTTCAGTCATTTAACTGATCAATCATCCCCTGAATCAAGGAACTGAGTCATCAACCAACTAACTAACTGAAGTAAATCCTAAATAGGTGGAAGAAGGCGCACATGTTCTCTAGTGATGAAAACAATGGCGCATCAATGGCTAGGAGGGCTAGAACTGAGCAAAAAAAGGCTCTCGGGGGCTGCAAAACAAGGACTAGGTGCTGGGAGACTACCATACTGATGATTGGATGCATGCATTTGCATGAAAATGCATGCATATGACTGGATGCATGCAGAATTGTATGTAGGCATGCAAAATAAAAAAATGATGGTGAGAATATTCCAACACCCCCCACAAGCTATACTATCAGGTAGTAACTGAAAACTAAAAAGTAGGGCTCTGGTGAATAAGACCAAAGGTCACCCAGTATAATCAATCTAAATAAACAAAGTGAGGAAAGAGGGAAAACCCAGTGGGACAAAATCCCTCACTCAAAACAGACTAAAGGATGCTAATGTAGCATATCATCACTTACCCCAAGAAGAGATCTAAGGTAAGTGAACCTCTTCACCGTGAAGGTCTTGGTGAAGATATATGCAATCTCCTCTTCCATTGGAAGGTAGAGAAGTGAGATGATCCGATCATGCACTAATCCTATGATGTAATGCATGTATATCTCAATGTGTTTGGTTCTCTGTCTCAAAACCGGAACTATGGAAATCCTAATAGCACTCTGATTGTCACAATAGATGACTGGTGGAGTACTGAATCAAATCCCAAACTCTGATAAGATGCCCCATAACCAGATGCACTATGTGGTGGCATTGACTTCACCTATATACCCAGTCTCTGCTGAAGAAATATCTAAAGAAGTCTACTTTTTTCTCTACCAACAGATAGGTCCAAATCCAATCATGAAAACAAAACCATATGTTGACTTTCGATCTGAGCTATCTCCAGCCCAATCTGAGTCAATGTAGCCAACAAGGTTCAGAGGAGACCCAACTGCATAGTGAAGACCATAGGTCTTGGTACCTTGCAAGCAATGCAAGATCATCTTTGTTTCCTTCTAGTGAAGCTCATGAGGCTCCTGCATGTAGCTGGAAACAACACTAACTACATAGGAAATATCAGGTCGAGTGTGTGTAAGAAACAATAGACTCCCAATCAACTACTGATATAATGTACTATCAACTAGAGGTGTGGAAGAACTATCCTCAAGGTTGATCCCTGAAAGAAAAGGAAATTTTGTTGGTTTGAATTCGCTCATGTGGAACCTGTCATGCATATTTGAAACATACTTGGATTGTAAAACCTTGATTTCTGAATCACTCTAACTGACTTCAAGACCAAGAAACTATCTCAATAATCCAAGATATGACATGAAGAAGGAGTTATGAAAAGTTGGTTTTATAGATATGATGCATGCAGTGTTTCTCCCAGTAATCAATATATCATCAACATATAGAACAATCAAAAGTAGAGAGTCAGCTTCATGTGAAATGTAGACATTCCAAATAAGATTTGCATCTCAAGAAGTTTTCCGATAGAAGGCAGGAGTTCATTTTAGCATACCAAGCTCGGGGAGCTTTCTTGAGTCCATACAAGGACTTCCTCAATCTACAAACAAGTGAAGAGTCTTCAACATACCCCTTAGGTTGATTCATGTAGATCTCCTCCTCTAGATCTCCATGAAGGAAAGCACTCTTGACATCCATGAGATGCACTTCCCAGTGCTTGGATGCATCAAGAGAAAGAACAAGATGGATGGAATCCATCTTAGCAACATGTGTGAATGTCTCTGAGTAGTAAATCCCATGGATTTGGGAGTAACCCTTTGCAACTAGTTGAGCCTTGTATTTGCTAGTGACCCCATCAGAGTCCATCTTAGTTCTGTAAAACCACTTGCATTGAACAAGCTTCCTCCCAGGTGGGAGAGAAACAAGCTCCCAAGTTTAATTTCTTTTAAGAGACTCATACTCTTCATCCATAGATGCTACACATCTTGGATATTGGTAGGATTCAAAGAATGTCTTTGGATTTGATCCAATCATAAGAAAGCATCTCTCAGCTAGAAATGGATCTGTGTGAGAGAGTAGATCAGAACTGGTTTTTCTTGAAGATGATGGATCTCCAACAAGATCATTGGTGGATGTAGCAGTAGTGGTGGCCCATGATGCAATAGGAGTTCGAACCTTAGGTGGTATATCTTTAAGTTCTTGTGGATCTGGATCTCGCATTCGCTCTACCTTCTGAATATTCGTTTTCTCAACTTTCTTGACTGAATCTTTTCCATTCAAGCAACCTTTGTAGGTTCCTTGGGAAAATTTGATCTTGGGAATCCCTTCAACCATTTCTTTAGTATGCATTTCTTGCAAGTATTGATAGTCAAGATGCCCAAATATTTCATGCCACAATCTACTCTGTTCATTTGCGTGTGTGTGAAGAAGATATAGCTTTGAGAGAGGTAAGAAGTGGGAGAACTCATACAGTTTGGCTTATGATTTGCAACACCTTTTTCAATGGTATAACCTGATACCATGCCTTGGATTTCGACCTCATTTGGAGAGAAGAACACCCTCTCGGGCTCTCCATTATGGGTATTCTGATATACCGAAAGTAGATTAGCAGTGAGAGTGGGGACATATAGTACATTTGAGAAGTATTGATGATCTAGTTTGATTCTTCCAATCCACTTAGAGGAGACCTCAGAATCATTCCCCAACATAATGGATGGTGCAATAGTAGCTTCGATTCCAGTGAGGAGATTCTTCGAGGTAGACATATGCATAGATGCTCCAGAATCTATGATGAAGGAGGATTGATTTAGTGCACCTGCCATGAGGGCATCGAATCTCTCTTTGTTCTTAGATCCAGATGGTTCACTCTCTTTCTTTCTAGCACATGCAGGTACTATGAGATTATTATTCTCAAGGAGTGAGGCCATGTGATCTATGGTCTTCTTCATGCATGAACTTTCAGGGTGATATCCTCGATTACAATATGTGCACTTGGATTTTCCCTTCTGAGTGTGCTTTCCCTTCTTAGGATTCGAGGTTCCATCTGAATGTATGGGAGCCTCCTTCTGCTTTGTATCATTCCACTTTCTATCAATTTTTTTTTCCCTTTTCCATTCTCTCTTCTCATCTTAGTGGCTGGAAGAGCTAAATCCACCTTGGTTTTTATCACTTCCATGTGTACTAGCTTCTCCTCCTCAAGAGTTAGAGATTAAATGAAGTCTTCAAGCGAAGGGAATTTCCATTTTTGAATGGACAATCTAGTTGACTGGAAGGTCAAAACAAACACTGAATAATCAAGGCCTAGCTTTGCCAAGATAGAAAGGATGAGTTGTTTTCTTCCTTCTTAATCCCATACCTCTTCAACTGGGAAATCAAGTTCATGAATTTGTTGAGAAACTCAGTGATAGTTTCTAAACTACTTGGGCTCATGGAGGTGAGCTCAATTTCTTGTTTATGCCCCTTCAAATCATATTTTTGGACAAGGAGGTATTCGAGCTTGTCCCAAACCTCCTTTGGAGTCTTCAAATAGATAACATGGAAGTGCAAATATTCAAAAATGTTGAGTAGCAACAGTCCTACTGCTTCATCAAGCTTGTCTAAGTATTTGGATTTCTCTATTTCACAAGTGGGCTCAACTGCAGATCCATTCACCACTATGGAAAGGCTCTTCAACTTCAATAAGATGTCCATTTTATCCTTCCATTCGAAGTAGTTGAATGAATTCAACTTGAGATCCATAATGCTGCATAATTCAAAGATGAGAGAAGGAGATTCCTGTAAAACAAATGAGAATTATGAAAAGAAGATGTGGTACAATTCGAATTGAACACTACCTTAGGACACTAAGAACATGTGAATAAGTCCTTCACACCTGGATACACATCACTAGATTGCTCCAGTGAATTCAGGGTAATAGCACTAGGATTTGTTGTGGAAACTCAAAGGCTTCTAGTGCTCAATGAAAGACAACTGCTCAAGGAATTGTTGCAACTGATCCAATTCGAATAGTAGTTGTCAAATCTGATATCATGCGATATTTTGTGAATAGGATCACTCAACACTAGCATACCTCACTAGAATTCACTCATGTAGTGCAAAAAGAAGAAGAAGAAATACAGAATCAATTAACACTCATTACATAGAAAATAGAGAAAACATGTTGCATCATACATCAGCTGTAAGCTGGAACTCGTTAATGTGAATAATAAATGAATACAATCAGTGAGATTCGAATTCCACTAAGGTCATTCTAATTCTCCTCAAAGTGTGGCTTGGATAGCATTGGAGACATCATCCAAACCAGTGTCACTGGTCATAAAGGTCAACTAGTCAGTCAAATGAATCTAACTGAGTGCATGGTATTTGATGTTGGGAAAGAGACTCCAATGTGGTCGCATGAGGAGCTGTCAGTGGTCAGTGGATCTCAAACTAGTCTCAGTAGGTTCCTATCTCAGTGCTTCAGTCAGTTAACTCATCAATCATACCCTGAATCAAGGAATTGAGTCATCAACCAACTAACTAACTAAAGTAAATCCTAAATAGGTGGAAGAAGGCGCACATGTTCTCTAGTGATGAAAACAAAGGCGCATCCATGGCTAGGAGGGATATAACTGAGCAAAAACATGCTCCTAGGGGATGCAAAATAAGGACTAGGTGTTGGGAGACTACCATACTAATGGCTGGATGCATGAATTTGCATGCAAATGCATGCAGATGATTGGATGCATGTAGAATTGCATGCAGGCATGCAAACGAAAAAAATGATGATGAGAATATTCCAACATTCTTGGAGCGGCAACAACAACAGATTCTGGACGAATTTTTTTCAATTCAGTCTAAGCCTTCTTGATAGTCGTCATTCACAAATTTTCATCCTATTTCTTCGCACCCTACATGTAACGCACTGGTTCTAGTGGATTTGGATATTTGACTCACAAATCAACCAAACTCAGAGTTGGACCTCTAATTGCGGCTTTATATTGTTCTACAATTCTCAATTTTTCCATCTTCAATCGTTTTCTTGAACTCACCTTCTCAGCATGAATTCTCTTCTGAGATTCACTTTGTATAAGACTCATCCATTTTGTAAAACAAAGATTTTGAATATAATACAAAATATGATTATATATCTATGTTTCTGCACATACACATGTTTTACTTCACAGTACCATATGTTTGTACTTCTATTTTATTTCAATTACATGCATGTGAATTTTGTGTGATATGTTGTCTTCATCACAACAAAAACAATTAAGTGAATATATACATGCACATATCTTTACTTATTTGAAATACAAAAGCTCTTTTCTACAACAATCTGACTTAATACACAACCTTTTTCAAATTTTCCATGTCCCCTCATTGATTACCATTGGATTGAGTTCCTAACCCAAACAATCCCTTGGGTTGAGGAGAAACGTTCATACACTTGGGGTTAATTTTGAAAGTTAAGGCATTAATTAATTAGGAGGTGTTAATTTTATTTGCTTAAGTTTGAGATGCACTTAATGGAAGTTATTTTTCATTAATAAATATTTATTTTAATGAAATAAAATGGATAATGATTCACAAGGGCACATTAGAGGATAAGCTTTGACGAAGAGATAGATTGCAAAAGAAAAAAAAAACAAAAGCAATTAAAGCTAGGAAAGCAAGAAAAAAAAAGGAAATGTTTGCAGAAGGCATAAAAGTAGTAAATTTAGGAAAAGAAGAAAAGCAGATAAAAAAAAAGACAGGGAGATAAGGCAGAAAAGAAGGAAAAAGTAGGGTAAGGAAAAAAAGAAAGAAAAACACTCAAAGCAAAAAAGCAGTATAGAAAAGAAAAAGCAAAAAGCAGAGCAAAAAGAAAAGTTTGAAAGCAAGATATCCTTATCCACTGCATGAGGGAACATTAGCCTATGTGAATTTATCAACAAGTCACCTCAAGTCTATAAAATAAGGAGTTCACACAACTTGCCAATCTTTTGATAGTTTGAGAATTGAATTGAGAGCTATTTTGCCTCTTTGACTTGGAAAATGTGACCCAAGTCCAAGTTGGGATATGTGGCCCTACTTCCTTTGAGAGGATGATGACATCCAATATTCATCATTGAGTTTATTTCAGTTCCTCAAGTTTGATCTAGTGGTTGGTGTTCTTGTTGTGCGGTTCAACTCCTTCATTCAATAGGAACAATGTTGAAAGGCCGAAATGGAGGTTCTAGTTTTGAATTTTATGAGAATTTATGGACTTTGAGACCTATCCCATTGTTTACATAGAATCCTTTCCAATAGGAAACACTTTGTTTTCATAAAAAAAGGTGTATTGATGAGCAAGTTATGGCCATTTTACTAGATTTTAGGGTTCCAGCTATAAAGAACACGCCATTGCTTTTCTATCTAGTTTGGTGAATGCGCCCTATGAGCATCCCTGAATATTGTTGTGCCTTCCATGAGAATCCATATTCTCTATGTTCATCATTATTCCATGTCCATTGAAGAACTCATCTCTTCTTCTCTTCTTTGACATATTCTACACTGAGCATTGTAAGGATTTTATGTATTAGAGACTCTCTGAGAAGTATGAGATGAAAGTATCTTCAATTGATACTCAATACACTTAATTTTGGTTTTTTGCTATTCTTATATTCATTTTTGAGCCATACTGTATTTCAGAAAAGGAATTTGCAATCCTTAGAAGCTGTTTGCATTAAGTTTTATCAAGACTAGCTCTTTGGGCTCTATTTCTTGACTAGCTTTACAATATTTGTTATTAAAAGTTTCCTGAGAGTTAATTTTATGTTTTGATGATAATATGTGATTCTTAAGACTCTACTAAAGACACTCCAATCATTTCCTTGAGAATTTTGAGGCATCTCAACCTATCTGGGAGAGCTTGGAAGTAGACTAGTTGAGTTGTCCATCCTAGCGCACTTTACCATTTTTCTCCCAAACTCTGCCAAATCCTCCCTAATTATCAGAAACTATTTCCCAGTCACAAATTAAGGAATTAATATATTGTATCCACACTATGGTTGATTTCAAGTGTAGTGACTGATTTTAGTTTGCATATGCTGGTGTGCCCAGGAATCCTTGCAGAGACTTCAACGGTAGCTAAGTCAAAGCATAAATGGCCCTAGTACATTGTGCATAGGAATGTTGGTAGGCAGTTTGGATGAGTCAGCTACACAACATCGCAGATGCTGCAAAGGGCCAAAGATACCGCGAAAGGAGGAAAGCAGTGCGCAAGACGATAGTACTTTATGTATTTTGGGTCATTTGGACCGCATTATGTGGGTTTTAGGTCATTTGGACGGCATTACGTGGGTTTTTGGGTCATCCTTTTTGTAAATTTTATTAAGAAGTAGTTAGGCAGTTACCTAAGTGGACCGCAAATGTAAAGGCACAAGCCTACAAATAGACATAGCATTGTAAGTATTGGGATACCAATTGGCAATCCATGAATTGATCAATTGAAGAGATAGTTGAGCACGGATGATTTTGCTTGTTATTGTCTGTTAATCCGGGTATGTGACACAAGAACTATGTTGTTGTATCTATGGGTTGTTGTGAATATTAATATGATATGACCGAGTTTTGAGCAGAATCATTGTGTCTTTCCTGTTTCCTTGTGATAAATGCATTATGCGATATGAATCCATGAATGATGCGATGTTTTCTTGCACATTAGTGGTTATGTCAATAATGAGATCTTTTGAATGATGCTGCAATTATGTTTAATTCCTAAGATGAATGGCTAGATATGTTATGCATTGCTGCGATAAGTTGATGAGTTGATGCACAAAGTCCTCCTTCATTCGGTGGAAAAGTGGTTCCGTCAGCTCTCCCTTGAACATCTTGAGTGAGACTTCATCTACTCTGCAGGTGTTGCTGGACAAGGTAAAACCTGTCTGGGCCAATGCTCAGGGAGATCGTGGTGGTTTGGGTGTCGACAGTGTGAGGAACCCATGTCGACTAGGTTTGTGTCAACAAGAACACTGCCACTAGTTGTTTAGGTCACCAAATCGACGGAACTAAAAGAGTTGCAGCAGCGTGTGGCAAAGGAAGAAGAGCATTAGAAGAATCACAACACACAGCTGGATGAGCTTCAAGAGATTGGGGGTCATTTTTTGCTCAAGGTATATTCCACACTGGGAGCTGTGCAGGAGGGTCACCGGTAAGTTGTTGGTAAGCTGAGTGAGCATCCATCCGAGCAGGATGTGACAGAGAATCAGGCGGTGGTTGCGGTAGTGAAGGATTAGGTTAGGGAGATCGATTAGTAGTACGAGGACTTCAGGTTGAAGATCACCGAGTACACCATGTCCAACTGACATGGATCGAGGGTGAGCCACAAGATTGTGTTGGGGGCCTGTTGCTAGGCGGTTTGGATGATTCAGTTGCGCAGCATTGCGGATGCTGCGAAGGGCCAAAGATACCGCAAAAGGAGGAAAGTAGTGCGCAAGACGATAGTACTTTATGTATTTTGTGTCATTTGGACCGCATTATGTGGGTTTTGGGTCATTTGGACTGCATTATGTGGGTTTTTGGGTCATCCTTTTTGTAAAGTTTGTTAAGAAGTAGTTAGGCAGTTGCCTAAGTGGACCGCAAATGTAAAGGCACAAGCCTATAATATACATAGCCTTGTAAGTGTTGAGATACCAATTGGCAATCCATGAATTGATCAATTGAAGAGACAGTTGAGCACGAATTATTTTTCTTGTTATTGTATGTTAATCAAGGTATGTGACAGAAGAACTATATTGCTGTATCTATGGGTTGCTGCGAAGATTAATATGATATGACCAAGTTTTGAGCAGTATCATTGTGTCTTCCTATTTCCTTGTGATAAATGCATTATGCGATATGAATCCATAAATGATGCAATTTTTTCTTGTTGCAATTAATGTTTTACTGTTATATCTATTGCTCATTAGCGGTTCTGTCAATAATGAGATTTGTTGAATGATGCTGCAATTATGTTTAATGCCTAAGATGAATGGTTAGATGTGTTATGCAATGGTGCGATAAGTTGATGAGTTGATGCATAAATTCATCCTCCATTTAGCTGAAACGTGGTTCCATCAGCTCTCCCTTGAACATCTTGGGTGAGACTTCATCTGCTCCGTAGGTGTTGCTGGATAGGGTAAAACCTGTCTGGGCTGGTGCTCAGGGAGATCATCGTGGTTTGGGTGTCGACAGTGTGAGGAACCCCTGTCAACTAGCTTTGTGTTAACAAGGAATCCATGTATTTCCTTGAATATTATATCCTTTATTATGCACACTCCCCAACACATTTTTCAAATCCACAAGTGTTCATCTATCAAGCTCCAAGTGGGTTAATCAGTGACCTAGTCTAGTTTCTCCTTCACTAGTTTTGAGAACTAGTTTATGCTTCCAAATTTTCTATTTTAAAGTTTGAAATTGAGTTGATATGTTCTGATATCAGATCAGGGGTTATTTCAATGGTATCAAATTACTTTCCACTATTTGTATGGAAAGCAAGATTTCAATTTGAAGAATTTGTAGCCACAATACTAGAAACTGCTTGGGTTGATCTTTGTAGTAAGGCCAAGCTTCTTTGATTTATTGAAGAAATCACCACCATGTCTTTCCTTTTTTTTTTTCTTATGGGAGGAATATATATGAGATGATAAAATCTATGAAAAGGTTTAATGACTACATGGATTTTATTTTTTATTGTAGAAAGGAATTCTCCTTCATAGAGTACTGTGTTTGTCAAGACAATCTTGAATCAAGAAGGTCTGCTCAAAATTTGAATTCTCTCAATAAGAACAAACCATCTATCTATGGGATATTCATGAGACAAATTACAACCAAGTTTACCAAGGATCAATATGCATCATCTATATTGAAGGATAAAAAGCACAGTAATAATCGGCCATCAAAGGAGAGGAGCAACAATCTTACAAGAAAAGAGCCACATGGTTCCTCTAATGAATGCATTGAGAAAGAAGAACACTTCAAGATAAGGAAGAAAGGTAAATATTATTTTGGTAGTATCAATTCCTTCTTTCATTTATTTGAAGAATATCCCACTGAGTTAATCACAAAAGAGATTGAGGAACACTGTAAGAGGGTAGGCCAAGCCACCATGCAAGAGGTTGTTCACAGTGTTGAGACTGAATCCAATCATGGACACCCAAGATTCTTTGTTGGTGAGTTTGAGATCCCTACAAGGGATATGGAACATGGGATTGGTAGAGGAAAAATGACTTGTGGAGCATATTTGTAAGAAGATAAAATATCAACCCTTCTAGCATTTTCAGAACATTATTATGGAGAAAAAGACAACCATGCTCTAGTTGAAAGTGAACCTAGAGATTTGGTGGAGGAGTATGCCATCCAATCCATATCATGAAGAGAGATAGCTTTCACAAAGTTATTACAACCATTCTATTTTTTTCATTCACAAAATTTCTTTTTTTTCATCTTGATATGGCAGCCATTTCCGGTGAGAAGGTTGGCAGAAAATATCCTTTTAGTGTTGAGATCCAAATTTTTGAGAAGGTTGAATTTTTAGAAGAGACTTTTCATGACTCTTAAGAGTTGCATGAGCACACATGTGATAATATGTGTGTTTCTACTAGTGCACATGACATTTTGTAGCATCATCATGTCCAAGGTAAACATGAGGATTCTTCATATTTACAAGTGCTTGAAGAAAGCATTGATTTGCAAGATGATTAACAGGCACCTATTTCACCCCATAGAGATTATGAGACTCTTTCATGTAAGGAAGACTCATCCCTGATGAAGGTGTCTGATTACATCCCATTTGAATTAGCAAGAAAATAATCCTATTCATCATTGAATTGGATGGATAGCTCACATTAGTAAGAATTATTTTTGCATTAGTGATGGATCTATTGTTGCATTTGAGTTTGTTATTCTCAATGAGAAGCATCCAAGGAATCTATGGATTCAATTTGATGCTTTACATACATTTCCATTCATACCTTGGATAAAAAATTACATAGTAGATGAGGAGTTATATCATGGCATGATATTCATAGTGAAGCATGGAGACATTGTGAGGGCTACTAAGGGGCTCACCACCACTCAAGGAACAAGTATGGACTACTTACATTATATTTAGTTCATATGGAAGTCACTAAAATAGCATGAGAGTGTTCCTAAATACCTTCCACCTGGCATACCAATTTCAAAGCATCTCACTGCTTTGGGAAGAAGAAACTTGCAGCCAAAAGGGATACCTAATTCCATATATGACATATCCATTCACACCATCATGCATACCATGGCCAAATATAGACAACACTTGGTGGAGAACGAGTATGGGGTCAACGTAGATCCCAACAGTTGGGTGCATTGCATGGCACCAAAGGAGCATAATGATTTGAAACCAATATTTGTAATTAAATTTCAAATCTATAAGGTTGATCATGTATGTAATAAGGTAGTGAAATATTTTCTCCTTTCTTTGAAAGATTCAATTGTTTATGGAAGTCATTCAGTAGTATAGTTTTCCAATGGCAATGTTGCATATGAGTCTCAAAAGGGGATGATCCAAGTGGAACAATTGGTGTTAAGAGAAGAAATTATCCATTGGGTTCCAAATTCAATTTCCACGAAGAAACATATGGCGGCTACCCATGAATTTTCTTAGTTTATTCCTCTCTTAAAATGAGAGTAGAAGCTCCACAAAATATCACTCAACCTTGCAAACATATGAAGAGGTGCAAAGGATAAAATGGAAGAACCATCCAAGAATTCATTGAACCAAGATTA
This sequence comes from Larix kaempferi, assembly GCA_027924585.1. Classification (NCBI taxonomy): domain Eukaryota; kingdom Viridiplantae; phylum Streptophyta; class Pinopsida; order Pinales; family Pinaceae; genus Larix; species Larix kaempferi. Next base: position 11,863,341 of record BSBM01001051.1, on the reverse strand, counting down.
AAAAGGTTCCATGTGAGTCCAATTTCATCCAAAATCAGATTTAAAAGGGGAAGTAATGTAATGCATACGGACAAGAACCTCCCCAATTTTGATTCCCACGTTGGCCATCACCAATTTAGCTTGAAGGGAGAAGTTCTGCAGGAAGCAACCAGATATTTTTGGTGGGATCATTATGGAACCTTATGCATGGGCATTGAACTAGATAATGCACCATTTACACTCCACTCTTGCGGGCATGAGGTTTTTGGTAAACAACTTTGTAAGTATGTACTAGTTCTTTCTTATCACATTTTAATTTGTAGCAAGATCTGTAAAGAATGCATGCACCATTTGGGAACTATGCTAACCCTTTTGACAGTGACAACTTTACATGCAAATTTGTATAAATACAAATTTGGAATGATGGGGATCTTGCATATTTTCCGTGCAAATGAGAAATATGGTACCACGACACATATGGAGAAGTTTGGGGCCATTTTTTATTGGCCAAAGAAAGTAATTAAGTTGGGAAAATTTTACTCCTACATTCCTTTTCACATGTCCAATGGAATGTCTTTATTCCAACCTTGGTATTGGCATGAAACTCACATCTGTATGGATTATATTTATGAGTATGGTAATGCACAAGTAGCAAAGGATTGGATCTAAGTGCATCAATGAATACAAGAGGCACTCCAAAGCCTTCTTCAAACAGTCCAGAATCAACAGTAGGAGCTCAAAGATAAGAGCACAAGGGAGTTAACCTTCTGTGTGGTTGATTTGGCACATCAAATATTGTAGCCATATGATCCATCCCTGTTGAATTAGGAAGGGGATGAAAAGTTTAAGGACAAGCCTCTATGGTCCATACAAATTTAATAAGGAGATTGGAAAGCTTATATGTGAGTTAGGCCTTCCCAAGGGAGTCAAGGAGTACATTACACTTTGTATCTCTTATTTCATGGAAACAATTTTGTAACAAGTGACCATATCAAATTATATTCTTCCAACTAATGAGAAACACATGGTTTTGGTTCCTAAAAGGATTCTGCACATGTGGAGAAATAGAATCATCAAAAAATATATTGTGTAGTGGAAAGGGTTTTTTGGTGAGGATGCTACTTAGGAAGGAGAACACATTCTACAACATCCAAGTTTGAAATTGTTTGGGGACAAGAAATATTGGGAGGGGAGGAATGTCATGTCCCCTCATTTATGTTCATTGGATTGAGTTCCTAACACAATCAATACCTTGGGTTGAGGAGAAAATTTCATACACTTGGGGTTAATTTTGAAAGTTAAGGCATTAATTAATTAGGAGGTGTTAATTTTATTTTTCTTAAGTTTGAGATGCACTTAATGGAAGTTATTTTTCATTAATAAATATTTATAATAACTAAATAAAGTGGATAATTATTAACAAGGTTGCATTAGAGGATAAACTTTGAACAAGAGATAGCTTGCAAAAAAAGAAAAGTTGAAAGCGGTTAAAGCTAGGAAAGCATGAAAAAGAAAGGAAAAGTTGGCACAAGGAAAAAAAGCAGTAAAGCTCAGGAAAATAAGAATAAAGTGGAAAAGCAGATAAAAGCAAAAAGTAGGATAAGGAAAAAAATCAAGAAAAATCATGATAAGGTAGAAAAGCAGGATAAGGCATAAAAGCAAGAAAAAGAAGTCAAAAGCAAAAAATTAGGATAGAAAAGAAAAAGCAGAAAGCAAAGAAAAAAGAGAAGCTTGAAAAACATATATCCTTATCCACTCCATGAGGGTGCATTGGCCTATACTATTTTCTCAACAAGTCACCTAAAGTCTATGAAAGGAGTGCACACCACTTTCCCATATTTTGACAGTTTGAGAATTGAATTGATACTTATTTTGCTTCTTTGACTTGGGATATGTGCCCCTAGTCCGAGATGGGAGATGTTGTTGAAAGTATTCAAATAATTGAGAGGGGGGGGGGTGAATCAGTTATTACTGTGCTTAAACAATCTTACATTCCTTTTCCCTTTTAACTTTGATGAAGTGCAACGATCAATATGATATCAGATGTTCTATGCATATTTATTTATAGTAGGTATATTGTTATAATAGAATTAAATATAAGGCATATAAACAATGTTCAATCACATAAATATGCAGAGGCATTGATTTTCCTGAGGAAACCCATAAAGGGAAAAAACCTCTTCTTCTTAGTATGAAATCCAAGCTCCAACTTCTCTTTACATTCTATTTTATCTGAGCTACAACCCAGATGAGGCTGCTACCTCTGTTTCTTCAGCACCAACTGAATGGAAGCTACAACTCCCAAATGTACAAGCACCAACTTGCAAAGAAGACTTTACAGTCTTCCCTTGCTCCTCCCTACCACCCTATGTAAGAAAACATTTAGTCAAATATATCACACTGGTTCAAATATTTCAGTACATACCCTTTTTAGTTTGTTCTGTGCTGCTATAGCTTGAGTTTCTGGGCATTTTGTTTTTCATTAAATCGAGCCATACATATTTGTTCTCATTTTCTTCGAATCACAACTTCATTAGCAACCACTCCTCTTCATCCTCTCGATTCTCACACTCATTTTTGTTCTCATCAATTGTTTTTATAGATGCTGAAGTTATATGCCTCGGTCTCTTTAACTTCCAGATATACCAATTCTAAAACTGAAACTGTCTTTTTAACTCCCAATTCGAAAATTGAACTCTCTTTGACTTCCAAAATTTACACGCTGTAATTGATATTTGAACTGTCTCTTTGAATTCAAAAATTTACACGCTGTAATTGACTAATTAAAAAAAAAAAAATGTTTGTGAGTCGCAGCTTGTTTGAGTCATGGCTGTTTGAGTCACAGCTGTTTCAACTAATTGCTAATTTGTAAAACTGACCGCAACAGTAAATCTGAGAATTACATGTTCAAAGAACCACTTGTATAGCTCAAACCGTAGCTTTGTTTGGCGATTTCTTCGCAAGTCAAGTAAATGAGGCAGTTGTGCACAAATCCCATGTCCCAGATTTTCAAGATTCGTCTCCATCTTCCCTCAAATCAAGAAGCGAATCATTTTGTTCTTATATAAATCATGACCGTCTGAGTCTCAGCCGTCTGAGTCACGACCGTCTGAGTCACAGTTGTCTGAATTGTAGCTGTCTGAGTTACAGCCGTCTGAGTCACAACTTGTGTGAGTCAAAACTATCTGAGTTATAGCTTGTCTATGTCACAGCTTGTCTAGCAACATTCTTTTCTTGTATTTAAAAACTCAATCACTGCTTTCCAACCATCAATGAAAACTGAATGAAAGTGCCAACAATCTCCCCCTTTGGCATTGATGGAAACCTAAAAATTATGATGTTGCAAGTGTAATAACTGACTACTTGTTATCTACAACTACCTGAACTTCTCCCCCTTTGACATCAATGTCAAAGAAATCATGACAATACATCTCCCCCTATCAATATTAACTCAGAAATCAACAAATAAAACATTTTGGAACCATCTTAGAATTACATCAGATATGCAATAAGCACAAACTCCCCCTGCCAAAGTGAACAAGTTAGTTAGAACAAGATATGACACCGAACTTCTGGCGTAGATATTCAAACTGGATTTTGGATAAGGGTTTAGTAAAGATATCAGCAATCTATTCTTTAGAAGGAATGAAATGTAATTGGACAATTCTGTTTGTAACCTGCTCCCTAAAAAATGATACTTGATTGGAATGTGTTTGGTCTTGGAATGAAGAACAGGGTTCTTTGACACACTAATGGCACTTTTGTTATCACAGTGAATACGAATAGGTTCAGAATATTTCACCTCCAAATCAGCAAGAGTTTGTATCATCCATAATACCTGAGTATAGCATGTTGCAACAGCTATGTATTCAGCCTCAGTAGTGTTAAATTTTCTGAATTTACTTCAATTTGATCTAGGATCTTGACTGAGAGAACAACATGTACAGCATATCTACAACATATCAATCATGGAGACAATAATGCAAGCACACAAGAGACACAAAGATTTACTTGGGGAAAACCATAAAGGTGAAAAACCCCAATAACTTCCTCAGAGATAGATAGAGCAATGATACAACCAACCAAGAGAGATAGCCATAACCTAGCAGCAGATCCTCCTCCTCCATAAGTGCGCCACTCCTCCTTGAGTGCATGTGTGAGAAGTGAGTGAGCAAATAGAGTGCCTCCCGCACTCTATTTATACTTGACTTGACTTGCCTTTTTACCTAACTCATGTAGGCTCGAACTTTACCACATAACATAATGCTGAGTGGGCCGACCCCTAATAGGGTGGTCTAATAACCCTTTGACCCACATGGCCGACCCCCAATAGGGTGGTCTAATAACCCTTTGACCCACATGACTTATACAGGGCCGACCCCAAATAAGGTCGTCTAATAACCCATTAAGTATAAGTTACGACACTTACAATATAAATGACGACACTTCCTTATAGAGGAATAATACCATCTCTATAGGAATACAATATACATATATGTGAAATACATTCCGAAGTTACATATACATCAACAAGTAGTAGATAGAGAGATAGAACCTTGTTTTTTACTCATCCATGCTACTAATGAATCGCCTAAGAAGAATACACCTCCACCAGTGCTCTTTATTTCATCCAAACAGTTTGCCCAGTCAGCATCTGAATATGCAATCAACTGAAAGTTTTGATTCCTAGGATACCAGAGACCATAAGTCATTGTGCCTTTCAAGTATTTGAAAATTCTCTTCACAGCTACCAAGTGACTTTGCTTGGGAGCAGACTAAAATCTTCCTACCATTCCAACAGCATGCATAATATCAGGACGAGTTGCAGTAATGTACAGAAGATTTCCTATCATTGACCTATATGTTCTTTGATCAACATCTGGTGAAATATCATCTTTGTTAAGCTTGCAGCCAACAATCATAGGGGTACTAACAGGTGAAGAATCCTCCATCTAAAATTTCTTCAACATCTCTTATAGATATTTATTTTGAGAGATAAATAGTCCTTCAAAACTCTGAGTAATTTGAAGACCAAAAAAGTATGACAGTTCTCCAATCATGGACATTTCAAACTCAGATTGCATAGCATTAGAAAACCATTGAACAAAAGAAGCATTAGTACATCCAAAAATGATATCGTCAACATAAACCAAAACAACTAATAAGTCATCACCTTCTGTTTGATATACAGATTACTATCAACATTGCCTTTCTTGAATCCTTTCTCTTGTAAATATTTATCTAATCTATAGTACCAGGCTCTTGGCGCTTGTTTCAATCCATATAGAGCTTTCTTCAATTTGAAGACATGATCAGGATTGTCTGTTAGAGAGAATCCTTCAAGTTGTTCCGTATAAACTTCTTCTTCTAAATCTCCATTGAGAAATGCTGACTTGACATCCATCTGATAAATTTTGAACTTCTTGTGATAGGCGTAAGCAAGAAATATTCTGATAGCTTCCATTCTTGCCATAGGCGCAAAGGTTTCATCAAAATCTTGTCCTTCAACTTGAGCATATCCTTTACAGACCAACCTAGCTTTATTCCCGACAATTTGTCCTTGGTCATTCATTTTATTCTTAAACACCCATTTGGACCCAATCACATTCTTGTCTGTTGGCCTAGGAACAAGTTCCCAAGTATTATTTTTTTCAATCTGATCAAGCTCTTCATTCATAGCTTTTATCCAATCTTCATCTTTGCGGGCTTCATTAAAATTCTTGGGTTCTATGACAGATAAAAAAGCAATGTGAGACTGTTTTGAATTCTTAAGTAACTTACTTCTTGTCTAAACACCTTCATTCTTGTTTCCAATAATTTGATTTTCAGGATGATTCTTTTGAATAATTCTTGAAGAAGGATTTACTGGTTGTTGTTGTGTACCTATACTTTCATTTTCTGACTCAGAGTCTTCCTTTTCTGATTCTTGGACCTGTTCTTCTTCATCTCCAGCTGCATCTTATGTCTCAACATTGTTTATCTAAATATCTTTTATAGGCATACCTTCATCAATCTTAATGTCAATGCTGTCAACCATTTTACATGACCTCTTATTGTAACATCTGTATCCTTTACTATTTGTAGCATACCACAGAAAGATACCTTCATCAGCCCTATCATCATATTTTCCAAGATGTTCATCATTGTTTTTGATATAACATTTACTTCCAAAAACTCTAAAATGCTTGATTGAAGCAAGTTTCCCAAACCACAATTCATAAGGATTTTTATCATTGTTAGGCCTTAAGTGAGCTTTATTAAGAACATGAACAGTTGTGTGAATTTCTTCTACCCATAATGTCTGAGAAATATTTTTTTCATTCATCATTGACCTTGCCATCTACTGAACTGATCTATTTTGTCTCTCAACTACTCCATTTTGTTGTGGAGTTCCTAAAATTGTATATTCTCTTTTGATTCCTTGTTCATCACAGAATTCTTTGAAGTCCCTTGAACAAAACTCTACTCCTCTATCAGATCTTACTGCTTTTAATATTTTTCCTGTTTGATTCTCAATCAAAGCTTTAAATACATTGAATTTTTCAAATGCTTCAGATTTTTCTTTCAAGAAAGCAACCCACGTTAGTCTAGAGTAATCATCAATAATCAACATAAAATAGTTTTCTTTACCTGTTCCTTCCTTTCTTGATGGTCCATATAAATCCATATGTACTAATTGAAGAGGTTTATCTGTTTATGTGAAGCTCTTAGATTTAAACTGAGTTCGAGTCAATTTTCCCATTTGACAAGGTTTACATACAACATCATATGGTTTTGAAATCTTGGGAAAATCTTTTACAGCTTCATTGTTGCTAAGTTTGATTAAATGATCAAAACACAAATGGCCAAGTCTTCTATGCCATAACCAACTCTCATCATACTTGCTTCGATGACATGTTTCCTTATCTTCTTTCAAAACATAGACATTATTTTATTTTCTTATACCTTTGGCAACCAATTTTCCTGAAGACATAGATTTTATTTTGCATTCTTTAGAATTGAATGCAAATTCACATCCTCTATCACATACCTGACTGACACTAAGAAGATTATGCTTCAATCCATCCACAAATAATACATGTTCAACTTTTCCTTTACTAGTTAGATGTACCAATCCTTTGCCTTTGATTTTTCTTGGAGCATCATTTCCAAAAGTTACATCTCCTGATTTGTGTTCACTCAGAGACATAAATTTACCTTTATCTCCAGTCATGTGCTTAGAACAACCACTGTCAATATACCAGGGGTCCTTTTGTCTTTGAGCAGAAAGCACTAATCCACATTGGTTGTTTTCTTTCTTCTTCCATAATTTAGCCTTTTTAACAGAAAAATCTATTCTTGAATCTGATTTATAATTCTTTAAACTATAGTCTATGGCCTCGTGTCCAAAATTTTGATAAATATAACATTCTGGTTGATTGTACAAAGACTCAAAAGAATTTATATTTCTAGCATAATCTCTTCTTCTTGCTGGAAAAGGTGTAGTATGATACTCTTGTTTTCTCATTGACTGTTTCTCTTTATGTTGCAGCACTTGATTACTGTTAAACATTCTTCGTTGTATGTTTCTAAAGTGAAAAACACAATTTGCAGCTTTATGACCAAAATCAGAACAACAATAACAGTATCCATTGAAAAAAAATTGATACCTGAATCTTGACTATATTCTTGGAATAGATGGCCATGTCATTCTGTTCTTTAATTATTCTTCATGTCTTCTTGACTGTAGACCAATAGCTATATCATCTTTTCCACTCATTAGATTAACTTTACTTTTGTCTTTATTTTCTTCAGTTTTGATGAAACTTGCTGACTTTGTATATTCTGACTGATTGTTGTTCTGAAAGTTAATTACCTTAGTTGTTTCTTTGTTTTCTGACAAACTGCTACTCCCTTCTTCATAACCTAAACCAGTCTTGATCAAAGGAGATATTTGTTTATTCAGAACGTTATTTAGTTCTTATGCTGCTTTAATACTTGGCAAGTTTTGATGATAGAGAGATTGAAATTTTTCCAATTCTTTTCTGAATTTTAGAACTTCTTCCTCTAATGCTTCACATCTCATCTTTTTCTATGATAACTGTTTTTTTAGAACATCATTTATTTTATTTGTTTCTTCTAGATCTATCTTTAACAAGCTATAGTCTGTACTCGGTTCTTTAGCATTCTTTTCATACTGCACTAACAACTCTTTTTGTTTCCTCTTCTTTAATCTGAGTCTGCCAATTTCTTCCAAAGCACTAATCAACTCACCTTCCACATCAACAATAGCATCTTCATCATTCATATCAATTCCATCATCTTCAAGATCTTCTGTGGCCATAAGCACAAAATCATTCATTTTATCTTCACAAGATGACTCACTGTCTGAAACTTCTGAGAGGTCAACATCATTTGCACATAAACTTTTCTTTTTGTAGTTATTATTTTTATTGTATCTTTTAAATATATGTTTCTCTTCATCAATAGAATTCTGACCTTTTTCTTTATAAGGAAATTTAGATGCAAAGTGCCCTACCTTACCACAATTGAAACATTTAAAAGGCAACTTCCCTTTATATTTTCCTGATCCAGTTTTCAGTCTTCTTACAAATTTTGCCTCAATCTCTTCCATTTCAGATTATATCTGTTTATCTGCTTTAAAAGATGCTTCTCTAACGGTAGCTTTATCTTTACTGATTCTCATTTCATAGGCAGTTAAAGCTCGTAGAAGTTGATCAATAGATAAAGTTTTCAGATCACTCATTTCTTCTATTGTAGAGACTTTTGGATTGAGCTTATCAAGTAGAGATCTCAAAATCTTTTGAACTAGAGGAGCTTCTCCAATCTTCTCACCAAGACCCTTCATGGCATTCACAAGCTCTTCAACTCTCAAAAAATATTTACTAACAGACTCATCCTCATTCATCTTTAGCTATTCAAATTTCAGTCTGTAAGTTTGAAGTTTGGCATCTTTCACTTTTTCATTTCCTTCATAGCTACTAATGAGTTTGTCCCACATTTCTTTGGAAGATTCAAGATGAATTACCTTTACAAATTCAAATTCAGAAAGATCACTCAGAATGGCATTCATTTCCTTTGCATTAAAACTAAATTATAGCTTATCATCTTTGGAAGCTAGTACAATAGGTTTTGTATATCCAGTTTCTACCACTTCCCAAACATAAGCACCTAAAGACATTAGGTATGTTCTCATTATAACCTTCCAAAGGGAAAAATTTGTTCCATCAAACAGAGGAGCTTTATTGGTTGAACCATCATGACTTGCCATGTTTAAGCTTATCATATGTTCCTTAGACTAAAGGGTCTGGCTCTGATACCAATTGTTGAAAGTATTCAAATACCTGAGAGGGGGGGGGGGTGAATCAATTATTACTATGCTTAAGCAATCTTACATTCCTTTTCCCTTTTAACTTTGATGAAGTGTGACGATCAATATGATATGAGATGTTCTATGCATATTTCTTTATAGCAGGTATATTGTTATAATAGAATTAAATATAAGGCATATAAACAATGTTCAATCACATAAATATGCAGAGGCACTGATTTTCTTGAGGAAACCAATAAAGGGAAAAAAACCTCTTCTTCTTAATATGAAAGCCAAGCTCCAACTTCTCTTTACATTCTATTTTATCTGAACTACAACCCAGATGAGGCCGCTACCTCTGTTTCTTCAGCACCAACTGAATGGAAGCTACAACTCCCAAATGTACAAGCACCAACTTGCAAAGAAGACTTTACAATCTTCCCTTGCTCCTCCCTACCACCCTATGTAAGAAAAAATTCAGCCAATTATATCACACTGGTTCAAATATTTCAGTACATACCCTTTTTATTTTGTTTTGTGCTACTACAACTTGAGTTTATGGGCATTCTGTTCTTCATTAAATCGAGCCATACATATTTGTTCTCATTTTCTTCGAATCACAGCTTCATCAGCAACTGATCCTCTTCATCCTCTTGATTCTCACACTCATTTTTGTTCTCATCAATTTTTTTTTATAGATGTTGAATTTATATGCCTCGGTCTCTTTAACTTCTAGATATACCAATTCTAAAACTGAAGCTGTCTTTTAACTCCCAATTCGAAAATTGAACTGTCTCTTTGACTTCCAGAATTTACACGATGTAACTGATATTTGAACTGTCTCTTTGAATTCCAAAATTTACATGCTGTAACTGACTAATTAAAAAAAAATGTTTGTGAGTCAGAGCATGTTTAAGTCACGGCTGTTTGAGTCACAGCATGTTTAAGTCACGGCTGTTTGAGTCACAGTTGTTTCAACCAATTGCTAATTTGTAAAACTGACCGCAACAGTAAATATGAGAATTACATGTTCAGAGAACCACTTGTATAGCTCAAACCATAGCTTTGTTTGGCGTTTCCTCATGATTCAGGTAAATGAGGCCGTTGCGCACAAAACCCATGTCCCATATTTTGAGATTCATCTCCAGCTGCTCGCAAATCGAGACACTAATCACTGTGTTCTTATCTGAGTCACGGTCATTTGAGTCTCATCCGTCTGAGTCATAGCCATCTAAGTCACAGTTGTCTAAGTTGTAGCTGTCTGAGTTGCAGCTGTCTGAGTCACAGCTTGTCTGAGTCATAGTTGTCTGAGTTATAGCTTGTCTGAGTCACAGCTTGTTTGAGTCATAGCTTGTCTAACAATGTTCTTTTCTTGTATTTAAAAGCTCAATCACTGCTTTCCAACCATCAATGACAACTGAATCAAAGTGCCAACAGATGTTCCCCTGCTTCCTCTAAGAGGGTGATGACATCTAGTATTCATCATTGATTTTATTGCAGGTCCTGAATTCTGATCCAATGGTTGGTTTTTTCGTTATGCGATTCAACTCCTTCATTGAGTAGGAACAATGTTGAAAGGCCGAAATTGAGGTTCTGGTTTAGAATTTTCTAAGAATTTTTGGAATTTGAGACCTCTCCCATTGTGTCAGTGTCATATTTTCTAGTATGAAACACTTTTTGTTTCAACAAAAAAGGTGTCTGTATGATCAAGTTATGGCCATTTTACTAGATCCAGGGGTTCCAGTTGTAAAGAACGCACCATTGCTTTTCTATCTAGTTTTGTGAATGCACCCTATGAGCAGCCCTAAAGATTGGTGTGCCTTCCATCTGCTTTTTTTCAATCATTATTGCAGATCTAGTGAAGAAATCCTCCATTCTTCTCTTCGTAGACATCTTCTACACTTAGAATTGTAAGGATTTTATGTATTAAAGACTCTCATAGAAGTATGAGATTAAAGTATCTTCAATTGCTGCTCAATAATAGCAATTTTAGTTTTCTTATATTCTTATATTTATTCCTGATTCATATTGTACTTCAGAAAAGGAATTTGGAATCCTTAGAGACTGTTTGCATTAAGTATTATCAAGACTAACTCTTTGGGCTACATTTCTTGAATAGTTTTACAATATTTTCTATTAAAAGTTTCCTGAGAGCTGATTTTTTGTTATGATGATCATATGTGATTCCTAAGACTCTACTGAAGACACTCAAACCATTTCCTTGAGAGTTCATAGGCTTATCATCATGTTTGGGAGAGCCTGCAAGTATATTATTTGAGTTGTCAATTTTAGCGCACTTTACCCTTTTGCTCTCAAACTCTGCCAAATCCTCCCTAATTCTCAAAACCTCTTTCCCAACCACAAATTAAGGGATTAATATATAGTATCCACACTCTGGTTGAGTTCAAGTGTATTGAATGAGTTTATTTTTCATATGATGGTGTGCCCAGGAAGCCTTGCAGAGACTTTAGCGGTAGCTAAGACTCAGAAGATTTCCTTGAATCTGATATCCTTGCTGCTGCACACTCCCCAATACATTTTTCATATCCGAAAGTGTTCATCTATCAATCTCTGGTGGGTCAGCCAATGAACTATTCTAGTTTCTCCTTCACTAGTTTTGAGAACTAGTTTCTGCTTCCAAATGTTTTGTTTTAAAGTTTGGAATGGAGTTGATATATTCTAATATTAGATCGGGGGATATTAAAAAATTTGATAACCAATGCGATAGACACCTTCAAACCATACTCCTTGAATTCCTAATATGCATCGTGTTGAATTTAAGGGTCTCACTTAATCTTCTTAAGATCAGCAAGAGGGGCAGCAATTACTTGTTGCTTTAGATGTACCTAGATTGTCTACTTCTTCTGTGCATCTTTGAGGAGATTTACTTACCCATGCTTTTATGTGTGCATTTTCTTTCTTATTCTGCACTTGAATATATTCCTTATGGATCCTTGCAATGTGATTGCTTTTGTGCAGTACGTTTTCATCAAGACAGTTTACTACCCTTCGACAATATAAAGACTTATGTCAAAAACCATCACATGCATAGCATATCACAGTTTGGAAATATTTTGCAATATGACCAATGAAATTTCACCTTACACACTTCCTTCTATTGATCTTTCTTTTCTTAGTATAATAGTTTTAATTATTGAAGGAACTATCACACCTAAAAGACTTCATTTGATTTGGATGATGTTCATAATCACAGAACTTCCTAGATGTTCTTTCATAACCAAGACCTAACTTATCTTCAAGTGATCTATGATCATTTAGGATTTTGTTCATAATTCATCTATTTCCTTTGAACTTGTTCTTTATTTCATCTTCAATACTGGTCTTATCACTTTATAGATATGCACAAACCGGAGTTTCACTGGTGGTGTGATCTTGAACCTATCTATTTCCCTTCCTCTCGATCAATTTTTATTCTAAGCGAGATATTTATCCATCCTTGAAATCAAATTGAATTGCCAAAATATTAATTTTGTGTGCTAATTCTCCTAGATAATTCATCAACATGAATATTTATTCTTCAAGTATCTTGATCTTGTCAACTGCACAGTTCAGTTGTTTCTCGTAATTCGTCACTTATTCACTGACTTGTTTCTCATAAGATTATTGAACATCTTTTTCTTGCTTGACTTGTTCTTCATATTTTGACAGTTGTTCTTGCAAGAGCTTGCTCTTATTTCTTGACTTTCTCAATTAATCCAAAGCACTGATCAATTAACCATCCCAAATAGCTTATGCAACTTCTTCTTCGTCATATTGATCCTGAGCTTGGAAAACATGAGATGTCCTCCTGTAAGTGTGATTCCAAACAAATCTGGTGGGTTTGTGTCCATGTATTGGATATTTTGACCTACTTCTTGGGATTCTTCTTCTTCCACATCTTTCTCGAGCCTGTCTTCTTCCTCCCTTTTCCTTTCCAACTCTACTACTTTCTCTTCCATTTTTTGCTCTTCTTTCTTCTATCTTGCTTCTTCTTCTTTTATTCTTTTATCTTCCTCTTCTCTTCTTTGTTTTTCTGCTTCCTCTCTCTGTAGACTTTCTTCTTCTTCTCTTCATTGTCTTTCTGCTTCCACTTCCTGTAGTATTTATGCTTCTTCTCTTGACTTCTGCAATTCTTCTTCTTTGGCAGCATCCATAACATGACTAGGACATATGCCACTCTTCCAACCAAAACGTTTTTTCAAATATGTCATGTTATTGGCCCTCCAATATACTTCCTCATCCTAAAGGAAGTGGTATGTGTATTCAAAGTGAATTTTACATGACGTGCAATGTTGGGAAGCCTTTTATAGTTTGACATTCCTTACGAGTATATTCTCTCTGAAATGAAATGCCTCTAATTATTTTATAAAAACTTCTGCTCATTTCACCTTCGGTAATTTATACACATTGATGAAAAAGGGAAATGGTGGTTAGGAGGCCTTCTTATGTTTATTTAGAAAATGACCTACTCTGTTGATGAAGACCTGTTTTACTGCCTCTTTGTGCACCACATAATCAATTGCCTACATTGGCATTAGAGATGGTGCTTTGGTAACTCCATACATCCTAATATAAGTGCCCTGAGGGGTAAAGTAGAAATATCCATATTCGCAGATGACAACCATTGCATTGTCCGACATAACATTGGGTTCTTCATTGAATATTAACCAATATATAGGAATTATGAATTCCTCACAGATAAGCTTATAGAAGCTTGCATACTTGTGTGCCCATATTAATTGGAATTCCACATATAGTGGGGTCTCAGTGGGGACCCAATAACACCCCAACTTGTGGAATGGGTGTCTAATAAGGATACAGTAAATCAAGTAGGAAGACATATAGAATTCAACTTTCTTTTGGGTTATCCTTCCTTGGGTTGCTTCTATCATTGATGGCATTCTCTCCAAGATAATATATGCCCAATTGAAGGCAATACCATGGGAGGCGATGTGGTACATGAGAGGCACCCAACTTAGTTTATATATATTCCCATTTTCCCTGCCAAGTATTCTACTCAAAATTAAAGCTATAATTCTTAAAAGGGACCTATAAAACCAGAAATTGACATTAGTTTGACAAAAATATATTTAAAGGGCTTAAATAAATATTTATAATAGGAAAATAAGGTGACACTTGGTCATGAGGGCACATTGGAGGTGTGGGACCCACACAAAGCAATATTATCCATGCCACATGGCATTCAACTCTCACCCATTCGAATCCAAGGTGGATTCTAACATTATTGGGGGAGTTGGAAGGGAATTATACCTGGCATGACTCAATGAAGGTGGAATTTGAGTGGAAGAGTAACTCCCATGGAAGAGGAAGAGGCATCTTAGAGGTATTATGACACTTGGGCTAGATTCCCTAGCTTCTATGATAACAATGATGAATATGATATGACACTTATGACAAGGATTAGACATGATTGCTAACATCTAACCTATATGACATGTCAGGGCCAAAAATAGCCTCCAAGAGAGTGTACAAATAAGTTATGTGATCCATAAAGCAGTTGGCATTATTGTCGGATGCTAACTTCGACACATCTTTGATAATTCATCAACATCGACACAACTCTGACAAGTTCCGACTTTGACATAGATTTGAAAACTCCACAGCTTCGACAATTTCGCAACATCGACATGCAGCGTCAATCTACGATTTGCGAGTGTTGAAATTTGACAGACTGTCTCTCTTTTCTCTAGTCGACTGTAATGGTTGAACTGTCGAACCGTTCTAACTTATTTTGTAACTGAATGTAACGGGAAAGCACCCAAGTGTCTCAGCACATTCTATATAATCATGTATAATACTGTAACATACATCAAGTCATGAACTTATATCCAGTAATAGAAATCAGTTTGCATTCCTCCATATTGTCTGTGTCCCTTTGTGTCCTATCTATGTAGTGTATTCATGCTTTGCACATTATGTTTCTTAAGCTTCCACCATAACAAATCCAACTCATTCAGTTGAACTGTTGTCCCCCTCCCGCTTCGTGGCCACGTGCAGATCAATTGTATAAGAGCACTCAATTTTGTTCATGTTTAAGTTTGCGTAGACACTTCCAGCGAAGTGAACGACTTATGCCTGTTCAAACACGCTCACAATCTCAACAATCCAAGGAAACACTACCTCCATAAATGATAGAAGAAACATACAATAGAAATGCATCTGACGAGACAACACAACTTATTGAGCAAGCGTTAACTAGAAAATGAATTTAAATGTTCTCCTAGTTATATGAAATTCTCACATGATTTGCTTCCACATTTGGAGTATTTTCGACGAGAACTCACTCCGATAAAATCAGCCCCTTCAAAGTGCAAATAAATTTGGACATCCTAAATCTTGAAGACAATATTGACGTAGAATCCGTTGACAATTGGGTGAAACAATTGAAATCCTATTACTTTGTGAATAAACTCTCAGAAGTTGACAAGATCACCATTGCATCCTTAAAGATGTCAACATCTGTGCACTGCTGGTGGGAGAACCTCTCGACAAAGATGGAGAAAAGCAGAGACCCCATTGATACATGGGATAAATTCATAGAACACATCCAAAAGGAATTTTACCCGCTAAAATGCCTTGATCAGTAGTATAAGAAGTGGCAGTAACTAAGGAAATGGAAATACCAATCAAAACAATGTTACACCAACGATTTTTATCGACTCATGGCTAGACTTAGCGTCTAAGAGGAAGAGAAATTGCTTGTTCTGAAGTACATATGCAGATTGTCCCAGTATAGTCAACAAGAGATGGAATTTCTGACTGTCAATATGCTTGCGGATGCATTCCACTATGCCAACAAACTTGAAACCAAGAAAATAGGGAAAGCACGCTTCACGACAAAGCCAACATCAGGATGACCACCCAACAAGAAGACATTAGCCGACTTCGACAAGTCGAAATCTTCTCAGCCGACTACTCCAAAGCTAGATCACAGAACAAATCCTTTTCAAAAAAGGGAATGTAGAAAACAACCACCCAACGGGAACGGTTTGATTACCACCACTCATCTTGGTATGATACGTTTGAATGCAAAGATCGAAAGACATTTTTGGAAAAAGTGTCGACATCCAACGCGTTCGACAAGATGGTGGAAGAATCTAATCCAGACGCATTGACCCTTTTGACATCGACATCGACAACTCCAACATCCTCGATTATTGTCGATGAGGAGGAACACAAGCGCCTGTTCCATACACAGATATGGGTTCAGCGCAACCCATTACATATGATTGTGGACAATGGTTTTTAGAAGAACATCATTTCTGAATATCTCGTGAATAAACTATATCTTGTCACCACTCTGCATCCTCAACATTACAACATCGGTTGGATGAAGGATGGATAGGAACTACGGATCACCCGACAATGCAAACTCTTCTACTTCATAAATCCTTTTGAATATGAACTACTCTGCGACGTAGCACCAATCTCCGTAGTCGATGCCCGGTTTGGGAAAAATTACCTATGGGATCGCCATGGAATTTATCAGTCACGGCCGCAAAAGGTGATTGTCAGAATCTAGAATCAATGGTACAACATTCCAGAGAGACTTCCTACACCAACGATTTCAATGATATATCCTAAACGGACAAAGAATCTCATCAATCATGCTTAGAATTTCGTGTTAATCATGATAAAGCCACAACATTCGAGGAAGACTGCAGCAATGAGTCAGCTCATCGACCAAAGCAGCTCCCGACAGAAGGAGTTGATCGACAACATTCTCGATGAGTATTGGAGTTTACTCCAATATCGAGACGAAGAACTATTGGGCACCATTTTTCACCTATTTTGTCATCTAAATACCTTCCAGTTTTCTCCATAAACCTTCATACTTGATCCATAAAACGTTAATTTTATCCACAAAACTTTGGTCAAAGGTATAAATGTCATTGCTTCTTAATAAGTTGAATTATGATATTTTTAAGGCATTTAAATTAATATTTTATTCAAAATTACAGAATGTGCTAAATTCCCGTAATTTCTCCCAGGTTGGATACTTGCAGGCCAGCTGGGAACAAACTGAAGAGTGGAAGAAGATCCTCGATGTCCAAGGATGGTTAAACTTCTAACAAACTTGTGGTATATTTCTCACAGGCAGCGAGTCAATGCTGGTCAACGATGACCACCTGTGCAGTCATCTAGCATAAAAACAGGGCAGTTTGATTTTCTAGCGATCTAGCCTTTTTTCTTGGAGATGATGGGCGATTTCAAATATAGGGAGATTGTTATTTACGATGTCATTAATCATTTTCCATAGATATAGCGTTTCAGTTCAGAAACGAAGGATATAACTATTTGTTTTGAAAGAGGAAAACCTCTTGGATAATAGACGTATGATTTTGAAATAAAGACTGGAGTATTCGATAAATTACTGTGTATGTCTATTTCTATATGGTGAATGCAATTGAGCTTTAGAGTTCTGTGATTTTCTTTGTGTGTGTAAGCAAAGCATTGGAGGGCCCCCTTTTCCAAGCCTGCACACATATCTCTGCATCGTTGCATGTGGTATGTTTTAGTTGAAACCTGTAGAAGTCGATTTGTTTCATTTGATTACTCATACATTGCATAACGCATTAGATTATATGAATAGGATTATGGGCTCTTTTATATGAATGGTTAAACGCTGTAGAAATGATTTCAATTGCATTACTTATTTGATATTGCACTGCTAAACATAGTTACACATTGTGAATTGTCTTCTTGTAAAGGAAATCAATGGTTGTATGCTTTCAACAGTGAGATATTAGGCATTGTATTGTGATTCATTTTTAAGATTTAGGTTCAACATTTTAATCTTAGAATATTTCATATATGAATTGCTGTTTAAACTAAGAGATTGAATGAAGTTGCTTTTGTAAGGGAGGTTTTGCATTTCAAAGTTACAGCATTCTAGCATTCAATAGATTTATTTCACAAGCAAACTGAATTTCCAGTTAAGTCTAGCTCCGAGTCTCTATATTTGGGATATGCCTCTAAGTCTTACAAACTCCAGATTGACATAAATTTAAGGTCTAATTTACACCAGTGGATTGGAACACAACAAGTACCACTCCATTGAAATGGCTCCTGGTTCTTATTTTCCTAATGCATCTTTTTACAGAAGATCCATTCTAAAAAATGAAGAGATTTGCAAACAAATCCAAGATTTGATCGAGGAAGGTCATATCTGACCTAGCTCCTCTCCTTGCGGAAGTCCAGTCATCCTCGTTATAAAACTGATGATTGCCCCAGATTGCAAGAATTGCAGGCAGCCCGAATGGAAGAGAATCAAAGCATGGAGCCTCTCTATTTTATGGGACAACGAAGACCTTGGTAGCCACAATTTTCAGGTATGTCTCAAGATCCTATGCAACAATTTCATTCAACTTATCAAACTCCTGTTCAAAATTCATGGAGTGCACCCATGCCCTGGAAAACTTGGTCTCCTCAACAACAACAACAAGCCCAACCTATTTCAAACTGGCGAGGGTATAGTCATGGTAACCAGACATACCAGCAGGCTTATCCACAACCTTATAAACAACCTTTTGCATACCCCCAATACTAGCAAAATCAAACCCCATTTTTCCAACAACCCAATTTTGCTCCTCAACTAGGCCAACAACCTCAACAGCTTCAATTGCCATCCAACCAGCCTCCACCTAGACCAACACAATTTCCAGCCTAGCCAATACCAAATCCAAATAAT
Organism: Larix kaempferi; assembly: GCA_027924585.1. Classification (NCBI taxonomy): domain Eukaryota; kingdom Viridiplantae; phylum Streptophyta; class Pinopsida; order Pinales; family Pinaceae; genus Larix; species Larix kaempferi. The sequence goes on along the minus strand of BSBM01001051.1, from coordinate 11,844,340 downwards.
AAAATGGATAAACCCATGTACAATCTTGATGAAGGAATGGCACTCCCCTAGTCAATCCTCCCACTTCAAAATATCAACTTAAGATCTGGAAAAACTTTACAAAAAGAATATCCTGTTATTTTAGAAGAACAAACAGAAAATGAGAAAACTTCAAAAAAATCAAATATGGAAACGCCACAGTCAGAAAATCACAGTAAAAAAGGGAAAACATTAGTACCTCACATACCTCCCTTTCCAGAGAGGTTGGTCAAGGAAAAACTTTCAATTTCCCTACTTGATTTTGATGTTTTGAATGAGTTAACCAACATATGTGTCAAAATTACCCTACTGCAGGCTATAAAGGATATTCCAATCTATATGAAAGCAGTTATGGAATTATCTCTCAATAAGAGAAGGAAGGATCCACCAACAATTCATGTGGTAGGAAAATTAGCAGGACTAATGTCTAACACTGTTTTTATTGAAAAATACGTTGATCTAGGAATCCCAATGGTCACAATAACTGTCAACAATTTTTCAATTCCAAAAACACTAATTGACTTAGGTGCTATTATCAATGTCATGACACTAGAAACAATGGAATATCTACACTTGAAAAATCTTAGACCAACCACTACAGTTTTAGAACTAGATGATAGGTCTAAAATCACACCTGAAGGGATCTTAGAAGATATCATCGTTTCTTTAGATTCCTGGGAGTATCCTGTAGATTTCATAGTGTTGCAACCAAAGTCTAATTTAGGAGGGCATCCATTGATTCTTGGCCTATCTTGGTTGGTAACAACTGATGCTTTTATAGGGTGTAGGTCAGGAAGCATGCTCATTTCACATGGGACAGAGAGAAAAAAAATCACACTTTATCCTTCTGCTGAGCGACCTTCTGTATCGGATCAGTTATCATGGATTAATGAAACCAAAGAACAGGAAGAAGAAATCATTCATCCTGTCCTCAGTATCAATCAGTTCTTTGATTTTCAAGAAAAAAACAAGAAGGATTTGCTAGATTACTTCATTGTTGAACTTGATATTTCTGAGGAATTAAGAGACATGCAGTATGCTATCACAGATCAGGCTTTGGGACAGAATTTTCAGGAAAATTGCATTGTACATTCTTTAGCATTAGCACTTCATGATATTTTTAATGTTCATTCGATCACTGATGTCCAAATCAAAACAATTGAAATCAGTCCAGGAAACACTTGCATATCAGTGCACATCTTACCACATCACAGGAAGACCAGTTGATTGCCTTACTAAATAAATATTCTCATGCATTTGCTTGGGAATACACTGACATGCCATGCATTCACCACAAAACATGCACTCACCACATTTATACAGATGATAAAATCAGACCTCTCAGACAACCTCAACGTAGAATGAACCCCATACTAAAAGAAATAGTTAAGGAAGAATTGCAGAAGTTATTAAAGGTAGGATTTATCTACCCTATCTCTGACAGCCAATGGGTTTCTCCCTTATTTGTTGTTCCTAATAAAAATGGCAAATGCCGGATATGTGTAGATTACAGAGAGTTAAACAAGGCAACACTAAAATATTATTTCCCATTGCCATTTATTGATCAAGTACTCGATGCCCTAGCTGGGAAGAACTATTTTTCATTTCTAGATGGTTTCAGTGGGTATAATCAAATTAGCATTGCAAAAGAAGACCAGGACAAAACTACTTTTACATGTCCCTGGGGTACATATGCCTACAAGGTTTTACCTTTTGGTTTATGTAACGCCCCAGCTACCTTTCAGAGAGCAGTCTTGGCCATTTTTGCAGATCTAATTCATGAATGTCTTGAGGTCTATATGGACGATTTTTTGGTGCATGGAAATACCTTCGAAGATTCCTTATCAAACTTAGAGAAAATTTTAAAAAGGTGTGTTGAATCAAATCTTTCTCTTAGCAATGAAAAGTGTTTTATGATGATGACTGAAGGGATAGTTTTAGGACATCACATTTCTTCATCTGGATTCAAAGTAGATCCTGCCAAAATTCACATTATTGTAAATCTATCTGAGCCAACCACACAAATAGACGTGAGAATCTTTCTAGGGTATGCAGGCTATTATCGTATATTTATTGAAAATTTGAGTAAGATAGCTCTGCCATTGTTTAAATTACTTTCAAAGGATGTCCATTTCAAATGGGATACTAACTGTCAATCTGCATTTCAGACACTTAAAGAGAAGCTCTGAATTGCTCCCATTCTAAGGGGACCAAATTGGACACTTCCCTTCCATATTTCTACTGATGCATCTGATACTGCAATAGGGGCCTCTTTGGGACAAAAAGAGTAGACCATGACTTATGCTATTTATTTTATCAACAAAAATCTAACACCTTCAGAATTGAATTATACAGTAACTGAAAATGAGATGTTGGCAGTAGTTCATGTTGTGAACAAATTCTGTCATTACATTACTGGATACGAAACTTTTGTCCACACAGATCATTCTGCTTTACGATATTTAATGAATAAGTCTATTACTAATGGAAGGATAACCAGATGGTTACTATTAATGCAGGAGTTCCATATCACTATTTTAGATCGGCCTGGATGAGAAAATCAAGTGGCATATTTCTTGTCTCGCTTACACAATTCCGGTGAGGTTGTTCTTGTTTTAGATAGTTTCCCTGATGAACACGTGTTTGGAATTTCTGTTATCACTCCTTGGTATGATGATATCGCCAACTATTTATCATCAGGATAGCTACCTCCATCTATGTCATCCAAAGAAAAGAAAAATATTATTAAACAAAGTGCTAGACACATATGGGTCAATGGCGATCTCTTTTACACAGGATATGATCTAATTATTAGGAGATGTGTACGACAAGATGAAGTTTTAGATATTTTGAAAGCATGTCATGATGAACCGTGTGGTGGCCATTTTGCAGAGAAAAGAACATCATACAAGATACTCAATTTGGGGTATTACTGGCCTTCTATTTTCAAGGATGCTAAGAAGTATGCTAGGAGCTGTGATACTTGTCAGCGGATGGGACGGCCAGTACGATCTGATGAAATGCCACTCCAGCCACAAATTCTTATTGAACCATTTGAAAAATGGGCTCTTGACTTCATTGGTCCAATCAATCCACCATCATAAGGAAAGAAGTACATTTTAGTATGTACTGACTATGTTACAAAGTGGGTAGAAGCCAAACCATTACCAAGAGCCACGGAACAAACAGTGGTAAACTTTCTTTTTGAAGAGATATTTGTCATATTTGGGGTTCCTAGAGAAATTGTCACCGATTAGGATGCACAGTTTACTTCTAAACTGGTGTAGGAGATAGCAGCCAAATACAAAATTACACACAGAAAATATACACCTTACCATCCACAAGCCAATGGCCAAGTGGAGTCTACAAACAAAACTTTGGAAGGAATCATCACCAAAACTGTTTAGATGCATATAAAGGTTTGGTTAGATAAGCTTACTGAAGCTTTATGGGCATATCGAATCACTTGGAAAAACAATACTGGTTTTTCACCCTATCAGTTAGTTTATGGTAAGCAGGTCCTGTTGCCAATAGAATTTCAAATTCATACCTTTAATTTAGCAACAGATTTGGGGTTGAATATTTCTGAAGCATAGCAAGAAAGGATACTACAATTGAATCAATTAGATGAGATACGATAGGCAGCAGTAGAACACAATATTTTGGTACAGCAACAGAGAGCCCAATGGCATGACAAGTTTATAAAAAAGAAACAATTTCACATCGGTGACTGGGCCTTATTGTTTGATTCAAAGTTCAAAGATTTCAAAGCCAAGTTTACAACTCATTGGCTTGGTCCATATGCGATTGCAGAGGTATATGACAATGGCTCAGTCAAACTCCAAACAATCGATGATGAAGCACATACATTTGTGGTCAATGGCCATTGGCTAAAACTCTACACCAAGCCTATCAGCAAAGAAGATTTCATACAGCAGATTTCATAGCAAAGGGAGGTGGAAGTGTTGGACAAACACACTGGTGTTTCTCCTTCACTTTCTTCTTAGCCATTTTCTGATTCAATAAAAAAAAAACAAAAGAGGCCATTTAGTTGTGAAAACCAGGCCACTGGCACAACATAAACTCAAATTTTCCTTGGAAAACCAAGTTTACTTGGCCATTGAAAATTCACAAAAACATTTTTACTTTTCAGCATCATTTCTTTCATGACTATCAGTAAAATAAAACTGTTTGATTGACTTGAGGACAATTTCATAAATAGGCCTGGGGGGATAAGCATTTCATGCTTTCTATTTTTTAAAAATCCTCCAAGCCTTCTTCAAATGCTAGAATTTCATTCCAGCATGAAGTTTTATTTCACAGACCTCAAGCCTAGTAGAGGGACCTGACTTCCAGTCTTGCAGAAGGAATCTTAGAAAAAACATCAGAAGTTAGCAGAAGGGACCTGAAAAGAAGTACATTTTATTGGAATTTTTGCACAGGAACCTGAGATAGTAGATAGTTTTTAATAGAAGAAATCGGAAGGACATGTGTGAACTAGGAACATGCAAATTCTCTTTTCAACAAACAAGCAGACCAACTACATCAAGCAGCAAGAAAAGCACAAGGGAATATCAAACAAATTCTGTAAGAATTTTAATTTTTATGCTTTAAAAGTCTACATGATTCTTTATTTTTAAGTAATGACGAAAAAATACCTACCTATCCTCATAAGCTTGACTGTCTACTCTATCGCCTTCACAATCCTTGCCAGCAACCCATTCACTTCTCATTATCTTACCCTAGGTGTCAAAATGGTGGCCAGGATCAATCTCAGAAGCAATTTTTGACTGATCAAACCTAGACTGCATTCTATAGGCAGGTCTTTTCAACAGAAAGCAAAGAAAAACTATATGTTTTGTTTACCAAGGGAATTTGAATATTTTCATGTTTTCTTTCATATACTCTAAGACGAAGACATTATTGCATAATACGCATTAAGTTAAAAAGAAAGTGAGTGTTGATGTATATGTAACTTCGGAATGTATTTCACATATATGTATATTGTATTCCTATAGAGATGGTATTATTCCTCTATAAGGAAGTGTCGTCATTTATATTGTAAGTGTCGCAACTTATACTTGATGGGTTATTAGACCACCTTATTTGGGGTCGGCCCTGTATAAGTCATGTGGGTCAAAGGGTTATTAGACCACCCTATTGGGGGTCGTCCATGTGGGTCAAAGGGTTATTAGACCACCCTATTGGGGGTCGGCCCACTCAGCATTATGTTAGGTGGTAAAGTTCGAGCCTACATGAGTTAGGTAAAAAGGCAAGTCAAGTCAAGTATAAATAAAGTGCGGGAGGCACTCTATTTGCTCACTCACTTCTCACACATGCACTCAAGGAGGAGTGGCACACTTATGTAGGAGGAGGATCTGCTTCTAGGTTGTGTCTATCTCTTATGGTTGGTTGTATCATTTCTCTATCTATCTCTGAGGAAGTTATTGGGGTTTTTCACCTTTATGGTTTTCCCCAAGTAAATCTTTGTGTCTCTTGTGTGCTTGCATTATTGTCTCCATGATTGATATGCTGTAGATATGCTGTACATGTTGTTCTCTCAGTTAAGATCCTAGATCAGATTGAAGTAAATTCTGAAAATTTAACATGGTATCAGAGCTAGCCTGAAAGAAGGCATGATATGGCATGTATGACACTTGTTGCACTTACGATGCTAGGGCTTGATATAGCAAAAACCAGTCATCGTAGCACTTTCGCTATAAATCCGTTTTGGAAACTTTTTCGGATCTGAAATTGTTACAGGACGAATATTAAATCTTGAGGTACCTTGTGTCCAAAGGAAAACCTCTAATTCGTTGTACTTTGTGATTTATGATCTGTGCAATATAGGGTTTCTGCCTCTTCCATATCTGAGTTAAAATCAGGTGACCTTGGGAAAAAGGTCATAACTTAGGCTAGGAAGCTCCAAATGAAATTTCGTAAAAAGTGACAGGTAGTACACAGACTGTACTATCTCAGAAAAGGTTTTCAGAGGCCGAAGGTGAACCAGTGACACGTGGAACGCTGTACAAGTTCGCTCTCCTGTATTATCCAATAAATAGGTCACGTTGCGACACTTGGAATAACTCTCTCTCAGAGAATCCAATTGAGGTCAGACCTATCAGGATGGAAATATAATAGGCCGAGCTATCTCAGGAAAGAGTTTCAGAGGCCGAAGTTGAAACAGTGACACGTGGCACTTTGTACAAGTTTGCTCTCTTGTATTATCCCAAAACAGGTCACGTTGCGACATTTGGCATAACCCTCTCTCAGAAAATCCAATTGAGGTCAGACCTGTCAGGATGGAAAGCTAACAGGTCATTCTATCTCAGGAAACATTTTCAAACCCTGTGGATCAAAAATTTTGGAGTTACTCTAGAAACAATCAGGTACATATTTCTGTCAAAACAGAATTATTTTTTGGTACCTTCATTCATGGCTTCCGGAAATTAGGGCTTTGGAGAAAGTTGGAATTTTTGTAATCAGAGACCACGGCCGAATGCTACTCATCAAAATAAAAATTTAGAGACCAAGATCAGAATTTTTGGTTGGGAAGAAGGCCGGGCTTGATCAGACCCTAGTTCGGGACTTTGATCAGGAAAGTGGAAAATTAGGGCTTCTGTAAAAATGGGAATTTTTGAAATCTGTGACCACGGCTGGAAGCTCCTCAGAAAAATAGAAGCTTAGAGATTTGGATCAAAATTTTTGATTGGGTAGAAGAGTGGGATTCATCAAACCCCAGTTCAGGGTCACGTCCAGTGAATCCGGAAGTTTCAAAGGCAAAATTGAGGAGTGAAACTTTGCAGTTTTCAAATTCTGAATATAGCAGCTTGATCAGCTCATCAAGGCGCATATTTCTATCCTTTCAGAAGTTTGAAATTCAAAGTTTGAGTTTTTGGGGTTTCTCTGACAAACCCATATCTAGCTCTAGTCCCAGTTCTTGTAAATCAAGTGGATTGGATTAATCCTAGAAGAAGATGGATTGGTCACTTGCATAAGTGAAGAAGTTCCTGTTTCAGAGGGAGATGAGGCTAAGGCCTTACATAAGAAGATTACAAGTGATCTCGACAGGTATGACTCATCGAGGTATGTTTTGAGATTTTTTAATGATTAAGTTTATGGTATGTTTGTCTTCATGTTACTACAGTTAGTACAATCTTGATTTTAGTCTTGTCATATCACCTTAATAAAACTATGAATGCACGATAGAAAATATTCATTGATTAGGGTATTGACACTTATGATTGTACTAATGCATTATGGTGTTGTATGAGGTTTATGTTGTCTACTAACATGAAAGGTACACCAAGAAAGACAAATCATGTTCTGGTCCAAGAACATATGGTCATGATAACATGAGGACAAAGATTCATCCATTGTCATGGATCTCATAGAAGATCCATTTACGAGGTATGTATAACTTGGTTTTATAATGGTTAACCTATGAGATATACAGGTTACTAGCACAAGTCATTGAAGAAGAACAAGAAGACATTATGCGGGTATATTAGACATAACTAGCTAGCATGCCAATCCAGGTATGTTTTTCCTATATCAAGCTAGAATCCTACCTTGTGTTAGTATCTTATATCGTTGTTGATAATGATTATTCCTGAAAAGTCATAGGTTTGAATAATCATGGTTGTATGCATATTATGTTTCTTACCATAATTGATGATATGACTAACCAGAAGAATCATGAAGGTATAGGTTTGAATAATCACAGGTTTTATGCATATTATATCTCTTATCTTGTTTGATGATTCAACTAACCTGAAGAGTCATAGGTTTGAGTAATTATAGGTTTAGACATGTTATGATTTGATTAACCATAAGAATACTACATAAACCTTGAATGCTAATGCTTATTATTTATGTTTGAAATGATCATGACTATACATGCTTGAGATTATTGTGTTTTAATAGTATACTAATGAATGTATGATTTTATATGAGATCACAAGGATAACACAATCATGATACTAATAAGCATGCATAGGAACCAAGGATGAATGTAAGTTCAAGGACAGGTAATCCAGGAAGCAAAGATCAAGAGGGAGTACACTCCAGTGGTTTATGCAAGGATGCAGATATTCAGAGGGAGTTGACCATCTCTCTACATCCCACAACAAAAAGGTGTAGAAGAAGCTACTTCAGATTAGGACTCCAGCAGCTCCTGCAAGGAAGCGAAGACTCAAAGGGAGTCCACCCAACGAACAAACAAAGATAAGTATTTGAATTGTCATTTCTTAAATAATACTGTTCAATAATGTATATACTGGTGTTCCTAGAATTAGGTTGTGTATTATGCATATTAGAATAATTGCATTGATGAACAGTATACTCCTAATATGCATGGGTAAGTGGCCTATGGCACTGTACAACATTCCATTGCTACTTATATAGAATGAAACCTCTTTGCTGACATGTTGGGAGTTGTGCACACTCTTAACAATGTTCTGGTAGAGATTGGAAGGCATCTAGAAAGTTACGGAATATGGATAAATGTTGTATTGAAGCATTGGCTAAGATAATTGCATGATTGTATGGCATATTTCTTTATGTGTAAGAATTTGTTCTGAAAACTATGAGATGTTTTCTAATCATGCAATTTAACTTGTTGTGTAGGAAAGATCGTATGCCATCTCCTACAAAAGAGGAACTACAACATTTGTTCCAGCAACAAAGATATCTATTGAAGATATTGAAGCTATTGAAGTTCCCAGGATCTGGGATGAAGAAATGAAATGCCATGATCCGTCGATCATGAAGAATGATGTTTGGGATGTAATCCCAAGACATGAAGGGCAGTTTTCTATGACTTCCAAATGGAACTATCAGATCAAGCATGTTGCAGATGGCAGCATTGAGAAATATAAAAGTGATGAAATAGAAGATACACCAGATGGATTCAAGACAGCTTCCTTGAATGGTGTAGTTGAAGAAGAAGTGTATGTAGAGCAGCCACTTGGTTCTGAGACACATGATAGGAAATCATATATGTGCAGAACTTGGTATGGTGAAGATAGATTGATTGCCGACACGTAGCGGAAGCTTACTACCGAGTTCGAGATGAAGAACTTGGGGATGATGCACTATTTGTTTTTGGCATGGAGGTGTGGCAGAGTGCAGATAAAATCTTCCTTGGACAAGGGAAGTATGCAGTAGAGATCCCAAAGAGGTTCGGGATGATGGATTGCAAGGACATGGCCACACCTATGGCATCAAATCTGAAGCTTCTATGTGATGCTTCATCTGAGTCGATTGATGTCTCTATGTATCGCCAGATGATTGGGTCCTTGATGTACCTGACGAACACGAGACCAGACATTTGCTTTGCTGTGAACACATTGAGCCAGTTCCTGACGGATCCGAGGAGTGTTCACCTGGTTGCTGTAAAGCATATTCTGAGGTACCTAAAGGGTACAGTGGATTATGGGCTCAGGTATGAGGCGAATCAAAAGTTTAACCTGCAGGGTTATGTTGATTCAGATTGCGCTGGCAGTGCTGCAGACAGGAAGAGCACATCTGGGTGCTGCTTCAGTATGGGATCAGGTGTGATCTCTTGGTTTAGAAGGAAGCAGTCCTGCGTAGCACTGAGTACAGCTGAGGCAGAGTATGTTGCATCCTGTTCAGCTAGTTGTGAGGTAGTATGGCTACGGAAGCTACTGTCTGAGCTATTTGATCTCCCGTTGGAGGATACTGGTATCTTCTGTGATAACCAGAGTTGTGTAAAGCTGTCCGAGAACCCATTGTTTCATGACAGGTCGAAACACATAGAGATCAAATATCACTATATCAGGGATATGGTGCAGAGAGGAGCTGTGAAGCTCCTATATGTTGCGACGGATGAGCAAATTGCAAATGTGCTGACAAAGCCACTAGCCAAGGTGAAATTCGAGTACTTCAGAGAGAGACTTGGCGTTCTTCAGATCGAGGATACTTCGAGGAAGAAGTGATGGACACATTTGCTGAAGCCATTCCAAGCATGATGGAAGGAGGATCCTTCACATGGCTGTGGATGTAAGCGCTGGATGATGAGCATCAGGATGATGTTCTGGTTTCTGCTGGATATGATCAGTTGGATCATTTTATGTATGTATGTATGCATCATGTTGGATGCTTGGACCATGTATCTATATATGTATCAGGTGGATACATTGTATGATCAGGTGGATCATGTATGGTGATATGTATCATGTATTTGTATTTGTATCAGGTGGATACATTGATGATTAGGAGGATCATGTATGATGATATGTATCAGGTAGATACTTGGTATGCATCAGGTAGATGCAGTGATGATTAGGATGATCATAGATGATGAGCTTCAGGATGTTGCTCTAGATGACATGCAGCAGGATGTTGCAGTGATGATCAGGATTATCATAGATGACGAGCTTCAGGATGTTGCTCTAGATGACATGCAGCAGGATGTTGCAGTGATGATCAGGATGATCATAGATGACGAGCTTCAGGATGTTGCTCCAGATGACATGCAGCAGGACGTTGCAGTGATGATGATCAGGATGATCATGGATACATCAGGATGATGTATGGTGAGTATCAGGTTGATACTCTGTGGCCGTGGATCAGGTTGTGCAGATGAGCATGTAATCCGGTGCCTTGGGAGATTTGCAGATGGCCTTTCGAGGTTTTGCCTATGGCATGTAATTCGGTGCCCTGGGACATCTGGCAAATGCTCTTTCGAGGTTTTGCTCTGGGAGGACATGTAATTCGGTGCCCTGGGAGATCTGCAGATAGTCTTTCAAGGTTTTTCCTATGGCATGTAATTCGGTTCCCTGGGATATCTGGCAGATGCTCTTTCGAGGTTTTGTCCTATGGCATGTAATTCAGTTCCCTGGGAGATCCGATAGGTTGGGCTGTGTGCCCATAATTAGTCCTGGGATGCTCTTGCGAGGTTTTGCCATGACCACATGTAATTTGTTGCCCTGGGAGATACTATAGGTAGAGCTGTGTGCTCGTAATAGCCTGGGATGCTCTTGCGAGGTTTTGTGGTGGACCACATGTAATTTGTGCCCTGGGATATTTCAGGTCAGAGTTGTGTACCCGTAACATCCTGAGATGCTCTTTCGAGGTTTTGTGGTGGGGTCACATGTAATAGCGCCCTGGGAGATCCTACAGGTCGGAGTTGTGTACCCGTAACATCCTGGGATGCTCTTTCGAGGTTTTGTGACGCACGTAATAAGTCCTGAGGATTCCACAGTATGGCCAGTGATGATGAAGACCTGCAGGTGGTGGGCCTACATCCAGTATGAAAAAGGACTGGCTCTGTAGAACTTCCTATGACGAGTAGATTCAGAGATTGATTGAGATAGCAGCAGCAGTGACGATGATGATGACTCGATGACGATTATCTAGTGACGATGATCCAGAGAAGATGACTTATGCTAGAAGAACTGTGCTGAGAAATACCTTCCTAGTTAAGAGGGAGTGTTGATGTATATGTAACTTCGGAATGTATTTCACATATATGTATATTGTATTCCTATAGAGATGGTATTATTCCTCTATAAGGAAGTGTCGTCATTTATATTGTAAGTGTCGTAACTTATACTTGATGGGTTATTAGACCACCTTATTTGGGGTCGGCCCTGTATAAGTCATGTGGGTCAAAGGGTTATTAGACCACCCTATTGGGGGTCGGCCATGTGGGTCAAAGGGTTATTAGACCACCCTATTGGGGGTCGGCCCACTCAGCATTATGTTATGTGGTAAAGTTCGAGCCTACATGAGTTAGGTAAAAAGGCAAGTCAAGTCAAGTATAAATAGAGTGCGGGAGGCACTCTATTTTCTCACTCACTTCTCACACATGCACTCAAGGAGGAGTGGCGCACTTATGGAGGAGGAGGATCTGCTGCTAGGTTGTGTCTATCTCTTATGGTTGGTTGTATCATTGCTCTATCTATCTCTGAGGAAGTTATTGGGGTTTTTCACCTTTATGGTTTTCCCCAAGTAAATCTTTGTGTCTCTTGTGTGCTTGCATTATTGTCTCCATGATTGATATGCTGTAGATATGCTGTACATGTTGTTCTCTCAGTTAAGATCCTAGATCAGATTGAAGTAAATTCTGAAAATTTAACAGTGAGTATATGAAAGGGGTCATGGAACATGGGTGAAGTGGCAAATCAATGGGGATTAAGTGGCCTGTTCAAAAAATCATTGCATAAGAGGAGGGAATCATTGATATTACCTCCCACGAATTTCTCCCATGTATAGGGAAGCACAATCTACAAATTCAAAATTTTAAGTGATATTTCATATATCAGTGGTTGTCCAGCTGACTTGCTCTTTCCCAAACCTCACATCCATGCTAATTAAAAGAGTTGATATATTTTTATTAATCTAAGGAGGAAACACTGGTTGCATTACAGTGGAGGAAAGCGGAGTCTCTCAACTCAGAAACTCGAAGCATTTATTCTTTTTTTAAATCCTCAGCATGAATTTTTATTTGGAGTGATGAAAAGAAACACCATTGGCATTACAGAAGAAGAAATACAGATATGAGGATGCGTATTTCATTCATAATGTGCAAATCGAGAAACCACGTAGGCTAGGTAAGCTTGAAACCCTGGGTTTTGCTAGCAATTCATACTTTCAGAAGAACGATTGAAGAAAAGAGAAATTTTACAGAGTTTACAGAGTTTACAATTTGAAATTAGAATTGCAAGCTAGGGTTAAGTCTTATTTGAAATCTTCCATTGCATAAAAAAAAGGATTTTTCCTGTTAGATTTGCGAAATGGTGTCTAGACCAGAACCAGAGAAATTCGATCCCACTGCCATTCATAAAAGATGCATGGAAATTTTCGAGAAGAAACAATGGGTGTCTTTTTTTGAAAAATTTGATGGGAACAATGATAATGTTAGCCTAGCCTTTGCTGGCTCATTCGATGGAGAGAGGGCTACAGTAGGAAATTTGAGTTTCAGACTGTCTGAAGATATTTTGGCATAGATCATTGGCTTACCACAGCAGGGGGAAAGATTCTTTAAAACAAAACAATTCAAGGAGAAGGCATGGACACCCTTTCTATGCAGGTCAAGGGAAGGTTTAGTGGAATGGAAGAAGGGAGTACCAAAGAGTTGGTTGGTTCATCCCTGGGATGAAATAGTATATATCATCCAAAGATTCATCACCTGTGAAGGGAGATTTAGCATTGTATGTCTTTATCACATCAAGATGTTGCAGCACCTGAGGGGTGATTGTGAGATTAACATGCCCTTTTTTATTACAAAGCCTTTCTAGGATGGCTAAGGATGTTCAAAAACGTGAAAAAGACAACCTAACAAGCCTTTTCCATTGTGGGCTCATCAAAATAATCATCACATATGAGTTACAGAAGCAAAAGTTGACATGGAAAGAATTTATAATTCATAATCAGTTTGAAGAGCTAGAAGAGTTGCCTGAAGAAAGCTTGAAAGAAGACAAACTGTTGATGATAACGTACCCCAAGGATGAAGAACAGAACCCTGAAGCAACAAGCTCAAAACTGCTTCAAGGGAAAAAGAAAGAAAATGTGTTGATGATCATAGATGATGAAGATAACTCTAAGGCAACAAGCCCAAAATAGCCTCAGAGAAGAATAAGAACCAGGAGCATGATGAAAGAAGAAAGAAAGTTCCAAAAGCAAGATCAAATCTTCACCACTCATGAGAAGAAGCCAAGGAAACATCAGCAAGCTCGAAATAAGTCAGCACTAGAAGAGGATGATGAAAGCCAGCAAAAACAGTATGAATACATACAATCCTTGGAAAGTCAAGAAGAAGATCCAATAGGTGAGATAGGGCAAGTCCATGAAGAAAAAAATACCCAAGAAAATGAAAAAGATTTTAGATGAAGTGATAAAGTAGACTAAAAAAATTAATCTTTTCTTTGATCAACAAGAAAAAGAAGGGAAAAAGCATCCAGGACAGGAAATTTCAGATGATCAAGCTTCTCCTTTCTTGGAGCAACAAACTATAGAAAAAGAAAAGAAGGGAGATTCAGTGCAGGAGAATGAAGAATTGAATATGGATACTAATTCTGAGCAACCTTCAATGAATATGGAAAAGAAGAAAACTTCCAAAATCAGTAACACAATTAAGAAGTTGAAAATGGAAGTAAGATAATTAGAACTGAGGAATGAAAAGTTAACAGAAAAGAACAGGAAGCTTAAAGTTCAAAGGACATGAATCTCCAAGCATGCATTTAAATGGCATAAACAAAAGAAAATTTACGAGACCAAGTATGAAAAACTGAAAGTTCTTTATGCAGCTCGAACTTCTACAGATGCATCATCTCAGACAGGAGGTACATCAGAGGATTAGAAGCAAAGTTTAAGCAACAAGATTTTGTTCAAGATATAAGCAGGGTCAAATTTTTGGAAATACTTTTTGTGCATGAGGACATGCAACAACTCCCTCTTGGGGGAGATGTTGGGCACCATTTTTCACCTATTTTGCCATCTAAATACCTTCCAGTTTTCTCCATAAACCTTCATACTCGATCCATAAAACCTTAATTTTATCCACAAAACTTTGGTCAAAGGTATAAATGTCGTTGCTTCTTAATAAGTTGAATTATGAGATTTTTAAGGCATTGAAATTAAGATTTTATTCAAAATTACAAAATGTGCTAACTTCCCGTAATTTCTCCCAGGTTGGATACTTGCAGGCCAACTGGGCACAAACTGAAGAGTGGAAGAATATCCTCGATGTCCAAGGATGGTTAAACTTCTAACAAACTTGTGGTATGTTTCTCACAGGTGGCGAGTCAATGCTGGTCAACGATGACCACCTGTGTAGTCATATAGCATAAAAACAGGGTAGTTTGATTTTCTAGCGATCTAGCCTATTTTCTTGGAGATGATGGGCAATTTCGAATATAGGGAGATTGTTATTTCCAATGTCATTAATTATTTTCCATAGTTATAGCATTTCAGTTCAGAAACGAAGGATATAACTATTTGTTTTGAAAGAGGAAAACCTCTTGGACAATAGACGTATGATTTTGAAATAAAGACTGGAGTATTCGATAAATTACTATGTATGTCTATTTCCATATGGTGAATGCGATTGAGCTTTAGATTTCTATGATTTTCTTTGTGTGTGTAAGCAAAGCATTGGAGGGCACCCTTTGCCAAGCCTGCACACATATCTCTGCATCGTTGCGTGTGGTATGTTTTAGTTGAAACCTGTAGAAGTTGATTTGTTTTATTTGATTACTCATACATTGCAGAACGAGTTAGATCATACATTGCACAATGCATTAGATTATATGAATAGGATTATGAGCTCTTTTATTTGAATGGTTAAATGCTGTATAAATTATTTCAATTGCATTACTTATTTGATATTGCAATGCTGAAGATAGTTACACATTGCGAATTGTCTTCTTGTAAAGGAAATCAATGGTTGTCTTCTTTCAACAGTGAGATATTAGGCATTGTATTGTGATTCATTTTTAAGATTTAGGTTCAACATTTTAATCTCATAATATTTCATATATGAATTGCTGGTTAAACTAAGAGATCGAATGAAGTTGCTTCTGTAAGGGAGGTTTTGTATTTCAAAGTTACAACATTCTAGCATTCAATAGATTTATTTCACAAGCAAACTGAATTTCCAGTTAAGTCTAGCTCCGAGTCTCTATATTTTGGATATGCCTCTAAGTCTTACAAACTCTGGATTGACATAAATTTAAGTTCTAATTTACACCAGTGGATTGGAACACAACAAGTACCACTCCATTGAAATTTCTCTTGGTTCTTCTTTTCCTAATGCATCTTTTTACAGAAGATCCATTCTCGAAAATGAAGAGATTTGTAAACAAATCCAAGATTTGATCGACAAAGGTCATATCCGACCTAGCTCCTCTCCTTGCGGAAGTCCAGTCATCCTCGTTCTAAAGAAAAATGGGACTTGGTGCATGTGCAGTGACTACAAGGCACTCAACAATATTTTGGTAAAGAATCACTACCCTCAGATGTGTGAAAAACAACTTTCAAGACTGAGGAAGGAATGTTTGAATGGTTAGTCATGTCTTTCATCTTAACCAATGCACCTGCGACCTTCATGCGATACATGGATAACATTCTACGACCTTTCCTCGGAAAATGTGTCATTGTCTATCTCCTCGATACATGGATAACATTCTACGACCTTCATGCGATACATATTTTTTTTTAGTTGATCATGGGAAGAACATGTTGGACAACTTTAACAAGTCCTCGACACTCTTGAGCAACATCGACTTTACTTGAAAATGGACAAGTGTACCTTTATGATGAACGACATCAAATATTTGTGGTATGCAATTGACTCTATAGGCATTCACATCGATCCAGAAAAAGTACAAATCCTCAAATATTGCTCCATTCCTCAAAGCATTCAAGAACTAAGAAGTTTTCTTGGTTTGGTGCATTTCTATCGACGATTCATACTAGGCTTTAATCACATAGCTTGGCCCTTGAATCAATTGACGAAGGGAAATGGAAAAACTGTCTTCAAATGGAAATAGACACAAAAAGAATCTTTTGAACAAGTCAAGCACAAGATATGCACTACACTAGTACTTGTGTTACCTAATTTGCATCAGCCCTTTAATATTGAGATGGACGCATCGGACTATGCCTTGGGCACAGGGATCACTCAATCTGGTCACCCAGTTGCTTTTCATTCTAAAACTTATAATGACATAGTGAGAATATACTCGATATACAAAAATAACTATACGCCATTGTGCAAGATCTCAAGCAATGGAGGAATTACATCCTTGGCAAGGTTCAACAGTCATCCTCACTGACCATAAGCCTCTACAGTTTCCTCTAACCCTGTCAAAAATACAAACAAATCAATAGCTTAAGTGGATTAATTACCTACAACAATTCCAGTTGGTAATTAAGTATTAGAAAGGTAAATCTAATGCCATCACCGATTGTCTAAGAAGATCTCTCATTACTCTCCTTTTTACAGTGATGAGTATGCAGGGATATGCCACCAATACTTGGAATCGGCTGTATCGGGAAGACATCAAATTTTCACCAGTCTACCTATAGCTTCAGACTGACAATTCGTCGACCGCTGAATATTTCCTGAAAGACACCTTTCTATACAAGCTCTAACAACTTTGTGTATAGACTAGTGAGCATCGAAAACAACTCATTTGGGACGCGCAATACAATAAGACTGCAGGATACTTTGGAGTAGCAAAGACACTTGCTATTCTGCAGAAGTATTTATTTTGTCCTACACTTAAAACTGACATCAACAAGTACATTCTATCATGGATGGTTTGTGCTATTTCTAAACCTCATAATCGACGACAGGGATTGTACACACCTCTTCCAGTTACCAGTCAACCATGGGAATCTATTTCTATGGACTACCTGACGGGATATCCTAATACTAAACATCAACATGATAGGATATTAGTATTAGTTGATATATTTTCCAAGATGGCCATTCTCATACCATCCAAGAAGACCACGACAACACAGCAGACTGCTCAGATCTTCTTCACACATGTTTGGAAACACTTTGGTTTACCCACAACCATTACTTCCAACCAATATTCCAAATTCAACAACATATTTTGGAAGACTCTCTGGCAATAGATGGACACACAACTCTCATTGTCGACATCTTTCCATCCTCAAACCGATGGACAGAGGGAAGTTGCGAATCACTTGGTCGTACAATTGCTTCTCATGTACAACCACAAGCATTGACGCACATGGGATGAAAGTATTCCATATATGTTAAATTTTCATAATTTACTTCAATCTGATCTACGATTTTAATTGAGAGAACATGTACAGCAAGTCTACAGCATATCAATCATGGACACAATAATGCAACCACATAAGAGACACAAAGTTTACTTGGGGAAAACCATAAAGGTGAAAAATACCAATAACTTCCTCAAAGATAGATAGAGCAATGATACAACCAGAATACAAGAGATAGTCTTCTCCTAGCAGCAGAGCCTCCTCCTCCACAAGTGCACCACTCTCCCAAGTGTGAGTGAGAGAATAGAATGATCAAATAGAGATCTCCCGATCTCTATTTATACTAGACTTGACTTGCCTAATAACCTTTACTAGGTCGGCCTTAACTTAACCACATAACACAATGCTGACTGGGCTGACACCCAATAGGGTGGTCTAATAACCCTTTGACCCACATGGCTGACCCCCACTAGGGTAGTCTAACAACCCTTCGACCCACATGACTTATACAAGGCTGACCCAAACAAGGTGGTCTAATAACCCATCAAGTATAAGTTACAACACTCATAATATAAATGATGACACTTCCTTATAGAGGAATAATAACATATCGATAGGAATATAAAATGCATGGATGAAATACATTCCAAAGTTACATATACATCAACACTGCCTCTTAACTAGGAAGGTATTTCTCGACACAGGTCCGCTAGCACAAGTCTTCTTCTTTGGATCATCATCAGCGAATCATCATCCTCAAATCATCGTCATCGTCACTGCTGCTGCTATCTCAATCAATCTCTGAATCTACTCGTCATAGGAATTTGTACAGAGTCAGTCCTTTTTCATACTAGATGTAGGTCCACTACTTGCAGGTCTTCGTCATCATTGGCCATACTGTGGAATCCTCAAGACTTATTACGCGCATCACAAAACCTTGCAAGAGCATCCTAGGCTGTTACGAGCACACAGCTCTACCTATAGGATCTCCTAGGGAGCTATTACATGTGACCCTACCAAAAAACCTCGAAAGAGAATTCCAGGACTGATTACGAGCACACAGCTCAACCTATCAGATCTTCCAGGGAACTATTATATGTGGTCACCACAAAACCTTGCAAGAGCATCCCAGGATTTATTACGGGAACACATCCCAACCTATCGGATCTCCCAGAGCGACATTACATGTGGTCATGGAAAAACCTTGCAAGAGCATCCCAGGACTTGTTATGAGAACACAACTCAACTTATCGGATCTCCCAGGGCGCTATTATATGCCATAGGACAAAACATCGAAAGAGCATATGCTAGATATCCCAGGGAGATATTATATGCCAGTGGAAAAACCTTGCAAGACTATCTGCAGATCTCTTAAGGCGCTATTATATGTCCTCCCAGAGTAAAACCTCAAAATAACATTTGCTAGATATCCTAGGGTGAAATTATATTCCATAGGAAAAACCTTGCAAGAATATCTGCAAATCTCCCAGGGCGCTATTATATACTCATCTGTACAACCTAATCCATGACCACAGAGTATCAACATGATACTCACCATACATCATCCTGATGTATACATGATCATCTTGATCATATAATGCATCTACCTGATGCATACCAAATATCTACCTGATACATATCATCATACATGATCCACTTGATCATACAATGTATCCACCTAATACAAATACAAAAACATGATCCACCTGATCATACCTGATAAATATCCATATACACGATCTACCTGATCATACACAGTATCCACCTGATACATATACAGATACATGGTCCAAGCATCCAACATGATGCATATACAAAACATATACAAATGATCCTACTAATCATATCCAACATCCAACATGATGCGTACATACATATACATATAAATGATCCAACTGATCATATCTAACATCCAACATGATGCGTACATACATATACATATAAATGATCCAACTGATGCATATATGTAGCAGTAACTTGAGCATTGTCCTAATGCTCATCATCTAGCGCTTACATCCATAGCCATGTGAAGGATCCTCCTTCCAACATGCTTGGAATGGCTTCTGCAAATGTATCCATCACTTCTTCCTCGAAGTGTCATCAACTAAAGAACACCAAGCCTCTCCCTAAAGTACTTGAACTTCACCCTAGCTAGTGGCTTCGTCAGCACATCTGCAATCTGCTCATCCGTCGCAATGTATAGGAGCTTCATAGCTCCTCTCTGCACCATATCCCTGATATAGTTATATTTGATCTCTATGTGTTTCGACCTATCATGAAACACTGGGTTCTCGGACAGCTTCCCACAACTGTGGTTATCACAAAAGATACTAGTAGCATCCAACGGGAGATCAAATAACTCAGACAGTAGCTTCTGTAGCCATACTGCCTCACAAATAGTTGAACAAGTTGCAACATACTCTGCCTCAGCTGTACTCATTGCTATGCAGGACTGCTTCCTGCTAAACCAAGAGATCACACCTGATCCCATACTGAAGCAAGACCTAGATGTGCTCTTCCTATCTGCAACACTGCCTGCCCAATTTGAATCAACATAACCCTACAGGTTAAACTTTTGATTCACATCATACTTGAGCCCATAATCAACCGTACCCTTCAGGTACCTCAGAATATGATTTACAGCAACCAGGTAAACATCTCTCGGATCCGTCAAGAACTGGCTCAATGTGTTCACCGCAAAGCAAATAGCTGGTCTCATGTTCGTCAGGTACTTAGAGGACCCAATCATCTGACGATACATCGTGACATCAATCGGATCATATGAAGCATCACATAGAAGCTTCAGGTTCTATGCAATAGGTGTGGCCATGTCCTTGCAATCCATCATCCCAAATCTCTTCAGGATATCTACTGTGTACTTCCCTTGACCAAGGAAGATCCCACCTGCACTCTGCCACACCCCCATACCTGGGAAATAATGCATCATTCCCAAATCTTTCATATCGAACTCGGCAGCAAGCTTCCTTTTAGTATCTACAATCAATCTGTCATCTCCTGTTACAAATAAGTAATCCACATACAGGAGTAGAATCACAGGATTCCCTTCCTCAACCTTGTAGTAAAGGTTGGAATCTACTTTACTCTTGGTAAATCCCAAACTAGATAAGAAACTATTCATCCTACCATACCAAGTTCTGGGAGCTTGCTTCAAGCCATACAAGGCTTTCTTAAATCTGCACACATATGACTCCCTGTCATGTATTTTGAAACCGAGTGGCTGCTCCACATATACTTCCTCTTCAACTACATCATTCAGGAAAGCAGTCTTGACATCCATCTAGTGTATTTTCCATTTCATCACCGCAGCCGAAGCAAGTACTGATCTAATGGAAGTGTATCTGGCTACAGGAGAAAAAGTCTCTATGCTACCACCTGCAACATGCTTGATAGTGTAGCTTCTCTTGGAAGTCACTACAGACTCCCCTTCAGGTCTTGGTACTGCATCCCAAACATCTTCGTGATCGACTGGTACTCCTCGATCATGACATTCTTCCCAGATCCTGGGAACTTCAATATCTTCAATATTTTCAATAGATAACTTTGTTGCTGAACAAATGTTGTAGTCCTTCTTTTGTAGGTGATGGTATATGATCTTTCCTACACAACAAGTTAAATTGCATGATTAGAAAACATCTCATAGTTTTTAGAACAAATTCTTACATAAAAAAATATGTCATACAATCATGCAATTATCTTAGCCAATGCTTCAATACAACATTTATCCATATTCCGTAACTTTCTAGATGCCTTCCAATATCTACTGGAACATTGTTAAGAGTGTGCACAACTCCTAACATGTCAACAAAGAGGTTTCATTCTAGATAAGTAGCAATGGAATGTTGTACAGTGCCATAGGCCACTTACCCATGTATATTAGAAGTTTATTGTTCATCAATGCAACTATTCTAATATGCATAATACACAACCTAATTCTAGGAACATAAGTATATACATCATTGAATAACATTATGTAAGAAATGACAATTCAAATACTTATCTTTTTTTGGTTGCTGAGTGGACTCCCTCTGAGTCTTTGCAACTCCATTCTGATGTGAATTGTGAGAAGTGGTCAATTCCCTTTGAATATCTGCATCCTTGCAGAAACTACTGAAGTGTGCTCCTTTGCTTTCTTGCAGGAACAAATGGAGTGTGATCCCTCTTGATCTTTGCTTCCTGGATTACCTGTCCTTGAACTTACATCCATCCTTAATCACTATGCATGCTTATTAGTATCATCATTGTGTTATCCTTGAGGTCTCATACATAATCACACATTTATTAGTATAATCTTAATACTATCAAAACACAATATTCTTAAACATGTATAGTCATGATCATTCATAGATAATAAACATTAGTATTCAAGGTTTCAGGGAAGTCTTCTTTTACTCATGCATATTCTTATTTGATCATAGGACTCTTCTGATTAGTTAAATCATTAATTCATAAACCCGTGATTACTCAAACCTATACCTTCATGATTCTTTTGGTTAGTCATATCATCAATTATGGTAAGAAACATAATATGCGTACTAACATGACTATTCAAACCCATGACTTCATGAATAATCATTATCAACAACACAACAATATTAGATCCTAACACAAGGTAGGATTCTATCCTGATATAGGAAAAACATACCTGGATTAGCATGCTAGCTACTTATGTCTAACATACCTACATAATGTCTTCTGGTTCTCTTTAGTGACTTGTGCTAGTAACCTGCATGTCTCATAGGTTAACCATTGTAGGACCAAGTTATACATACCTCGAAAGTAGATCTTCTATGTGATCCATGACAATGGATGAATATTTGTCTTCATGTCACCATGATCATATGTTCTTGAAGTAGAACATGATTTATCTTTCTTGGTGTACCTTTTATGTTAGTGAACAACATAAACCTCATACAACATCACAATGCATTAGTACATTCATAAGTGTCAAAACCTTAATCAATGAATATCTTCTATTAAGGTGATACAACAAGTCTAGTAATTAATCAAAATTGTACTATAATGATATGAAGACAAACATATGATAAAATTAGCCATGAAACATACCTGTAAGCCATACCTATCAAGATTGCTTGTAATCTTCTTATGTAAGGCCTTAGCCTCATCTCCCTCTGAGACAGGAACTTCTTCACTTATGCAGGTGACCAATCCATCTTCTTCTAGGATTAACCCAATCCACTTGATTTGCAAGAACTGGACCTAGAGCTGGATTAGGGTTTGTTAAAGAAACCCCAAAAATTCAAACTTTGAATTTCAAACTTCTGAAAGGATAGAAATATGTGCCTTGATGAGCTGATCAAGTTGGTATATTCAGAATTTGAAAACTGCAAAGTTTCACCCCTCGAAATTGCCTTTTAGATTTCTGGATTCACTTGGCAGGACCCTGAATTAGGGTTTGAGTTTCCCAGAGCTTCACCCAACCAAAATATTTGATTCAAAGCTCTAATATTTGATTTTTCTTAGGATCTTCCAACCGTGGTCATAGATTTCCAAAATTCCAATTTTTGCAGAAGCCCTAATTTTCCATCTTTGTGATCAAAGTCCCAAACTGGGGTTTGATCAAGCTCGACCTTCTGCCCAACCAAAAAGTCTGATCTTGGTCTCTAAATTTCGATTTTGATGACTAGCATCCAGCCGTGGTCTTTGATTACAAAAATTCCAACTTTCTCCAAAGCCCTAAATTCCAGAAGCCATGAATGAAGGTGCTCAAAAATAATTCTATTTTGACAGAAATATGTACCTGATTATTTCTAGTGTAACTCCGAACTTTTCGATCCACAGTGTCTGAAAATTTTTCTTGAGATAGCCCGACCTTTTATATTTCCATCCCGACAGGTCTGACCTCAATTGGATTCTCTAAGAGAGATTTATGCCAACTGTTGAAACGTGACCTATTTATGGGATAATACAGCAGAGCAAACTTGTACGGTGTGCCACGTGTCACTGGTTCAACTTCGGCCTCTAAACAATTTTCCTAAGATATCCTGACCTGTCTTACTTCCATCTCGATAGGTATGAACTCAATTGGATTCTCTGAGAGAGATTTATGCCAAGTGTTGCAACGTGACCTATTTGTGGGATAATATAGGAGAGCGAACTTGTATGGTATGCCACGTGTCACTGGTTCAACTTCGGCCTCTGAAACTTTTTCTTGAGATATTACAGTCTATGTACTACCTGTCACTTTTTACGAAATTGCATTTGGAGCTTCCTAACCCAATTTATGACCTTTTTCCCAAGGTCACCTGATTTTGACTCATATCTAGAAGAGGCAGACACCCTATATTGTATAGATCATAAATCACAAAGTACAAAGACTTAGAGGTTTTCCTTTGGACACAAGGTACATGGGGATCTGATATTCAACCTGTAAAAGTTTTAGATCAGAAAACTTCTCCAAAATGGATTTATAGCGAAAGTGCTACGATGACTTGTTTTTTCTATATCAAGCCCTAGCATCGTAAGTGTAACAAGTGTCATACATCCCATATCATGCCTTCTTTTAGGCTAGCTCTAATACCATTTTAAATTTTCAGAATTTACTTCAATCTGATGTAGGATCTTAACTGGGAGAAAAACATGTACAACAAATCTACAGCATATCAATCATGGACACAATAATGCAAGCACACAAGAGACACAGAGTTTACTTGGGGAAAACCATTAAGGTGAAAAACCCCAATAACTTCCTCAGAGATAGATAGAGCAATGATACAACCATAATACAAGAGATAGTCTTCTCCTAGCAGCAGAGCCTCCTCCTCCACAAGTGCGCCATTCTCCCAAGTGTGAGTGAGAGAATAGAATGATCAATTAGAGATCTCCCAATCTCTATTTATACTAGACTTGACTTGCCTAATAACCTTTACCGGGTCGGCCTTAACTTAACCACATAACACAATGATGACTGGGCCGACACCCAATAGGGTGGTCTAATAACCCTTTGACCCACATGGCCGAACCCCACTAGGGTGGTCTAACAACCCTTCGATCCACATGACTTATACAGGGCCAACCCCAACAAGGTGGTCTAATAACCCATCAAGTATAAGTTACGACACTTAAAATATATTTCGTATAGAGGAATAATAACATCTCTATAGGAATATAAAATACATGGATGAAATACATTCTGAAGTTACATATACATCAACAATATATACAACACAGTTACAATCGTGCTTAGCACAACTCTACAGGTAAGTGTCCATTTGAGATCTGTTACGGATTTCAACCCTCAACGCCTATTGACTTGATCAACTCCTCGAAACAGCCAAACTCTGACACTGACTACATCTAGTGAGAAGTTGATAAAGCCTTGAAGTTTCGAGATCAAATATACAACATCCAAAAGCAAGCATAGTAAATGTTGCAATGAGCAAATGAGAAATATAAGGCCCGACATGAAAAGCATCATATCCCTCATTCATTCCAAATTGGGGATAAGGTCGGGTTACATCTCATGGAGGAGTGCTTCACTGGTCCATTCAAGAAGCTCAAACCTTTGTGATATGGTTCGTACAATATTCTTTGACACATTGGAGAAAACGCTTTCTAGCTTGACATTTTTGCATGTCGGGGTCTGCATCCAGTATTCAATGTGGGTCTACTTTGACCATACCATGCACCACTGTCGAAACAAAATGACTTACTGACAGTAGAACTCGACGACATCAATCGAGATGTTCAGGAGCCTCTTCCTTGTGACACCATTGTGGGACGATGAGTACGCCACACAAGGACGACCACAATTCCCTTGTTTCAAGCTGCTAAATCCGGACAAATCCTAGCACAAGGAAAGTGGTACTCTACTATTGAACTGACCAACAAGTTTCCTCATCTTAACAAGCAAACAATGGGGACCATTGTTTCTTAAGGAAGGAGGTTTTATCCACATTGCACTTGTAATTACTTTCGGATTCTAGCTTAGACACATCTTTGACAAGTTTCAACTTCGACATCAGTTCAACAAATCCATAGCTTCAACACGTTCCATGGCCTCATAGTTTCGCAGCATCGACATGAAGCGTCAATCTGCGACTTGTGACTACCAAAATTCAACGGACTGTCTCTCTATATTCCAGTCGACTGTAACGGTTGAACTGTCAAACCATTCTAACTTCTTTTGTAATTGAACGTAATTGGAAAGCACCCCAACATCTCAGCACATTATATATAAGCATGTATAATACTGTAACATACATCAAGTCATGAACTTATATCCATTAATAGAAATCAATTCGCATTCCTACATATTGTCTGTGTGCCTTTGTGTTTTGTCTGTGTAGTGTATTCTTGCTTTACGCATTTTGTTTCTTAAGCTTATTCCATAAAAAATACAACTCATTCACTTGAACTATTCTCCCGCTCGTGCTTCCGGGCAATGCGCAGATCATTGTGGAAGCCAAGATTGTTCCCCATTCGAATCGATGGAAGAGGGAGGCTAGGAATTGTTGGACAAGTGGCACTCATTGGAATTTCTCGCCAACTCAAGTTTCCATGAAGCTCTTGGAGGGAATTCGATCCATGGATGAATTGGAAGGATAATAAAATATAAGAAAAAATAAGGAGAGGGGCTTTTGATCATTTCTCATTTTGCAAATTGGAGAGCATAGCTTGTCCATGCAAGTTGAATGTTTATTCTTCTTGCCTTAGTACCAATTTCGAGGGTGCAAGATTCCAATCCTAATTGGAAATTTGAGAGGCCATTCAGAACTTTCATTGGATCTACATGAATTCATTTGTTACAGTTTGAATCTATAGGGCTGCTCGTGACCATTTCATCTTCAAATTGTTCCTACATCTTTCTCCCTTTTCTCTTCATATTCTTTCTCTAGGAGGAAGGGAACACATGGTGAGATGCTGATCTATTTGGGGAAGTCCAAGGGGCCCCATTTATTTGTAATATTATTTATACACTTTTTATTTGACGCTCATATGAACCTCAGATCGAAACTCCAATTGAAACTATGAAAAAATGCCAAACTATGTATGAATGGTGCCATTTTCCCCTATATCTTGTTGTAAGAGCTTGAAGTTGTTTGTTATCGATTTTTTTTAGTAAATATCTATGATTTTATTTCTGTTTGGAGATCCATTAATGTACTGAATAAGTTTCATATACATTATGCAAGTCCTTGGAACATTTCTATCAAATTTCATAACAAATTATAGCGTTTTTCTATCATTCCCCCTATGTGAAAACATGTCTACAAATCTATGATTTATGGGAGTTGCATCAGCCTTTATGAACTAATTAATCATTCATTTGGGTTTCCATTGAATTCATATAACTAAACCATGTATCTATACTGAAATTTGGGAGGTTCGTACTGCATTTGGGAAGCCATTAGTGACCTCTACCCTTGGGGGTTTGTACCTCGAAATTACTAGTAAAATTTCCCAATTTCTCCTTATTTTAATGAATGTTGAAGAAGTATTTTGACAGTGTCGAAGCACCCATAAACTTTATATTTATGTCCTAATACCCTTTAATCAACTTCATACCCAATTCAAAATTCTTAGGAGCCATTTGGAAGCATTTGAGTCAGCATTAGTCTAAGGTTCGAATTGACCAAAAATTGCAATTTTTCCAATTTATTAAAAAAGGACACTACTAGAGGTATCATGGCATGGTCCTTGCACCTGATTTGGGTGACTATTTATGAGTTAAAGAATTCATCCCCCACCCTTAGAAACTGGAACTGAAAGTACGTTTGGTGAAGAGGACGAAGCATGAGAATAGGTGCAGTTTGTTGAGACTATGGCTAAGGATTGTTTATGTATTTGTAACTTCGGAAGATATTCACTTGTATATTTTATTTGTACTTTATTGTATCCCCAACGGAGATGTATTATTCCTCCGATTGGAGTGTCGTCAGTTGTACTTGCATGTGTTGCAAGTTATATTGTAAGTGTCGTAACTTCTACTTGATGGATTATTAGACCACCTTGAATGGGTCAGCCCTGTATGAGTCATGTGGGTCAAAGGGTAATTAGACCACCCTAGTAGGGGTTGGCCCAGTCATCATTTTGTTAAGTGGTTAATTTGAGGCTGACCTAGTTGAGTAAAGGTCATGTGAAAGTTAGTGTATAAATAGAGAGTGTGTCACTCTCATTTTACACATCTCTCTCATTCACTCACTTCACATTAGTGAGAGAGAGGAGGAGTGCGTACAAGTGTAGGAGGAGCATGTTATTGAAGATATCTATCTCTTGGGTTTGATCATGGTGATCCTTATATTGATGCTTATTCTATCTCTGAGGAAGTTGCGGGGTTTTTCACCTTCTTGGTTTTCCCCGGTGAAATGTTTTGTGTCTCTTGTCTCTTGTCTCTTATGCTTGATATGATGTACATGTTGTTCTTTCAGTTAATATCCTAGATATATTGAATTAAATGATGAAAAAATAACATGGTATCAGAGCTATCCTAAAGGATGGCATGCTATGGCATTTATGATACTTGTTGCACTTGCGACAAATTGGAAGCTAGGGCTTGATATAGAAAAAACCAGTCATTGTGGAACTTTCTCTATAAATCCATTTTGGAGAAGGTTCAGGATATGAAACTTCTACAGGTTGAAGGTAACATCCCCATGTACCTTGTGTCTGAAGAAAAGCATCTGATTCATTGTAATTTGTGAGATATGATTCGTAAAATCTAGGGTTTCGACCTCTTCTAGATCTCAGTCATAAACAGGTGACCTAGGAAAAAAGGTCACAACTTGGGTTAGGAAGCTCCAAATGAAATTTAGTAAAACGTGATAGGTAGGGAACGAGTTGTACTTTCACAGGTCCTCTTTTCAGAGGTTCGAATTGAACCAGTGACACGTGGCATGCCGTACAAGTTCGTTCTCCTGTTTTATCCTATAAAAAAATCAGGTCAGGCTATGACCTATGGTTTTGGAAAGAAGACAGGTCAGGCTACTACAGGACAAAGTTTCAGACCTTGTGGATTCATAATTTCAGAGATGCACCAGAAACAATAAGGTAGATATTTCTGTCAAAACAGAATTGGATTCTGAGCACCTTCATTATTGGCTTGTCACTACTGTGGGAATTTAGGGCTTTGGAGAAAGTTGGAATTTTTTGAATTGGAGACCACAGATGAATGATCCTCATCAAAATCAAAATTTAGAGACCAATATCAAATTTTTTGGTTCGGAAGAAGGTCGAGCTTGATCAAACCCTAGTTTGGGATTTTGATCAGAAAGGTGGAAAATTAAGGCTTCTGCAAAAGTTGGAGTTTTTGAAATCTGCTACCAGGACTGGAAGCTCCTCATAAAAATCAAAGTTTAGAACACAAGATCGAACCTTTTGGATGGGTAGAAGACCGGGCTTCATCAAACCCTAGTTCGGGATCCTGTCCAGAAGATCCAGAAGTTTCAAAGGCAATTTTGAGGGGTCAAATTTTGGAGATTTCAAAATTGAAGTATACCAGCTTGATCAGCTCAGCAAGTGTTAACACCCAAAAAGTGCTCACTAGCTCATTCCCTTATTCACATGACCCATTTGTCCACTTTTCCACCATTTGAGCCTCTAAAACCATCAAAAGGTCACCAAAAAGACCATAATACACCTTTTCCCCCTCAAAATATATATTTTTCCTCAAAAAACACAAAAAACCCTAAAAAAGGGTCCAAAATTCCCCAAAAATATTAAAAGGAAATAAAAATATTCAAAATATTCAAAAAAGAAAAAAGAGGGAAAAATGTACCTAGACCATGTTAGTTAATACCATTGGTTTCCTCAAAACCATAATGGTATTCACCATCACTAAAAACTATAAAAAGGTAATAGGGGCTCCTCACTTTCCATCCATATTTCATCCTATCCTTATGCTGCCAAATTCCCTTTGAGAGCCATTGCCTCCCATTTCGAGTTTGAAGAATCCCATTGAAGCTTTGGAGAAGAAGAGAGCATTGGACATTGGAGCTTCTCAACCTTGGAGTTGCTCAACAATCATCATCCTCACCATTTGAGGTAATACAAAAAGAAATTATTTTAAATATCTTGTCTTATTTGCTTATTGTTATCAATCAAGTTCTTTATTTTTCTTATACATGTTAATGTTAGATTAGATTCAGTTTATTGTTATTTGCTTTTCATTCGATACTGCTATTACTAGTTAATAGGTGCATCCTTGCACATGCTTGGTTGAAAAACCAAGCAATAGCAAGCCACATCTTTTCATCCAATCAGAAGTTTGAAATTCAAAGTTTTAATTTTTAGGGTTTCTTTGACAAATCCTAATCCAACTCTAGATCCATTTTCAGCAAATCAAAGTGGATTGGGTTAATCCTAGAAGAGAATGAATTGGACACTTGCATAAGTGAAGAAGTTCCAGTTCCAAAGGGAGATAAAGATAAGGCCTTACATAAGAAGACTACAAGCAATCTCGACAGGTATGACTTGAGGAAATACAAGTATGTTTTGAAATCTGTTCATGATTAAGTTTATGATATATTTGTCTTCATATTATTGACGTTAGTACAATGTTGATTAATTTTAGACTTGTATTATCACCCTAGTAAAAGCATGAATGCATGATAGAAAACATTCAGTGATTAGGGCTATGACACTTATGATTGTACTAATGCACTGTGGTGTTGTATGAGGTTGATGTTGTCCGCTAACATGAAAGGTACATCAAGAAAGTTCTAGTTCAAAGAACATATGACCATGATGACATGAAGACAAAGACTCATCCATAGTCATGGATCGCATAGAAGCTCTACTTACGAGGTATGTATAATTTTGGTTCTACAATGGTTAACTTATGAATTATGTAGATTACTAGCACAAGTCTTTGAAGAAGAACAAGAAGACATTATGTGGGTATGTTAGACATAACTAGAAAGCATGAAAATCTAGGTATGTTTTTCCTATATCAAATTAGAATCCTACCTTGTGTTAGGATCTTATACTTTTGTATGAATGATAATGATTATTCTTGAAGTTAGAAGTTTAAGAAAACAAGGGTTTATGCATATTATGTTTCTTACTTTGATTGATGATATGACCAACCAGAAGAGTCCTATGGTCAAATAAGAATATGCATGAGTAAAAGAAGTTTTCCCTGAAACCTTGAATACTAACACTTATTACCTATGTATGAAATGATCATGACCATACATGTTTAAGATTATAATGTTTTTATATTGTTGAGATTATACTAATGAATGTATGATTATGTATGATATCTTGAGGATAACACAATCATGACACTAGTGCACACTTAAGCACTCATAATGGTCCAGGATGAATATAAGTTCAAGGACAGATAATCCAGAAAGCAAAGATCAAGAGGGAGCACACTCCAGTACTTCCTGCAAGGAAGAAAATATCAAAAGGGAGTCCACCCAACAACCAAAAAAAAATAAGTATTTGAATTGGCATTTATTAGATGTATGATTACTTAAATGATGTTCATTCATGTACATACTTATATTCCTAGATTTAGGATGTATATTATGCATATTAGAAAAGTTGCATTAATGAACAAGATACAACTAATATGCAAGTAATGGGTAAGTGGCCTATGGTACTGTACAACATTCCATTGCTACTTATCTATAATGAAACCTCTTTGCTGACATGTTGGGAGTTGTGCACACTCTTAACAATGTTCTGGTAGAGATGGAAGGCATCTAGAAAGTTATGGGATATGGATAAATGTTGTATTGAAGAATTGGCTAAGATAATTGCATGA
The DNA here is from genome assembly GCA_027924585.1 of Larix kaempferi. Lineage (NCBI taxonomy): Eukaryota > Viridiplantae > Streptophyta > Pinopsida > Pinales > Pinaceae > Larix > Larix kaempferi. Next base: position 11,812,845 of record BSBM01001051.1, on the reverse strand, counting down.
CTGTATGACATATGTCTTTATGAGTAATAATTTGTTCTGAAATATATAAGATGTTTCTAATCATGCAATTGAACTTGTCTTGTAGGAAATACTGTGTATCATCAACTACAAAAGAAGGACTACAACATTTGTTCCAGCAACAAAGTTCAAAGAAAACTATCTATTGAAGATATTGAAGAATTTGAAGTTCCCAGAATCCGGGATGAAGTAATGGAAGGATGCCATGATTGAGGAGTACCATTCAATCATACAAAATGATGTCTGGAATGTGGTCCTGAGACCAGAAGGGAAGTCTGTTGTGACTTCCAAGTGGATCTATAAGATCAAGCATGCTGCAGATGGTAGCATAGATAAATATAAGGTGAGGTTTGTTGCTCGTGGCTTCTCCCAGAAAGAGGGGATAGATTATGAAGAGACTTTTTCTCCTGTAGCAAGATACACTTCCATCAGAACAATACTTGCTTTGGTTGTAGTGATGAAGTGGAATATACACCAGATGGATATGGTGTAATCGAAGAGGAAGTGTATGTGGAGCAGCCACTCGGTTTTGAAACACATGACAAGGAGTCATATGTGTGCAGATTGAAGAAAGCCTTGTATGGCTTGAAGCAAGCTCCTAGGACTTGGTATGGTAGGATAGACAACTTTCTAACCAATTTGGGCTTTACCAAGAGTAAAGTGGATTCCAACCTTTACTACAAGGTTGAGGAAGGCAATCTAGTGATACTACTATTTGTATGTGGATGACCTGTTTGTTACAGGTGAGGATGGGTTGATTGCCAACACGAAGAGGAAGCTTGCTTCCGAGTTTCACGATGAAGGACTTGAGGATGATGCACTACTTTCTAGGCATGGAAGTGTGGCATAGTGCAGATGGAATCTTACTTGGACAAGGGAAGTATGCAATAGAGATCCTGAAGCGGTTCAGGATGATGGAATGCAAGGCCATGGCCACACCTATGGCATCGAACCTGAATCTTATGTGTGATGCTTCATCTAGGTCGGTTGATGTCATAGTGTATCATCAGATGATTGGGTCCTTGATGTACCTGACGAACATGAGACTAGATATTTGCTTTGCGGTGAACACATTGAGCCAGTTCCTGAGGGATCCTAGACATGTTCACCTGGTTCTTGTAAAGCATATTCTGAGGTACCTAAAGGGTATGGTTCATTATGGTCTCAAGTATGATGTGAATCAAAAGTTTAACTTGGAGGGTTATGTTGATTTAGATTGGGCAGGCAGTGTTTCATATAGGAAGAGCACTTCTGGGTGCTTCTTCAGTATGGGATTAGGTGTGATCTCTTGGTTTAGCAGAAAGTAGTCCTGCGTAGCACTGAGTAAGCCGAAGCAGAGTATGTCATGGCATGTTTGGCTAGTTGTGAGGTAGTATGGATTAGGAAGCTACTGTCTGAGTTATTTGATCTCTCGTTGGATGCTACTAGTATATTTTGTGACAACCAGAGTTGTGTAAAGTTGTCAGAGAACCCAGTGTTCCATGACAGGTCGAAGCACATTGAGATCTAATATCACTATATCAGGGATATGGTGCATAGAGGAGCAGTGAAACTCCTGTATGTTGCAACGGATGAGCAGGTTGCAGATGTGTTGATGAAACCACTAGCCAGAGTGAAGTTTGAGTACTTCTGAGAGAGGCTTGGTGTTCTTCATATTGAATACACTTCGAGGAAGAAGTGATGGGACACATTTGCAGGAGCAATTCCAAGCATGGTGATAGGAGGATCCTTCCATGGTTGTGGATGTAAGCACTGTGTGATGAGCATCAGGACGATGCTCCAATTCATGCTTTGGATATGCATCAGTTGGATGCTTTGTATGATCAGTTGGATAATGTATATTGATATGCATTGGTTGGATGCTTTGTATGATCAGTTGGATCATGTATATTAATATGCATCAATTGGATGCTTTGTATGATTAGTTGGATCATGTATATGTATATGCATCAGGTGGAAGCTTTGTATGGTCAGTTGGATCATGTATGATGACATGCATCAGGACGATGCAGTGACGATGATCATGTGTGATGAGTATCAGGATGATACTCTGGATGATATGCATCATGATGATGCTATGATGATGATCAGGATGATCATGTACATCAGGATGATGTATGGTGAGTATCAGGTTGATACTTTGTGGTTGTGCAAGTTGTGCAGATGAGCATGTAAGTTGACCTGGGAGATATTGTCGGTCGTGCTACGGCACATAAAGGATCCTGTGATACTCTTTTGAGGCATTTCTCTTGGAGGACATGTAACTAGACCTGGGAGATTTTGTTGGTCGTGCTGCGACACATAAAGGATCCTGTGATACTCTTTCGCGGCTTTGTCCTATGGCATGTAATAGCACCCTGGGAGATCCAATAGGTTGAGCAGTAAGATTGTAATCAGTCCTGGGATTCTCTTTTGAGGTTTTTCCATGACCACATGTAACTATACCTGGGAGATCCGATAGGTTGAGCAGTACACTCGTAATCAGTATTGGGATGCTCTTTCGAGGGTTTGTGGTGACCACATGTAAGCAAACCTGCAAGATCTTGTCGGTCATGCTTCGACACATAAAGGATCCTAGGATACTCTTTCAAGGCATTGTGGTGGGAGTCACATGTAGGTTGACCTGGGAGATCTTGTTGGTCATGCTTTGGCACATAAAGGATCCTGGGATACTCTTTCGAGGCATTGTGACGCATGTAATAAGTCCTGAGGATTCCACAGTATGGACAGTGTTGATGAAGACCTACAGGTGGTGGTCCTACATCCATCATGAAAAAAGGATGGCTCTGTAGAACTTCCCATGACGAGAATAATTACAAGATATCCCAGTGATCAAGATGTCGAGTACAGCAGCAGTGATGATGATCTAGCTCCAGAATTGAAGACTTGTGCCTATATGTATTGATGACTTGTGTCAAGAGAATACCTTCCTAGTTAAGAGGGAGTGTTGATGTATTTGTAACTTTGGAAGATATTCATTTGTATATTGTATTTGTACTTTATTGTATCCCCAATGAAGATGTATTATTCCTCCGATTGGAAGTGTCATCAGTTGTACTTGCATGTGTCGCAAGTTTTACTGTAAGTGTCGTAGCTTATACTTGATGGGTTATTAGACAACCTTGATGGGGTCATGTGGGTGAAAGGGTTATTAGACCACCCTAGTAGGGGCCGGTCTAGTCAGCATTATGTTAAGTGGTTAAGTTGAGGCCGACCTAGTTGAGCAAAGGTCAAGTGAAAGTTAGTGTATAAATAGAGAGTGTGTCTCTCTCATTCACTCACTTCGCATTAGTGAGAGAGGAGAGGAGTGTGCACAAGTGGAGGAGGATCATGTTGTTGAAGATATGTATCTCTTGGGTTTGATCATGGTGATCCGTGTATTGATGCTTATTCTATCTTTGAGGAAGTTGTGGGGTTTTTCACCTTCTTGGTTTTCCCTCGTGAAATGTTTTGTGTCTCTTGTCTCTTATCTCTTATGCTTGATATGTTGTACATGTTGTTCTTTCAGTTAAGATCCTATATATATTGAATTAAATGATGAAAAACTAACAAGTATAAGAAAGGAACCTCAAATATGGAGGAGAAAGAGGACTTTAGGAAATTCATGAAACCTTTTTCTGAATACATGACAAGGAAGATAGTTCAAGGGTTCAAATTGATGGTTAGTCAAATTGGTAGAAAGTTGGAAATAGGAGGCCTAACTTTCCTCCCAAGTCATATTTGAAAAGAATCCATGGAAAAAATATGCATTTGGAAAGTACAAGAAAGAGGGACCAAGCAAGGAAGAACTCAGAAGAAATAAACTATGTTACACATGCTTCCAACCGTGGGTACCAGGGCATAAATGTGCTAAGGGGAAAACACAATTCATTGAAGTATTTTATCATGATGAAGGTGAAGGGGACATGGAGGAAGAAGAACATATTTCATCCCAAGAAGAGGGATATGACACAGCAGAAGAAGATCATCCATCACTTGAAAAAGGGAGAATGGCAGAGCTTTCAGGAGTGCCTTCTTTTCACACCATTCGATGCAAGGGAGTGGTACAAGGGAAAAAAAAATCGGTATTGGCAGATGGAGGAAAAACTCAAAACTTCATTGATACAGCATTCGTGGATAGGATAAAGTTAGCTATTGAATCATTCGATGGGTTCACAGTCATCATTCTAGGTAACAATTCTATGGAATGCAAAACATGGATTCCAAAGATACAACTGACCATAGGAAATTACACATTTTCTGATAGATTTTATGTGGTGGATGTTTCTAATACAAATGTGGTCTTGGGAGTGCAATGGTTTTACTCTATAGGGGAACATACAGTGAACTACCAAATACCTAAACTGAAATTCAAATATTTGGAAAGGAAAACAAAGGGTAGTGAGAAGAATGCACACCTATCCAAATCAAGTGTTGTCTTCCCACAGTATGAGGTCCATATTGAGGCATGGGTATATTGAATGGGATGTTGAATGTTTCATCACTTCCCCCAAGCCAAACATAAATATCGAAAACATTCAAGGGAGATAAGGAAACTACTACAGAAATATGAAAGGGTTTCTGGAGACCTTCCTCTTGGAAGGCCATGTGACAGAGGAGTTGAGCACACCATTGTTTTGAAGGTGGGTACTTAACCTATACAAATACCACCATATAGACACCCAAAAAGGTTCAGATATGAGATTGAGAAGTCCATTCAATAGCTCTTGGGATTGTGACTCATTAGACCTAGCTCAAGTCCCTATGCTTCTTCAGTTGTTTTGGTGAAGAAAAAGGATGGAACCCTTAGGATGTGCATTGATTTTAGATCTCTAAACAAGAATACAATAAATAATAGATATCCCATCCCTAGAAAATATGAGCTCATGGATGAGCTATTTGGAGAAAATTTCTTCTCCAAAATTGATCTTATATCTGGTTACCATCAGATTCGAATGAAGGAGGAGGATGTGTAGAAAAATGTTTTCAGATGTCACTATGGTCATTTTGAATTTCTTGTCATGACTTTTACTTTGACCAATGCTCCAGCCACCTTCCAATTATGCATGAACAAAATATTTTGCAAGCATCTCCATAAGTTTTTTTTTTTTTCTTTGTATGATATTTTGATTTACAGTAAGACATGCGAGGAACATTTGCTCCATTTAGAAGTTATATTGAAAATATTGCTGAACAATCTTTGTTTTCTAAGTTGTCCAAGTGTGAATTTGGGTTAAAAGAAGTTTTGTATATAGGGCACATCATTGGGAAATATGGAGTAAAGGTACAAATCCTCAAATATTGGTCCATTCCTCAAAGCATTCAAGAACTAAGAAGTTTTCTTGGTTTGGTGAATTTCTATCGACAATTCATACTCAGCTTCAGTCACATAGCCTGGACCTTGAATTAGTTAACGAAGGGAAATGGAAAAACTATCTTCAAATGGACATCGACACAACAAGAATCTTTTGAACAACTCAAGCACGAAATATGCACTACAGCAGTACTTGTGTTACCTAATTTGCATCAGCCCTTTGAGATTGATATGGATGCATTGGACTATGCCTTGGGCGCAGTGATCACTCAATCTAGTCACCCAGTCGCTTTTCCTTCTGAAACTTTTAACAACACAGTTAGAATATATTCGATGTACAAAAAATACTATACACCATTGTGCAAGATCTCAAGCAATGGAGGAATTACTCTCCTTTTTACAGTGATGAGTATTCAGGGATATGACACCAATACTTGGACTCAAATGTATCAGGAAGATATCAAATTTTCACCAGTCTACCTATAGCTTCAGACTGACAATTCGTCGACCGCCGAATATTTCCTGAATGACCCCTTTCTATACAAGCTCTGACAACTTTGTGTATAGACTGGTGAGCATCGAAAACAACTCATTTGGGACATGCACATCCTCCTCCGAATGAAGGAGGATGTGCATAAAATTTTTTCAGATGTCACTATGGTCATTTCAAATTTCTTATCATGACTTTTGCTTCGACCAATGCTCCATCCACCTTCCAATCATGCATGAACAAAATATTTTGCAAGCATCTCCATAAGTTTTTTTTTGTTTTCTTTGATGATATTTTGATTTACAGTAAGACATGGGAGGAATATTTGCACCATTTAGAAGTTGTATTGAAAATATTGCATGAACAATATTTGTTTGCTAAGTTGTCCAAGTGTGAATTTGGGTTGAAAGAAGTTTTGTATATTGGAAACATCATTGGGAAATATGGAGTAAAGGTGCACTTGGAGAAAATAAAGGATGTTCTTGAATGGCCATCACCCAAGAACATCACTGAATTGAGAGGCTTCATTGGGATATGCACTTACTATAGGAAGTTTGTGAAAGAGTTTTCCAAACTAACTACTCCCCTTACTGATTTGACCAAGAAGGATGCTTTCAAATGGGATGAAGAGGATGAAAAGGCTTTCCAAAGAATGAAATAGGTAATGAGTAGTTTCCTAGTACTTGCATTACCAGATTTTTCTAAACCATTTGTTTTGGAATGTGATGCATCAGGAGAAGGACTAGGGGCGATACTAAAGAAAAATAAACACCCCATAGATTTTGTGAGCATAAAATTGCAGCCACATGAGAAAATATACTCCATATATGACAAATAAATGTTAGCCATCATGCATGACTTGGTGAAGTTTAAACAATATATGGTGGGGAACAAGTTTGTGGTAAAAAATGATCATAACAGTTTAAGGCATTTCCTCACACAAAATGATCTCAATGAAAGGAAACAAAAATGGGTAAGTAAGGTCCAAGCTTTTGATTTTGACATTGAATATGTAAAAGGGAAGAATAATATTGTAGCAGATGCATTGTCTAGGAGACCTTTTGTTTTCCTTATGGACATTTCGAAAGATTGGAAAGATATGCTAATAGTAGAGTATGCCAAAGATAGTTTTGCTTGCGATGTGTTAGATGGGGTCAAAGGAGATGATAGATAAAAGATATTGAATGGCCTAATATACTATAAGGACTGAATATGCATGGTTTATGGTTTGAACCTAAACCACAAGATCTTGAAGGAAGCTCGTGATTCTCCTTTAGCGGGCCATCATGGTTTCTTTAAAACATATAGGAAATTAAGACAAAGGTTCTCTTTGAAAGGGATGAAGGGATATTTTTCTAAAATATGTGAATGAATGCAAGATATGTCATAAAATGAAAGTTGAACACACCCATCCTACTCGTCTATTGCAACCATTTCCCATTCCAAAACAAAAATGGGAAATCATCTCAATGGATTTCATCACAGGTTTTCCCAAGGCTTTGGGTAAGGATTGTATTTATGTTGTGGTGGATAGACTCACCAAATTTGCTCATTTATTTTATATTACATCATATTTTATTATTGCACAAGTGGTTGATATATTCTTTAGAGGTATTTTCAGATTGCATGGACTTCCCAAAAACATTGTGAGTGACAGGGATAGAAGATTTGTGAGTGATTTTTGGAAATAAATATTCAATTTGTTGGGCACTCAATTGAATTCTAGCACAAGATATCATCCTCAAACTGATGGCCAAATAGAAAGGGTGAACCAATTGTTGGAGGGGTACTTGAGGAACTATGTAGGTGAGCAGCAGAAAACATAAATTAAATAGCTACACTTGTGTGAGTTTTGCTACAATGATACTTTCCATATGTCCATTGGCATGTATCCTTTCAAATCACTTTATGGTTATGAAGTAGTCACCTTTGTTGATCACATTTTTGGTGATAGTAGAGCCCCAAAATTTAAAGATTGGTTGAGTAAAGTCAAGAGATTTTGAATCTTCTAAAAGACAATTTGGAGGTTTCCCAAAATCAACAAAAACAATATGTGGTGCAACATAGGGAGGAAAGAACGTTTCAAGAGAATGATTTGGTTTATTTTAGGATGAAACCATATAATCAAATCTCCTTAAAATGGAAAGGATCATAATATCTTAACCAAGGTATTATGGTCCATACAAGATAGTTCGAAAACTTGGGGAGGTAGCTTATTAGTTAGAATTAGTATTAGCACAGTTCTGAACACTTTTTAAATGATTTAATAGATTAATCTAAACTTAAACTTGATCTTCAATTATCCATCCACAATAAATAAAACATTCATCTACATATGCACCAAAAAGCATAACATAGAACACACCGAATTTTTATGTGGAAACCCAAACGGGAGAAAACCATAGAATGTTGTTTTATAATGAAAAGATTACATTTGAGGAAGCATTGACTTCCTATGTTTATCAGCAGTCCAATACCAGCTTGAAGGAGGCACCAACTGCCTGGTTTTACAGGAACCGACCTGAAGGAAGCTACAAATCCCTAAGTTCTTTAGCACCAACTAGAAGGAGGCTATGACCCCCTACTCCTTGCCCCATACTGCCCTCTAGATATGCAATAATAGGATGTTAATCTGTTGAACTTTTAATCTATGCACACTTCTGACCTTTTGATGTTTGTTCTGATATGTGCACCTTCTGTATGTAGTAGAATTGTTGTCATTGTGATGCATACACCACTTGACTTAACATTCCACTCAACACTTCACTTTAACGCACTTGTCTGAGATCATCCTCATTATGACGTGCATACTTGATTATGTTGTTACTCTGTCTTTGCACATCTAATGGACTTATTTACTTTGCACACTTCAACTCAATCTTTGTGTGTTTCTGATATACCTCAGTTATGTTTCTCTGCTTCTATCTTAGAACATATGTGACTTTCTACATGATGTTTGTAATATTGCCATTCATTCCTCACGCACTTTCTCAGCCTCTACATTCTTCCTTTATTTATTTGTGCAATCATCACCAATCTAAATCATCATTATGCACACCATCTTCTACTTGTGCGCACTCGAATCTCTACAAGATCATGTTGTTTTGGTTCCACGAGCCCTTGATGCCCCAAATATAAATCTATATCTTCCACTTACAATCTCTTCATCCTTGCTATCAAGCTTAATTCAAATCTCCAACTTTCTTTCTTATTTATACATGTCTTGCATGGATTGTATGTCCACAAGTTGGTTGTGGCATTCCTTCTTCTTTGCTTCACGGTTTATGCTTCTTCCACATGTCATGTTCTGCACCGTTGATGTGTCATATATTGTGGAGCTTGTGCATACATGGTCCTAGAATTAGTGATACTTTCACCCTTGTGATGAAGTCTTGTTCCTTTGATGTGCCATTGCCTATGGAATTTTTGCATATATTATCCTTGACTTAGTGGGACTTTAACCCTTGCAGCGTGGTCTTGCAACATTGACATACCATTTCTTGTGGAATTTGTGCATATGATAACTTCAAATGGCACACCCTTCTTGGTAATTGTATGTGCTTCAACAACTGAAAGATTCTTCCAATTGGTTAAATTTGTGTGTTTTCGAGACTTGCATAACTGTTCAACCACTTCATGTTCCATGATTAATCTTGTGTAGACACTTCCAGCAAAGTTACCAACTTATGTATGTTCAAACACGCTCGCAATCTCAACAATCCAAGCAGATGATACCTCCATAAATGGCAGAGGAAACAGATGATATACATGCATCCAATGAGATAGCACAAATTATTGAGCAAGCGCTGACTCGAAAATGGATTGAAATGTTCGCCCAGTTCAATGAAATTCTCACGCAATTTTCTTTGTCATCCGAAGGATTTTCGACGAGAACTCACTCCGACAAAATCAAACCCTTAAAAGTGTAAATGAATTTGTACATACCAAGTCTTGAAGGTAATATTGACGTGGAATTCATCGATAATTAGCTGCAATTATTGGAATCCTATTACTCTGTGAATCAACTCTCAGAAGCTGACAAGATCACCATTACAGCCTTAAAGATGTCAACATCTATGCACTGATAAGGGGAGAACCTCTTGATAAAGATGGAGAAAAGACGATAACACATCCGAAAGGAATTTTACCCACCCAATTACCTTGAGCAACAATATAAGAAGTGGTAGCAACTAAGGAAATGGAAAGACCAATCACTACAGAGTTACACCGACGAGTTCTATCAACTCATGGATAGAATTGGCATCTAAGAAGAAGAGAACTTACTTGTTCTAAATTACATCAGTAGATATTCCTAGTACATTCAGCAAGAGATGGAATTTCTGACTGTTAATACGCTCACTGATGCATTCCACTATGCCAGAAAAATTGAAACCAAGTAGAAAGGGAAAGCACGCTTCACAACAAAGCCGACATCAGGATGACCACCCAATAAGACGGCATAAACCAACTTTGACAAGTCAAAATATTCTCATCCAACACCACCAAATCCAGATCACACCAAAAATCCTTTTCATAAAAGGGAATGTAGCAAACAACAGCCCAACGGAAAATGGTGCAATTACCACAACTCATCTTGGCATGATACGTCTGAATGCAAAGATCAGAAGACATTTTTAGTGAAAGTATTGACATCCGATGCGTTCAACAAGACAGTGGAAGAATATTATCTAGACATAGTGACCATTTTGACATCGACCACTCTAGCAGCCTCAACTATCGTCGACGAGGAGGAACGAGAGCACTTGTTCCATACATGGATATGGGTTCAGGACAATCCATTACATCTGATTGTGGACAATGGTAGCCAGATAACTTCATTTTTGAAGATATCATGAATAAACTAGGTCTTGTCACTACTCCACATCCTCAACCTTACAACATTGGTTGGATGAAGGATGGACAGGAACTACAAATCACTCGATAATGCAAAATCGCCTACTTCATAAAGCATTTTGAAGATGAAGTACTCTGCGACATAGGACCACTCTCCGTAGTCGACGCCCTGTTTGGGAAACCTTAGCTATGGGATCCCCATGGAAGTGATCACTTACAACCACAAAAGGTGATTGTCAGAATCCAAAATTGATGGTACAACATTCCAGAATGATGACCTACACTAACGATCTCAATGATATATGCTAAACAGATAAAGAAGCTCATCAATCATGCTCAGAAGTTTGCATTAATCATGATCAAACCACAACATTATAGGAAGATTGCAGCAGCGATTCGACTCACTGACCAGTGCAGCTCCTGATAGAAGCATTTGATCAACAACATTCTCAAAGAGTATTGGAGATTATTCCAAGAGCCGGACGTAGTACCTTGGCATTTCCAGGTAAAGCACTCCATAAAACTTGCTCCTAGTTTTTTTTCCTAACGCATATGTTTACAGAAGATCCATTCTCAAAAATTAAGAGATTCGCAAACAAATCCAATATTTGAATGACAAAGGTCATATCCAACCTAGATCCTCCCCTTATGGAATTCCAGTCGTCCTCGTTCCAAAGAAAGACAGGACTTGGCGCATGTGCATCGACTAGAGCGAGCTCAACAAAATTTCGGTAAATAATCGCTACCCTATGTCACGGATAGATGAGCTCATCGACTGTCTGAAAGGTGCTAAATTAGTTACTAATCTCAACCTCAAGTCGGGATATCATCAGATTCCAATCGAGCCCACATATGTGGGTAAAACTGCTTTCAAGACCAAGGAAGGATTGTTTGAATGGTTAGTCATGCCTTTTGACTTAACCAATGCACTTGTGACCTTCATGCGATACATGGATAACATTCTTTGAGCTTTCATCGAAAAAGGGGTAATTGTCTATCTTGATGACATGTTGATCTTCAGTCGATCATGGGAAGAACATGTTGTACAGCTTCGACAATTCCTCGACTCTCTCCAACAACATCGACTTTACTTGAACATGGAAAATTTTACCTTTGCGATGAACAACATCAAATATATGGGGTATGTAATTGTCTCTGTAGGTATTCACGTTGATCCATACAAAGTATAGATCCTCAAAGATTGGTCCATTCGTCAAAGCATTCAAGAACTAAGAAGTCATTTTGGTTTGGAGAATTTCTATCGATTATTCATACTCGGCTTCAGTCACATAGCCTAGCCCTTGAATTAGTTGACGAAGAGAAATGGAAAAACTGTCTTTAAATGGACACTGACACAACAACGATATTTTGAATAGCTCAAACAAAAGCTCTACACTGCACAAGTACTTGTGTTACCCGATTTGCATCGGCGCTTTAATATTGAGATGGACACATCGGATTATGCCTTGGGTGCAGTGATCACACATTCTGGTCACCCAGTCGCTTTTCATTATGAAACTTTTAACAATAGAGATAGAAGATATTCAACGTACGAAAAGAACTGTATGCCATTGTGCAAGCTCTCGAGCAATGGAGGAATTACATCCTTTGCAAGGAAATGGTCATCCTCATTGACTCATAAGCCTTTACAATTCGATCTGACCCAGTCAAAACTATAGACAACCAAACAACTCAAGTGGATTAATTAGCTACAACAATTGCAGTTGGTGATTAAGTATTAGAAAGGTAAAGCTAACTTCGTTGTCAATTGTCTGAGTCGACCACCCATTACTCTCCTTTTCATAGTGATGAGTATGCAGGGTTACGACACGACTAGTTGGCCTCAATTTTATCCGGACGACATCGAATTTTCACCAGTATACCGACAGCTTCAAACTGACAAGTCATCGACCTCCGACTACTTCCTAAAAGACACCTTGCTATACAAGCTTGGACAACTTTGTGTACCGACCGGTGAGCATTGACAGCAGCTAATTTGGGACATGCACTACAGCAAGACTGCAAGACACTTTGTAGTAGCAAAGACACTTGATATTCTCCAAAATTATTTATTTTTCCCTAAACTTAAAACTGAATTCAACAAGTACATTCGATCATGTGTGGTTTGCGCCATTGATAAAACGCATAATCGATGACAAGGATTGTACACACCTCTTCCAGTTCCTAGTCTACCATGGTAATCTATTTATATGGACTACTTGACAGGATATCCTACTACCAAACATCATCATGATGGGATTGTACACACCTCTTCACACATATTTGGAAACACTTTTGCTTACCCACAACCATTAATTTTGACCAAGATGCCAGATTTGTCAGCATCTTTTGGAAGACTCTTTGGCAACAGCTGGATACACGACTCTCATTGTCGACAACTTTCCATCCTCATATCGATGGACAAATGGAAGTTGAGAATTGCTTGGTAGTACAATTGCTTCACAAGTACAACCACAAGCATCGACGCACATGGGATGAAATTTGTCTATACATTGAGCACAGAAACAATCGTGCTCAACACAGCTCTATAGGAAAGATTCCATTTGAGATCTGTTATGGATTTCAACCCTCAGTGTATATCGACCTGATTAGCTCCTCAACATAGTAGAGCTTCGAAAACAACTGCAACCAATGGGAAGTTGATAAAGCCTTGAATTTTCGAGATCAGATCTGCGAAATCCAAAATAAAGCACAAGAATGTTGCAACGAGAAAATGAGAAAGATAAGGCCTGACACGACAAGCTTCATTTTCCTCATTCATTTCAAATTGGGGATAAGGTTTGGTTACATCTCAAGAAGAAGCGCTTAGTCGGTCCATTCAAGAATCTCAAACCTTTTTTGATATGGTCCATACAATATTCTTCGATGGATTGGAGAAAATGATTTCCATCTTGACATTCTTGCATGCCTAGGTCTGCATCCAATATTCAATTTGGATTTACTTCAACCATACCATGCACCACTATTGGAACAGAACAACTTATGTACAACAAAACCTGATGACATCAATCCAGATATTCAGGAGCCTTTTCCTTATGACACCATTGTGGGATGACGAGTATGCCATACAAGGATGAACACAATTCCCTTGTTTCAGTTTTCTAAAGCTATACAAATCCCAACACAAGGAAAGTGGTACTCTGCTACTGAACTAACCAACAAGTTTCCTCTCCTTCACAAGAAAACAATGGTGACCATTATTTTATAAGGAAGAAGGTCTGATCCACATCGTAGTTGGGATTATTGTCAGATGCTAACTTCGACACACCTTCAACAAGTTCCAACTTCGACATGGATTCAACAAGTTCCGTGACCTCACAATTTTGCGACGTCGACATGCAGCATTGAATTTCAACTTGCAACTGTTGAACTTTGACACACTACCTCTATGTCTTCCATTCGACTATAACGGTTGAACTTATGAACCGGTATAACTTCTCTTGTAATTGAATGTAATGGGAAGGCACCCAAGCATCTCAAAAGTCTCTATATAAGGATGTATAATATTGTAACATAAATCAAGTCATGAACTTATATCCAGTAATAGATAAGATCAATTCGCATTCCCACATATTGTCTGTGTGTATTTTTGTTATGTCTGTGTAGTGTATATCTGCTTTGCTCATTTTATTTCTTGAGCTTCGGCCATAACAGAGCTGACTCATTCAATTGAATTGTTGTCCCCCTTGTGCTTCTTGTCCACGTGTGGATCACCCAAGCGGGAGCAACGTCCATAGGAACTATTCTCTTTATTAGCTTGGAAGGTGTTGATGCCCATACAATCCTTGCATTAATAGTAGGGATTCTCCCCAATGAACAATCCCAATTATATCATTCATTGTTTGGTATGGTGAATCCATCTAGTTAACATTCCAGCTACTGTAGGTCTATTCGTTTAATTTATGTATTGGTTGCGTCCCGGCCCACCGTTTATAATATATGTTTAAAGTATGATTATGCAAGTGATTCTAATCTAACTAATGCATTTAACCCATAATTGACAGGAGGAAGCCTCACAAGTGATGCGTAGGTTCTTACCTCCTGTATTACCACTTATATCTAATCAATTATCTAACTCTACCCTAAACTAACTAATCTATCCTTGCAAGGAGTGAGTTTATTAAGAGTAATAATATGTGAATACTTATACGAACCTAACAGATAGTCATTAAGGTAAAGTATGCACATTCATAGTAGAAAATTATAAATATAGCTTTGATCACAATTAAATCAATTTATTACTCTGATGTCACATAGAAAATTGCATTGAAAAGTAAAATCATTCATCGCCATTGAAATAATTCAACAAATTTTAGAAAGATCTAACAGCATGATGATGAACAGAAGAAGATATAATTCTGATCTGTTAGTTACAACATCCCACGCAAAAATCTGTGCAAGCTTTTCCCAGCAAATATGTACTTCTCATTCGCATAAAATTAATTCTCTTACAAAATGTATTCAGTGTCTATTTCACCAGCAAAAGTCCTCTTTATAGTATCCCTGCCCTTATATTTATATTACAATAGAATTTGTCTCTACATGACTAATCCCTTCATCTACCCATGAACTTTGGATTGCCAAAATTTGTCCTTTTGTGTTTGCACATCAAAATAATTAATCACAATTTAAATTTAACTTTCGGGTGGGTCCTCCAAGCTAGAAATATAATTGTCGCACCAGTCCGTTTCCTGAAATATGATATTACAATATAAAGGCTCTAATAATTTAAAGACACTTCATGAACAGATAATTCATTTTCCAGACTTATCACTTCTTCAGTGGAAACTTTATAACTCTCTCCCAGGAAATAAGCATTTATAGATGCATGTGCAATGTACTGATTGAGGTATTCATCATTTATCACGTCTAATTTCCTTATGGATTCTAGATCCTCTCTTAGGCTATTTATCAATTCCATTAAGCACTGATTCTTAGTGGGAAAAACGTCCATATCTTGTGCCATTGGGATGTGACATTTCTCATATATTTGATAAATTCCTTTGTAAAATTCTTCAAACTTTGTGATATATTTTGGTATTTCCACATGCATCTTCCTAGAATCCCTTCTGCAAATTTCTAGGAGTGTTATATCTAGCTTGAGTTCAGCAGCCATTTTGTGTGGAAGGTGATTGGGGAAGTTTGGATTTCTTCCTCTCCAGGTAATCAAACTTTTCAAGTTTTTAAAAGTATCGACTAGTTTCTATCTTATTGATAAATCACTTGCAGATATCTCCTTCATCCTATCTATCATGTGTTTCATTTTATAAATTGCTTCAGTTAATAATTCCTGTGAGTGGCATATCTGTTCCTGTATCTTACATGCTTGCTCATGAAAAGGAGTCATATCCTACTTTTGATTCTTAGCCACAATGATCTGTTCCAATCAAGATTCCTTCTATCTAACCAGCTCGCCCATCTGATACTACACATATTCCACTTGTTGATTTGGTATCACTTCTTTTCCTTCCAATTCCTTAATGCGAGAGTATAAATCACTTCTATGACCTTCCATAATTACAAGATGTACGTCCAAAACATCCTTTTCATTTTCTAGATTCTGATCATCAGACAATAATCTATTCTTTTCAACTATTACTGCATCATGTTTTCTTTTCAATTCTATCCCTTCACCTCTCGCTTTGACTAGTTTTTATTTCATCTTATGCATTTTTTCCTTGTTGCATTCTAGGTTGTTCATCAACTTATCAACATTGTCAGCACTTCCTGACCAACTTCTATATTTACTGATGCCATGAACTTGGGATATTTAGGGGTTCCTTCTACTATGGTTCTTTCTTGAAGGGTCACCACATCTGATTGTGTGCCCATTTTCAATATTTTCTTCGTTCTCCTTGTTATGGTCTTCCTTTCGGAGTCAAAGACTATCATATCTAGTTTCGCTACTGAATTTTTCTTTGAAGAGGTAAAAGGAGTGATCCTGAGCTAAGAAAACAGGAGATGTCCTCCTATAAGTGTGATTCCAAACACATCCGGTGGGTCTATTTCCATGTATTGGATATGCTGACCTCCTTCTTGGGATTCTTCTTCTTCCACATATTTCTTGAGCCTGTCTTCTTCCTCCCTTTGCATTTCCAATTCTGCTGCTTTCTCTTCCATTTCTTGCTCTTCTTTCTTTTGTCTTTCTCATTCTTCTTTTATTATTTTATCTTCCTCTTCTCTTCTTTGTTTTTCTACTTCCTCTTTCCGTAGTCATTCTTATTCTTCTCTTAACTGTCTTTCTGCTTCCACTGCTTGTAGTATTTATACTTCTTCTCTTCACTCCTTCACTTCTTCTTCTTTGGAAACATCCATAGCATGACTAGGACATACGCCACTCTTCCAACCAAAACATTTATTCAAATATGTCATGGTATTGGCCCTACTATATACTTCCTAATCCTTAAGGAAGTGGTTTGTGTATTTAAAGTGAATTTTACATGATGCACAATGTTGGGTGGCCTTTTGTAGTTTTTCATTCCTTATGAATATCTTCTCTCTGAAATGAAATGCCTCTAAGTATTTTATAAAAACTTATGCTCCTTTCACATTGGGTAATTTATATGCATCGATGATAGAGGGAAATGGTGGATAGGAGGCCTTCTTATGTTCATTTAAAAAATTACCTACTCCATTGATGAAGACCTGTCTTACTGCCTCTTTGTGCACCACATAATTAGTTGCGTACATTGGCATTAGAGACAGTGCTTTGGTACCTCCATACATTCTAATAGAAGTGCCCTGAGAGGTAAAGTAGAAATATCCATATTCATAGATGACGGACATTGCATTGTCCGACATACAGTTGGGTTCTTCATTGAATATTAACCAATACAGAGGAATTATGAGTTCCTCACAGATAAGCTTATAGAAGCTTGCATACTTGTGTGCCCACATTAATTGGAATGCCACATATATTGGGGTCTCAGTCGGGACCTAATAGCACCCCAACTTGTGGAATGGGTGTCTAATCAAGATACAGTCAATCAAGTAGGAAGACATATAGAATTTAACTTTCTTCTGGGTCATCCCTCCTTGGGCTTCTGCTATTGTTGATGTCATGCTCTTCGAGATAATATCCACCCAATTGAAGAAAGTACCATTGGAGGCGATATGGTACATGAGAGGAACCCAAATTAGTTTATATATATTACCATTTGCGCTGCCGAGTATTCTACTCAACATTAAAGCTATAATTCTTAAAGGGGCCTTCAGGTTCTGATTATCATGCTCCCCACTTTCCCTTTGTCTCAACTTATTTCCAGGGATCAATATCTTCTTGGCATATTCAAAGTGGTCTATGTTGAATCCATTTATCCATTCATTGGTCATCATAACCTTGGGAGATGGAAATTTATATGATGCGCTGATATGGGCAGGTTGAAATGATTCCAATCCTACTGCATTAGCTCCCGCTATGATTCATGTGTCAACATCTACATGAGTATAATCCATCCAATGACGTCAGAGCATGGGAAAATTTTTGGTTGGATTGAATCTTTATGAAGGCCAGACCTTTTAATGTTTTGATACACCACCATATCCTCAATGGATGCCTCTAGCATGTTTTTATCTCAAATGAGGTGATATAGTTCACCCCATTTGTATTCAGGTACAAATCTTGTCACTGCCTTGGTATCCTCATATTGTAATGTCCCCATCCAAATAAATCACAGGAAGGGAAAATTCCACCAATCTAATAGTTCCCTAAGTTGAGGTGAAAACATTTAGATTTGGAATAAGGGAGCTATAAAACCAAAAATAGACATTAGCTTGACAAAATAATATTAAAAGGGATTAAATAAATATTTATAATAGGAAAATAAGGTGGCACTTTGTCATGAGGGAACATTGGTGGTGTGGGACCCACACAAAGCAAAATTCTCCATGCCACATGGCATCCTACTCTCACCCATTTGAATTCAAGGTGGATTCTAATGTTATTGGGGGAGTTGGAAGGGAATTATACTTGGAATGACTCAATGAGGGTCGAATTTGAGTGGAAGAGTAACTCCCATGGAAGAGGAAGAGGCATCTTAGAGGTATTGTGACACTTGGGCTAGATTCCCTAGCTTCTTTAACAACAATGATGAAGATGCTATGAAACTTATTGTTGATGTATATGCAACTTCGAAATGTATTTCACATATATGTATATTGTATTCCTATACAGATGTTATTATTCCTCTATACGGAAGTGTTTGTATTCCTATAGAGATGTTATTATTCCTCTATATGGAAGTGCCGTCATTTATATTGTAAGTGTCGTATCTTATACTTGATGGGTTATTAGACCACCTTGTTGGGGTCGGCCCTATATAAGTCATGTGGGTCGAAGGGTTATTAGACCACCCTATTGGGGGTCATCCATGTGGGTCAAAGGGTTATTAGACCACCCTATTAGGTGTCGGCCCAGTCAGCATTATGTTAAGTGGTTAAGTTGAGGCCGACCTAGTTGAGTAAAGGTCAATTCAAGTTAGTGTATAAATAGAGAGTGTGTCTCTCCCATTTTACACATTCTATTCTCTCACTCACACTTGGGAGAGTGGCGCACTTGTGGAGGAGGAGGCTCTGCTTCTAGGAGAAGACTATCTCTTGTATTCTGGTTGTATCATTTCTCTATCTATCTCCGAGGAAGTTATTGGGGTTTTTCACCTTTATGGTTTTCCCCAAGTAAACTCTGTCTCTCTTGTGTGCTTTCATTATTGTGTCCATGATTGATATGCTGTAGATTTGTTGTACATGTTGTTCTCTTAATTAAGATCCTAGATCAGATTGAAGTAAATTCTGATAATTTAACACTTAGGACAAGGATCAGACCTGATTGTTGACATATGACCTATATGGCATGTTAGGGATAAAAATATCCTCCAAGAGAGCACACAAGGGAGTTATGTGATCCATATCGCAGTTGGAATTATTGTTGGATGCTAACTTTGGCACATCTTCGACAAGTCATCGATGTTAACACAACTTCTACAAGTTTCGACTTCGATATGGGTTTGACACCTCCACGTCTTCGACAAGTTCCGAGACCTCACAGTTTCACAACATCAACATGCAGCTTTGATCTGCGACTTGCGATTGTCGAACTTCGACAGACTATCTCTTTGTCTTCTAGTCGACTGTAACGGTTGAACTGCTGAACCGTTCTAACTTTTTCTTTAACTGAATGTAACAGGAAAGCACCAAAGCATCTCAGCACATTCTATATAAGCATGTATAATACCGTAAAATACATCAAGTCATAAAGTTATATCCAGTAATAAAAATCAGTTCACATTCTTGCATATTGTCTGTGTACCTTTGTGTTTTGTCTGTCTAGTGTATTCCTAGTTTGCGTATTATGTTTCTTAAGCTTCTGCCATAACATATACGACTCATTCAGTCAAACTGTTGTCCCCCTCATGCTTCCTGTCCACGTGCAAATCATTGGTATCATAGCACTCAACTTTTTTCATGCTTAATTTTGCGTAGACACTTCCAACAAAGTTACCGACTTATGCCTATTCAAACACGCTCGCAATCTCAACAATCCAAGTAGACGCTACCTCCAGAAATGAAAGAAAAAACATACAATAGACATGCATCCGACAAGACAAGACAACTTATTGAGCAAGCACTGAATTGACAACGAATTTAAATGTTCACCTAGTTCAATGAAATTCTCACACAATTTCCTTCGACATCCAGAGGATTTTCGACGAGAACTCACTTCGATAAAATCGGCCCCTTCAAAGTGTAAATGAATTTGGACATACCGAATGTTGAAGAAAAGATTGACATGGAATCCGCTGACAATTGGGAGCAACAATTGGAATCCTATTACTATGTGAATCAACTCTCAGAAGCTGACAAGATTACCATTGCAACCTTAAAGATGTCAAAATCTGTGCACTACTAGTGGGAGAACCTATCAACAAAGATGGAGAAAAGAGGAGACCGCATCGACACATGGGATAAATTTTTCGACCACATCCGAAAGGAATTCTACCCGCCCAAATACCTTGAGCAGCAGTATAAGAAGTGGCAGCAACTAAGGCGATGGAAAGACAAATCAGTACAGAGTTACATCGATGAGTTCTATCGACCCATGGCTAGACATGGCGTCCAAGAAGAAGAGAAATTGCTTGTTCTGAAGTACATTTGCAGATTGTACCAATATATTCAGCAAGGGATGGAATTTCTGACTATAAATAAGCTTGTGGTTGCATTCCACTCTACCAGCAAACTTGAAACCAAGCAGAAATGGAAAGCACGCTTTGCGACAAAGCCGACATTAGGACGACCACCCGACAAGAAGATATCAACCGAATTCGACAAGTTGAAATATTCTCATCCGACTCCGCCAAAGCTGGATCATGGAAAAATCCTTTTCAGAAAATGGAACATTGCAAACAACCTTTTAATGAGAAATGGTGCGATTACCACCACTCATCTTGGCATGATACATCTCAATGCAAATCTCGATAGAATTTTTTGCCAAAGTGTCGACATCTTATGCATTCGACAAGATGGTGGAAGAATCTGATCTAGACGCAATGACCCTTTTGACATCGACATCAACAACTCCAATAGCCTTGACTATCGTTGACGAGGAGGAACGAAAGCTCATGTTCCATACATGGATATGGGTTCAATACAACCCATTACATCTGATTGTGGACACTAGTAGCTAGAAGAACTTCATTTATGAAGATCTTGTGAATAAACTAATTCTTGTCACCACTCTGCATCCTCATCCTTACAACATCGGTTGGATGAAGTTGTAAAATTCAAGCACAATGGATCTATGGAACAAGAGAAACAGTTACAAGAGATGCATAAAGAATAATATGTGAAAACTCTGCAGAAGACTTGCAGTAGTGCTCTATTGATTTAATCAGAAGTAGAATATAATACAATAATGTCACAATGACTGAATAATTTGAATTAACCAAGGAGGTCATTCGAATAGCCTGCATGGTGTAGCTGGTCTACACTAGGAGTCATCATCATCATATCAGTGGTAGTGTCATCAATGCACAAGTAATGGTCAACCAGGTGTCAAAATAAATCTAATTGAATGTAGGTAGGTGTAACTGATGCATGGAGCACTAATGTGGTGAACTAGAATTCAAGGAGGGAGCATGAGGAGCTTTCAGTAGTTAGATTAGTCAAACTAGTCTCTCTAGATGTCCATCAGAGTGTTTCAATCAGTTAACTAGTCAATCTGTCCTCAAATCAAGGAACAAATCCACAAATCATGCAACTAACTGAGTGTGTCACTAGTGGTAGGTAAGAGAGGGTGCACTTTGTTTCAAGAGATGAAAACAAGGTGCATCATGGACTAGGAGGGATGGAACTAAGCAGAAACAAGCTCTCTAGGCGATTAAACTAGGGACTAGGTGTTGGGAGACTACCATACTGATGACTAGATGCATGCAAATGCATGCATGCATACAAAATGCATGTAAACATAAATATGATGGTGATAATATCCTAACATCCCCCCACAATATATACTATGAGGTAAAAAATAAAATATAAGGCCTTGGTAATTGAGACCGAAGGTCACCCCAATACAGAAAATAATAAAAAAATGCTAGAAAAAATCTAAGTGAGGAAAGAGGGAAAACCTAGTGGGAAGAAAGCTACCCCTCAAGATGAACACTGAAGGATATAATGTGTCTCCACCATAGTAGAACTCACCCCCAATAGTGAATAGAGGTAATAGAACTTCTTCTCAGTGAAGCTCTTGGTGAAGATGTCTACAATTTGCTCTTTTGTAGGAAAATATTGCAGTACAATGGTTATGTCATGCACAAGCTCTCGGATGTAGTGCATGTGGAGCTCGATATGCTTGGTCCTCTATCTGTGAAATGGATCTGTCAAGATCTTGATAGCACTTTGATTTTCACAAAAAATGATAGTAGAAGTGATGCTACCAATATCAAACTCTTCTAGAATACCCTGCAACCAAACTGCATGAATGCAAGCATTGACCGCTCCTCGATACTCTGCCTCTGTTGAAGATAAGGCAATTGCAGCCTTCTTTTTTCTTGACCAGCAAATAGGCCTTCCTCCAATCATGAAAAAATATCCAAAATTGGACTTATGATCAATGCTATCACCTGCCCAATCTGAATTAGTGAATCCCACTAAATCTAGCTCAGAATCTGCAGCATAGTGTATGCCAAAGTGTCTAGTACCCTACAAATAGTGCAAGATTCTCTTGGATTCCCTCCAATGAATCTCATGGGGTTTCTGCATATATCATGACATGACATTCACGGCATAATAAATATTAGGCCTAGAATGTGTCAAGTATAGAATACTTTCAATCAACTGTCGATAAAGTGTTGAATCCACCAATGGTGTGGAATCACCATCCTCAAGTCTTATTCCCGAGAGGAATGGGAATGGTGTTGCCTTACAATATGACATATTAAACTTTTTTAGTAGGTTTGAAGCATTATTTTGCTGAGATATGGTGATCCCATCAAAATTTTGAGCAATCTCTAACCTAAGGAATTGCTTCAACAAGCCCAAATCACTCATGTCAAAAGCTAGATTTAAAGCCGTTTTTGTGTTCCGATCGAAGCAAGATTACTTCCAGTTATAACAAGGTCATCCACATAAAGGAAAATGATTAGAAAAATACCTTCATGTTGTTGTACGTACACATTTGGATCTGATTTGCACCTTGCAAAATTTTGTGAAAAAAGGAAGGAATCCATCTTTGCATACCAAGCTCTTGGAGCCTATTTTAAACCACACAATTATTTGTTCAGTCTGCACACTAATGTCGGATCTGATATGTATCCTTCAGGATGGTTCATGCAGATCTCTTCTTTCATATATACATAGAGGAATGCACTCTTCACATCCATATGGTGCACTTCCTAGTGCTTAGATGTAGAAATTGCCAAAACTAGGCAGATAGAATCCATCTTTGGAACCGATCCAAAGGTCTCGGTGTAGTCCACTCCTTGGACTTGGGAGAATCCTTTTGAAACCAACCTAGCTTTGTATTTTAAGGTTGATCCATTTGCAGCAACTTTAGTTCGGTAGACCCATTTTCATTGGACTAATTTCCTCCCAAGTGGAAGGGAAACTAGATCCCATGTTGCATTTTTGTGAAGAGAACGGTACTCTTCATCCATGGCGGTTTTCCATTTTGGATATCGGTGGGAATGATAATATGATTTAGGATCTGAACCTATCATCAATTTTTTTTTTAAGGATAGTGAAGGATTAGAATATTAAAGAACCATACCTTCTCTTTGAAAGTCTGCTCTAGTCCTTCTTGGATCGACATGATTTCCAACGTTTGAACGAGCAAATTGGAGAGTAGTTTGGGTCCACTTTGGAAACTGTTGGGGCTAATATGGATCTACATCTAAACCTGATATTTCATGTTCATCAACATATGATAAAATATCATAAATATCAGAACACAAACTATCATCATCTTGTTAACACCCAAAAAGTGCTCACTAGCTCATTCCCTTATTTACATGACCCATTTGTCAACTTTTCCACCATTTGAGCCTCTAAAGCCATCAAAAGGTCACCAAAAAGACCATAATACACCCTTTTCCCCTCAAATTATATATTTTTCCTCAAAAAACACAAAAAACCCTAAAAAAGGGTCTAGAATTCCCCAAAAATATTAAAAGGGAATAAAAATATAAAAAATATTCAAAAAAGGAAAAAGAGGGAAAAAGATACCTAAACCATGTTGGTTAATACCATTGGTTTCCTCAAAACCATAATGGTATTCCCCATCACCAAAAACTATAAAAAGGTGATAGGGGCTCCTCATTTTTCATCCACATTTCATGCTATCCTTATGCTGCCAAATTCCTTTTGAGAGCCATTGCCTCCCATTGTGAGTTTGAAGAATCCCCATTTCAACATCTTGGAGAAGAGACCATTGGAGCTTGGAGCACCTCAACCTTGGAGTTGCTCAACACCAAACATCCTCACCTTTGAGGTAATACAAAAAATCCATTATTTTTTTATTTTGTTCTTCCATGAATCTATTTGCTTATTGTTCTTAATCTTGTTCTTGTTTATTTACACATGTTTATGATAATGTTAGATTAGATTTATAATTGTTATTTGCTTTTCATTGAAACTGCTATTACTTTGTTAATAGGTGCATCTCTTGCACATGCTTGGTTGAAAAACCAAGCAACAGTTTTTGGCGACTCCATTGGGTTTCAAGATTTAAATTTTTTCTTTAGATCTTTGTTTATAACTTGTTTTTACCATTCCAATTCGCAGATCTACCATACTAGACAACATACTCATTGCTGCCTTAGCTGCTGGCCCTTTCTGTAGCCCTTAATAGACCGAAATTTCACTTTTCGGTTTCGTTTCCAATGACCATTTTTCCATTTTCACATCGTGACTTTTCGCCCGACAGTCGTGCAGTTCATCGTGGCCTCGCGGCCTTTTTCTGCGCTGCACATCACGGCTTCGCGGCTTTTGTACGCGCTACACATCGCGGCTTCACGACCTTTTTCCGTGATGCACATTGCAGCTTCGCAGCATTTTCCCGTACTGCACATCACGGCTCCACAGCACTTTTTTGCACTACACATTGCGACTGTGCACTTAAAACCCGCGATGCCCATCGCGACTTTTAGCCCAAAACTCGCGATGTAATCTTCTGGCAGCGCGACTCAACTTTCAAATCGCCATATCTCCCTCTCCTGAACTCCGTTTGAGACGATTTGTTTTTTCAAATTGGGTGTTTTCGATCAAGGAATCCAAATATTTTATTAGATATAAGAAATTTTTCATATAAATTTCTCTAATCTTTTATTTTAGTGTTATTTATCACTTCAGTTCACCCATTTTGGCCGATATTTTTCAGCCATCTTCCCTGCACTTTTGAAAAGCCTACTATTTCATTTTCTAGCATTACATATTGATATTTCTTACTATTATTTTGCCTTACTTCATCATTTTTAAAAATTTTCAGTTTAGTGAAAGAAAAATTGTGAAGCAATTTCATTTTTGCAAAATTAAGACCAAATTTTTAATTTGCTATATAGTTTTTCCCAAGCAAGCACTTAAAAATCCATTTATTTCTTACAATTTTTACAAATATTTGCTTTCATTTAAAAAATTCTTTCGAAAATCCATAGTTTTTGAAGTATTTTTGTTAAAAGCATTTACATTTCAGAAAAAGCCTTCTATTTTTTGCAAATTGGAATCGTCTTGTTTTTAATTTGTAATCAATCACCCAAGCAAGGCAAATTCATTTTTAGTTAAATAATCACACTTGCACCCAATATGCCACATTTTTAATTAACTGAGCCTTAAAATCTACCTAAACTCAACCAACACTTTAACCCCACTTAAGGAACACTTAAAGAATCTTCTAGCTAGGTAGGATTGGGGGGATAGGTGTTCCAATAACACCCCTCAATTATTTACATCTGAGAAATAGTGGTTGACTTTTAGGATCCCAAAAATTCCTTATTATTTGTTGGCATGGTTATACACCAATTTATCAAGAAGGCCTCTCCCTTAGGAGGGTTGAAGTAGCCAGACTGGTTCCGTAAGTCTGAGTGGAATACCACTATCCATTCAGTAATCAAAGGATACCTTTCGTAGTTCTCGGTGTACCACTTGTGTGGGAGTACAACGGAGATAGAACCAAACTGCAGACTCACCCAACCGAATGTGTCATGAACGAGGTATCCTAGTGGCCATTTTTTAGGATTGTCTATCCGGTGTCCCTCCCAATAGGGGGATATCTAGCCTTTGATTCCACTACCCATATTGTCTGACTTGGATTTCATCACCTTGCAGAGGATATGTTTAGTTGAATCATCATACCACTTTTAGTTATGCGTTTGCATGCTCTGCTACCCCCCTTGGTCTAGTAAGCACCACGTTTTTCTAGGAACTATTTGATTTTTTGTATTCTGACCACTTTTCTTGATTCCTCCAGTTATTATAGCACAGATGTTATAATAAGTGCTTTTGAGGTTCGTTGTTGGCCTAAGAGCCATTATTTTTTCACACTCCCCTCCTGCACACATTGTTGCACTAGGGTCATGCGTTTTTTATCTCACCATTGAGAACTTAAGACAATCCCGTCATTGTCAGGGTGAAACCCCTCAATTCGGTACACTTGGATCTACATGTCATAGACATAGAGCATTATCCCTTGACACCACACATCATCAGCATAGAACCCAGTCATCCGATTCTGATGCACCTCATTTCACATCTGATTCTGAGGCTGAATCTGAACACCCTACTAAGATATCACCAACCAACCCCATGGTTGGATCACAATATGACCCCCTTTTCACCAGTGCTATTGGAGCTACATCAACAAACCCCACCACCAGCGTGACAACCATGGTAGCTACACCCCCTCTAGGCATGCCTAACATAGGGGCCACACCCCCTCTAGGCATGCCCAACACAGGTCCAACACCTACTTTAGGTATGCCCAACATGGACATCACCCCCCCCGTCATTACCACGACCCAGATCCCAGCGATTACTAGAACCATTCCTAACCCATCTGCAACCCATGTTGCACTTGGGAGCGCTGGCCCCTCCCACACCACATCGTCTAGAGGTAACATCCCTTTCACACCTAGCATACCCTTATGGAGCACTGGACCACTCCATAATGCTACCATTAACAGTTATGCCCCAGTGACCATGCCACACCCATCTACCAGTCTACCATACATGGCTAGTCTAGACTTACCAGACCTGGCAAGGTTAACCAATGACCCTATTAGACACAACCCTACGTGGCCACCCATGCCCACCAAGCTTCCCTCAGATATCCCAAAATTTGAAAGCAAAGCTAGGGAAGATCCCTAGAACCACATCATATCATTTCACCTATGGTGTTCCTCTAACTCCATAGTAGATGATTCCATTAGACTGAGACTTTTACAAAGAACCTTCACTGGCTCTGTAGCCAAGTGGTACATTGAGCAGCCACATGGGACCCACCTCACTTTTACATCCCTCACATCAACGTTCCTTCAGTTCTTTCAACTACCTATACGCTATGATGCAGGAGTGGAAATACTTTTGTCTTGTAGACAGAACACCGCTACACACATCACAGATCATGTCCATGAGTGGCGTAAGTGTCGTAGGCTCTGCAAAATAAAACTTGACAACCGTATCTTTTTGGATTGGTTCCTCAAATCACTCCTCCCCCTCATAGCCAAAGATGTAGCTTATGAACAAACCCAATCGGAAGAAGAAGCCATCTTAAAAGCCCAGTAGCTCGACCTCATCTATGCCTAGTCTGGATATCTATACACCATTTTACTGGATGCCCACGCGATGATTCATCTTGCCATGACACACTAGGGGAATCCCATGCTACTGATGGTATTATCAACCAAGTTATGGTGCAAAACAAACCTTTTACCATGATGAGTACAAACAACACCCCAGACCTTTCTAGGACCTCATCTCATTATGGAGCTACAACTTCGTATTCTCCAATAACGCACACCCACCACATTCGTGGACCCTCATGTCCACCACAGTGTTATGGTCACGCACCTTCAGCCTATCCACCTATGTTTGCACCCCCTACGTATTACCATCAGCAGGCCACACATGCTCATGTTCACTCACAAGCCCCAGCGGCTTATTACCCACCACAGGAAGTGCTTGCTGCACCACAACCTCCAGTCACTCAGACTTATCCTCCAAACAACAACAACGCTGCCCCCACCAACCAAAACCCTGATCGACCACTGAAATAGGGTAAGAAGCCAAATTTATGAACAAACCACCCATGTTTCATATGCGGGGTATACAACCATTACACACACACTTGCCCCCATTTGGAGCGAGCGCACCAACTGTGGAATGATGACACCCAATGCCAAGGGAACACGGCACAACTAGTGCCACCTACTCAACCAAAACCCATGGTGCTGCAGAATCCTTTTCCCACACAAGGAGTGGCGAACACTTGTCCGTTGGATCCTCCTCGAGGAATCACAGCACCACAACAACAAATCACATATGCTGCACACACAAACCAACCGATGGATTCAAGTACTCATCATCTCCTTATGATATCATTGTCCGACATGAATCCCCAAACGTGTTGAAACCAATACGCCCCCGCTGCACCTAAAAATGTTCTCCCTATGAGTGAACAACCAATTCAGAGTGCACCAACATCGTTCATCTCATGAGTCAGACCCGGGATATATTTGGATACCCCCTTGACAACCACTTTCCCTTCTATCCCACCCCCTCCTCAGGTAACTAAAGTATCTGATTTGTGCACCTTATCGCACAATGAAAAACAACATCCTCAACAACCTCAACCACCGCCACAAGCACCCATTGTGCCTAGTCATATCGGAACAACACCGATTCACACAATCTCGTTCTTATTCCCATTTTCAGAAGTTGTCAGCACGTTAGTAATGGCTACACTTAACCTTCCAAGTTTAATGTTAGGAATACCTGTATGGTACTTACCTGCCCCAAATCCCCCACCGACTCCAACCGTTGTCCTACAGCTGGTACAACCTATGAATATTTCAAACCATCCACCACCTAGCATACCAAACCCCCAAAATCGCCCACCACCTAGTGGTTTGAACCACCAAAATCGATCAATTCCAACAGGGGGCACTACATCAACATCTAGTTATGTCCCCCCTCAATCCCGCCCCACTGCACCCACAACTCGCACCCCTTCAGTGACTCCCAAATTAGATAACAATCCCCCAACCCTTGTGCTCCCTAAGTGCTCCTTGTGCGACGATATTGGCCATGCTACTCACCTATGTCCACAACTACCAACACTTCAAGAACACATGAATATGTTGGATGATGCCACCAATGTTCCAATTGTCAAATTAGAATTGGCACCTCAACCTCATGATAAACCATTGTGCACAAACCACCCTTGTGCAATTTGCGGAATCTACGACCATTATTCACAGGACTGCCTCAATCTCCTTGATTACAGAGAATCCCTATACAAGATGAATAATGCCAACCTAGAGATATTCCCCCCACGTATTGAGGAAATATATCCCCCAAAATCTTCCTCCTCAGAATAAATTAACACCATTTACATGGTTTCCACTGGAGAACCCTCTGTCTGGTTAGCCCCTTCCATTGATCCCTTTGACACACATGTTCAACCCTTTCAAATCGATGAGGAAACCACATGTCCACAAAATGGGGGCAAGCCCGAAACCTTTCCTACTCATCATCATCATAATTATCGTCGAATATAATGGGGGCATCCACCCCACAAGAGGAATCCCCCATCATCATATCATCACTTCAATATGCCACCATGGCCCACAGCCTCATGGTATACCCCCCCGCCAGCAGTGGCTCAGTGCCCTATTGATCCCTCTCTGAGACAACATCTGCACCACATTGAAACCTCTAAGTTAGGGGGCATAATAGATTACCTCGAGCTTGGGATAGGGGGCATGATCAATCATTTTGAACCTTCCCCATCACATCTATCTCAGTATTTCAATGATCCCATTGTTCAAACCAACACATATGTGATCCACAATCATAAGCCCCATGCACATAGCATGGGGGCAGGTCATTAACCCTGCTCACATTTTCACATTTGTGATCTCAACCATTTTTGAGGTCATGTGTCGCTTGGTGGGCTCACCTTTATTTATAACCATTTTTTAACCTAGTTATTTCCTTTGACCAGTCCAGAGTCCTTATGACCTCCGTTTTTCACACCATTTGCACCGCATGATTCATATTTCCATGCCCGTGATGATGCTTGAGATCATTTCTCGCTCTCACTAAACACTTTCGGGCATTTTTTCCATGCCGCATGCCACCTTGAATTGCATGCCACATCGGCTGTTGTCAGTTTATTGGCAATTTTTTTATACCATTGGATTCAATTTTCTGAACTTGTGATGATGCTTGAGATCATTTCTCTCTCTCACCACCATATTTTTTGGGAATATTTTTCCACGCCCCTCGTTGCCTCGATTTGCGTGCCACATCGGTCGTCATCCATTTTTGACGAGTTTTATATCACGGGATTCAGTTTCCTGTGCTCATGATGATGCTTGAGATCATTTCTCGCTCTCACCCCCAGATTTTCTGGGCATTTTTTTCCACACCCCTCGTCGCCTCGATTTGCATGCCACATCAACCATCGTCCGTTTTTGACAAGTTTTATATCGCCAGATTTAGTTTTTTGCGCTCATGATGATGCTTGAGATCATTTCTCGCTCTCACCCCCATATTTTTTGGGCATTTTTTCCCATGCTCCTCGTTCCCTCGATTTGCGTACCACATCGACCGTCATCCGTTTTAGACAGGTTTTTTATCGTCGGATTCAAGTTTCTGCGCTCGTGATGATGCTTGAGACCATTTCTTGCTCTCAACCCCATAATTTTTGGGCATTTTTCAAAATACCACTCATCACCTCGATTCGCGTGACACATCGGTCGTTGCCCATTTTTTACGATCTTTATGTCGCCAGATTCTGTTTTCCGTGCTTGTGACGATGCTTGAGATCATCCCTCACTCTCACCAATACCTTTTTGTTCGGTATAATTTATCCCTTTTTTGGGCCGAGCAATTCCTTTACGAAAAAGGCACTTAGGGAGTTTCTGTTAAGCTCTTTTCTGACTCCTAAAACAATGAAAAGATCGTTGAGCAACCTTGCTTCCTTTCATGCTCGCTAAAATTATTTGAAAGAGCATCGACCTGGTATAATTTTACCCCTTTTTCGGACCTTGTAGACTACTTACGAAAAAGGAATACTCTAGTCACATTGGCTAGAAGAGTTCTCCATTTGCATCATTTTATGCTTTTTCAGGCCTTGGAGACTAACTTACGAAAAAGAACACCAATGGAGTCTACTTACCGCTTTCGGACTCTCTGAAATTGAAAGCAACCATAAGCAATCATTGTCTTGGGATTGTATAAATCCACAGGACGATACTCCACCACCACTGTAGAGTCTTCTTATCGTTTTCAGACTCCTTAAAAATGAAAGCACTTACGAGCATGAACAGTCCTAGGCTCGCACAAATCCACAGGATAGTACCATTTAAAAGCACACTTTTATCCCTTCTTGGATCTCATTAAAACTCTGAAGAAGGACCCAATGGTGACTCTCGGTGCCACAACAAATCATGTCTACCCATATGACAGCTTCCCCATGTTGGTCGCCTTTGTTCAGAGTATTATATAGTGTGTCACCCCGATACACCCCCTACAGCATCCATTAGATGGACCCCCCTCAGACTCACTCCAGCCTACATTACATACCCTTGATCCCTCAAGGCTATGATCCCCACACCTACAAGTTAGTTTCCTATGCTGCCACGTCAACCATGTCATCATGCTCTGAACAAAGGAAGTTTGCATTCCACCCACTATATGACCCCAGCTATTCCCCATCCCCACAGTATGTCAGTCCTACCATCAGTACTACCACACTTCAGTTGTAAACTTTGCGCTCCTAACAAGGAAACATCATTGCCTTGATAGTTGTTGGTCTCCCTCTGTCGACACCAACCAAATCTATTCCATAGGATAGACCCAGAGGTCCCTGTGCCTTGGACTCATCACCATTTATGTTGAGTGCCTACGGATCATTTTGAAAGGAGTCCTCAGTGCCTCTCCAAATGATTGTTTCTCACATGCTCGAATTCAACACCTTGATCGCATCGTTGGGACTCGTATAGGATATCGGTCCTTTTAGTTGTTTGTTGAAGACCCCGGATATCATCTGACTCTACCACATATGTGAGTCTAATTAAGGATACAACCAGTTACATTTTCCTATGAATATTCGGGTTGCATTTACCGACAGTTTCAGATATACCCCGCTATTGTACTCCCTTGAGTATACAGTTACATATAACTCCTCAAAGTTGACTCACAGTTATTGAGTCCCTACAGATGTTGGACACCTTCAGTTTCAGCAGTTCATCAACCTTTCTGACACCTTATTCAGAACAGTTGTTTCTTTTTCCAGTGTATCATTTATTCGAGATTAGTCATATATGATCATGAGTACGTCCCAAATTTGTGTCCCCTCTGGACCATTATGATGTACTAACAAATTTTTATGTTTTATAAAGGTACCCCTTCTTGGGCCTAATCATTATGTATATGTGATCTGGATTTATGTGGGAACGAAACAAAAGATAGCATATACAGAATCATATACAAAGATATATTGCAAATAACACAGTGATACAGTAAACACATATTCTATTAAATAGCGGAAATAGAACAGACTGTAAAATACAATAGCTAGAATGGTGGTAGCTATCTCTGAGAAGAGATGTGGCCGCTATGCTCATTCGTGCCAATATGAATACAAAGAGAGGCCGAAAGAGCCTATTTATCATAAGCATGAGGGAAAGAATCCCAAACATCCAAAAACCTAACCCTAGAAGATGAACCATCATAAAGTTTGCGGCCCCAAGGTGGTTAGTTGAACAGTCAACTTCCTGGGGTCATAACTTTTGCATACGATCTCCGTTTGGGGCGCTCGGTAGCCCGTTGGGAAGGTCTATCCGAGATTTACAACTCTCATATGGGCCCTAATGCATGCCAAAGGCAACCATTTGGTCCCCCAAATCGCCAAAAAATGTCGTTTAGGGCCTCAAAATGGCTCCGGAAGTTCAGGACCCGAAAAACTGCTAAAAATAGTAATTTACCAAAATTGCCAGAAGACTGTTTTGAGCCAGTTGGAAGAGGTGGGCCGCCACCGATATCCGCCTGGATCAATCCTCCCTCCTTAGGAAGCAATGGTCTCCATTGCGTTAAATCCCTTATCATATGTCGAGCTGTGTGTCGAGTTGAGCTCTTGGTGCGACATTTGCTGAAGTGGAAAGATTGCCTTACTTTGACATCTTCAGAGGGTTGTAATTGTTGTTGATGGAGGCGCTGGAGCTGTTCAACGACTTTGGTTGTTGTGGTATCCTTGGTATGAACCAGTGTGGATGGTTTCTTTTTGGAGGGGCCCCTTGAATGCGTGGCCTTGTACTGTAGAGGTACCCGAATAGGCGATGCTGCACTAACTTTGTGTTTTTCTTGTTTCTGTTGAGTAGAAGGATAATCTGTAGAGGTTGTGGATGTCTCCGCGATCTGATGTTCACCTTTAGTGGCAATTGCGAATAGGGAAAATTTCCCAGTGTGGGAGATTATCTTTCTTCCCTGCTCGTTTGGGGTAGGTGCAACTATCTCTGGTATCCAATAGAGTTGTCCTTCCAAAGTGACAATGACACTGCGAGGTCGTGATTCATATACAGCATGACGCTTCCACATATATGGTTGTCCTAAAAGAACATCACATACTTCAAGTGGGACCACATCACACAATACCTCATCTTTGAAGGGCTTGATGCCATATGGTAGGCGACATTGGTGACTGACACGGATCCTTCATCCTTGGCTTAGCCATCCAATGGTGTATGGTTGTGGGTGTGGCGTTATTGGTAGCTCCAATCTCTTGATGACTTCTTCTGAGATCAGGTTCTTCTGGCTGCCGCTGTCCACAACAAAGTGTAGGGGAATTCCCTTCACCCACATCTGTGAGTGGAAAAGGCGCTCCTCTGCCTCCGACTCTTCAGGCTCCTCTGGCTGAATCTATGTGGTGGCAACAACGGCACTAGGTTCTGCATCAATGATCTGCTTCCCTTTTCTCGCGGCTGTGAAATTAGGTTCCAAGTCAGAATCGGAACTGGGATCTGATTCTGAAGCTTTGATCTCAACCACCAATGACTGTTTTGAGCGACAATCATCAGTGTTGTGCCAGGGGATTTTGTGGAACTCGCACCACTTCCCGGTGTCCTTCTTTGTCTTTTCTTTACCCTTCTTCGCCTATGGTTGGGACTGGTTGTCCTTTTCCTGCCCCGTGCTCCGCGAGCCAGAGTTTCCCTTGCCTTGCTTCTGCGCAGGTCCGAAGTCATGCTTGTTCTTTTGCTGAAATTTCTGCTCAATTTTGACAGCATATCGATAGGCGGATCCGAGTGAAGAGATTTCCAGGAAATCCATCTCTGTTCGGATGTACCGGTGTAGGCCACTGCGATATTTCAGTACTAGGTGCCACTCGAAGTCCTTGATACCTAGCTTTGTGCGCAAGGTATGAAATTTGTTGGTGTACTCCGACACCGTTTGGTCCCTCTCTTGATGCAGAATGGTCCATTTTGTGTACTGGTCATCATAGTTTCCAACAGGGTAATATTGTTCCTTGACGGCATCTATAAAAGAGGCCCAAGTGGGATTGGAATATTCAAACAATCCAGACTCGTCTGATGAGTTTTGCTCACAATAAGTTTCCCACCAATTTTTGACATGGGGGACGGCCTTAAGGAGCGCAAAGATGATCTTTTCCCTATCGAAAAATTGGTGGACAGAGAAATACCCTTCTAGTAGATTCAACCATTTATCTAGGGCATCGGCATCGATTTGGCCTTCAAATAAAGGGATATCAAAATTAACTTGTACCTTGAAGGGAGTCGTATCTCTGAAATGGATGCTCATTGAGGGTGCATTTGCCGCTGTTGGCATGCGTTGAAGGATCTGGGCGAAATTATCCATCATCTCGTTCCTCTGTCACGCGAGGGCTTCCTCGAGCAACAACTTGATAGGATCTACTGCTCCGTTGTCTCTCTTTTCTTCCGCCATGGGAAGCCGTTTGGGGCGGCGAGAGTGGTCTTCCCCAAGTGAAACTAGTTCGAGACCCAACTCTCTATATCCTGACCTCGTCGGGGACATGCACCGAGAAACAATCAAAGAGCAGACCGCTCTGATACCACTGATCCGGATTTATGTGGGAACGAAACAAAAGATAGCATATACAGAATCATATACAAAGATATATTGCAAATAACACAGTGATACAGTAAACACATATTCTATTAAATAGCGGAAATAGAACAGACTGTAAAATACAATAGCTAGAATGGTGGTAGCTATCTCTGAGAAGAGATGTGGCCGCTATGCTCATTCGTGCCAAGATGAATACAAAGAGAGGCCGAAAGGGCCTATTTATCATAAGCATGAGGGAAAGAATCCCAAACATCCAAAAACCTAACCCTAGAAGATGAACCGTCATAAAGTTTGTGGCCCCAAGGTGGTTAGTTGAACAGTCAACTTCCTGGGGTCATAACTTTTGCATACGATCTCCGTTTGGGGCGCTCGGTAGCCCATTGGGAAGGTCTATCCAAGATTTACAACTTTCGACTAGGCCCAAATGCATGCCAAAGGCAACCATTTGGTCCCCTAAATCGCCAAAAAATGTCGTTTAGGGCCTCAAAATGGCTCCGGAAGTTCAGGACCCGAAAAACTGCTAAAAATAGTAATTTACCAAAATTGCCAGAAGACTGTTTTGAGCCATTTGGAAGAGGTGGGCCGCCACCGATATCCGCCTGGATCAATATGTCTTGATACAAGCATGGGTATGCCCGCCTCGTCATCATCAGAGATTATTCCTCATTCTATTTGAGGCCATGTAATATTTTTTACTTTTTGCAGCTTCCAAGGGGCCATTGTTCCAGTCTCCAATCGTTCTCTTCTCTTCTCCAAAACCCCAGAAAAAGACAAAAGAACTATGATGTCTATCGGCCATACGATGAGCTCCTTCCCTCACACATCAAGGGGCAATTTGTTAACACCAAAAAAGTGCTCACTAGCTCATTCCTTTATTCACATGACCCATTTGTCCACTTTTCCACCATTTGAGACTCTAAAGCCATCAAAAGGTCACCAAAAAGACCATAATACACCTTTTTCCCCTCAAAATATATATTTTTCCTCAAAAAACAAAAAAAAAAACCCTAAAAAAGGGTCTAGAATTCCCCAAAAATATTAAAAGGGAATAAAAATATAAAAATATTAAAAAAATGAAAAAGAGGGAAAAATAGACCTAAACCATGTTGGTTAATACCATTGGTTTCCTCAAAACCATAATGGTATTCCCCATCAACAAAAACTATAAAAAAGTGATAGGGGCTCCTCACTTTTCATCCACATTTCATCCTATCCTTATGCTGCCAAATTCCTTTTGAGAGCCATTGCCTCCCATTGTGAGTTTGAAGAATCCCCATTTCAGCATCTTGGAGAAGAGACCATTGGAGCTTGGAGCACCTCAACCTTGGAGCTTCTCAACACCAAACATCCTCACCTTTGAAGTAATACAAAAAATCTATTATTTTTTATCTTTTTTTTCCATGAATCTATTTGCTTACTGTTCTTAATCTTGTTCTTGTTTATTTACACATGTTTATGATAATGTTAGATTAGATTTATAATTGTTATTTGCTTTCCATTGAAACTGCTATTACTTTGTTAGTAGGTGCATCTCTTGCACATGCTTGGTTGAAAAACCAAGCAACACATCTTGTTCCGAATATTCATCTTGTGGAGGAGGCAAATCAATAGTTTCTTCCTCGACTAGCTTTAGATCTTGAAGCGGTTCTTCAAATCTTATACTTCGCTCGATGAATATCTTTTTGGATTTGATATCCATGAGTTTTTAGCCTTTAGATTATTCAACATATCCAATGAGAATTCACTTAGTACTTTGCGGATCCAAATATTTTATCTTCTCAGTCGGAATTCTAGCCCATGCAGTGGAGCCAAAAACCCTGAGATTGGACACATCAGGCTTGTGACCATTATAGGCTTCAAAAGGAGTAGTACCTTTCACAGATGAGTGTGGAACTCTGTTTTGAATGTATGTAGCAACATTTATGGCATCAACCCAAATATTTGCATCCAAACCCTTTGACTCAAGCATACAAGTTTCCATTTCTTTCAGTGATCGGTTCTTCCTTTCTGCTACATCGTTCTGCCGAGGTGTGTAGGGAACAATGTGCTGGATATGAAATCCATTTTATTCACAAAGTTGTAGCAGCTCTGATTTGATATATTCACCTCCATTATCAGATCTAAGATCTTTGATCTTTCTCTCGGTGGCAGTCTCAATGGAAGCCTTGAAAATGTTGAATTTTTCTAGCACTTCCGACTTGTTTTTGAGAAAGTAGACCCATGTGAATCTGGAGAAGTCATCAATAAATGTCAGAACATACATTGAACCATTCATGGAGGTATTTGGCAGCGGACCATTGATATCATAATGGATTAGCCCTAAAATGCAAGTAGCTTTTCTATCTTTTCCTCGATCAAACTTGTGCTCGGGGTGCTTCCCAATGATGCAACCCTTACATATCCCTTTTGAGGATTTGATTTTTGGAAGGCCATCAACCATGTGTTTGTTTTGCAGAAGCTGCAAATACTTATAATTTAGGTGACCAAATCTCTCATTCCAAATCCGACTAGCCTCATTTCCACGAGTGAGAAGGGCACTTGGCTTTTCATGTGGCAAGAAGTGAGAAAACTCATATGCTTTTGCAGCATGATTGGTGTTTCCTACCGCAATGAGTTTTCCACTTGAAATTTAAGAAATTTCAACTTTGTTAGGGATGAATACAACTTTATTTGGTGAACCAGTCTACGTCATTTGATACACATAAAGTAGATTTGAAGCTAAGGAGGGAACGTAGAGAACATTCTGGAAACTTCCATGCTCTAAATGAATAGTACATTTTCCCTTTGAATAAATTTGAGAGTCATCTCCATGTGGATGGAGATGTAGCTATCGGAATCCAATGATGAGAAGGATCCATTTGTAGCAGCCATGTGGTTTGAAGCTCCTGAATCTATGAGAAGAGCTGCATAGTTCGAAACACTAGCTATAAGAGCATGACCTCTTTCTGTATGATCATTGTTATCCTTCTTCCTTGCACCATCAGGAAGAGTAATGTTGTTTTTCTCTAGGAGAAGGGACATTTGATCTATGGTTTTCTTCATGCATGAGCTTTCAGGATGAAATCCCCTGCTGCAATAAGAACATTTAGTCTTCTCTTTTCCCTTTTGTTTTTCTTTATTTGAACTAGATGGCTCATGTGACTAATTTGTCTTCTCCTTTTGCTTTGGATGATTAAGATTTGGCTTCTCTTTCTTTTGATTCCCCTTTCCATTCATAGCTTTGGATCCTTGAGAAAAAAGGGCTTGATCTTTAGACATTTTGATGTTCCCCATTTGAACAAGCTTATCATGCTCTTTTGTCAAGGATTCACTGAAGGCATTCAAGGTAGGCATATTCCAGTTCGGAATTGTGAGCTTTCCCATATTGAAAATGGAAAAAAAATCTGAATAATATTTTCCTAGCTTTGTAAGGATGGATACAATCAATTTCTTATCTTCCTTTTCCACTCTACATTGTTTTAATAGCATTACCAAGTGCTTAAACTTAGTGAAGAAGTCATTGATGGTCTCAAAATTCTCAGGATTGAGTGCAATCAACACATTCTCTAGCTGATAGGATCTCATTTCATCCTACTTTCCAAAGAGCCTTGAAAGTTGTTCCCACACCTATTTCGGAGTAGTCAATGCACTAATATGGAAGAGAAGTTCCTTAGAAATGTTGAGACAAAGGAAACCATAGGATTCATCAAGCCTATTGAAGTATTTTACCTTCTCTACTGCATATGTAGGTTCAACTTCTAGGCCCATGGTGACTCTATAGAATCCATTAGAGCGCAATACTATCTCCATATCATCCTTCCACTGATAATAGTTGAAGGGAATGAGGAGATTCGATGATGAAGTGTCCATCTCAAGAAGAGCGAATGCAATAGAAGGAGGAGAGAACCTGGAAATCACAAAGAAAACAAGAACCTTTAGGTCGACAACCTGCACTTTCAAGTTGCATCACACCCGACATAGGAGATCAAGAAAGCTTTGAGATCCAATGATCAATATCCAGGAATTATGTGGAAACTCTCGGCTTCTGGTGCAAAGCTGGAATTTTGGAGCAATAGCTGCCATTGCA
This sequence comes from Larix kaempferi, assembly GCA_027924585.1. Classification (NCBI taxonomy): domain Eukaryota; kingdom Viridiplantae; phylum Streptophyta; class Pinopsida; order Pinales; family Pinaceae; genus Larix; species Larix kaempferi. Next base: position 11,773,293 of record BSBM01001051.1, on the reverse strand, counting down.
GAAAACTACTGCAATGTGAGCAAACTTACTCAATATTCATGAATGATCCCCATAGAAAAGTATTCTTCTCCCTTCCATGGCTCTGATACCTTGTGAAATTCAATCAAAACAGATCTATGGAACAAGAGAAACAGTTACAAGAGATGCATAAAGAATAATATGTGAAAATTGTGCAAAAGACTTGCAGGAGTGCTCTATTGATTTACTCAGAAGTAGAATACAATACAATAATGTCACAATGAATGAATAATTTGACTTAACCAAGGAGGTCATTCGAATATCCTGCATGTTGTAGCTAGTCTACACTAGGATTCCTCTTCATCAAATCAGTGGTAGTGTCATCAATGCACAAGTAACAGTCAACCAGGTGTCAAATTGATTCTAACTGAATGTAGGTAGGTGTAACTGATGCATGTAGCACTAATGTAGTGAAGGAGAATCCAAGGAGGATGCATGAGGAGCTGTCAGTAGTCAGAATAGTCAAACTAGTCTCTTTGGATGTCCATTGGAGTGTTTCAGTCAGTTAACTAGTCAATCTGTCCTCAAATCAAGGAACAGATCCACAAATCATGCAACTAACTGAGTGTGTCACTGGTGGTAGGTAAGAGAGGGCACACTTTGTCTCAGGAGATGAAAACAAGGTGCATCATGGACTAGGAGGGTTGGAACTAAGCAGAAACAAGCTCCTGGGGCTAGTAAACTAGGGAATAGGTGCTAGGAGACTACCATACTGATGACTGAATGCATGAAAATGTATGCATGCATGCAGAATGCATGCAAAATGAATGCAAACATAAAGATGATGGTGAAAATATCCTAATAGAATGATGGACAAGAAATACGGATCAACCAACATTGCAAACTCGCTTACATCATAAATCCTTTTGAAGATGAAGTACTCTGCGACATAGCACCACTCTCCATAGCTGATGCCCTCTTTGGGAAACCTTACCTATCGGATCTCCATGGAAGTTATCAGTCATGACCATAGAAGGTGATTTTCAGAATCCAAAATCGATGGTACAACATTCCAGAGTGATGACCTACACCAACAATTGCAATGATATATTCTAAATAAACAAAGAATCTCATCAATCATGCTTAGAAGTTCGTGTTAATCATGATAAAACCGCAACATTCTAGGAAGACTGCAACAACGAGTTGACTCATCAACCAATGTATCTCCCGACAGAAGCAGTTGATTGACAACATTCTCGATGAGTATCAAAGTTTATTCCAAGATTTGGATAGAGTACCACTCCATTGAACTTGCTCCTAGTTCTTATTTTCCTAACGCATCTGTTTACATAATATCCATTCTTGAAAATGAATAGATTCGCAGACAAATCCAAGATTTAATGAACAAAGGTCATATCCTACCTATCTCCTCTCCTTGTAGAATTCCAATCATCCTCATTCCAAATAAATATGGGACTTGGTGCATGTGCATCGACTACAAGGATCTCAACAATATTTTAGTAAAGAATTGCTACCCTCTACCACGGAGAGACGAGCTCATCGACTATCTAAAAGGTGCTACATTCTTTACTAAGGTCGACGTCAAGTCGGGATATCATCAGATTCCAATCGAGCCCTCATATGTGTGGAAAAATGCTTTCAAGACCAAGGAAGGATTGTTTGAATGGTTAGTCATGCCTTTCGGCTTAACCAGTGAACCTGCAACCTTCATGCGATACATGGATAACGTTCTATGACCTTTCATTCGAAAATGGGTCATTGTTTATCTCGACGACATACTGATTTTCAGTCAATCATGGGAGGAACATTTCAAACAACTTCGAAAAGTCCTTGACAGTCTCCAACAACATCGACTTTAGTTGAACATGGACAAGTGTACCTTTGAGATGAACGACATCAAATATTTGGGGTATGTAATTGACTCTACAGGAATTCATGTCGATCCAGACAAAGTACAGATCCCCAAAGATTGGTCCATTCCTCAAAGTATTCAAGAACTAAGAAGTTTTCTTGGTTTGGCGAATTTCTATCGATGATTCATAATCGGATTCATTCACATAGATTGGCCCTTAAATCAGTTGACGAAGGGAAATGGAAAAAATGTCTTCAAATGGACATCGACACAACAAGAAGATTTTGAACAGCTCAAGCACAAGCTCTGCACTGCACCAATACTTGTGTTACCTAATGTTGGGCCTAGCCGAAGTAAGGCATTTTTGTGCAACCAGTTTTGGAGCTACGAAGTTATAGCGCAGCTCAGATGAAGACAGTTTTGGTGAGCTTCAAAGTTGAGCACAACGCAGCATTGGAAGGTAAGAACCACATGGCTATGTGCCAGCTCCACCTAGTGGTAGCACCATGCAGTGCCAATAGAGAATCTATTTTGGGTAAAGAAGGTAAGGGAAGTTCTAGCTGCGAAAGCGACCTGTTTTGGGTACATGAAGTTAGGTGAAAGTGACCTGTCAATGAGAGTGGCAGAAAATAATTAGAATATAAGCCATGGAGCTGATAGTGACAGGCAGGCTAGAAGGATTGAAAGCGACATGCCACGATGCATTGTAACCATTTTAGGAAGGATGCGGCTGTCCGAAGGGCGTTCGGGCTGCGAGTGGTCTAGCAGAATGACTAGAAGCATGTGGAGCAGTTGTCGACTATGACAGGCTGAGTTGGAAGGTAACCACACTAGTTTTGGGTAACCTTAGGGTTTTGGACCACTTAATTGTAAAGATGTGACCTGCGGCCACGATCTATAAAAGGGAACATTTTGTAAGGGAAAAGGTTGTTGGTTGGGTTCTTGGGTTCTTGGGTTAATCTTCTATTGAGAAATGTTGAATAGTGATCTCTATTGAAAGACGATTGAAAAAGGCTCTGCAGCTGCATGCACAGTGACCTACTGAGAGAGAACAGAGTTTGCATCTGACTGCAAAGACTGGAATTGTTGTACCCTTCCCATAAATAATACAACAATAGTTCATGTGGACATAGCTCCCATCCTGGGGGTGAGCCACATTAAATCCGTGTTATGTGATTGCCTATGTGCTTGAATCTGTGTATTTTCTTATGCTGAATGGTTAAGATATTGTTTATGAGCTCATGTGTTCTTTCTTTTATATGTATTCACCATAAAGATAATGATGGGGATAATATGTTAAGTATCAATATGTGTGAATGAATGTTAATTGCATAAGTATTTCTAAGTCAGTTGAATGCATAATTCAATCGGGTAAATAGTTGACCAGCGAAGTCTGTATAGTGTGATTCCCTGAGCGCAGCACCGGAAGTGTGCAGTTACATTATTGCTTGTTATAGTGTGGAAGTTTGCAAGGGTCATAGGATATTATGCTTTTGAATGCTTTTTTTACACTAAGTAGGACCTATCAAAGTTGAATAAGAGTTGAAGGTAGCAAATACCTCTGTGGCGTTGCCCTATTGTCAGAGAACCATTGCACATCGTGTAGTCCTTGGATGCATGATAGTCTAAGTGTTAATTGTGAAGAACATGAACTTCGCATAGTCCCCAGTTCACTGCGCGAGTCCTGTAGCGCACTACTTGCCATCTTTATTGAAGTGCTCATCACCTGGTTGTGGAAACCTGATTCCATAGCCCCCCATATCTTTGCCTCAGGTGAGACCTCAGTCTGTTCGTAGGTTTTTTCCAAAAGGGCCGGTGAAAAGGGGTTTTGTTTGTTCCTCGAACCACGTAGAACCTGGGTCTTTCTAGAAAAACTCAAGAACAGTTAATCATCCAACAAATGGTTAAGGGAACAGGAGGCTGAAGCAGGAGATAATTCATAGCCCCTGCAGGAGGAAGCCCATGAACTAACGTAGAAGATTGAAGAAAAACTGAGAGAACTCTACGATGCACAGGATTCAATGCAAGAGCAAACTCAAGACGACTTAAAATCAGAAGTGTTGGAAACCATCAAAGTAATGGAACATTATGCCAACGATATGGTTGCTAAGCTAAGAGCAACGTATCAAGATTTCGTTGCTAAGATAACTCCACAAGAGGAAGAGCAGCTCATGGAACCAGAAGTGGAAAGTGGCTCAGGGACGAGCCACATGTAACTGTTAGGGGCCTCTTGGGCCTTGCCCAAGTAAGGCATTTTTGGAAAGACAGTTTTGGGAAGCTACGAAGTCACAGTGCACAGCGCACACGAAGGAAGTTTTGGAAAGATAGTTCTGGGGAGCTGCGAAGTTGAGCGCAATACAATATTGGTAGGGTAAGAATAGCGTGGCTAAGTTCCATCTCCGCGAAGTGGTAGAACTGTGCAGTGCCAACAGGGAACCTATTTTGGGTACAGAATGTAAGGGAAGGTCGAGCGGAGGAAACTGACCTGTTTTGGGTGTGGAGCAGCGTGAAGTCACGTGAAAGCTACCTATCAACGAGAGTGGCGGAAAATAGTTAGAAGATAAGGCACGGAGCTGATAATGACAGGTAGGCCATAGGAATGAAAAGTGACATGTTACGATGCATTGTAACTATTTTAAGAAGGATGCGGATGTTCGAAGGGTGTGCGGGCTGCGAGTGATCCAGCAGAATGGCCATAAGCATGTGGAGCAGCTATCGACTGCAATAGGATGAGCCAACGCTTAACTGCACTAGTTTTGGGTAACCTTTGGGTTTTTGGCCCACTTGATTATAAAGACATGACCTAAGGGAATGATCTATAAAAGGGAACATTTTGTAAGGGAAAGGGTTAATATTCTATTGAGCAATGTTGAATAGTGATCTCTGTTGAGAGATGATTGTAAAAGGCTCTGCAGCTCCATGCGCTGTGACCTACTGAGAGAGAGAAGAGAGTGTAGTTGAGTGCACAGACTGGAACTATTGTACCCTTCCCATAAATAATACAACAACATTTCCCGTGGACGTAGCTCCCATCCTAGGGGTGAACCATGTTAAATCTGTGTTATGTGATTGCTTGTGTGCTTGAATCTGTGTATTAGCTTATGCTGAATGGTTAAGATCTTGTTTATGAGCTCATGTGTTCTTGCTTTTATATGTATTCGCCATAAGTATAATGATGGGGATAATATGTTAAGTATCAACATGTGTGAATGACTGTTAATTGCATAAGTATTTCTAAGTCAGTTGAATGCATAAGTCAACCGGGTAAACACTTGACCAGCAAAGTCTGTATAGTGCGATTCCCTGAGCGCAGCACCGGAAGTGCGCAGCTACATTGTTGCTTGTTATAGTGTGGAGCCCATGTTTTTACACTAAGTAGGGCCCATCAAAGTTTCATAAGAGTGGAAGGAAGCACATACCTCTGTCGCGATGTCCTATTGTCGGAGAACCATTCCATATCACGCAGTCCTTGGATGCACGATAGTCTAAGTGTTAACTGTGAATAACGTGAACTTCGCATAGTCCCCAGTTTGCAACGCGAGTCTTGTAGTGTGTTGCTCACCAGTTTTAATTAAGCGCTCATCACTTGGTTGTTGAAACCTGATTCCATAGCCTCCCCATATCTTTTCCTCGAGTGAGACCTTAGTATGTTCGCAGGATGTTGCCGAAAGGGCTAGTGAAAATGGGTTTTGTTGGTTGCTCGAACCGCGTAGAACCTGGGTCTTTCTCAAAAACTGAAAGAACATTTAAGTAGCTAATAGAGCTTTAGCTACATCTTCTTGCCACCACGGTGTGACTGTCTTCTACTTCACTTGTGCTATTTCATGCTCCAAACTGTCATTCTGAGATCTTTTCCACCCTGGAGACACCAGAGCTCCTTCGCCTGATCATAGTACTAACACTTTCCTTCATAACTTCCTCTTCTTGGGCCACGCCCAACAGGCCCCTAACACTTACTTGTGGCTCGTCCCCGAGCCACTTTCACTAGATTTTGTTGGCTTCAAGTTGCTTGGTATCGTCATCTTTTCCACCAACTCTTGATATGTTTTGGAACAACCTCCTTAGTTTCCTGCTCATATTCTTTCACCGTATCAAGCAGCATCGTAGATATCGGTTCCTGCATCTAGTCCTTAACTATAGTTTTTGTTGTGTGAATCTCTTGTAGCTTCACCTCAATCTCTTCAGAGAGTGCCAATGCCTCTTCCTACATTGGTTGCAACTATGTCGAAGCTTTTGCTTCCTTTGTCCTTAATTCCTTCAGCTCTTTCCGGAGCAACTTTGTTTTTGTGAACATCTGTATTCTCTGCCTCAGTGGCAAGTCCTTCATCACCGTATTCCCTCTGCCTCTTTTTCATTTCACCCTATATTTGATGTAAGTCTGGGTCTTCTTTCAGTATGTCCCATGACTTGGTCACTTCTTCTAACAAATCTTGGCACCTCGGAACTTCCATGGAGATTCTCTCTGTCGAAGGTTTTAGCTCTTCAGTTCTCGTTGTCTTTACTTCTAGTGGAGTTCTAGGTTGTTGTCTAGCCTCTAGGTCTACAATATTTTCTTTGTATCCAATTTCCATGTCCTCCATTTTTTCTTTAAGATTGTTGACTATAGTACCAATCTTGGTTATAGTCACTTCTACTTTAGGTTCTTCGTCGATGTCTGGGATCTTCACACAGACTTCCTCCACATCATTCTTCATCTTCTTCTACCTCTTGCAAGTATGTACCAACTCATCCGTCTTCAGTCGGAATTCGTTCTTCAACTCATTGTAGCTCTCTTCCAGCTTCAAATGCTGGTTGTATGTTATCATGTTCATGTCTTTGAACTATTCTATGACCTGCAAGTGTAGATCATGCAGTCCTTCTATAGGTAACATTCCCACATTAATTTATAAGTGCACAAGCTGCTTTGCACCTTCAATGACTTTGTCGGATGGGAATATGAAATTTGTTGGCTTTATGTGCACCATCTGAGTTGGTTGCATCGTTAGTGTGGGTTCTGTCCTTTTCTCCAGCTTGTCTCCTACGATCTATCTTCAGATTGTGATCCTTTCATTATATCCCTTTGTACTTTCTCAACTCTTTCCTCATATTTTTCATCTCAACGATGCTTTCTTCCATGCTTTCTTGAAGATGATGTTGATTCTTGTATTCTTCTACGATTGTTTCTTCAATATGGACATGGAATCTGGCTGCGATGCAGTCATATTCATCATCTTCCAACTTCACATCAAGCAGATTCTTACTCATTTTGTTTCTTTCTTTTTGAACCCTTTGGCACATATGTGGCGGGGTTCTTTCACTTTTTTCCTACTAGTGGGTCGCAAGTCTGTTGTTGTTCTTGTTCTTTCTCTTCTTCCTACTCATCATCGCCTCCACTAGAACCATCTTTTTCTTGTTGATCACTGTCATTGGCACTATCATCAAATGTCGTCAACAATTGCGCCGGTGCATCAACTTTCCATTCCGGAGGCCAATCCTCAATAATGAGTTCAATATTTTGCGCATCCACCTAATATTGACCTTAATACCATTCCGGATTTGTTGGATCTATGGGTTGTATAAATATTGGATGGAGCTCATCCCTGAATCTCATCTTCTGGATGTATACCGATGTTACCTCTTTTGGAATACGCGAAGTGCATGTAATTACCACGCATAAACGCTAGTAAAATGTGTATAGTTGAACATTATTTAGCCTTTGTCTTTTTGGCCTTGTGTTAATCCACATATTTGCGTACCGAGCTCCGTGGCAGTTTCTAGGGAACGCCAGTACATTCTGTTGGTACTTTGGCTATGTCCATCCCACAAATGCGATGAGGAATATCATCCAACTGTAGTAAATTTGATAGCCATTGTCTTGTGCATCCACTACATCATCTAGAAATTCATTTAACAGGTATCCTGCCCAATTGAACGGTAGCCCCTCCTTAACCTTAGCATACAGGGAGAACGCAGCCTCTGACACTTCTGTCGGTCTGCATTTTTTGAGTACCCTTCCTGCAAGCAACTACAATGTGAACCTCGTGGAGTCATATTGAATATCATTTTCTTGATAGCCGTGAGTTCCTTTAACTAATCTGAATTCGCTCTTCATCTTCTTTGCGAGGTCTTTATCTTTATTCTTACCCATGAATTTCATTGTAAGGTCAATACCTCATTTTCTTAGATGCATGATCCTATATATCAGATCAATATTGATATCTATCTTGCTTTCTATCCACAAGTATCCCTGGTGTGTGCATGAAAGCAACACACACACAACGTTTGTTAGCTCTAGACTTCGCCTGAAGTGCGGAATTCTCAAGAGGTTCATTAGTCCTGAAGACTATAATGGTGTAATATAGTCATGTACTTGTATGGTCATCTGCTTAGTGGATTCATTGAACTTTCGACACATATATTTTTCTAGTTGGAATTGCAGATACTTGTTCGCATCCAACAAATTGTAATCTGTGAACTTGACATCCGAGATCTTGCCCAGCAAGTTGTCCTTTTCCCGAACACAGATATACATTGGCGACATAGGGATGTCATATTGTGGGTTCTTCTTCAGTACTACAGTCGATGCATCATATTTTCACGGTGGAATGTACTTAGGTATCAACAGAATCAGCCTCTCACAAGGTCTCTCTTCCTGGTTCTCTTGTGGTGTTTGTGCAGCCTGGGGCTTCTGTTGTTCCTTGGATTTATTCTTATCATTCTACTTGGATTCTAGTGCATGCTGAGGTGAGGCTTTAAAGGAACCACCCTTCTCTTGAGTTGCTTTCTTCACTGGTGTTTTCATAAATGCTTCTAGACCAAACTGTTGGAATTTATTTAATACCTCTTCTAGTTCTTCTTGCTTAGACATGTACTATCAGAATGCTCTGTTCTTCACTGGTAAAAGCTCAGAATTTACTGACAGTAATTAAAATAACAATCACAGTAAAACAAGTAACTGTGTGCTTCTGTGTTATTTATAACCATAACCCAAACTGAGACGCAACCAAAAATGGATAAGTTAACATTAAATGCTATGTAGATTATCCAAATTTATCTTAGATCTTGGTCCTTTCCTTACATTAAATGTGTCTTCAATGCATAAGTATGCCTTAAAGCGAAAAAATATGATTTCTCGAAAGTACTATATAACAACTAGTTTCGAACCAAAACTGTAACAGTTATTTTTCTCTAGCTTCACCAGAGATTAGGTGAGTGGTGAAGCTCTCTTTGCATTCCGCTTCTCTTGATGGAACTTCGTAACACTAACCCCTTCTTTACTTCACAACTTGACTTGCTATGTGTGCTTCGCAGCACATCTTTAGCTCTGTGAACTTTCCATTATGCCAAAACTGTAGTGTGCATACTCTTCTCTATGTCTAGTCTCCAATTTCAACTATACTTGACAGCTAAACACCATTGCACTGTTTAATTTCTGGTTGTAGGAGTAGGGCAATCCCTGTAAGGATTTAACCTACTCTTATTGACAAGTCCTTGTAAGTTTTTTCCCAGTAATGTGGCTAACTGCACTACGCCACCATTAGTAACATGTTTAACAGTGTATGGCCCTAACCAATGCATTCTAAATTTTCCAAGAAATTTCAAAAAAATTCTATCATAGAGGAGAACAAGGTATCCTACTTGGAAGAACTTGTGTTTGATGTGTCTATCATGCCATACCTTTTCCCTATCCTTCTGCACATGTTGGTGAAATCCTACAATGAAGTGGTCTTCCTCCAATCCAATCATCTGTAATAGTCTTTCATCCATCGTTTCAGCATCAGCCATGTTTATGAATGCTACAATTCTCAAGCTTCGTACTATGTATTCCATGGTCATGATAGCTTCATGTCCATATGCTAACATGAAAGGTGTATGACCTATCAACTTTTTACAAGTTGTTCTATATGCCCATAATATTGTTGGTATTCTAAGATCCCAATCATCCCTATTTGTATTGCATACCTTTGTCAATGCATTCTTCAATACTTTATTAAAGGCCTCCACAGTTCCATTAGCTTGTGGATGATAGGGTGTACTCTTCTAATGATATATCTAAAATTCTTATGTCAGGGATTCAATGGTTCTATTCAGGAAGTGATTTCCCTAATCACTCATCAGAATCTTTAGACATCCAAATCTTGTCAATATGTTCTCAAAGATGAATTGTTTTGTTGTAGTTGCGCTACAATCCTACACTAGATTTTCTTCTTCCCATCTAGTTAGATAATTTGTAGTTGTAATGACATATATCGAGCCATTTCTATTCCCTGGTGGGGTAATAGGTCCCACAAAGTCAATATCCCATTGATCAAATGCTTGTAAATTCAAATGCGGCATCAATGGTATCTCATCTCTACGAGATGGATTTCCTGTTCTCTGGCATACATCGCAACTCCTACGGTGTTCCTTTCAATCTTTATGTATAGTAGGCCACCATAGTCTTGTTCTCAAAATATTCTACATAGTAGATGTCCCTCCATAGTGTCCTCCAGATACTCCTGAATGTGCTTTAGTAAGTATGATAGGTCTCTCATGCTCTAGTACTTATCTTCATCATAGTTGGCAAGTCGTTAATGTCGATACAAATTCGACAAGTTTTAACTCGACATGACTTCGACAACTCCGACATGTTTCTATTTTGACACAACTTTGATGAGTCTTGAATTTGACATACTGCGACACGTTCCACACCTTCGACATGTTCAACAACCTCATAGTTCGCGACATCGACAAGCAGCGTCAACATGCAACCAGCGACTATCGAACTTCGACAGACTGTCTCTCTGTATTCCAGTCGACTGTAACGATTGAACTATTGAAACTATTCTAACTTCTTCTTTGTAACTGAATGTAACGGGAAAGCACCCAAGTGGCTCAGAATTCTATTTAAGCATGTATAACATTGTAACATATATAAGTTTTTATCTATTTTGCAAGTAATATAAGAACATTTCGCTTTCCTACATATTGGTTGTATGTATTTGTGTTTATCCATGTTGCGTAATCCTTCTTTGCTCATTCTGTTAATTAAGCTTCTGCCATAACAGATCCGTCTCATTTAGTCGAACTGTTGTCCCCCTCGTGCTTCCTGGACACAATTTAGATCATTGGTACTTGACACGACTTCGACAACTCTGACAGGTTTCTATTTCGACACAACTTTGACGAGTCTCGACTTCGCCATACTGCGACACATTCTACACCTTCGACATGTTCAACAACCTCACAGTTCGCGACATCGACATGCGACCAATGACTGTCGAACTTTGACAGAATGTCTCTCTGTCTTCCAGTCGACTGTAACGGTTAAATTGTTGAAACTCTTCTAATTTCTTCTTTGTAACTGAACATAATGGGAAGGCACCCAAGCGTCTCATAATTCTATATAAGCATGTATAACATTGTAACATATATCAGTTTTGATCTTTTTGCAAGTAATAGAAGAACAATTTGCTTTCCTGCATATTGTCAGTATGTTTTGTGTTTATATGTGTTGCGTAATCCTGTTTTGCTCATTCTTTTAATTAAGCTTATGCAATAACAGAGCCGACTCATTCAGTCGAACTGTTGTCCCCCTCGTGCTTTCTAGACACAATTTAGATCATTGGTATCAGAGCCCTCATTTTTTTTCATGCTTAAGTTCTGTGTATACAATTTTCCTGAAGTTACTTGACTTATGTCGGTTCAAACTCGCTTGCAATCTCAACAATTCAATTAGACGTGATCTCCAGAAATGACAAAAGAAACAAAGGATAGACATGCAGCTGACAAGACAACACAACTTATTGAGAAAGCTCTGGCTTGACAACGGACTGAAATGTTCGCCCAGTTCAATGAGATTCTCTTGCGATTCACTTTGAAATCCAGAGGATCCTCGATGAGAACTCACTCTGATAAAATCAGCCCCTTCAAAGTACAAATGAATCTATACATACCGAATCTTGAAGGTAAGATTAACGCAGAATCCGTCAACAATTGGTGCAACAATTGGAATCCTATTACACTGTAAATCAACTCTCTGAAGCTGAAAAAGTCACCATTGCATCCTTAAAGATGTCAAACTCTATGCACTAATGGTGGGAGAAGCTCTGAACAAAGATGGAGAAAAGCGGAGAACCCATCGACACATGGGATAAATTCGTCAAACACATCCGAAAAGAATTTTACCCACTGAAATACCTTGAGAAGCAGTATAAGAAGTGGCAGCAGCTAAGGAAATGGAAATACCAATCAATACAAAGTTACACCGACCAGTTCTATCAACTCATGGCTAGACTTGGCATCCAAGAAGAAGAGAAATTGCTTGTTCTGAAGTACGTTAGCGGATTGTCTTAGTACATTCAATAGGAGATGGAATTTTCGACTGTTAATATGCTTGCGAATGCTTTCCACTATTCCAGCAAACTGAAAACCATGTAGAGAGGAAAAGCATGTTTCGTGACAAAGCCGACATCAGGACAACCACCTGACCAGAAGGCATCAGCTGACTTCGACAAGTCAAAATCTTTTTAGCCGACACCGCCAAAGCCATACCAAATAAAGAAGCCTTTTCACAAGAGGGAACATAGCAAACATCCGTCGACCAGAAAATCATGCGATTACCACCACTCATCCTGGCATGATACGTCTGAATGCAAAGCTGTGAAGACATTTTTGACAAAAAGTGCGTTCGACAAGATGGTGGAAGAATTGGATCCAGACACAATGACCCTTTTGACCTCAACCACTCTAGCAGCCTCGACTATCATCAACGAGGAGGAACGAGAGTGCCTGTTCTATACATGGATATGGGTCTAGAGAAACCCATTACATCTGATTGTGGACAACGGGAGCCAAAAAAACTTTGTTTCTGAAGAACTTGTGAAGAAACTAGGTCTTGTTACCACTCTTCATCCTGAGCCTTACAACATCGGTTGGATGAAGGATGGACAAGAACTTCGGATCACTCAACAATGCAAACTCATCTACTTAATAAAAATTTTTGAAGATGAAGTACTTTGCGATGTGGCACCACTCTCCATAGCCGATGCCCTATTTGGGAAACCTTACCTCTGGTATAGACATGGAAGTCATGAGTCACGGCCTCAGAAGGTGATTGTTAGAATCCAAAATCAATGGTTCAGCATACTAGAGAATCAACCTACACCAATGGTTGCACTGATATCTACCAAACAGATAAAGAAGCTCATCAATCATGCTCAGAAGTTTGCATTAATCATGAGCAAGCCGCAACATTCTAAGAATACTGCAGCAACGAGTTGAGTCACCGACCAATGCAACTCTTGATAGAAGGAGCAAGTCGATCATATTCTTGATGAGTACAAGAACCGATTTCAAGCTCCAGACGGAGTACCTCAACATTGTTAGGTAAAACACTCCATTGAACTTGTTCCTGGTTCTTCTTTTCCTAACGCATGTGTTTACAGAAGATCCATTCTCGAAAATGAAGAGATTCGCATACAAATCCAAGAATTAATCGATGACATGGATTGTATACACCTCTACCAGTTCCTAGTCAACCATGGGAATCTATTTCTGTGGACTACTTGACGGGATACCCTACTACCAGACATCAGCATGACGCAATATTAGTAGTAGTAGACCGATTTTCCAAGATAGCCATTCTTATAACATGTAAGAAGACAACGACAGCGCAGCAGACCACTCAACTCTTCTTTACACATGTTCGCAAACACTTTGGATTACCCATAACCATCATTTCCGATCGATATGCCAGATTCATCGGCATCTTTTGGAAGACCCTCTAGCAGCAGCTGGACACAAGACTCTCTTTTTCGATAACTTTCCATCCTCAGACCGACGTACGGATGGAAGTTGTGAATCACTTGGCTGTACAATGGCTTTGCATGTAAAGTCACCAGCATTGATACACATGGGATGAATGTCTTTCATACATTCAGCAAAACTGTAATTGTGCTCAACAAAACTCTACAGGAAAGATTCCATTTGAGATCTGTTATGGATTTCAACCCTCAGTTCCTATCAACTAGATCAGCTCCTCGACACAACCAGAATCCGACACAGACCACAGCCAGCGAGAAGTTGATAAAGCCATCAAGTTTCGAGAACATATTTGCCACATACAGAAGCAAGCACAGGATATCTTGCACAAAGCAAACGAAAAAGCTAAGGCCCGACATGACAAGTATCATATACCTCATACATTCCAAGTTGGGGATAAGGTATGGCTACATCTTAAGAAGGAGTGCTTTACTAGTCCTTTCAAGAAGCTTGAGCCTTTGCGATATGGTCCATACAGTATTCTTCGATAGATTGGCGAAAACACTTCCCAACTCGACATTCCTACATGCCTGGGTCTACATCCATCCTTCAATGTGGATATACTTCTACCATACCATGCACCCTCATTGGAACAGAATGACTTCTCAACAGCAGCACCCAAAGACATCCATCCAGATGTTCAGGAGCCTCTTCCTTGCAACACCATTATGGGATGATGTGTACTCCTTACAAGGATGAACACAATTCCACTGTTTCACATTGCCAAAGTTGGCCAGATCCCATCTCTAGGAAAGTGGTACTCTGCTACTGAAGTTACTAACAAGTTTCCTCACCTTCACGAGCAAACAATGGGGTCCATTGTTTCTTAAGGAAGGAGGTCTGATACGCATCATAGTTGGCAATCCATTGATGTCGATGCAACTTCAAAAAGTTTCGACTTGACATGAATTTGACAACTCTGATAGGATTCTATTTCGACATAACTTCGACAAGTGTCGACTTTGACATACTGCAACATGTTCTGCACCTTCAAAATGTTCAGCAACCTCGCAGTTCATGACATCGACATGCAGTGTCGAAATGTGACCAACGACTGTCAAACTTCGAGAGACTGTCTCTCTGTCTTCCAATCGACTATAACGGTTGAACTATTGAAACCATTCTAACTTCTTCTTTGTAACTGAATGTAATGTTAAATTTTCATAATTTACTTCAATCTGATCTAAGATCTTAACTGAGAGAACAACATGTACAGCATATCAATCATGGAGACAATAATGCAAGCACACAAGAGACACAAAGATTTACTTGGGGAAAACCATAAAGGTGAAAAAACCCAATAACTTCCTCATAGATAGATAGAGTAATGATACAACCAACCATAAGAGATAGACACAACCTAGCAGCAGATCCTCCTCCTCCATAATTGCCCCACTCCTCCTTGAGTGCATGAGTGAGAAGTGAGTGAGCAAATAGAGTGCCTCCCGCACTCTATTTTTACTTGACTTGATTTGCCTTTTTACCTAACTCATGTAGGCTCGAACTTAACCACATAACATAATGCTGACTGGGCCGACCCCCAATAGGGTGGTCTAATAACCCTTTGACCCACAAGACTTATACAGGGCCGACCCCAAACAAGGTGGTCTAATAACCCATCAAGTATAAGTTACGACACTTACAATATAAATAACGACACTTCTTTATAGAGGAATAATACCATCTCTATAGGAATACAATATACATATATGTGAAATACATTCTGAAGTTACATATACATCAACACTCCCTCTTAACTAGGAAGGTATTTCTCAGCACAGTTCTTCTAGCACAAGTCATCTTCTCTGGATCATCGTCATTGGATAATCATCATCGAGTCATCATCATCGTCACTGCTGCTGCTATCTCAATCAATCTCTGAATCTACTCGTCATAGGAAGTTCTACAGAGCCAGTCCTTTTTCATACTGGATGTAGGCCCACCACCTGCAGGTCTTCGTCATCACTGGCCATACTGTGGAATCCTCAGGACATATTACGTGCGTCACAAAACCTGGCTGCAGTATCCTAGGCTATTACGAGCACACAGCTCTACCTGTAGGATCTCCCAGGAGCACATTACATGTGACCCATCACAAAACCTGGCTGAAGCATCCCAGGCTATTACGAGCACACGGCTCTACCTGTCGGATCTCCCAGGAGCACATTACATGTGATCTCACCACAAAACCTGGCTGAAGCATCTAAGGCCTTTTTCATCCTGTCCAGATCTCCCAGGAGCAAATTACATGCCATAGGACAAAACCTCGCAAGAGCATCTTCCAGATATCCCAGGGCACCGAATTACATGCCATAGGAAAAACCTCGAAATACTATCAGCAGATCTCCCAGGGCACAAATTACATGTCCTCGCAAGAGCATTTGCTAGATGTCCCAGGGCACCGAATTACATGCCATAGGCAAAACCTCGAACCATCTGCAAATCTCCCAGGGCACAAATTACATGCTTACCTGCACAACTTGATCCACGGCCACAAAGTATCATTTGATACTCATCATCATCACTGCAACATCCTGCTGCATGTCATCTGGAGAAGCTCGTCATCCATGATCATCCTAATCATACAATGCATCCATCTGATGCACACATAGATACATGATCCACACAATGTATCCATCAATCATACATGATCTACCTGATCATACAAAGATACATCATCCACACAATGTACCCATCAACATACATGATCTACCTGATCATACAAGGATACATGATCCACACAATGTACCCATCAACATACATGATCTACCTGATCATACAAAGATACATGATCCACACAATGTATCCATCAGCATCCATGATCTACCTGATCATACAAAGATACATGATCCACACAATGTATCCATCAGCATCTATGATCTACCTGATCATACAAAGATACATGATCCACACAATGTATCCATCAGCATCCAACATGATGCGTTCATACAAAATACATACACATGATCCAACTGATCATATCCAGCATCCAACATGATGCGTACATACATATAAATGATCCAACTGATCATATCCAGCATCCAACATGATGCATACATACATACATATAATGATCCAACTGATCATATCTAAGCAGAAACCAGAACATCATCCTGATGCTCATCATCCAGCGCTTACATCCACAGCCATGTGAAGGATCCCCCTTCCAACATGCTTGGAATGGCTTCAACAAATGTGTCCATCACTTCTTCCTCGAAGTATCCTCGATCTGAATCACGCCAAGCCTCTCTCTAAAGTACTCTAACTTCACCCTGGCTAGTGGCTTCGTCAGCACATCTGCAATCTGCTCATCCGTCGCAACATACAGGAGCTTCACAACTCCTCTCTGCACCTTATCCCTGATATAGTGATATTTGATCTCTATGTGTTTCGACCTGTCATGAAACACTAGGTTCTCGAACAGCTTCACACAACTCTGGTTATCACGAAAGATACCAGTAGCATCCAACGAGAGATAAAATAACTCAGACAGTAGCTTCCGTAGCCATACTGCCTCACAACTAGCTGAACATGCTGCAACATACTCAGCCTCAGCTGTACTCAGTGCTACGCAGGACTGCTTCCTGCTAAACCAAGAGATCACACCTGATCCCATATTGAAGCAACACCCAGATGTGCTCTTCCTATCTGCAGCACTGCCAGCCCAATCTGAATCAACATAACCCTACAGGTTAAACTTTTGATTCGCTTCATAATTGAGCCCATAATCCAATGTACCCTTCAGGTACCTCAGAACATGCTTTACAACAACCAGGTGAACACTCCTCGGATCCGTCAGGAACTAGCCCATTGTGTTCACTGCGAAACAAAAGTCTGGTCTCGTGTTCGTCAGGTACATCAAGGACCCAATCATCTGAGGATACATGGAGACATCAACCAGCTCAGATGAAGCATCACATAGAAGCTTCAGATTTGATGCCATAGGTGTGGCCATATCCTTGCAGTCCATCATCCCGAACCTCTTTATGATCTCTACTACATACTTCCCTTGTCCAAGGAAGATTCCATCTGCACTCTGCCACACCTCCATGCCAAAACAAATAGTGCATCATCCCCAAGTTCTTCAACTCGAACTCAGCAGCAAGCTTCCGCTGCGTGTCGGCAATCAATCTATCATCTCTTGTTACAAACAGGTCTTCCACATACAACTATTCAAGAAAGTTGTCTTGAAATCCATCTAGTGTATCTTCTATTTCATCACTTTCATATTTCTCTATGCTGCCATCTACAACATGCTTTATCTTGATAGATCCATATGGAAGTCATAACAAACTTCCCTTCAGGTCTTGGGATTACATCCCAAACATCATTCTTCATGATCGACGGATCATGGCATTCCATTTCTTCATCCCAGATCCTGGGAACTTCAATATCTTCAATATTTTCAATAGATATCTTTGTTGCTGGAACAAATGTTGTAGTCCTTTTGTAGGTGAATATATACGGTCTTTCCTACAAAACAAGTTAAATTGCATGATTAGAAACATCTCATAGTTTTCAGAACAAATTCTTATACATAAAGAAATATGTTATACAATCATGCAATTATTTTAGCCAATGCTTCAATACAACATTTATCCATATCCCATAACTTTCTAGATGCCTTCCAATCTCTACCTGAACATTGTTAAGAGTGTGCACAACTCCCAACATGTCAGCAAAGAGGTTTCATTCTAGATAAGTAGCAATGGAATGTTGTACAGTGCCATAGGCCACTTACCCATGTATATTAGTAGTATACTGTTCATCAATGCAACTATTCTAATATGCACAATACATATCCTAAGTCTAGGAACATGAGCATATACATCATTGAACAATTTTAAACAAACAAATATGCAAGAAATTAAAATACTTATCTTTGTTTGTTCGTTGGGTGGACTCCCTCTGAGTCTTTGCTTCCTTACAGGAGCTGCTAGAGTCCTAATCTGAAGTAGCTTCTTCTACACCTTTCTGTTGTGGAAAGATGGTCAACTCCCTCTGAATATCTGCATCCTTGCAGAAACTACTGAAGTGTGCTCCGTCTTGATCTTTGCTTCTTGAATTACCTATTCTTGAACTCATATTCATCCTTGGTCTCTATGCATGCTTATTAGTATCATGATTGTGATATCCTTGTGAACTCATATAAAATCATACATTCATTAGTATACTATTAAAACACAATAATCTCAAGCATGTATAGTCATGATCATTTAAAAAAAAAAAATAATAAGCATTAGCATTCAAGGTTTATGTAGGATTCTTATGGTTAGTCAAATCATAAGAAACATAACATGTCTAAACCTATAATTACTCAAACCTATGACTCTTCGGGTTAGTCATAGCATTAATTAAGGTAAGACACATAATATGCATATACCCATGACTATTCAAACCTATGACTTCATGAATAGTCATTATCAACAACACAACAGTATAAGATCCTAACACAGGGTAGGATTCTATCTTGATATAGGAAAAACATACCTGGATTAGCATGCTAGTTAGTTATGTCTAACATACTCACATGATGTCTTCTTGTTCTTCTTCAATGACTTGTGCTAGTAACCTGTATATCTCATAGGTTAGCTATTATAAAACCAAGTTATACATACCTTGTAAATGGATCTTCTATGAGATCCATAACAATGGATGAGTCTTTATCCTCATGTCATCATGATCATATGTTCTTGAACTGGAACATGATTTGTCTTTCTTGGTGAACCTTTCATGTTAGTAGACAACATAAACCTCATACAACACCATAATGCATTAGTACAATCATAAATGTCAACACCCTAACCAATGAATATCTTCTATCATACATTCATAATTTTGTTAAGGTGATATGACAAATCTAAAAACAAGATTGTACTAACCGTAATAACATGAAGACAAACATATCATAAACTTAATCATGAACAAATATCGAAACATACCTTGATGAGTCATACCTGTCGAGATCGCTTGTAATAGTCTTATGTAAGGCCTTAGCCTCATCTCCCTCTGAAACAGGAACTTCTTCACTTATGCAGATGACCAATCCATCTTCTTCTAGGATTAACCCAATCCACTTGATTTGCAAGAACTGGACTTCGAGCTGGATATGGGTTTGTCAGAGAAACCTTAAAAATTCAAACTTTGAATTTCAAACTTCTGACAGGATAGAAATATGTGCCTTGATGAGCTGATCAAGCTGGTATATTCAGAATTTGAAAACTGCAACGTTTCACTCCTCAATTTTGCCTTTGAAACTTTCGGATTCACTGGACGTGACCCTGAACTGGGGTTTGATGAATCCCACTCTTCTTCCCAATCAAAATGTTTGATCCAAATCTCTAAGCTTCTATTTTTCTGAGGAGCTTCCAGCCGTGGTCACGGATTTCAAAAATTCCCATTTTTACAGAAGCCCTAATTTTCCACTTTTCTGATCAAAGTCCCGAACTAGGGTCTAATCAAGCTCGGCCTTCTGCCCAACCAAAAATTCTGATATTGGTCTCTAAATTTCTATTTTTATGAGTAGCATCTAGCTGTGGTCTCCGATTATAGAAATTCCAAATTTCTCCGAAGCCCTAAATTCTGGAAGCCATGAATGAAGGTACTCAAAAATAATTCTGTTTTGATAGAAATATGTACCTGATTGTTTCTAGTATAACTCCAAAATTTTTGATCCACGGGGTCTGAAAAATGTTTCTTGAGATAGCCTGACCTGTTACCTTTCCATCCTGACAGGTCTGACCTCAATTGGATTCTCTGAGAGATAGTTATGCCAAATGTCTCAACGTGACCTATTTTGGGATAATACAGGAGTGCAAACTTGTACAGCGAGCCACGTGTCACTGTTTGAACTTCGGCCTATGAAAACTTTTCTTGAGATAGCTCGCCCTATTATCTTTCCATCCTGACAGATCTGACCTCAATTGGACTCTCTGAGAGAGAGTTATGCCATGTGTCGCAACGTGACCTTTTTATGGGATAATATAGGAGAGCGAACTTGTACGGAGTGCCACGTGTCACTGGTTCAACTTCGGATTCTGAAAACGTTTCTTGAGATAGTACAGTCTGTGTACTACCTGTCACTTTTTACGAAATTTCATTTGGATCTTCCTAGCCCAGGTTATGACCTTTTTCCCAAGGTCACCTGATTTTGACTCAGATCTGGAAGAGGCAGAAACCCTATATTGTACAGATAAGAAATCACAAAGTAAAACGAATTAGAGGTTGTCCTTTGGACGCAAGATACCTGGAGATTTAATCTTCGTCCTGTAACCATTTCAAATTCGAAAACTTCTCCAAAACGGATTTATAGCGAAAGTGCTACGATGACTGGTTTTTGCTATATCAAGCCCTAGCATCGTAAGTGCAACAAGTGTCATACATGCCATATCATGCCTTCTTTCAGGCTAGGTCTGATACCATGTTAAATTTTCATAATTTACTTCAATCTGATCTAATATCTTAACTGAGAGAACAACATGTACAGCATATCAATCATGGAGACAATAATGCAAGCACACAAGAGACACAAAGATTTACTTGGGGAAAACCATAAAGGTGAAAAACCCCAATAACTTTCTCATAGATAGATAGAGTAATGATACAACCAACCATAAGAGATAGACACAACCTAGCAGTAGATCCTCCTCCTCCATAAGTGCGCCACTCCTCCTTGAGTGCATGAGTGAGAAGTGAGTGAGCAAATAGAGTGCCTCCCGCACTCTATTTATACTTGACTTGACTTGCCTTTTTACCTAACTCATGTAGGCTCGAACTTAACCACATAACATAATGTTGACTGGGCCGACCCCCAATAGGGTGGTCTAATAACCCTTTGACCCACATGACTTATACAGGGCCGAACCCAAACAAGGTGGTCTAATAACCCATCAAGTATAAGTTACGACACTTACAATATAAATAACGACACTTCCTTATAGAGGAATAATACCATCTCTATAGGAATACAATATACATATATGTGGAATACATTCTGAAGTTACATATACATCAACATGTAACAGGAAGGCACCCAAGCATCTCATAATTCTATATAAGCATGTATAACATTGTAACATATATCAGTTTTGATCTGTTTTGCAAGTAATAGAAGAACAATTCGCCTTCTTGCATATTGTCAGTATGTATTTGTGTTTATCTGTGTTGCATAATCCTGCTTTGCTCATTCTATTAATTAAGCTTCCACTATAACAGATCCGACTCATTCAGTTGAACTGTTGTCCCCCTCGTTCTTCTTGGACATGATTAAGATCAAGTACACACCTACGCAATACTTCATCTAGTCCCAATTTATATAATTGTCCTACAATCACGGTAAAATCAGTTGATCTTACCACAAAATTTTTCTTCAACTGCGTATTGAATTATACAGGTGCTAACCCTGTGGTTAGAAATTCTACAAAATATCTGAAGTAGACATCTTCTATGTGAATAGAAAACAACTACGCATCTGGTAGGTTATCCTCCAAATTACTAGGTTCCTATTCTGACTCAATTCTTGACAGATGTTCAGGTCCTACATCCAATCTTCCTGGCTTCACTATGATCTCAAAATCATATTCTCGAAAATGTAAAATCCATCTGCATATTCTTCCCCCTAACACTGGTTTATTGACCAAGTACTTTAAAGTTGAATGATCAGTGAACATGCAAAAGTGCAAACCTAGCAAATAATGCCTGCATTTCTGCAATGCGTACACCATATCTAAGCCTTCTCTCTTTTGTGGTGTAATTATTTTCTGATGAGGATAGCTTTCTAATAGAAAATTAAATTGGATGGTCGATGCGTGATTCACCAGGTTTTGCTAGTACAATTCCAAGTGTTATAGATAAAGCATCTACGTGTACATGAAATGACTTATTCCAGATAGGAAAGACTAGAATAGGTGTTGTGACCATTTTCTCTTTCAGTGTATCCAATCCTCTTTGGAAATATTCAATCCACTCATACTTTGCTTATTTTTTCAATAGTTTATCCATTGGTGCAGTTATCTGCGTATATCCCTTAATGAATTTTCTATAGTGTCTTGTGTGTCCCAATGTATTCCGTAGCTACTTAACTAAATTAGGCGGTGGTAGATTTACTATGATAGCTATATTCCTTGGATCAACCATCAATCCTTATTTTCATACTATGTGTCCTAAAAAAATTCCACAAGGAACACAAAAGACACACTTCTTTAAGTTCAAGGAAATCTGATACTATCTACAATTTTCTAACATCATCCTTAAGTTCACATGATGGTCCTTCAGAAGGCCAAATACTTTCTAGTCATCAAAGTAAACTTCAAGGAATTTATGAATATAATATTTAAATGCAGCTACAACCACCCTTGAAAAAATAGCAGGTGCGTTCTTCAATCCAAAAGACATAACAATGTACTGAAATGATCCCCATTTAGTAGCAAATGTAGTCTTGTGTCTATCTTCCGCAACAATTCTGATATGATGGTAGCCACAAAATCCATCAGTGAAAGACTATGCCTTCTGTCCACCTACATTATCTAGTACTTCATATGTGAATGGAGTATTAAATGGCTCATGCTTAGATGCATCATTCAATTTTTTGAGATCCACACAAATAAGGATTTATCCTTTAGCTTTCTTGTCTTTAATCACCATCAAACTTATCCATTCCAGCTCGTCTACTGGTTCAATGATCCATGCCTCCAACATTTTATCAATTTCTGATTTCACTCTTTCTTTATATCTGGGGTTCAATCTGTAAGGTCTTTGTTTGATGGGATTCACATCATGCTTGATATGAATTTTCATTACTCCCAAGTCACCTAAAATTCCTCTCATTTCAGAAAATTTGGTAGGAAACAAATCCTGATATTCACGCAGTAGGTTTGCGATCTGTCCCATGGTTTCTTCATACCAATAATCTCCAATAGAGGCTAGCTTTGGTTCTTCATCTGTGCTAATATTGATCTTTTTAGTCTTAATGGGTTACTCATATCCGGAATTTCCAAGTCAGGTCCTTGTACATCACGTTTTCCTTCATATTCGGGTATATTCACATCGCGAGGCTCTTCATTTTCATCTTCATCCAGTTTAGAATTATAACACTCAAGGGAATGTTCCAACTGTATTTCCCAATCTGGTTGACTATACACCGGAAATGAGATATCCTCAAATATATTCTTTTTAATTATCTGCAGAGCTTCATTAATGCTTGGAAAGTCATCCTCAAAACAGAAAGTTCGCTGAAAGCTCTTTATCATCATGTGCCAATCTGTTGTACCATGTCGAAGTTTTTCTTCTATATACCAGTTGGAAAGTAAGGAAAAAGAAGGGATTGTTGTGGAGCAATTACCACCTGCAGAGCTGGAAGATAAAACACAGCTGGAGTAGCTTGTGGAAGACAAAGGACTTGGTCCTGAAATTTCAATGTAAAGAGAAAAAAACAGGGGAAGACCTGCAACATTTGTTTGTAATTTTGGACATGTGTAGATTGTATATGTAATCCCAAGTGTTGGAACACCGAGGACAGTGTTATTCTAAGGCGGGGAGGATGTAATATCCCTCATTTTGACCTTAGACTATTTTGGATGCTATGCAAATATTGCAAGGTGTGCTTTCCCTAGTATGGAGATCAAGGCCAAGGCCCCACTAGTGGATGCTTAGGTTTGTTTGCATAGGAAAGTATGTGATATTCTAATAACCCATGTGGTAGTACGCCATGGAAGATCGTAAATGATGTAAATAATTCTATGTAATAAAATAATACGGGTTGGCTATGGCTGCAACAAAAATGAGGGGGGAAGTATGTATCCACTAGGGTGGTGAGCGGGTGGGGGATGGAACCCTAGGTTTCCATTTGTCACCCTGAGAACCCTTAGACTATCCTAACAACCATTAATTATTGTTGTGAGGATGTGGGTGAAGGACGTTGTGTAGGAGGTCATGGAGTATGGGAAACCCTGAAGGGACAGATGGCAAGGTATGGAGCTTGGTTTCCTTGACCCGAACGTTACTCCACCCTTGGAAGTCGCATTCCCCATTCCTAGACCAATGTTTAGGAGACATGAGAGGCATTCAAACTCTAACAAATGATGGTAGAGGAAATTGCATAGTCGAGTGCACTTAGGAAACCCTTCGTAGGAATTAGAACGAGGGGGTTATCCTTCTGTCTAACCCTGTGGATGAATTAAAGAGCCTAGCCATGGAGAAAAAGAGAAATCTCGACCTATGTGTGCGAATTGGTAGAATCGAGAATTCCCAAGAAAAACCCATGGATGATTTGAATCAATTGGGACTGCCATAGACCAAACCGTGGAGAAGAAAACCTAAGTGGGAAGGATCCTATATGTATTCGTGTAACGCCCCCGTCACCCAATCCGACCATTTGGAGGGGATTTTGGAAAAACCCGGGCTTTAATAATTCACCCCAATGCATAATATGATTTTCTAATAACATGGAATGTGTGCAGAAATGAAATAAACATGCACAACAAATAAATAAAATCCAATTACACACATCTAGCATGAAATTACCAACATAATCATTATAGGCATCAAATACAACAGTTCATATTGAAATACATGGGAGTACTTATCTTTAAGAAACGCAGATCCAAGCAACTAGCTGTGTAAGAGCGCTTTTACACCCAACCATAGGAACTTCGTCCAGCATATACTCTTTATGCTGCTGAAGCCACCCCCAAGTTGGGCTATGAGGCCACCAGGGCGAAGAAAACACCTACAGGCTTCAATCCCTCGGCCCACAACCCATTCTGCTCTCTGTGCCTAGCCAAATGCTCATACATAGCTCTATAGGGTCTCACTTAGACCTCACAGCCTTGGCTTCCACAGTACTTGCCCCACACAACACCCTTCTAGATCAGGCATCCCCTTCGCCGATCTACGGTTCTCTTAGGCGATCCATCTTGCTGGGTGCTTGTAGTGTGTGCATAGAAAAATTCCAATCTGATATGGATTCTATAAAACCACCTGTAACCTTGATTTATGACTTCACAGGAACCTACAAGTAGCAAAACACCATGGGTAAGTTTCCTAGCTTCCCAACCTCTCTGCTCACCTATACTAGCCAATTGTTTTTCCCTTCCAAAAATGTAGGTCTATCCTCTAATTCAAAATTATGGGTTAAGCATACAGTCTAATAATGGACATGAACAACCATGTTAACTCTACGTAGTGCAACAACTTGCATGAGAGAATTAGAATGGAATAATGATCAAAAGGCTGTTGACTCCAAGGATATGAGGTGAGGATAAAAAAACATTTGACATGGCTTCTGACCATAGAAGAAATATGGCTATTAACAACTGACATAACTGTCACAATCCACATGCTCAGTAACTACATGATGTGACTTTTCTCACAAACCTCACATATGCAATAAATGATTGGAAAATGGTCAAAAAAGGAGATAATTGGCTTATTCTCATCACATGAAAAAATTTAGGGTGAGTTCTAGGGTTGACACATGGAAACATAGGATTGGGTTTCCCATAAGCCCCCTTCCTCCCCCTCTCTGGTGGATTCATAGCCCCTTTAGTGCTCTTTACACAACCATTGTTGGACCATTCTATTAATTCTCAGCATAATATTTACATACATTTCGATTAGGCATAAAAGCCAATCATATGGTCCAAAATAGAAATATAACATCATACATGTCTAAACATTCACTAGTAGGGCCTTGGCCTTGAGATCCACTCTAGGAATTCGCACTAGAATATTTACATCATTTATATAATATTGGATAATTACATTCCAAGTCAAAACTAGGGGTATTACACTTAGATTGTTTGCCATAGCTCTGTACATGAACCCATTGAGATAGAAACCCTTACCCACCTTCCCATTTGCTTGACAAAGCTAATTGTTGGTTGGATGTCCTAATTAACTGTGAACCCATTCTATGAGTGAACCTGAGAGGGACTCCTTAGTGGATACATATCCCTGGCTCAGGGGTGATCTCTAATTGTTGAATTAATAGAGGCTAGGCAGAGATCTATGGTTGCGATGGAAAGTTGCAGTCCATAGCGGGTTGGTTGGAGGTTCAATGAAAAGGATAAGTTCCCTTGTGGTGTTTAAATGGTGTTATTTAATGTCTTTATTCTATTCTTATTATGCTCCAGTCATTGGTTGATGAACTAAATGAGATTGAATCACCAGGGGACTATGTATGAGCTGATTTATGGGGATGAATTCCCATGCCTTATGTTCATTTTGTTGTAGATGTTATTGGTTAATGAATTCTCCAATCATTGAGTGTGAATGATGCTTCTTTAGTTATAGTTGTTAAGTGTATGCATGCATCTATTTACTTTTGGAAATGACCCATTGATGAATAGGGATGTATGCCTATGCTTGTGCTAAGTCTATTATGTATGATGTTATCTCACTACTGCACTGAAATAGCTGGTAATGACTATTATGGTTGGTAGGTGTGTGTATGGCTAATCCCTGTTGTGTGTGTCAATTGCATGGTTCTTGCACCTTGCACTCTTATCCTTATGCTGGTACTTATATGTTATTATGTTTGAGGGATAGGACTAATCCCTGCATGCTTTCATCACTCTTCCTGAGAATGATATGTACATGTATACCATTCTATTTGTGTGAATCATGTCTCATTCCTTGTGTTCATGGAGCACGCTTAGGCCTATTAGCCATCCCCTTGATATTACTTTTGAATTGTCCTTTGAGGACTTGGAAGAAATATCGTAAATGTGTAGGAAATTTCATCCTAGACTTGGTGAAGAACAGGAACCCCTATGGATCAGATGAAGGAGGGAAGACTTAGCAAAAGTAGAGTAGAGCTTATGGTATAAGGGAAAAGGCACACAGGGGAGATTATGGCCAGACTTTCAGTTGGAAAAATGAAAAGTTTGGAGTGCTCAGATGGGGTGGGGATTGCACCATTGGATAGATATCTCCAAGAGATTTCCAAGGGTATCGGCTTGTCCAATTTAGACCAAGGGTGAGTGAGTTATGACCCTCAGAATTTTTCCCTAGAAGATTCCTAGAGAAGGTTTTTGTGGTCCTAGCCCTTTCGCATCCATAAGGACCTTTCCGCATCCACAATGCGGCTTGCGAATTGCAGATGTTAGAAGTTCGACTTCCTTAAGACTAGCATATGTTCAGGTACAAAGGGTACTCCCAAAAGACCGAACACCTAGAGAAAACACTTCACACAAACAGATCATAGATCAATACACTGATGTTTTGACGTGGTTTAAACCCTCGAGAGGGAAACACTCCATGGCCCCATCCAAATAGCTTCTACGGAGCAATTTATTATCCAAAGAAAGAAAGTTACAAATGAGCTTCTCTTAATCGATCAACTAGACAATGACCCTCCATGCTCTTTAAATAGAGATCATGGACCAATCAGGTGTTAAGCCACAGATCAAGGTTAGATATGATCTAAGAGAAGTTGAGTCGTCGGATCACTCTATGTCTAGAACACATTGTGACCATTGGATTAAATATTTACAAATGCATACTAAAGAAACACACTTTTCCTAACGGATATATTACACAAGTTGATCTTAAATAACTCCTAAGTGTCTAAATATCCTAACATCCCCCCTTAAGAACAACTTGGGATAGGATTGAAGGATTTACAAAAGTGACACTATTAGGAGAAGGAGGAGGCATTAGAGCCTATTCCCCCTTAATGACAAGTTCCTAAACTCCTAACATAGATAGAAGTTTAGAAAACTTCGCTTCTGTAAGAGACTTGGTGAAGATGTCTGCAACTTGATCATCTGTAAGACAAAAGAGCACTTCAAGAACATAATCATGAACAAGATTTCTGATGAAGTGCATATGTAGTTCAATGTGTTTGCTGTGTTGATGTAGGACTGGATCTTTGGAAAGCTTGATGACACTTTCATTGTCGCACCAAAGTTGAGTAGGCTGCTGTTGCTCGAATCCAAACTCTGAAAGGATCTGTCGAAGCCATAAATCTTCTTGAATGGCATTAACTGCGGCTCAATATTCTTCCTTTGTTGAAGAAAGAGAAAGAGCTTGTTGTTTCTTGCAAGCCCAAGTGACAGGTCTAGATCCCAGATTGAAAACATAACTTGCTGTAGAATTTCGATCATCAGGATCGCCGACCCAATCTGAATCAGTGAAACCAACCAACAAAGGTTCCTCCCCTGTACTGTAATGAATCCCAAACTAAATTGTACCTTGAATATATCAAAGTATTCTTTTAGCTTCTTTCTAGTGACTTTCATGAGGTGTTTGCATATAACGGGAATCATGACCAATGGCAAAGGAAAGGTCAGGACGGGAATGAGTCAAGTATAAGAGACTACCAACAAGCTGACGATACAAGGTGGCATCTACTTCAGGTGAAGTACAAGTGGCAGAAAGTTTGACTCCAGACTGGAAGGGAGAAGGGGTAGGTATACAATCTTCCATGTGAAAGCGACGAAGAAGGTCACAAGCATACTTAGACTGAGAAAGAAAGATTCCTTCTTTGGTTTGCAGGACCTAGAGACCAAGAAAATAATGTAAATGTCCTAAGTCTGATATTTCAAAATTTTTCTTAAGATTGGATTTCACATGGGTTATAAGCTTAGGGTCACTACTAGTAAGAATAAGGTCATCAACATATAGAACAAGTATGATGAGATGGTTTCCTACTTTCTTGGTATAGACATTGGGGTCAGAATGGCATCTAGAAAAATCAGTGTCAAGGAGAAAGCTATCCATTTTGACATACCAAGCTATAGGATCTTGCTTAAGGCCATATAAGGATTTCTTAAGGTGGCAGACAAGGATACAGTTATTCTAAACATATCTAAGAGGTTGTTCCATGTAAATTACCTCCTGTAAATCACCATGTAAGAAGGCAGACTTGACATCTATTTGATGGACTTCCCAGTTGTGTAAGGCTGCAAGGGAAAGAACAAGGCGGATGGAGTTCATTTTTGCGACAAGAGCAAAGGTTTCATTATAGTCAATCCCTTCAACATGGGAAAATCCTTTGGAAACTAACCTTGCCTTAAGTCTTTCAACACTTCCATCTTATGCATACTTAGTTCTGTAGACCCATTTACTAACAAATTTTCTTCCTTTCGAAAGAGGTACAAGATCCCAAGTATCATTCGCCATTAAGGAACAATATTCTTCATCCATAGCTGCATCCCAATCTAGATTTCTTGAAGCTTCTACAAAGGTTTCTGGATCATGATTCTCGGAAACTTGAGCCAAAAGAGAAGAGGCTCGTTGAAACTGAGAATGTGTTCGACATTGATCTCTAGGATCACCGGTAAGATCACTAGCTACTTCACATGTTGAACGGACCCATCGAGGAAGCACTTGTGCTAGTGTAACTGGAGGAACATGAGTAGGCGAAGGTGGATTTTTATCCTCATTGTCATCATTAGAAACTGGAGTTGGAAACCTGTCAAGGAAGTTTGAAGAAGAAGAAGAAGGCACAATTGCCGAATTAGGCTAGCAGGCCAAAGATGGCACAATTGCCGAGTTAGGCTCGTAGGCCAAGAGATTTTCATCAAATTTAACATCTCTTATAATGATTACATCATGAGAATGTGGTTGAAGAAGTCTATAACCTTTTACATCTTCAGAATATCCAACAAATATGGACTTTTCACTTTTAGGCTGCAATGCTTTCCGTTTTTCATCCGGAATGTGAGCCCATGCTTCACTACCAAACACACGGAAGTGACTTACATCTGGTTTAATTTTACTCCATGCTTCTTCTGGTGTGATACCTTGTAATGCTTTAGTGGGGGTGTGATTAACTATGTAATCTGCACAATTAATGGCTTCAACCAAAAATTGAAGACTTAGTCCCTTAGATTGGATCATACAATTAGCCATTTCTTTTAAAGTGTGGTTCTTCCGTTCAGCTACACCATTTTGTTGTGGTGTATATGGAACAGTGTGTTATTGTTGGATTTCTTGTTCAGTACAGAAAGTAGTGAACTTTTTGTTAACATATTCTCTTCCATTGTCAGATCTTAACTTAATAATTTTATGACCAGATTGTTTTTCAACAAGGGCCTTGTAGGCCAAGAACATGTTAAATACTTCGCTCTTAAGTTTTAGGAAATAAACCCAAGTGCATCTAGTGTAATCATCAATGAAAGTTAAGAAATACTTGAAACCAAAAAATGAAGCAGATGGAAGAGGACCACACAAGTCACTATTCATAAGCTACAAGGGAACCGAGGCATGCCAAGAGGCACGTTTGTCAAAACTATCTCGATGATGTTTTCCGAGTACACAACCAGAACAAACACCATCCTTGCAAGATACCATCGAAAGACTTGTCACCATATTTTCTTTACTTAGTTGTTGCAATGAGTGATAATTTAAGTGACCAAAGCGCTCATGCCAAAGTTTGCTCAAGTTATCACTATGAGCAACAAAAACTAAAGGAAAAGGTGATGACCCAAAGTTGTTAAACTTGTACAACCTGGTAATATCATCAACAATTCCGGTAGCTAGGACCTGTTGAGGATCTTTAAAATCCTTGATTACAACTTGGTGAGGTGTAAATGTCATAGTTTTACCTTCACTAGAATGAGTGATTTGATAGACTGATAACAAATTGCAGGAAATTCTCGGAACACATAGTACATCATTGAAATGATCATTATCTACTGGAACTGTTCCAGCTCCTACAACACTTAGAGATCTATCATCACCAACAAATATTTGTTTGGTGTTACATTCATGCATAGTAGAAAAGATGGCTTGATCCTTAGCCATATGATAAGATGCTCCAGAATCAATGAGCCATTCATTTGAAGTAGAAGAAGAAGATGCATTATAAGAATAACAAGAAGCACAAAGTGCATGTCCATGAGAGGTAGATTCTGAAGGCGAATCTAGTCTAATGTGGTGCTTCTTCATTGCTGCTTCCAAGGCTGCCATCTTCTTGGAACACTTAGATTCATCATGATTATCTTTCCCGCAATAGTTGCAATGATGCTCAGTCTTCTTTCCTTTTGGCTTGGATCCTTTGTCAATTTTTAAAGAAGGAGCTGACTGAGAAGGTTTGTGACCCTTGTTTGACTTATTATTGCGAAAATTTTGTTTCTTGGGAGGCTTGAACTTTTCTTTCTGTTGGAACAATAAGGCTTTCCCAGATGTATCTGCATTGTTAATTATTCTAATATGGATGATCTTATCTTTTTATCTAATCAAGGAATCAAAAAGGGATTCAAGACTAGGCTCTTGATAGCTAGCTACATTCAAGGATTCTTTCATGGAGTAAAATGTAGATACAAAAACAGAATATGCAAGTCCAAGTTTGGAAAGAATATGATAAACGCATTGTTTGTCTTCCCTGTTAATGTTGCATTTTTCACATAAGAGTTTTGTACTTAGATAAATAATCTTATATACATGAAAAATCACTTGGATTTAAAGAAATCAACTCATTTTTGAGTTGGTGACCTCGAATTTCACTGTGTTTACCAAACACAGATTCCAACTTGTCCCAAGTAGCATCAGGTTCATCAATTCCAGATATGTGGAATCGCAAATCAATAGAGATTGACATCCCAATCAATCCACAAGCTTTGTCACATCTATTTGCCCATTTTATTTTCTTGTCATCATCAATGGGTTTTGTTTCTTTCCCTGATGTAATTCTGAAAAGTCCCCTACTTCGTAGAACATCCTCCATACGAGATTTCCATGAGAAATAGTTGGAACTGGTAAGTAGAATATCACAAGGGGTGGCCATACTGCAAATTAATGGCTATAAAAACAGAAACCAATAGTCTAGATGCGAAGAGCTAAAAAAAATAGGCAATTTAAAAAAAAAAAAACGACACTGAAAACTGACTCCGTATGATGAAGTTATGGTTGAACAAAGAAAAAGTTCAAGATGTCCCCAATAGTGACATGGAAAATAGAGAATGACCAGCTAAAAAAAAGGACCTCCCTCTTTCAAAGATGAACCTTTGACAATCACTTTACAAGAAAGTTGCTTTAAGTGAATCACTTTTGTAAAATAAGTGATTTCACTTTTTTAATGATGTTACTTTAAATAGTGCAGCAATAAAAATGAACTTAAGTGACTCATTTTTTATTATTTAAGTGAGATGCACTTTTACAAAAAAGTAATTTGAAAATAGAAATTGCATGCACTTTTTCTTTTAAAAGTAACTTCCTAAGACTTGAACTCAAGACCTATTAAGGAATAAATCAACTTTGAACCAAGTGAGCTAGATTAAAAGGTATGTAAAATATGGAAAAAAGGAAGGGTTTTTTTTTGGCAAATCACACCATAAACCAAAACAAAAAAACTTTTCCATGCTTGTGGGGTTAAATCTAATTATCTTGCTTGGAAAATATACGTTTTCTCGTTGTTTTTTATTTGCCGAGATCACACAAGGTGCACGGAAAAGAGCATACGCAGCCGAGAAAAACCCTTTCCCTTTTTGTTTCTAATTCGCCGAGATCGCACAAGGTGCACAGAAAAGAGCATACATAGAGAGGGAAAGCAACAATCCAAAACTGAAAAAATATAATAATAAAAACTGATAAAATATGAAGATTTTTTTTAAACATAAATAAAAAACACGTCAATGTAACATTATACCTTCAGATTTGATGAAATACGCGTTTCTGAAGCAACTGGGAATCGTTTTCGATCAAACAAAAACTATTTCCCAATGGAAATGGCGCTCGGGATGCAATGGAACACCTCCCACAACCCAGAAGTGCACAGAAATACCAGAACCATAAACCCTTTCAAGTTTTAGCAACAACAGTTCAAGATCTAGATCATAACCGGAAGTGGCTCTTCATAAAAGCTCTGATACCATGTTCGGGTACACAGGGTACTCCCAAAAGACCAAACACCTAGAGAAAGCACTTAAAACAAATAGATCACAGATCAATATACCGATGTTTTGATGTGGTTTAAACCCTCGAGAGGGAAACACTCCACGGCCCCAGCCAAATAGATTCTACGGAGCAATTTATTATGCACAGAAAGAAAGTTACAAATGAGCTTCTCATAATTGATCAACTAGACAATGACCCTCCATGATCTTTAAATAGAGATCATGGACCAATCCGGTGTTAAGCCACGAATCAAGGTTAGGTATGATCTAAGAGAAGTTGAGCTATCAGATCACTCTATGTCTAGAACATATCATGACCGTTGGATTAAATATTTACAAATGTATACTAATGCATACTAAAGAAACACACTTTTCCAAATGGATATATTACACAAGTTGATCTTAACTAACTCCTAAGTGTCTAAATATACTAACAGCTTATTGGATTTCTACATTTATGCGGAATGCAGATAGCGGGAGGTAAAATTTCCCAAAATCGAAATATGGATTTCCGCAATTTCGCATCCTCAAGTAGGTTGGGGATAGTGGGTTGCGGAAGGTAACTTTCGTCGGGTTAGAAAATTACAGTTTCTGAGTCCCTAGTTCCGCATGCAGATTGCAGAACTGTGGAAGGCAGACGATAGATTCTAGGCGGCAATTGAATTCCAAGTTCCGACTTTCGCACTGCAGATTGCAGAAGTCAAGAAGGCAATTTCTGCGGAGGGGTGGATTTGAAAATTCAACTTCTGAATCTGACTGCAGATTGTAAATTGGAGAGAATTGTGGATTACAGATTTGAGACCATTGCAACTGTGTATGAAAACAAATGAATTTGGAGAAAAGAAAATGTAACAAAGATCTCCCATGACCTACGAAGGACATCAGATTAGGTTGGAAAACCTGACAAAGTGGTATCAGAGCTTCAGTTACAACACTGGGGATTCTTTGGAGCCAAAGAATGATTTGAAGACATATGAACTGGGTGCAATGAAGCTGTTACAGTGCTCAAGAGATGCTACAGAAGGCTGTCAAAGCTATACAAGTGGACTAGCTATGACATGGAAGAATAATTCAATGCTAAGATGAGCAATTTGAAAGGATATCCTTAACCCTTATGTTGTTATTGTATTCCTATTTGTGAACTTGTATATAGAAACTTATGGCATAAGAATGAAAATACAATAGTCTGGATGAGTGAAGTGATATGCACTAGTAGGCATAGTGTTAGATATTGCATAGTGTATATAGGTGAGGGTGCATGCTGGTAAAGCTAGTAAGGTTTTACACATGCAATAAGATACTAATGGCTAATGTTGTGGTTGATGATGGTTTCTTTACTGTTAAATTTTTAGAATTTACTTTAATCTGATCTAGGATCTTAACTGAGAGAACAAAATGTACAACAAATCTACATCATATCAATCATGGACACAATAATGCAAGCACAGAAGAGACACAGAATTTACTTGGGGAAACCCATAAAGGTGAAAAACCCCAATAACTGCCTCAGAGATAGATAGAACAATGATACAACCAGAATACAAGAGATAGTCTTCTCCTAGCAGCAAAGCCTCCTCCTCATAAGTGCGCCACTTTCTGAATGAGAGAAGTGTGTGAATGAATCATCAAATAGAGATCTCCTGATCTCTATTTATACTTGTTCGGTCCTGCCCAATAAACTAATGGGGCCTACATGTCTAACTTAACCCATGGTTAACTTAATCGGGGACGACCCCACACTTGGTGGTCTAATAACCCTTTGATCCACATGGTCAACCCCCAATAGGGTGGTCTAATAACCCATCAAGTATAAGTTATGACAATTACAATATAAATGACGACACTTCCATATAGACGAATAATAACATCTATATAGGAATACAAACACTTCTGTATAGACGAATAATGCCATCTCTATAGGAGTACAAAATACATGGGTGAAATAGATTCTGAAGTTACATATACATCAACACTCCCACTTAACTAGGAAGGTATTTCTCGACACAGGTCTTCTAGCACAAGTCTTCTTCTCTGGATCATCATCAGCGAATTATCATCCTCGAATCATCGTCATCCTCACTGTTGTTGCTATCTAAATCAATCTCTGAATCTACTCGTCATAGGAAGTTCTATAGAGGCAGTCTTTTTCATACTGGATGTAGGCCCACCACCTGCAGGTCTTCATCATCACTGGCCATACTATGGAATCCTTAGGACTTATTATGTGCGTCACAAAACCTTTAAAGAGTATCTTTCCTAGCAAGAACCCTAAAGAGCATTTGAGGCCTTTTTCATCCTATCCATATCTCCAGGACTTATTACATGTGACCCCACCACAAAACCTAGCAAGAGCATCTCAGGATGTTACGGGTACACAACTCCAACCTGAAATCTCCCCATGGCACAAATTACATGTGGTCACCACAAAACCTAGCAAGAGCATCTCACGATGTTACAGGTACACAACTGCAACCTGGAATCTCCTTAGGGCACAAATTACATGTAGTCATGGCAAAACATCGAAAGAGCATCTCAGGATGTTACGAGTACACAACTGCGACCTGAAATCTCCCAAGGCACAAATTACATGCCATAGGACAAAACCTCGCAAGAGCATCTCAGGATGTTATGGGTACAAAACTCTAACCTGAAATCTCCCAGGGCACAAATTACATGTCCTCCCAGAGAAATGTCTTGAAAGAGCATCCTAGGATGTTAGGGGTACACAACTCTGACCTATAGGATCTCCCAGACATGCTCATATGCACAACCTGATCCACAGCCACAAAGTATCATCCTGATACTCATCATACATCATCCTTATGTACACATGATCATCCTGATCATCATCACTGCAACATCCTACTGCATGTCATCTAGAGAAACATCCTGAAGCTCGTCATCTATGATCATCCTGATCATACACTGCATCTACCTGATACATAGCAAGTATCTACCTGATACATATCATCATACATGATCCACCTGATCATACAATGTATCCACCTGATACAAATACAAATACATGATCCACCTGATCATACCTGATACATATCAACATACATGATATACCTGATCATACAATGTATCCACCTGATACATATACAGATACATGGTCCAAGCATCCAACATGATGCATATACAAAATACAAACAAATGATCCAACTAATCATATCTAGCATCAAACGTGATGCGTACATACATATATATATAAATGATCCAATTGATCATATCCAGCATCCAACATGATGCATACATATACATATAGAGTAGTAACTGGAGCATCGTCCTAGTGCTCATCATCCATGATCCTCCTAATCATCATAGCATCGTCTCCTTCAGATCATCTCATCGTCCATGAAGCACAGCCCAGATGCACATCATCCAACACTTACACCACCAACATGGGAGAACACATCTACCACCATTCGAGGAAGGCTCCAGCCCTTACTTTTTCACCATGGGAGAACACATCTACCACCATGTGAAAAATGGCTTCAGCCCTTACATCTACACCATGGGAGAACACATCTACCACCATGTGAGAATCGCTCAGCAATTACGACACGACCAAGGGAGAACACATCAACCATGTCAAAAAAGCTCATGTGCATCTACAACTTCCGTACTCATCACTTCCCTTTGGAAGGAACCTCGATCTGAAGTGCACCAAGCCTCTCTCTGAAGTACTCAAGCTGCACTTTGGCCAACGTCTTGGTCAATACATCTACAACCTGCTCATCCATCACAACATACTCTGCTTCAGCTATACTCAGTGCTACGCAGGACTACTTCTTGCTAAACCAAGAGATCACACCTGATCCCATACTGAAGCAGTACCCAGAAGTGTTCTTCCTATATGCAACACTACCTGCCCAATCTGAATCAACATAACCCTGCAGGTTAAACTTTTGATTCTCATCATACTTGAGCCCATAATCAACTGTACCCTTAAGGTACCTCATAATATGCTTTACAGCAATCAGGTGAACACTCCTCAGATCCGTCAGGAACTGGCTCAATGTGTTCACCACAAAGAAAATATCTGGTCTCGTGTTCATCAGGTACATCAAGGACCCAATCAGGTGATGATACATCATGACATCAACCGGATCATATGGAGCATCACACAGAAGCTTTAGGTTCGATGCCATAGGTGTGGCCATAGACTTGCATTCCATCATCCCGAAACTATTAAGGATCTCTACTGCATACTTCCCTTGTCCAAGGAAGATTCCATCTGCACTCTTCCACATCTCCATGCCAAAAAAAAATGGTGCATCATCCCCAAGTTCTTCATCTAGAACTCGGCAGCAAGCTTTTGCTGCATGTCAACAATCAATCTATCCTCCCCTGTTACAAACATGTCATCCACATACAATAGTAGTATCACTGGATTTCCTTCCTCAACCTTGTAGAAAAGGTTGGAATCCGCTTTACTCTTGGTAAAGCCCAAACTGTATAGAAAGCTATCTATCCTACCATACCAAGTTTGGCACATATATGACTCCCTATCATGTGTCTCAAAACCAGGTGGTTTCTCCACATACACTTCTTCTTCAACTACACCATTCAAGAAGGCTGTCTTGAAATCCATCTGGTGTATCTTCCACTTCATCACTGCAGCTAGAGCAAGTACGGATCTAATGGAAGTGTATCTGGCTACAGGAGCGAAAGTCTCTATGCTACCACCTACAGCATGCTTGATCTTGTAGATCCTCTTGGAAGTCACTACAGACTACCATTTGGGACTGCATCCCAAACATCTTCATGATCGACTGGTACTCCTTGATCATGGCATTCTTCCCAGATCCTGGGAACTTCAATATTTTCAATAGATAACTTTGTTGCTGAACAAATGTTGTAGTCCTTCTTTTGTAGGTGATGGTATACAATCTTTCCTACACAACAAGTTAAATTGCATGATTAGAAAACATCTCATAGTTTTCAGAACAAATTCTTACACGTAAAGAAATATGTCATACAATCATGCAATTATCTTATCCAATGCTTCAATACAACATTTATCCATATCCCGTAACTTTCTAGATGCCTTCCAATCTCTACCAGAACATTGTTAAGAGTGTGCACAACTCCCAACATGCCAGCAAAGAGGTTTCATTCTAGATAAATAGCAATGGAATGTTGTACAGTGCCATAGGACACTTAACCATGTATATTAGCAGTATACTGTTCATCAATGCAACTATTCTAATATGCATAATACACAACCTAGTTCTAGGAACATAAGCATATTCATCATTGAATAACATTATGTAAGAAATGACAATTCAAATACTTATCTTTGTTTGGTTGTTGGGTTGACTCCCTCTTAGTCTTTGCTTCTTTTTTGCAACTCCATTCTGATGTGGATTGTGAGAAGTGGTCAACTCCCTCTGAATATCTGCATCCTTGCAAAAACTATTGAAGTGTCCTCCCTCTTGATCTTTGCTTCCTAGATTACCTGTGCTTGAACTTATATCCATCCTTAATCACTATGCAAGCTTATTAGTATCATCATTGTGTTATCGTTGATGTCTCATACATAATCATACATTCATTACTATATTCTTAAGACTATCGAAACACAATAATCTTAAGCATGTATAGTCATGATCATTTCAAACATAAATAATAAGCATTAGTATTCAAGGTTTATATAGGACTCTTATGGCTAGTCATATCATAAATTAAAGTAAGAAACATAATATTCCTAAACCTGTGATTACTCAAACCTATACCTTCATGATTAATCATTATCAACAACACAACAGTATAAGATCCTAACACACGGTAGGATTCTAGCTTGATATAGGAAAAATATACTTGGATTAGCATGCTAGATAGTTATGTCTAACATACCCGCATAATGTCTTCTGGTTCTCTTCAGTGACTTGTGCTA
Organism: Larix kaempferi; assembly: GCA_027924585.1. Lineage (NCBI taxonomy): Eukaryota > Viridiplantae > Streptophyta > Pinopsida > Pinales > Pinaceae > Larix > Larix kaempferi. Next base: position 11,733,941 of record BSBM01001051.1, on the reverse strand, counting down.
GTAACCTACATGTCTCATAAGTTAACCATTGTAGAACCAAGTTATACTTACCTCGTAAGTAGATATTCTATGTGATCCATGACAATGGATGAATCTTTGTCTTCATGTCACCATGATCATATGTTCTTGAAGTAGAACATGATTTTTCTTTCTTGGTGTACCTTTTATGTTAGCGAACAACATAAACCTCATACAACATCACAATACATTAGTACAATCATAAGTGTCAAAACCTTAGTCAATGAATATCTTCTATTAAGGTGATACGCCAAGTCTAGTAATTAATCAAGATTGTACTGTAATGATATGAAGACAAACATATCATAAACTTAACCATGAATAGGATTCGAAACATACATGTAAGCCATACCTGTCAAGATTGCTTGTAATCTTCTTATGGAAGGCCTTAGCCTCATCTCCCTCTGATACATGAACTTCTTCACTTATGCAGGTGACCAATCCATCTTCTTCTAGGATTAACCCAATCCACTTGATTTGCAAGAACTAGACCTGGAGCTAGATTAGCGTTTGTTAGAGAAACCCCAAAAATTCAAACTTTGAATTTCAAACTTTTGAAAGGATAGAAATATGCTCCTTGATGAGCTGATCAAGCTGGTATATTCAGAATTTGAAAACTGCAAAGTTTCACTCCTCAATTTTGCCTTTGAAACTTCTGGATTCACTGGACGTGACGCTGAACTATGGTTTGATGAAGCCCACTCTTCTGCTCAATCAAAAGGTTTGATCCAAAGCTCTAAGATTCTATTTTTTTTTAGGAGCTTCCAGCCGTGGTCACAGATTTCAAAAATTCCCATTTTTGCAGAAGCCCTAATTTTCCACTTTTCCAATCAAAGTCCCGAACTAGGGTCTGATTAAGCCCAGTCTTCTTCCCAACCAAAAATTCTGATCTTGGTCTCTAAATTTCTATTTTGATGAGTAGCATTCAGCCATAGTCTCCGATTACAAAAATTTGAACTTTCTTCGAAACCCTAAATTTCGGAAGCCATGAATGAAGGTGCTAAAAAATAATTTTGTTTTGACAGAAATATGTACCTGATTGTTTCTGGTGTAACTCCACACTTTTCGACCCACAGGTTCTGAAAACTTTTTTTGTGGTATCTTGACCTCAACTGGATTCTCTGAGAGAGATTTATGCCAAGTGTCGCAACGTGACCTGTTTATGGGATAAAACAGGAGATCGAACTTGTACGGAGTTCCACATGTCACTGGTTCAACTTCAGCCTCTGAAAAACTTTTCTGAGATAGTACAGTCTGTTTACTACCTGTCACTTTTTATGAAATTTCATTTGGAGATTCCTAGCCCAAGTTATGACATTTTTTCCAAGGTCACCTAATTATGACTGAGATCTAGAAGAGGTAGAAACCCTATATTGTACAGATCATAAATCACAAAGTACAATGAATTAGAGGTTGTCCTTTGGACGCAAGGTACATGGGGATTTGATCTTCGACCTGTAAAATTTTTAGATCTGCAAACTTCTCCAAAAAGGATTTATAGTGAAAGTGCTATGATGACTGGTTTTTTGTATATCAAGACCTAGCATCGTAAGTGCAACAAGTGTCATACATGCCATATCATGCCTTCTTTCAAGCTAGCTCTGATACCATGTTAAATTTTCAGAATTTACTTTAATCTGATCTAGGATATTAACTAAGAGAAAAACATGTACAACAAATCTACAGCATATCAATCATGGACACAATAATGCAAGCACAGAAGAGACACATAATTTACTTGGAGAAAACCATAAAGGTGAAAAACCCCAATAACTTCCTCAGAGAGAGATAGAGCAATGATACAACCAGAATACAAGAGACAGACTTCTCCTAGTAGCAGATCCTCCTCCTCATAAGTGCACCACTTTCCGAATGAGAGAAGTGTGTGAATGAATAATAAAATAGAGATTTCCTGATCTCTATTTATACTTGTTCTGTCCTACCCAATAAACTAATGGGGCCTACATGTCTAGCTTAACCCATGGTTAACTTAATCCGGGCCAACCCCACACTTGGTGGTCTAATAACCTTTTGACCCACATGGCCGACCCCCAATAGGGTGGTCTAATAACCCTTCGAACCACATGACTTATATAGGGCCGACCCCAACAAGGTGGTCTCATAACCCATCAAGTATAAGTTACGACACTTACAATATAAATGACGACACTTTCATATAGAGGAATAATAACATCTCTATAGGAATACAAACACTTCTGTATAGAGGAATAATGCCATCTCCATAGGAGTACAAAATAAATATATGAAATACATGGGTGAAATACATTCCGAAGTTACATATACATCAACATTTACTAGAGAGGGTTAAATCATGGTTGGAGTTGTGGATGATACTATTACATGGGACCAACAACTTATGAAGAAAGGATGGTGTATTCCTTTGCAAGAGGCCAACTGACCAGGTAACAACAAGGGTGCTAATGGGAACCATGCAGGTATGTTTTGTTTGTTTTAATTGTATATGTGTTGAAAGGGGATTAGGAAGAATCCCTTGAACCATGATTGTAATCATAGAATGGTAGGCATGTATGGTTGAATGCATTATGTGAATGTCATATCACCATGGCATGGTGAGATATGTAGTAGTAAAGGAAATGAATATCATACCATGTGACTGTCTAAATGTTAAAATGCATTTACATGGAATTATATTATGTCAATTTATATGTTAAGTATAAGTTTAATAACTAGGGAAAGGAATTATACCCCTGATATGGTAGTGTTATAGTAATTCAGGATAGGTGAGATGGCCATGGTTAGGGCCATAGGTCTTGAATGGTAGAATGCATGACATGGTAGCATAGTCTGCACGAATCAATATACAGTGAAGGATTTTTTAAATATGTTGTTGCATGAAGTGTATGCTCATTAAAATATTTTGTGAAGCTTGTGGATATGCATTGAGTGGATCCACCGGAAAATTTTGAGTAAACATTGCAAATGTGCATATAGGTGTGTGGGTGCACATGTTGTGATGCATTGCATGAATGCAGGGTTATGCTGCATGTAGGATTTCCATTAAATAGTAGATGGAATGATGAATTAATAATGATTCTGATATCATTTCATGAGATGCTATGAGTACAGGATGAATACAACCATGCTTGACGGGCTGACAGGATGCTCGGTTGGAAGGGCAGACTTGCACAAAGAGGAAATGGCTGTGCATTTTTGGTATCCGACCAAATATGGAGGCACTACTAAAAGGGCACTAGATTTTTGATCGAATGTGGCTTCCAAAATCACCTTGGACCATCAGATCGACAGCAGGATTGACCAACGGTGGACTCGAAGTGGCTTAGGGAGGAGTGGATGGAAATTTCGTGCCCGTTCTAGCCGTTAAACACCGAGCCTTTTTCTTCGAAAAAATGCTGTGTGGACCATCGATCACCCTCCTTTGACCTCGATTGTCTAAGCTTCACTCCCGCCGGTGGATTGAACCTTGACCTTGTAAATTGATAAGCAAAGAGATCAGTTTAGCCTAGGAATCATTCAAAGTTTCATCGCACCTCACTTTCTGAATGATTATGGTCATAGAACCATGTTCATCCATGCACAGAAGATTCAAACCGGTTGTGGTTATTGGAAGAAGACAGTGGACAAACGAATATTCTTGGAACTCTATTATTAAATCCATCAACAACCTTTGAAACCCTCTGATTTAAGTTTATGTGAATAATTCTAGGGTTGCAAATCAAATTATGTAGGATACAGATTTATAAATTCATGTTTGAATTGAATTAATAATTTCATTGATTGGTTATGGGGAAATCTGATTTGGATATTATTTTTAAATATCATTGATTGTTTGGTTGTTTGAGAATTTTTTCAAAAGGGTAGGTTGTACGGGATGGTTGTGTTATGGTAGCAAGCCAAAACCCTAATGGGCAAAGTGATGCCACCTACAATATCCAAATGGCATGAAGGTTCCTCATCTGCACTATATGATTGGTAAAAAATATGAGTGATATGGTAAAGGTTATGTCAATGAGACATATGTGGGTTATGGAACATAAAAAGAAATGAGGTGGAAAATCGAGGGACTGTCAACTCAGAGAAGGGAGCCCCCATTCCTTGCAAATAAAGAGAAGATGCACCTGCAAAGTGGATAAGTGTTATGTAAACCCTAGGTGAAAATATACAAGTCTGATTAATAGTGCTAATATGAATAGTTTGTTTCATTTTATTTTTATTATTATTATTGTTATTATTTCAAGCTGCCTGAGTATGATTAAGGCCTACATGACTCACATCAGTGACGGGTGCACACCTTTCTGGTGTTGAGTTATGTTAGGGTTACCAATATTGACTACACCCTAAGGGAATGGACGCATTCCTGGTGTTTCAATATCTGATAGTGAATGTATGAGCTATGTCTACAATTTTAGAACAACAATACTAATGAGCCTTCTAACCCCTCTTGTGTTGTCAGCTTGAACAAATACAATTGGGTGTTGCACACTAAAGAAGCAAAGTGAAGAGGGTATTGTGAGGGGTTGTGGGGAAGGGATGCTATGTGTATGAAGGGTTGTTATGTTTATGAAGGGTTTTTATGTGTGTGAAGCAATGATGCATTCCTATGGCTTCGTAGTAGAGCCTTGACCTAGAAATGGTCATGGTGCAGGGAAAACCAGGTATGGGACTGGTTTGGCACCATCAATGCCTAATAACCCATTTGGTGTACTGGATGGGCATTGACTATTTGGATGTCGTGGAGTGGCATGCGAGCTATCCAAAATCTAATTCCACAGGAGATCCCAAGGATTGTAAAGTAAAGGAGGACCCTGTGGACTAGAGAGGAAATATCCAATACAGATAAGTATTCAATTTCCATCTATTTCTTATTCTGAATAATGAAAGATTTCATGTATAAGTCGCATAACAACCAAGATGATATCCTATTGTTCTGTGTTGAAAACCTTGGTCATTGTAGGAAGTAAGAAGCCTTGAAGGTATCATAAGGATGCATGGGGACATGTAACTGTTCTAGAGAGCTAAGTATGAGCAGCAATGGAGATGGTGCTAGTGGACTTGTGTGATTCCTAGCAGCCAAGGTTCTGTAGGAAATCATGGGAAAGAATTCCCTGGATGAGAGGCCTTGGACAAACCTTAGACACTAAGTGTCATAGCCAAAAAAAAGAAATTCAAGCATTCACATTGAAGTAAAAGAGGCTAGGAGAATGAAACCATAGTGGTGGTGTGACTCCATATTGGAAGAAGGCTAAGAGGAGAAAACTCTTACTCTTCTCTCTCCTTTTTATTGATGCATTTATAAAACAGAAAATTGTTGAATGCATGATGTGACTAAAAATTGATTGTGTTTAATTTCTTGAGATAAATTGTGATTGCTGAAATATAAAGATCCTTGTGAAAGTAGGAACACGAATAATTTCATGTGTATGTTGGGAAAGCTTGAAAAGTATGGAAGTCTCATGAATAAAACATGGACTCTTCATGTCAATTAGTTACAAGGAAAGTGGTTCTATCAAGTAGGTGTGGGAAGCTATACAGATTCACCATGGAAGTAGACCAAAGGTTGTTAGAGTTGGTAGAAAACCTCATTCAAAAAATTTCCAAGACTCGGGAGAATATTGGAGAAATTCTCAAGCTACAAAGGCAGCAGAATGAGATGAACCACAAAGCTTTGGAGGACTCTATTTGTCTGCAAAGGGAGGCAAAAAGCATCCTGGAAGGAACCAACAGTGGACCAATGATGAAGCATTCATCCAATCATCCCACCAAGAAACTCCCAAGGAAGTAAGACTCCAAGGAAATGGAGCAAATAAAGAAAAATAAGCCACTGAAATGTTGGAAATGTGGAGGAGATCATTGCCTCCGCAACTTCCCAACAAGAAACAACAAGAGAGATAGTAGCCATGACTATTTCAAACTTGTACATCATTTGGAAAGCAAGGAAAAATAAGGGATTTTTGTGGATCAATACCCACATGCAGATCTAGAATATCGAATCCGGATGGAGAAGCTTGTGGAAGACAAAGGACTTGGTCTTGAAAGTTCAATGTAAAAAGAAAAATGCAAGGGCATACCTGCAACATTGTTTTGCAATTTTGGACATGTGTAGATTGTATATGTAATCCTAACTATTGGAACATTAAGGACTGTGATATTCTAATGGAGGGAGGAAGTAATATCCCTCATTCCAACCACAGACTATTTCGGATTCTATGTAAATATTGCACGGTTTGTTTTCACTATTGTGGAGCTCAAGGCCAAGGCCCCACTAGAGGATGCTTAAGTTTATTTGCATAGGCAATTATGTGATATTACGATAACCCATGTTCTAGTAAGCCATGGAAGATTTTAAATGATGTAAATAATTCTATGTAATAAAATACTAAGGGTTGGCTATGGCTGCAACAAAAATGAGGGGGGAACTATGTTAGATTTTCATCATTTAATTCAATATGATCTAGGATCTTAACTAAGAGAACAACATGTACAAAATATTAAACACAAGAGACATGAGACATAAAGCATTTCACCAGGGAAACCATAAAAGAGAAAACCACGCAACTTCCTCAGAGATAGAATAAGCACCAATACAAAGATCACAAAGATGAAACCCCAAAAGATAGATGTCTCCATCAGCTACTCCTCCTCCACTTGTGCACACTCCTCTTTCTCAAATATGCGAGTTGGATGTGTGAGTGAATAAGCAAATAGAGTGGTGCAAACACTCTATTTATACTTTAACTTGACCTACTTTTTACCTTAATTGTGCTGACCTTCCTTAGGAGAGTCTAATAACCCATTAGCACTTGACACTGAGCCAACCCCACTATGGGAGTCTAATAACCCATGAAAGACACAACTCCGGGGTCTAATGCTCTTTCATACATGGGAGGGTGGACCTCAATGACTTTACATGACCCAAGTACAATAATGACTTCTTCGATCGGAGGAATAAACATCTCCATCAGAGGTACAACAATAAAATACAAATACAATATAAAATATACAAGTGAATACATTCCGAAGTTACAAATACATCAACACTCCCTCTTAACTAGGAAGGTATTCTCTTGACCCAGGAATCAATACATATAGGCACAAGTCTTCAATACTAGAGCTGGATCATCGACACTGGATCACTGGAGCATCATCGTCACTGCTGTTGTACTCGTCATCTCGATCACTGGTGCTATCTCTCAATTCTACTCATCATAGGAAGTTATACAGAGCTAGCCCTTTTTCATGTTGGATGTAGGCCTATCCTTCATGTAGGTATTCAACATTTCTACGAGTGAGCCATCCAATGGAATCTTAGGACTAATTATGTGCATCTGCAAAACCTGAAAAGAGTAACCCAGGACTGATTATGTGCCAAGCACAACCTGCAAGATCTACCAGGGTTGATTACATGCGAACAAGAAAAACCTCGAAAGAGCATCCGAGGACTGATTACGTGCCAATAAAAACATGCAAGATCTCCCAAGGATGATTATATGCTAACAACTAAAACCTCGAAAGAGCATACAAGGATAGATTATGTGCCAAGCACAACCTGCAAGATCTCCCAGGGTTGATTACATGCTACTGCACAACTTGCAAGATATCCATGGCCACAGAGCATCATCCAGATGCTCATGATCATATGGATAATAGTCATATGAAGCATCATACGTGTTAGGACTGGAATTGTACCTAGTCCCTATTCGATTTCTTCTCAATTTTTCATTTATTTCTACTTTGATTTTATTTTTATTTTAAATTGAGTAGTTTTTATTTTTCTTTTCATTTTATAGGTTATGAATGTTATTTCATTTTATTTTATTTTTTCTTATACATAGTGGCTTATTAAAGTATTTCATTTCATTTTACAGTTTTCAAAATACTTATTTAAAATTTTTCCCTAACTCCTATGATTAAAGTTTAACCTCTATGTTGAGTTTTTCTTGGCAAAGTTTTCATATGGAGATTCCCGCAGCATAGTGACTAAACTACATACACTAAGGCACCACTAGAATCTGAAATCATGGAGGAATGTGGATGATTAATGGAAAGTGTTGGTCCATTGCATTTGATGATGTTTGAAGACCTCCAGGCAGTTGTTCAATGTATCAAGACATTTGTCAAAACCCATCATGATTCATCACTGATAGAATTGGGGATAGAAGTGGCCACGAGTTCCAAAATTGGAAGCTATGAATTTCAAAGTTGAGGCCTCGTATTCTGAAGCTTGTTGAAGATTTTTACTTTTGTTCATTTCCAAGAAGTAAATTTGTGAAGTAACTATTGAGATATGGGTAAGAGTGAAAAATTAAGTCGATTTGAGCCAATAGACACAAGCTGGGTCACGAGTTTCCCTAAGAGTGCAGAATTATTCAGAATAGTTGGGTGGTTTAACTTCTTTGAGCGAATTTCAGGTTTCAATGTTGAAGTTACCCATGTTTTTGCTCAGAATATTACCAATGGCACTGTAAATTTTAATACTCTGAAGTTTGAACTGATAGAAGCCCTAATTTCTGAAGCTATCGGTGTGCCCTTGGAAGGAGAGTCATGGTTTAAGAATACCTCTTTTGATTTCGATCCTAGCATGTTTCTGATACCAGGATGCGGATCCCTTGAATGGAGCAAAGGGGTGCATTTAAATAACTTTAAGATAGAATGGAAAGAGGTGATAGGAATTGTGCAGAGTTATATTACATGTGAAGGTAGGTTCGCATCTATATTTAAGTATCATATTAGGTTTTTGTTGCACCTAAACCAGTAGTCCAGGATGAATTTACCACTCCTTCTGCTAAAAATCCTTTAGAAGATGTCGAACGGGGTCAAAATCCACACTAACCATACAAACCAGTCATTATTTCATCATGGCTTGGTTAAATTGATTGTTTTGACAAGTCTGCAAAAGGAAAATCGAAGTTGGGATCATTTTTTATTATGGTCAGGGTTTGTAATCAAGCAAGACGAGCATGAAAAGAAGCATACGCCTAATCAACAATCTATCTTTGTGAAGAAATTAAAAAGGGATGGAGCTGAGGACGAGATACAAGATTATTTGCAGAATAAGAAGATACAGGAAGAGACTGAAAACCTTGATAATGAAGAGTAGAAAAGCATGATTGGAGATGAGCATGAACATATTCTTGAAGATGAAATAATGGAAAAGGTAGTTGATTCAAATCCTGAAGAAGCTATAAGTTCAGCAGAAGTGAAGCAGAATTATGTTCATGTAGAGGATAATTCAACCCTAGTTTCTCTTGCAGCCAATACCAATGAAAAGATTTTGCAAGTTCCTGACTTTAAAGTAGATGTAAAATCTCTTTTACAGCTTGAAAGACCTAGATGGAGACCTAAGACTAGTGCTGCAAATAAACACAGGATGAACATGAGGAGAATTTTGGACCCTAAGTTGGAAAAGGAAAAGGTCACTATTATTCAAGATTATGCAAGTGAAGAATAGAGAGATGGTAAGGAAGAGTCGAAGTTGTAGCAAGGTCAGACAATCATACAACAGGACCATTCAATGATAGAAGAATCATCTAAAGAATGCAATGATGTTGCGGAGGAGGAAATTATTCCCAGTATGGAACAAGGAATGAAGATTTTAAGCGGGAAGAAGATTTTATTTTCAAGAAATTTGATATCTCATTCCTATCAAACCAAGATTCAATATTGCATGGAGAGGTTCGAATGGATTCAGAGATAGAGAACCTAAAGAAATCAGTATAGCAACAAAAGTCACAAGATAAATTCCTGAGTGAATCCAATGAAAGGCTCATGACCACAAATAAAATACGAAGGGAAGATTTGGAAGATGTCAATGCTCATTATCAAGAGTTGATTGTAATATCAAAAGAATATTTAAGAAGAAGGGGAGAAACAGAGATTCAAGATGAGAAATTAACCAAGCAGATCCTGGTTTTGAGCAAGAAGGATAAGGTATTGTCTGATAATGTTAAAAGCATGGAGGCAGAGCATACTCGACATGACAAAAAATGTCACCTACCCAAATTTTTGGGAATTATTATTTTATTTTGCAAAAATACTTTATGTTAATTTAATACAAATATTTGTAATTATGATCAGTTATGATCACGGATGAATGTAATTACTGAATATTATTATTTAAATAAATTAATTAGGAGACAAACACCCAAGAGGACTGTTGAATGAGTGTTCACTAACCCACTAGGAGGAATGGAAGCTGTTGGAAGGTATGGTACACATGGCAGCAGTTACATCACACCACTAACTGTTGGTTATAGGAAAACTTCCCCTAAAATAGGGCATTATCCCCCAGGTGGAGGGAGTGAGCAGGCAACTCATTTAATGACCTAATAACATTTGAAAAGGCCTAGGCAACCTATAAAAGCAAATTCGAATTGGGCAGGAATCCCTTAATCAATATTTATGCAGAATATTTTCCTCTTGTAAATCAGGTGATTTCAAGAGAGATTCGAACAAGGGAAGTTAGTGGTGATTGAAAACTGATTTTTTGCATATTATTGAGAAGAAACAAAGTTGTAGGAGCAAGTCTTTTGGACTGCTACCTATTGAAGATTTAGAAGATTACTGCTACAACAAGAAGAAGTCCTAATTCCTGAAGTTTCTTCCTCCTGGTGGTTTAGCGAACAGGCTCGGGGGTCCTAAGATAGTATTTGACTGTTTTCAGGAGTTTGATTGGGTGGAACAGTCTTCCTGGGGTGTTTGTTTCCCTATAGAGTTCTCAGGTTCTTAAATATTTCCTAACTTATTCTCAGTAAATAATTTTGTTCTGTTTATCTAGTATTATTCTGTTTATTTGCTTTCGAAAATAATCTAATTCTGGAAATGTTTAAGTCTGAATGCTTAAGTTTAATGTTAAATTGATAAATCAATATCCCCATTTTTCCACATGATGTTTGGTAGCATTGTACTCTAGTAGAGATATCCAAATTAAAGTAGATTAGAAGATAGGAAAAATTTGCCATTGAATTCGATAGATAGGTAGTAATCATATATGTACCAGTTTTCTGTTCCTAAGATTAATTAATTGTAGGAGGTCCTGTATCATAGTTAGTGTATATAATGTTTCTTCAGTTATATGATAAATAGTCAATATATAATTTCTGTACAATCATCCTGCATCATATATAAATTATGTCCATAGGAAGTAGATAGATTAATACTGCGTATTGTTTTAAGACTCCTAAATTTGAATAAAACATTATTTATAATCAGCTGGAAACAATAGTTTTCAAACAGGTTTCATATTCATACATTTCATTCACACACAGTTTCATTGAAATTACTTCATCAACATTATATGCATAGAAATGAATTTATAGACAGAATTGTAATTTACACAGTCTTCACGATTTCTACACTATACATTCACATTGCTTTCACTTACTATAGTAATGTTGTATTATCTGTAAATTTAACAAATGACAAGAATTTACTAAACACTACTATTATTACATGTGTTTATTTCCCTCTTTTAGATCTATTAACACTGTTTGTGCCTATTGTAAATCTGAGTCTCGTATCAAGAAGAAAACCCTAGCTAGAATCATATTTTTCTTTTTTATTGTTTATAACAAAAATTTACACTCTATTCAAACCCGGGATAGCTCAAAATCAATGAAGTAAAGGATAGCTCAACCTCATCCGGAGATGCTATTGCAGAATGCAAAAAGAAACGTAATTATACCAGTGACAACAGTGAAGAAGATTCCAAACCAAGAAGGAAAAATCATAAGGAATATGAGCATATTTCTGGATAATTCAAGAAGATAAGACCTCCAACTTTCAATGGAGAAACTGAGAAAGGTGAGACAGTTGAAGCTTGGCTGTCAGGGATGAAGAAATACTTCCATATCTACAACTATTCAGAGTTCTTAAAAGCAAAAGTGGCCATATATATCTTAATCGGAAAAGCGGATATCTGGTGGCAGGATGTCAAAAGGGTAAAGGGAATCAAGGATAAACATGTAAGCTAGAGTGCTTTCAAACGATATTTCAAAAAGAAGTATCCATCTGAACAGTACTATGAAGAAAAATCTAAAGAGTTTTACGATTTGAAGTTGGGAGGTATGAACATGAAGGAACTGAATAGTAAGTTTCTGAACTTACTAAGATATGTACCCTACTTCATAGAATAAAAACCAAAAATTCAAAGGTACTAAAGCTGTTTAACTTTCAGCATTAAAGACAGAATTGAGTATGACAGTCCTAAAACATTAGAGGAGGCTATGAGGAAGGCAGTTTTCTGTTATGATACAAATTGGAAGAGAGAGGGTATGTCTAATTGGAAAAATCATAAGCCAAACAATTTTGAACAGAAGAAGAAAAATTTCAGATTCAGTGAGAATTCCGGATTCCAAAGGAAGAATTTTCAGAATCGAAATTCCCAAGGGAATAATTCTAGAAATTATTTACAGCAGAATTATATAGCATCGAAAAATGCATCTAATACTACCAAGACCAGTGAGCCAAAGACACATATTAAATGTTTTGAATGTTAAGGTCCTAATTATGCATCAGAATGTCCCTTACAGAAGCGGAAAGAAAACAACATTAACTCTATTTAGACTGAACCTACTGTTGGAGACGTAGCAAGGGAGATTCCAAGAATTAATGCAGCACTTGACAATAGGCAAGCAGATCATCAAATATCCATGGTAGAGATTGAAGGTATGATACATGACCATCATGTTATTGTCTTAATTGACCCAGGTGCTAGTTTAAGTTATATATCACCAGATGTTGTAGAAAGTCTTAAACTGAAAACTGAAAAGTTTAATAAGTTATGGCTAGTTAGACTAGCAACTGGAACAAAGAGGAAAGTTTCATATTTTATAGAGAATTGTGTTTTATCCATGAACCATTTGAAAACACAAATAAAGCTGAATATTTTACCTTTAGGTTCGTATGATATTATAGTTGGGATGGATTGGTTAGAAGCCCATCATGTCATCCTGCACTATTATGGAAAAAGTTTTACATGTTTAAATGATGAAGGAAAAACTATAGAAATAAAAGGCATTCCAAGGAAGGTAACCCTTAGACAAATTTCAGCCATGCAAGTTAAGAGAGAAGTTAGGAAGGGATGCCAAATGTTTGCAGTAAACGTGATAAATGATGAGATGATGGATAAAGAGAACAAACTGAAATTGGAGGACATACCTATCCTAAAAGACTTTAAAGATGTATTTCCTCAGGAGATTCCAGGATTACCACCCAGAAGAGATTTAGATTTTACTATAGAGCTAATACCAGGAGAAGTACCAAATTCAAAAGCTCCGTACATAATGAATATACTGGATTTAAAAGAATTAAAATCTCAGTTGAAGGAACTTATTGACAATAAGTATATTAGACCCAGTGTGTCTCCTTGGGGAGCACCTGTCATCTTCGTTCAAAAGAAAGATGGAACATTAAGACTATGCCTAGATTATCGCCAGCTTAATAAGATGCCGATGAAGAATAGATACCCGTTTCCCCACATAGATGATCTATTTGATCAGCTGCGTGGAGTAACAGTATTTTCGAAGATTGATCTAAGATCAGGATATCATCAAGTAAGGGTTAAAGATGAAGATATTTTCAAGACAGCTTTCCGAACTCGATATGCACATTACGAGTTCATAGTCATGCCATTTGGCTTGACTAATGCCTCGGCTGTATTTATGTGTTTGATGAATAATATTTTGCATAAGTACTTAGACAATTTTGTTGTTTTGTTTATAGACGATATTTTAGTGTACTCAAAAAGCAAAGAAGTGTTGAGATATTGTAACTTCAAAGAATTTTATATTTTTTACCTTATTATTCTGAAGATGGTTCATCCCTCCGAGGTTATTCTATTATGTATTCGGAGATGTTTATTTCTCCGTCGGAATGTGGTAACTTGGTTATTAGACTTCCCTAGTGGGGGTTGGCCCTGCATGTGTTATGTGGGTCAAAGGGTTGTTAGACCACCCTAGTGGGGTCGGCCCAATCAGTTGTAGTGGAGTGTTTAACCCTGTGGTAAAGTTGGGGCCGACCTAGTTAATATAAAGTACAAGTTAGAGATGTGTATAAATAGAGGAGGTGTGTTCTTCATTATACACACACTTCCCTCACTTGAAATGTAGCGCACTTGTGAGAGAGAGGTATGCTTTGGAGGAGGAGGAGATCATGTCTTTGGTTTGCATCTTTGTATATTGTTGGTCATCTATATTGAGGAAGCTTTGCTGGGTTTTCTACCCCATGAGGGTTTCCTAGGATAAATATGTGTCTCTTGTGTTTATGTTGTGCTTGTTGTTTCTTCAGTGATCCTGTATATGCTATTATTGTGAAATGGAATGTAATGATGATATTTTATATCATATCATATTGAATCTTAACATGGTATCAGAGCTAACCTGAAGGAAGGCAATGTATGGCACTTATGACGCTTGCTTCACTTGCGACAATTTGAAGGTTAGGGTTTTATATAGCAAAAACCAGTCATCGTGGAACTTTCGCTGTAAATCCATTTTGGAGAAGGTTCAGGATCTGAAACATTTAAAGGTCGTAGATAACATCCCCATGTAACTCGTCTCCAAAGGGAACCCTCAGATTCATTCTACTTTGTGATTTATGATCAGTACAAAGTAGGGTTTCTGCCTCTTCCATATCTCAGTCATAATCAGGTTACCTTGGAAAAAAGGTCATAACTTGGGCTAGGAAGCTCCAAATTAAATTTCGTAAAAAGTGACAGGTATTACACATACTTTTCTATCTCAGAAAACGTTTTTAGAGGCCGAAGTTGAAGCAGTGACACGTGGCACTCCGTACAAGTTCGCTCTCCTGTTTTCTCCCATAAAAAGGTCACATTGCGACACTTGGCATAAATCTCTCTCAGAAAATCCAATTGAGGTCAGACCTATTGGGATGGAAAGATGACAGGTCAGGATACCAAAAAAAATGTTTTCAGACCCTGTGGATCGAAAAATTCATAGTTACAAAAGAAACAATCAGGTACATATTTCTGTCAAAACAAAATTATTTTTGGAGCACCTCCATTCATGGCTTCCGAAATTTAGGGTTTCGGAGAAAGTTAGAATTTTTGGAATCGAAGTCCACGGCCGAATGCTACTCAGAAAAATTGAAATTTAAAGTCAAATATTGAATTTTTAGGGTTTATCTAACAAACCCTAATCAAGCTCCAAATCAAGTTTCAGGGGGAGTTGAGGCTAAGGCCTTACATAAGAAGACTACAAGAAGTCTCGACAGGTATGACTTAAGGAGGTTCAGGTATGTCTTGAAATATGATTCTTGATTAAGTTCATAATATGTTTGTCTTCATATTATTTATTAGTACAATCTTGATTATTGTTAGAATTGTCTTATCAACCTAGTAACAGTATGAATGCATGTGAATGATAGAAGACATTCATTGATTAGGGCTATATGATTGTACTAATGCATTGTGGTGTTGTATGAGGTTGATGTTTCCTGCTAACAAGATACAGGTACATCATGAAAGACAAATCAAGTTCCATGACCATGACAACATAATATTTGACCACATAGAAGTTCTACTTACGAGGTATGTATGACTTTGTTCTATTATGCATAACCCATGAGATATGCAGGTTCCATCACAAGATCTCTAAATCATTGAAGAGAACAAAGAAGATATTGATTAGGTATGTTAGACATAACTAAGAGGTATACTAATCCAGGTATGTTTTCCTATATCAAGTTAGAATCTTACCTTATGTTAGGATCCCTTATATAAGTATACTTGGTATGATTGGTTATGCTTATTCATAAGTTAGTAATAAAGGGTTTATGAATATTATGTCTCTTATCCTGATTGATGATTTAAGTAACCAGATCAAACAAGAATATGCATGAGTAAAAGAAGACTTCCCTAAAACCTTGAATACTAATTTTTTGTTATCTATGATCATGACTATACATATTCAAGATTATAATATACTAATGAATGTATGTTTGTGTATGAGATCATGAGGATGACACTAGTGCGCACTTGAGCATGCACAGTGGTACAAAATGAATAGAAGTTCAAAAGACATAAAGAAAATCAAGCGGGAGGCAACCACACAAACATAAAAGATAAGTATTTGAGTTGTTATTTGAAATAGTAAATGATATTGCTTGTAATAGGTTGTATGCATATTTGTATTCCTAGAATACATCATGCTGAGTGTAAACATTCATAGAGCATTGAACATTATACTACTAATATGCATATGATCGGTAAGTTGGACAAACATTCCATTGTTGCTTGGTCTAGAATGAAACCTCTTTGTTGACATGCTGAGAGTTGTGCACACTCTCGATAGTATGTTCTGGTAGAGATGAAAGGCATCTAGATAGCCACTGTATGCATACAGGATATGGGAAAGTGTTGTGCCAAAGTATTGGTCAAAATAGTTGCATAACTATGTAAATGATATCTGTATGCATAATAGGTTATCATATCAATATGATTTGATGATTATGAAGTATTACTAATCATGTACTTAATTTTGATTTGTAGGAAAGATCATGACGAATGATGAACACTGAACAAGCGATGGATGTTCAACAAAAGGATTTACACATCAAACACACTATAGAAGGCTCGTGGCTATAAGATTCTCTTAGAAAGAGGAAGAGAATCATGATGAGATGTTTGCTCCAAGTTGCTAGATAAGACCATTATCTTAATAATGTAATTGAAGAAAGCTCTGTTCGGGTACCCAGGATCGATAGTGATCACCATGGGTAATGTGGATCTCAACCTTTGCTACAAGGTTGAATATGGTTTCTATACATAAATGACATGGATGCAAGAAGGAACTCACCACAGAGTTCGAATGATGTTGAGGCTTATATCAGTAGACCCATCTAACAAGAGATGGCATAGATAGATGGCTGCAGAAATGAAAATCAAAGATCTCAGATTGATGCATTACTTCCTAGGTCTGGAAGTATGTCAAGGCTCAGAAGGAATCTTTCTCAACCAGGGAAAGTATGCCGAGAAATATTAAAAGGACTTGAGGTGTTGGAATGGCCACTCTCATGGATTCCAACTTGAAGCTGTTAGGGGATGACTCATCAGAGTTAGTAGATATAACTTTGTACAGTCAAATTATTGGGTCATTGATGTATCTAACAAATACTAGGTTAGATATATGCTTTGCTGTGAACACCTTGAGTCAGTATCTAGTGGAAACTAGATGTGTTCACCTGATAGTTGCAAAGCATGTGAAGAGGTGCCTAAAGGATGCGATAGACTTTGATCTTTGCTATCTTGGAGATCATGACTTCAGATGGCTACACAGATGTTGATTGAGCAGAAAGTGTATCATACAGGTAGAGCACATCGAGAGGATGTTATTGTCTGGGATTAGCCATGGTATTGTGGTTTAGCAGGAATTAGTCCATTGTGGCTCTAAGCACAAGCAGAATATATGGCTGCTTGTTCTGCTAGTTGTGAAGAAGTATGGCTTCAGGATTGTTTGACTTAGAGATAGACCCAACTGTGATCCTATGTGACAAACAGAGTTGTATCAAGATGATAGAGAATCCAGTGTTCCATGATAAGTCAAAGCACATAAGGATCTAACAAGATATGGTGCAGAAAGGAACTATAAAGTTCAAATTTGTAACAAGTTGCCGATGTACTAACCAAACCTCTACCGCAAGTGAACAAGTTACCGATGTACTAACCAACCCTCTACCTCAAGTAAAGTTTGAGTATTTTCGAGACAAGCTTGGTAGGACCCTCCTCGAAAGGGGGAGTGATGTGGTCATTTATGATGAGATTGCCTGCATTGACAGAGAGGTCAATGATGTGGATACCTGTATTGGTGATGCCGAAAAACAGGTTGGTGGATGGTCCTTAGACAGGATCTAAGTGGGGATTGGATCATCCCTGGAATTCGCGGTCCTAAATTGAGCCGTAGACATATGTCTCTGAGAATGAAGTCCTTAGTGGACAAGTGGGGATTGGATCATCCCTGGAATTCAGTCCTAAAGTGAGCTATAGACATATGTCTCCGAGAATGAAGTCCTTAGTGAAAAAGTGGGGATTGTATCGTCCCCGGACTTCAGTCCCTTGAATTGATACGTAGACATATGGTCTTCGAGAATGAAGTCCTTGATGGACATGTGGGGATTAAGTCATCCTTGGACATAGTCCTAAATATACGGTGGGAATTAAGTCATCCTTGGACATGGTCCTAAATGTACGGTGGGGATTATGTCATCCTTGGACATGGTCCTAAATGTACGGTGGGGATTAAGTCATCCTTGGACATGGTCGTAAATGTGCAGTGGGGATTAAGTCATCCTTGGACATGGTCCTAAATGTACAGTGGGGATTAAATCATCCTTGGACATAGTCCTAAATGAATGGTGTGGATTAATCATCCTTAGACCGTAAATCCCATAATTTCAAAAGAAAGGATAGTCTTAAACATGGTTATGATGAGATTGATCTTGTAATTCCGAAAGGAAGGATCATGTGTATTGTAGAGTATGCTACTATCATGTATACTTGTATTGATGAGGATACTTGTATTGATATTGATGATATGTATTGATGAGGATACTTGTATTCATGATATGTATACTTGTATTGATGAGGATACTTGTATTGATGATATGTATACTTGCATTGATGAGGATACTTGTATTGATGATATGTATACTTGTATTGATGAGGATACTTGTATTGATGATGTGTATACTTGTATTTGTGTGGATACTAATACTGATGATCTAGATGACGATGTTGCTGATCGTGATGATCGTGAGATGATGATACTGATGATCGTTTGATGACGATGCTGATGATTGTGTGATGATGATGCTGCTGATCATGATGGTCTAGATGACGATGCTGATTATCGTGTGATGACGATGCTGATGATTGTGTGATGACGATACTGATGATCGTATGATGATGATGCTGATGATTGTGTGATGATGATGCTGCTGATCATGATGGTCTAGATGACGATGCTGATGATCATGTGATGATGATGCTAATGATCATGTGATGACGATGCTGATGATCCTGAGGACCCAGATGTTGATGTTGTTGTAGTTGTTCGAGTGCTACAGAAGATAAAGACTCAGTACTAAAGATGTTGATGTTCTAGTATTGAAGATGTTCCAGTAACTGCTTGAGTTACCGATGATGTTGAGAAAGCTTCCAATGATTTATAGATGTATCATGTATGATGTTGATGACTCCTTGCTCATGCAGATGTTGTTATAATATCCTTCTCGTTAAGGGGGAGTGTTGAGATATTGTAACTTCAAAGAATATTATATTTTGTACCTTATTATTCCGGAGATATTTTAGCCCTCCGAGGTTATTCTATTATGTATCCGAAGATGTTTATTCCTCCGTCGGAATGTGGTAACTTGGGTTATTAGACTTCCCTAGTGGGGGTCAGCCCTGTATGTGTTATGTGGGTCAAAGGGTTGTTAGAACGCCCTAGTAGGGTCGGCCCAGTAAGTTTTAGTGGGGTGTTTAACCCAGTGGTAAAGTTGGGGCCGACCTAGTTAATATAAAGTACAAGTCATAGATGTGAATAAATAGAGGAGGTGTGTTCCTCATTATACACACACTTCTCTCACTTGAAATGTAGCGCACTTGTGAGAGAGAGGTATGCTATGTAGAAGGATGAGATCATGTCTTTGGTTTGCATATTTGTATATTGTTGGTCATCTATATTGAGGAAGCTTTGCTAGGTTTTCTAACCCATGAGGGTTTCCCAGGATAAATCTGTGTCTCTTGTGTTTATGTTGTGCTTGTTGTTTCTTCAGTGATCCTGTATATGCTATTATTGTGAAATGGAATGTAATGCCGATATTTTGTATCTTTGCATATTGAATCTTAACAAGAAGAGCATGATGAAAATTTACGGATTATCTTACAAGTATTAAGAGATCATCAATTGTATGCCAAATTTAGTAAATGTGACTTTCACAAAGACAAAATTCAATATCTAGGACACATAATTTCCGCAGAAGGAATCTCGGTTGACCCCTACAAGATAAGGGCCATTAATGAGTGGCCTGTTCCCAAATATGTGTCGGATGTAAAATCATTTATGGGAATTACGGGGTATTACAGAAAGTTTATAGAGAATTTCTCAAAAATTTCCAACCCCATAACTTCCTTACAGAAGAAAGGGAAGAAATTTGTTTGGGATCAGAAATGTGTTGAGAGTTTTAAGAAATTAAAGGAACTATTGATGACAACACCTATCTTGAATATAGATGACCCCAACAAGGATTTTGTAGTTTGTATAGACACATGCAATGATGGACTCGGTGGAGTCTTGACACAGAAAGGGCATGCGATAGCATATGAATCTAGAAAGATGAAAGTACATGAAAAGAATTACTCTACATATGATTTAGAGTTATTAGGAGTTATTCATGCCTTAAGAATGTGGCGTCATCACCTTATTGGCAGAAAGTTTACATTATTAACAGATAACATGGGTCTGAAATATTTATTGGATCAGACAAACCTAAATGCTAGATGTTTGTGCCAGAAATTGTTACTAAGGCTAGGGTAACAAGCCCACACAATCTCAAGAGTAAAACTCAATTCAAACTAGGGTTTAGGGTTTTGTTTTATGTGTTTTTGGTCATAAACTTCAAGAACATGCAGGGAATACATTCAGTAGATAAGCAACAACTAAATCATACACATATATTGATAAAGATGCATATATATCACAAAAATCCAACAAAAGACTGTACTGAAGTTCAGACATAAAGGACAAGCACTACTAGAAAATACACATTAACCAGCAATGAATTTGTCATTCATGAAACTAAAGAAGTTCAAACATGAAGCCAAAACAGATCAAATGAAGGGGAAAGAGTAATATATTCATAGTTTCATCAGTAAATGCATATAAGAGTTACAGTACCTATCTCTGAATAAGTTTGAAAGTACAAGCAGCTAGCAGACCTCCTGATGCTCCCAAAAAATCAGAACCTTTACCATGTTTTTCCTCCCTTTCTAAATAGTTTTCTTCCCAAAAAACAGTTAGGTTTTTCCTCCTAACTCTCCATCGAATCACTAGGCTAGGTAAAGTAAAATTTACACTTTTTACAAAATTACAAGGTTGCTAAAAATAGCAAATTCTTTAACTAAAACAAAAATGCTTATCTTAAATAACCCCTAGCTAATAACTGCCTCATATATCCTTCGCTGCCTCCACAAGAAGAGATATACCATCTGGACTTGAAGACCTTTTTTTTGTTCTTTTATGCTCCTTCTCCATATCAGCTATCTTTTTCTGAAGGTGTTCATTTTCCTGCTGTAAAGATTCAACTGTCTTTTCCAACTCTGAACAGTGCATATCAGAAGCCCTTTTTCTTCTAAGTGCTTCCTTTGCATCAGCCACTAGTTCCTGAAAATTGTCATGAACATCCTGGAGATCTTCTCTTAATATTCTATTGGCCATCATCAAACCATCGTTGACCTCCTGCATATAATTCATTTGGTGCTTATATTGTTTGACAGTCTTTTGTAAATTTTCTTTGTCAGAATTAGCCATTTTCTCTATTGCAGAATCTTGCTCTTCATTAGGTTTCCAAGGAATGTCAAACTTCTTAAAGATTTCTGCTTCTTCTGCCAACAGTTTCTCAGAAGTGTCTTCAATGTTGAGCTTTGGGTTTTTTTCACCTGCTGCTTTCACTTAATTAATCTCTTCTTTTTTACATGGCTGCAATTTATCTATCTCTGATTTGTCATCATCTATTGATCCTTCATCTAAGATAGTCACCTTATCTGTGTTCAATTTAGGATTTAATAACTTTTTCATGTTTAACCTCAGCTTATTTTTCGACCTAGTTTTAGGTCTCCAGAATGTAGCTGCCTCTCCCATCATCTTCAGTTCTTTCCCTCGGTACTGAACAGAAGCTAATTCCACCACTTCCAGCTTGTTTCTTTTCTTGTTAGGTCTTGTGGTTTTTCCATCTGCAAGTTGAACTTCTTCAATTTCAGTTTTGACTTTAATCTCAGAAATAGGCTGTTCTTCTTCTAACATGTATCCTTCATCATCCGAAAGAATTGTGATGGGGCTTCTTGGCTGAATGTGGATCTCTTCTTTAGCTACAGGAACCATTTCAATGTCAACCTTTTTCTCCTCCTGAGGATCTGGTATAGGTGTTGGATTCTTTTCAGGCAATTCCTTTTTGTCTTCAAACAGTGTGAATTTGCTTTTAGGGTAATCTGGAACTGCTTTGAGCTGACTGTCATCCTGTCTCTGTTCTGCTACCTGTTTTGTCACCTTCTTGGCTTTAATATCATCTTTACTTGTAGATTTGACTGAGTGGCCTAACTTTTTCATCATTACCTTCCCCTTGTCAGTCTGTCTCTTTGGTTGTTGGTCTTCGTTTTTAGGATGAACACCTGACCAGAACAAAAAGAAATCCCAAGTCCTTCCCTCATGTTGCAACACTGTAGTGATGATCAGTTTAATGAGACCATGGTGAAAAAGTGACTGAGAAGTGTGATCATCATGTTGCTTTATCTTGCTTGACATTTTCTGCAGGCTTTTAAAGAAAAAGAAGGGCAGACTCATCTTAGAAACTCCTGCCATGTGTTGAAGGAACATGAGATGATATTTAAATACTAATGAATATCTTCCTTCACAGGTCACATAACTTTGAAGTATCCTTATGGGCTCAATCCACTCCTTCCTGAAATTTTGAATGAAGATACCCTTATTCCAGTCAGGAGTCACATTAGGCAACAAGTACCTTTGGGGTTCAAACTCGAAAGGTGATTTTTTAAACCAGTGCTCACCCTCATTGCTAATCTCAGTAGCTTCTGTTATTAATTCCACAGTCAACTTGAATTTCAAAGTTTCCATCATAATCATCTCATTTTTAAGTCCCTTAGCAAACTTGCAGGAGACCTGAGTATTGAAGCCATCGATCTTCTTGAAAAACTTCAACCAACCTGCCTACTGAAAAAGTTCTGCACAGTCAGGAAGCTTATGAATCCAGGTTAGGTCTGTGGGCTCAGCCCTGTTGACCTTACCACTTTTGCCACTTTTCCCCATATTCTTCTTTTCAGAAAACAGGAACAGTCTGACTTTAGGTTTCAAAAAATATTTTGTAAGCTGGTTTCTTATGCTTTGGGCTCCTTTGAAATTTGCTACACACTCCTAGACAGACCTTCAAGTTCAATGTTCTCTTCTCTCAACCATACAACTAGGTCTGTATAAGAAAGTCGATATGTTCTCCAAGCAAGTGATTTCACGAGTCATAACAATTTTCAACAATGTTTAAACCACTTAAATAAACCAACAAAACACCTTCTGTGTAAGAAATGAGCATAACAAATAAATCTGTGAGTCCTCTCAATGCCATTTCCTTTATATTCTGGTTTTCAATGGTATTAGGTCATGAGAAAAACCCATTCAATTAGTTCATTATAACCAATCTGCATCACTACCAGAGTTTTGAATGTATAGGAGAGCAAATGATAAACAATCTTCGTTCAAACTGTCATTAGAATTTCCCAGGCTGAATACTTTAAGTTTAAGACTAATTTGCTGCTCTGTTCATGCACATTCCTCATACTAGCTTCAGATAGCTATTTCTGTGGTGAAGTGTTTATTTTATGATCTATTCTATCATCTCCAGCAACCAATTTCTCCAGATAATCGTGCAGCGAAAAAGACCCAAATTTTCCAGTTATAAGGGTTTGTATCGGAATACTTGTCAATTACTCATCTGTCGTGGCTTAAAGCTTCGTTTTGGGGTATCAATGGTCTCCTCTTATGAGAATAGGTGTCTTCATATCGTTTCTTTGACTGCTGGTAAATGAATTCGAAAGCCCTAATTCTCGCTGGCGTTAAAAAACACTTGTCTTCTCTCCACAGCAACACAATCCACCTTTTTAGCAGTTAACTCTCTTTCACGAACACTCCTCTCTTATAATAATGCGTGTAGAAAGAGAAATTCGACAGCTTAGACCGGGATTTGCTGGTTTCTTGTGCAACTGATTCCGCATACCATGCAATGATGAGCCTGTTCTGCTTCGTTATTGATAACCAACTAAAATCATGCTTAAACTGCAGCAAACACGTGTTAAAACACTCACACAAGGCGATTAGTCACTCCCATACTGCATCATGATTAAAATCAGTTCGAAAATTGAAGAAACAACAGGCTGCGATATTCCTGTAGCGCGCCCTTTGTTAAAATTTTGTCTAGCGCTACAAGAATAGCTACCATGCCAAAATTTAGCAGTTTTTTAACTTTCTGCTAATTTGTCGGAGGTTTTAAAAGTTACTTGATTTAAGAAACGAGTCTAACTGCTCTCTCAACACATTAACGAATCAACCTTTGAAAATATGACTTTCTTTAACCCCCTTTAAAATATAAAAGATCACCAAAATCAAATAAAATCTAAAAAGAATGGGCTCAAAACTTATTCAATCACCCATAGAGTTTCTAAGGAGACTAAAACTAAAACTTAAAACCAAAAATTTAACTGAGGTAAATTGAAAGACAAACCAAAGCTTGAGAAAATAAATCAAAAATGGAGAAAAATTTATTGACTTAACATCTGGCTCCAGCTGCGGGATGAAGTCCTCCCTGTGAGGCTTCAAGAACCTGTAGACTAGTGCCTTCTGTCTTCAATCTATCTGCCTGCAAACTTCCATTGGGCTATGGAGTCTTTATTTAATCTCAATCACACTGGTATATACAATGAAAAGTGACAATGATCCTCATTAACTATAGAAATGCTTGAGGAATCGCCCATTGACAGGGCTGAGCAACTCCTCACCTTCAAGGGACTGCAAGATGAATGTATTATTTTCCAAAACTTTAGATATCAGAAAAGGGCCAAACCATAGATTATCAAATTTTCCATGCTTACCCTTCTGTTCCTTTCTTGCATCCCATCTTAAAACCAATTCACCTTCTGAAAAAATATGCTCTTTAATATTTCTGTCAAACCTGTTTTTCATTTTAGCTCTGTACAGCTGTGCTTCTTTGTCTACCTTCTCCCTATTTTGTTGTAACTCAATCATTTCGAAGATTCTCCTTTGCAAATCATTCGGTTCCTCTTGAGAATTCTGAAGGAACTTCATTACTGGAATTCCTAACTGAACTGGGAATACTGCTTTCGTTCCATACACTAGCTGAAAGGGAGAAGTACCAATGGCTTGCTTTACAGTAATCCTATCTGCCCACAATGCATCTTTCAACATTGAATCCCAAGACCTTTTATTATGTTTCAACAGCTTCTTGATGCATTGAATGATATTCTTGTTAGATGATTCAGCCTAACCATTTCCCTGAGGGTAATAGGGAGTTGAGTGTTTCAGAATAATACCATTTTTCTCACAGAAGGCCACCATTGCCTTGGATTTGAATGCTTTGGCATTATTAGTAATCAATCTTTGTGGACAGCCAAATCTGCTCAGAATATTATCTTCAATGAACTCCATAATCACCTTATCTGTAGCATTTTTTGTGGGAATATCTTCCACCCATTTTGTAAAGAAATATGTGGCAGTCAAAATCCAATGATGCTGGCCTAAAGATGCTGGATTTATTTCTCCAATAAAATCCAGACCCCACTGCTGAAAAGGGGCATTGACTGCAATAGGCTTCAAAGGTAAAGATAATAAATTCTATTTACCTGCAAATTTCTGACAGGGTATGCAAGCTCTTACCTGCTGGTAAACATCATGGAAGAGGGAGGGCCAATAGTATCCAGCTCTCAAAATTTTATAGGCTGTTGTTTTCCAGTATTTATGTCCTCCACAAGCTCCTTCATGAGATTCTGAAATTACTTCTTCTATTTCAGCCTGATCTAAACACCTTAACAAGATTCCTCCTGGGTCTTTCCAAAACAATTGATCTTCTATCAAACAGTATTTAGTAGATTTCAATTTCAGAGACCTGGAAGCCTTCCTATCTAAGTGTTCTGGGCATTGCAAAAATAACAAGAAATGAACAATATCAGCATACCAATCTGAAGATGAATAAGAGTCCATGATTCTTTCTTTCTCCAGGAATGCTTGCTTTTATTCAGGTGCTGATTCTTCTGCCATAACATGTAATCCTAACACTTGACAATTTGAGTCAGCCAGCAGTTTGGCCAATCCTTGTCCTTTGACCAGCTTAGTAGGTCTGATTTCCACTTCATATTCCATAATTTTGGCAATCCACTTTCCCCTCTTTCCTTCACTATCAGGCTGTGTCAAAACGTCCTTCACTGCAGCGTTTGGAACAAACGAAATAACCTTGGAATGTAAAATATAAATTCTGAAAAATTTTAAAGCCTTCACCAGAGCATAGGCTTGTTTCTCCAAGATACTGTATTTCAGCTCTGAATCTCTAAGTGTTTTACTGAAAAAGGCAATTGGTTGTTCCAATCCCTCATTATTCTTCTGAAGTAGGACAGCAGCAATAGTATCCTCTGAAGCAAAAGAAAAGGTAAGGAATTCTTTGGAAAAATTAGGGCTTACCAGAACAGGTGCTTCAGTCAGAGCCACCTTGATTTTCTCAAAAGCTGCCTTTGCTTCAACAGTCCACCTGACTTCTTGGTCCTTTTTTAACATTGATGTGATTTGTTTAATAGTTTCAGCAAAATTAGGAATAAACCACCGCAGAAAATTTATCTTGCCAATAAATGATTGCACATCCTTTTTACTCCTGGGCAAGCTAATCTTCAGTATTGCTTTGACTCTCTCAGGGTCAATTCTAATACCATCAACTGACACCAAGTGACCAAGTAATTTACCTTCTTGCACAACAAAATGTGATTTTTTGGGGTTCAAAGATAAACCATTTTTTCTGCATTTTATGAAGGTTTGCTCCAAATGCTTCAAGTGTTCATCATCAGATTTTGAGAAGATAGTAATATCATCCAGATAAATAACCACAAACTTATCTTTCTCACCCACAAATGCAATGTCCATAGCTCTCTGAAAGGTTGCTCCAGCATTCATCAAACCAAAAGGCATCTTGTCATACATAAATGTCCCCCAGGGGGTTGTAAAAGCTGTCTTTTCTTTGTCATCAGGGTGCATGGCAATCTGATTGTACCCTGAGAAACCATCTAGCATAGAAATCCTTTGAGCTCCAACTACCTGCTGCAAAACTTGTTCAATCTTGGGGAGAGGATAATTGTCTTTTAATGATGATCGATTCAGATTTCTGAAGTCAACACATAATCGAATTTCCCCATTCTTCTTTCTAACAGGAACAAGATTAGCCACCCAAGAAGAATACCTAAGAGGCACTATTATCTTTGCATCCAACAACTTCTTTAGTTCTTTTTCAATTACAGGGAACAAGGCTGGATTGATTCTTCTTAGTTTCTGCCTGAAAGGTTTGACATTAGGTTTCAAAGGGACCTTGTGCTGAATAATTGCTGTATCATAAGTTTTTAGTTCCTTATAAGACCAAGAAAATGCATCTATATATTTTTTCAACAGCTTAATATATCTACTTCTTTGCTCCACTGTTAAGAATTTAGAAAGTTTTACCATTCTTGGATGTTCTGCTGAACCAATATTGTAGTCTTCTACATTGTCTTCTGAAGATTGAATTACTGGCTTTGAAGGTGTATCATCTTTGGTGAATATTCTTTCTAAAGGTACTAGACCTTTTGGAATGTAGTTGCTTTTCAACTCAATGATTTTATGCCCTGCTATCTCTTCTGCAACGAACTCATCTAACTGTTCATCTCTTTCATCTTCTTCCTGATCAATTTGAGTATTTGAAAACTCATCTACGAGCTCAAGAATTTTTTTTATTTCAATGTCATCTTCAAAAACCCTCCAGTGCTTTATATTGTCAGGAACACAAGGTCTATACCTCACTTCTATAGGATACTTTAGCTGAGTGATTTTAGGGATTCTAAAATATGTGGCAGCCAGGGCTAAAGAATCTGCAGTCTCATTATGATTCCTGGGAATATGAGTGATATTAAATGCTATAAAATAGTTTTCAAGCATATCCCATACCTCGTTTCGATATACTTTCAGCAAACCCTGCTTTACTTGATATTTGTTCTTCACTTGTTGAACAACTAGTTCGGAGTCGCCAAATGCAGAAATTTGCTGAATTCCCAAATCTTTAGCAGGTTTCAATCCCAATAGCAAAGCCTCATACTCAGCAGTATTGTTAGTGGTAACAAACTCCAATTTATACATGAGTTTCATTGTTTCACCGCTAGGGGAAATGAGTAAAACTCCAGCTCCAGCACCCTCTCTACATGAAGATCCATCAAAATACAACTGCCACACTGCATATTTTTCCTCTATGCTATGTTTTATTGGCTGATCTTTTTCCACTTGTAACAGACCAGCAGAATTATCCTCTTCACTAAACTGTAATATGCATGAACCAAGGTCTTTATCCACAGAGTACATTGGGTGATTGCTAGGGTTTTTATCATCTGTGACTATGTAAGCAAGTTATAGCTCTCTGTAAAGTCTTCTATTTTCTCCACCAAAAACAGGAATCGTGGCATAAGAGAGGTCCATCTGTAAGGTTCCTCCAACCTTCTTTGCCCAGGATCTTGAAAGAAGCAAACCAAACTTTGGGGTGATATCAGCCACTACAACATCCATTATGACACTCTTCATTGGCAACTGAGCAAGGATGACAACCATATCTTTAATCACTCCTAGACACTTGACAGCTCGGGAGTAAAAGGCATATAAGTCATGATAAGGTTTGGTAACACTAAGACCCAGGGCTTCCATCACAGCTTTAGGCAGTAGATTATGGGATGCTCCAGAATCTAATAGACAATTATGGATCATCTGATCATGGACAGTTAAGGTAACATAGAATGGAGGAGAAGCACCAGCTTCATTTTCTGTTTTCTCAGCTAAGGTAGATCCAATGAATATCTTTGGACTTTCTTCTTGCAAATTGACAATATCTGAAACAGGTTGACCACTAGCAGAATTCATAACTTTTAGGACTGTTTGTTTATATGATGGATTTTTTATAAGCTCAGAAAATGGCACAGGAATTTTTAGTTTACCTAACTCAATTTCCAAACTGAAATTTTGAACTGACTTGTTTACCTCCTCAATTTCTACATTCTTCTTGGATTTTTCTGCAGGTTGCTTCTTTTCTGTTACAGGATCAGCAACTGGTTTATCAGGAATAACTGGAGCAGGAACAACAGCTTTCTTCTTAGGAGCTTGGACTACTTGTTTCGGGCCAGATCTGAGATTAAGAGTCTTCTTAATTCCGTTCTGATTAGCAGCAGCATTTACAGCAGTTTTTTCAAACTCTAATTCATCTTCAACTTCATACAAATCTGCATCATAGTACTCAGCATTTAGAAAATCTTCTTGTGTTACAAAACCTTCAGATAAACCATCTCCAAAATGGTTCACATCCTGATCTGTTTCATTTTCTTCAAACAGTAACTGTTGATCAATTTCTTCTTCATCCACCAAATTATTTTGAAAAGGTGGGGGTACTTTTTGATCCTCATTCTCTCTCCTTTCTCGCTGAATATCATTATTTATGCGTTCTCTTGGCATGAATCTAGGAGCAAATTGCATCCTGAACTGATTTTGGTTATTTGGATTTCGATCAACTTCTGGAGCAGGTTTAGCAGAATTCTTTTCAAGTTCTAGTTTGTTCAACTTGGCAGTAAGAATCTTTACAAGCTTAGCCATTTCATCTATTTTAGCTTCAGCAGACTGAGGTGCAGCACTTGTGGAAACAACTTCCTTCTTTCCCTTTCTTTCATACTGCTGCTGAGGTGTTTCTTTCTTGAGTCTGTTAGAAGCCAGCAAATTGGACTCTACCTCCAATGCTGCCTCTTGCATGTTCAGCAGGGTTATAGGTCTTCTTTCTCTGAGTAATAAAGAGAATTCATGATCAAAAGCATTTGCATAGGTCAACTTGGCTGATGTTTCAGTGGGTTTGATTTCTGCAGGAATCCTAGTATACATTTTGTTAAATCTTTTGGAAAAGTCAGAAATAGTCTCATCCTTCTTTCTTCTCAAAGCTCCAAACTCAGTTATGTAATAAGTGTGATCCTTGGTGTCTCCCCACTGTCTCAGAAAAATATCTTTGAGTTCTTCAAATATGGTGATAGAATTAGCAGGCAGTTCTCTGAACCATTTTCTCACATCCCCATCAAGACTTTGTACAAATACTCTCATCCATACATCTTTAATTTCGATGTTCTAATTATCTGCATAACTCTCGAAAGCCTCCCAATGTTCTTCTGCAGTTGTTTCACCTTGTCCATTGAATCGGGGCATATACTTTTGGTAATCATGTGTAGGAAAGGCATGTAAGGGCTGGGTTAATACTAATGGTGCATACCTAGCTGCTACCATTCTGTCCATCATATCCATAGGTGGATTTTGGGCTTCCATTGTGGACTGAGGTTTAGACTGAGGTTTTGAAGAGGAAGAAATTTGACTAGAACTTTTTTGAAAAGGATTCCTTCCTAATTTTAGCTGAAAGATTGGTATTTTATCAGGGAAAAAAGTTTTAGCTTTCAAAAAACTTCGAGGATTAGTAAAAACCTGGAAAGCGCTCTCAGAGATGGTGGGTTTTGCACAAGGTAAGTTTTCAGCTGGGTCTAATGATTCACCCAACTGGTGAGAGTCACAAGAGGCTGGTAAAGATTGAGACCTTCTGAGCTTTCTTGCTGTTTTTATGATCTTTTCAGGGTCTGTCACACCCAGCTATAATGGGGAAGTAGGTCTGCTCCTGGTTCCAATTCTGTTAGAAGCCACTGTGACAACTTTCTGGTGAAAATAGCCTTCAAAAAATGCTGGTTCAAGTCCACCTCTTAAACCAGGAAAATGATGAGTATCCCAGGGAAGATATGCTTCAGCTTGGTCCCCGGCAACGGCGCCAAAGATGTTTGTGCCAGAAATTGTTACTAAGGCTAGGGTAACAAGCCAACACAATCTCAAGAGTAAAACTCAATTCAAACTAGGGTTTAGGGTTTTGTTTTATGTGTTTTTGGTCATAAACTTCAAGAACATGCAGGGAATACATTCAGTAGATAAGCAACAACTAAATCATACACATATATTGATAAAGATGCATATATATCACAAAAATCCAACAAAAGACTGTACTGAAGTTCACACATAAAGGACAAGCACTACTAGAAAATACACATTAACGAGCAATAAATTTGTCATTCATGAAGCTAAAGAAGTTCAAACATGAAGACAACACAGATCAAATGAAGGGGAAAGAGTCATATATTCATAGTTTCATCAGTAAATGCATATAAGAGTTACAGTACCTATCTCTGAATAAGTCTGAAAGTACAAGCAGCTAGCAGACCTCCTGATGCTCCCAAAAAATCCGAACCTTTACCATGTTTTTCCTCCCTTTCTAAATAGTTTTCTTCCCAAAAAACAGTTAGGTTTTTCCTCCTAACTCTCCATCTATTCACTAGGCTAGGTAAAGTAAAATTTACACTTTTTACAAAATTACAAGGTTTCTAAAAATAGCAAATTCTTTAACTAAAACAAAAATGTTTATCTTAAATAACCCCTAGCTAATAACTGCCTCATATCTCCTTCGCTGCCTCCATAAGAAGAGATATACCATCTGGACTTGAAGACCTTTTCTTTGTTATTTTATGCTCCTTCTCCATATCAGCTATCTTTTTCTGAAGCTGTTCATTTTCCTGCTATAAAGATTCAACTGTCTTTTCCAACTCTGAACAGTGCATATCAGAAGCCCTTTTTCTTCTAAGTGCTTCCTTTGCATCAGCCACTAGTTCCTGAAAATTGTCATGAAAATCCTGGAGATCTTCTCTTAATATTCTATTGGCCATCATCAAACCATCGTTGACCTCCGGCATATAATTCATTTGGTGCTTATATTGTTTGACAGTCTTCTGTAAATTTTCCCTGTCAGAATTAGCCATTTTCTCTATTGCAGAATCTTGCTCTTCATTAGGTTTCCAAGGAATGTCAAACTTCTTAAAGATTTCTGCTTCTTCTGTCAACAGTTTCTCAGAAGTGTCTTCAATGCTGAGCTTTGGGTTTTTTTCACCTGCTGCTTTCACTTAATTAATCTCTTCTTTTTTACATGGCTGCAATTTATCTATCTCTGATTTGTCATCATCTATTGATCCTTCATCTAAGATAGTCACCTTATCTGTGTTCAATTTAGGATTTAATAACTTTTTCATGTTTAACCTCAACTTATTTTTCGACCTAGTTTTAGGTCTCCAGAATGTAGCTGCCTCTCCCATCATCTTCAGTTCTTTCCCTCGGTACTGAACAGAAGCTAATTCCACCACTTCCAGCTTGTTTCTTTTCTTGTTAGGTCTCGTGGTTTTTCCATCTGCAAGTTGAACTTCTTCAATTTCAGTTTTGACTTTAATCTCAGAAATAGGCTGTTCTTCTTCTAACATGTATCCTTCATCATCCGAAAGAATTGTGATGGGGCTTCTTGGTTGAATGTGAATCTCTTCTTTAGCTACAGGAACCATTTCAATGTTAACCTTTTTCTCCTCCTGAGGATCTGCTATAGGTGTTGGATTCTTTTCAGGCAATTCCTTTTTGTCTTCAAACAGTGTGAATTTGCTTTTAGGGTAATCTGGAACTGCTTTGAGATGACTGTCATCCTGTCTCTGTTCTGCTACCTGTTTTGTCACCTTCTTGGCTTTAATATCATCTTTACTTGTAGATTTGACTGAGTGGCCTAACTTTTTCATCATTACCTTCCCCTTGTCAGTCTGTCTCTTTGGTTGTTGGTCTTCTTTTTTAGGATGAACACCTGACCAGAACAAAAAGAAATCCCAAGTCCTTCCCTCATGTTGCAACACTGTAGTGATGATCAGTTTAATGAGACCATGGTGAAAACGTGACTGAGAAGTGTGATCATCATGTTGCTTTATCTTGCTTGACATTTTCTGCAGGCTTTTAAAGAAAAAGAAGGGTAGATTCATCTTAGAAACTCCTGCCATGTGTTGAAGGAACCTGAGATGATATTTAAATACTAATGAATATATTCCTTCACAGGTAACATAACTTTGAAGTATACTTATGGGCTCAATCCACTCCTTCCTGAAATTTTGAATGAAGATACCCTTATTCCAGTCAGGAGTCGCATTAGGCAACAAGTACCTTTGGGGTTCAAACTCGAAAGGTGATTTTTTAAACCAGTGCTCACCCTCATTGCTAATCTCAGTAGCTTCTGCTATTAATTCGACAGTCAACTTGAATTTCAAAGTATCCATCATAATCATCTCATTTTTAAGTCCCTTGGCAAACTTGCAGGAGACCTGAGTATTGAAGCCATCGATCTTCTTGAAAAACTTCAACCAACCTGCCTGCTGAAAAAGTTCTGCACAGTCAGGAAGCTTCTGAATCCAGGTTAGGTCTGTGGGCTCAGCCCTATTGACCTTACCACTTTTTCCACTTTTCCCCATATTCTTCTTTTCAGAAAACAGGAACAGTCTAACTTTAGGTTTCAAAAAATATTTTGTAAGCTGGTTTCTTATGCTTTGGGCGCCTTTGAAATTTGCTACACACTCGTAGACAGACATTCAAGTTCAATGTTCTCTTCTCT
Organism: Larix kaempferi; assembly: GCA_027924585.1. Lineage (NCBI taxonomy): Eukaryota > Viridiplantae > Streptophyta > Pinopsida > Pinales > Pinaceae > Larix > Larix kaempferi. The sequence continues at coordinate 11,700,371 of BSBM01001051.1, read as the reverse complement.
CAACCATACAACTAGGTCTGTATAAGAAAGTCAATATGTTCTCCAAGCAAGTGATTTCACGAGTCATAACAATTTTCAACAATGTTTAAACCACTTAAATAAACCAACAAAACACCTTCTGTGTAAGAAATGAGCATAACAAATAAATCTGTGAGTCCTCTCAATGCTATTTCCTGTATATTCTGGTTTTCAATGGCATTAGGTCATGAGAAAAACCCATTCAATTAGTTCATTATAACCAATCTGCATCACTACCAGAGTTTTGAATGTATAGGAGAGCAAATGATAAACAATCTTCGTTCAAACTGTCATTAGAATTTCCCAGGCTGAATACTTTAAGTTTAAGACTACTTTGCTGCTTTGTTCATGCACATTCCTCATACTAGCTTCAGATAGCTATTTCTGTGGTGAAGTGTTTATTTTATGATCTATTCTATCATCTCCAGCAACCAATTTCTCCAGATAATCGTGCAGCGAAAAAGACCCAAATTTTCCAGCTATAAGGGTTTGTATCGGAATACCTGTCAATTACTCATCTGTCGTGGCTTAAAGGTTCATTTTGGGGTATCAATGGTCTCCTGTTATGAGAATAGGTGTCTTCATATCGTTTCTTTGACTGCTGGTAAATGAATTCGGAAGCCCTAATTCTCGCTGGCGTTAAAAAACACTTGTCTTCTCTCCACAGCAACACAATCCACCTTTTTAGCAGTTAACTCTCTTTCACGAACACTCCTCTCTTATAATAATGCGTGTAGAAAGAGAAATTTGACAGCTTAGACCGGGATTTGCTGGTTTCTTGTGCAACTGATTCCGCATACCATGCAATGATGAGCCTGTTTTGCTTCGTGATTGATAACCAACTAAAATCATGCTTAAACTGCAGCAAACACGTGTCAAAACACTCACACAAGGTGATTAGTCACTCCCATACTGCATCATGATTAAAATCAGTTCAAAAATTGAAGAGACAACAGGCTGCGATATTCCTGTAGCGCGCCCTTTGTTAAAATTTTGTCTAGCGCTACAAGAATAGCTACCATGCCAAAATTTAGCAGTTTTTTAACTTTCTGCTAATTTGTCGGAGGTTTTAAAAGTTACTTGATTTAAGAAACAAGTCTAACTGCTCTCTCAACACATTAACGAATCAACCTTTGAAAATATGACTTTCTTTAACCCCCTTTAAAATATAAAAGATCACCAAAATCAAATAAAATCTAAAAAGAATGGGCTCAAAACTTATTCAATCACCCATAGAGTTTCTACGGAGACTAAAACTAAAACTTAAAACCAAAAATTTAACTGAGGTAAATTGAAAGACAAACCAAAGCTTGAGAAAATAAATCAAAAATGGAGAAAAATTTACTGACTTAACACTAGACAAGCTAGATGGTTGACATTCTTAAGTGAGTATGATTTTGAAATTCAGCATATCAAAGGAAAGGAGAATAAAGTTGTGAATGCCTTGAGTTGCAAGGAAAAACTAAATTTCATTTCAGCAATCAGTAATTATTCAACCGATTTGGAAAATCAGATTCAGGAAAAAGGTGAAACAGATGAAGAATACAGAAAAATAAAGGAAAAGAAATAACAGTTCTGAAAATTGTATGGCAGATTACAGAATTAAGGAAAATGGACTATTACTATATAAAAACAGATTGTATGTACCAGATATACCAGAAATAAAATTTTTGATATTAAATGATATGCATAAAAGTCACTATTCTGGTCATCCAGGATATCAAAACACCATCACTATGCTAAGAAAAGAATACTATTGGCCCAGAAAGAAAGATGAAGTAGCAGAATACATCGCAAAATGCTTGGACTGTCAAAAGGTGAAGGTTGAACACTAACATCTTGCTGGATTGTTGCAACCATTACCAATACCAAGCTAAAAATGGGAAGTGATCAGCATAGATTTTATTACTGGATTGCCTAAAAATAAAAAACAACATGATTCCATCATGGTGGTGGTGGAAAAAATCAGCAAGGTAGCACATTTCATACCAGTGAAGACCACACATAAAACACCAAACATTGGAGAGATTTTTATGAAACAGATTTTTAGACTGCATGGAATACCAAAGGTAATAGATTCAGATCGTGACTCGAAGTTTACAGGAAAATTCTGGAGATCACTGTTTAAGGGATTTAATACAACTCTAAATTTTAGTACAACATTTCATCCACAAACAGATGGACAGACAGAAAGGGTAAATCAAGTGTTAGAAGATTTATTAAGAATGTATGTTAAGGATCAACCTGGTAAGTGGGAAGATTATCTGCACTTAGCAAAATTTGCTTATAATAATCATTATCATGCTTCATCCAGACTTAGCCCTTTTGAAATTCTTTATGGTAGGAAATGTAATACACCTGTTTTGTGGAGTGATCCAGTCAATAGAGTTGTTTTAGGACCTGAATTATTGCAAGAATTAGAACTAATTGTGAAACAGGTGTAAGGACATTTAAAATCTGCCCAAGATAGGCAGAAAAGTCAAGCAGATTCAAAAAGAACTCATAAAGAGTTTCAGGTGGGTGAACATGTGTTTCTCAAGGTAAGAACAAAAAAGATTTCACTGAAATTGGGGAGTTGTGCCAAGTTGGCACCCAGGTATTGTGGTCCTTTTGAAATATTATCTAAGGTTGGAGCAGTGGCATACCAACTGGCTTTACCACCTAACTTGAAAATACATAATGTTTTTCATATATTGTTTTTAAAGAAATATGTGCACAATATTACACATGTTGTAAACTGGAATGATGTACAGGTGGGACAAGACGGATATTTTTAGGTGGAATCGGATTGTATCCTCAGAAGGAGGGAAACTATTCTCCAGAATCGCAGCATTGGGCAAGTGAAGGTGCAATGGAAGCAACTTAGCCCAGAAGAGGCAACCTGGGAGTTGGAGAGTAGTATGCGGGCAGCATACCCAACTCTGTTTCAGGAACACTCAAGGAGTGATTAGCCAACATCGAGGACGATGTTGAGACTTAAGGGGGGGTGTATGTCGCCTACCTAAATTTTTGGGAATTATTATTTTATTTTGCAAAAATACTTTATGTTAATTTAATTACAAATTTTTGTAATTATGATCAGTTATGATCATGGATGAATGTAATTACTGAATATTATTATTTAAATAAATTAATTAGGAGACAAACACCTAAGAGGACTGTTGAATGAGTGTTCATTGACCCACTAGGAGGAATGGAAGCTGTTGGAAGGTATGGGACACATGGCAGCAGTTACATCACACCACTAACTGTTGGTTATCGGACAAATTCCCCTAAAATAGGTCATTATCCCCCAGGTGGAGGGAGTGAGCAGGAAGCTCATTTAATGACCCAGTAAAATTTGAAAAGGCCTAGGAAGCCTATAAAGGCAAATTCGAATTGGGCAAGCAGCTCTTAATCAATATTTCTGCAGAATATTTTCCTCTTGTAAATCAGGTGATTTCGAGAGAGATTCGAATAAGGCAAGTTAGTAGTGATTGAAAATTGAGTTTCTACATATTATTGAGAAGAAACAGAGTTGTAGGAGCAAGTCTTTTGGACTGCTGCCTATTAAATATTTAGAGGATTACCGCTACAACAAGAAGAAGTCATAATTCCTGAAGTTTCTTCCTCCTGGTGGCTCAGCGAACAAGCTCAGGGGTCCTAAGACAGTATTTGACTATTTTCAGGAGTTTGGTTGGGTGGAATAGTCTTCCTGGGTTGTTTGTTTCCCTATAGATTTCTCAGGTTCTTAAATATTTCCTAACTTATTCTCAGTAAATAATTATGTTATGTTTATCTAGTATTATTCTGTTTATTTGCTTTCGAAAAGAATCTAATTCTGGAAATGTTTAAGTCTGAATGTTTAAGTTTAATGTTAAATTGATAAATCAATATCCCCATTTTTCCACATGTTATTTGCCAGCATCGTACTCTAGTAGAGATATGCAAATTAAAGTAGATTAGAAGATAGACAAAATTTGCCATTGAATTCGATAGATAGGTAGTAATCATATATGTATCAGTTTTCTGTTCCTAAGATTAATTAATTGTAGGAGGTCTTGTATCACAGTTAGTGTATATAATGTTTCTTCAGTTGTATGATAAACAATCAATATATAATTTCTGTACAATCATCCTGCATCATATAAAAATTATGTCCATAGGAAGTAGATATATTCATACTGCGTATTGTTTTAAGACTGCTAAATTTGAATAAAACATTCTTTATAATTAGATGGAAACAATAGTTTTCACACAGGTTTCATATTCATACATTTCATTCACACACAATTTCATTGAAATTACTTCATCAACATTATATGCATATAAATTAATTTATAGACAGAATTGTAATTTACACAGTCTTCATGATTTCTACACTATACATTCACATTGCTTTCACTTACTATAGTAATGTTGTATTATCTATAAATTTAACAAATGACAAAATTTTAATAAACACTACTATTATTACCATGTGTTTATTTCCCTCTTTTATATCTGTTAACACTGCTTGTGACTATTGTAAATATGAGTCTCGTATCAAGAAGAAAACCCTAGCTAGATTCATATTTTTCTCTTTTATTTTTTATAACAAAACTTTACACTCTTTTCAAACCTGGGATCGAAACCGATCCAATATCTTTAGTATTGTTTAGGTTATCATCCTAAACAAAACATGAATTAGGGTTTGACCCTATTCGTTTCCTTTGCAAAATGTTATTGAAATTTCAGTTCAACCTATTATTCTATTAGATCTTAATATCATTGAATAAGAAACACATTATCAACCTACAGTATGAAGACAAACCACACAGACTTATGTACGAAAAGTTTAGCGTACATTTCAATCTATAGGATGAAGTTTATTTTTTTTATACAGAACCCTTTTCATCGACAAAGCCGAAAGAACACAAACATTTACACAAGATTTTAGCATGCGAAATTATTTTACAAGGAGAGAAGTTTCATTTACACAGTGTATGAGCTCACGGCTCTTCTCAAAACTTAACCATTGAAGTCGTGGTTTTTCAGAACTATGATTTACAACACTATTTGTAAACAAATTAAAAATAGGGTCTATCCCAAGTTACAACTATTTCAAATAAACCCAATTCCTAGAACATCGACGAGTCCTAGCTCCAGTTGGCCCCACAAAATTACAATTTATAGAAACCAAGAACCATTCAAACGAAACGTTAGTTGCGTCACTGAATCACAAGCATATTTTGGAAGTTCTTCAACTATCAACATCTACAGAGAAAACAATGAAGTCTTAACAGAGCCTATTACTCATTTTTAGGAACCACTTCACCCACCGTCCAAGAGAACTATGAGGGTTATGGAAGACCTAAGGATTACCGATGTTGAGGCACGCTAACACCTTTGCCAAAACGTTACTCTTTTGTTTCCATAAAATCCTGCAGTTGACAAACAACGGTTTTTTGAGTTAGATAAATGTTACTTCTAAAATGAAAATGAAACGCAGCAAAGAAATATTTTCACCTCAGAAGAACGCTTACCTTCATAAACCTTGGCCAAGTCTTGAAGTTCTCAGACAAACGATGAGAATGGTGTTGTGAACGATACCAGGAATCTTTCAACCATGACTTCGATAACACTCTGAACCAGAGACTTGGGTCTCCAATAAACAAAATGCCATTGCAGAGGTTTAAGACCTATAACTTCCATTCATTTAGAAAGTCTAAACGTCGAATCTCTCCCAAGGTTTCAACAGAAATTTTGGTAGCCTATCGGCCACGTCCAACGAAGACAATAACACAATGAAACCACTTTCTCCAAGTTCATAAACTCAACACACGGTAGATGTTAGGGTTTTCATCCAACGGCCCTTTTTCATCACCATCGACGGTCTCCATAATGCAGCTATTCTAACCTTGGTATTAACAATGTCGACATTTATTACTATCTTTTCATTGCAGGTTGACATTGCCACTATGGCAAGTGTTTAAGCCAACATCAACCCTAGCAAAGGCGTAACACCTTATGCTTTAGAATAGGAATGAATATATTCTTATCTACGTGTATTCTAACCTTGGTATTAACAATGTCAACATTTATTACTATCTTTTCATTGCAGGTTGACGTTGCCACTATGGCAAGTGTTTAAGCTAGCATCAACCCTAGCAGAGGCGTAACACCTTGTGCTTTAGAACAAGAATGAAGATATTCTTATCTACGTGGATATTTAGAAATGCAATTCGACAGGGATACGGGATCAAGTCTTAAATGCAGGATCATTACGTGATCTTTACCGTAGCTTGAAGACCAATGCTAGCTTGCTAAACCATCAACCTGTCAAGATCCATATTAATGGCTTGTCAGCATGTTCGTTGTGACTTTAACCATTGTCTTTTCTTGTTATTTCAATATTTAAAATCGTCATAGTATCACTATTATCTATGAAAAGTTTTGTTATAGTATATTTCACTATAATGCCATCATTTCGACTTATTACAAGGGTGGTCATACATTACAACATGTTTTATCGTTTTATTTAAAATTTCAATGTTTGATAATAAACCAAGAATCGTTATAATTACGCCACTATAGTCACGATGACCTTGAAAATATCACGATTATAGGATGATAGAGATTTTTTTCATGTCTTATTTTGCACCATAGTCAACCTATGGTTAGTCTTTGTTTAATTATCTAAATATTATTAATGCCTAGTCTCTAGGAAAAACTACTTTGCTTGCTTAAAGATATATATAATTATAGTGGTGGATATGAAAGGTCAACTATAAGCATTATATAGTTAATCAATAAGTTTGTATAAGCTCGCAAATATATATATGCTCACATATAGTTTAGAAATCTGGAATATTAAATTTCTCCATTTTCCTATTCACTCTTATCCTTGTGATACATTGGAATTGTTTTTTTGGTACTACCTGTTAAATGGTGACAACAAGACATCTATCTTCACTACAATAACAATGGTAGACTCAGCTAGTACAATGACGATGACCGAACCAGGTAAGTACAATGACGACTACGATAACATTGTTGCTATTTAAATGCCTACTCAAACAAGCTAACTTGAGTTGTTTTCACTCAGATACAAGACGAATTTTGGAAATCAGAAGTGCAAGCATGTGAATGGTACCTTTGTGCTTTTAAAATTGCAATAGTCTCTATTTATTCTATTTTTATTTCAAAACGATGAAATTGGGTTCACACGATCTAGAATTTATTGCAATCATGAAACTCCTTACCTATCATCTGCACATAGAACAGGTCTAATGCTTTAGCGTTGCAGCTAAGTAAGCTTCGAGGTCCCTCATAGGACTCCCTTGGAAAGCAAGAAGCAAACTGTCAGTATCGTCTCAAAGAAAATGTATCATGTCTTATTTCTAACCTGGCATTTCATTTATTACATCAACCTTACGTACCAATACATTGGAAAGTATCGCATCAAAAGTCTGATTTATTCGTGCATTTAACTATCATAATCATAGTTGTTATGAATGCAATTAAGTTGTCATTGTCGATTTAGTTATAACAGAATTTTAATTGTGCTTAGTACAAACAGAGGTTTAATTAACATTGTTACAATTCAGCATTTAATATTGTCCGCAATTATGAATTATCGTAAATTAAGCTATTATTACTATTAATTTTTTTTTTTAAATTTTTATGAAAATATGGGATGTTACAAAAAATATCATGCATTGGAAGGAATAGCAATGTTAGCTAAAGCTGCAAAGCAGTTGTGAATGCCACTTGGTGCACAACTGTCAAAGTATTTTGTTTTAGTTATCTTATGCATAGTTGTTAATAGTAATTTTGGTAATCTCAAGGAATTCGAAAGCTAGTGTATAACTACTTTATGTAACTATTTCAAAACATAACCTAGAGGTAGTTATGAATCTACTCTATTTTGTAATTATAAAAGAAGTAAAAAATACCCTAGAGGGGTTGGTATTTTGTTTGAGAAGAGCTATAGGACTGATGCACTATTATATTCTCAGACTAATGCTATATACTCACATGTAAGTTCTTTTTGGAGACTGGAACAGTGTTTTGAATACATATATATAAGCCACTATCTTTGTTGGTTATGTTTATGGTCTGTTTGACCACCCTATTTGTGATTTCAGTTTTTGTTTAAGTTATTATTCATGTAAATGCTTACTAATTTGTGGACAAACCAGTTTCTTGTTTTATGATGCTTATTGTTTATGTATGTGCTTTATATCTTTATGTTTTAGTTCTTTAGAATTGATTTATGATTCAGTATTTGCATTCGTTTAATGATTAAATTATTCCCTTCTTATGATAGAAGCCTTCAAACCAAAATCACAGAAAGAACTAATTCATTTTCCTTTAGTTTTTATCGAGATTGTCTTAGCTTGTAACTCCGTAGTCTAGGTACAATTTCTTGCACAAACAATACGGATGCTCATGATCATACAGATCATTATCATATGGATCATCGTACAGATTCTCATGATCATACAGATCATCATCATATGGATGCTCATGATCATACGGATCATTATCATACGGAACATCATCTGAATGTTCATGATGGAGCATCGTCGAGATGCTCATCACACAACACTTACATCCACATCCATGGGGAGGACTCTCCTGCCACCATGCTTGGAAAGGGTTTCGCATCTGTGTCTTGTCACTTCCTCTTGGAAATATCTTCGATCTGAAGAACACCAAGCCTCTCTATGAAGTACTCAAACTTCACCCTGGCTAGTAGCTTGGTTAGCACATCTGCTATATGCTCATCTGTCGCAACATACAGGAGCTTCACTGCTCCTCTCTGCACCATATCCTTGATATAGCAATACTTGATCTCGATATGCTTTGACTTTTCATGGAACACTGGGTTCTTGGACAACTTCACACAAATCCGGTTGTCACATAAGATACAAGTAGCATCCAACTGGAGATCAAATAAATCTGACAATATCTTCCTTAGCAATACTGCCTCACAACTAGCCGAACAAGCTGCAACATACTCTGCTTCATATGTACTCAGTGCTATGCAGGACTACTTCCCTTCTTCCTGTTAAACCAAGAAATCACCCCTGATCCCATACTAAAGCAGCACCCCAAAGTGCTCTTCCTATCTACAACACTGTCGGCCAAATACGAATCAACATAACCCTCTAGGTTAATCTTATGATTCCCATCATACTTGAGACCACAATCAATTGTACCCCTCGAGTACCTCAGAATATGCTTTGCAGCAATCAGGTGAACGTGTCTAGGATCCGTTAGGAACTAGCTCAATGTGTTCACAGCAAAGAAAATATCTGGTCTCATGTTCGTCAGGTACATCAAAGACCCAATCATGTGACGATACATTGTGGCATCAACCGACTCTGGTGAAGAATCACTCAATAGCTTCAAGTTCGATTCCATAGGTGGCCATGGACTTGCAGTCCATCATCCCAAAACACTTCAGGATCTCTACTGCATACTTCCATTTTCCAAGGAAGATTCCATCTGCACTCTGCCACAAATCCATGCCTAGAAAGTAATGCATCATTCCCAAGTCCTTCATCTAGAACTCGATAGCAAGCTTCCTCTTCATATCATCAATCAACCCATCCTCGCCTGTCACAACCAGGTCATCCACATACGGTAGGAGTATCACTGGATTGCCTTACTCAACCTTGTAGTAAAGATTGGAATCTACTTTACTCTTAGTAAAGCCCAAACTAGTCAGGAAGCTTTCAATCCTACTGTACCACGTCCTGGGTGATTTTTTCAAACCGTACAAGGCTTTCTTGAATTTGCACACATGTGACTCCCTTTCATGTGTCTCAAAACCAAGTGGCTTCTCCACATACATTTCCTCTTCATCTAGACCATTCAAGAAGGTTGTCTTGACATCCATCTGGTGTATCTTCCACTTCATCACTACAACCAAAGAAAGTACTGTTCTGATGGAAGTGTATCTGGCTACAGGTGCAAAATTTTCTTCATAATCTATCCCTTCTTTCTGGGAGAATCCACGAGCCACAAATATTACCTTGTATTTCTCTATGCTACCATCTGTAGCATGATTGATCTTGTAGATCCACTTGAAAGTTACAACAAACTTCCTTTCTGGTCTCGGGACCACATCCCAGACATCATTCTTCGTGATCGAATGGTACTCCTCGATTATGGCATCCTTCCATTACTGCATCCCTGATCCTAGGAACTTCAAATTCTTCAATATCTTCAATAGGTAGTTTTCTTGAACTTTGTCGCTGGAACAAATGTTGTTGTCCTTCTTTCGTAGGTGATTGTACGTGATCTTTCCTACAAGTCAAATTCAATTGCATGATTAGAACTTTCTCATAGTTTTCAGAACAAAATCTTACACATAAGGACATATGTCATAGAGTTGTGCAATTATTTTAGCCAATGCTTCAATACAACATTTATCCATATCCTGTAACTTTCTAGATGCGATCCATCTCTACCAGAACATTGTGAAGAGTGTGCACTACTCCCAACATGTCAGCAAAGAGGTTTCAATCTAGATACGTAGCAATGGAGTGTTGTACAATACCATAGGCCACTTACCCATTACTATATTAGTAGTATCTTGTTCATTAATGCAACTTTTCTAAAATGCATAATATACATCCTAAATCTAGGAGCATAAGAATGTACATGACTGAACAACATCATTTAAGTAATCATATATACAACAAATGACAATTCAAATACGTATCTTTGTTTGGTTGTTGGGTGGACTCCCTCTCAATCTTTGCTTCCTTGCAGGAGCTACTAGAGTCTCTGATAGTGTGCAGCTTAACCAATGCTGAAAATGGATGAGAGGTTCTTCCATAGATTATTTGTTTTCCGAAGTCCAACTCTGCAGTAGCTTATTCTACTCCTTTCATGTAAAACTTCATTACAATACATATTCTTCATCACTTGAATAATCTTCATTGTCTTCCCTAGTTCTCTTCCTTGGAGGTTCATCATCCTCTGTAGTATGAGCATGATTTCTTCTCTTGTTGTTGTTCTTCTTGCAGAAGATGCTTCTGTTCCTGGGACAATCTCTGGAATAGTGTCCCTTCTCATCACAAGTATAACATCGAATGTGAGAAAGATCTCTCATGGATCCTCCAAATTTCTCCCTCAGATTATGGTGGTGGTGTTTACCCTTCTTGTGATGAGTATGCTCCCTCTTGTGGTTATTCTTCCTGGTGTGTGCTGTGAGATCCTGTTCTTCATTATCCATCTTTTTATCTCAACCTACAAGTCTATCTTCTTCTTGTGAGCATTCCTCTTATAGTCTACTAAAAGAAATGAATTTCTTTCTTGCACAAATTCATTGGATGAAGGAGTACCATGACCTAGGTAGGACAATCAAAGTGGTCATCACAATTTTTCCATTATCCACCACTTCATCCACAACTTCTAGTTTTTCTTTGATTTGAGAGACCCTAGTAAAGTAGGATTGGATGGTCTCTCCATTCTAGATCTTCACACTCTTCAATTGGTTCTGCATTGTCATATTCCAATTTATATTCTGTCCTGCAAACAGCTTGGTCAAGGAATCAAACACCTCCTTAGGTGTATTTAGAGAAGACACATGTGGTATGCGATGGTCTTTTATAGAATCTGAAATAATCCTCTTGGCCTTGACCAAGTTCTTTTTATCTAAGGCCTTAGCCTCATCTCCATTTGGAACTGGAACCTCTTCACTTATGTAGGTATCCAAATCATTCTCTTATAGGATTAACCCAATCCTATACTTCCATGCTCAAAACTTATCATCCCCTTCAAGATTATACTCAAGCTTGGTGTGGTGATACATCTTAATGAGAAACTCAAATGGAAATAAAAGATTTAGGTCTTACCACTTGATTTGCTGAAACTGGATCTAGAGTTGTCTAGGGTTTGATAGAGAAACCATAAAAATACAAAGATGGAATTTCAAACTTCTCTCTAGACAGGAAGATGCAATGACTGAGGTGACCAAGCTGGTGTGCTCAGATTTTGAAAACTCCAAAAATGAACCCCTCAAAAATTACCTGCGGATTTCAGTTTTGCAACTTCTGTCAAAATCTGGTTTTCTGGTCCAAAAGTCAAATGACGGTTTGACTTTCCCGGATATTCACCCAACCAACAAAATCGATCTTGGTCTCTAAATTTTTATTTTTTCAAGGAGACAAATCCTATGCTGAGAGCACTCCAAAATTTCACTTCTGTCAAAAGCCCTAATTTCCCGCAGCAATGACAAGCCAAAAATGAAAATGCTCAGAATCCAATTCTATTTTGGTAGAAAGATATGCCATATTGTTTCTGGTGCATCTCTGAAATTTTGGATCCTCGGGATCTGAAACTTCGGGCTGTGGTATACTAACCTATCATCTTTCCAACCCCACATATCTGAGCTTCAATGGATTCTACATGAGAGAGATATTCTCTAGTGGTGCAACATGACCTTTTTATGGGATGAAACAACATAGTGAACTTGTACGGAGTGCCACATGTCACATTTTAAAAAATTCCATTTGGAGCTTCCTATCTCGGGATATGACCTTTGTTCCTAGCTCACCTGTTTAGGACTGCATTCTGGAAGAGGCAAAAACCCTAACTTGTACGGTTAATATATCAGAAAGTACAATGAATCCAAGGCATACATTTATACACAAGGTACATCTGTGTCTGATATTTGTCCTGTAAAAATTTTAGATCCTCAACCTTCACCAAAACATATTTAAAGCGAATGTTCCACGATGACTAGCTTTTACTAAACCAAGCCCTAGCTTCCAATTTGTTGCAAGTGCAACATGTGTTGTAAATTCCATACAATGCCTTCCATCAGGCTAGCTCTGATACCATGTTAGATTTTCATCATTTAATTCAATATGATCTAGGATCTTAACTGATAGAACAACATGTACAACATATCAAACATAAGAGACAAGAGACACAAAGCATTTCACCGAGGAAACCATAAAGGAGAAAACCCCACAACTTCTTCAGAGATAGAATAAGCACCAATACAAAGATGAAACCACAAAAGATAGATGTCTCCCACAGCTACTCCTCCTCCACTTGTGCGCACTCCTCTCTCTCAACTATGCGAGTTGGATGTGTTAGTGAAAAAGAAAATAGAGTGGTGCAACCACTCTATTTATACTTTAACTTGACCTGCCTTTTACACTAACTAGGCCGACCTCCCTTAGGAGAGTCTAATAACCCATTACCACCTGACACTGGGCCGACCCCACTAGGGGAGTCTAATAACCCATGAAATACACAACTCTGAGGTCTAATGCTCCATCATACATTGGAGGATGGACATCAATGACTTTACATGACCCAAGTATAGTAATGACTTCTCCAACTAGAGGAATAAACATCTTCGTCGGAGGTACAACAATAAAATACAAATAAAATATAAGATATACAAATGAATACATTCTGAAGTTACAAATACATCAACAAACTATGTATCCACTATGGTTGTGAGGGGGTGGGGGATGGAACCCTAGGTTTCCATTTGCCACCCTAAGAACCCTTAGACTGTCATAATGGCCATTAATTGTTGGTGTGAGGAAGTGGGTGAATGACGATGTGCAGGAGGTTGTGGAGTACGGGAAACCCTGAAGGGACGGATGGTAGGGTATGGAGCTCGGTTTCCTTGACTCTCACATTACTCCACCCCTGGAAGTCATATTCCCCATTCCTAGACCGTGTAGAGGGGACACGGGAAACATTCATTAGGGGAGTTTTGAGGTTTAAAATGGGCCTCCTAAGGGAAATAATAAAATAAGAGTTTTAATAATAAAATAAGAGTTCTAAATTTTAGAGAGGAAAAAGAAAAATTACTTTTTCTTATCGTATTTTTGACATATCTCCTTAACGGTTTACCCAAATTTCAAGTTTGGGAACTCATTGGATGCAGATTTTAATTCCGCATCCAACCCATACCGACACTACAGACTTTTGAGGCACCCACGACATGAAAAAAAACTAAAATTTCAATTAAAAATGTATTTGTGCCTCAAAAGTCTGCAGTGTCGGTATGGGTTGAATGCCAAATTAAAATCCGCATCCAATGAGTTCCCAAACTTGAAATTTGGGTAAACCATTAAGGATATATGTCAAAAATACAATAAGAAAAAGTAGTTTTTTCTTTTTCCCTCCAATTTGTTTTACAAATTTTACCCTTATGGTTGACATCATCATCTTGAATCCTATTGGTTCTCATAAAGTGAATTTTTACAGTCCATTATTTGTTTCGAGGCCCATTTTTTACCTCAAAATTCCCCTAATGAGAACCCTAACGCATGAAGACAGAGGAAATTGTAGAGTTGAGTGCACTTAGGAAACCCTTCGTAGGAAGAAGAACGAGTGGGTTACTCTTGGATCTCACTCTGTGGATGAATTACAGAGCCTAGCCGTGGAGAAAATGGGAAATCGCGACCTGTGTGTGCTAATTGGTAGAACCGAGAATGCCCAAGAAAAACGTATGGATGATTCAAATCGGTTGGGACTACCATGGACCAGACCGTGGAGAAAAAAAACTAAGTGGGAAGGATCCTAGAGGTCTTATATTGTTTTCCATATATCTATAGATGATCCCATTGAGCTAGAAACCCTTACCCACCTTCCCATTTGCTTGACAAAGATAACTGTTGGCTGGATTCCCTAATTCACTATGAACCCATGTTGTGATTGAACTGGAGAGGGACTCCTTAGGGGATACATAGCTGCAACCGGAGGGTGATCTTTGATTGCTGAAATAATAGAGGCTAGGTAGATATTTATGGTTGGAATGGAAATTTGTATTCAATAGCCAGTTGCTTGAAGGTTCAATGCAAAATATAAGTGCCCTTGTGGTGTTTAAATGGTGTTATTTCATGTCTTTATGTTATGCTTATTATGTTCCATTAATTGGTTGATGAACTACATGACATTGAATCAACAAGGGAATTTGTATGATCTTATTTATGCGGCTGAATTCCCATGCCTTATTTTCATTTTGTTGTACATTTTATTGGTTAATGACTGACTGACTCATTGAGTGTGAATGATTATTCTTTAGTTATAGTTGTTAAGTGTATGCATGCATCTATTTACTTATGGAAATGACCCCTTGATGGATAGAGATGTCTTCCTATGCTTGTGCTAAGTCTCTTGTGTATGATTTTATGTCACTGTTGCACTAAATTAGTTGGTAATGACTGTTATGGTTGATAGGTGTGTGTGTTACTATGTCCAATCCCTGTTGTGTGTGTCAATTGCATCGTTCTTGCACCTTGCACTCTTATCATTATGTTGGTACTTATAATTGATTATGTTTGAGGGATAGGAATAAGCCTTGCATGCTTTCATCACTCTGCCTGAGAAGGATATGTAGATGTATTCAATTCTATTTGTGTGAATCATGTCTCATTCCTTGTGTTCATGGAGCATTCTTATTCCTATTAGAAATCCCATTGAGATTAATTTTGAATTTTCCTTTGAGGACTTGGGCTACGTCTGGTAAATGTGCAGGACATTCCAGCCTATACTTGGAGAAGAACAAGAACCCCTGTGGATCAAATGAAGGAGGGAAGACTTGGCAGAAGTGGAGCAGAGCTTATGGTAGAAGGGAAAAGGAACATAAGGGATATTATGGATAGAGTTTCAGTTGGAAAAAGGTCAAGGTTTGAATGCTCATATGGGGTGGGGATTGCACCATTGGATACAGCTCTCCAAGAGTTTTCCAATGGTACTGGCCTTGTCCAGTTTGGACCAAGGGTGAGGGAGTTAAAACCCTCAGAATTTTTCCCTAGAAGCTTGATGGAGCAGGGGTCTGTGGTCCTAGCCTTTCCTCATTCACGAGGACCTTTCTGCATCTGCAATGCATATTGCAATTTGCAGAGGTCGGAAGGCCAACTTCCATAAGACTAGCATAGTAGATTTCCGCATCCGCAATGCAGAATGCGGAATAAGGATTGCGGGAGGTAAAATTTCTCGTAATCAAAATATGGATTTCCATCATTCTGCATCTGCAAGAGGGTTGAGGATAGAGGATTGCAGAAGGTAACATTCATCTGGTTGGAAAATGACAGTTTCCAAATACCGATTTCTGCATAGGGATTGCAGAACTGCAGAACTGCGGATGGTAGATTCCGAGCGGCAATTGACTTTCGAATTCCGACTTCCGTAATGGGAATTGCAGAATTCGGGAAGGCGATTTGTATGGACAGGTGGATTTGACAATTCAACTTTCGAATCCGACTGCGAATTTCGGTTGGAGAGAATTACAGATTATGGGTTCGAGCCCATTGCGGTTGTGTATGGAAATGAATGAATTTGGAGAAAAAAAATTATAGATATCTCCCTTGACCTCTAAAGGACATCAAATGAGGTTGGGGAATGTGACAATCTTGTCCTGGGTTAGTATTACGTCCACTTCATCTAAATACACCATGTCCTATGTATGTACCCTGATCATACTGTGCATTCTCATTGCTTTTTTGTATCTCTCCTTGGACTTTGTAGACATCATGCTTTCTTTCTATCATAAGGTCGTATGTAGGTTTCATCATGGCCAAGTGACTTACAAAATGTCCAGTACAGGTTCTTTAGTGTCTGTACATAATTTTGGAGTAGGTAACAATCCTCTGGTCAATGTCCTCTACATCGACAAATCTCGCACCATGGTCCTTGATGTCGGTTTAATGGGTTCGGTGCCATGCTGGAGAGGTAATCTCTGAATACAGGACAATGTTCCTTCAAATGTCCTTCTCCTTTACATTTAGTACACCAAACCTCTTCTATTACATATTTTCCTTTATGTATATCTTGTAGCTGTAATATCAGGTTTTCTAGTTCTGTCTATATTTGTACCATACCTACGCTAGTTTCTCCTACGGGCCAAGCTTCTAGCTTCATTGCAATTTCCAATGCTTATGTTTGCGAATAACCCTTCTGCTGCATCAATGGTAATCTAATGTGGGGAAACAACGTAGCTATAAACCACTCTTGTTGTTGTGGTGAAATGTCAAAGCTAACTTGATCCAACAAGGATTTAAACTTCTAATCAAATTCCCACACAGTCTCATCAGGTTTTTGTTTTATCTCTTTCAACTCTGTAATGCATCAAGACTCTGATTTACGATTATTAAGCTCTCTAATCAACGTAGCTTTGATGTGAGCTAGTGTTCTGTTCTTTCCAACAAAATATTTCATGAACCATGTTAAAGCTCTATCTCTGAATGTAGTGACTAGTTGGGCTTGCTTTATATCATAGTCTTGTACTTGTTTAATGTTCTAGACAACATCGCAGAGAAACTAATGTTGCTCTTGATTTTCTAGACCAGTTCCTTTAAAAACATGTAGCTTTATAACATCTTGCATCCTTCTTCTATGAGGTGTAGGGTTCGTCCCTTGTTAGGAATTTTATTAAAATGGCAATTTTCCACTTTTTTTTCCCTAGTTCGACCTTTGACTAGTTTTGATCTCTAGGTCCCAAATTTGCCCCAAATGATTTCAAATCTTCTGAGAAGGTATATGAATGAGATTAGAACATAAATATGTGTTTTAAGGATGCCTTTGGACCTTTAAAATACTTCTGCAAATACTCTTTCAATTCTGGCCAATGTAGGGAACTTTACTAGTAATTTGCCTTTGACTAGTATTGGTCTCTATGTCTCGAATTGACTCCAAATGCCTTCAAATCTTCAAGGAAGGTGTATGAATGATATTAAGACTTGAATATGATGTTCAGGGATGATATATTGCCACGAAAATACCTCTGCAAACTCTCTTAAGATTCTGGACCAAGTATGCAATTTTACTAGTAATTTGGGGTTCAAATCCCCCTGGGGTAAGTATTGAAAATGGCTTCCCCAATGCCTCCAAAGCCACTCAAATTTCTGAACAGAGGTAGGGAATGTATTAAGGATGTTATTAAGGTCTCATGTGCACCATTAATTGATTATTATATCTGTTCCAACCCTCTCCCATTCAACTGCAAAAATCACCAATTCGACCCTTGGGGAAATGGCACTATTTCTTCTCCCAGTGCAATTAAACTAAGTAAAAATACTTCAAATGCTCAAGTACAGTACATGAAACTTGTAAAATACATCCATGGAAGTCCATTAATCACAAATTCATCAAAGAATCATCCATTCATTCGAAATCATCATCAATACATTGGTTCACAACAAGGTAGTGGGGAAATGGCATTGTTCTTCCATTAAAAATGAGATTTATACATTTCTACTTGGAATTTCGACCTGAAAATTTTTGGAGATGAAGAACAGAGTATTTAATTCATATTACAAAAGAAATGGGGCATTAAAATCTTCCCCAAAGAGTACAATATCTCACCAAAAACGCCCTCCCTCAAGGATCAAGAATATGCCATCAAAACCGGAAATGGTTGAAGGAGTGAGCTGCAATAGAAGAAACCATGAGCTGCCCTGTAGCTTACACCTGCAAATAAAGACTCCATTAAAGCTCCAAATGAAAGGTCTGAATGGCCTTTCCAATTACCAACTTGGATGGGAATCTTTCACCCTCGAAATTGGCTAAGGCAAGAAACTAGTCATCCACTAGCTCTCCCTCTTCACAAATGCAATTGCAAATTCTACAAATGATCAAAATCCAGTTTCATTATTTGTTATTGACATTTATAAACTTCTAATGTCCTCCATGGGTCGAATTCCTTCCAAGAGACTCATGCCAACTCATGTTGGGAAGAAATTCCAAAGAACGCCACTTGTACAACAATTCCTAGTCTCCCACTTCCACCAAATCACATGTGGAAGCATCTTAGCTGCCCTAACACCCTTGAGCGCCCTCTTGGAGTCTATTTTTATCCCTGACATGTCATATATGTCATATGTCAGCCTTCAGGTCTGATTTGTGTCATAGGTGTCATAGCATCTTCATCATTGTTGTCATAGAGCTAGGGAATCTAGCCCAAGTGTCTCACTAGCTCCAAATTGCCTCTTCCTCTTCCATGGGAGTTACTCTTCCTCTATATTTCGACCTTGGATGAGTCATGCAATGAATAATACCTTTTGGACTCCCCCAAGTATGTTACAATTCACCTTGAATTCGAATTGGTGAGAGAATGATGCCAAATGTAGTGGGGAAATCTAGCCATATGTGGGTCCCACTTCCTCCATGTGTCTTCATGATGAAATGCCACTTTGATTTTCACTTGTATATATTTATTTATCTCCTTTATTAAATATTTATGCCATTCTAATGTTCAAACATAATTTATTATCCCCATTATTCCAAATCCCAAAGCTTCCACCCCAAACCTAGGAAACTAGTAATTTTCCTCCTTGGCAATTATTTGACCTTTAGCATCAATTTGACAAACTCTAATGAATAGGGCCAATGTGATTAGGCCATTGTGACCCAATACCAAATTTGGGACATGACAAATCCTCCCTTCCCAATATTGCTTGTCCTCAAGCAATTTTAAATGTGGGTGTTGAAGAACCTGCTTTCTGTATAATTCTTTGAAGTTGCCATTGAATTGCCCAACCTTGATTCTTTGAGTTTCCATGAAGATTTTAGAGAGGAACCACCATGCTTGCTGCTGCACTACTCTGATTAAAATCACTTTATTAAGTGGGGAATCCATCTCCCATACTTCTTGCTTCCCCAAAAAATATGAAACCCATGAGATAAAAATTATTCCAGGGTCCCATTGCTTGTATTGCACCCCAACAATGAAGAGTGCTCTCCAACCCATACCATCAGATAAGATGATTCCTGGGTCCCATTTTCTTGTATGCATTCTTCCAAACATCATGAGTACAAAATATATATCATCAAAGTACATAACTACATAATGAAAATGTACATCAAGGAGGTGCTTCATCAAAGAATCATGAAAGTGCTTGTACCTCCAAGCAAGTAGACCACGATTTTCCAAGTGCATACAATCTTCAAGTGACCAATCAAATCTGCTCCAATGACATAGGTGAGGATCCCATGTCCTATAATGCTGCTCCAAAAGGATGTGATATGCATCAAAATATTCAACCATGTATTCTTTCATCCAAGAAGTGAATGAAGAATCTCCACTAAAATCTGAACCAAATAATGAGCAGAAAAAACAAGGAGACTTCAAATGACTCAAAGAAGTCTCACCCATACATCCATGAATGTGAGAATCATAAAGATGTAACAAAGTATGTGGCTGCCAACAAAAATGTTCTCCCATCATAAATCTATTCACCCAAGTGTTGGATGAAGTTCCTCTAACATCGAATGAACCCAGTGTTGAGCAAGAAAAACCATGAGTCTTCAAGTGACTCAAATCCATATCATAGGTGCATCCATGTAGATGTGAATCATCATAAAGTGACAAATTATGCTGCTGCAAATGTGAATAAGAATGTGCTCCAACCATATCATCATAAAAAGTAAATCTAGGAGTTCCATACTCCTCATGTGGCACCATCAAAAAGAACCCTTTCACCCATACTTCATTGAGACTAATGTTGCAAAACATGGAATTGTAGGATGTAGGAGAATGAACCAAATCACCCAAATGATCAAAAAGTACAGAAGTTTCATCATGGGGAGGATCCATATGGGTAGTATCATGCAGCTCCTTCAAAAGTGTGAACTCTTTGTCATAGTTTGGTTCCAATGTAGAGGAATCATGCTCTTCTTTAAAAATTGCACAACCTTTATCAAGAGGCAATTCAAATTCCTCTTCCACCACATCAAGTATTTGGATCTCTTCAAGTTCATCTTCAAACACATCAAGAGCATTCAAATTTTCACATTTCTCATGATCCACCATGTCATGAGAATCCTCCAAACAATCTACCATTTGACAATCTGAAACATAGGAGGAAAAACAAGTATCTTGCAACTTTTCAAGAAGTTGCTCATTTTGAATTGTGAGCTTATGAATATCCTCATTATTCTTCAAGTATGCATCATGTAACAATTCATTAAGCTCAAACAAATGGTTTCTATCAAAAAGCAAAGACATGAAATTACCTTTGATGTGGCACATTGCTCTTTGAATCTTCTCCATATCTTCAAGGAAGGATGTTTCCTCCAATGAAGTAGCTCTCCAACAAGAATTTGACACCAATGCTTGAGTGTCATGGAGAATGCTGAGGGACTCTTGGATCTTCTTTTCATTCATCTTTAAGGACCCTTCAAGAAAATGAGGTTCTTGCAAATGAACCTCCTCATATTCTTCATTTTTTCTTGGACCAACTTCATGAAGCTCAAGTGGTGATGGGGAAGTTGATCTTGGTTCTTCTTCAACTGCTACAAGGTCTTCATTATCATGCTTAATGAAACTTGCACTTGTAGAAACACTTTCAAAAGTGATCTCTATGTCACCAACATAGAGGTGTGAGCACCCATCAGTAGGTACTCCTTCATAGTTTAAGCATCCATCAGTAGATGCTCTTTGGTTCATGTCTAAGCTAGAAGGTGTCTCGAAATGGTCTTCCATATTTTCAATAGAATCTTCTTCATGCTCTTGTGATGTCTCTTCCTTTTGCTCTTTAAAGCAAGCTGATGCATTTTTCCCCTTGTCTTCCTTAGGATCAGTATATTTGGAATCACTTCTTGAATAAATCTCAAAAGCTCTCCTCAAGGAGGACATCATTTCATGCACACATATATGATACTCACTCCAAGGGTTTTCACAAGAAGGGCATAAACCTTTCTTCACTAACTCCACATCTTCATTTTTGGGCCTATTTTCAAAAACATGTTCAGCATAGTACTCAAAAGACATGGCATTTTTTGTATTTTTGCTCGAAGCAAGATATTCTTGATATTGTTGATATTGTTGGGGCAAGGTTTTATATTTTTCTCTCCATCTTTGGAACTCGCTCATAGAATTATCCTTGGTTGGTGTGACACACTCATATTCATCAGATCTAAAGTCATAAGAATAATCTTCATTTCTCTTGAAATTGTAATAAGTGTTGCATGATGGCACCTCTTCCTCATACCACTCACATTCTGCTTCATATTGCTCATAAGCATCTGCATATTCCTCATAAGAATTGTACTCATATGATTCATCATAATAGTAAGACATGGCTGCCAATTATTCTTGAATTTATGTACCTAATACACAGGTGAAAGGACCATGCTCTGATACCACTGTAATGTCCCTTGTTAGGAATTTTATTAAAATGGCAATTTTCCACTTTTTTTCCCTAGTTCGACCTTTGACTAGTTTTGATCTCTAGGTCCCAAATTTGCCCCAAATGATTTCAAATCTTCTGAGAAGGTATATGAATGAGATTAGAACATAAATATGTGTTTTAAGGATGCCTTTGGACCTTTAAAATACTTCTGCAAATACTCTTTCAATTCTGGCCAATGTAGGGAACTTTACTAGTAATTTGCCTTTGACTAGTATTGGTCTCTATGTCTCGAATTGACTCCAAATGCCTTCAAATATTCTAGGAAGGTGTATGAATGATATTAAGACTTGAATATGATGTTAAGGGATGATATATGGCCACCAAAATACCTCTGAAAACTCTCTTAAGATTCTGGACCAAGTATGCAATTTTACTAGTAATTTGGGGTTCAAATCCCCCTAGGGTAAGTATTGAAAATGGCTTCCCCAATGCCTCCAAAGCCACTCAAATTTCTGAAAAGAGGTAGGGAATGTATTAAGGATGTTATTAAGGTCTCATGTGCACCATTAATTGATTATTATATCTGTTCCAACCCTCTCCCATTCAACTGCAAAAATCACCAATTCGACCCTTGGGGAAATGGCACTATTTCTTCTCCCAGTGCAATTAAACTAAGTAAAAATACTTCAAATGCTCAAGTACAGTACATGAAACTTGTAAAATACATACATGGCAGTCCATTAATCACAAATTCATCAAAGAATCATCCATTCATTCGAAATCATCATCAATACATTGGTTCACAACAAGGTAGTGGGGAAATGGCATTGTTCTTCCATTAAAAATGAGATTTATACATTTCTACTTGGAATTTCGACCTGAAACTTTTTGGAGATGAAGAACAGAGTATTTAATTCATATTACAAAATAAATGGGGCATTAAAATCTTTCCCAAAGAGTACAATATCTCACCAAAAATGCCCTCCCTCAAGGATCAAGAATATGCCATCAAAACCGGAAATGGTTGAAGGAGTGAGCTGCAATAGAAGAAACCATGAGCTGCCCTGTAGCTTACACCTGCAAATAAAGACTCCATTAAAGCTCCAAATGAAAGGTCTGAATGGCCTTTCCAATTACCAACTTGGATGGGAATCTTTCACCCTCGAAATTGGCTAAGGCAAGAAACTAGTCATCCACTAGCTCTCCCTCTTCACAAATGCAATTGCAAATTCTACAAATGATCAAAAGCCGGTTTCATTATTTGTTATTGACATTTATAAACTTCTAATGTCCTCCATGGGTCGAATTCCTTCCAAGAGACTCATGCCAACTCATGTTGGGAAGAAATTCCAAAGAATGGCACTTGTACAACAATTCCTAGTCTCCCACTTCCACCAAATCACATGTGGAAGCATCTTAGCTGCCCTAACACCCTTGAGCGCCCTCTTGGAGTCTATTTTTAGCCCTGACATGTCATATATGTCATATGTCAGCCTTCAGGTCTGATTTGTGTCATAGGTGTCATAGCATCTTCATCATTGTTGTCATAGAGCTAGGGAATCTAGCCCAAGTGTCTCACTAGCTCCAAATTGCCTCTTCCTTTTCCATGGGAGTTACTCTTCCTCTATATTTCGACCTTGGATGAGTCATGCAATGAATAATACCTTTTGGACTCCCCCAAGTATGTTACCATTCACCTTGAATTCGAATTGGTGAGAGAATGATGCCAAATGTAGTGGGGAAATCTAGCCATATGTGGGTCCCACTTCCTCCATGTGTCTTCATGATGAAATGCCACTTTGATTTTCACTTGTATATATTTATTTAGCTCCTTTATTAAATATTTATGCCATTCTAATGTTCAAACATAATTTATTATCCCCATTATTCCAAATCCCAAAGCTTCCACCCCAAACCTAGGAAACTAGTAATTTTCCTCCTTGGCAATTATTTGACCTTTAGCATCAATTTGACAAACTCTAATGAATAGGGCCAATGTGATTAGGCCATTGTGACCCAATACCAAGTTTGGGACATGACAGGGAATGTGACAATCTTGTCCTGGGTTAGTATTACGTCCACTTCATCTAAATACACCATGTCCTATGTATGTACCCTGATCATACTGTGCATTCTCATTGCTTTTTTGTATCTCTCCTTGGACTTTGTAGACATCATGCTTTCTTTCTATCATAAGGTCGTATGTAGGTTTCATCATGGCCAAGTGACTTACAAAATGTCTAGTACAGGTTCTTTAGTGTCTGTACATAATTTTGGAGTAGGTAACAATCCTCTGGTCAATGTCCTCTACATCGACAAATCTCGCACCATGGTCCTTGATGTCGGTTTAATGGGTTCGGTGCCATGCTGGAGAGGTAATCTCTGAGTACAGGACAATGTTCCTTCAAATGTCCTTCTCCTTTACATTTAGTACACCAAACCTCTTCTATTACATATTTTCCTTTATGTATATCTTGTAGCTGTAATATCAGGTTTTCTAGTTCTGTCTATATTTGTACCATACCTACGCTAGTTTCTCCTACGGGCCAAGCTTCTAGCTTCATTGCAATTTCCAATGCTTATGTTTGCGAATAACCCTTCTGCTGCATCAATGATAATCTAATGTGGGGAAACAACGTAGCTATAAACCACTCTTGTTGTTGTGGTGAAATGTCAAAGCTAACTTGATCCAACAAGGATTTAAACTTCTAATCAAATTCCCACACAGTCTCATCAGGTTTTTGTTTTATCTCTTTCAACTCTGTAATGCATCAAGACTCTGATTTACGATTATTAAGCTCTCTAATCAACGTAGCTTTGATGTGAGCTAGTGTTCTGTTCTTTCCAACAAAATATTTCATGAACCATGTTAAAGCTCTATCTCTGAATGTAGTGACTAGTTGGGCTTGCTTTATATCATAGTCTTGTACTTGTTTAATGTTCTAGACAACATCGCAGAGAAACTAATGTTGCTCTTGATTTTCTAGACCAGTTCCTTTAAAAACATGTAGCTTTATATCATCTTCCATCCTTCTTCTATGAGGTGTAGGGTTCTAAAACACTACAATATTACCTATGGACTGAAATCGTGGAGGTACACCCCACTCGGATGATTCTTTGTACTTGTTCTTGTAGTATTACTACTAGTAGTTTTCTCTGAACTAGTAATATTTCTTTCAACAACTATAGGTTTCTACGGAGTGATGGGATGATAGCCAATATGTCTAGGTTTTGTCTCACTATCATACTTAGCTTGAGATGACAAGTTTCTATCACTCTCTAATTCAGTTTCTAGGAATGTGTGAGGTTCAAATTAATGAGACCTATTTCTAGTGCTAAGTTTATATATTTTTCCACTATGCAGAATGTCAATGTCTTCATCTGTGTCACTATCTATGTTTTTAACATTACAGAATCAAACCCTAGGAATCTGACTGCATTCTTATCACACCATTTTCAGCTAATAGTATTTTAATGCATAAACTCAAGTTTTTCAAGTAATTACCTCTAAATCCCTTGAAAAACTATCTTTCAGCTGCGTTGCAGGAATTCAAAGTGTCCACAAAAAACTCTGTAATGCATCCTTCCAACAAGCTATCCAGCTAAACGTCTTCTCCTCTTGAAATCTGGTTATTAATCCCTTTAAGCCTTTGTATCAACTCTGGATTCCAAACTGTAGCTTCTCCACCCTGAATTTTTTTTTTTCTTTGTACTACCCTAGATATCCACTCGTGTAATGCATTAGAAAAATATGTGAAGAAAACTTCATGCAACTCATTAAGTATGTATCTTTGTAGCCACTATTCTGTAGTAAGCCGAGGATTTATGTTTTCTTTCTTCACAAAATCACGTTCTGTCTGACTCACCCAATTTTTTATTTCACTTTTCTATGGATTCCACATCAACATGACACATCACCAGAATTTCTATCCAAATTCGGCAATGGAACCATTTGTTGGTTGCGCTAGGAAGACCCGGGTTCGGCGAAGTTCTTGCAGCAACAACAAAACCCCTAAGTTTCACTGGCCCTTTCGGCATCAACCTGTAAAATAAGATGAAGTCTCACCCGAAGCGAGTATGGGGGGTTGTAGAATCAATCTTTTGTAACCGTGGTGATGTGTATATGTGGTCAACAACCTTGCTAAAAGCATTATTTAACATAGAATAGCATAATAGAATGAAGAGATGACTTCGCACTTCACTGCTAATCAACAGTATACAGAACTACGTTGAATCTATGTTGTATTTAATAGTTAGCTACGCATTCATCATTCTAAGTGTTCCTCCATAACATTCATACACGTGTATTCCATTTACTCAGCATGCAATTACCATTAACATACAAATCAAAGCAAATACATAAACACACCATAACCTCGCATACAAAACATGTCATAAAATGATATACATAAACACATAGATTTACGTGGTTCACCCCTAGGAGGGACCTACATCCACAGGAACTATTCTCTTTATTATCTTGGAAGGATAATAGTTCTAGTCTACGCACTGAGCTACAGACTCTTCTCTACAATCAGATCTCTACACACTCAGCTGTAGAGTTTGTTCTCTCTCTTATCACTATTCTTCTATTACAGCCAACCAACCAATATCTAACCCTTCCTCATACAAAAAATACCCTTATATATGTGTGCCCGAAGGTCACATATTACAATAACTATGGGCCAACCCTCATAGTACCCAAAACATAAAAACCCCCTTTGGTTCTCCTGTAGGCCACGCTAAAATTTAACTCTATTGTCCCTTTGGCGTTGCTTCCTCTGAATTTGACGCTTTATCTAACAATGCACCTCTTACTTATGTAGTGGTGTGTCATTTACACCATTTCACTTCTTAACTTCTTGTTCCTGTAGCAGTGAGGACGCCTCTCAGCCCTTGACTGTGCCAAATACCTCTGTTTTTCCTTAGTCATTTTTATTTATTAAGGAAACAAATTCCTTTCTTCTCAACTGATCTTCGCTCCATACCCTCTACCCAAGATTTGCAGAGTCCCTTTTCTCCCAAAAATGGTCAATGTCGGGCCTTGCCTAACTATACTTTCCTTCATAACTTCCTCTTCTTGGTCCACGCGCAACAACGAGGTATAAACATTGCACATACATAGTTCATCAACATGATATCAATACATCAGACACCTTGATTTCCATGTTTTCATTATTTTGCTCAAAAATTTCCAAGACATTATTTCACTGGATTTTTTACTTGAATTCTCTTGGAACAACTCCATAGGAATTCGAGTGTTCCTCACATTCATTACTATTTTTTATTGTGAGATATTAAATATCCCAATTCACTTGTAAACTCTGGCTTATTATGACCAAGGAGGATGCCAAATATTTTGGTAGGCTTCCAAAATTCCATGACCCATAACTTAATATAGATTGCATTTGTCACAACATATTTTATTATGTATCTCTATTGACACTAAATTTTTTAGTATTTGACATTCACTTGTATTTTTCAGGAACAATGTGGGTTTAATCGAAAATCCCACACTACGACATTTTGATCCAGACAGTAGATGATAATCAAGTATCACTTAAATTAATCCAACTAACAGCTTTACAGAAACCATGTCCAACTTTAAACCAAACATGAGGAAAGACACTAAAGAACTGTTGTTGAACACAAATTTTGATATCTAATTCAGAGTGCAGCGCATTACAAACAAATTTTGGAATAGGTCTGATGAACCTAACCATTACCTTAATACCAACTAAAACCGTGCTTGAAATTAGGTACTGATGTCTATAGGATAGAAACAACCATTAAGGGAAGCTGAGATGAGGTGACAAACAGCCATGCTGAAAAAGAGATTGGGAGCCAAGTTAGAGAGGATTTGAAAGGGACTTGAACAGTGCCATAATGGTGAGTTAAACGATATCCTGGCACATGTTAATTATGATTATAGGTAGTAGGGTTTGGTATTTCAAAACAATTTATATGCTCATACTATATCAAGACAGCCCATGGAGGGGGAATCACTATGAAGTGAAGTGTCCATCATTCAAGGGAGAAATGCTACTTGAAAACTGTAATCATGTTGGAAGGTAGGAAAAAACTGTTTATTTTGGATATATTTCAATTGAATTAAGGAATTTATGGCATACCTCCCTTGTCTCCTCTCAAAACCATCCAGTTCGTTGTGTATCAATCTACTAATAGTTTCATAGTGGAATTTCTTAAGACACGTATTTTGAAGAACAGAAAATACGTCGGGAAGTCAAAAGGGAAGGTTGAGGAAGTAGGAGTAGAGGTAGAGGATCCCAACCCCCCTGCCTCACACCCTAGACAAAACATAAAGGTTATGGTCCATAGAACTATTCAATTTGAGTTGCTAGTGGGAGGCAAGGATACTTCACATATAAGAACACGAATAAGCCACAAACAGGATCATCAACCACTCAAGTTTATGAACAAATTGATGCAGGAAAACATGAAGGGAAGTGTCCATCATTCAAGGGAACAATAATGCCTGGAAACTGTAATTTTGTTGGAAGGTAGGGAAAATCGTTAATTTTGGCTATAATTCTATTGAATGAATGAATTTATGGGTTAGCTCTCTTGTCTCCTATCAGAACCATTTAGTTCTTGTATCAATTTACTAAGAGTTTCATAGTGGAAGGTCCTAAGAAACATATTTTGAAGAACAGAAAACACACTTGGGAGTCAAAAGGGAAGGTTGAGGAAGTAGGAGTAGAGGCACAGGATCCCAAGCTCCCTGCCTCACACCCTAGACAAAACATAAAGGTTATGGTCCATAGAGCTATTAAAGTTGAGTTGCTAGTGGGAGGCAAGGATATTTCACATATAAGAACACGAAGAAGACACACGCAGGATCATCAACCACTCAAGTTTATGAACAAATTGATGCAGGAAAACATGAAGGGAAGTGTCCATCATTCAAGGGAGCAATAATGCCTGACAAATGTAATTTTGTTGGAAGGTAGGAAAAAATCGTTAATGTTGGCTATAATTCTATTGAATGAGTGAATTTATGGGTTATCTCCCTTGTGTCCTGTCAGAACCATTTAGTTCTTGTATCAATTTACTAAGAGTTTCACAGTGGAAGGTCCTAAGACATAGATTTTGAAGAATGGAAAACATGTTTGGGAGTCAAAAGGGAAGGTTGAGGAAGCAAGAGCAGAGGCAGAGGATACCAAGCCCCTGAGTCACACCCTAGACAAAACATGAAGGCTTAGAAAGGTCCATAGACCTATTAAAGTTGAGTTGTTGGTGGGAGACAATGCAAGTTCACAAATAAGAATGGATAGAATCCACAAACAGGATCATCAACCACTCAAGTTTATGAACAAATTGATGCATGCAAACATGATTAAAAAAACAACTATAAACAAACCTTATTGATTACTGTTGTCGGTAGCTACTTTGGATATCCTATCAGAAATGCATGTGTCACACCTTCAATTTGTAGTACAATTGTAGATTCATTCTCTTTGAGCTAAGATTCCTCATCAATAATCAAACAGACATATGATGTTGCCAAGCTCTTGTAGTTCTTCCCAAAAGATGATACAGTTGAAAATACCACTTTAGCCCCTGATAAGCACATCAAAAATTGGTATTCGACACAATCAAAAAGTTGTCTTCCACACACTCAAAAAGTGGTGTTCCACAATTTGTTTCCACATACCACTATAGAGTTCAGGTCAAGTAAAAACTCATGAAGCGTGACTTTGGTGTTATAAGGAAACATCTCTTATCAAGTAAACAGTACCACTAATAATGGGACAATTCTTTTTATGGATAGAGTGAAGTCAAATGGAAAAATTATAGCATAAAGTTATGTTCTTTCAAACAACATTTTTTAGTAATCTTAAATTTCAAAAAATTTAGGATGAAAGGCAGTCCTTTGGTTGTTGGCATGATTTTAATTTTTAAAAATGTCTCTCCAAAATTATTTCATGCAAAATTATACAAATGAATAAAACAATGGAAAATGTTCCCAAGTGCACTTAAGCCACTGCAAATTGTGCCATATGTTAATAAAATGATGCCTTCATAATCCCCAAGAACCCAGCTGAACCAGAGAAGAACGATCTCATTTCTTGAAAAAAAGGAAATGCCAATTCTTACAATAAATCCATATTTTGAGAAACTTACTTGTTCGGAGACATCAAACTTCTAATTTCATTCTTCAAAATCATTGAGTACAAAATGTCCACATATAGGTGTTTGCCAAGGTTTGTTGGAATCTATTTAATAATGAGAGGGGGATTGAATCAGTATTAGCATTGTTAGTACTAACATCATCAGCATGATCGACCGAAGGGAACCCTAGTATACGCTAAGCTGATGAAGACCTCTAAGTGAAAATATGGAGCGACAACGGCACAAATAAAGTGAAAAATTATTCACCTTGTGGCGAAAGATCGATTTAGGAGCAGATGGGTGCAGTTGAAGCATAGACGATCGGTTACCCATGGATCAACAGCGGATAGTTTAGTCATAACACCCAAACGCCCGACGTTTGTCAGGATCAAAATGCCCCTAATTGAAAACTGCCATGAACATGTGGTAGCCTCAAATCATTTCAGCGCCTTGAAAGCAGTACCGTTAAACCACTATTTTGGAGCCCTAAAAACAACCAAGGTCCATCACAGTGGTTTCTAGTCATACACCTCTGACATAGTCGAGTTTCCAAGACTCATGGGTTTGCCCCATAAAGCTACACTGTTGGATTTCCCATCTCAAGGAAGTAAGGAGGTAGCATCAGCGGACACCTGAGCTTTAGGGTGATAAAATTTCTTAAAGTTTAACACTCCCTGGACATCCCTAAAGAGAAACCGTTACCTACATGTGGCAGCCCCAGGATTGTTCAGGGCCACAAAGTGTTGATGTAATTATAACTTCAGAATGTATTTCACCTATGTATATTGTACTCCTATGGAGATGTTATTATTCCTCTATACAAAAGTGTCATCATTTGTATTGACAAGTGCCACAAGTGTCACAACTTGCATGTGATGGGTTATTAGACCACCAAGTGTGGGGTTGGCCATGATTAGTATTACCATGGGTTATTAGACTAAGTTAGACAAGTCGGCCCTGCTATTTTATTAAGCAGTTCAAGTCATGTATAAATAGAGTGCGGGAGGCACTCTATTTGATCACTTCATTATTCACTTCTACACTCATTGGAAAAAAGCACACAAGTGAGGAAGGATGAGTAGCTTCTAGGAGGACTATCTCTTGTACTTGGGTTGTATCATTTCTCTTTCTATCTCTGAGGAAGTTATGGGGTTTTTCACCTTTATGGTTTTCCCCATGGAAACTCTGTGTGTCTATTTTATTATGTGATTGCTTGTTTTGATTGATATGATTGATATGTTGTACATGTTATTCTCTCAGTAAATATCCAAGAGTATATTGAATTGATGCTCAAAAATTTAACATGGTATTAGAGCTAACCTGAGAACAAGACATTCTGCAGTTGTAGAAGCTAGGGATTTTTGTTTATTAGGTTTCTCTCCACAGATATTGAAAGGAAGTAGGGTAGATTGACTCTCCTCAGCAAGGAACATCTTTCTTTCCAATCAGAATTCAATTCTGAGCACTTTCATTTTTGGCACTAAAAATTAGGGTTTCCACAGAATAGGAATTTCTGAAATCTGAGACCCTAGCTGGAATCTCCTTGGAAAAATCAAAGTTTAGAGCTTTGGATCGAACTTTTTGGTTGGGTGAAGATGCAGGAAACTCAAACCCTAATTCAAGGTCCTCCCTAGTGAATCCGGGAGTTTAAAAAAACATTTTTGAAGGGTGAAACTTTGCATATTTCAAATTCTGAGTGTACCAGGTTGATCAGCTCATCAAGGCACATCTTTCTATCCTTTCAAAATTTTGAAATTCACATTTTGAATTTTTAGGGTTTCTCTGACAAACCCTAATCCAGCTCCAGATCCAAATTTATGCAAATCAAGTGGTAAGATCTAAATCTTCTCTATTTCCATTTGAAGTACTCTTTAAAATGCCTCACCACACCAAGCTTGAGGATAAGCTTCAAGGGGTTGATAACTTCTGAGCATGGAAGTATAAGATTGGGTTAATCCTAGAAGAAAATGAATTGGACACTTACATAAGTGAAGAGGTCCCTGTCCCAGAAGGAGAAGAGGCTAAGGCCTTACATAAGAAGAACTTTGTCAAAGCAAAGAGGATCATTGCTGATTCTATCAAAGACCATCTCATACCACATGTGTCATCTCTAAAGACACCCAAGGAGATGTTTGATTCCCTAACCAAGCTATCTGAAGGGAAGAACATGAATCGGAAGATGACTATGTGGAACCAATTAAAAGGGGTAAAACTTCAGAATGGGGAGACCATTCAATCCTATTTTTCTAAGGTCTCTCGGATCAAGGAACAACTTGAAGCTGTGAATGAAGTAGTGGATAATGGTGAAGTCGTCATGACCACATTGAATGGCCTAACTAGGTCATGGGACTCCTTCATCCAAGGAATCTATGCAAGAAGGAAGTTGATCTCCTTCAGTAGACTATGGGAGGAATGTTCACAAGAAAAAGCAAGGCTTGTGGCTCGGGAAGAGAAGATGGGGAATGAAGATCAACCTCTCACAACACACACCAAGGGAAGCAAGTTTAAGAGGGAGAAATCGCATAACAAGAAACATTCTCACCCTCATCATAAGAAGAAATATCTCTCTCATGTTCGATGTTTGGACTGTAATGAAATAGGACACTTTGCTTCAAATTGTCCCAAGAAGAAGAAAGACAACAACAACAAATTCAACAAGAAGAAGATGTACAACAAGAAGAGATTTCATGCTCATGTTGCTAAGGATGATGAACCTCCCAAGAACAAGCCTAGAGCAGAAAGTGATGGTTCATCAAGTGAAGATGAATATGTGCTAATCTCTACTCTCACAGGTACTATCTCTCATGGATGTAATGATTGGATTATTGATAGTGGGGCTTCCAAACACATGACTGGATTTAAAGAATCCTTTGTAGATCTATCTGAACATGAGTCACCCCATAAAGTGAAACTTGGGGATGACTATCAATATCATATCAAAGGAAGTGGTGAAGCCTCCTACAACCTAGACTCTGGGAAGTCTTTGAAGATGAAAGATGTTCTACATGTACCTGGGCTCAAGAAGAACCTACTCTCCATATTTGCATTGGATGCAAAAGGCATGAGGGTTGCATTTGTAGATGGCCAAGTCCTAATGTGTCCAAAGGGTAAAACTATAGATTATGCAGTAGTGATTGGAGAGCAAGAGGGAGGATTGTACAAATTGAAGGGACAACCTGAACATGCCATGGTACATGAATTCAAGGAGCCAAGTGAACTTTGGCATAGAAGGCTTGCACATGTTCACTATAGAGCACTACCAATTGCATGTAAAGTTGTAGAGGGTCTTCCTGAAATCAAAACAAAGCATGAAGGTGTTTGCAAAGGATGTGCAAAAGGAAAGAACATTGAGAAAGCATTTCCAAGAAGTGAAAGCAAAGCTAAAGGAATCTTGGAAATTATCCACTCCGATGTATGCGGTCCAATGTCATCCAGTTCTCTAAGTGGGTATGTATACTATGTCTTTTTCATTGATGATTTCTCTAGGAAGACTTGGGTTTATTTCTTGAAGAAAAAAAATGAAGTGTTTGATAAGTTCAAGGAATTAAAAGCCCTGATGGAAAACAAAATTGATAAGAAGATCAAGACCTTCAGATCCGACAATGGCGGAGAATTCACTTCAGGTGATTTCAAGAGGTTATGCAGTGATTCAAGAATTAAGAGGGAGTTGAATGCTCCTTACAATCCACAACAGAATGGAGTTGTAGAAAGGAAGAATAGAACAATCATGGAAGCAGCACGAGAAATGCTACATGACCAGGATCTGCCTATGCATCTATGGGAAAAAGCAGCTAG
The DNA here is from genome assembly GCA_027924585.1 of Larix kaempferi. Taxonomy (NCBI): domain Eukaryota; kingdom Viridiplantae; phylum Streptophyta; class Pinopsida; order Pinales; family Pinaceae; genus Larix; species Larix kaempferi. The sequence continues at coordinate 11,666,343 of BSBM01001051.1, read as the reverse complement.
GACAGATGTATATGTGCATAACAGAACACCTCACAAGATATTGGACAACAAGACACCAGAAGAGGTCTTCTCTAGTACGAAACCTAAAGTTAGCCATCTCAGAATATTTGGTTATCCAGTATATACGCATGTTCCAAAGGAAAATAGGACAAAGCTAGATCCTTTAGGAAAGAAGGGCATCTTCACGGGTTACAGTGAAAACTCGAAAGCTTACAGAATATACTTTCCAGGTTTCAAGAAGATTGATATCAGTAGGGATGTAACATTTGATAAAGACTCAGCTTACATCAAATCAAAGAAGGCACCTGTTGAAGATCATGAAGAACCAAAGGAAACCAGATTCCAAGACATCACCATGACTAAATCAATTCCATAACCAGATCATGAAGTTGAAGATATGCAAGAACCTGTAGATCCACCCTATGAGAATAACTCTCATAGGAGCAAAGCTGCATGGGCTAGAGAGCTCATTCAAGATGCAGAAAGATATGGCATTCCAAAAGAAGAACACAGAAAAAGGAAGATAACTACATCTCATACCAGCTATGTTGCCCTACTATGTGATATTATGAGAAAAGACCCTTTCAATTATGAAGAAGTAGCGGAAAAGAAAGAATGGAAGGATGCCATGGTCGAGGAATACCAATAGATCATGAAAAATGATGTTTGGGATGTAGTCCCAAGACCTGAAGGGAAGTCTGTTGCGAATTCCAAATAGATCTACAAGATCAAGCATGTTGCAGATGGCAGCATAGAAAAATACAAAGCAAGATTTGTAGCTCATGGCTTCTCCTAGAAAGAGGAGATAGACTATGAAGGGACTTTTGCTCCAGTAGCTAGGTACACTTCCATCATATTAGTACTTTACCTGGTTGCAGTGATGAAATGGAAGATACACCAGATGGATGTCAAGACAGCTTCCTTGAATGGTGTAGTCAAGGAGGAAGTGTATGTGGAGCAGCCACTTGGTTTTGAGACACATGATAGGGGGTCTTATGTGTGCAGGTTGAATAAATCCTTGTATGGCTTGAAGCAAGCTTCTAGGACTTGGTATGGTAGGATAGACAACTTTCTATACAATTTGGGATTTACCAAGAGTAAAGTAGATTCCAACCTTTACTACAAGGTTGAGGAAGGCAATCCTATGATACTACTTTTGTAAGTGGATGACCTGTTTTTTACAGGTGAGGACAGATTGATTGCCGACATGAAGAGGAAGATTGCTACCGAGTTCGAGATGAAGGACTTGGGGATGATGCACTATTTCCTAGGAACAGAGGTGTGGTAGAGTGCAGATGGAATATTCCTTGGACAAGGGAAGTATGTAGTAGAGATCCTGAAGAGGTTCGGGATGATGGACTGCAAGGTCATGGACACACCTATGGCATCGAACCTGAAGCTTCTGTGTGATGCTTCATCTGATCCGGTTGATGTCATTGTGTGTCGTCAGATGATTGGGTCCTTGATGTACATGATGAACACGAGACCAGATATTTGCTTTGCGGTGAACACATTGAGCCAGTTCCTGACAGATCCCAGAGGTGTTCACCTGGTTGCTATAAAGCATATTTTGAGGTACCTGGAAGGTACAATTGATTATGGGATCAAGTATGATGCAAATCAAAAGTTTAGCCTACAGGGTTATGTTGATTCGGACTGGGAAGGCAGTGCTACAGATAGGAAGAGCACTTTTGGGTGTTGTTTTAGTATGGCATCGGGTGTGATCTCTTAGTTTAGCAGGAAGCAGTCTTGCGTAGCACTGAGTACAACTGAGGTAGAGTATGTTGCAGCTTGTTCGGCTAGTTGTGAGGTAGTGTGGCATCGGAAGTTATTGTCTGAGTTATTTGATCTCATGTTGGATACTATTGGTATCTTTTGTGACAACCAGAGTTATGTGAAGTTGTCGAAGAATCCGGTGTTCCACAACAGGTTGAAGTAGATTGAGATCAAATATCGCTATATCAAGGATATGGTGCAAAGAGGAGGAATAAAGCTCCTATTAGTTGCGACGGATGAGTAGGTTGCAGATGTGTTGACGAAACCACTAGCCAGAGTGGAGTTTGAATACTTCAGAGAGAGGCTTGGTGTTCTTCAGATTGATGACACTTCGAGAAGGAAGTGATGGACACATTTGCGGGAGCCATTCCAAGCATGGTGAGAGGAGGATCATTTCCATGGATGTGGATGTAAGCGTTGGATGATGAGCATCAGGACGATGCTCCAGTTATTGTATTTGTATATGCATCATGTTGGATGCTTTGATCAGTTTGATCATGTATTTGTATATGCATCATGTTGGATGCTTTGATCATTTTTATCATGTATTTGTATATGCGTCATGTTGGATGCTTTGGTCAGTTTGATCATGTATTTGTATATGCATCATGTTGGATGCTTTGATCAGTTTTACCATGTACTTGTATATGCATCATTTTCGATGCTTGATATGATCAATTGGATCATGCCTTTATATATGCATCATGTTGAATGCTTTATATGATCAGGTGGATAATTGTATTTATATATGTATAAGGTGGATGCATTGTATGATCAAGTGGATCATGTATTTATATATGTATCAGGTGGATGCATTGTATGATCAGGTGCATCATGTATTTATATATCTATCAGGTGGATGCATTGTATGATTGGGTGGATCATGTATTTATATATCTATCAGGTGGATACATTGTATGATCAGGTGGATCATGTATGATGATATGTATCAGGTAGATACTTTGTATGAATCAAGTGGATATATTGTTTGATCAGGATGATCACAGATGACGAGCTTCGGCATGTTGCTCCAGATGATATGCATCAGGATGATGCTATGATGATGATCAGGTTGATCATGTGATGATGTACATCAGGATGATGTATGGTGAGTATCAGGTTGATACTATGTGGTTGTGGATAGGTTGTGCAAGTAGCATAGAAAAGATCCTGGGAGATTCAGATAGGTAGAGTGGTGTGCTCATAACATCCTACGATGCTCTTTCGAGGTTTTGCTACAGTTTTGCATAGAAAAGATCCTGGAGATCTGGATAGGTAGAGAGGTGTGCTCGTAATATCCTGGGATGCTCTATAGAGATCCAAAAAGGTAGAGCGGTGTGCTCATAACATCATGAAATGCTCTTTAAAGGTTTTGCAAAAGTTCACATAGAAAAGATCCTAGAGATCCAGACAGGTAGAGCGGTGTGCTTGTAACAGCCTGGGATTCTCTATAGATATCCAGACAGGTAGAGCGGTATGCTCGTAACATCCTGGGATGCTCTTTAAAGGTTTTGTGAAGGTCAACATGTAAAATATCCTATAGGTTTCGTGAGGTTTTGTTGACGCATGTAATGAGTCCTAGGTTCCACATTATGGCCACTGATGATGAAGACCTACAGGTGGTGGGCCTACATCCAGCATGAAAAAGGGTTGGCTCTGTAGAACTTCTTATGACGATTAGATCATAGATTGATTGATATAGCAGAAGCCGTGATGATGATGATGATTCGATGATCCAGTGACGATGATCTAGAGAAGTATATTTGTGCTACCAGATCTGTGTCGAGAAATACCTTCCTAGTTAAGAGGGAGTGTTGATGTAATTGTAACTTCGGAATGTACTTTACCTATGTTTATTGTACTCCTATAGAGATGTTATTATTCCTCTATATGGAAGTGTCGTCATTTGTATTGACAAGTGTCACAAGTGTTGCAACTTGCGTGTGATGGGTTATTAGACCACCAAGTGTGGGGTCAGCCCTGATTAGTATTACCATGGGTTATTAGACTAAGTTAGACAAGTCGGCCCTGCTCGTTTATTAGGTAGGTTAGGTCATGTATAAATAGAGTGCAGGAGGCACTCTATTTGATCACTTCATTATTCACTTCTACACTCATTGGAAAGTGGCGCACAAGTGAGGAAGGAGGAGTAGCTGCTAGGAGGACTATCTCTTGTACTTGGGTTGTATCATTGCTCTTTCTATCTCTATGGAAGTTGTGGGGTTTTTCACCTTTATGGTCTTCCCCATGGAAAATCTGTGTGCCTATTGTCTTATGTGATTGCTTGTTGTGATTGATATGATCGATATGTTATACATGTTATTCTCTCTGTAAATATCCTAGAGTATATTGAATTGATGCTCAAAAATTTAACAAAAAGTAGTTTTTCTAAACCACTTTTTTGGGGCCTTGAAACTACTAAAGATCACCATAGTGGTTTCCAAAGCCACGGGTCTCCAGGAAGATGAGTCGTATGAAGAGAGGCACCCATTCATAAAGCTGCACCCACCTCGCAAAAATATTGAGAAGGGCCTAGCGGAATATCAACGATCGTTGAAGCATCAGGGTGTCGAAGTGCTCTAAGTTTAACATCCCAAAGTCTACTCTAATTAAAGGTTAGTTGTTCCACGTTGCGGTTCCATGATGAATCAGGGCCCTAAAAGTGATATTCCTAAAAGTGATATTCCTAAACTACTTTATCAGGCATTTGAAACCACTTGTGGTTTATGGTATACAACTTCTTGCTGCATTCCATCTTCCTCATTGTTCTATCAGCTTCCCTCAAAATAGTATTTTTCACCATCGTCGTCATTCAAAGGGAAACCTCTCCTAGCACTCATTACTTCCACCATCGTCGTACAAGAGTAATCTTCTCCCAACATACAAAACATCCGACGAGTGTCTCGGTAATCATTGCTCAAGGACGAAACAATTATCAAGGAGTGAGCAAGTGAGGTTATAAATACTCAAGCAATTGCAGTTCTTGAATCATGGAGTTCTTAAGCCTCAAGGGTCAGATTCGCTGAGCATAATGCGTGATCCTACCAGAGCTGTCAAGTGAAGTAGCGGCGATACAAGGTTTTGATGGCTTATTTTATTTCCAGTGTAAGCACACAAGGAGCATTAAGGGAACGGACAACCAGTGTCCACGAGTAGCTCGTTGATGCGCATGCACATGTATTCAGGCGAAGAGGAAGTGGAGTCTCACCCGATATATCTAAGGGAACTTTAGTGGTTGAAAAGGATTCAGGCCTTCTGAATGTAGAAGCACAGAAGTCAGGGGCATGCCGGTCCCAACGAAGGACGATCAAATTGTTAAATGGTCGTACATGAGCAGTTTCAATTGTTAAAAGAGATATCAGGTCCTTTTTCACAACTAAGTGATGTTGATGAGATTTTTCCCTGTTGAAAGCAAGGTTCGAGAGAAAAGGGATTGGATGGGGTAGAAACGATAGATGATGAAGGTTTTAGAAAATTTTTAGCAGCATATAATAGTGAAGTACCTACATCAACATCTTCATGGCGCCAAAATGTTCGACAAATATCAAACTCAGGAAATCCCTAAAATAAAGAAGCACTGCTAATATGTGGTTGCATCGGAGTGGCAAGGGTCCTTCCATTCAAAAGGACGTACTTCTTCATCTGCAGAGTGATCCCCATGAATCGCAGCAGTAGACTAGCCAATATTAGACCGTGAGAGTGTTTTTGTAACAGACTTTGTTGGAAATTACAAACCAAATTGCATAAGTCGTTGGGCTATAAAAAACTCTCTGTAACAACTTATTTTGTAATGCCTCTGAAGGCTATATATAGCAAAAAAAGGAAAAGGCCAAGGGTCAGATCTTTTTGTAAGAAGTATAATTTATGATATTTGTAGTCTGATCAATATATAAAGAAGAACCTCATTTTTATCGATCTTGGTGTCTTGTGGATTCAAACTTTTGATATGTCTATTTAGTATTCTTCCTCTTGTTAATTCATCTATGTCATATTGTTCATGATTTATGAAGTTGATTATGATTTCAATATGAGTCCTACAAGCTTAAATTATTGTTCCTAAGATGGTTATGGCGTTAAGTTTTCATGTTATTTTATCTGGTAATAATATCCTCACATTGTCCAGGTTTTAGCTATGTGATCATTTTTGTTAAACTAATGAATTCCTTCCTAGGCTTAGTACGTTATTCTCAAACATAAAACAAAGATTGACTCCCTTTGAAGTACCTTTTTTTGTGACATTCCATTAACATCAACCCATTCAAATGCTTGTCATTGGCATATTGAAATACTTCCCACATTATTCCAACATTGGATATCTGCATTATATTCTAGAAGATGTGATTTTGATCAAGCAAAAGAACACAGTAAATTTTATTGATGGCCAGGCACAGTTCTAAAACTTCCTTAGAACATCTCTGCGACTAACAAGCACAGTTATGAATGGTTTTTAACTTATTAGATGATTAATCTAATATTTAATTATGCATCCATCATAAATAAAACATTCAACATCACATGAGCACAATACACAAAACACACATATTTTTACGTGGAAACCCAAATGGGAGAAAACCACGAAATCCTCTCCTATAATAAAATGTTACATTCGAGGAAGCACCAACTTCCTATGTTCTCCAACACCAACTGGAAGGAGGAACTGACCCCCTAGTTTTATAGGAACCAACTCCTTAGTTATCCAACACCAACTGGATGGAGGTTACAACCGTTTGCTCCTTGCCCTGTCCTACCAATTTGATATGAAAGAAGAAGATATTACTTGATTGTTCTTCTGATCTGCGCACTTTTTTGATAGTCTATTGTCTTTTGTGCACACCTTATGTATGATGTAACCTTGATGTCACTGTATTGCATACATCTCTTGACTTCACACTTAACTTATCACATCACAACATTACAATTAACTTCACACTTCACAAACTATGTGTTGCTTCATCACATTCTACAGTCTGCACGCTGGTTCAATATGTCATTATGTCTCTACGCATATGCAACTTCAATTGATACTATGTATCTACTGATAAGTTGTTGTTTTGACTTCTCACATCTGTATCAGATGGAACTACGCACCTTTGGTGATATGTCCATTCAGTCTTGGTGCAACATCCTTCAAATAATCTGCGACTCTGTGTGCATGACTCAGCCTTTCTATTTAACGCACTTGTCTCAGATCATCCTCAACATAATGTGCATCCCTTACTGTGTTGCAATTCTGTCTTAGTGCATCAAATAAACTTCTTCACTTTGCACATCACAAGATATACTTGACATCTTTCTTTGTGCTTTTGTCTTAAATCATCAGTGACTATCTGCATGTTGTCTGCAATATTGTCATTCTGGTCTTGATCATTTGTTCATTCTCTATATTTTTGTCTTTCTGTCTTCATGCAACTGTCACACATAAACATACACCATTCTGTGCACCATCAACTATTCCATTCCTCTACTTGTGCACACTCGGTTCTCTGCTAGATCATGATGTTATGGTTCTGTGATCCCATGATGCCCCAAGAATTAGAAGTTTGATAAATATGTATCTTCTAGATTTCCTTATAAACTTTTCAGCTTCAAGCTTACTTCAATTATCCAACTTGCTTCTTATTTATACTTGTCCTGCATGGATGGTATGTACATAAGTTGGTTGTGGCTTTTCTTCTTCTTTTCTTCCCGCTTCATGCTTATCCCACTTCTCATGATCTGCTCTGTTGAGGTGCCATCTCTTTTTGTATCTTGCGCATACTTGATCATTGACTTAGTGGGAATTGCTCCCTTGTGGTGTGGTCTTGCACCCTTGATGTACCATCGCTTGTGGTACTTGCACACTTGACTTCATCATTTGCTACATCATTTTTCTACTTTTGTGTGCTTCAACAAGTTGAAGGATCTTTCCAATTGGTGAGTTTTTCATGCTTTCGGTACCTGATTCCTTGTTCAATTGTTTCTTTTTCCAAGCTTCTTGCGCACTCTCGATCCTTGTCCAACCATATCTTTGGCATATACATTTGAATTAGTATGACTAGGTGGAATTGAGACTTGCACATGTACCATATCTCTTCAGACTTGATGCACTTCTGTATATACTTCTTCATACTTTCATTCATATGCTTCTTCAAACTGTTTTTCATATACTTCTTTAAACTAGCACAAAAGTATACTTCTTCAAGGTAGCTTTCATATATTTCTTCAAACCGGCACAATATATTGAATCCTCTTTGACATCAGTTGACATCAATGACAACCAAAGTTCAACAATCCCTCGCTTTGACATTAATGTCAACACTTCATGAAGCTGTTCATAATCATCTCTTGAAGTTGTGCACTTCATCTGTGTGTGTTGCAGTACTCCCCCTGTGTGTACTTTGCCATTTTTATCATTTTCTCATCTGCACATTCTGCAATAAGTATTTTTCTTTTATATTTCAATTCTGTGAAGATGGCATGCTTCATGATCTTCATCAATTGCTTTTCATCTTCTGCGATGATCACATGCTTCATGATCATTATTTCTTGTGTGGATGCAAGCTTCAAGATATTTCTCCGTGTTGATCGCATGCTTCGTGATCTGCTTCATGATCTTTCTATGTGTTGATTGCATGCTTCATGATCATTCTCATCATTTGAAATCAATGGAAAATAGGTACCATTTCCGTGCAATAATAGGTTCTTCTATCTTCTATATTGCATTAGCCTTTGATCATCTGCTTGCATTGCTCCCCATCTATTCATGCTTCATTCTTTTGTTAGGGTCTCTGTGCAAATTTGAGTTACCTTGCCATTTATACAATGTATTTGTAGTTGACTTAGATATGATTTCCTTGTACAATTTCTATCATCAATCCTTTCTCTTCTGTTCATGTCACATCAGTCATCAATCCTTCATTGATCTTTGCACAAAACTTCATTCCATCATTCCTTCCATGCCAAATGCATATTGTGAATCTTGTTTTCTTCTTATATTGCACTATCTTCCTAGTTGATTTCTCTTAGCATCTAATCGTTCCTTATGTTGCATTTATTATGCTCTGTTACCTTTTCTAACATCGCAAATCTCACCACAACAACCAAATATTTTTCATACATTTCCGCTGATTGGCCAGCTTGGCAATAAAGTGATATGACAAACAATTCCCTTAGAAAATTTGACATGTTGCATTCGTACTTGATTGTTTTTGGCAACATCATTCTGGTCACATGCAACAATTAATTAGATTTCCACTTTTTGTACTTTTTTCCAAATTTATTAACTCTTGCAATTACTTTTGGAAACTCCATTAACAACTTTGGATTGTGCGGACTTGAATGCGATTTAATCCCTGTCTCTTCAACTTAATTTTCAAATATGCGTGAGGAAATACCATCCGATTCAATAAGAGAGATGCAAAATGCCTAGTTCATCACCCTTGTTCATATTCCATCTATACTTCTTTGTGTCTTGTTTCCTTTGTGTTTCTTGACTTCTTCAACCATGGCTTCCTTCTTCTAGAATTTCAATGATTCTCTTTACAATGTATGCCTTGTGGTTCAATCGCAACAATCAGAGTTCACTCAACTAAGAGTGGAAATAGGAATTTGGCAATGCCAAATGGAGTCTGAGTTCAACCGTTTGTATGCTCAGTCACAAGTGGATCACAGCAATGCAGAAGGATTATCCAATTTGAGTAGGAACATGAACTTCCTGGAGAAGCAACAACGGGGGATTTTATACATGGTGAACATGCTTCGGGACGAGCAGTCAACTGACAATGTGTCATCGGCAACTCTCCAATTATATGCTATGTTTTCAAGCTCTGAATTCATCGAGTTGATTTCAATGGATTTTGAACTTCGACTTGCACATCAACTAGTCAACCAAGACATAGACATAGACCTTGAATTGTGGCTTTGAATTACCCCTATAATTCTCAATTTTGCTTGATACGTTCTCAATTGTCTTTTGGCCATGGCATGATACCTCTTTTTTTTTACATCTCTTTTCCTAGCAACAAAAGACTCATGCATTTTGTAAGAGCACAATGTTTGAATATAATACAAATTACATTTATATATCTGTGCAAACTCATGTATTAGTTCTTTGGGAATGCTCATTTTGAATTTTCCTTATCCTACACTTTGCACAATAATTTAACTTCCACATATCACAACAACTAAATGAATATGTGCATAAATTGTATTCAATAATATTGATTTGTAATAGTTTATGCGACAACCCAACTTTTGCAACATATCATTCATGAGACAAATAGCTTCAAATATATTCAAACTGTAACCTTCACTAACATGCTCCTTGAATTCCTAATATGCATTGTGTTGAATTCAAGGATCTCACTCAATCTCTTAGAGATTAGCAAGAAGGGTAGCAATCACTTGCTTCTTGAGATGTACCTGACTTGTTAGTTTCTTCTATACAAGAAATTTTCCTTACCCATTTTTCCATGTGCGCATTTCAATTTTGATTGTGTGCTTGACTGTGCTCCCTTTTCGTCATTGTATTGTGATTTCTTTTGCGCAGCATGTTTTCATCTGGACAGTTCACAGTTTTTGTACAATACATAGATTTATGTCCAAAGCCATCACAAGTATAATAACTCATAGTTTGACAATACTTAGCAATATGACCAATGTAATTGCACCTTACGCACTTCATTTTGTTAATCCTTCTTTGGGTAATGTAACAAAAGGAGTTGTAATCACTGAATGAATTATCATACTGGAATGACTTGATTTGATTTGGATTATGTTCACTGTCGCAAATATTCCTAGATATTCTTTCATAACCAAGTATTGTCTTGTTTGTTGGTGATCTTTGATCAATCAGAATCTTATTCAAGATTGATGTGCGTCCTTTGAATTTGTTCAATACTTCTTCTTCAAGACCGACCTTGTCACTTCTTGAATGTGTACAGTTTGGAGTATCACTTGTGATATGACATTGAACTTATTTCTTTCCTTTATCTCGATCAACTTGTTATCTAAGTGATTGATCTCTATTTCCTTCAATTCAATTTGACTTGTCATCATCTTATTTTCCTACGCTAACTCTTCCAAGGAAGTTTCAATATGGATTTCTCTTCTTGAAGTACTTTGATATTGTCGACGGTGCACTTTATTTGTTTATCAAAGTTCATAACATTTTCACTGACCTATTTATCAAGAGATTCTTGAAACTCTTTAGCTTGCTTGACCCATTCTTCATACTTCGATAGTTGGTCCTGCAATAGTTTACTCTTCCTTCTTGACTTCTTCAGTTCATCTAAGACACTCACCAGTTCACCTTTCCAATCGACCTTTGCAGCTTCTTCTTATTTAGATTTGTAATTTCCCCATTTTATACCACCATGGAGTGACCCTCTAACCCATTCAGTCCCTTAGGTTCAGGAGGAAAATTAAATAAATTGACTAGGAATAAAATTGGACTATAGTTGTTTTGTATTGAATTAAATTAGAAATGTTATAGTCTTTATTTTGACTATTTAATTTTATTAATTATGATATGAGTTCAAAAATTCCAAGGAACCCATGATGGAACATAAGGAGATAAGGATGGATCTATGATTTTTCAACCAATGTTGGAAACTGGACGAAAGTAGCCCAAAACAAGGTGTCAGTGAAAAGAAGGAAACTAGGAAAAGGAAGGAAAAGCTTAAAGCAAGGAAAAGCATAAAGTGGAAGAAAATATGAAAGCCAAAAATTTCTTAATTTATGCACTCAAGAAGGAATAGTAAAAGTAGAAAGCAGTCAAATAGCTTTATTATAAAAGTATGATATTATCCAGTGAGAGCGACATTGATGAGGCTAGTAACTCCAAGTCAAAAGAAACTTGCCAAGGAAACATGGACACAACTTGAATTTGAATTTCCAAGAAGGAAACTCATCCTTGGAGGGAAATTCCAATTAATATCTATAAGAAGAGGCTCCAAATTCCATTTCACATCTTTTGGCTCATTTGTGTTTGGTTTTGAGATCTCCAACCTTTCAATTCAACTTGGGATATGTGCCCCTAGTCACAGCTAGGTTATGTGCCCCTGCTGCTTCAACTAGTTGATTCTTTAGTTAGATGATTGGATGATAGCATCTAGCCATTGTCAATGATTTTATTGCAGGTCCTTAATTTAAATCAAGTTTGATTCGAGATCTAGAACAAGCTTTGTGAAGCCAGTAGTTCGAACCTACGAATTTTTCCAGTTATTCTCTATGCTAGTTGTTTCTACTAAAAAATGTCAAGCATGATCCTCTTATGAAAGGTATTTTGACTGATATCTGATTTAATGTCTGTTATTTTTACATTATGATATTATTCCAGAACTTTCATATTTTCAAAGTCTAATATATATATCATCTTCCAAGACCAATTCTAGATTTGCTTCCAAATTGTCAACTTTTCAGTAAACTTTCAATATTTGATCTTCTACTCAGTTAAATTGCATTTTGTCAATTCCTCGATTTAATTAAGATCAAAATGAACATATTCTAGTTCATTTTTTTCAAATTTGTCGGCCTCTTATGTTGTTTGAATGCCCTGAACTTGGACTAGATGTGCAGTCTTGAATTGTCCTATTGTTCCCAAACCCACTCAAACCACCATTTCACTTTGCAAAAACTAAACCAAATTCCCTTGTCTAGATAAATGACTATAACCAAAGTTTAGATACATCCGACGAAGCACCAGGAGCTATTGGTTTTCCATAAAATTCCTGGGGACTGAAACTACGCGGTCTTCGGACCATCCTAGGCGTGATGTACCCATAGAACATGTCCACCGCAGTATGTATGAAATTAAAAAATATTTGGTCATAGTTTCATACCTAAATATCCGTGCTTCAATTCATATCCTTGTCTCCTATCTTCCAAAGTCATTTGCATGTTTAAAAATTTCTTCAAAATCCTATCCAAAAATAATTAGTTCAGTCTCATATTTTCAATTTTTTTTTAAGCTTCGTAAGTTTTAGTTAATATACTTTAGATCATATTAGGTGCATTAAAGTGGTATCATAGAACTTTCCTCTACTCCTATGGAAATTAAGCTCTCAATTTGAAGAATTTGTAGCCATGATACTAGCACCAGCTAATGATGATTTCGAATGGGATGATGCGGAAGCATCTAGTTCAGATGAAGAAATCATCTTCATAGATGGAGGATTACCACAAGCTGAGAATGGTTAAATTTCTGACCAAATGGACAATGAATACCAAAGGTCTGAACCACCAATGGCTATATCAAAATATGATTTAGCAAGGAAGATAGCAGCAATTGAAAACTTGCCTCATCACTATTAGGAGTATCTTGCCTTGGGGTAAGAGATATGTAAATCCATTCCTTTCAAAGATTATTTTTATTGTAGATTTGTATTTGATCCCAAGGATGTATATGTGCATTCAATACAGAGCGTCAAAAAATCAAGGGATGAACCAATTTGCTCCACTTCTTCAAGAAAAGAAGAAGAAAAAGGAACCAAATGTGAAGCTCCATTAGAGCCATCTGCATATAGTGGAATCATGAGACTCTTTGTATTTTCTTCAAGGATAAACTCTAGAGATATTTACCGTAAGGATACCAAGGAGAAAGATGCATCAACTGGATTGAACAAGAAAAATAAAATTACCAATCAAACATATACCATCATTAAGGAGATCCATGAACCACCTAATCCTGTAGATCGTGAAGCAAAAGAAAATATCTATGAAGAAGAGTTAAATACATTGCAAGATGTTTGCAATAAAGAAGAAGGTTGTGCAAAAGAATATCTAGACACTCTAGACATGGATATAAGAGAATCTACTAAAGGATCCATGAGTCTCTCTGTTGTTGACATAGAGATCAATTTGGAACAACCTGCTACAAGAGGAGTTTCCCATGAGCATGGAAAATAAAATCTTGTAGCAAAGGAAGAACGACAAGGATCAGCTTCCCAGTCACCACCTTAGCTTCATCAAGAAGTCGATACAAAGAAGGAAGAAGAGTATTTTTATCCTCAAGATCCACCCTTTCTTGTAGGGCCTTTGAAGATGAGCGAAAGAAATATCCATGAGGCCTTGAGCATTCTGCATGACACTATTGCATTGGTGTCAAATTGTTATTGGAGAGATGCATCAATGTAAGAGGTATCTTCTATTGAATACTTGGAGGCCATTAAGGAAGAAATGACAGACATCAAAGGTAACTTTTTGCATTCGATTTCTGATAGATATCATTTGTTCAAGCTTGTGGGGATGTATCATGGTTCATCTTTGAAAGATGCAGAAGAGATTGAAAAGCTCACTCTTGAGTTGGATTCCACCCAAGATTCTTTGAAGAGTACTCAAAGTTCACTTCAAAAATATGAAATTCACATTGAGCAGCTTCATGAGAAGCTGTAGAGATCAAATTCAACCTCCTACATTTCAGATAGCCAACCCCATATGGCTTATTGCATTCATTGATTAAAGAAGGATCCTCATGTGATGTGTTGGAACGGGATAGATCCACAGGAAGTGCGAAAGCCAAATCCCGCGAAAGAAGGAATCATTGCAGAGTCTAAGGAAGTGCAAGAATAGTTTAGAATACTTAATTGCTAAGTCGGTCGAATGGACCATTTTTGTAATAGGATAGAAGCATATAAATAGAACTGAATTGTAAGCCTAAGGGCATCGAAGTTTTGGTGAAAAATATGATATTTTGGGTTCAGTTAAAGCTTTGATATGATGACTTGATTATTCTCTGCGAAGTTTTTCTGCAAATGTTAATGAATGAATATGTTCAGTTATGAATTATGTTGTTGTGCCATGATGCGATAATGATCTATTTAAATACTTTCCGTTGATTTATGTGGATGCATGTTGATTGATGCGAATGTGTTGTTAAATATGCTTTGAACATGTATGGTATGAATAATATGCGAGTGGTTGGTTAATAGAATGATGTGAGTATTATCATCTATGGTTCATACGATAGCGTGAATTCTGAGGTATAAGGGCATATCCTCCTCGCCACTATGGAAGCTTGGTTCCTACAGCACCCTTATTCGCCTCGGGTGAGACCTCACCTGCTTTGCAGGTGTTTCTAGGAAGGGTAACTCCTTTCCAGGCTAGTGAATAAGGGGTTGTTGGTGTTGTTGACGACAGTGTGAACCCCTGTCGAAAGACCCTATGTCAACAAATGGTTCCATTGCCAATACCCTAAGAAGAGAGAAGAGGATATGCTGTGGCATCCGACGAAGCCAGAGATCCAAGAGTGGTTCAGTCAGAAGGCAGAAGAGTTCACGAAGGAAGAAAGGAGGAACCCGGTACAGACAGTAGAAAGTTGGTTACAAAAGCACATATATTTGAATATCCATGAGATATTCTTCGCCGAGTTTCCAATAATACTACAGGAGTGGCTCGAGTAGTTGACATTCAAAGGACATACCAACCAAAATATTGGATCAGATCAGTGGACTCCATAATTAATTTGACAGCTGAAGCAAGTCAACAATACAGTATCAAGGGCTATTGATTTCTGGGTTGATAGTATCCTAGAGGGGTACATCACTGAGTTTGTAGTAGATACCAACAGTTCTTACAGCAACGCAAAAAGATGATTTTTCAGGGGACCAAGGGGAAGGTTCGTCCTGTCGCAAAACCTGTGGATTAAGATGCTGGTGTGCGAAAAGGGCATGTTGAAAATGACCTCTGATGAGTAGATAGATCGGTGTGCATGGGTTGTAGGTATCGCATGGTTACGGATCCGCTAGGAAAGATGCAGAGTAGATGGACATGAGTGACGATGAATTTTTAAGGGAGGTTGAGGAAGACTGTGGCACCTTCAGAAGTGGAACGATATTCCTATGTCCTAATAAGAGGACGAGGACTAAGGAAGAGTCCCTTGAGAGGACTGGAAGGGAAGACTATGCAATAGGGACATAGAGGATAGAGCTCCCTTATTACGAGGAGGAAGGCGGTGACCAGGCTACCCCAGAATAAGAACGGATCGTAAGCTACCACATACCTTCGACCCCGCACACCACTTATTAATTTAAAGGAAAAACCACAAATAACTCACAGAGTTGTCCTTCGTGTAGCGAAAAAAGTAGTGCATCAGTAAGTAACAACAATAGGAACACCAGCGGATGATACGAAGATGCTGAGCTTTGTAGAAGACGGGATAGAGGATCCCGAGCAGTTTTGGTTTTTATGCGATGCAGTGTGGACCATGAAGCAGGTCCAAGATGAAGACGTCAAAAAGGGAAAGTTGGCAGTGACCTTTCGAGGCCGGGCACTGGACTGGTTCATAAAGTTTACCAAGGTTATAGGAAAAACGTTGGCAAAAATTAAAACAGCGATGATTCAGGAACTTAAAAAACCCAAGTCAGAAGCTCAGTACATTACTGAGCCCATAGAGATTAGGAAATACCCAAATGAGCCAGTATGGGAGTTTGATCAGGGACACAAGACACTGATAGCGAAATTCAGTTTTCCAATAAATGACCTATAGCATAAAGAGTGGTTTATCGTCGGGCTGGTACCACATATTCGAGGACCATTGATGCAACAGAGGGTTGCGGATCAAGCCAAAGCATTAGAAATCGCAATGAAGCTAGAGGCTTTGCCGATTGGAGGGACTGAAGATGGAATGGACAAGATTCAAGCACAATTGGATACATTTATGCTCCAACTGCAGGACATGAAGCAAGGAAAAGATACCCGCGCAGATGTATGGTGCACCAGATGCAAGACAGAAGGCCACCATAAGGATAGTTGTTCAGTGTTTTAGCCGTATTTGAATTTAGGAGCACCAAACCCCCTACGCCAGGAAGGCTTACCATGGTGTCCCATTTTCCAAACCAGGGAACATCGACCGGAGGACTGCATATACCTACAGAAGATAATGTCGAAACCGGCAAGTCTATATTGTAAATTCTGTCGATCAGTAGGGAACGATGAAAAGGATTGCAGAGCCAAAGATTTGTTGCAAGAAAGAAACATGGATGCATACCTGGTGAAGGGAGAACAACAACAACTGGGGCTGCAGCAGCCATAGAATGCCTGACCACAACCACAGTTTATTTAGGCACCGCAATTCGACCAAGGACAATACAAGAAACCATAGTATGACACACCATAGTATTCGCAACCACAGTACCAGCATCCACTGTATCAATAGTACCCACAACTGCAGTATCAATAGGCGCAGTACGAACCGCCATGTGGAGGATTTGGTGGAGGATTCTATGGAGGAGGTGGTGGTGGCACAAGACAAGGAGGAGCCACTGGATGGGGTCGAGGACCTCCTACATGTTATAATTGTGGGAAACAAGGACATTTCGCAAGGGATTTCCCCAATCCGTCCCTGTAATGCACGTACTACAGTGGAGTGGACCATAGCATTGAATATTGCCCACAGCTCATAGCTAGATGGTAGATGAAGAACCTACCATCTCTACTGAACCAAAACCAGAAACAAAACCAGAACCAACCGGCAATACAGAAGATATTGGCAGAAGCTAGGAATCACTCTACGACAGTGGGAATAGTGACACAAGGAAAGGCGGCAACAGGAGCCAACCAGCTGCACCATAGCATTCGAACAATGAAAATGAAACATGTTGTCTTTGATGTGGAGGCCAAGAAGGATATGTTCTCAAAGGCACAACAGGGAATGTTAAGGTGGCAGAGGAATGCATCCCCTAAAGCAGAGATTTATGAGATGTCTCCGACGTTCGATCGAACAAAATCGCAGCAAAAAAACATGGAGTTGTTTAGAATTATCAAGAGATGAGGAGGTGCTAGAGGAGATATCCAAGCTATTGCGTCAACAGGAGGGTGGACACCAGGAGCTCAGGGTCAATCTCATACATAAGAAAAGGAATACAGGTAGGGAGATGAGGACATCGACACAAATCAGAGCGTTCGATGTTGACTCCATTATTTTGGATTTAGGGTCAGACGTGAACATTCTAACAAAACAAATGTGAGAAACAATGGGAAAACCTTAAATGACTTGGTCACCGGCACAACTACGATTGGCAAACTAGAGCAAGGTCTCCCCACTGGGCTGAGTGTGTCAACTTCCTGTTGAAATAGAGGGACTTTGGACATATGTTGATTTCAATGTTATAGAAATAATAGACAATACATATCCATATCCAGCAATATTTGGAATTGTCTAGGCCATGGAAAATCAGGAGATCATCAATTTCAAGAAGCGGATCATTTCATTTGAAGATCGGGAAATAAGGGTTGTCACACCACTAAATCCTATGCAAGGACAACAATACATGGAGCCCACCAAAGATGAAGGTATGGAAGGATGGGATAGCCTGTATAACATTTCTAAAGATTATATCAATTCAATTGATGAAGGGGAGTTAGAATGGCGTAGCTCTAGTTCAGCATCTTTGGACTCATATGAGGCGTTGGAAAATTGGCAAAACTAACTTCACGAGGTGTCGTTTCACAGATGTGCAGGGATTACATAGTAGGTACGTTTGGTAGCGACTGAGGAGTGCGCGCTGCTAACGTACGAAGGATTACCAAATTTTAGCGCCTTTTTAACTGAATTCGAAGAAAAGGTAGTGGAACCGTAGAGACTCTTGGCCTTGGAGGAAGCCTTGAAGGCTACTCTTGCGCATTGGTGGGCACCGCATAAGTCAAGAATATCAAACTGGCCACTATGCCAATGCCTCCTAGAGGTACATTTCGAAGACACCACAACATGGAACGGACAAAAGTATGATGACAGGGGTAACCCGAACGAACATGTGAAGGCTTGTCAGCACCAATGGGCAGTGCGACCAGAGCAAGAGCGGGTGCATGCCTTTGTGCATATGTTGGATGAAGTACCGTGGAGTTGGTATGTCGCAACGAAGCTGCGACTCGGCACTCTTTCTTGGGATCAGTTAACAATTTGCTTCAGCCAAACGTTCTCCTTCTCAGACGAAAATCCCTTCATCCATAATGCACTTTAGGCAATCAAGAAGAAGATTTTTGAGGCGGAACCGACAGTGCAGCCATCAAAACTCCGATGGACCATGACACCCGAAATGATGATGGACTACTACAACGTCTCAGGAGATCCTAATGATGATGATGACCCAAGAGCCACATATGTGCTAGAATCCGAAGGTAGTCGCTACGTGAAGGTACCTGAGCTACCATCTGACAAATACAACCAGCCACTGAAGATTACGAAGGTAAACATCGGGTCGGAAGAAAACCCGAAACTCGCGAGCATTGGAGATTATTGGGATGAATCGACTATCGCAAACATGACAGACATGTTGCATGATTTTCAGCACTTGTTCCCAATGAAATTTCAGAAATGAAGGGAATCTCCGGGGACCTTGGCGAAATGAAGATTCCCCTGAAACCCGGTGCGAAGCCGGTTAAAAAAAGACCATATCGTTTAAACCCGTGACACAAGGAACGAGTATAGGATGAGCTTGAGAGGATGCTGGAAGCTGGCATCATTGAACCCCTAGAAGAGTCAGAATGGATTAGTCTGATGGTAGTCTAGGATAAGAAAACTGGTGAAGTCAGAATTTGTGTCAACTTAAGGTAGTTGAACGATGCCTGTTTACATGACCTGTTCCCGACACCCTTCACAGATGAAGTAGTCGAAGGGGTTGGTGGTCAGGAAATTTATTCATTTATGGATGGGTTCTCAGGCTACCACCAAATTAGGATTGCGGAAGAGGATATGCATAAGATCACGTTTATCATGGAATGGGGGTGTTATCAATATCAATATACAGTAATGTCATTCGGTCTGAAGAATGCCCCCACAATATTCTCACGACTGGTAGTTGCGACATTCAAAGACTATATCCATAAGTTTCTCGTAGTATATATGGGCGATTGGATAGTATACGGGCTGGTCAAAAACCACATCGCCAACGTTAGACTAATGTTAGAACGATGTCATCACCACCAAATATCTCTTAATTTGAATAAATACATTTTTTTCCCCATTCGAGATACTTCTGGGACACATTGTTTGCAAGGAAGGCCTGTTCGTTGATGCAACAAAGATTTCCATCATTGTTGACCTTCCACCCCTGAAAATAGCTAAGAAACTCATGGCAATGTTGGGCCACACAGGCTATTACCGCAAGTTCATCAAAGGATACGTCGCAATCACAAAACCTATGGAGAAACTATTAAAGAAGGATGCGAAGTTCGAATGGAATGGAGAATGCCATAAGAGCTTAGATGCTTTGAACACAAAGATGGTGGAAGCACCCCTCCTTGCCTTCCCAGATTGGAAGAAAGAGTTTCATGTCCATGTTGATGTGTCGTCCATCGCCCTCGGAATTATCTTGGCCCAACCAGGTAAAAGCGACATCAACCATCCAATAGCTTTCACAAGCAGGAAGCTGTCAACAGCAGAAAATAACTATACAACCACTAAACGAGAAGGACTAGTGATGGTCTACTCCTTACAGAAGTTTCGACATTATCTTTTAGGGGGCCACTTCAAAATGTTCACCGACCATTCAGCGCTAAAATATTTGGTGAACAAGCCCGTGATGGGGGGGGGGGATTTGTCGATGGCTACTACTCTTTCAGGAATTCGATTTTGAGATCATTGTGAAGCTAGGACGGTTGAATGCAAGACTAGACCACCTATCAAGGATCGAGTCGGGGGAGGAAACGCGAAGCATCGACGAAGGCTTACCAAACGCTCATCTATTCAGAATTGAAATGGTCGATGATTACTATGAACCAATTATTTTGTTCCTAGCAATAGGAAAGGCACCAGAGGAGTTCACCACCAGTCAGAAGAAACAGTTAGTTGTCAAGGTAGAAAACTTCCAACTAACTGTAGGACAGTTGTGTAAGATGGGCCCAGATGAGATATTGCGCCGCTACATTCTCCCACATGAGCAGGAAAGGATTTTAGCCGAGGCACATGATGGCATTGCTGGTGGACATTATGGAGGCCGGGCCACCGCGGAAAATATCCTAATGGACAGGTTATGGTGACCAACCATGCATAGCGATGCCACTAACTATGCCAAGACTTGCGACGTCTGCCAATGCATAGGAAAACCATCAATACAAGACACGATTCCATTAGTACCCCAGGTTACATTGCAAGCATTCAACAAATGGGCGGTAGATTTTGTAGGGCCCATTAACCCGCCAGGAAAATGCACCAAATCGCGCTACATCATAACTACGACAGAGTATTTGACATGTTCGGTGGAAGCTGCACCAGTCAAGGATTGTACCACATCAATGGCCGCAAAATTCCTCTTCAACAACGTGGTCACGAGATTCGAATGTCCAAAAGTTTTGCTAAGTGACCAAGGGATGCACTTTGTGAAAAAAACAATCGCAGCACTAACGGAAGAGTTTCAGGTTCAGCATAAGAAAAGTACTCGCTACCACCCTCAAGCAAACGGGACAATAGAAGCATTCAACAAAATCCTGGAACACACACTCACAAAGGTATGCAACACGAATCGAGACGATTGGGACCTTAAAATCCCAGTGATCCTCTCGGCCTATCGAACCACATGCAAGCGATTAATTGGCCAAACTCCATTTAAACTTGTATATGTTAAAGAAGCAGTTATGCCGATGGAATACATCATTCCAAGCTTGTGTATCATAGTGGCCATAGACATGAGCAATGACAGTGGGTTGCAAGAATGACTAGCACAATTAGTACAATTAGAGGAAGATCGGTTCATCACCAGATTCCACTAGAATGTTGAAAAGGATCGCAAGAAAGCATGGCATGACCGTCATATTAAGAAGAAATACCTTTAGAAAGGAGACTGGGTGTTTCTATACTATAGCAAGTTCGTGAAACACCCGGGTAAACTACAAATGCATTGGTAAGGACCCTATATAGTCAATTTTGTCACTAATGGTGGTGCAATGCAGCTACAAACCTTAGATGGGGCATTGTTGCCTCGCATGGTGAACGGAAATAGGCTAAAGCTTTATCTCTGTGATCGGACACCATAGTAAAATAAAAAAAATAAAATTGATAAAGAACAGATTGCACGAGGATGGGATGTGGACTGACAGATGGCACGAGGAAGGGTTGTACCGCAGCCAGCAATGTGGGCTGCGACAACAGCATGGGGTTTTTGGGTGATAAGTTTTGATCAGTTGGATGAGATCGGCACCGATGCTAGGCACAGTTGGCACGCATCATCATGTGATAGAAGCATGGCCGGGGGCACCACAAATGGTAGATCGTACAGGGATAACAGGCTGGGAGCCATATAGTCACCCATCACGCATGTAGGAAGCCCCATCACCACATGTATGGGAAATAATGATAGAATCAACACGTTCGAGGAATAAACTAGTGAGGGTTGTTTAAAGAAGACGTCCTAAACGACGGAAGAGCATAAATACGGGCATTAAAGGTTAAGCAAAGTACCCAGATAGTTACCAGAAGTAAGAAATACATGCTAAGAATAGGTCAGGTCACTGCATAAGTTAGGGATTCCAAGGAGGTTGTGGAAATGATCCATTTCATTTCCTGCGATAGCACACTAGGGGCACTGAGGACCCAAACGACGAGCGTGCACAAGCACCTTGAGCAAAAAGGAGCCAGGGCACTCGCGAGTCACAATGACGAGGTTTCACCCGAGATGTTTAGGTATATGGTAGCAGTTCGAAGCTTCATTGTCCAAGTGAACACCAGAAGAACAAGGGGGGAAGCTCCCTGCACATGGTAGAAAGCAATCAAAGGTGCAAAACAAATGTGCCAGAGTAGTTGGCTAGTTTTCCACCTTGAAGATGGTAATAACCGACGTCTCAGACAGAGACGAATGTGGACCGAACCAACAAAATTCGGAGAGATAGATGATGAAAGTTCCAAGAGACTGGAGGATGAGTGCAAGAAGTACATGATAGCAAACCTATGATCGACAGACGAAGATAAGAAAAACACAACAGTGAGTTCCAGACAACAAGAATAGTTTCAGAAACTGAGCACATCACAAGGCGGGCACACAACAACGGCGTCAAGCTGAAGTGGCTCGAGCGCGAGCCACAAGTTTGTGTTGGGGACCTGTTGGTACGGGATAGATCCGCAGGAAGTGCGGAAGCTGATAAGTGCGAAAGACAAATCCCGCAAAAGAAGGAATCATCGCAGAGTCCAAGGAAGCGCAAGAATAGTTTAGAATACTTAATTGCAAAGTCGATCGAATGGAGCATTTTTGTAATAGGATAGAAGCATATAAATAGAAGTGAATTTTAAGCCTAAGGGCATCGAAGTTTCGGAGAAAAATATGATCTTTTGGGTTCGGTTATAGCTGTGATATGATGACTTGACTATTCTCTGTAAGGTTGTTCCGTAGATGTTAATGAATTAAGATGTTCGGTTATGAATTCTGTTGTTGTGCCATGATGCAATAATGGGCTATTTAAATACTTTCTGTTGATTTATGTGGATGCATGTTGATTGATGTGAATGTGTTGTTAAATATGATTTGAACATGTATGGTATGAATAAGATGTGAATGGTTGGTTTATAGACTGTTGTGAGTATTATCATCTCTGGTTCGTGTGATAGTGTGACTTCTAGGTATAAGAGCATATCCTCCTCGCCACTGTGGAAGCTTGGTTCCTGCAACACCCTTATCTTCCTCAAGTGAGACCTCACCTACTTCGCAGGTGTTGCTGGGAAGGGTAACTTTTTTCTGGGCTGGTGAATAAGGGGTTGTTAGTGTTGTTGACGATAGTGTGAACCCCTGTCGGAAGACCCTGTGTCAACATGATGGTGGAACATGAGGAAAATTCTGATTTGCAGGTGTTTTTTAAGAGAGATTCACATTCCTTTTCCATAATCGCTATTGATCCTATGTGTGTGGTTGATTACACACATCATGCTTTGAAGGGAATTCATGCACATGGTGAGCATGAGGACTATTCGATGATACAAGTGCTTGAAGGAAACAATGGCATTGAGTCCGATTGTAGATCACTTGCTTTGCACCATAAGGAACCTCATGAGAGGTTTGAGCATGAGAAAGACTATTCAGATTTGCAAGTGCTTGTGAGGAAGGAGGACATAGAAGACATTGATCAAACACTTGATGAGATGAAAAAGGATAGTGATAACTTGCTTGAGGACATTCCATTTGAATCAGTATGTAAAGGTATTTATTTATCCATGGATTTGGTAGATAAGTACATGATATAAATGGAGACTCAAGGATGCACCAATATAGCTTGTATTGGTAGGAGATTAATGGACACATTCTTCATCATGCATTCTTATGAGGAGCAACAAAAGTTCCAGTGGATGCCATATGAAGCTTCCAATACACATAGAATCACATGGGAGGCATGCTTGAATCATTTCTATGGGTTAATAGATGCAGAGAGTATTTTCAAAACAATCATTCTACTCAAAGAATATTATGAGTGACTAGAGTAAAGTTGGAGGAGCATGGGAAAGGAGATGTTCTTTGTATTTATCTTAGAATTGTTTCCTTGATATGTGAGCGATAGAAGGGATATTCATGGAATCAATTTGTTACTCTCATTACACATGCATCCATAGAATGGATGAAGAATCTTGTGGTTGAATCTAGCATGATGTTGGGAACTAAATAAGGTAAGAGATTTGCTTGTTATATATTCCTTTCCTTCCAGTTTTACGAGTATTTTTGTATGGATTTGGGAGGGATACATTTTACCTCCAATACCGTTATAAATCAAATTCATATGGATGATTACATTCGCAGTTATGTGGAGGATCCTCATGTGATGATGGATCATGAGAAAAATTCAGATTTGAGGGCGCTTATGAAGAGGAAAGATGAAGAAAACTTTGGCCAAACACTTGTTGATTTGAAGAATATTCATGAGGAGTATTTAGCTATGGGAGAGATTGCTAAGGACATACCATTTTAGGCTGCATTTAGTGGTATTTGTTTATCCAAGGATTGGGTAGACAATTATATCATGGAAATGAAGATTCATGGATGCACAATGTTTCCTTGCATTGGTGAAGCATTGTTTGACAAACATGCCTCGGAAGAAAGACTTTATGATCTACCTTTATGGGTGGAAGAATTCATCATGAGGAATATGGATGATCAGATCCCATATGGATTAGTAAGAAAAGGTGTTTATTCATCCATGGTTGGGATGGGTAGATACATAACAGAGATGGATACTAAACGGTGTGCAAACTTGGCTCACATTGGTAAGAGTTTACATTGTATTTGTAGGAGATTTATAGATGCATATGACATTGTCATATTATGTGAGCAACAACAAAGAAATGTAATGCATCCATTGGATTCCTTGGGTACACAAAAATCCAAGGATTGGGTATGCATATATATGGAAGATTTATCATCTTGCATTCATATAATGTGGGATGCAGTAGTGCAGGATAGAAATCAGCTTGCACATGAAGAGGTCCAAACATTGCTAGATGTAATGGTGTAATTTTTTAGAAGCATGGGTATTGGGCAGTGATGTGCTTCCAATATGGTGTTGGGATACTGGCATTCTTTGGAATTCCATAATGATTCAAATGGCAGAAATTTTAAGAAGACTGCAGCATGATCAATGGGATCCAAGAGGGATAGCTAGCCTTCATTTCCATGAGTTTATCCTTGTGGAATAGTTGGAGAGTTTTCTATCAGGGAAACATTCTGATGGATGGACACACTATTCTTTTGTTGGGTGGCTTGAGAGTCCTCCTGAGGCTCTCTATAATGACATGGGGGGGTGTAAATCGGGAATAATAAGACACTTCCCAATCCTTAGATTCATTTGGGACCCAAGAATCATTCTTGGTCTCAATTATTTCAAGTGGGAGAGGCATGTAGTGGTAAATGGGATAAAAACTAGGGTATTTTTTAAGGATTTTATTATTGTACTTAAGTATAGTATTCTAGGAGATTATTTTGGATTTAAAACACACACACACATATATATCTATCTATCTATATATATATGTAGGTAGGTAGGTAGGCGAATATAAAATATGAAACATACAATTCACTACTAAAACGTGTAAATTTTGGTGAAGATTATGATAAAATAACATATTTTATGTAAATATAGGCGACATTGAAGTCTAAAACTAACCAAATAGAGAATTTATTTTTTGAAAAAATGCCCAAAAAATAGCCAATTGGCGAAATTTTTCCCTTAAAAAATACCCTGATAGAAACATCTCTTGAAAGCGATATGGTGCATAAAACTAATCTCTCCTTTGACCATTATCATTAGATTTTCTTGAGAGAAGAGGTGATGCAAGAAAAAACTCATTTTTGGGATGAGGATTCCAAAAGAGTTCTCAATGGAATGAAGAATTTGGTGCATAATTTTCCAATGTTTGCCCCACCAAGTTGCAACCCCATCATAGACATTATTTAATCAAAGACTTGGAGGTGTTAATCATTGAGCAAGCATTGGCTAAGTGCATAATGTGCTTAAGGATAAACAAGTTTGAGATTGAAATTGGCCATAGTGATTCAAGGCCAATATTGACACATGTAGGTCTCAATGTATGGAAGTAGGGAGCTCATCTATGATGAAGGTGAGTTTCAAATGGCTCATGTAGCAGCTTCATGAAGTTGGTGGAAAAGTGCCCAGGTGTTTCATCATACAAATTTTCATTTTCTTGAGTACAAGTAATTTTGGGATGTAATGTCCCCATTTTGATAGCACCATGGAGAAAACCTATAACCCATTCAGTCCCTTAGGTTCAGGAAGAAAATTAAATAAATTGACTAGGAATAAAATTGGACTATAGTTGTTTTGTATTAAATTAAATTAGAAATGATGTAATCTTTATTTTGAATATTTAATTTTATTAATTATGATATGAGTTGGAAAATTCCAAGGAACCCATGAGGGCACATACAGAGATAATGATGGTTCTATGGGTTGTCAACCAATGTTGGAAATTGGAAGAAACCATCCCAAAGCAAGGTGTCAGTGAAAAGAAAGAAACTAGAAAAGGAAGGAAAAGCAGAAAGCAAGTAAAAGTAGAAGGTGGAAAAAAAGCAGGAAAGTCATGAAAAGTAGAAAGTCAAACATTTCCTAATTTCTGCACTCAAGAAGGAATATCAAAAGATGAAAGCAGTCAAATATATTTGGGAAAGTTATAAAAGGCTTAAATTATCCATTGAGGGAAAAATTGAAGAGGCTAGTGACTCCAAGGCAAAAGCAACTTGCCAAGGAAACATCCACAAAAATTGAATTTGAATTTCAAAGAACAAAAATCATTCTTGGAGGGAAAATTCAATTGATATCTATAAGAAGAGGCTCCCAAATCCATTTCACATCTTTTGGCTCATTTTTGTTTTCTTTTGAGAGCTCCAAGCTTTCAATTCGACTTGGGAGATGTGCCGCTAGTCACAAATAGGAGATGTGCCCTTGTTGCTTCAACTGTTTGATTCTTCAGTTAAATGATTGGATGATGGAATCCAACCATTGTCAATGATTTTATTTCAAGTCCTGAAGTTAAATCAATTCTGATTCAAGATCTAGAACAAACTTTGTGAAGGCAATAGTTCTAACCTATGAAGTTTTCCTGTTATTCTCTATGATAGTTGTTTCTAATGAAAAATGTCAAGCATGAGCCTCTTCTGAAAGAAATTTTGACTAATATATGATGTAATGTTTGTTATTTTGAGCTTCTGATATTATTCTAGAACTTTCATAATGTCAAATTCTGATATTTATATCATCTTCCAAGACCTACTCTAGATTTGTTTCAACATTGTCTAGTTTTCAGTAAACATTCAATATTTGATCTTCTTCTTAGTGAAATTCCATTTTTCCAATCTTTGGAGTTAATTAATATCATAATGAACATATTCCATGTCTAATTTTTCAAATTCGTTGGCCTCTTATGATGTTTGGAACGCCCTAAACTTATACTAGATGTGCAGTCTTGAATTGTCTTATTGTTCCCAAATCCACTCAAACCACCATTCCACTTTCCGAACTATGAACCACGTACCCTTTTCTGCATATATGAATGTAAACGAAGTCTAGATACATTTTTTGAATCACCAAGAGCCGTTGGGTTTCCATAGAAGTCCCGTGGACTGGATTTACGGGGTCTTCGGACCATCCCGAGCATGATGAACCCAAAGAACGTTCCCACAACAGTATGTATGGAATTAAAAAACCTCTAATTATAGTTTTAGAACTGCATATCCCTACTTCAATTCATATCCTTGTCTCCTATCTTCCAGAGTCCCATGTTTGTTTAAAAATGTCTTCAAAATCCTGGCCAAAAATATTTAGTTTGGTCTCATATTTTCCATTGTTTATGTTTGAAACTTCGTAATGTTTAATTAATGTACTTAGTATTAGATTAGGTACATTACAATATTGACTGTCATATTTAATTTTTCCGACAAGATTTGAAGGTGTATTGAAGGATCCATTGAAGAAATACTTATCTAGTGATATCGGTTTGCTTTGCACAATTGGTGTGCTCTTCTTGATTGATAGACAACTCTTCTTCTTTTATTCACTACTTTCTTCTTCCACAAAGCCCATGAATAGTACCTATTTTGTCTTATCATTGCAATCACTTCCTTCAGATACATCGGTGTCTTCCTCAACATACATACTCTTCCTTTGTTTCTGAACTTTCTTTCCATTCTCAGGTCTGTCCTAAGCGCGCGTTGTTCTTCACTCATGGGAGATAGATTCTTCCTTGCTGTCACTATATCCATATTCCCTGTATGGAAATTTAGAAGAAAATTGTCCTATCCCTCCACATATGAAACATTTGAAAGTAAATTTATTCTTATATTTACCATGTCTGCTTTCAACTCCCTTACGAATTTTTACTCTTCTTCATCTGATTCATTACAAGAGTCCTTGTCATGTTCATGTTTAGCCTTTCCAATGGATTTCAAGGATGCTTCTTTTCTAATGGGATTTTATTTCTTGGTTCTCAATTCTAGCTCATCCTTTGTCAATTCTACAAGATTGGCTATATATTCTAACACAGATACCTTTGCATCAAATATTGAAGGCAGAGTTCTCAGTATCTTCTACACTATTGATTCTTCCTCTAAAGTAACTCCAAGACTCTTGATAGAATTAACTAACTCATCAACTCACAAGATGTAAGAAGCAATATTCTCTTCATATTTCATTTTCAAGGATTCATATAATCGAAAGTAATTTTGCAATTTTTCCTTCTTTACATTCTCATCACCTTCGTAGATATTCATGATTTTATCCCATACATCCTTGGTTTAGGTGCAATGCATGACCTTAATAAATTCAGTGTCTTTTAACCCGCACAACAGTGTGTTTCTAGATCTAGAATTGCATTCATATAGTATGTCCTCAATTGGATCAATTGGTGTGACTATTGGAACATTATAGCCATCCACGATTGACTTCCAGACATCAGCTCTAAGGGATGGCAAATATACTTCCATCTTGATCCTCTAGAAGGTGTAGCTGGTGCCATCGAATATTGGTGCTTTGTTGGCGGGGAGACATTCTTGTTTGTCCATATCTGCACATGGATATATCTTCCATATCTTAATTTTTTATTGAAGACACCAATCTGATACCAATTGTTGGAATCTATTTAATACTAAGAGGGGGGGTGAATCAGTATTAGCGCAGTTATGAATAGTTTTTAACTTCTTAGATGATTAATCCCATCTTTAATTATGCATCCATCATAAATAAAAAATTCAACATCACATGAGCACAATACACAAAACACACATATTTTTACGTGGAAACCCAAATAGGAGAAAACCACAAAATGCTCTCTTATAATAAAAGATTACATTCAAGGAAGCACCAACTTCCTAATTTTTCTAGCACTAACTAGAAGGAGGCACTGACCCCCAATTTTTACAGGCACCGATATGAAGGGAGCACCAAATCCCTGATTTCTTGAGAACCAATTGGAAGGAGGCTAGGACCCCTTACTCCTTTCCTCGTCCTATTGCCCTGATATGAAAGAAGGAGATATTACTTGACTATTCTTCTGATATGTGCACTTTTCTGATAGTCTGTTGTTTGTTGTGCACACCTTTTGTATGCTATAATATTGTTGTCACTATATTTCATACATCTCCTAACTTCACACTTAACTTATCACATCACAACATTACAATTAACTTCGCACTTCACAAATTTTTTGTTTCTTCATCACATTTTGCAGTCTGCGTGCTAGTTCAATATGTTGCTATGTTTCTGTGCATCTGCAACTTCAGCTGATAATGTGCATCTACTGATAAGCGGCTATTCTAACTTCTCGCATCAGTGCAAATGGAATTGTGCACCTTTGGTGATATGTGCATTATGTTTTGGGCAACAGCCTTTAGATAATCTATGACTATCTATTCGTGATTCATCCTTTATGTTTAATGCACTTGTCTCAGATCATTCTCATCACAATGTCCATCCCTTACTCTGTTGCAATTTTGTATTAGCGCATCAGATAAACTTCTTCACTTAGCACATCACAATATATATTTCACATTTGTCTTTGCACTTTTTTCTTAGATCATCAGTGACTATTTGCATGCTATCTATAATACTGTCATTCTGGTCTTGAGAATTAATGCATTCTTTATAGTTCTTTGTTTATGTCTCCATGCAACTGTCACAAATAAAACTGCATCATTATGCGCACCATCGGTTATTCCATTCCTCTTCTTGTGTGCACTTAGATATCTGCTAGGTCATGGTTCTGGTTCCATGAGCTTGTGATTCCCCAAGAATCAGAAGCTTGATAAATGTGTATCTTCCATCTTTCCTTAGAAAATATTCAACTTCAAGCTTACTTCAATTCTGCAACTTGCTGCTAATATATACTTGTCCTGCACAAATGGTATGTCCACAAGTTGGTTGTGTATTTTGTTCTTCTTTTCTTCTCATTTCATGCTTCTGCCACTTGTCATGATCTGTGCCACTGAGGTGTCATCTATTTTTGAATCTTGTGCATACTTCGTCCTTGACTTAGTGGGACTTGCGCCCTTATAGTGTGGTATTGCACCCTTGATTTACTGCCGCTTGTGGGACTTGCACACTTGACTTCAACTTCTACATCCTTCTAGTACTCTTGTGTGCTTCAACAAATTGAAGGTTCTTTCTAATTGGTGATTTTTGCGCACTTTCGGGACCTACTTCCTTGTTCAACTATTTCTTGTTCCAAGATGCTTGTGCACTCCCAAACATTGTCCAACCATGTCTTTGGCATATACCTTTGAAGTAGCATTACTAGGTGGACTTGATACCTACACCTTTACCATATCTCTGCATTTTGTATGCACTTGTGTATATACTTCTTCATATTGGCATTCATATGCTTCTTCAAACTATATTTCATGTACTTCTTTCATATGGAACGCTCCATTTTTTCTTCTAATCATGCAATTTAACTTTCTTTGTAGGAAAGATCGTATACAATCACCTACAAAATAAGGACTACAACATTTGTTCTAGCAACGAAGTTCAAACTATCTATTGAAGATATTGAAGAATCTGAAGTTCCTCGGATACGGGATACAGTAAAAGGATTCCATGGTCGAGAAGTACCAATCGATCATATTTGGGATGTGCTCCCAAGACCTGAAGGGAATTTTGTTGTGACTTCCAAGTGGATCTATAAGATCAAGCATGCTGTAGATGGCAGCATGGAAAAATACAAAGCAAGGTTGTAGCTCATGGCTCCTCCCAGAAAGAGGAATTGACTATGAAGAGACTTCTACACCTATAGACAGGAACACTTCCATCAAATCAATACTTTCTCTAGCTGCAGTGATGAAATGGAAGATACACCAAATGGATGTCAAGACAGCTTTCTTGAATGGTGTAGTCGAAGAGGAAGTGTATGTGGAGCAGCCACTCGGGTTTGAGACACATGACCAAGAGTCATATGTGTAAAGATTGAAGAAATCCTTGTATGGCTTGAAGCAAGCTCCTAGCACTTGGTATGGTAGGATGGATGGTTTTCTATCCAGTTTGGGCTTTACCAAGAGTAAAGAGGATTCCAACCTTTACTACAAGGTTGAGGAAGGCAATCCTATGATACTACTCATGTACGTGGATGACCTGTTTGTTACAGGTAATGATAGTTTGATTGTTGATACCAAGAGGAAGCTTGTTGCCGAGTTCTAGATGAAGAAATTGGAGATGATGCACTACTTTCTAGACATGGAGGTGTGGCAGAGTGCAGATGGAATCTTTGTTGGACAAGGGAATTATGTAGTAGAGATCTTGAAGAGGTTCGGGATGATGGACTGCAAGGCCATGGCCACACTTATGGCATCGAACCTGAAGCTTCTATGTAATGCTTCATATGAGCCAGTTGATGTCATTATGTATCGTAAAATGATTGGGTCCTTGATGTACTTGACGAACACGAGACTAGATATTTGCTTTGCGGTGAACACATTGAGCTAGTTCCTGATGGAATTGAAGAGTGTTCACCTGGTTGCTGTAAATAATATTCTGAGGTACCTGAAGGGTACAGTTGATTATGGTCACAAGTATGATGAGAATCAAAAGTTTAAACTACATGGTTATGTTGATTCAGATTGGGAAGGAAGTGTTGCAGATAGGAAGAGCACTTCTGGGTGTTATTTTAGTATGGGATCAGGTGTGATCTCTTGGTTTAGCAGGAAGCAATCCTCCGTAGCTCTGAGTACAGCCGAAGCAGAGTATGTTGTAGCCTTTTCGGCTAGTTGTGAGGCAGTCTAGCTGAGGAAGCTACTGTCTGAGTTATTTGATTTACCATTGGAGGCTACTGATATCTTCTGTGACAACCAGAGTTGTGTGAAGTTGTCTGATAACCCGGTGTTCCATGATAGGTTGAAACACTTTGAGATCAAATATCACTATATCAGGGATATGGTGCAGAGAGGAGTAGTGAAGCTCCTATATGTTGCAACAGATGAGCAGACTGCAAATGTGTTGACGAAGCCACTAGCTAGAGTGAAGTTCGAGTACTTCAGAGAGAGGCTTGGTGTTCTTCAGATTGATGACGCTTCGAGGAAGAAGTGATGGAGACATTTTGCTGAAGCCATTCCAATCATGGTGGAAGGAGGATCCTTCACATGGCTATGGATGTAAGCGCTGGATGATGAGCATTAGGATGATGTTCTATTTTATGCTCTATATGATCAGTTGGATCATTTATGTATGTATGCATCATGTTTGATGTTGGATATGATCAGTTGGATCATTTATGTATGTATGCATCATGTTGGATGCTGGATATGATCAGTTGGATTATTTATGTATGTATGCATCATGTTGGATGTTGGATATGATGAGTTGGATCATTTGTATGTATTTGTATATGCATCATGTTGGATGCTTGACCATGTATCTGTATATGTATCAGGTGGATACGTTGTATGATCAGGTAGATCATGTATGTTGATATGTATTAGGTAGATACATTGTGTGATCAGGTGGATCATGTATCTATGTATGTATCAGGTGGATACATTGTATGATCAGGTGGATCATGTATAATGATATGTATCGGGTAGATACTTGGTATGCATCAGGTAGATGCATTGTATGATTAGGATGATTGTGGATGACGTGCTCCAGATGACATGCATCAAGACGATGTAGTGTTGATGATCAGGATGATCATGTGTACATCAGGATGATGTATGGTGAGTATTAGGTTGATACTCTATGGCCATGGAACAGGTTGTGCAAATGAGCATGTAAGTAGACCTGGGAGATCTGGACAGGATGAAAAAGGCCTCAGATGCTCTTTAAGGCATTACTCTGCGATGGCATGTAAGTAGACCTGGGAGATCTGCACAGGATTAAAAAGGCCTCACATGATCTTTCGAGGCATTGAAATGACCACATATAATAAGTCCTAGAGATCTGGACAGGATGAAAAAGGCCTGAGATTCTCTTTAGGGATCTTGCTTGGCAAGACACTCTTTTAAGGTTTTGTGGTGACCACATGCAATAAGTCCTAGAGATATGGACAGGATGAAAAAGGCCTTAGATGCTCTTTAGGGTTCTTGCTTGGCAAGACACTCTTTTAAGGTTTTGTGATGGGGGTCACATGTAATAAGTCCTGGAGATCTGGACAGGATGAAAAAGGCCTCAAATGATATTTAGGGTTCTTGCTAGTCAAGAGACTCTTTTAATGTTTTGTGATAGTCACATGTAATAAGTCCTGGAGATCTGGACAGGATGAAAAAGGACTCAGATGCTCTTTAGGGTTCTTGCTAGTCAAGAGACTCTTTTAAGGTTATGTGACGCACGTAATAAGTCTTGAGGATTCCACAGTATGGCCAATGATGATGAAGACCTACACGTGGTGGGCCTAAATCTAGTATGAAAAATGACTGGCTTTGTAGAACTTCCTATGACGAGTAGATTTAGAGATTGATTGAGATAGCAGTAGCAGTGACGATGACGATGATCCAGAGAAGAAGACTTGTGCTGGAAGACCTATGTCGAGAAATACCTTCCTAGTTAAGAGGGAGTGTTGATGTATATGTAACTTCGAAATGTATTTCACATATATATATATATATATATATTGTATTCCTATAGAGATGTTATTATTCCTCTATACGGAAGTGTTTGTATTCCTATAGAGATGTTATTATTCCTCTATACGGAAGTGTCGTCATTTATATTGTAAGTGTCGTAACTTATATTTGATGGGTTATTAGACCACCCTATTGGGGGTCGGCCATGTGGTTCAAAGGGTTATTAGACCACGCTATTCGGTGTCAGTCCAGTCAGCATTATGTTATGTGGTTAAGTTAAGGCCGACCTAGTAAAGGTTATTAGGAAAGTCAAGTCAAGTATAAATAGACTGCGGGAGGCACTCTATTTGATCATTCTATTCTCTCTCACACTCTTGGGAGAGTGGCGCACTTGTGGAGGAGGAGAAGCTGCTGCTAGGAGATGTCTATCTCTTATACTTGGGTTGTATCATTGCTCTATCTATCTCTGAGGAAGTTATTGGGGTTTTTAACCTTTATGGTTCTCCACAAGTAAACTCTGTGTCTCTTGTGTGCTTGCATTATTGTGTCCATGATTGATATGTTGTAGATATGTTGTACATTTTGTTCTCTCGGTTAAGATCCTAGATCAGATTGAAGTAAATTATGAAAAATTAACACTCACTGAATCCAACAGTCGACATAATGAAACAATGAATAATATGCATGAATGTACCTTCTTCTATGGCCACGATTTCTATGAACAAGATTATAACAAAGATTCATTGTTTACATTTTCCATACTACCAAAAGTGGTGCCAAAGAGAATTTTCCCTATTACCAAAAGTGGTGCCAACATCGAACCAAGTGAGCTACTGCCAACATTACTTGGATCTACAATTTACACCTAATACCATCATAATGAAAAAATAGAAATTGTACCCAAAAACAAGTCCGCAATACGCACCCGATTTTCGAAGACTAGAATAAAATACAAATCGCTCCCACATGCTCTTACAACACTGGAAAAAGTATAATGATTGGGATTCAATCCTATTTGTTTCATTTTATGAAAATGCTCTATAGGCAACTTGCAAAACCCATTCTATACATAGCTTACAATCATTGTATTCCACAATATCAAGTTTGTTTCAGGTATCATATCAAACAATTGATGTACTTATTCTATGCATCCACATTTATTATATGTGTCAACAAGAGCACTACCTACTATTCTATACATTTCATGTCTAGTTTTAGCGATGTGGACATGGACTTGTTTGCAATGTTCTACACCTACTAGATTTGCACAAGCCTTTATAATATTTACAAAGGTATACTAGTTTGGTTTCATGCCTACCTCTTGTATCTCACAAAAGAGTTTCAGCCTAGGCTTCATTCCCACACCCATTATGCACATATCTTGGAATTGTTGTGATCCATAAGATATAGTCACTATGGAGTTACAACTAGGGAAAAAACTTGATGGGCATCGAACTCTTATGCTTTCTTGAAAAATTATACAGAACCTTTTATGCTTGAAAACTTATACAAAATTTGATGGGCGGAAATAATCTCTAATAAACTTGAAAGCAAGAAGTTTAAGATAAATATCCTAAACCTCTATTCCTTCCAGGATGGAGTGAACTTACTTATGTTGTGGTTTCTAGAATGAAAATCCTAAAACTAAACCAACAACTCTCCTAGGACTATAATCTGCTTGTGATAGTCTACTCATAGTCAGGTGGCACTTTCATTTGAAATGGTCATGCTCTGTAGGATACATGAGCTTATCTATTAAATTTTCATAATTTATTTTACCATTAGAATAGTATAATCATTCCACAAAGTAAAAAATTATCGTTGCATGTAAAATAAATCTATTCAAAATTTTCAAATGATGAAATTGGACTACTATACCTTGAGATGAAAAATGAGCAAAGACTTTGTTGAAGTTAAATATTCTTTGGACTTCTTTCCCTTATTTGTTGAGATTACCAATTAATAGCTCTCCAGTTTCATCAATGTAATCTACAGTAGTTTGTTTTCCATTCTGGCCAGAAAGAAAAGGCCTCACTCTGCAGTATACCTAAATATTGTTGGAATTAATTACAACGAACTACCGCTATCTGTCATGAAATCATATTTATTGTGGATTAGATTTGAATTTTGTAACT
This sequence comes from Larix kaempferi, assembly GCA_027924585.1. Lineage (NCBI taxonomy): Eukaryota > Viridiplantae > Streptophyta > Pinopsida > Pinales > Pinaceae > Larix > Larix kaempferi. The sequence continues at coordinate 11,629,991 of BSBM01001051.1, read as the reverse complement.
TCATAAGTAGATGAATCTAGATAGGACATGCTATGCCTCTCGGGAATGGAGAACCGACTACCCAGTTGTGTATACTTATTGTAATATTTATTTTGATGTTCCAGGTTAAGTGAATATAGAAAAAATATATCTATGTCTTTTGTTGTTCAAATTGAGTGTTGTATCACCGTCTAAACTCCATGTGTTGTATGCTATTTTCTTCCTCCATCCCTTTCATTGTGGTATCAGAGCAGGTCGTTTAAGCCTGAATTACATACTGTCAGTGGTGTAAGCCAAAGAGAAGGCTAGAATCTAAAAGTTGAAGCTCTATGCTTTGGAAATTGGTGAATGTTGTTGGAAGAGCAGCCGAATACATTTGTCATTGAAGCAGCTTCTGGTTACAAAGTAAAAATCCCAAATCTAGGAGAGCAATGTTAAATTTTGAGCATTAATTCACAATACTCTAGGATCTTAACTGAGATAATAACATGTACAGTATATCAATGCATATCAATCATAACAAGCATGTCAATCATCACAAGAATCAAAAGCATGAGAGACAAGAGACACAGAGTTTCTGTGGGGAAAACCCTAAGGTGAAAAAACCCACAAATTCCTCAGAGATAGATAGAGAAATGGCTCAACCAAAGTACAACCAAAATACACAGAGATAGTCTCCTAGTAGCACATGATCCTCCTCCTCACTAGTGCACCACTTTCTAAGTGAGAGAAGTGTGAGTTTCCGAATGATCAAAATAGAGATCTCCCGATCTCTATTTATACGTGTCTATTTTCCCAGTGACCTTATGGGGCCGACTTGTCTAGCTAGGTACATCAACCATATAATATATATAATTCAAGGATGACCCCACACATGGTGGTCTAATAACCCATCGGCAAGTTCACACACTTGCGACACTTGTCAATACACATGACGACACTTCCGTATAGAGGAATGACACATCTATATAGAAGTACAATAATATATAAATGAAATACATGGATGAAATACGTTCTGAAGTTACATATACATCAACACTCCCTCTTAACTAGGAAGGTGTTTCTCGACACAGATCTGCTAGCACAAGTCTTCTTCTCTAGATCATCGTCATCGATGCATCAATATTGAATCATCCTCATCATCACTACTGATACTATCTCAACCAATCTCTGAATCTACTCGTCATAGGAAGTTCTACAGAGCCAGTCCTTTTTCATACTGGATGTAGTCCCACCACCTACAGGTCTTCATCATCACTGGCCATACTGTGGAATTCCAAGGACTTATTTCATGTGTCACAAAACCTCGAAAGAGCATCCCAGGATGTTATGGGTACACAACTACGACCTATAGGATCTCCCAGGGCCATATTATATGTGACCTCACCACAAAACCTTGCAAGAGCATCCCAGGCTATTACGAGCACACAACTCTACCTATAGGATCTCCCAGGGCCATATTATATGTGACTTGACCACAAAATCTTGCAAGAGCATCCCAGGTTGTTACGAGCACACAACTCTACCTATAGGATCTCCCAGGAACATATTATATGTGGTCATGGAAAAACCTTGCAAGAGCATCCCAGGACATATTACGGGCACACAGCCCAACCTATCGGATCTCCCAGGGACATATTATATGCCATAGGACAAAACCTCGAAATAGCATCTTCCAGATATCCTAGGGCCAAATTATATGTCATAGGAAAAACCTCGAAAGACTATCTGCAGATCTCCCAGGGCCAAATTATATGTCATAGGAAAAACCTCGAAAGACTATCTGCAGATCTCCCAAAGCCAAATTATATGTCCTCCCAGAGCAAAACCTAGAAAGAGCATTTTCCAGATATCCCAAGGCCAGATTACATGCCATAGGAAAAACCTTGAAAGACTATCTGCAAATCGCCCAAGGCCAAATTATATGCTCATCTGGAAAAACTGATCCACGGCCACAGAGTATCAACCTGATACTCACCATACATCATCCTAATGTATACATGATCATCCTGGTCACCATCACTGCAACATCCTGCTACATGTCATCTGGAGAAACATCCTGAAGCTCGTCATCCATGATCATCCTGATCATATAATGCATCTACCTGATGCATACCAAGTATCTACCTGATACATATCATCATACATGATCCACCTGATCATACAATGTATCCACCTGATACAAATACAAAACCATGATCCACCTGATCATACCTGTTACATATCAACATATGATCTACCTGATCATACACAGTATCCACCTGATACATATCCAGATACATGGTCCAAGCATCCAACATGATGCATATACAAAATACATACAAATGATCCTACTGATCATATCCAGCATCCAACATGATGCGTACATGCATATACATATAAATGATCCAATTGATCATATCCAACATCCAACATGATGCGTACATATATATAAATGATCCAATTGATTATATCGAGCATCCAACATGATGCATACATACAGCATCGTCCTGATGCTCATCATCTAGCACTTACATCCACAGCCATGTGAAGGATCCTCCTTCCAACATGCTTGGAATGGCTTCGGCAAATGTTTCCATCACTTCTTCCTCGAAGTGTCATCAATCTGAACAACACCAAGCCTCTCTCTGAGGTACCCGAACTTCACTCTGGCTAGTGGTTTCGTCAACACATATGCAATCCGCTCGTCCATCGCAACATACAGTAGCTTCACTGCTCCTCTCTGCACCATATCCCTGATAGAGTGATATTTGATCTCTATTTGTTTCGACCTGTCGTGAAACACTGGGTTCTCAGATAGGTTCACACAACTCTGCTTATCACAGAAGATACCAGTAGCATCCAACGGGAGATCAAATAACTCAGACAGTAGCTTCTGAACCCATACTACCTCACAACTAGCTAAACAGGCTGCAACATACTCTGCCTCGACTGTACTCAGTGTTACACAGGACTGCTTTTTGCTAAACCAAGAGATCACACCTGATCCCATACTGAAGCAGCACCCAAATGTGCTCTTCCTATTTGCAGCACTTCCTGCCCAATTTGAATCAACATAACCTTGCAGGTTAAACTTTTGATTTCCTTCATACCTGATCCCATAATCAATTGTACCCTTCAGGTACCTCAAAATATGCTTTACAGCAACCAGGTGAACACTCCTTGGATCCATCAAGAACTGTCTCAATGTGTCCACCGTAAAGCAAATATCTGGTCTCGTGTTCGTCAGGTACATCAAGGACCCAATCATCTGACAATACATAGAGACATCAATTGGCTCAGATGAAGCATCACATAGAAGCTTCAGATTCGATGCCATAGGTGTGGCCATGGCCTTGCAATCCATCATCCCGAACCTCTTCAAGATATCTACAATATACTTCCCTTGTCCAAGGAAGATCCCATCTGTACTCTACCACACTTCCATACCTAGGAAATAGTGCATCATCCCCAAGTCCTTCATATCAAACTCAGCAGCAAGCTTCCTCTTTGCATTGGCAATCAATCTGTCATCTCTTGTTACAAATAGGTCATCCACATACAGGAGTAGAATCACAGGATTTCCTTCCTCAACCTTGTAGTAAAGTTTGGAATCCGCTTTACTCTTGGTAAAGCCCAAACTATATAGGAAATTGCCTATCCTACCATACCAAGTTATGGGAGCTTTCTTCAAGCCATACAAGGATTTCTTCAATCTGCACACATGTGACTCCCTATCATGTGTTTCAAAACCGAGTGGCTGCTCCACATACACTTCCTCTTCAACTACACCATTCAAGAAGGCAGTCTTGACATCCATCTGTTGTATCTTCCATTTCATCACTGCAGCCAGGGAAAGTATTGTTCTGATGGAAGTGTACCTGGCTACAGGAACAAAGGTTTCTTCATAGTATATTCCTCTTTCTGAGAGAAGCCACGAGCTACGAATCTTGCCTTGTATTTCTCTATGCTGCCATCTACAGCATGCTTGATTTTGTAGATCCATTTGGAAGTCACAACAGACTTTCCTTCAGGTCTTGGGACAACATCCCAAACATCATTTTTCATTATTGATTGGTATTCCTCGACCATGGCATCCTTCCATTCTTTCTTTTCCGATGCTTCTTCATAACTAGAAGGTTATTTGTTCATGATATCACGGAGTAAAGCAACATAGCTGGTATGAGAGCTAGTTCTCTTCTTTTCTCTGTGTTCTTCTTCTGGAATGCCAAATCTCTCTGCATATTGAATGAGCTCTCTAGCCCATGCAGGTTTCCTCTTGTGAGAGTTGTCCTCACATGGTGGATCTACAGGTTGTTGAGGATCTTCAATTTCACGATCAACATCTGGAATAGCTTCAGTCATGGTAGTGTCTTGAAATCTAGTTTCCTTAGGTTCTTCATAATCTTCAATATGTGTCTTTCTTGATTTGATGAATGCTGATTTTTCATCAAATGTCACATCCCTACTGACATCGATCTTCTTAAACCCTAGAAAGTATATTCGGTAAGCCTTCGAGCTTTCATTGTAACCCACAAAGATACCCTTCTTTCCTGAAGGGTCCAGTTTGGTCCTCTTTTCCTTTGGGACATGTGTATATATTAGACAACCAAATATTCTGAGATGGCTGACTTCAGGTTTCTGACCAGAGAAGACCTCTTCTAGTGTCTTGTTGTCCAATATCTTGTGGGGTGTTCTGTTCTGCACATATACAGCTGTTCTAGCTGCCTCTGCCCATAGATGCATAGGTAGATCCTGGTCATCCAACATTGCCCTTGTTGCTTCCATGATTTTTTTGTTCTTTCTTTCTGCAACTCCATTCTGTTGTGGATTGTAAGGAGTAGTCAACTCCGTCTTAATCCCTGAATCACTGCATAGTTTCTTGAAGTCACCTGAGGTGAATTCTCCACCATTGTCGGATCTGAATGTTTTGATCTTCTTATCAGTTTGGTTCTCCATCAAGGTTTTGAACTCCTTGAACTTATCAAATACTTCATCTATGTTCTTCAAGAAGTAAACCCTTCCCATGACATAGGTAGGCCATTCAGAGTGGTCATAACAACTTCAACATTATCCACTACTTCATCCACAGCTTCAAGTTGTTCCTTGATCTGAGAGACCTTGGAGAAGTAAGATTGAATGATTTCTCCATTCAACATCTTGACCCCTTTCAATTGATTCCGCAAAGTCATCTTCCGATTTATGTTCTTCCCTTCAAATAACTTGGTCAAAGAGTCAAATATCTCCTTGGGTGTCTTTAGAGAAGACACATGAGGTATGAGATGGTCTTTGACAGAATCGGCAATGATTCTCTTTGCCTTGACCAAGTTTTTCTTATGCAATACCTTATCTTCTTCATCCTCTGGGATAGGGATGTCTTCTTTTATATATGAGTCCAACTCATTCTCTTCCAGGATTAACCCAATCCTATACTTCCAGGCTTGGAAGTTATCAGCCCCTTCAAGCTTATCCTCAAGCTTGGTGTGGTGAGACATCTTTAAAGAGTACTTCAAATGGAAATAGAAAAGATTTAGGTCTTACCACTTATTTTGCTGAAAAATGGATCTCGTCCCAGATTAGAGTTTGTTGGAAAAACCCTAAAAATTCAAAATGTGAATTTCAACTTTTTGAAAGGATAGAAAGATGCGCCTTGATGAGCTGATCATCCTGGTGTATTCAAAATTTGAGATCTGCAATGCTTTACCCTTCATAAATTCTTTTTTTTCTTCTCACGTTCACTAGGGAGGACCCTGAATTAGGGTTTGAGTTTCCTGGAAATTTGCCCAGCCAAAAATCTTGATCCAAAGCTCTAAAATTCGATTTTTGCAAGGAGTTTCCAGCTATGTCTTCAAATTCCAGAAATTCCTATTTTTGTGGAAACCCTAATTTTCAGGGCCAAATATGAAAATGCTCAGAATTGAATTCTAATTGGACAAATAGATTATCTTTGATGAGTAGAGTCAATCTACTATACTTCTTTTCCAAAATCTGTGGAGAGAACCCCAATAAACAAGAAACCCTAGTTTCCGTCATTACACAATGTCTTCTTCTCAGGTTAGCTCTGATACCATGTTAAATTTTGAGCATTAATTCACAATAATCTAGGATCTTAACTGAGATAATAACATGTGTAGTATATCAATGCATATCAATCATAAAAAGCATGTCAATCATCACAAGAATCAAAAGCATGAGAGACAAGAGACACACATAATTTCCGTGGAGAAAATCCTAAGGTGAAAAACTCCACTAGAGAGAGAAATGGCTCAACCAAAGTACAACAAAAATACACAGAGATAGTATCCTAGTAGCAGATGATCCTCCTCCTCACTAGTGTGCCACTTTCTGAGTGAGAGAAGTGTGAGTTTCCGAATGATCAAAATAGATATCTCCCAATCTCTATTTATACTTGTCTGTTTTCCTAGTGACCTTATGGGGCCGACTTGTCTAGCTAGGTACATCAACCATATAATATATATAATTCAGGGTCGACCCAAACATGGTGGTATAATAACCCATCGCCAAGTTCACACACTTGTGACACTTGTCAATACACATGAGACACTTCCGTATAGAGGAATGACACATCTATATAGGAGTACAATAATATATAAATGAAATACATGGATGAAATACATTCTGAAGTTACATATACATCAACAAGCAAACTAGTGAGAAGGGATAGTAAGGAGTTGGTCACAGGGGATCAAGCTTGTCAATAAAAATTTGCTTAGAATAGTTGCGTATGAGCCTTGAATTTGATAAATTATAGCTACAAACTGCTAACAAAAAGGATTAGAGGACCCGTAGAGTCCGTGAGAGAAAAGGAAGTTGTAATGTGGTAATTTCTTCCTTGATTTGAGCAACCAAGAGAGTGGGTAACTATTTGAAAAATATCAGTAGAGCTCAGTGTGAGGGGGAGAGTAAGACCTCAAAAAGAGGAAGACGTGGAGGAAAATTAAAATAGAGGACTCTGCCTACATTAGTAAAAGAAGAAATTCCAGAAATCCTGAGACATGGCATCGATCAATGTCGCAGCAAAACGTCAAATTCCACCCTTGACTGGTAAGAATTATGATTTTTGGTCTATAAAAATGAAAAATATTCTCTGTTCACAAGATTTATGGGATTTAGTTCATAATGGGTATACAGAACCCCCTCGTGAGGAAGCTTTTTTGGCCTTAACACAAGCACAAAAAGATTTGTTGAAAAAAAAGAAGAAGAAAGATATTAAGGCACTTTCACTCATCTAGCAGCCATGGATGATTCGATTTTTCCTAGAATAGCATCTGTAACCAAGTCCAAAGATGCATGGGACATATTAGATACCGTCTACCAGGGTTTAAGTAAGGTGAAGGTTGCTAAATTACAAACCCTCAGGAAAAATTTTGAGAATCTGCAAATGAATGAGACACAGACTGTAGATCAATTTCATAATGACCTAATGACAATTGTGAATCAGATGAGAAACCATGGTGAACAAATATCTGACCAAAAGGTGGTGGAAAAGGTATTAAGAATCCTTCCTAACAAATTTGATGTTGTGGTTGTTGCAATTAAGGAGTCAAATGATCTGACTCAGCTCTCCATTGATGAGTTGATGGGATCCCTGTTATCCCATGAATATAGGTTAAACAAAACTTCAAATTTTTCACTTGATACTGCCTTCAAGACACAGTTAACAATAGGAAGAGGAAGAGGAAGGCCATCTTATAGAGGCAGAGGGAGACCTCAAGTTCAAAGAGAAAAAGAATAAAACATAAATAGGACTGGTAGGTATGTTCAAAATCAAAATCCAGGAAACTTCAGAACCACAAATAAAATTTGTTATCAACAGCAGAATCAAAGAATTGATAAATCTAAAGTTCAGTGTTTCTATTGTAAGAAATTTGGGCATTATGCTAGAGAGTGTATAAAGAAGGAACCAGATGCCAGAAAGCAATCTGCAAATCTAATTGAGAAATCAGAAGATAGAAATGATTCAGTTCTTATTACTTGCAATGTTGCACAAGAGAATTCAAATGATGTATGGTTTCTAGACAGTGGCTATAGCAATCATATGTATGAAAACAAGGATGTGTTCACTAATCTAGATAGTTTGGTACAGTCTGAAGTAAAATTTGGAGATGGAAATAAAGTGTTAGTCAAAGGCAGAGGTATGGTTAATGTATTTGCCAAAAATGGAGATAAAAAGCATATTAATGATGTGTATTTTGTTCCTGGTCTGAAATACAATTTAATAATCATTGGACAACTAATGGAGAAAGGTTATAAGGTAATTTTCAACCATGACACTTGCACAATTATTCACAAGAATTCTAGAAAAAGGTTGATTGCAAGGGTTAAAATGACTAAAAATAGTATGTTTCCACTTACAATAAAGAGTGAAATTCAGAATTATGTGAATGCATATAAAGTTCAAAGTCGGGATTAGTATTGGCTCTGGCACTTGAGGTATGGACATTTGTATTTTGGGGGATTAAGCTTATTACAAAGAAACCAAATGGTTATGGGGTTTCCACCAATTGAACAACCAACAAGCTCATGTGAGAGTTGTATCTTATCAAAGCATCATAGAGAAGCTTTCCTTGTACGCACTTCTTATCAAGCAAAAGAACCTTTGGAGATAGTTCATACAGACTTGTGTGGACCAATGCAGAATCCATCATTGGATGGAAATTTGTATTTTCTAACCTTTATTGATTATTACAGCCAGAAAACATGGGTATATTTTGTGAAACAAAAATCAGAAACTTTTGAAGTGTTCGGGAATTTTAAAACCTTAGTTGAAAAGCAAAGTGGAAAGTTCATCAAAGCGTTGAGATCTGATAGAGGAAGCGAATACAAATTGAATGAATTCATGGAATTTTGCAGAAATCATGGCATTAAGAGGAAGTTTACTACTCGATATACACCACAACAGAATGGTGTGGCAGAAAGGAAAAATAGGACAATTATGAATATGGAAAGAAGCATGTTGAAGGCCAAACATTTTTCAAATGAGTATTGGGAGAAGCAGTTACGTGTTCATTCTACATATTGAACAGGTGTCCTACAAAAAGTGTGATGAATAAAGTACCTGGAGAATCTTGGAGTGGAAACAGTTGCAATGTTTCACATCTTAGAATATTTGCGTGTGTGGCTTACTCTCATGTACATGAAGAAATTAGAAGGAAGTTGGATGATCAAAGTGAAAAATGTATGTTCGTTGGGTATAGTGAGCATTCTAAAGCATATAAACTCTATAATCCTATTACCAAAAAGCTGATTGTAAGCAGAGATGTAGAATTTAAGGAGGAGGAAGCATGGGATGGAAGCATTGATGAAATAGTTACACGTGGAGCATCTTTACCTCTTGTTGAAGATAATGAAGAAGATTGACAAGATGGACAACAAATTCCACATTCATATGTACCAGCATCCAGCACACCAGGAAGGAGCTCAACACAATTTAATTCACCTCAAGCAAGAACACCAAGAAATTTCATGCAAAAAGAGCAATTGAGACTTGGAGGCCAGCATACATCAAGTTCACAAGTAAGTGATGAATCTCATCCTACATTGGAAAAATTGAGATCTAGGATTAGAAGACAAAAATCTAGAAGCTTAAGAGAAATGTATGAACAACATGATGGAGAACTGGATTTAAGTTCAAATTTTGCATTATTGGCTTATCAACCAGTTAGTTTTGAAGAAGAAATTAAATATGAGACATGGATAAAATCTATGGATGGTGAAATAGATGCTATAGAGAGAAATGAAACTTGGGAATTAGTAGATTTACCTGAAGGAAAAGACTGCATAAGTGTAAAATGGATCTATAAAACAAAATTGAATGCTAATGGAAAGGTTGAAAAGCACAAGGCTAGGCTTGTGGCACAAGGTTTTAGTCAACAACCTGGCATAAATTATAATGAGACTTTTGCACCGGTAGCAAGAATTGACACAGTTAGACTTGTTTTAGCTATTGCAGCACAAAATAATTCGAATGTATATTAGATGGACATAAAATCTGCATTTTTAAATGGATTTTTAGAAGAGGAGGTTTATGTAAAACAACCAATTGGTTATGAAATAAGAGGACATGAAGATAAAGTATACATGCTAAAGAAAGCATTATATGGTCTGAAGCAAGCACCTAGAGTGTGGTACAACATAATAGACTCATATTTGATAAGTAATGGATCCAATAGATGTGCTAGTGAGCCTACACTATACACAAAATCAAATCAGTAAGGTAAAATCATGATTGTATGTTTGTATGTTGATGAGTTAATTTTCACTGGAAATATATCTATAGAAGCATTTAAAATAGCAATGAAAACAGAGTTTGAAATGACAGATTTGGGAATGATGAAATACTTCCTTGGAATTCAATTTGATCAATCTAAAAAGGGAATTTTCATATGTCAATCTAAGTATGATAAAGATGTATTAAGAATATTTCGAATGTTGAATTGTAAACCAGTGTTAACACCTATAGAAACATGAACTAAATTAAGTAAAGAGGACAACGAACCTTTTGTGGATCCAACGCAATTTAAGAAATTAGTTGGAAGTTTGATGTATCTAATAGCAACAAGGCCAGATATCATGTTTGCAGTGAGCTTAATTTCCAGATTTATGGAATCTTCGAAAAGGTCTCATTGGAAAGTAGCAAAAAGAATTTTAAGATATGTTTCAGGAACAATAAATTATGGAATTTTGTATTCAGCAGGTTCAGACTTCAAATTAATAGGCTACACAGATAGTGATTTTGAAAGCAGTATAGATGACAGGAAAAGTACAACAAGTTATGTATTTAACTTTGGTTCAGGTGTAGTTTCATGGGCATTAAAGAAGAAACCCATAGTGACCATTTCATCAGCTGAAGCAGAGTATGTAGCAGCGACGTCAGCAGCATGCCAAGCAATGTGGATGCGGAGAGGTTTTTCCGAGTTGTTGCATGAACAAGAGGATCCAACACTGATCTTTTGTGACAATAATTCGGCAATTGCATTGTCAAAAAACCAAGTATTTCACAAAAGGAGCAAGCATATAGATACTCAATATCACTTCATAAGAGAACTTGTTAACAACAAAGAAATCAACTTGAAATTTTCCACGTCAAAGGAACATCTAGCAAATATATTTACTAAGCCTCTAGCAAAGGAGTTTTTTGAGTTTCATAGAGAGAATCTTGGCATTGTTAATAATACATATGTATGACTATAGTTGTATGTTGGATTTCATAATTTTATCAATGATATATCATGTTTTGTTCATTTTTGGGTTGTAATTAAGGGGGGGATTGTTGGAATTCATTACAACGAACTACCGCTATCTGTCATGAACTCATATTTATTGCGGATTCGATTTGAATTTTGAAACTTGATAAGTAGATGAATCTAGAGAGGACATGCTATGCCTCTCAGGAATGGAGAACCGACTGCGCAGCTATGTATACTTATTGTAATATTTATTTTGATGTTCCAGGTTAAGTGAATATAGAAAAAATGCAGCTCTGTCTTTTGTTGTTCGAATTGAGTGCTATAGCACTATGTAAATTTCATGTGTTGTATGCTATTTGCTTCCTCTATCCCTTTCAAATATTTCTTGACACAAAAAAACAAAAAAAAAATCCAGGCTAAAATTAGTAATGAATCCAAACTCAAAATTAATGATGATAAATGTGATTGGTTGCAATGTGCAAACAATCATTCTGATACCAAATTATGAAACTCTAGAAGTACCTTTCAAGTCTTGAACTTCATTGTACAATTGTCGATTCTCTGCAAGAACCTTGTGATAATTTGTTGCAATGGTTGCTAATCTCGTGAGTTGGTTCTCTATATAACATATCAACATCAATTATCATTTAGAAAATAAACTAATAATTATTGAACCTATCACATAATAATCTTGCAAATGCACTGTGAATTACATATACGACAGTACATAGCATACCCAAGGTTTCAATTTCTATTTGCCAGTTCTTTTGCACTTCCATAACTTCTTCTTTGGTCACTTGAGAGACTGCTTTCACCTCCTAAAAGTCCACAAGTGAATCAAATATCACAGGATTCCATCAAAATTGCATATTTTACTTCACACAAAATTACAATAAGCATACAACATGTATGGCATATATTGCACAAAGGACACTGTGAAACTTGAAGATGGGCACTCAAGAATTTCTCATAGCTAGAATCATTTAGCTTCAAGTTCTACATTTCCACGGTAGATAACACTTCTAGCTCTTCATTTATCTTTCTTGAATGAGCCAAAAGATCCTCCATTTCCATTATTTCTTCTTGCAAGTCAAGTTCAACCTCCTTCTTTTTCCTCTCCAATTGTTGCAAATGTTCCTGATCCGAAGTCTTTATCCTCTCTAATTCTTCTTGCAAAGCCTGGACAACAGCCTCACTCTCCTATGTTTCCTTTGTTAGTCGAGTCACATCTTACTCCACCATTTTCTCATTTTCTACTCGCAGTTTTTCCATCTAAAAGGGAATAGTGTGTATGTTACATGATAAATATTTTGAAAGGTGCCATCAATATTACTAGAAAACACATACTTCATAACCACTCGTTTTACATAAAGTCCATCCAATATGTATTATTTCTATAGAGCATGACCTCCACTAGACCAGGACAAATACATAAACTGCCTAACATATGTATGTGCACTAACCATGAGAGTAGATGCAAATAGCATGTTTATATATTTAATATATTTCATATGACTGATCAATGTCTACATCATAAAAAAAAAATGAAAAACCTCTTAACAAGAGCAAAAATTATTCCGCCTTTTAGATGATTATTTCTCATCAAAAGAAATAATAGAGAAAAATTATGTTTATACTTCGTGAAGAATTAGCTAGAAATATATATAAAATATAACCGCAATTAACACAACCTGGGAAATTATTGCTACAGCGACAAAAAAATATAACCACAATTAATACAACCTCAGATATCATAGACGCACCAGAATAAGATAGTTTTTAAAGATTGCTACTTAGTTTCTGTAGAATTTACAAAAAGTATGAGTGTACAGTGTATCTTGGTGGCCAAGAAGGGCACAGTTATAGAAGGCGGGGAGATCAATATCTACTCTTAGTGATACTACTTGTTGGATGCATGGCCCTGCTGCATTTTCAAATGCAATGTCCCATGCTATGAAACCATCAGTATTTACAGCTGCAATTGTCAAACCAAATCAATTAGAAATTGCCAACAATCTAAAATATGATTTACTGGAATTGTGAAATTCAAGCTATGAAAATACATGTTAATTGTGATTTGAACTTACTTATCAAACTAATTGTTTGTATTTAAACACAAAACCTATGTTTCATAATTTTGTTTTGCTTCTGCCAGAGAATGATTCATATATTGCATTGTAAGCCATTTTTGAACTAATGGAATATTTTTTTAATATAATTATAAGAACATAGGTATCATTTTTTGTGATTTTGATAATAATGAAATGTATTGTTAAGAAACTTGCCTTTTGTTGGGATATAGGACAACAATTTTTAAATGTAATGTTCGTAAATTTCCATGTAACTAGTTTGTTTTTCTTGATGGATGGGATGTATTGTTCGCATGGGCATTGCTCTTTGGAGCTAGTAGAATTGTAGAAACTAGAAACAAAATCTTAATATTGTATTCCTTGCAAGAAAGTGATCGAGATAGATAGAAAAGGTGGAAAATATTGTGTTCTTATTTTCCTATGTCTACTATGTATGCTTATAGCATTTCTTCTGCTGAAATTTTGTTGTGGATCTTAGCTCTTCATGTTCAACAGTTAGTATCAGATCAAGCTTATTGGCTTCAGTGTACAACTTTCTTGTCGGGTTGAGGAAATTCAGTTCATGAGAACTTGGATTTTTAAGGCCTTGATCAAATAGATGGACGGATCTGATTTTCCAGATTGTGGTACTCAAATCAAACAGTTCCATGTTGTTGCAATGAGTGATTTTGAAGTAATCAGCTTCAGTGCAGGGAGAATAGGGATATATATGTGGAAAAAATGTCTTATAGACAATCAAAAATTGAGAAAATCAATGACTACAAGTTCTACTAAGGAAGTTGAAAATGGAATATGTTCTTATTGAGAGAAACTTGAAAGAGAAGGTGTTGAAGGATATACTAAACTCACTGTTATCCAAAAGGAAGAATGGGACAATAGGAATGACAAGGAAAAATATTTGATTGGCTTAAGTAAGAATGACAAGGCGAAAACCAGGATGTTATTTTTATCTGTGTAAGTAACACGGATAAGATTTATAAATAGCTTCTGAAATTATTTTTTGCTAAAAGCTCAGATTGGTTCTATGAATGAAATCCAACGTAACATTTTTTTCTTACATATCTTGTGATTCGTTGTTATGCAATCCAAAGGAGTAATTCTCTCCAAGATTCCAAACTATCAATATGGTTGTAACTACCTTGCCAGTTGACATTATTCATTCCCAGGAACCAGACTTCGCTAGGACTATGACAAATAGAAATTGTAATGTGGATCAACTCAACTATACCTTATGTAGGTTGGTGTTGTGACTTGTCTAATAAAAACAGTTAAGAAGCCAGTGTAATCTACACATTAATATGCCATTGTGAGTCTTTCTATGCTTATTATCGACACCTGACCCAACATTTTTTTGCATTTAAGTAACCAACTTCTCAGTTAAACTTATTGAATTAAGTTGTGCTAGATAACTCAAGTAACAAGAAATACATGAAATCTACAAAAGAAGCAACTGTGTCAAATGATTAGGTAAATACATCACTTAATTAATCCATCCCTTTCACGGAATCTTGATTGGGAAGATCATGGAAAAGAAGGAGATACAATATACTCGTAGGTGGTCTAGCTATGCATGGCATCCAATGTTCACTAACATTGACTCGCTTGAGTAGTTAAATATTGAATTCATCAGCTTCTGCTATAATCAATGTTTTCTCTGGCTAAATATAAATGAAATCAAACACAAGAGTACCAATATGCTAGCAATTTTGAGTAAAATTTGACGAATATTTTGCATACAAACATTGCTAGATAGAGACTTGAAAGTTAATTACCACAAAGCTGATAAGTTATGGAAGGATAAGATAATCTTGTTAAGTCCAACAATGTAATCAGTAGAGAGGAAACACATTGCTCAACAGTTATGTAGAGGTACTAGCCAGAAAGTAAAGTGGCACGAGCCATGGAATAATGCAAGGAGAGTACTAATGTGGAAAGAAATCACATTGTACATTGTAGGGATATGCCACTACAATAAGATAGTTTTTAAATACAGACATCGGATAGATACAATGAGGGACCAAAGTGGACCCAAGGCGTGACACCAAAACAACCAGCAATGTTAGTACCAGAGTGAGGGAGTATGCTAAAGAAGGAGATACAATATACTCATAGGTGGTCCAGCTATGCATGGCATCCAATGTTCACTAACATAGACTCGCTTGAGTAGTTAAATATTGATTCATCAGCTTTTGCTATAATCAATGTTTTCTTTGGCTAAATATACATGAAATCAAACATATTAAGAGTACCAATATGCTAGCAATTTTGAGTGAAATTTAACGAATATTTTGCATACAAACATTGCTAGATAGAGGTTTGAAAGTTAATTACCACAAAGTTGATAACTTATGGAAGGCTAAGATAATCTTGTTAAGTCCAACAATGTAATTAGTAGAGAGGTAACACATTACTCAACAGTTATGTAGAGGTACTAGCCAGAAAGTAAAGTGGCATGAGCCATGGAATAATGCAAGGAGAGTAATAATGTGGAAAGAAATCACATTGTAGGGATATGCCACTACAATTAGATAGCTTTTAATTACATATATTGGATAGATACAATCACGGGACAAAGTGGACCCAAGGCATGACACCAAAACAACCAGAGTGAGGGAGTACGCTATCACATTAACCTAGGGACTTGCACCCCAACGCCAGCTTTTGGATTAACAAATCTTAATATCACTCTATCCCTATGCTTTGTTGTCATGGGTGGAATTTGTAATAGGTTTTACCAATATACTTTGGGTAAGAGTAAAGCACACAAAACACTATACCCACGCCTCACTAAATCCAGCAGTTGGCATAATGAAACAATGAATAAGACATGTGATATTAACAACGTCTATGGCCACCATTTCTGTGAACAAGATTATAACATAGATTCAGTGTTTACATTTTCCCTACTACCAAAAGTGGTGATAACAGCAAACCAAGTGAGCTACTGTCAACATTACTTGGATCTGCAATTTACACCTAATACCATCACAATGAAAAAAAATGGGCGAGCGCACAAAGTTTCTCCCCAAAACCATTGCAACAGGGACGCGCTAGCGGAAATAAAATAACTACGCGCATGCACCTAAGGAAGCACACATGCGCGGCTAGGTTCGGTACCGAACCTAGGCATGTGTGCATGCCTGGCGCATGCGCGCACGCGCTCCTGTTAAAAAAAAAAAAAACCAGAGTCGAATTCCCCATTTGTTGTCATTGGAGCCGAAAGCGCGACTTTCCTCCACGTGCGCGTGACTACATCGACCAAAGGAGGCCATTCCACTCCAAAACCCCCCAAATAAATCCACCAACTCATCTACACGTCGATTGGATAGGTAAATTCAAAATTTTTTGTCATTTTATTCATTCTTTGTGTCAATTTTTTTATTTTTTGTGTTTATTAAATTGTTAATAATTCCCAAATTTTTAAAACAATGGACCAATTTTCAATTGCAGATTGTAAACTGAGACAATGAGTGAACAAAATGTTAACCCAGAGTCCGGTGAAACAAAAGAAAACCCAAACCTTGGCCCCAATGCCGAAGAAAACCGTGAACAAAATCCAAATGCCAAAGAAAACCAAAACCCTCAACCAAATTTTGAACAAGATGACCTTAACCATTATGTAAATGAAATGAGAGTGTACACTCGAGATCTAAGAAACTCAGGGGAACCATCTCGATTGTCTCTTGCAACATCAATTGAGAGCTCAATTGACTCCCTCATCCATGCACATCGCCAAGTGATCGACATGACAGAATTTAGAGCTAGGATGCAGGAGTATTACTCCATGATCATTTCCAAGGAAGCAATAAAAGATTTGAACATCACAAAAGCCCAATTATACAATATGTTCACCGATCCAAAAACAAACCAACCACCGAACACTAAAAAGCCACGTGTTTGCATGGATTGGTGTCATTACCAACCGTGGAGGGACAATTGGATGTAGAGGTGGGTCATGGTGTACGATAAACCTCCGTGCAATAATAGTTAGGTTCCACAATACTTCCTTCGGCAACTGTGGGATGAGTTTTTCCTTGGTTTACATGTCAACTATTTTGACATAACCAAGTTCGAGGGTGTGATGCACCTGCAACAATTAATTAATACGAATATGCGAAATAGCAGAAATGACAGAACTCATAATCACTTTTATATTGATCACAGGCCACTTCGAGGGGGCAACCTCCTATGAGCAAGCTCAATACAAATAACTTCACGGTGCCTTCATAGGTCTCAACACACACTTATATACTAAGTCTAGGTGCCAATACTATGGGTCAAAACCATGGGCCGCTACAAACTATGGATCAACAATACTACAGGCGACTTACAAAGCATATGCGCCAACAACAATAACACAAACTATTGATCAACAAATACTATGGGACGACTTACAAAACGTATGCATCCAATAACAATATACTAACAAAGTAAAGACATGGGTACCTAACAGAGGGTGTTGGGCGTGGCTCTGCCCAAGATCGACCTACTACCAGAAGGAACCCACTGAGAGGGCCACCAGCTCCTAGGCACAACCCCAACCCCTCTCCCCAGCCACCTCAGTTACCCCACAAGCTTGATCAGATTGAGGAGGCAATGAGGAATGTTGCACGTGGAATCCTCAGACACACCTCCTTTGTAGCAGTGACTACATTGGAGAGGTTGGGTGACCTTAATAGAGATCCAGATGCAGGGCCTTCACGACAATGCCAGGATAGACCTGTGACCGGTGGTAGCCATGCTGGGCATTCCAGTTCAACGAGGACAATGCCAAAACTTTGTCCCCATTGCGGGCACACTTTCCCTGGCCCAATCGAGGGTTGTTATATGGATCAGGTCAGCAATTTTTTTAATGTGTTTTCAATCATCACTTGATAACTTGTAAAGTATTTTTGTTTGAATTAAACTATTATTTCAATGTACAACTATTCAGAGCTGAGACACCAACATGGGAGAAATTAGTATCTCCCAACCTGGATGTAGCAATGGCAGTTGCAACTGAAATTGCAACACCTCACATGGAGGTATTTTCAGTACCTCACACAATATTGTTTTTACCGATGTCATTTATGTTACTAAACTATTTATATTTATGGCATACACATTGATAGTTCGTACAATGTTTTTGAATATCTTGATTGCCTAAATAATGACTTGTTTAAAATGTTCATAACATGAATGCATTTTGGTGTCCACAGGTGTTCCCTAACTATGGTGATCAACCATCCTCGCCAGGGATTGGCAGATCACCATATACACAGGTACAATGTGTAGTTAAAAGTATTCTTTTAATTTGAATTGTTACGACTTACTATGGTTTAATTTATTGTTTGTTTACTAAATTGTGATATTACAAATGTATATGTCGGTGCCACCAATAGCTGCAGGTCCCCATTTTAGTCCTATGTCTCCACCCTCTCCCATGAGTCCCCCCCCCCTTGCTTCCATCTAGACCCCTCCCTCCACTCCCTCCCTTCCATCCATCCCCCCCTCCTCGGCCATACTCCCCCCTCCATCCATCCTCCCCCACACGTCCATTCCCCCCATATATACATCCTCCCCAATTTATCCATGCCCCCATATCTATCCATCCTCCCCCATTCGTCCACGCCCCCCCTTCCTTCCACCTTCCCCTCTTCATCCACAACCTCCCTTTCGTCCATCCTCCTCCCTCCATGCAGGACTGCCCTCCCATGCACCATCCCTCAACATCCCCCCTAGTACTTTTCGTTCGATACACTCTATCGTACAACTGGTAAGGGTTCATCATCCACGACATCCTCCTCCACCCCATACCACCATGTCATCCCCACTTCCTGCCACTATTGTGGAATCTACTCTTCGAGTATCCGGGTGAAAAAATGAAGATGGGTGTCTATTTTGGGGGGTCTCGTGAGAAAATAATTCTGGTTTTTTCATGTTTTTCAACTTCGGACGAACAAAAGTGATATTTTTGTTTAAAATTTCACTTTGCCGTAAAAAAAAAAACTTTTATAGAATTATGTTAGCTTTCTATTCATAATTTTTTCAATTTTTTTTATTAAGATTTGATATGTTGATTTTGCAAATGTTTGACAGTGTGTTCTTATAAAATGAAAAGACTACAAAAGAGTTATGATTTGTTGCGCCACTAAAATCGTTGTTAGGCTTGTTTTTTGCAAAAACAGAAAATGCTACGACAATCCACACATAATGTACTAGTGCCTGACTATAAGTTTGAAACCAATGGATCTATATACTAATTATTATATTTTTTTAAAGTCAATCAATGGGAAAACTCAGTCGATTTTCAACAACTTTTTTGTTGTGCCACTTTTCTCTCAATCCGCTATAAAAACAAAAAATCTACGAACACTCTTTTGAAGTAGACACGCCGATTAAGAGTCCCACATTTTTTTCGATTTTTTTGGTGCTGTATTTTTTAAGTTATGGATTTTTCTTTTCACCATTTTTTTAAAGAGTTGAATCATAACTCGACACATGTTACGAAAAAAAATCTTAAAAAATATCAGTTCTTATCTATATACAACAAAATTTATACCCACGTAAAGTAGATTCAATGATGAACCTACTGGTATGAAGTCCGACATTCGTTTTGTTGTGTAAGAGGTGGTTTTTCCCTTCCGAAAATGGAGAAACCTGAAAATTCTGCAGAAATGTGAATATTTCATGTTTCAGAGATTATTCGGCCGAAATAATTATTCGGCCGAATAACTTTTTTCCGTAACGGCGCCGTGAATTATGGTGAAGGTTATTCGGCCGAATAATGAAACGAAAAAAAAAAACTCGTCGACCGAAAAAAAATAAATAAATAAATAAATAAAAAGAAAAGGTTTTTTATACTCATATAAATAAACCTAAAATTGATTCATTATTTTCGCATGTTCTAACTTCGCATTTTTTTGTCAAACTAATTTTGAAAGGAGGAGATATTTTTTGCAAAAGGAGGTTTTTACAAGGTATGTTTTTTTTTTTTTTTTCAAAAGACACATTGAAGGAGTTTTATTTCTAAGGCATATTTGCAAGGAGTTTTTTCAAAATATTTATTTTCTTATTGCATATTTGCAAAGAAGACATTTTTTGCAAAAGGAGGTTTTTACAAAGTATGTTTCTTCTTCTTTTTTCCAAAAGGCACATTGAAGGTGATTTTTTTCTAAAGCATATTTGCAAGGAGTTTTTTCAAAATATTTCTTTTCTTATTGCATATTTGCAAAGAAGACATTTTTTGCAAAATGAGGTTTTTACAAAGTATGTTTCTTTTTTTTCTTTTCCAAAAGACACATTGAAAGTGTTTTTTTCTAAGGCATATTTGCAAGGAGTTTTTTCAAAATATTTATTTTCTTAAACATGTTTGCAAGGAGGTTCTTTGCAAGGATTGTATTTAAAAAGTGTGTATTCCAAAGTATTTTTGCAAAAAAAATGTATTTTTCCTTCTTATTTCTTTGAAATGGATTTTTTCAAAGAGTTGTTTTGGTAAGATAATTTACAAATGGTTTTTTTCCAAAGTAGTTTTGCACTTCTTATTTATTTGAAAGAGGTTTTTTCAAATAGTTGTTTTGCTAAGGTATTTTGCAAAGGGTTTTTTTCCAAAGTAGTTTTGCACTTCTTATTTATTTGAAAGGAGTTTTTTCAAATAGTTATGTTGCTAAGGTATTTTGCAAAGGGTTTTTTGCAAGGTAGTTTTGTACTTCTTATTTCTTTGAAATGAGTTTTTTCAAAGAGTTATTTACTCAAAGTATTTTTGCAAATAAGTTGTTTCTTTACAATGATTTTTTCCAAGATATGTTTACAAATAAGTTTTTTTTCAAAGTACTTTTTTCTAGTGACTTTTTTCGTAGATGTTTTTTCAAAGAGGTTTTTTTCCAATGATTTTTACAACAAAGATTTATTTACAAGGTGTTTTTATTATTTTCCAATGGGTAGGTAATTTATTGTCAAGGAGTTTCTTATTTTTTTCCAAGAAGGTTTTTTTCAAAGAAGATTTTTGTTCAAAGAGTTTTTTCAAAGGAAAGTTAATTCCAAAGAGATATTCTTAAAAAGACTCTTACAAAATTTTTCTAAGGTGAAGTAAATTTCAGTTCATGTTTTTTATAAATTCCGTAAATGTTTTTAAATCTTAATTTATTTATTTTTACTATAAAGTAACATGATTCTTTAATTTATCATCTATAGATTAAACAGCCATGGCCAATAAGAGAAAACGTCAAAAAAAAGGTGATCGTAAATGTGATGATGATGGGCATAGAGAGAAACAAAAACTCAGATATATTGCCAAAAAACAAAGGGTTGCTGAAACGGAAGAGAGAACTATTGAAGATATAAATACAGACTTACATGATAATGTTGAAGAGATGAAAATTGAAAATAGAGTACAAGAAGAACAAATTGAAGTTGAAAAGAACATTGTAGAATATGTAAATAGTGATTTACATGCTAATGTCGATGAAGTCAATATTGAAGATCAAGTTCAAGATCCAGAAACTGAACCTGGTATGTATATATCATATATTTTCCAAATTCATTTTTTTATAATGAATTTTATTTTTGGATATATGTTAAATTAAATTTAACTTGATGTATAGGTACTTTTACCATTGATGATGAAATGTTAGAAGACATTGATTGCGACAAATATGGAGAAAAACTACCAATACATGTTGCACGATATCGTGCTACAAAATTTTATGATGAAGTTCTCAAGGATTACTCAATAGCAGGACAAGCACAAATTTTGAGATGTTTATTAGTGTCCAAGAAGTTAGAAGGTGCTACATCATTATTGGGTATTCACAAAGCGACAAAAGAGTCGAAATTGAAACAAAATGTGATGGAAAATATAGGTGATGCAATAAAAAAATTTGGAAAATCCAAGAAGAAAGATATCAGTGCTGCACGTAAAGCAATTCATACAGCAATTCTTTCAGCTAGTACTAAACAAAAGCGTTTGACAACAGAACTAGCAAAAGCAGTTGGAACATCAAGAAAGACATTATACAAACATAGCAAATTCAGAATGTAAATAGATGAAAATAATGAACTTGCTTGCTGGGAAATTATTTGTAGACAACCTTACAAAGATAGATTAGGAGCAGGTGTTAAAGATATTGTACAAGAATATTGGTTGGAACATGCTCGAGTTTCACCAAATTCAAGAGATGTGATACGCAAAAGAATATCACGAAATATATATGAAAGCCAACCAAAACATATAATGGACATGACACAAGTACAATTGTTCAATAAATTCAAGGAAGATCATCGTGGAATTAATATATCAATCACTACATTTGTGCAACAAAAACCATGGTATGTTAGACCTATTACTATACGTGATACATGTTGTTGCCGTTATCATGTGCAATTTCAGTTATATTATGACACGTTTCTTGAATTTGGTAAAATGTTTTAGACAAATTCACCACCTCCGCCGACGATACGTGAATTCATATCTCAAATTTTATGTGAGAGAAATCACGATGAAGTATTTTATTCAAAGAAATGTTTCAATGGAAAACATTTTCATCATTGTGGAAATCTGGTGCTATTCCACAATAAATATCCTATCGATAATGATCAATCGCTATGAAATGTAAATGTTGATTGGAGGAGATACGAATACATCAACTATAGTACAAGTTCTAGTGATTCACATTCCAAAAGAATTGATTTGCTAGAAGACAAGATATGCGTCACAGATTTTCTCAAAAAAATTGAAAGCGAAATTTATAAATACACCCAGCATTCACATAGAGCACGATGGTAAGATCTTCAATTCAAACAGTCTCGTAAAATTTTTCCACCCGGAACAATTTTGTCCGTGGTTGATTTTGCTGAAAACTATACATTTGCTACACAAAAAGAGATACAAAGTGAATATTATCACTCTGACCAAGTTTCGATATTTGTCCATGTTGTATATAAACATTCTCAACAGGATGTTGATGGCATTGAAAGCACATGTGACAATCGAGATGTGATTAAAGAATATCACTTCTATATCAGTGATGATCGTACACATGATACACATTTTGTTCAACATTGTATAGAAAATATTTTCTATGACTCACTGAAAAAACGCGAAGTCAAATTCAATGAGCATTGGATATGGTCTGATGGATGTGCGGGTCAATTTAAATCTTCACGATCATTTTTTTGGTTATGTCGACTTCATAAAGCGCTGAACATTAAACATCGCTGGAATTTCTTTGAAACTGGGCATGGAAAAGGTGAGCATGATGGTGCAGGAGCATGCGTAAAAAGAGCACTTCGAAGATGGAAAATGAACTATTCTTCTGCACGGTTTCATTCAGCTACAGAGGTTGTCCAATGGTATCAATTAAATCTAAGCCATGATTATAATCAACAGTCAAAAGATGTGCGCAGGTATGTACACTATTTTTTTTAATTTATATTATTTCTTGAAATTTAAAAAAATGTATGTACTAGTTCATTTAAGTACATGTACACTAACATTAAAAGTTGTTATTTGAAAGTGATTCATCATTTATTGTGTAGGTTTTTTTGGCTTGTTGGAGTCCAAGATATAAATAGATCAATACCATATGACGCTAGCACCATACATGGGACTAGAGATCTTCACTCTATTCAAACAAAATCATTTCACAACGTGTTTGCATTTGACAGTAGAAAGCAATCATGATTTTGTCATATTTGCATTGAAAATGTTGAATCTACATAAGTTTGTGAAAACATAACAAACAACTACGTAAAAGCTTGGAAACACACAGAGATTAATCCAAAAGGAAAAATGCCACTGGCAAGTGTAGAAAAGTTAGAATCAGAAGAAATAGCAATATCGTCTAATGGCGATAGAATTTCAGATCTTGTTAGAGAAGGTAATAAACTTGTTCTTGACTTTTAAGTTAATTGTTCATTCTAGTCCATCGCCATAAGAATAGTCAATTTAATTCATTTAAAAACGCTAACACCAACTATAATTTGCGCAGGAGATGTTTTCGCTGTGATTGCACTTGTAGACAACAACAAAAAATGTCAAATATTATTTGATGCGATGCACTGAAGGAAAAATGAAGTTATTGGAGGACTACAATGACAACGGATTTACATACGAAAGAGTATCCATCATTTTAAAAGGCTATTTTTTTCAGCAGACGCATATGACTAAAAATTATGTCTACTTTCAAGATTATGAGCCCGATGTTATATGTTGTTAGTATAGTCATTTAGTATGTGCATCTCGAATAAAGTTGGTACAAGTTTCATCAAAAAAACAGTTAAAAACCAAAAAGTGGAAACTATCCATATGTGACCATGAACGGATAATTGAGGATGCCATTCCATTGCGATGTTTTTAACTATATATCAAAAATAAATTGATCTATATTTTTTTCCATGTCAATTGTTGTGTACAATATATTTTTTGTCCATGTGTCACAATTGTTGTGCACAGTATATTTTTTCATTGATTTTTTATGAATATTTTCTTGAATGACAACTAAAATAAGAGCTTAAATGGTTGTACTTTAACATGCTTAAAAATGAATTCAAATATTATTTGGGAATTCAAAAGTACTTTATTTGGGTCTCCATATGTCTATTAGACCACTTAAGGGATGAGATAACAGATGTGGCTATCACCAAAAATCACCAATGTGGATGAGATAACAGATTGATGCCAATGAAAAATCACCAAAAAACCTACTAAATTTTGTATTCTTTTAATCCATCGAACATGTTTCTTTAATATACTTCACCATAAATATGATCTGAATGAATTTTTTAAAACAAGTTGTTAATCTATATAATTTTTAAATATATTATTGTTACACAAAAATAATATATCTCTCACATGTAAGTTCACATAACTGAAATCATGGCAAATGAAGATAACAATCATTTGATTTTTAATCACAAACAAGAATTCCTCGATTGTGAAGCTTATGCTAAATTAGAGCAATGATTATTTACAACAAATCGATAAAAATTCATCGAATTGTTGTCTAAAATTCATTGCTCTAACTTAGCATAAGCTTCACAATCTGGAAATCCTTACTTGTGATTAAAAAACAAAAAATCATTATCCCCATTTGCCATGATTTCAACATTTAGAAATTCACGAACTACAAAGTACTTGAACAATGAACATATAAAAAATATTAGTTAAATTTTGAAATTTACATATGCATATTAAACAATAAACATATAAAAAACATTAATTAAAATTTAAAATTTACATATGAATCAAAGAACCAAAAGATTGAAACTTTTATCAAACAATTCGTAGATTTTCATTCAAAACATTAGAATATTAAACCTATTAAAACTTCATATTTCCATCAAAAATTCCTATCATTTCATTTCTTTACATTTTAACATCTCATTTCTTAGTTCATTTTAAACCTTCATTCTTATGATTCAACACTTTCTCAACATTCATTCTTTCCATAACATTTCTCAACATAACAAATTGAAATTTTTTTACAAATTCAACATTTCCAAACTTTAAATTGCACCTATCAAATGTTTCAATGTTTCAAACATTCATTCATAACAACATTTTAATAACATTTATTCTCAACATAACAAATTGAATTTTTTTTACAAATGCAACATTTCCAAATTTTAAATTGCACCTATCAAATGTTTCAAACATTCATTCTTAACATTTTAATAACATTTATTCTAAGAAAATTGAAATTATTTTACAAATTCAACATTTCCTAACACTTTAAATTGCACCTATCAAATGTTCCATTCACTCTTAACACTTTGAACATTTTTGACACCTCCCATTCATTTTTTCCCAACATTGATTCTTACCATAACATTCATTCTCGACATTGAACATTTTATAACTTTAGATTAATCATTTTAAACAGACACCTCCCATTCATTCTTTCCCAACATTCCTTCTTCCATAACATTCATTCTCAACATTCAACATTTTCTAACTTTATATTACTTATTAAATGTTTCATTCACTCTTACCAACTTTAAATTACCTATCAAATGTTTCATTCACTCTTAACATTTCAAACATTTTTGACACCTCCCATTCATTTTTTCCCAACATTGATTCTTAAATTAACATCCATTCTCAACATTGAACATTTCCTAACTTAGATTAACATTTTAAACATTCCTAACACCTCCCATTCATTCTTTCCCAACATTCATTCTTCCATAACATTCAACATTTCCTAACTTTACATTGCACCTATCAAGACATTTTAAACATTCATGCAAAACATATTCTAAACATTATCAAAACATTTTAAACATTCATGCAAAACATATTCTAAACATTTTACCAAATGAGAAATAATTAACATGTACTCATATATAATCCAAAAAAAAGTTCATGAACATGTGAGTTCAATGTACATATATGTATAATCAAAAAATAAATACCCTTCATGTTCAAAACAACTACAATATATATATATCAACAAAAACAATAAAGTCTGAACCACTGTCCATCTGGACCAATATCTTTCCACTATTTTCCACTAGGACCTTCCCTGGGACTCAACTCAGCCTACAATACATATAAAAACAAATTATAAATCTAGATCATAAATTATTTAAACAATTTTAAACTAAATTCAAGATATTAAGATATTAAACTTATACATAGAAAAATAATTCAATTATTAAAAAAATCGTATATCAAATTCTTTGAATGCATGTCCACCACTTTTTTCCACTAGAGCCTTCCCTTTGGCTCCAAAGGATCTCAAAGAGCCAAGCTACAACATGTACAAAAGTAATTTATGAATCCTAAAGCATGCAAACAATTTTCAAATAAATCCAAAAAATATTAAATATTAAAATTATATCAGAGATCATTTCTAGTTCAACAAAATTACCTCGGTGCCAATATCCGCATTCATCAAAGAACCTACATCTTCACCCCCAATTTCCAAATGGTCTCTCCCTTAAAATTTAAATTTTGTTAATGAATAAAACATAGTAAATACATATAATAAATTAAGCAATTAACTTAAAACGAAAACAAAAAAATTAAAATCATTAGCTCACAAGAGATGGTAAATCATCTAAAAATTTGGAATCTAAAGAAACCTGCATAGATAAGTCAAATTAACAATAAGATACATTGATATTTATTAAAATTCAAACAAAAAAAAATATCAAGTTCAATCATAAATATTATAATTAATATACCTCTCCAAAACGCTCTTCATTTTAACTAGGACGCTCTTCATTTTGAAGAGGATGCTCTTCATTTTGACTACTGGAGACTCAAAAATTATGTGCATTTAACATTCTAGAAAACTGCAAACAAAATACATTTGTTTAATATATTTATTACTATGTAACAAAAAATTCAATTCAAAATGAATAATAAAAAATCAAATAGATTGTCATAGCATAATCAACAAACCTCTCCCATATTCGATGTGTCATTGGATAACACATCTGAAGCTATATCTCGACAAGACTTAGCATAAGACCTGAGATCATCGATGCTCAATCCATCTATCTCATCATTCGTCTTGTAAACAAAATTTTGACAAACAATAGCACGAGCCCTCTCTCGACCCAATCCCACTTCTACTCCAATAAGAGCTGACACTAAACCATCACCTACCGATTCCCTTGCAGCTCTCCCTAGTTGGGATGTGGGCTCCATCTCTGATCTTAAAGCCACAACCCTTGGTGGACGAGGTATCTCAGGTAGAGGTTAAAGAGTCGTAGGGTCTCTGAGAGCACCTTTTCGATTATATATTCGACCCTTTCCAACTCCATAAAAGTCAGAAGGAACATCAGTATAGTTTGGCTTCATACCTTAAAAAAACTCTGCATAGAAAAATCTAGAAAAATAATTAGGAACCTCATCGTTCCATGGAAATCGACCGTAAGCTGCAAGAAACCGATCATATATTAAATGTGCAATTTGAGAATGCTTGAAATATTGCACTTTCAACATTTTTCGCTTAAGGCCTTCTTTGAAATTAAACATTGAATTGGCTTGTTCTCTGGTGACTCTCTCCTTCACAACCTCCCACTTGTCTGGACCCATAACTTGGTCCCTTCGCCTTCGCATCAAATGAACAAAACCATTCGTAGTTGGTCCAAGTTCCTCGTATGCATCAATGAATTTTTGCAAAGACCCCAAAACAATCTCTGGACTTTGTCGGCTCTCTGGAGGGAGATCCAAAGAAAAAAGATCATTGTTCAACCTGTCATAGTGGGATCTACAACTTTCAAGGATAGTTTGTTGCACAACACCTTCCCATAGAAGCTCATCAGGTAAATCAGACGGATAAGTTGATATGGGTGTACAACCCTCAGCTAGTGGAACATATGTCGTCCTAGCTCTAGGAGGATCTTCAGGACCCTGCTCTGCACCCACACCTGTTCCATTATCTACAATCCTATCTTGATCTTCCTCTCGCTCTGTCGAATTACGCACATCTTCTGAACCTTGCTCTGCTTCAAATATAGCCGTAGTCAAGAGTTAACCTTGTCCAAAAATTCAAAACACACAAAAATACAAATTATACATGATTAAACATTAATGTTCATACCAACAGAAGGATGAGATCGACGCTCTCCCACAGAAGACAAAGGAGAATCATTTGTACCCCTATCAACTTGTTGGTGATCAGATGACTGTGACCCATACAATAAACTCGAACCCCGAGGTGAATTCGACAACCTTTGACTACCAATTGGAACACCAATTCCTGATGAATGTGATGACCTCCTACACTTTCGCTTCGAAGACTCCACTCTATCCATTTGATATGATTTCTAAATTTACACAAACGTCAACTCATAACATATTGAAATTGTACATGTTTATTCTACAAGCATAAAGACATATCTAATAAAGAACTACATACCAAATGTAAGGGTGTCTAAAGTAGTATAAGTGAAGTTTTTTTGTAAGTCCCTCTCCTAACTCTAATTAATTAACTAAACTTCCTTACCATCACTACTATTGCAACGTAAAGATATATTTAATAATCATTTCGTTATCAAATATAAGTTATAACGCAGTTAATTGTAGTAGTATAATAACCTTAAAAACTTTTCATCCATCAAATATGATTGAATTATATATCTCAATGTACAAACATCTCACAAAATATATATATATACACACTTATTAAAAGATTTCTACTTTATATTCATGATAAAAAAATTTACACATATTGAAGTTGTACTTGTTAATTCTATAGACTTAAAGACATATCTCATTAAAAACTGCATACCAAATTTAGAGGTGCCTAAAGTAGTATAACTTATTTTTTTTGTAAGTCCCTCTCCCAACTCTAGCAGCACTACTATTGCACCATAAAAATAACATTAATAATCATCTCATAATCAGATAAAAAATATGTTGGATCCTAGGTCGTAGCTGCGGTAAAGCTGCGAATTTTGGGGAAAAGACACAAGTATGAAAGGAAAGTGCTAATTTTGGAACAAGCACTAAGTTTTGGGCAAGAAGGAGACGGTGCGCAGTACGGTGCCAGATGGACAAGCTCAGTAAATATTAGGGACCGGAAATCGCGGAGCTCGCGCGCACGTCATCGAAGAAAGAAGGTGGCTCAGCTACCATAATAAATAAGGCGATGGAGTAGAGGGCTCAGCTACCCTCATTTAAAGGCTAAGTACAGAAGTTATGGTTGCTCGGATCAAGGAGGAGCAACGGACCAGAGCATTGAAGGCGAAGGACGATCGCCCATACCCACAATCTGCGCCGGAATTCATGGAGCCTGCAGGAAGCGGCGACATGACTGCAAGCGGCGCCTACAGTACACCTAGCCATGTGCGTGGTTAGGGTTTTTGGGAATCACTGTTGGGAAAGGCCCACAGTTTTGTAAAGGTGCGACCGCCATGGCCACCTATATATATGAACAATTGTAATGGATAAACGAGAGCTAGAGTAAGTTGGATGTTAGATAGAGAGAAAGCTAGCAAGTAAGAGTTAGACACTCTTGAGGATAGATCATGTGTTGATTGTCCTTTGGTATGTTTCTACTGTGTGTAGAACTAGAGTAGAATCGGATAATCGAGGAGCTAATCCCTGAGTTGCCAGACAGTCTGTGTGACGTCTGCGCCTTTGTAATCTCTATAGAGAAGAGACTAGTGAAGAGAAGGGCTCCCAGCTGTGTGCGTGGAGTTTCCTGTAAAGATCTAAGGCTGCAGCTGTGTGCGCAGCATATTGTATAACTCTATGGTTTTCTGGTTAATATAAACTCCCGTGGACGTGGTTTTCCTTGAGGAGATGAGTTTCACATATATCTTCTTGTTATAATGTTTGCGTGAATGATAACTATTTAGAGTTCATTATCTGTGTATGCAAGACTCCTGTATTATCTTTGTGACTGTTTGAGCGAGTTGGAAAGGTCCCTTGATAGCTATAAGTGTTAAGTACCGAAGAAGTAGTAACGCGCGGTCGCTGCTGCGAGAGAAGACTGCGTTACTGCGCTGGATGTGAAGGGCGAGGAAGTATTTAGCGCGTCGACGCAAGGAATAGTTGCCTTCTGCGCTAGAGAGGAGAAACCGCGCAGTAGGCCTGCCGAGGAAGGAATCCGCGCAGCTGCGCCGAGCGGCCTGCGGGAAAGTCCGACCGCCGATATCTGAGGAACCATTCAAGGAAGAGCAATCTCCGCGTCACCCAGGTTAAGGAAACCTGATTCCTTAACCCCCCCATAGCCACTTCGGGTGAGACCTCGAGCTGCTGTGCAGCTCGTTGCCGAGAGGGCCAGTGCGCCAAGGGGTTTTGTTGCTGCGCTTCATTAAAACCCGGGTCTGCCCAAGAAAGCAGCATATGATCTTATGATAGAAAGGAAGCATGATGTTTATAGGGTACAAGCAGAGACACCAGGACCCACAGTAGGTCCACCTTATGACCAAACTCGGGACGCCCGAGCAGGAAATTACAGGGGACGCGGACACACAACAAATTTTGGTCGTGGAAGAGGACAGATCACTTGTTATAATTGCGGAACACAAGGTCATTTTGCCAGGGATTGCCAAAATCCTACAACCCTCTGCAGGTATTGTAAATCTTCTGACCATATCATTGAAGAATGCCCTCAGTTACAGGCTAAGATGCAACAAAAGACCCCACAGGTCAATCAAAATATTCAGTTGATTGCAGCAGAAAAAAGAGAACCAGACCCTACAGTTAATATAGTGACACGCAGTGGAGCAACCACTGGTGCGCAAGAGATGGGAACGGGAAAGCAAGCGACGCAATGGGTGCGCCGCGCTAATATTAAACCAGCCCCACTTAACCTGCAGAAGCAAAAAGAAGCATTCAAGCAAGCTCAAGAGTATTTCTCAGATCCGAGAACTTCAAGTTCTGCCGCAATCCCGCAGAACAATATTAGATCGCAAGTGCTAAGACAAGACAACCTGGTACAAGAACAGGCCACTACAGCTGGAAGGCCTGACGACGAGCATGCACTAGGCAGTGTTCATGCGTTCCTGCGACAATGTTTAAAATTGTTGCGCAATGAAAAGGCAACTCTAGAACTCCAACACCTGTTGGATCAGTGCCAACAGTCTGCTTCGATGAACACACCGCAGTGTGCTGTTCACCAGATTAGGAGTCACATTAGAACTGGAAAAGAGATGAGGCTTACAGCGCAGATTGGAGCATTTGAAATGAATGAAGTCATGTTAGATTTGGGCTCCGAAGCCAATGTTCTCACTATGCAGACATGGGAACAGATGGGAAGCCCTCAGCTTACGAGATCCCCTATCCAGCTAAGACTCGCAAATCAGCAACGAGTCTCTCCATTGGGCAGATTACCCAATGTACCTATTGATATTGAAGGAGTTAGAAGCTCTGCAGATTTTGAGGTAATCAAAATCATGGACGATAGTAGACCATACCCAGCACTTTTAGGAATAGACTGGGCATTTGACAATTTGGCTGTCATTAATTTGAAGAAAAGACAGATGACCTTTGAGGATGACCAGATTAGGGTCATCGCACCACTTGATCCTATTCAAGGACCAAGGTATATAGAACCCATTCACGCAGAAGAGGAAGCGCGCCACATGGAAAGTTTGTACCAAATGACTACTAATCACAGTGACTATGTCAACCCCACAGCAGACGGCCATCTCAGCTGGCGATGCGATAGCTCGTGCACATCAGACTCAGATACAGGATTGGAAAACTGGCAGAATCGTTTACATGAGGTTTCTGCAAGACGTTGCGCAATGATGACTAAATCCATTCGATGGATTGGCACAGAATTAACTGACACTCCAATTTTTGATGGTCTAACCGAAGTAACTAAATTCCTACAGGAATATGAACAAAAGCTTCCAGAACCGCAGCGCATACAGGCACTAGATATAGCATTGCGCGCTACACCCGCAAGATGGTGGGCTGCGCATAAGGAGAATATTCACACATGGCAAGACTGTCGCAGATTGATACTGCGCAGATTCCAGGACACTACAGCAGAAGTGTCGCGCAAATATGAGGGATAGAGTGACCCTAGGTCACACATTGAAGCATGCATTCAGCAATGGTCAGATATTCCGCCAGATGAATGGGTTCACCTATTCATCCACACATTGGATACAGTTCCAAGGAACTGGTATACTGAAACAGAATTGCGGAAAGGCACTTTCACGTGGCCTCTTATGATAGAAAGTTTTCAACTTACCTTCAGCTTTGAATCAGAGCATCCAAGTATTGATCAGGCTCTGAAGTGTATTAAAAAGAAGATATTTGAAGAATGCCCGTTATCATAATATTCCCAACCGGATTGGGCTGTCCAGATAGAACATGCCCTGGAATGCTATAACTTCACCGCTAAAGAGGAGGAGGACGATCCTCGCAACATCAACATCCCAGAATCAGAAGGGACGCGCAATATTAAAGGTCCTGAGCTTGACATCCCTGCCATCACAGAACACATCAAGCTCAAGAAGATTAACATTGGTACAGAAGCTGAACCAAAGTTTGCTTCTATAGGAGATTATTGGGATGATGAAACTGTTGGACATATTTCAGAATTATTACGTGACTACCAGGATATCTTTCCCACCAAGTTCACAGAAATGAAAGGCATCCTAGGAGACTTAGGAGTGATGCGCATACCTCTGAAAGCAGACGCCAAGCCAGTAAAGCAGCGCCCATACAGGTTGAACCCGCGTTATAAAGAAAAAGTCAAAGAAGAAATTGATAAGATGCTTGCAGCAGGTATTATTGAGCCAGTAGAGGAAAGCGATTGGATTAGTCCTATGGTGGTCCAAGAAAAGAAAACGAAAGGTGAAATAAGAATCTGTGTCGACTTGCGCAAACTCAATGATGCATCAGCGCACGATCCATTTCCCACTCCTTTCACAGATGAAGTACTTGATAATGTTGGAGGACAAGAGGCTTACTCCTTCACTGATGGTTTCTCGGGATATCATCAGATCAGAATCCATCCGGACGACCGCCACAAGACTACTTTTGCAACTGAATGGGGCTCATTCCAGTATACGGTAATGCCCTTTGGTCTTAAAAACGCACCTGCTATCTTTTCTAGAGTTGTTGTTGCTGTTTTCAAAGAATTCATTCACAAGTTTCTAGAAGTCTATTTTGATGACTGGACTGTATTTGGCCTATTAAAGAACCATATTGCAAATCTGCGCATGATGTTAGAAACATGTAGACAGCATCATATTTCCCTTAACTTGAAAAAATGTATATTATGTGCGCCCTTTGGTATTTTGTTGGGACATATTGTATGCAGACAAGGACTCCTGATGGATCCTGCGAAGGTTGCCATCATTGCTAACTTACCTGCGCCCAACTCAGTTAAACAATTGCGCACTACATTGGGACATACAGGTTACTACAGAAAATTCATCAAGGGTTATGCAAAGATCACAGCACCTATGGAGAGATTGCTGAAAAAGGATTCGAAGTTCCAATGGATAGAGGAATGCCAACAAAGCTTGGACACACTTAAAGAAAAGATGATCACAGCGCCTATTCTAGTTTTCCCGGACTGGAGAAAACCTTTTCATGTTCATGTTGATGCTTCTTCTATAGCATTGGGGGTTGTGCTTACACAGTCTGGAGAAGGAAGTATTGATCACCCGATTGCTTACTCCAGCAGAAAGCTATCTACAGCTGAGAAGAACTACACCACTACAGAAAGGGAAGGATTAGCTATGGTGTATGCCCTACAGAAATTCAGACACTACCTGTTAGGAGCTCACTTTAAAATGTATACTGACCATTCTGCTCTGAAATATTTGGTCAATAAACCAGTGTTAGGAGGAAGAATTTGCAGATGGCTACTGCTCTTTCAAGAGTATGATTTCGAGGTTATTGTAAAGCCAGGAAGATTGAATGCAGGGCCTGACCATCTATCCAGGATAGAGTCAGGAGAGGAACCTACGAGTCTGGAGGACAATCTGCCTGACGCACAGTTGTTTTCTATTCAAGCAGCAGACGAATATTATTCTGATATCCTTGAGTTTCTCACTACCGGGCAAGCATCGGCTGAGCTTACAATCCAGCAGAAAAAGCAACTTGTTGTTAGAGCCGCAGACTTCACTTTGATAGCAGGCCAGCTGTATAAGTTAGGCCCTGACGAAGTTTTGCGCAGATGTATCTTACCACATGAAAAGAACTCTATCATCACAGAAGCGCATTCAGGTACCGCAGGAGGCCATTTCGCAGGAAAGCCGACTGCGCAAAAGATATTAGCCGCAGGTCTGTGGTGGCCGACATTGCACAAGGATACTAAGGAATTCTGTAAATGTTGCGATGTGTGCCAGCGCACAGGAAAACCTTCAAGGAGAGATGAAATGCCGCTAAGACCCCAGATCACACTGCGCCCTTTTGATAAATGGGCCATTGACTTTGTAGGACCTATTAACCCACCAGGAAAAAGAACTGGCGCAAGATACATCATTACAGCTACGGAATACCTCACCAGATGGGCTGAGGCGAAGCCAGTTAAGAACTGCGACGCTGCTACGGCCGCACAGTTCATTTTTGAGAATGTTATCACTAGATTTGGATGTCCAGTGATTCTCATGAGCGATCAGGGTACACATTTCCTCAATGAGTCTATAGAGGCCCTTACTGAAGAATTTCAAATTAATCACCATAAGAGTACACCCTACCATCCTCAAGCTAATGGTACGGTGGAAGCATTCAATAAAATTCTTGAGAATGCCCTGACGAAGATCTGTAATCAACAAAGAGATGATTGGGACCTTAGAGTCACAGCTGTATTATGGGCTTACAGAACCACTTGCAAGAAACTAACAAGTCACACACCTTTCAGCTTGGTGTATGGACAAGAAGCAGTTATGCCCATGGAATACATTATTCCTAGCCTTAGAATAGCGCAAATTACAGAAATGGCAGATCCTGATACTATGAATGAAAGACTTTCGCAACTGCTTGCCTTAGAAGAAGACAGACTCTTAGCCGGATTCCATCAACAGGTACAGAAGGCAAGACAGAAAGCTTGGCATGACAGGCATATTAAGAATAAAGTCTTTCAGGAACGAGACTTGGTACTCCTCTATGACAGTAAATTTACCAAGTTCCCAGGCAAGTTTCGTGTACACTGGTTAGGCCCTTTTCAGGTGATAAAAATAACAGATGGAGGCACAGTTCAGCTTGCAAAGCTGGATGGAGAATTACTACCTACAATGATCAATGGGAGTCGGCTCAAGCTTTATCGCGATGGCCACTCCGCTCTGTCGACCTAATATTTTGCTGAAAGAGATGCAGATGCCCAGTGTAGTTGAAAGAGGCACCGCATTCAGTCTACACGGAAGTTGCGAGACACCCAGTCTCCGGCTTCCTGCGCAGTTCCTAGAAACATCCGCGCATGCCTAAAGTTTGGTTGGAGCGAACATAGTTGCGCTCTTGTGAAGCTTCTCCCTGGACCGTTGAACTATCGCTCTTGCGGAGTTCCCTTTGATAATTTGCCGCTTGAAAAAAAAGTTTTGTTGTGGACCCCTAAAGGCACAGTTTCCTAAGTTGAAATGACCCGCCGAAAATTTGAATTACAGCAGTTATGAAGCCGCGTCTGAATAAATGAAGGATAAGTCCGTTATTTAAGTCTAGCCGTTCTGACGGATTCGGCTTAATCTCCGAAAGATTTGCATTTAACTCTGGCGCCGAAAGCATTAGCTTCTCCCGGAAGGCTGTAAGAACCCGTCAATCACACTAAATGCACCGCTACGGCAAGGAGGATAGCGTGTTGTCAACTCATCTATAGCCGCCTATAGCTACGTTATCCCACTTGGTCGCATTTACTCACCTCTGGCTATAAATACCTCACACTTCTATAATTTTTGTGTTACTTTCCTCGAGTTGCTATCTTGTTTACAAATCCAAGTTATTGTTTTCAGAGACGAGTTGTGCAGAGTATTTTCCCTTGTTTTCAGCGTCCATATCCTACGAAGGTCCGCCATTTGCTGTCCAAAGTTTTTGTTCCCTACATAGATTCACGACGGAGAACCTGTCAACTGAAGAAGTTGTTCGTCAATTCCTGCGCCGAGGATTAGATTTCGGCATGACTACTCCAGTCACAGCTTCGACTTATCTACATCCTGGTTATCAGGATCCCAGACAATCTCCGGCTACAAGAGCGTCGCCATCACAGCCAGAAGAACCTGTTCCAGAGCCGTTGGCGACCATGGCAAACTATATTCCGCCGCGTCCAGATGATGCACCAGAAGTACAGATCCCGAAGAATGCAAAGTATCCTATTCCGCTACCGCCACTACCGGCTAGTGTGCGGGTAGAAGGGCAACTGTTGGGAAACATTCCACTGGTCAAGTTCTCTGACTTCAACCTTGGAGACTATAAGACATACCCTCAGTTCCAGCCAGACCGATATCTGGATATAGTGCATAATCCCACCAGGAAGGTTGACGAGTTCATCCCGAAGGGATTTGCAGCAAATCTTGAGCGCCCTGGACTCTTGAATTTGTTGAAGCTACCGCACTTTGGGCGTAGCAATGAAGCGAACGCAGTTGTTAAAACACTGCTATCATGCGTTCATGGAGGTTACCTTTGGCTCGGGAGGCCAATTGATCTAAATGTTGATTTAATTCACCACATTACTGGTCTATCTAAGGCTGGTAAGGATCCCAATATTCATCTTGCGGGAAAGGACAAGGACAGAAAACTGACTGCACAGGTGGTGCAGAAGTACAACTTAACAAGAGGAGGTCGGGCTTATGACCTCACTGCAGTAGAAGATGAGGCACTCCGATTTACAGGATGTCTGCTTGCAGGGAGACTTCTCACAAAGTGTCGACCGAAGGAAGTTACTGGAGCTGTCGTGGAGCTCGCCATCGCAGCTGCGGAGGGAGAGCAGTACAACTGGTCTCTCTTTCTGCTGAATTCTTTTTTGGCTGATTGCCTGAATGTGCAGGACAATGCAGCCCAATCATTCCATTTTTCATGGCTTCTAGTTTTATGCGCTCTCGTTGGGTGGAAGGAGCCCCCGAATACTCAGTTCCTTCCGCACCGCGCAGGAGAGGTTGCCGGCATGCGCTACATCAACCTCTGGGATTCCCCTAATCCCGCGAAGCGCAAGATGAATCGCGCTGTCTTTTGTGAGTACTACTATCTCCTCCGAGATACTATTCAAGAAATGCCAAGGCTGAGCGAGGAGACAGCCACGTTATATGACGGGAAGTTGGCTTTTACAGCCGACTTACATCAACTTTACCTCCGCCCTTGCGGCATTTCAGATGAATGGGCGCTAGGCCTTTACAGAATGACCACCGAGGATGTTGAAGAAACCATCAAGTCTTGGTCGGATGAGTGGAGGGAGGCCGCCGATCTCGCATCCGCGCTGCCAACCGCCGCTACGAAAGAGAAGGATAAGGGCAAGGAAGCTTGTCAGCAGAGAAGTGATGAAGGATCCACAGAACCAGCCACCAAGAAGCAAAAAGTGTCGCATCCCGCTGAGGCTATTCCCTCGGGGATCGACCAGTACATACATGAGCAATTTCGCGAGCTGTGCAATGCGCACGCTCACATCAGAAGTGCTCTAGACCTACAGTTTGTGGAAATAAAAGGTCTCGCAGGAAGAGTTGCGCAGACCCATGCGCTAGCATCTACTTCGCAGGCGCCACAAGAAATTCCAAGTGCCGAGCGAGTTGAAGAACTCATTGAAAGGCATACTGTCGTGCATATTCCGCCTACCAGCATGACACTTCCAGATCCGCTAGCTGCACTACAGGTAAGCGCCGTTGGGCCCGTTAAAATTAATTTGTCTCTAATTCCTATAGAGACTCTACAGCTAGTGCAGGAGAAAGTTTCTCTTGAGTTGAGAGCTAGAGAGCTCTCTACATTCCAGGAAAATCAAAGACTGCAATCGCCGAAGTTAGAGTTGAAGGCAATCCATCAGAATACCTCTGAGAAGCTTGCACTTTATGAGGCGCAAGACATCGGTATCAGAAACGCAGTGGATGAGATTGCCCAGTTATTGCCGACTTGCGAGATTCAACCAGACCTCCCTCTGGTTGCAAAAGTTCAAATTATTGGCGAAAGGGCGAAAACCCTGGAGCAAGAAATAGTTGCTATGGCAGAAGGCCATAGAACCCAGATCGCTGAGCTAGAAGCTCACGTTGCTGCGCATCTTACGGATGATGCGCAGGTACAATTTGAAGCACTGAGCAGAGCTTCCACTCAGATGAAAGATCGAGTACAGGAAGCCAAGAACCTGATGAACCAGGCTATGGAAGCTTGGACAGAGCTTGTGAACCTCCCTTTTAAAGTGGGACTGTCCGAACAGGTGCAAGCTGCAGAACAATCTCTCACTGTTCTCAATGAAGAAGCTAAGGCCCTAACAGGCTTACCAAAAATGAAGAAAATGGGCGAAGTGCGCAAAATGCAGCAGCAATTGCACAAGCTCAGAACTGAAGATGAGAAGCTCACCAACAGCATTCAGCCATTCATGGATGAGTATGCTGAAATCATTGCCCAGGTTGAGACAAAAATTAAAGACATTGCTCAGTCTCAGGAGATCATTGATACCCTCACTAAAGACGAAGCGACCGCAGAAACGGTGCAAACAGCTGATGAGTGTATTGAGGAATTGGACTCCGCTATTGCGAAGTGGCAGAAAACATTCGCGGAGATTCAAGCAAAAGCAGATGCGCAAATCAAACGACCACGCGCTAGTGCGAGTGGCTCGAGGACGAGCCACAAGTGAGTGTTAGGGGCCTGTTGGAGCCTAGGTCGTAGCTGCGGTAAAGCTGCGAATTTTGGGGAAAAGACACAAGTATGAAAGGAAAGTGCTAATTTTGGAACAAGCACTAAGTTTTGGGCAAGAAGGAGACGGTGCGCAGTACGGTGCCAGATGGACAAGCTCAGTAAAGATTAGGGACCGGAAATCGCGGAGCTCGCGCGCACGTCATCGAAGAAAGAAGGTGGCTCAGCTACCATAATAAATAAGGCGATGGAGTAGAGGGCTCAGCTACCCTCATTTAAAGGCTAAGTACAGAAGTTATGGTTGCTCGGATCAAGGAGGAGCAACGGACCAGAGCATTGAAGGCGAAGGACGATCGCCCATACCCACAATCTGCGCCGGAATTCATGGAGCCTGCAGGAAGCGGCGACATGACTGCAAGCGGCGCCTACAGTACACCTATCCATGTGCGTGGTTAGGGTTTTTGGGAATCACTGTTGGGAAAGGCCCACAGTTTTGTAAAGGTGCGACCGCCATGGCCACCTATATATATGAACAATTGTAATGGATAAACGAGAGCTAGAGTAAGTTGGATGTTAGATAGAGAGAAAGCTAGCAAGTAAGAGTTAGACACTCTTGAGGATAGATCATGTGTTGATTGTCCTTTGGTATGTTTCTACTGTGTG
Organism: Larix kaempferi; assembly: GCA_027924585.1. Taxonomy (NCBI): domain Eukaryota; kingdom Viridiplantae; phylum Streptophyta; class Pinopsida; order Pinales; family Pinaceae; genus Larix; species Larix kaempferi. Next base: position 11,589,894 of record BSBM01001051.1, on the reverse strand, counting down.
TAGAACTAGAGTAGAATCGGATAGCCGAGGAGCTAATCCCTGAGTTGCCAGACAGTCTGTGTGACGTCTGCGCCTTTGTAATCTCTATAGAGAAGAGACTAGTGAAGAGAAGGGCTCCCAGCTGTGTGCGTGGAGTTTCCTGTAAAGATCTAAGGCTGCAGCTGTGTGCGCAGCATATTGTATAACTCTATGGTTTTCTGGTTAATATAAACTCCCGTGGACGTGGTTTTCCTTGAGGAGATGAGTTTCACATATATCTTCTTGTTATAATGTTTGCGTGAATGATAACTATTTAGAGTTCATTATCTGTGTATGCAAGACTCCTGTATTATCTTTGTGACTGTTTGAGCGAGTTGGAAAGGTCCCTTGATAGCTATAAGTGTTAAGTACCGAAGAAGTAGTAACGCGCGGTCGCTGCTGCGAGAGAAGACTGCGTTACTGCGCTGGATGTGAAGGGCGAGGAAGTATTTAGCGCGTCGACGCAAGGAATAGTTTCCTTCTGCGCTAGAGAGGAGAAACCGCGCAGTAGGCCTGCCGAGGAAGGAATCCGCGCAGCTGCGCCGAGCGGCCTGCGGGAAAGTCCGACCGCCGATATCTGAGGAACCATTCAAGGAAGAGCAATCTCCGCGTCACCCAGGTTAAGGAAACCTGATTCCTTAACCCCCCCATAGCCACTTCGGGTGAGACCTCGAGCTGCTGTGCAGCTCGTTGCTGAGAGGGCCAGTGCGCCAAGGGGTTTTGTTGCTGCGCTTCATTAAAACCCGGGTCTGCCCAAGAAAGCAGCCAACAAAATATAATGCAGTTACTTGTAGTAGTATAGTAACCTTACAAATTCTTCATCGATCACTTATAATTTCATTCTATATCTTAATAAACAAACATTTCTTAACATTTAAAAAAAAAAAATAATTAAGGACTTACAACAATATGACTTTTTGAGTGACTTTCTATATGAACAGAGTTCAAGAACTCTGTTCAAGGGTATACAGCCTGACATCATGAACATAGAATTAAATATAAAAAAATTGTTCTTGCCGATACAAAAGATTGAGAAAGGAGCAGCGTTCCGAACTCTGCTTAAGAGCAGAGTTCCAGCACTCTGCTCAAGAGAAGAGTTATGGATCTGTGCTCTTGAGCAGATATTTGGAACTTTGCTCTGACCATAAAATTAAATGTAAAAAATAAACATTCTAAATTTAATCCGTAAGGCAACTATTTTTTTTAATTTTATTCAAATGACAACCATGTTTTATCAATAAAGAATTTCGCGAAACGATACATACCTGTAACCCAAACACGCAGTGAAGAGATCGTCAATCCACAATGCCGCAACAGTTCAGACCACCAACTCGCCAAACGACAAATATTTCCTTCACACAACAACAAAGTATGTTAGCAACTAAAAACTTTAAAAATTCGAAAACAAAATCAAAACAACACAACTCAATGAGAAAACGTACCTTCAGATGGCCAACTATCAACCCTGCGCAGAAAGCCGAAACACCAACGACGCACCGATAACAGCCCCAGAAAAACAAACGAACTAACCTGCCAAACTACCGCATTTCAACAAAAGATTAAAAGACGGAAAAGAATTATAAATTTTGAAAACAATCACATACATCAAACATAAAATTCGAAAACAAAAAACAGGAGATCAGACTTATTTACCCTCGCAGCCGATAACTCCACGTCGTTACGCCGAGGTGCAACCAAACACCAATTTCAAAGTTGCGGATCCACCAGGCACCCTCGTCGACGAACACAGCATCCACAGCTACAACAGGAAATAACGACAAAGCAAGCAGCGGATAGGGGAATGGGTGGAGCAACAGCAGCCGAGCTTCGTCGACGCAACAGCAGACGAGCGTCGTCGTTGAGCATGCATGGTGGTGGTGAGGAACGACGGCGAGCCCTCTTGTGGGGTCCAGAATTATGCAACAATGACTGCCAAATGGCGGACGATGTCGGCCTTTTATGCAAAAAAATTGTTCGGCCGACCTATTATTCGGCCGAATAATTGTTCGGCTGAACAATTATTTGGCTGAATAATAGGTCGGCCGAACAATTTTTCTGCATAAAAGGCCGACATCATCCGCCATTTGGCAGTCGTTGTTGCATAATTCTGGACCCCACAAGAGGGCTCGCCGTCGTTCCTCACCACCACGAAATTTTTTCCCGTCCGGCAATGGTTTGCACACATTTCGAGGATCCCCGTTAAACTAAATGAAGAACTGTTAGTAAGTATTCGGCCGAATAACTTCTACATTATTCGGACGAATAATGAAAATTATTCAGCCAAATAATATTTATTATTCGGCCGAATAATAAATATTAATCTGCCGAATAACCTCCACTAAGACGATTTTGCACTAGTTTCTCACGAAAGTGTTACCCACCTTCACGTTTTTACCCATCCTCATATATGTATCTCTAGTGGTTGCAACTACATCTGCGCCCCCTCCCATGACTGCATTGGAGCTGGTTGTCCATCCATCTGCTCCACCTACTAGCCTAGAATCCCAACCATGTCCATCATCGGAGGTGTTCACGATGAGTATCAAACTAATTTATGAAAATATTTTGATGCATTAACAAAAATTAATCTAAGCAATTATTACTTTTCGATGAAATGATTGTTGTAAATGTTGTAGGATGGAATTGCTGAGAGGCTCCGCAGATCCAGGACACCTGCCTCATGTTTCCCACTCGCATCAGAGGTGATTTATTTAAGATTCGAATTCTACATTTGTTTTATAAATGTGGTTAATGTTGCAAATGCTTGAAAATGACGGTATCTTATATCATTTGTTCCAAATCCTGGAGAGACGGTCTACTCCTAGATGGAGCAAGACCTGAGGTATCGGTAGCTCGAAGAGTAGGAAGATCGACTTTGGAGATGCGCCTGGGAGTGATGAGGGTGGTCACAATGCTTGACACAACATGTTATGTACATTAGCCATGATGTAGCACTTTTGTGCACTAGTTTCCATGTACTTTGTATATACGGCACGAGTTGCCATGTATTTTGAATCTACGGCATGAGTTGTCGCATTTTCTATAGGGCACGAGTTTCCATTGTATGTACATTGGGAACCATGTTCCACTATTTGCCAGAAATTGTATATGTTTGGATGAGTTTTGTCGCCTTCATGTACATGGATTTTCTATTATGTGATCTATATCGATGTTGTCTATATTAGTATCTTGTTGTCTAATGTTGTTGTCTCATGTTGTGTGTATCATGATGTGATGTTGTCTAAATTTGTTTTTTACTTCGATCTGTCCATGGCATGCGGTCTTAATTTTTCGTACCAATGATGTCCATGCATTAGTTGATAATGTGAATCAACCTAAAGCTTACCTAGATCTTGGAAGAGAAGTTGGATATCATAGTTCGGCTTGGTTTATCTTTCCACATGTAAAAGCTTGTAATGGTATCTATGTTAAGAAAACATTATAAACATAGGCTAACTGAAACAAAATCATGTGTGAGAATCAATCTAAAAACAAATGGAATAAATGGATGGACAAATCACACCTCATGGAACATAAGATATATATTGGGAACTTGAGCACTAGGAAAATAATACTTAAAAATAGAAAATGTTCATTGTTGTCAAAAGGTTAAAATGAGATCCCACATGATTTTTAATAGCTCTACATAATGAGATCCAAAATGTCCATACTCTACATAATGAAATGTCATCACTAGTATTTATATTGACCATTTTGTCTACTTAAGATCATGCAACAAATTAATAACCAATTTATGGAATCATTTCTTAATCAATTGTCACCATACAAATAGGACAACCTTAAGCACAATGTATAGCTAGCTCATTAATTCTCACTCACAGATATAGCCACCTTTGATTTGATGACCATCACATCCATTACCATTTACAATTAGGACTTCCTTAATTTATCATTATGTGATAGCGATCTAATATTATGTAGACACGTTGACTTAAACACATATAGTTGACATTACAATAAATGACTACTATGAGGTGTATTTGTGAGGCTATATCCACCTCAACACACCAACTTGTTACCCCAATACCCCGAATGCTTTTGAATTTTGTCTGGAAGGGATTGAGGGGTATTAGGACATCCTAATTCATCTACTGGACACTCAGACACTTGTTAAAGACATTTAGGACTTGCATTACATCAATGGAGTCACACATACACCCTCATCAAGTTGCATGCATCCATTAGTGCGCCATCAAAATTAGAACATGTAAGCATTAATACATGTTGGACTAAGCTTTACTAATGTTATAATAATATTAGGTTTTCCATCCATTGAGAAGGTTGTCATAGGTGTGCATATCCACCATATAAGAATCTTCCTCGTACAACCAATTTCAAACCATTAGGTTTCTAAATTAGGTATCCAGTGCTAGGTACAACGGTTTTCTAGTTGATGATGGACCTAGCGGGCTGTGCATATGACCCTTTTTGTTCCATTATTTTACCTTGTTTATGAATCCTTTTGACCTGATCCTGTATTACCACTGGCTCTCTTTCTTACATTTTGCACATTTTGGCCTTGGTAAGAATTGATCTTGTTCTCTTTGTTATTTTTCAATTGCTTATGATTTGGATAGAGCTATGTTGCCATTATTGCCTACTAAAGAAGTGGTGTTTCAGGTTCAGTATCATTTTTCCTACAGGTTGCAGAATGAAGGAATTATGGAAGCTGGATGATATGCATCTCAGTCTTGAGCTATAACACAAGGATCTCAAGTTGATGTATTTCTCTACATCATCTTGGTTACCTACCTAGCGTTTAGATGATGATGCAATCGATCCAAGGATCGTAGATTTTGTACCTAACTCAGTATTTTAGGTCTATGATGACTCATAGTTGACCACTCAGATATCTCTGGAATCATCTCCACTTTTCACGATACAGACTTCTGAAATATCTCTTGGAGGATCCGTAGATAGGCCTTATTAGGAAATTTGTTGCAACTATATGATATTTCATACTTCTTTCATGAGCATTGATGTATCAAAACATTGGGACTCTTTCAGAAGGGTTAGCCACAATTTGCATAAGATCTATTGAATACTATATCAGACTTTTTTAAAAGAACTTCTAATTTACTTGATTCGAATGTGTTGATCAATTTCGTGTGAGTGAGTGGTTGTTCAGCCCTTGTTGTCGGACGCAGGGCCCCCTTCTATAAAAGGTGCTGTTATAAGTAGGATTTCTTTCTTTTATGCATGATTGTTAATGTTGATGAATTTAATGTTTGATGCAGTGTTGATTGATGTAATTGTTAATATTCAGATTGGGTGTGTTGAGCGTAAGTGAGTGTGAATGCTTAGGTAGTGATACGACTGGACTGCATAGTCATTTTTATTATCATCTACAGGGGAACATATGAATGATGAACATTGAATTAAAATTACTTCTGCGGTGAATGGATGCATTAAGTTCATTACTGGAATTCTGTTGTTAGTGCGTAAAGGTAGAAGCAGATTGTAGAATTAGATTAGTTTATCCAATTTCTTCATTTTAGTTGCGATTTATTGAATTATCCCCCTAGGAATTTCTCAGTTTGTTAAATTAGATTTGGATGCTAATTGCTTTATGTAGCATAACAGAGTGTTGTTGGATGTGATTACTTTCCGTAACATAGCAGAATGTTATAGCATAGTAGAACATGTTTTGAAGTTGAGAGTTACGCACTTTGGTTTGATTGCAAGATTTTTTCTGTAATTGGTAAATTCTTAGGAGTCTATTAGCCAATGGTTGCATCTTAATTTCAATTCAGTAATTCATTAATCTCCCCTGTGTGAAAATCATCCAAGTTACAGTTGTTGTTCGGGAAATACACCCTATAGTGAGGAAAGGGACACTATCAACTTAAGGGGAGACAGGTAAACACAATGATTATGCTACAGAAACATCTATAAATGGAAATAGATCAAAGATCTTGAAGACGTACCTTATTACAGACGTTTGATCCTATCTTTGCTCGATCTTGCGCTCAATCTTCAACTTGATCTTCCACTTCAATAGACCTGCAACATAAAGAAACCTTCCTCAGCGTATCTTGACTGATATAAAGATGATAAAATTGAAATGCAATTCAAACATCAAGAACAATCAAGCATTTAACCAAATAAATGCACAATCCATTAGGCATTATATTTGGGACACGAAGGAATGTTTCAACTTTTATTGTCAAAAGCATATAATGATTACAAGTTATACCTGATCAATGCAGCATGCTTATGCAACCGGATTCTGGGCTCCTGCTCTTCTCTGACTTGAAATCTTCCAACATAACAACCCTTCATACAAATTTCTCTTCTTGTGAATGAGAGTCACAACAATGTCTAACCCCTCTCCTCAATCCTCCTTGTATTTATAGGACAAGGAAGGAAGTTTAGATCGAGAGGTGGTTGTAATGGAAGTTGGGGAAGTTGCAGAACCAACTGCAACTAATCCCAATTCTAAAAATTAATATATTTTTTATCACATTTTAAGGTGTGCGCAAGTTTTTCACAGTGGAGTAGCGCACAGTATGCAACTTCAATGTTTAAGAACCATCGTTTGCAACTTTTTTGAGGGTGTGCGCTAGTTTACTGAAGTGGAGTAGTGCACAGCAGGAGATGTGCGCTACTATTGATCCTGTGGAGAAGGGCATGAGCGCTAGTATGCTGAAGTAGAGTAGCGCACAGCTCAAAACATGAGGTTTTTCAGGGTTTTTCTAGCTTGCAGAAGGGTAAGTCAGGTCAAGGTATCATCCAAGGTCATCATGTTCTTCAATCCAAGTTGTCCTTTTGTGTGATCGACAGCTCAAGGTGATCACGGATGGAGAAGTACAGATTTGACCTATAACAGATGCCCCCTAATGTGTGAGGTCAGAGGGAAACAATGGCCAAAATAAATTATAATTCCAAGTCAGAGGAGGAGCAAGAAACCGCAGAACCAAGTCACAGAAACACCTGAAACACAGATCAAGGTCAGTGAGCAATTACAATCTTGACATCATAGAGATGTATAGTGTGATACAACATGATCTTTGATACATAACGAGGAGATGTATATAAAGCATGGCCACTTGAAATACAAGCGTGGATCCATGTCAAACTGAGAGATGATAGCCATAACAACAAACTAGATCTATTTCTAATGGAAAGCCGAATATAAGTGAGGCTTATTGTTGCGCAACTTGGGTGATAACATAATGACGTGATGTCATCAACATCCCAAGGTCTTCATCCAAAAGAACCCAAGGTACAAAACCTAACCATGTGAATAGGTGAGCTAAAAGTCGAACATGTGGGGTGTCGTTTGATTACCGGTCCTTGATGTATATCGTTAACAAATGTGAGGGCTTCCATCGATAATAATAATGGGGCCCAAGGTACCTAGTACGATCCAACAAGTGTGAATAAGTGGAATTGGATTCGAACATTTGAGGAACCTGTCAAATAAGAGACATTGATGTATTCTCATAATTCAACAGCGAGGAAAATTGCCACTGGTGATTGCAATCTCCAAGGTACTAACTGAAACTCTAAACTTCAATCCCAGATAAAAATGAGTTGATGTCGATGGGAAGAAGTCCGTTGGAAGGGAGGCCTTGAGGCATCCTCCATCATCCAACATGAGGGACACTCAACTGGTATGAGCTGATATGGAGTAATATATGTAACAAGACTGACACTAGGATGGCTAACACATGAGGTCAAGGTAAACTGCAGAATGGTCGACACGGGCTATATCCTTGAACAGTGAGCACGACACAAAGTGACTTAGGCAGTTTTCAACATAGTGGGGAAAATGATATAAGCCTGTAATGTAGGAGACATTAGTAGAACCTCCATATGGTTGGAAGAATAACCAACCGGGGGAATAAACAACTCGGAGATCAAGTTCACCCTAAGGTCAAAAACTAAACCCAACCGACATGATAGACTCAAGTAGGTGTTGTGTTCAAGGATAGAACTGATTGAAACTGCCTTTGAAACTCAAGATATGATACATCCTTCTTATCCCTTATTCCTTTTAGATAAAAGAATACTTTTCTTGTTGTTTTAACGAGTCCAAGAAAGAATGAAAACTCAATAGATCCAACCATGTAAAAAGTTTAACAAGCCCATGGGAGGAAGACTCAGGACCTTCTTCATTATTTGCAGAGTTCGAAGAAGAGATAGAAGATTACTCTATATTACTGATCTCTGGATTTTAATATCGAGCCGAGATCTGTTCTTGCTCGCCGGTGTTTTCAATTTGAAGGAGTCTGAAAAACTTAAACAATAACTCCATACACCTACTCGTGGATTTTAATATCGAGCCCAAGTAGGTTAATGCTCACCGGTGTTTTCCTATTTATAGAGTCTGAAAAACTTAAACAATCCTCTTTACACCTATCCGTGGATTTTATATCAATCCTGGATTGGTCTGTGCTCGGCGGTGTTTTCTTGTTTATAGAGTTGAAAAACTTAAACATTCCTCTATTAACCATCTCGTGGATTTCACATCAAGCCCGAGTAGGTGAATGCTCGCTTGGTGTTTTCATGTTTAGAGAGCCTTAAAACCCTAAAGAATGGCTCTGAAAGGTCCTTTTTCGTAAAGTTAGTCTCCTCCCCCGAAAAAGTATAAAACAATGGAAGAAGAACTCTTCTAGCGCATACACAAGTATACCTAGAGTATACATTTTCCGTAAATTATCCACCAAGGCACGGAAAAGGGGTAATTCTATACCTGAGTGGATGAGCCTTCAATTACTTTAACGAGCTTGAAAAGGACAAGTTTGCTCGGCAATCTTGTTTAGGTTTAAATAGTCCAAAAAAGAGCTTAAAATGACTTAAATGACAGCTTCTAGGATCATGACTCATGATCTGCCAAAACTAGGACTTCAACAAATATGTTAGTAATCGCGACAAAAAATATTAAATGATATGTAAATTTTAACTATGAGCTAGTTGAAAAGGTCTATCATCAAGAAAATTAGTCTTAAAGGATTGATCCCACAAAATTTTAGTGAAAAAATGAGAACCATTAGGTGAAACTTACTTAGTACCATATGTAGCTATTAAAATAGAACAAACTGGTAGAATTTGCAACTATAGAGATTTTACCAAAGTGGGTAAAAATTTAAAACAAACTCATATATGTAATTTCAAAATTAAAACTCAAATTTCATTTTGGTTTTGTAGGGCAAGAAAATTGGGAGCAAACCCTTGGATTTCAATCCTCCGTGGCGATCAACTCAAGAAACCAATTGACATTTTTCCTCCACCAAGTAAGTTTATTTAATCCTAACTTGCATTTCCATTGTTTATTTGTCAATTTTTGAGCTAAAAATCAATTTTAAGGTCATGCTCACATCGTTAGAAGCGTGTGCGCTACTCTGCTGTAGGAAAAGTAGGGAATACTAGGAGGTATGCGCTACTATGCATGTACACAGTAGTGCCCATGCATGACTGTGTGGCTTATACAGTTGCGCACACCCATGAACGTGTTAAAAAAAGTGCCGAGATGTTAAAAATTGACATTTTTGTGGCAAGATGGTACTTGTTTGGAGGGAGAGAGAACATGAGGAGATGGATAGGGTGGCAATGCAAGACCCGGCCACTCTTCATGCCCTCCGAAGATGTGGTTTGTTAAAATTTTACCGATCCGTGAACATGAAGGCACTCAATCGATTGCTTCAAAGACTCGTTCAATATTGGGATGTAGATGCCAATGCATTTGATATCTGGGGACAAACCTTGGACCTTACTGTCGACGACATATACTTCATTACTGGACTCCCTAGGAGGGGAGATGCGGTAAATTTGAAAGGATCTTCTCGCAATGTGGGTGCTACGTTGGTGCAAGAATATTTGAATGCATACTGTGTGATGGTGTTGTGGCCACAACAGATCCCATGCTTAGCCAAGCATGGGAGCCCCCCCCCCCCCAATTTTAATAAACGCAAAGGTATTTGGGTGAGTAATCTTGAAAATTATGGATTTTGATTTTGCCTCTAAAATTCTTCACCCATGCTTTTGATCTACTTGTTTGTAATGGTTTGATCATTACTTCCAAAGTGTTTCGGTCTGAAAGGAGCCAAAATTTTGAGTATTTTGGTGACTGTTATCTTAATCCCGAAACCCGACTTTTGGAGAGCCCGAAACCCGCAACCTGACAGACGTGGGTTGCGGCACTGTTGTTCTATATTGTGATTTGATGATTCCGAAATTCGCAACCCAACGTTTGCGGGTTTTGGAATCATTCTTTATTTTAGATTGAAAATAATTACCCCGAAACCTGAACCTCGCAATGGTGGCATTTGGCTTTCGGGATTGTCGTTTTTCGTTTATTTAATGCGTGTTCCCGAAACCCGCAACCCGTAATTTCAGAATGCGGCTTTTGGGATGGTTATTTTACGTTATAGTTCAATGTTTCTGAAGCCCGCCACCTGCATAGTCGGATTTTAGATTTCGGAAATCCCTTTTACCTCTATTTGCAGACCCGCAACCCGCAAATCCGTACTTTCGGGTTTCAGCTTGTGGGATCTTTGAATAAGAATTTCCTGCAAATTCTTGAGCTCGATTCTGCATTCCGCTTAGGAAAATCTCCACCATCCGTCTATTATAATCTCGCGGTCGTGTCGATTTCGGGTAATCAGTTAAGTCAAGCTTTGCCACCTTGTCATTTGAAAGCTAGTTTTTCCAAATTATCATTTGTGAGTATTTTGATCACAGTAAGATCTAGGAGCTATGGAGAACCTCACAAAATCGACTTAATCTGCAAAACCAGTGAAAAAATTGAAAAAGGAGATAATTTTACACACAATGTGAGCTTAATCTTTGCATTAACTGACTGTCTAACATGTAAAAATGTTAAGAATAGTTTTTTATTACATCCATGAGAAATTCGAGAGCATTAGTTAGCTCAAGATGAGTGTACAAGTCAAAATTGCCAAATTGGCCTCAATCCCCCCTAGGTGGGTCCAACTTCGTCCTAATCATCCCAAACAGTCACAAATTCAGGTGTGAAGGTGGCTGAAGCATGCTGGATCATAAATGAGGCCAAGGCAGGCGTGGGTGAGCAAGTAGAGGTGTTTGGGAGGAACAAGGGAGCAATAAATGCTCCAAATCTAGCCAAAATTGGGCAAAATCCACCCTAGCGCCCCTAGTTAGCTGAAATTCCCCAATTCAAGGAGAGAGAGAACTCCAGCATTTAATGAGGGCGCACTTGTGGACAAAACAGGAGGTTGGGTGAACTGGTTTTCTTGGAAGTGGGTGTGAACACTCTCAAATGTGGGTATTTGACCAACTAAAGTCACCTAGTCCAAACTATGGTGTAATTAAGCACATGAGCAATAAAAATTTGACTATGGTTATGGACTATGGTACTAAGTGTGGATTACTGTTCTAACACCCCCCCTTAACCAGAACTTAGTACAACTCATGAAAATAAGTGGGAGGCCTTGGCAACAAAGGCTCAAGTCACCTCATTACAAACATAATTTTTATTTGTCCATATAAACCGAGGACAAGAAGTAAAACCACATGGGATAAAAACTTCCCTCTAAAATGGACATGGGGCTGAACCTGCAATTAAATTGCAACAATCACCATCCATCACTCACTCCAAGAAAAGCTCTCAAGTGAGAGAAGGTCTTCTCAGTAAAGCACTTGGTGAAAATGTCTGCAGTTTGCTCGGTGGATGGGCAATACTGCAAGGAAATCACCCTGTCATAAACCAAGCCCTGAATGTAGTGCATATGGATTTCAATGTGCTTTGTTCTTTGCCTCTGTACTGGATCAGTAGATATCTTGATGGCCTTTGATTATCCACCCAAATGTTGGTTGGAGAATCAATAGCAACACCAAACTCCCGAAGTATGCCTTGCAACCAAACACACTGTGTGGCTGCGTTCACTGCTGCCCTGTACTCGGCCTCTGCTGATGAAAGTGAAATGGTATGCTATTTCTTACTTGACCAACAAATGGGACCTTCAGCAAATATAAACACAAAGCCTAAAGTGAAATTTCTATCGATGGGATCTCCAGCCCAATCGGAATCAGAAAATCCAGCTAGTTGTAGTGAAGAACCAGCTGCATAGTGTACCCCAAAGCTCTTTGTTCCTTGGACATATTGAAGGATCCTTTTGGCTTCCTTCCAATGGATCTCATGTGGTTGTTGCATATATCTTGCTACAGCACTTACAGCATAAGACAAATCAGGTCTTGTATGTGTAAGGTGTTAGGATATTTAGACACTTAGGAGTTAGTTAAGATCAACTTATGTAATATATCCGTTAGGAATAGTGTGTTTCTTTAGTATGCATTAGTATGCATTTGTAAATACTTAATCCAACGGTCACGATATGTTTCCGACATAGAGTGATCCGACGGCTCAACTTCTCTTAGATCAAACCTAACCTTGATCCATGGCTTAACACCCGATTGGTCCATGATCTCTATTTAAAGAGCATGGAAAGTCATTGTTTAGTTGATCGATTATGAGAAGCTCATTTGTAACTTTCTTTCTTTGCATAATAAATTGTCCCGTAGAAGCTATTTGGCCGGGGCCGTGGAGTGTTTCCCTCAAGAGGGTTTAAACCACGTCAAAACATCGGTGTTTTGATCTGTGATCTGTTTGTGTGAAGTGGTTGCTCTTGGTGTTCAGTCCTTTGGTAGTACCCTGTGTACTCGAACATGGTATCAGAGCTTTTATGAAGTGTCGCTTCCGGTTATGATCTAGATCTTGAACTGTTGTTGCCGAAACTCGAAAGGGTTTCTGGATCTGGTATTTTTGTGCATTTTTGGGCTGTGGGAGGTGTTCCATTGCGTCCGGAGCATCGTTTCCATTGGGAAATAGTTTTTTTTTGATCGAAAATGGTTCCCGGTTGCTCCAGAAACGTGTATTTCATCAGATCTGAAGGTATAATGTTACAGTGACGCATTTTTTTATTTCATTTTTTGAAAAGAAAAAATCTCATATTTCATCTTTTTTTACTGTTAGATTTTTTTTGGTTTGGATTGTTGCTTTCCCATCTGCGTATGCTCTTTGCCGTGCACCTTGAGCGATCTCGGCAAATCAGAAACAGAAAGGGAAAGGGTTTTTCTCGGCTGCGTATGCTCTTTGCCGTGCACCTTGCGCGATCTCAACAAATCAGAAACAGAGAGAAAACGTAGACTTTCCGGGCAAGCTAACAAGATCTAACTCCACAAGTGCGGAATTTTTTTTTTGTTTCGATTTGTGGTTTGTTTTGCAGGAAAAAGGGCAAGCACGCAAACCGAGCAAGAAGAGTTTAAAAAAAAAAAAAAAACCCCTTCCTCATTCCCATATTTTACATACCTTTTAATCTAGCTCACTTGGTTCAAAGTTGTTTTATTCCTTAATAGGTCTTGAGTTCAAGTCTTAGGAAGTTACTTTTAAAAGAAAAAGTGCATGCAATTTCTATTTTCAAGTTACTTTATTGTAAAAGTGCATCTCACTTAAATAATAAAAAATAAAAATACAAGTGAGTCACTTAAGTTTTTTTTTCATTGTTGCACTATTTAAAAGTAATATCATTGTAAAAGAGAAATCACTTATTTTACAAAAGTGGTTCACTTAAAGCAACTTTATTGTAAAGTGATTGTCAAAAGGTTCATCTTGGGAATAGGGGGTTTTTTTTTGCTGGACATTCTCTAGCTGCCACGTCACTATTGCGGACATCTTCAACAGTTTCTTTGTTCAAGCATAACTTCATCATACAGCGTCAGTTTTCAGTGCCATTTTTTTTTAAACCGCCTATTTTTTCGAGCTCTTCACATCCAGACTATTGGTTTCTGCTTTTAAAATCATTAATTTACAAATATGGCCGCCCATTGTGATATTCTACTTAACAGTTCCAACTATTTCTCATGGAAATCTCGTATGGAGGATGTTCTACGAAGTAGGGGACTTTTCATAATTACCACAGGGAAAGAAAAAGAACCCACTGATGATGATAAGAAAATAAAATGGGCAAATAGATGTGATGAAGCTCGTGGATTGATTGGGATGTCAATATCTACTGATTTGCGATTCCACATATCTGGAATTGATGAACCTAATACTGCTTGGGACAAGTTGGAAACTGTGTTTGGTAAACACAATGAAATTAAAGGTCACCAACTCGAGAATGAGCTGATTTCTTTAAATCCAAGTGACTTTTCATGCATTCAAGATTATTTATCTAAGTACAAAACTCTTAAACTCTTATGTGCAGAATGTAAGATTGAGAGGAAAGACAAACAATGCATTTATCATATTCTTTCCAAACTTGGACCTGCATATTCTGTTTTTGTATCTACATTTTACTCCATGAAAGCATCATTGAATGCAGCTAGCTATCAAGAGCCTAGTCTTGAATCCTTTTGTGATTCCTTGATTAGGGAACAAGATAAACTCATTCATCTTGGAATAATCAACAATGCAGATACATCTGGGAAAGCCTTATTGTCCCAACAGAAAGAAAAGTCCAAGCCTCCCAAGAAATAAAATTTTTGCAATAATAAGTCAAACAAGGGTCCAAAACCCTCTCAGTCAGCTCCTTCTTTAAAAAATGACAAAGGATCCAAGCCAAAAGGCAAGAAGACTGAGCGTCATTGCAACTATTACGGGAAAGATAATCATGATGAATCTAAGTGTTTCAAGAAGATGGTAGCCTTGGAAGCAGCAATGAAGAAGCACCACATCATCCTAGATTCGTCTTCAGAATCTACCTCTCATGGACATGCACTTTGTGCTTCTGGTTATTATTATAATGCATCTTCTTCTTCTACTTCAAATGAATGGCTGATTGATTCTGGAGCATCTTATCATATGGCTAAGGATCAAGCCATCTTTTCTACTATGCATGAATGTAACACCAAACAAATATTTGTTGGTGATGATAGATCTCTAAGTGTTGTAGGAGATGGAAAAGTTCCAATAGATAATGGTCATTTTAGTTATGTACTATGTGTTCCAAGAATTTCCTGCAATTTGTTATCAGTCTATTAGATCACTCATTCTGGTGAAGGTAAAACTGTGACCTTTACACCCCACCAAGTTGTAATCAAGGATTTTAAAGATCCTCAATAGGTCCTAGCTACCGGAATTGTTGATGATATTACCAGGTTGTACAAGTTTAACAACTTTGGGTCATCACCTCTTCCTTCAGTTTTTGTTGCTCATAGTGATAACTTGAGCAAACTTTGGCATGAGCGATTTGGTCACTTAAATTATCACTCATTGCAACAACTATGTAAAAAAAATATGGTGACAAGTCTTCCGATGGTATCTTACAGAGATGGTGTTTGTTCCGGTTGTGTACTTGGAAAACATCATCGGGACAGTTTTGACAAACATGCCTCCTGGCACGCCTCGGTTCCCTTAGAGCTTGTGCATAGTGACTTGTGTGGTCCTCTTCCATCTGCTTCCTTTTCTGGTTTCAAGTATTTCTTAACTTTCATTGATGATTACACCAGACGCACTTGGGTTTATTTCCTAAAACTTAAGAGCGAAGTATTTAACATGTTCTTGGCCTACAAGGCCCTTGTTGAAAAACAATCTGGTCATCAAATTATTAAGTTAAGATCTGACAATGGAGGAGAATATGTTAACAAACAGTTTACTACTTTTTGCACTGAACAAGGCATCCAACAACAGCACACTGTTCCATATACACCACAACAAAATGGTGTAGCTGAGCGGAAGAACCACACTTTAAAAGAAATGGCTAATTGTATGATCCAATCTAAAGGACTAAGTCTTCAATTTTGGGCTGAAGCCATAAATTGTGCAAATTACATAGTTAATCGCACCCCCACAAAAGCATTACAAGGTATAACACCGGAAGAAGCATGGAATAAAATTAAACCTGATGTAAGTCACTTTCGTGTGTTTGGTAGTGAAGCATGGGCTCACATTCCGGATGAAAAACGGAAAGCATTGCAGCCTAAAAGTGAAAAGTGCATATTTGTTGGATATTCTGAAGATGTAAAAGGTTATAGAGTTCTTCAACCACATTCTCATGCTATAATCATTAGAAGAGATGTTAAATTTGATGAAAATCTCTTCGCCTGTGAGCCTAACTCGGCGATTGTGCCATCTTTGGCCTGCGAGCCTGATTCGGCATTTGTGCCTTCTTCTTCTTCTTCCAACTTCCTTGACAGGTTTCCAACTCCAATTTCTGATGATGATAGTGAGGATGAAAATCCACCTCCGCCTGCTCATGTTCCTCTAGTTGCACCAGCACAAGTGCTTCCTCGATGGGTCCGTTCAACATGTGAAGCAGCTGGTGATCTTGCCGGTGATCCTAGAGATCAATGTCGAACACGTTCTTAGTTTCAGCGAGCCTCTTCTCTTTTGGCTCAAGTTTCTGAGAATCATGATCCAGAAACTTTTTCAGAAGCTTCAGGGAATCCAGATTGGGATGCAGCCATGGATGAAGAATATCGTTCCTTAATGGCGAACGATACTTGGGATCTTGTACCTCTTCCAAAAGGAAGAAAACTTGTCAGATGTAAATGGGTCTACAGAACTAAGTATGCATCAGATGGAAGTGTTGAAAGACTTAAGGAAAGGTTAGTTGCCAAAGGTTTTTCCCAAGTTGAAGGGATTGACTACAATGAAACCTTTGCTCCTGTCGCAAAAATGAACTCCATCCGCCTTGTTCTTTCCCTTGCAGCCTTACACAACTGGGAAGTCCATCAAATGGATGTCAAGTCTGCCTTCTTACATGGTGATTTACAAGAGGAAATTTACATGGAACAACCTCCTGGCTATGTTCAGAATAACTCTAGCCTTGTCTTCCGCCTTAAGAAATCCTTATATGGCCTTAAGCAAGCTCCTAGAGCTTGGTATGACAAAATGGATAACTTTCTCCTTGACACTGGTTTTTCTAGATGTCATTCTGACCCCAATGTCTATACTAAGAAAGTAGGAAACCATCTCATCATACTTGTTCTATATGTTGATGACCTTATTCTTACTGGTAGTGACCCTAAGCTTATAACCCATGTGAAATCCAGTCTTAAACAAAATTTTGAAATGTCAAACTTAGGACATTTGCATTATTTTCTTGGTCTCCAAGTCCTACAAACCAAAGAAGGAATCTTTCTTTCTCAGTCTAAGTATGCTTGTGACCTCCTTCGACGCTTTCACATGGAAGATTGTACACTAGCCCCTTCTCCCTTCCAGTCTGGAGTCAAACTTTCTGCCACTTGTACTTCACCTGAAGTAGATGCCACCTTGTATCGTCAGCTTGTTGGTAGTCTTTTATACTTGACTCATTCCCGTCCTGACCTTTCCTTTGCCGTTGGTCGAGTTGCCCGTTATATGCAGACACCTCATGAAAGTCACTGGAAAGCAGCTAAAAGAATACTTCGATATATTCGAGGTACAGTTCAGTTTGGGATTCATTACAGTACAGGGGGGAACCTTTGTTGGTTGGTTTCACTAATTCAGATTGGGCCGGCGATCCTGATGATCAAAAGTCTACCGCAGGTTATGTTTTCAGTCTGGGATCTGGACCTATTACTTGGGCTTGTAAGAAACAACAAGCTCTTGCTCTTTCTTCAGCAGAGGCAGAATATCGAGCAGCAGTTAATGCCAGTCAGGAAGCTTTATGGCTTCGACAGATCCTTTCAGAGTTTGGATTCGAGCAGCAGCAGCCTACTCCACTTTGGTGCGACAATCAAAGTGCCATCAAGCTTGCCAAAGATCCAGTTCTACATCAACGCAGCAAACACATTGAGCTACATATGCACTTCATCAGAAATCTTGTTCATGATCGTGTTCTTGAAGTGCTCTTTTGCCCTACAGATGATCAAGTTGCAGACATCTTCACCAAGTCTCTTACAGAAGCGAATATTTCTAAACTTCGATCTATGTTAGGAGTTCAGGAACTTGTCATTAAGGGGGGATAGGCTCTAATGCCTCCTTCCTTCTCCTAATAGTGTCACTTTGTAAATCCTTCAATCCTATCCCAAGTTGTTCTTAAGGGGGGATGTTAGGATATTTAGACACTTAGGAGTTAGTTAAGATCAACTTGTGTAATATATCCGTTAGGGATAGTGTGTTTCTTTAGTATGCATTAGTATGCATTTGTAAATACTTAATCCAACGGTCACGATATGTTTCCGACATAGAGTGATCCGACGGCTCAACATCTCTTAGATCAAACCTAACCTTGATCCGTGGCTTAACACCCGATTGGTCCATGATCTCTATTTAAAGAGCATGGAGGGTCATTGTTTAGTTGATCGATTATGAGAAGCTCATTTGTAACTTTCTTTCTTTGCACAATAAATTGTCCCGTAGAAGCTATTTGGCCGGGGCCGTGGAGTGTTTCCCTCGAGAGGGTTTAAACCACGTCAAAACATCGGTGTGTTGATCTGTGATCTGTTTGTGTGAAGTGGTTGCTCTTGGTGTTCGGTCCTTTGATAGTACCCTGTGTACCTGAACATAGGGTACAACAAGCTTCCAACTAGCTGCCTGTAGAGTGTGCAATCCACTAATGGAGAGTCTTCAAATTCACCTAGTTTTATGCCTGAAAGGAATGGGCACTTGGCTGCCTTACATTCAGCCATTTTAAACTTGAATAATAGGTCTAAAGCATACTTAGGTTGACTCAGCAATATACCTCTCTCAGATTGCTCAATTTCCAAACCCAAAAATTGCCTTAGCAATCCTAGCTCGCTCATGGCAAATTCACTGTGCAAAGAAGCTTTAATTGAGCCAATTTGTTTGTTGCAGCTCCCTGTAATTAAAAGATCATCAACATACAGTAAAATGACCTGCAAATTATCATCACATTGCTGCAAATAAACATTTGGATCAGACTTGCATCGACAGAAACCAATTGAGAGCAAAAAAGCATCCATTTTGGCATACCATGCCCTGGGGGCTTGCTTGAGTCCATAGAGTGACTTCTTCAACCTACAAACAAGTGTGGGATCCTCTTGGAATCCTTTATTTTTCTGCATATAGATCTCTTCCTGTAGCTCACCATGTAAGAATGCACTTTTAACATCCATATGGTGAACTTCCCAACCCTTACTAGCTGCCATGGCTAGAGCTAGTCTAATTGAGTCCATCTTTGCAACCGGTGCAAAGGTCTCTGTATAATCCACACCATGGATCTGTGAGTAGCCCTTAGCCACTAACCTAGCCTTATACTTCAGATCAGAACCATCAGCAACAGGTTTGGTTCAAAAAATCCACTTACATTGCACAAGTTTCCTCTTGGGAGGAAGAGGCACCAAATCCCATGTTTTGTTCTCTTGAAGAGATTTGAATTCCCCCGGTGCAAGCTCAAAATCAGGAATTGGTTCTTCTTCGAATTGCACACTTCTCTCAATGAAAGTTTTGAGTGTGGATGTGTCAAAGATATTGTAGCCCTTTCTGTCTTCACCATATCCAACCATGATACATTCTCTGCTCTGTGGCTCCAAAGCCTTCCTCTTTTCTGATGGAATTCGAGCCCATGCTCTAGACCCAAAAATTCTGAAATTTGACACATTTGGTTTTTGGCCAAACCATGCCTCATAGGGGGTTTTTCCTTTGACTGATTTGTGAAAGGCTCTATTCTGAATATGAGCAGCACAATTGATGGCTTCATCCCATAGCTTAGGGCTTAGATCCCTAGCTTCAATCATGCAAGTGGCCATCTCTTTGAGAGATCTATTTTTCCTCTCTGCCACACCATTTTGCTGAGTTGTGTAGGGGATTGAATGTTGCATTTGGATGCCACATTCCTCACAAAGATGATGAGTGTTATTATTCACATACTCCTTTCCATTATCAGTCCTAAGGATCTTTATCTTATGACCACTATGATTCTCCACTAAGGCCTTCCAAATCTTCAATTTCTCAAACACTTCTGATTTCAATTTAAGGAAGTAAACCCAACAGAATCGAGAGTAGTCATATATGAATGTGAGTACATACCTTGATCCACCATATGATGGAGTGGGAAGAGGACCAATGAGGTCTGAATGTACCAATCCAAGTGGTTGAGTGGCTATCCTTGCCATTCCCTTCTCATAGCTGCACTCAGGATGCTTTCCAACTACACAACCAATGCATGCACCATTTGAAGATTTGATTTCTGGAAGCCCTTCCACCATCTCGTCCTTGTGCAATGTCTGGAGATATTTGTAGTTCATGTGGCCAAATATTTCATGCCACAACTTGGAGGTCTAGTTGGAATGAGAGACAAGAGCATGGTCACTAGAATTTGGAATGAAATTGGAGAATTTGTACATTCTCTCTTAATGATCAGCATACCCTACTGCCACAACTTGATTTGAAGAAATTTCTGAGATTTCTACCAAATCTGGAGTAAATGTTACTCTCTTGGCTTCTCCTGTATGGGTCATTTGATAAACTGATAGCAAATTTGCAGCCAATGAAGGTACATAGAGAACATCACTGAAATAGCCATGCTCCATGTCAATCCTACCAATCCCCTTGGTCTGGATTTCTGAATCATCTCCCATTCGAACTGTTGGGCCACCATTCGAATGCATAGAAGAGAAGAGCTCTCTGGATGAAACCATATGTCTGGAAGCTCTTGAATCAGTGATAAAGGATGAGGGATTCGAAATACCTTCTACCAAAGCATGACATTTCTTCTTATTGTCAGGATTTGAGGTGCTCTCTTTCTTCCTTGCGCCCTCAGGGACTGGGATGTTGTTCTTCTCCAGCAGCTGCGCCATTGAGTCAATGGTTTTCTTCATGCATGAGATCTCTGGATGCCATCCCTTATGACAATAGGTGCATTTGGTCTTTTCCTTTCCCTTCTTGTCCTTCTCCTTTGACAGATTCGAACCTCCATCTGTAGACTTGGTCTTGTCAAACTTCCTCTTCTCTGGCTACTTCGAATTCTTGGCTTTCTGCTTGCCTTTGTTGGCATTTGAAACACCCATTGACAGTGCTTGGTCCTTTGATTTTATGGTGCCCATCTAAACTAGTTTGTCCTGCTCCTGAGTGAGACACTCCATGAAGGTAACTAGTGATGGCATTTTCCAATTTCGAAGGGTCATTTTGGCTGAGTGAAATGTGCTAACAAATACAGAAAATTATGGGCCTAGCTTCGAAAGGATGGACAGAATCAGTTGTTTCTCCTTCTTAACAATTCCACATTGTTGCATTTGAAGCACTAGTGACTTGAACTTAGTGAAGAACTCCTGGATGGTTTCAAAATGCGCTGGGCTCAAGCTAATGAGCTCGTTTTCAAGCTGGTGGCCTCTCAGTTCATCAATTTTCCCAAAGAGTGATTCTACATTCACCCATAATTCATTGGGGGTTGTCAAACTATCTGTATGGAACAAGAGTTCCCTTGAAATGCTCAGGCAGAACAATCCATAAGCTTCATCAAGTCGATTGTAGTACTTTGCTTTCTCCACAACAGAGTTTGGCTCCACTTCTGTGCCCATGGTTACTCTATAGAGACCCTTAGATCTCAGTTTGATAACCATTTCAGCCTTCCAATCGAAGAAATTGAAGGCTGTGAGCAACATTTGGTTTGCTTCCATTGTTGCTGCGTTAATGGTGAGAAAACTACTGAAACACCTGCAAAAAACACTCATTTTTTATCTGGAAATCCTCTCTAGAATGCAGTTCAATGCTCAATATTGACCTGCAACTCACTAACTCCACAATGGCTCTGATACCATGTGATTATTTTGATCACAGTAAGATCTAGGAGCTATGGATAACCTCACAAAAGTGAATTAATTTGCAAAACCAGTGAAAAACTTGAAAAAGGAGATAATTTTACACACAATGTGAGCTTAATCTTTGCATTAACTGACTGTCTAACATGTAAAAATGTTAAGAACAGGTTTTTATTACATCCATGAGAAATTCGAGATCATTAGTTAGCTCAAGATGAGTGTACAAGTCAAAATTACCAAATTGGCCTCAATCCCCCCTAGGTGGGTCCAACTCAGTCCTAATCATCCCAAACAGTCGCGAATTCAGGTGTGAAGGTGGCTGAAGCATTCTGGGTCATAAAGGAGGCCAAGGCAGGCGTGGGTGAGAAATTAGAGATGTTTGGGAGGACCAAGGGAGCAATAAATGCTCCAAATCTAGCCAAAATTGGGCAAAATCCACCCTAGCGCCCCTAGTCAACTGAAAATCCTCAATTCAAGGAGAGAGAGCACTCCAGCATTTAATAAGGGCGCACTTGTGGACAAAACAGGAGGTTGGGTGAACTGGTTTGCTTGGAAGTGGGTGTGAACACTCTCAAATGTGGGTATTTGACCAACTAAAGTCACCTAGTCCAAACTATGGTGTAATTAAGCACATGAGCAATAAAAAATTGACTATGGTTTTGGACTATGGTACTAAGTGTGGACTACTGTTCTAACATCATTTTTGTGCAATCCATCGCAGCAGGCACCATTACAAGCCTATCAGTTACTTCATGTCGAATGGACACCATTCATTTTTTCTGCCTTAAGTTTGCCATGTCTGAAACTCCACCTTTGACATTTTGTCGTTTTTATTCTACATATTAATGATCAGATTTCTTACATGCGAAGAGTAAATAGCTCGTGCACTGGAATTCTTAGTCGAGACTTTTTTGCACATTAGCTTCGCCACCATAATCTTCGTCTCTGTTACTTATCACTAGTCATAATTATTGATTGGAGATTGCTTATGCCGATGTGATCGTAAAAGCAATTCACAATCATGCAAACAGTAATTGAACTCGTACTTCGCATAGGATTTGATCCGACTAGCACATATCCCAGCTTTTTCATTCCAATTGAATTAATTACAATGAATTGATTGGATCATTTTAAACATTGCAATTGCCCCGCCCGATTATCATCGATCTGCTTACTGGCCTTTAAATAACAATTAACATGAAAATTCCAGTCCATCCATTGCTTTCTGAAACAGGAAACACTTTATTTGGCATTCTACTTACATCCTTCCATCCGTGATTCATTCAAAATGAGCAATTTTCATGCAGATGATGAATTTTCTAACGTTCCTTTTGAAAATGAAGAGCTCTACCCTTTGTTATATCAAGAAGTGTTGTCACCACTGTTTGATGCAGGTCTTCTTGATCTTAGCAGCGGTAGCAGTGAAGAAGACTTCGAGACTTTGTCTGCCTGCATTCATTACCCCGAACATCAAAGGAAGGAGATTCCGGAGGGATCTACTGGTCTTGATACTGATGTTATTCAGGACTTTATAATCAATGAAGAACCTAACGTGCTGGCTACCATTCTTCAAGTAAATCCTTTAAGGGATTTCTTTGTTTTCGACAGTGGGTTACCTAACCCTGAATTTCCTATAGCGGATGCTCTGCAAGCTACACCACCTGTCGATGCTAGTGAGCAATCTATGATTAAATCTTTATGGTGCCACGAAACCTTATCAGATTAAAGAACAAGTCTTTCTTTTGTGAAAGGTGGCGGATAATCTTTTGAGCTTTAAAATAGCAACATTTCTTGGATCGATGGTTAGACCTGATTTTGTAATCCCTATTTTGTAGAATCTCTCCTTTTGGAACTCTGATGTAAATTTAGTATAAAAGGAGGAAACTTTCTCTTAGGAAAGGGTTGGGAATTTTGGAATTGCAATTCAGCGGGAGTTTGGACTAAAGATACTCTATTTATCAGAGTCATTGTAATTTTTGTACAAGACTTCTCTATTCAAGAAAGTTATCTTTTAATTCACCTCCTATTGTTCTTCAAATTTATTTGGGAATTGCTGAGTTCATGCTTCAAATTTGTCATCGGTTATGTGTTTAATCCTTTGCAGGACATTCATTAAAGCATAAGATCTCTCATATTGATTTCTCTGTATGTCTGGAATTATGCTCAAAACTGTTCTATTAAATTTCTTTAATTGAACGTTTTTCTTCTTTTATATTTCTGCAAATGATTCGATGCAAATAAACATCTATAATCGAATGTTAATTTTTCAATTAACACAATGATTACAGATCACGTATTTGAATAAGCTCAACGTTTTGAAGAATTGTCACTTAATTTCTTAATTGATAACACTTTAAATTAACAAGTGAAGAACCCGAACACATTTCTGTTCAAGGAACTTATTACTTGTTCGTCACACTTCAATCTTGATTTGCACAACATCAATTCTCCTTTTAGGTCAAATCTGACGTAGAATAGGTTCTTTCCTTAAGTAAGGTATGATAGGTTCGTTAGTCAGCTTTTATACTCCGTTTTCTGTTATAGGAAAACTGATCTTTCAAGATCAAATCTTTTACTCATAGAGTGCCAGCAGAGGCCAAATATCCGTGGGTGATTACCGCACCAAACATCTCGAGGATAGAATTTCCCTTGCACAAGGTCTTTCGAAGCCTTTGGCTGGGTTTTCATCCCCTGTTGTGTGCCTTGGAACCCATTCCAGCACTTTGCAGTAACCTGCACATCCGAGGCATCAACAGGCGGGAGCCGAGAAATCAGGAAGTCAAATCCTAATTTCTACCATTGAAAGCCTCCCTCTAAAGGTTATTGTGAGTATGTTAAGCCGAATGTCGGGAAGTGCCACACAACACTTAGCCTCGAGGAATTCCATGCATATCATTGTCAGATGCTTGCAAGGTCATCTGTACGACTGGTGCACTAGTTTATTGGAAAACATGAAGCTTCAACTCACGGGTTGTAAGTCTGGGAGTATGAAGAAATTTGGATAAGGTAGCATTTTATGTACCTTCTTCTTTGATAGGGTACCTGATCTTATCTTGGGCATGCCTCTACCTCCAGCCAATCTTCGTGAACCAATATTGGGCCACTGGGGTGACATTTTTCTCTGCCAAGGTGGTGGTGAAAGTCACTTTTGCTATCATACTGATGATTTCTGGGGGTGGTGGGAGAGACAGGTGCCGACATTCGAGCAGTTTCAATATGCTGGATTAGACTTCCGCCGTGATCCAGAGATGGTACTTCCTCTAGGTGGTGCCTGGGGAGATATCGGTATGTTTTTGTTTTGAGAATTATTAATTTTTTCAAATTTTCAATTATATGATTTTTATGATGAGTTTTGAAGTACTAATCAAGTGTCAAATGCAGATATTGGATCGGTTCATCCTGAGGGACATCCTACTATCTTCGTGAGGCCAGCAAATGTTGGTGCAACTAATGCTATGTTAGGGACCATAGAGCAGAAAGTGAGTCGGTTGACTCATCATGTTCCTGCATGCCGTATGGACCAAATACTTATTGATATGCAGGAAGATGTAGTTGGTGTGCCCCCAGAATGGCTTAGAGTGCTGCAAAAGATATCTAGGTTGGTCATATGTTATCGGGATGCAGTAGATGACGATGAGGCCCCTCCTTCTCCATAGGATATATTATGTATATTTTTTAGGCCACCGAGCCCAGTTTTGTACTTTATGACATGACTTGTGATATACTTGTGATCCAAAACTCATATTATATTTTTTGATATAGTATCGGATATATATACAATATCGGTTATTTACATGTGTGTGTGTTTAACTTTATGTGTGAAATGATATTTATTGAAATGCATGATACAAATGCCAATCTAAAACATAATTTGCAAATGAGTTAGCTAATGCATTTAAATTTCTTGGAATGTGTTGATATATAATGGAATCAAACTGTCTTTCCAATAATCTAACTTGCAAAAACTGTCGTAGCAACACAGGATCTCTAATCTGGTAAACACCCGTTAACTGAAATACAACTAGTTTCGAGTCAAGTCATACCTCCAAATTTGAAATGCCATGAATAAGAGCATCTCGGAGAAGTTCTATAACTGCACTGTACTTAGCTACATTGTTCGTAGTGGGACCCAAACAAACCCCCCCCCAAAGAGAACAGTTGGCTAGCCAGTGAGTAAATGACCCATCTCATTAGAAGAGGGGAAGTCATCTTCACGTCTCCCACAAGGGGACTCATCTCGTTAGAACAGTTATTGAAAACATCTGCCGATAGGGTTTTAAGAGTAGAACAACATCTTGCCTATCAAAGAAGACACGGTTTGGCAGCCCTAAACTTAGAAGGTGTTTTGCAGGCTAGCGATCGGGAAGAACAACAAACTCCCACCTCACAGACCTCTGATCCGCCGGTTCAACCTACTGATAGTTTTAACGCACATGATCAACATAGAACTAATCACCAATCTGAAAAACAAGACCTAGTTAATTGACCATATTCTCCTGAATATAACCATGAGTCCACCAACGCAGCAACACAAGGTCAACCAAACCTTGGAGCTAATGGTCCACCACCATCCCCTCCATCATCCTCATCATCTTCCTCAGACGAAGAGAATTCTTCTAGTTCGTCATCTGAAGAAGAAGAACAAGAACCTCCAATGGCTGGAGAAGGTCAAAACAGACCTTGGCTTGACCAAGGTGCAGTTTTCATATTAGGTGATCAACATAGATTACCAAAGAACCCTGAGAAATGGCTACCTGAATTCAACCCTGATGATAAAACTCCCACGTTGGATCACATAAAAAATTTCATGCAAGCAATCAAGCTTAGAAGCGTGATATATGAGGATGTAGTATGTAGAATTTTTCCATACACTTTTGAGGGGAGAGCAGCCACTTGGTATTTTGCTTTACCGGCTCAATCTATAACTCCCTGGCATGAATTCAAAAAACATTTTACCCAGAAATTAGACGATGACAAAACACCACAAGATCTTGTTTTAGAGTTATCCTCCATGAAATCCAAAGGAAAAGAAAGGGTAAAATACTTTAACCAAATGTTTTCATATCTCAAAAATAGAATCCCTGCCAATCTTCTTCCTGCTGAAGAATTGTTGGTGGCTTATTATGAAAAAGGCCTGCCTCCCCCTATTGCAATATGGGTCAAAAGGGCATAGAAAGGTACTTTACTAGAAGCACTTGATGAAGCAATCCAAGTTGAGAAAGACATTTTTTGTTTGGAAGACAGCCCTGAAACTTCAGAAGGGCAACCTTCCACTTCCAGGAAGAAAATAGAGAATGTCCCTAAACCCACAATTCAGAACAAGGATTTATTTGATTTGACTGACATGAAGAAATTCCTTCAGAAGATGTCAAATGACATGGTGGATTTGAAGAAGAACACTAATGATAATCAGAATTAGAACAGAGGTTTTGTAAGGCCACCATTTAGGAGACCTTACCAGCCTCCACAAAATCCACCACCACCAAATCCGACAGATGCACTCACAAACAATGAACTCTTTTCTATTTTTAGAGCATTGGCAGCAGAATCCCAAGTTACTCCTAACACTTCCAACGATCAGACTACCCCGGATCCTCCACTACCTAAAGAAGAAGCAGAAGATGATCCACATGTTGACGCTGTGGGTTGCTTTTCAGAACTCCCTATGTGTGAAGAAGAAGAAGAACCTAAGGCGGTGTTTAACACACAACATCCCTATAATACAAGGTCAAGACCACAGCCACCTCAAGAACCGTCATCTTCTTCCCCAGTTCCCACAAATAACAAGACTGTCCCACAGAAGGATACAGTCCTCCCTCAAATGGAGTACAACCTGGTTGAAGACCTAAAGAGAGTCAAAGCAAACATATCTCTGTTTGAGCTGCTCAAGATTCTTGCTATGACAGACTCTTTACCTAAAAACATGATAGTCAAACAGCCTAGAGAGTCACAGAATAATAATCTAAACTCCGTCACTAAGAGAACCCCTCCTTTCTTGCTTACTTTTGAGATTTTCAACCGGAATGTACATAACTGCATGATAAATTCAGGAGCATCATCACATGCAATGCCCCTATCTGTTTGCAGGAAATTGAATGCAACATGGGAACCCTGTCCAACCTAGATTGTGCAACTTGATAGATCTAAAGTCAAAGTGGTTGGTAAATTGAGAAATGTTCTGCTCACGCTGTCAGCCGATCCCAGGATCCATCAGACAGTTGACATTGTGATAGTTGACATCCCAGAAGCCTATGGGATGTGGTTAAGTAGGGACTGGTCAGAAAAACTTAAAGGTTATTTTGTAACCGACTAGTCCCACTTATGGTTGCCATACAATGGTCAACCAAATAAAATTAAGATCAACAGAGAACCTTTTATGAAACAGACAGTTACTGATCTTAATGATTCAAGTGAACCTGCTGGTTATCTCACCTCTTGTATAAAGCACTTTACATTTGATACCTTTTTCAGTGAATTCCCAGCTGATGCCTCGCTAGAAGAAAGCATCCGAAACGAATCACATATTACTCAGGTTACTTCTGTACCTTTTTCTGGTGAAATTGTGCATAATGTATATAATGTGAATACAAATTGTAGATTAGACCCTGTCTCATGGACTTTTTTTCTCGATGGCTCCAAGTCTAAAGAGGGAGTTAGAGCGGGTTGTGTTCTTATCAATCCTGAAGGAATAAAAATCATGATTGCTTGCAGGTTAGAATTTGATTGCACCAATAATGTAGCCGAATATGAAGCTCTTATGCAGGCGCTCAAGAAGGCCATTGATTTAGGTGTACAAGCAATAGAATGCTATGGAGACTCCGAAATTATAGTCAAGCAAGTCAGGAATAAAATACACTGCTTATCTCCGCGTTTGGCTAATTATCAAAAGTTGGTAAGGGATCTAACCAACTCATTTTTGGCATTCAATATTAAATCAGTTCCCAGGTCACAAAATTTTGATGCAGACCTGTTAGCAAATACAACGTCTAGACTAATCCCGCTAGAAGGTCTGTCTCCTCAAACTTTTTCTATCGAATTAATGTACAAACCATCCATTCCGGAGAATGTGACTAATTGGAAATTATTTGATGATGACCGACAGATACTCAATTTTCTCACTGCTCAGGATACGTTTCAAGACACAGCCATTGACGAAGCAGAACAT
Organism: Larix kaempferi; assembly: GCA_027924585.1. NCBI lineage: Eukaryota > Viridiplantae > Streptophyta > Pinopsida > Pinales > Pinaceae > Larix > Larix kaempferi. The sequence continues at coordinate 11,561,063 of BSBM01001051.1, read as the reverse complement.
GAAAAGTCTCTCACTGATTCCTCAAATATCATCCCGAATTCTGTGATCAATCTAGAAAAGTTTTACGATTTACAGGACAAGTTCAAATCATAAACTAATTGTAAAACTCAAAGCTCATCTTTGAATTATGAGCGGGTCAACTTAGGCACCGAACAGGAACCTCACTTCATCAATTTGGGAGTTGATTCTACCCCTGAAGAACGCAGAGCCATCATTTCATTGTGTAAATAGTATAAGTATGTTTTCGCCTGGACGTATGATGAGTTGAAAACGTTTGATGCTAGCGTCATGTTTCATAATATACCCATGAAACCAGAGGTGAAGCCATTTCAACAAAAGCTGCGGAAGATGCACCCCAGTTTGGAGCCTTCTATAAAAAAGGAGCTAGAGAAGCTACTCACTGCTCAAATTATCTTTCCAGTCAAGCATACTCAATGGATTGCTAACTTAGTACCTGTTCGTAAGAAAAGCGGTGAAATTCGACTGTGTGTCAATTTCAGGAACCTGAATTGGGATTCTGAGAAAGACAACTATCCTGTTCCACCAATGGAGCAGATTCTTCAAAAGGTAGCTGGGTCAGAGATGTTTTCCCTCTTAGATGGTTTTTCGGGGTATAACCAGGTTATGGTTGCCCCAAACGATCAATTGAAAACAGCTTTCAGGACCCCATGGGGTACTTTTTCCTACTGACGGACGCCTTTCGGGTTGATCAATGCAGGAGCTACTTTTCAGAGAGCCATGGATATAGCTTTCCGAAGGTTAATTCATAATTCTATCGTGGTTTACCTTGACAATATCACTATTTACTCTAAAAAATGACATGAACATGTGTTTGCTTTGAAACAAGTTTTTGATCGCTACAAAAAATTTGGTATTTCTCTCAACCCGAAGAAATCTATTTTTGCAATAACAAAAGGAAAGCTTCTGGGCTTCATTGCTTCAAAAGAAGGTATGATTATCGATCCTGAACATATAGAGGCTATTTCAAAGATTGGTTTACTGGGCTCGTGCAAAGCAATGCAATCTTTCTTAGGTAAGATTAATTTTGTACATAGGTTTGTACCAAATTTTGCCCAGATTGTTAAACCATTACAACTTTTGGTCAAGAAAGATGTGCATTTTACTTGGTCGCAGGAACAAAGAGATGCGTTTTTCCGAATTTGAAAGGCTATTGCAGAAGCCCCTGCTCTCATGTCTCTAGATTTTAATAAGGATTTCATTCTATATACTTTTTCCACTGACTTTTCCTATGCAGCTGTCTTAACTCAAAAGCATGACAATGATACTGAAATACCGATTTCTTTTATGAGCTCAACATTTAAAGGTGTAGAGCTTAAATACTCACAGATTGATAAGCAAGCATATGCGGTCTATAAATCCATCAAACATTACAGACCCTACTTGCTGAAGTCTCGAACCAAAGTCATTGTTCCATATTTTGCTATCAGAAATGTCCTAATCCTGAAAGAATTAGTGGAAAAGAGGGCCCATTGGATGACTGCACTACAAGAATATGATCTTGAGATCAGACCAGCTAAAATTGTATAAGGCCAAGGCCTTTGTCTTCTTATTGTGCAATCCAATGACCCCGCATAGCAGCAGTCCGAATGGGATCATGAGGAAGAAATTCCCTCAGGTGTTGTTAATGTAATCGATGCCCCGACATCGGAATGACAGGACGATATCAGATTTTTCCTGAACCATGGGTTTGCTCCCAAAACTCTTGATTTTAAGAAAAGAAAATCTTTAAGACTCGAATCTGCTCCTTATCAATTCATCGATCATGTTCTTTTTAGAAAAAATTATGATGGAGTATTTCTTAGATGCTTGGAAAAACATGAAACTGATGACATTTTGCTTCGATTTCATGCAAGTCCTGCTGGAGGCCATTTTTCAGGAGAGACTATGGCACACAAGATTCTTAGGGTCGGATATTATTGGACCAGCTTGTTTAAAGATGCTTATGCTTATGACAGGAAGTGTGAGCCGTGCCAGAGATGCACAGGGAAGTTTAGGAAACCTGCATTTCCTTTACAACCGGTTATAATTCAGTTTCCATTTAAACAATGGGGACTGGATTTTATTGGGCCTATAAACCCTCCCTCATCGCTCCAACATAAGTATATCCTCACAGCCACAGACTATTTCACCAGATGGGTGGAGGAAGCTCCTCTTAAATAATGTAACGCCGCCCAAGTAATCTCTTTCCTTGATATCCAGATCGTCACATGCTTTGGCGCTCCAGAGTACTTGGTTTTCGATAATGCATCCTACTTCTCTTCAATCGATATAACCGAATATGCCTTTGAGATTGGGATTAAGCTTAAATTTTCCGCCAATTATTATCCTCAAGGTAATGTTTTGGCTGAGTCATCGAACAAAAACATTATAAACATTCTCAAGAAAACTGTAGCTTCTCATCACAGAGATTGGCACACACAGTTGTATAATGCATTATGGGAAGATCAAATTACCCCAAAAGCAGCAATTGTGAATTCTCCATATTGTCTGGTTTATGGCAAAGAAGCCATCCTTCCCACTAATATTACCATTCCTTCGCTACAATTGGCCCAGTCTGTCCAAGAAGATGATTCTTCTCCCCTCCAGCAAAGAATTGACACCCTTTTGGAGCTAGAGGAGGACAGGGAGATAGCCAAGAACAAGTTGTATCATCATCAACAGATGGTGAAGAGATGGTTTGATGAAAAATATTCATCTGACAGGGAATTTTATGTTGGTGACCTAGTTCTAAGGTGGGATAAGCAACGTAAAGATAAGAACCAGTACACCAAGTTCCAGCGCCTTTGGATAGGACCCTTCATTATTACATAAAAGATTGGCCTTAGCACTGTTCGATTACAGACGCTACAGGGAGTTGTAGACACCTTCCCAGTGAATGTGTCTCTTCTCAAAAAGTATTTTGTTTGAATGATCTAATGCACTTGTACATAGGTGTGGTTTGTTTGTTTTTTTTAGTCATTTGTTTTATTCCATTGTCATTTTGATTGGTTTTCTTGTTTTGTTTTGGTTTTCATTAATAAGGCTTCATACTTGTGGTAATGGCTTATGATCACTTTTCTTAGCAACAATTGCTTCTGAAGTTTCAGCATCGTTATCAATCTTACTTTCCGGCTTTTGATTATAATTTGCTCTGAAGAATAAACAGTAAAATAAGTGCAGTGCCTTTGGATACTTTTCACTTTGATCATTATCTTTCACCATGCTTTATTTGTGTAATTGAGGTATGGAGGATGGTCATCATTTCTCTATCTGGTGTTTCATGGTTGAACGACATATCATAATAACCTAACCAATTCGGATTGCTCATGGATCCTTTTAAAATCACTTTGAATATGAGTTTTGCTTAAAACTATAAGTTATAAGGTGGGTGGTCTTGTTATCAAGCCATCCCATTAGGTTCATAGGTGTTTAAAGTGGAATGACATCTTCACATCAAGCCACCACACTTGGAAGATGACTTTCAGTTCTACTGGAAGGTGGAAGATCCTATTACAAGTCGATCCATTCATGATCCGCAAAGCACTAGTGAGTAACATTATCACTATATGGTTACCAAACCATGGTAATGCCTTGTAGCTTATGCCAAAGTAAATTGTTTTTTTTTTATAAGATTTTTTTATATACGAGAACAGGGGGTCTTATCACAAGCCAACCCTGCTATGATTATGGGTTTGACCTTGGACTGGAATTATCACTATGTGGTCACCAAACCATGATAATTTCTTTTGGTCTTACAACCAGAAGACAAGGAGTCTCATCATCGAGCTAGCTTGACCAGTTTCCGGATCAGGACTATGAATGGCACTGTTTCATCTGATCACCAAGTCAGTACAGTGGTCTTATATTAACAAAGTTTTATATATTTTAATATTAAAAAAAAAAAGACAAGAGAAAAGATAAAGGAATCCATAGAGGATAACTGAATATACATATAATTAATAAACCAAGGGGATCTGTAATTAGGTAATCCATGAGCATTTCTAAGACTGTGCCCAGGTTCAACACAAGCTAGTTTTCAATGATTACATCATGGTAAATATTTGGAATTACTCTCTAAAATCTCCTTATTGAATGAGAGTCATCTTTAAAATGGTCATTGTTGAGATCTATCCATTTTCATGTACATTGCTTGTTAACTGTTATCTTTTGAGTATCTTCCATGAATTGAGTTTCAAGAAATTGGTTGATTGACATGTGGTCTTTAGTTGGATTTGATTGTAGAGATATCTGGTTCTTCCCAGCCAGTCGCCATTTGTTGTGGCCACAACAGATTCCATGCTTAGCCAAGCATGGGAGGCCCCCCCCCAATTTTAATAAACGCAAAGCTATTTGGGTGAGTAATCTTGAAAATTATGGATTTTGATTTTACCTCTAAAATTATTCACCCATGCTTTTGATCTACTTGTTTGTAATGGTTTGATCATTTCTTCCAAAGTGTTTCAGTTTGAAAGGAGCCAAAATTTTGAGTATTTTGTTGACAGTTATCTTCATCTCGAAACCCGACATTTGGAGAGCCCGAAACCCGCAACCCGACAGACGCGGGTTGCGGGACTGTTGTTCTATATTCTGATTTGATAATTCCTAAATCCGCAACCCGACGTTTGCGGGTTGCGGAATCATTATTATTTTAGATTGAAAATAATAACCCCGAAACCCGAACCTCACAATGGCGGAATTCGGCTTTTGGGATTGTGGTTTTTCGTTTATTTAATGTGTGCTCCCGAAACCTGCAACCCGTAATTTCGGAATGGGGCTTTCAAGATGGTTATTTTATGTTATAGTTCAATGTTTCCGAAGCCCGCCACCCGCACAGTCGGATTTCAACTTTCGAAAATCCTTTTACCTCTGTTTGCAAACCCGCGACCCGCAAATCCATACTTTCGGGTTTCAGCTTGCGGGATCAGTGAATAAGAATTTCCTGCAAATTCTTGAGCTCGATTCCGCATTCCACTTAGGAAAATCTCCACCGTCTGTCTGTTATCATCTCGTAGTCGTGTCGATTTCAGGTAATCAGTTAAGTCAGGCTTAGCCACCTTGTCATTTGAAAGCTGGTTTTGCCAAATTATCATCCTTGTGCAATCCATCGCAGCAGGCACCATTACAAGCCTATCAGTTACTTCATGTCAGACGGATGCCATTCATTTTTTCCGCCTTAAGTTTGCCATGTTTGAAACTCCACCTTTGACATTTTGTCGTTTTTATTCTACATCTTAATGATCAGATTTCTTACATGCAAAGATTAAATAGCTCGTGTACTAGAACTGTTAGTCGAGATTGTTTTGCACATTAGCTTCGCCACCATAATCTTCGTCTCCGTTACTTATCACCAGTCATAATTATTGATGGGATATCGCTTATGCCGATGTGATCGTAAAAGCAAGTCACAATCATGCAAACAGTAATTGAACTCGTACTTCGCACAGGCTTTGATCCGACTGGCACATATCTCGGCTTTTTCATTCCAATTGAATTAATAACAATGAATTGATTGGATAATTTTAAACATTGCAGTTTGCCCCGCCCGATTATCATCGATCTGCTTGCTCGCCTTTAAATAGCAATTAACATGAAAATTATAGTCCATCCGTTGCTTTCTGAAACAGGAAACACTCTGTTTGGCATTCTACTTACATCCTTCCATCCTTGATTCATTCAAAATGAGCAATTTTCATGCAGATGATGAATTTTCTAACATTCATTTTGAAAATGAAGAGCTCTACCCTTTGTTATATTAAGAAGTGTTGTCACCATCGTTTGATGCAGGTGTTCCTGATGTTAGCAGCGGTAGCAGTGAAGAAGACTTTGAGACTTTGTCCACCTACATTCATTACCCCGGAAAGAAAAGGAAGGAGATTCCAGAGGGATCTACTGGTCTTGATACTAATGTTATTCAGGACTTTATAATCAGTGAAGAACCTGACATGCAGGCTACCATTCCTCAAGTAAATCCTTTAAGGGATTTCTCTGTTTTCGACAGTGGGTTACCTAACCCTGAATTTCCTACAGTGGATGCTCTGCAAGCTACACAACCTGTCGATGCTAGTGAGCAATATATGATTAAATCTTTATGGTGCCACGAAACCTTATCAGATTAAAGAACGAGTCTTTCTTTTGTGAAATGTGGTGGATAATCTTTTGAGATTTAAAATAGCAAAATTTATTGGATCGATGGTTAGACCTGATTTTGTAATCCCTATTTTGTAGAATCTCTCCTTTTGAAACTCTAATGTAAATTTAGTATAAAAGGAGGAAAGTTTCTCTTAGGAAAGGGTTGGGAATTTTGGAATTGCAATTCAGCGGGAGTTTGGATTGAAGATACTCTGTTTATCAGAGTCATTGTAATTTTTGTACAAGACTTCTCTATTCAGGAAAGTTATCTTTTAATTCACCTCCTATTGTTCTTCAAATTTATTTGGGAATTGCTGAGTTCATGCTTCAAATTTGTCATCGGTTATGTGTTTAATCCTTTGCAGGACATTCATTAAAGCATAAGATCTCTCATATTGATTTCTCTGTATGTCTGGAATTATGCTCAAAACTGTTCTATTAAATTTCTTTAATTGAATGTTTTTCTTCTTTTATATTTCTGCAAATGATTCGATGCAAATAAACATCTATAATTGAATGTTAATTTTTCAATTAACACAATGATTACAGATTAGGTATTTGAATAATCTCAATGTTTTGAAGAAGTGTCACTTAATTTCTTAATTGATAACACTTTAAATTTATAAGTGAAGAACCCGAACACATTTCTATTCAAGGAACTTATTACTTGTTCATCACACTTCAATCCTGATCTGCACAACATCGATTCTCCTTTTAGGTCAGATCTGACATAGAATAGGTTCTTTCCTTAAGTAAGGTAAGAGAGGTTCGTTAGTCAGCTTTTATACTCTGTTTTCTGTTGTAGGAAAATTGTTCTTTCAAGATCAAATCTTTTACTCATAGAGTGCTAGCGGAGGCCAAATATGCGTGGGTGATTACCACACCAAACAACTCGAGGATAGAATTGCCCTTGTGTAGGGTCTTTCGAGGCCTTTGGTTGGTTTTTCATCCCCTGTTGTGTGCCACTGAACCCATTCCAGCACTTTGCAGTAACCTGCACATCCGAGGCATCAACAGGCGGGAGCTGAGAAATCAGGAAGTCAAATCCTAATTTCTACCATTGAAAGCCTCCCTCTAAAGGTTATTGTGAGTATGTTAAACCGAATGTCGGGAAGTTCCACACAACACTTAGCCTCAAGGCATTCCATGCATATCAGTGTCAGATGCTTGCAAGGTCATGTGTACGATTGGTGCATTAGTTTATTGGCAAACATAAAGCTTCAACTCACGGGTTGTAAGTCTGGGAGTATGAAGAACTTTGGATACAGCAGCAATTTATGTACCTTCTTCTTTGAGAGGGTACCTTCTCTTAGCTTGGGCATGCCTCTACCTCCAGCCAATCCTTGTGAGCCAATATTGGGCCGTTTGGGTGACATTTTTCTCCACCAGGATGGTGGTGATAGTCACTTTCGCTATCATACTAATGATTTATGGGGGTGGTGGGAGAGACAGGTGCTGACATTCGAGCAGTTTCTATATGCTGGATTAGACTTCCTCCATGATTCAGAGCTGGTACTTCCTCTAGGTGGTGCCTGGGGAGATATCGGTATGTTTTTGTTTTGAGAATTATTAATTTTTTCAAATTTTCAATTATATGATTTTTATGATGAGTTTTGAAGTACTAAACAAGTGTCAAATGCAGATATTGGTGCAGCTGATGCTATGTTAGGGACGATAGAGCAGAAAGTGAGTCGGTTGACTCATGATGTTCCCGCATTCCGTATGGACCAAATACCTATTGATATGCAGGAAGATGTAGTTGGTGTTCCCCCAACATGGCTTAGAGTGTTGCGGAAGATAGCTAGGTTGGTCATATGTTATCGGGATGCAGTAGATGACGATGAGGCCCCTCCTTCTCCATAGGATATATTATGTATATTTTTTAGGCCACCGAGCCCAGTTTTGTACTTTATGACATGACTTGTGATCCAAAACTCATATTATATTTTTTGATACAGTATCGGATATATATATAGTATCGATTATTTGCATGTGTGTGTGTTTAACTTTATGTGTGAAATGCTATTTATGGAAATGTATGATACAAATGCCAATCTAAAACATAATTTGCGAATGAGTCAGCTAATGCATTTAAATTCTTGGAATGTGTTGATATATAATGGAATAAAATTGTCTTTCCAATAATCTAACTCACAAAAAATGTCATAGCAACACATGATCTCTAATCTAGTAAACACCCGTTAACTGAAATACAACTAGTTTCGAGTCAAGTCTTACCTCCAAATGTGAAATGCCATGAATAAGAGCATCTTTGAGAAGTTTTATAACTGCATTGTACTCAGCTACATTGTTCGTAGTGGTACCCAAACAAACCCCCCCGAAAAAAACAGTTGGCCAGCCGGTGAGTAAATGACCCAAGCTGCTGAAGCCAACAGTCAGGTGTGGCGACTGGCACCATCAGCAAACCCTAAGAAATGTTCAGTCTTCATCTGATACATGAAATGAAAACACACATAAGGTTAACTAACAAGCACAAGCAAATACTAGCTCTACAAAATATACAGCTATGTTACAAGAAAAAGCACAACTACCTAAGCGTAGTACTTCTTGAGGAAGATCCCATTTCTAGGCTCGGGAAGCTTATTACCCTTGTAGTCTGCTAGCTCGTAAGAACCCTTCTTCAGTACTTTAGAAATTATGTAAGGCCCAAGCCACATGGACTTGAACTTGCTAGGTCCTAGAGGTTCCTTATCTTGATCCCAAAGTAGAACAAGATCTCCTTCAAGGAACACCCTAGGTCTAACAGACTTGTCATATTGTCCTTTGACTCGTTTCTTGTGAACTTAGTTTGATGTGAGCATGTCGCAGCGCTACTCATCTAGATGCTCTAAATGCAACAAATGTTCTTCCAGTGCTGAAGTATCTGGTAGTAATTGAACATCCAGTTTTAACAAAGGAATCTCGCATTCAATTGGAATGACTGCTTCTATCCCATGTACAAGCTGGAAGGGAGAGAACCTGGTAGCAGTCTTTACATTCGCTCGGTAAGACCAAAGAGAAGGGTATAGCATGATGTGCCAGTTATTTCGACTGGCATTGAACAGTTCTTTGCAAAATTACCTTTAAACTTTTGTTAACTGCTTCGACTTGTCCATTTGCCTATGGATAATATGAAGACGAATGTTCTCGCCGAAAACCTAATATTGTGTACAGATCGGTCATCATGCTATTCTGGAAATGACTGTCGTGATCAATCACAATTTTTTTGGGTATGCCAAACCTTGCAATAATCTGACTGAATACAAAACAAGCGGCAATTTCTCCATCTTCCTTCAATGACAGTAGCCATTGCCTCGGCCCACTTGGTGAAGTAGTCGACGGAAACAATGATATAATGATGTCCTCTAGCCGAAACTGGATTGCAAGTCATATAATCAACCCCCCATTTTGTGAAGGGACCTACTGTAATCACAGGATGAAGAGGAGATGGATGTGCCCTCATTTTCTTGGTGAAAAACTGACACAGACGACAGCGTTTCACAGCTTCCACACAATCTTTAAAGATTGTGGGCCAAAAATACCTAGCATGCAGTATTTTCTGGGTTGTTGCCAACCTAGAAAGATGACCCCTACAAGCTCCACTGTGAGCATCATTCAATACTGATTCTTCTTCTTCTAAAGTCAAACAACGTCGTAAGATGGAATCTATCCCATGTCTATGGAAAGTATCAGAAATGATGAGATAGTTTTTCACATGACTTTTCAGTTTGCATCGTTCTTCTCTAGAAAAAGTGGTAGGACACCTCAAAGTCCGGAGATATACTAAAATATCCCTGTACCATGGGTCAGAGGAAGCAATAACGAAGATATGTTCATCCAGGAACGATGATTCTTCCTCGACATGCTCTAAGTCACTCGGAAACTCTGAGATTAACTCAGCGAACACTAGTGATTTCTTTGACTTGGCTGATTGAAAGACCAAATCGAACACTTGTAAGATTACAATCCATTTATTGTACTTCCCACTGATGATGCGTCAAGTGAGAACATATTGAAAAGGATTGACTTCTGCTATCATAGTAGTTGTTCGTAAAAGGATATAGTGACGAAGTCTCTGTACTGCATAGACCGCAGCTAGTGCTAACTTCTCAACATGCGAATATTTGATCTCAGGAGCTATCAATGCGCAAGAGAGATAGTAAACAACATGTTCTTGGAACGTGTCGTCCTCCTGAACTAATACTATGCCAATTGTATTAACTGATGCCACCAGATATAAAAGAAAATCTTTTGCATAATCCGGTGGGCTCAACAAGGGGGCTGAAAGTAGTGCCTTTTTCAAGGCGTCAAACGATGCTTGAGCAGCGTCATCCCACACGAAGTAGGTATCTTGTTTAAGCAGTCTCATAAAACTTTTGTAATATTAGCATAGTTTATGATAAAGCATCGCAAGAAGTTAGACATGCCTTGCAGACTTTGAAGTTGTCACAAGGTGCGAGGAGGAGGTAGGTTTATAATCGCCTCAACTTTTAGCGGGTTGACCATTATGCCACGACTGGATACAATGAAACCTAGTAAACGTCCCGATTCGACGCAAAATATGCACTTATTAGGATTCAAAGGAATCTTATATTGTCTGCATCTTTCAAACACAAGTCTCAGATGAGCTGGATGATCCCATCTCTTTCAACATCACACTGGGAGGTCATCCAAGTAAGGTTCAACTATGTGTTTGATATCATGAAAAGAAAAATTGATCGCTCGCTGGAAAGTTGCTCCAGCGTTCTTTAAGCCAAACGACATCTTCCGGTAAGCAAAGGTTCCCCATGGGAAAATGAAAGTTGTTTTGTGTTGATATTCCGGTTTGATTTGAATTTGATTATATCCCGAAAATCCATCCATGAAATAAACATCTCGTGTCCAGCACATGAATCTATGATCTGGTCGATAAATGGTGTGGGATAGTTATCTTTCGGACAAGCTTTATTCAAGTCCTAGAAATCGGTACAAACTCGGATGGTACCTTGCTTCTTAGCAATCGGAACAAGAATTCAAACCCATTCTGTCATATCAATCGGGTAGATAAATCCGGCTTTAAGCAACTTTTTAACCTCCGCCTTAATGGTAGCCTCTTTTCGAGGATTCACGGGACGGAGCTTCTGTCTCATAGGTTTTGCATTAGGGTATGTCGTGATGACATGCTCAACGATGGCTGGATCGATGCCTGGCATCTCCTCATAAGACCACACAAAAATGTCGCGGAATTCTTTAAAAAGATTGCTATACCGAGAGATCTCTTCTGGAGAACAGTCTGCTCCAATAAAAATGTTTTCCACAACCCCAGGTTTGGTGGAAATGTTAATCAGGATTGTTCTTGATATATTAGCCATATTCCCTTCAACGTAAATAGCTCTTGAAGTAAAAGGAAAAGATGACAAATCAACAAATCCACCGGGTCTCATAGAGAATTCTCCTCTCTCTATCTTGTCTAGATTTGGAAGCAGGTAGGACCTGTGATGCATATGTTCCCATGGATGGTCCAGGCCCATCATGGCCTCCAAAATGGCTTCATCAGATGGTAAGACCGTGTCTAAACAGTCGAAAGAGTGGGTAGAATTCAATGACCATGTAAGAGCATATTCCATATCCGACTCAGCAGAGACTAGCGGAGTCATGATATGTTCCATTGCAGCATGTTGGGCTTCCATGTATGCTATCTCTGCAATGTTTAAAGGCACTGAAGGTTTTGATACAGTAGGAAGGATCCACGGATCAATCCTAAGACCAACCATGAAAGTTTCAGTAGAAATACCTACATCAAAACGCATGAAAAGAATAGGAGAGGGAAGGTCAAAAGTGCCTATTAATGACCCGTAAAGCCCTGCTCCTAAACTCTCGCTTGCTGGGGCAAATTGATCAACTAAAGGGATAGTGGAATCCGATGAAGTATGGTTGTTTTGCCGAGAGAACGAAAGTTGATTGACCACGACGATCTTGCCTTCGTGGGGGAACACAACAATTTGAAAAACTATCGATGCAATGGCTCGCATGGCATATTTCCAGCTCCTACCTAATAACATATTGTAATCAAGCAGAGCGTCCAGAACTTCAATCTCTACAACAACTGTCTTACCAGCAAGTGTAATTTCAAATGTTGGTAGAGCTCCATGTGGATGGAAAGTCCTGCCATCGAAGGTAGTAAGCAGCATGTTAGAGGGGGCTAACTCGGGAGAGCCTAAAGCTTTCCAGCAAGAAATGGACATCACGCATGTCGACGCGCCCTCATCTACGACAACTCTTCTAATGGTCATAGGACCATGAACGACTTCTATCTGTAGGGAAACATGGTACGACAACCGATATTTGATATCAGACATATCAAAGCGCGTAGTCATGTTGGATGATTCCATACTTCCAATCGCTGCCAGAAGTGCGTTTCGTTGTAACAGACAACTTTGCAAAACTTCTAAGGTGGACATAGCACAAGGGGTCTGGGCTAGATATTCAACCACATTGTAGTTGGAAGCAGCTCGAGAGTTGGTATTGTGCGAGGCCCATTTCAAGACACCTTTCGGGATCTTGGGCAGTGGGTCCACTGCAATGTGGAGAGGAATGGAAGATTCAAGAATCTCTGTATCCCTTTTTTTTGCATCCAACGTATAATATCTTGCTCGCATTTGCAAAAGTGCATCCACGGTAACCATATTAATGAAAGTTTTATCAACTGAAGCATGAGTAGTGTCCCCAGCTTTGGAGGTGCCAGAAGCTGAACCCTGCCCCTTAGGAAATGGATCTTTAAGTACGGAAGGTTTCTTTTCTTGGAGTAGCTTATGGGCTTCTTCGAGTAGAGGGCATTGATGAGCGAGGTGATCATGTTTGCAAATTTTACAAGGGACCTTAACCTTCTTCTTCTCTTTGTTACCCTCCTCGGCATTCTCTTTGTTTTTGGGCTTTTGATGGTTCCCCTCTCCTTTCTTGCCCTTCATTTTGTTATTGGGCTGCCGAGGGCCCTTTTGATTGTTCTGAACCTGGTTTACAGATTCAAAAGTATAAGGAGAGGTTTTGACAGAGGTCGGTTCTACAGTATTTGACAGATAAGGCATGAACCTGCTTAGTCAATGCTTTGTAAGCTGCATAATCTACTAAACCCACTATGTCGTCAGCATGTGGTCCAAGTGTAGGTCTTCCAAGATTAGTGTTAGATCATGGTGCATCCGATATAATCTCGTAGAGTAGCCCAGATTGTGCATAAACAAGTGTTATTGGACAATCCACTCGAGCGGATGCGAGCAAGATCACCCTAGCTTAATGCAAGTCTAGAACAAATCAAACAGAATATAGATCTACTTTCGTAGATCAATAGAAGTGCAAACTAGTGGATAGATAGATTACCTCAGATTTGCAGATCCCTTTTCTCTTTGTTGATCCAATGCTCCAGCGTCGTCAGATCTCAAGGTGCAAGACCCTGTTGAACATATAGATACTAACAAACAGTGAAAGCATACATTTCATATAATTGATCTAAGTTAACAGTTAAGGAAGAAAAATCTAAACATCATCATTAATGAGACAATAGTTTATGGAAAGAGATTATATTAACTGTATAAAAGTGGGAATTACATAGAAAGGATGAAGCTACAACCAAAGCTTCAACGTTGCATCCTCCATCCAAAATGTCCAAGCCAAACCTCCAAGATGGTACAAGCTTCCCAATCACCAATATGGGTTCTACCAGTATAAGGGTACCATAGACCTTCCCCCCTCCCATGGAGAGAGTGGGTGTTTATATAGGGCTAAAGAGATAGGATAGGTTGAGGATTAAGGGGAGATGGTTAAGGGATTTTCCCATAAGGTTAGGAACCGAAATGCCACATCACCTAGAGCCTAGGGATAGGCCTCCACATAACTCATCTTCAAGAATGGGCTCGAAGATACTCTTTTATCCAAATAACTAACATCGTCGCAGGTTGAATTAAGACAACCTGTGACGTCGCATGTTGCACAAGGGCATACTGCGAGGACCTTGAAAAGTAGGTCAGTTAAGCCCTCTAGTCATGGGAAACTTCAGGAATGTGTTTTTACTCTAAAATGGGTTTAGGTAAAATAGCAAAGAGTTTACACAATGGTCAAGATGATGACATTTTCACAACGGTCATGATGATGACAACACTAGGTCAGGATGACGACAACACTTGCAATGGTCATGGTGACAACACTAGGTCAGGATGACGACACTTACACAAGGGTGACGACATTTTGGTGTAACAACAAGGTCTAGCTGTTGGGTTCGTAAGATGGCTTCTTCCTCTGAAAACACTCCAGAAGTAGCTACTTCCTCAGAAATATAAGGAAGGAGTGATTTCAGGTACCACTCGAGAAGAAATTCTGGAGGTATATTGGCTTTAATAAGTCTCTTCTGTCTTCACCACTCCTGAATGTGATCAGATACGTGAGTGGCCTTGTTCTGTCTAAATGTAGACAAAAGATCTGTCTCGACATCATACCGAACAGGAAGCTGGAAGTGGTTTAGAAAAATAGTTGCAAGATCCCGAAAATTAAAAAATGTGGCTGCAGGTAACTCAATGTACCATTTGGTTGTAGCACCGGTTAAGGTTCTTTGGAAAAGTCTCAACCTAACAGAATCTTCGTTCAACGAGTTCGAAGAACACCATAAATGGAAAGTTGTGACATGATCACCAGGGTCTTCACTAGTTTTGCCTTCGAATTTTGGAATGTCCGAAGGTAACTTGGTAGGAACTGGTGGCCATGTAGCATTATGGTACACCGGATCATTCGTCAACTTGGAAAGGTCTGGCAAATTCAGAGTTGCCAAAAATGGTAAACGAGGTCTACAAGATGGCATTTGATAAGTCGGGGTCATAAAGGGGGAACCACCCATAGTTTGACCCATAAATTGTTGGTAGGGGTTTCCCCCAACCATCTACTAGTAGGGGTTTCCCCCAGCCACCTGCTAGAAGGGATTTCCCCCAGCCATCTGCTGGTAGGGGTTGCCCCCTGCCATCTATTGTTGTGTGAAAGTGTTGTTGAAATTCCCCCACCCAAATGAAAGTGGGTTGGTACTCTGAACGTTTGTCCACTGAGGCTGGGCGTTAGCTCCACCATATTGTTGATGAAGGATGTTACCCCCCTCCTCCATAAAACAAAGAAAAAGGAGTGTTTCCTACAAGTACATTATTTTGATTCATGTTGTAACCTGCAAAGGTGTTAAAACCAGGGGGAGTCGAGGTGGACAGCGCAGTCATTGTACTCATTACAGGAATAGTTGCAGAAGCATTCGGCCCTACATTGGGTGTGGAAATCCAAGTGCTAGGTATATGATATGGCTGTTGAGTTGCAGGAGGTGGAACAAGATTCACTATACTACTGGGTCCAAAAGTGGGTGTAGAGGCGGATGCCAAATTTGTTGAACTCGGCATGCCTAAGGTACCGGCATTAAAACTGAAGGATGGAGTCGAAACAGAAGTTAGCTGTGCCAAAATCGATGTAGCAGTGGAAGAAGGATTTATAGTATTTGTATTCATACCTATTGTGGGAGTCTGTGGAACTCCCTGTTCGCCTCTCGAGTTAGTCATAAAATGCTCAAGTGTGAAACGATATGCACTATAATAAGGTTCCTAGAAACCAATAGGTACCAGAAGCAGATTGTTAAGTTCGGTTAGAGGAGGATTAAAAGGAGTATTAAACTCACCAGAAGTAAGATCCTCAATCTCGATTGTGTTAAAAGTTTGTTGATCCGGAGTCCTAGGTTGTGGTTCCTCGGGAACCTCTATTTCACCACTGGTTTCAAAAGGACCACTGGAGTCTGTTCTCTGTCGTCTTGGTGGCGGTAGTGGTTCCACTATAAGTGGGAGAAGATTTTGCAACCTTCGAGACCTACGAAGCTGTTGGTCCTCCACAGTTATATATAAAAAATAAAACTAAGTAAAAACCTAGTGGCCAATAAGACTAAGGGGCAAACAACACACCACTAAAAAATACTAAGTAAACAAACCAGGCAAACAAGATTCCTTCCAGAGAAGAATCCGGGATGATGAGGGCCCAGAACAGATCAACGAAGGATGAAGAACAATTAACCGGGGTCCACAATACAATGACTAAGGGTGCAAGCGCTCGAATCACCCAACCGCCCTCCCAAAGACCTGCAAGGGATTTCCTCCCACGTCTGTCCTAGGTACAGCAGATATACCCTTCGGTGTCACCTGTGTATGATCCTATGGTCAGATACTTAAGGCCACCATACATACGAAATATCCTGGAGGGACAGTCGTCAGCCTGATCAAAACGCGTGGGCAGGGTAGCAAAGCCCGAAGTCCAGATGGACCCTCGTATGCAAATCGAACTTGGTTTATGTTCAAAAGGAATGTGAGGGAGGTATCCTCAACGATTCAGATCTTCCACGGCCTCGTGCTTAGCTCTGGTTTTAGTAGAGTTTCCCAGGAATATTTTATATATATGGGTTTACCTATATGACAGTCGCACTACGATTTTTGAGTAATGAAACAAGCTTCGAGCAGTTTAAGGTGTTTTAATCTCGAAACTCTAGCCTAGACTAGTTGGTGTCATGTATCCCTAGAAATAAAATAATTTCTAATTGATTTTATTAAAGTTCTTTTTAAGGTTACTTTTTTACTCAACGGGTAGTGCGTTGTGTGGTGTGGTTGCAACAGAAAGTAAAGTGCATGAAATAAACAACTTTCAACAACAAAAATACCTTTTTTTTATATTCTTTCCAAAATGAAGAGTAAACAAACCTAAACAAAGCTTTCTTTTTTGTTTTCTTTTCAAATTTAGAACAAAGTAAACTATGCTACTCTGCAAAGATTATAAGCCTCACTACTCTAAGCTACCAAACTTATTTTTCTTTTTCTGTTATATATGAACGAAAAAAGAACTTGAAAGCGGAAGCAAGTAAGACCTACAAAAGATGTGCAAGTATGGCAAAATGACTCTAAAGTTCACAACAATCGAATCAATGATCCGACAAAGACTTGTCCTACAAGTTTTTTCAAAAGAAAAATCTCTTGAACTTGGAACCAAGGTGTGAAGATAACAAGGATGAAAGACACTTATGACCAGAAAGCAAACTTGAAAGAATGCTCCAAAGCACCAAATCCTAACAAGAACACTAAGCCAAGCAGTAGGTAGGCAAGCGAACTAAAGACAACCTTACTAACACAAGGACTCAAAGGTGAAGCAAACTAAAGTACTCCAAACTCACTTAATACTGGAAATGACAGCGAGGTCAAGAAATGTCAAAACTCAAAAAGCTTTGGCAGACACCCCAAAGGCTCCAAAAAAAATGGGTCAAAACCCTAAATCAAAGGATGAGACACCCCAAGAGCATACAAGTGTCACAACAAACAACAAATGCTAAACACAAAGGTTTGTATACCTGCAACACACTACTAGGGTATGGACAAGACACTATGTTCACTAAGAAACAATGCACGGTCTCCAAAAAGAGTCACAAGCGAACAAGACACTTCAAAAGTAATCAAGTGACCAAAAGATGACCTAAGGGACTCAAATGGGCTAAAGAGACTCAAAGACGGATTACAGACCTCAAAGACCAGTTAAGAAAGCCAATAACAAAGTTAGAAACAAAACCAAAACAGGTGGAAAACCAAACCTTACATCAAACAGAGAGCTACAGGAAATTGCTCTACTGTGCAGTAGGCAAACTAGCTCACTCTGGAAGGTGTACGCTACTGTGCAGTAGATAAACTAGCACACAAACTCAGGTATGCACTACTATATGTATAGTAGAGTAGCGCACATGTTAGGAAAGGTCAAAAATCAAGCTTTGCATAGGTGTAAAATTCTGAGTCAAACAAAAGACAGCAAGTAGGGATGACCTACAAGGCCCCTCAGAGGATTAAAGGGATCAAAAAGTACTGGAAATACAACCAAATGGGTTTCCTAGAACAGAAAAACAACCGGCTTCCCAGCGGAGTCGCTAGTCTGTTGTTCGGGAAATACACCCTATAGTGAGGAAAGGGACACTATCAACTTAAGGGGAGACAGGTAAACACAATGATTATGCTACAGAAACATCTATAAATGGAAATAGATCAAAGATCTTGAAGACGTACCTTATTACTAATGTTTGATCCTAGCTTTGCTCAATATTGCGCTCAATCTTCAACTTGATCTTCCACTTCAATAGACCTGCAACATAAAGATACCTTCCTTAGCGTATCTTGACTGATATAAAGATGATAAAATTGAAATACAATTCAAACATCAAGAACAATCAAGTATTTAACCAAATAAATACACAAATTATTAGGCATTATATTTGGGACAGGAAGGAATGTTTCAACCTTTATTGTCAAAAGCATATAATGATTACAAGTTATACCTGATCAATGCAGCATGCTTATGCAACTGGATTCTGGGATCCTGCTCTTCTCTGACTTGAAATCTTCCAGCATAACAACCCTTCATACAAATTTCTCTTCTTGTGAATGAAAGTCACAACAATGTCTAACCCCTCTCCTCAATCCTCCTTGTATTTATAGGACAAGGAAGACAATTTAGATCGAGAGGTCTTTGTAATGGAAGTTGGGGAATTTGCAGAACCAGCTACAACTAATCCCAATTCATCAAATTAATATATTTTTTATCACATTTTAAGGTGTGTGCGAGTTTTTCACAGTGGAGTAGCGCATAGTATCCAACTTCAGTGTTTAAGAACCAACGTTTGCAACTTTTTTGAGGGTGTGCGCTAGTTTACTGAAGTGCAGTAGCGCACAGCAGGAGATGTGCGCTACTATTGAGCCTGTGGAGTAGGGAATGAGCACTAGTATGCTGAAGTAGAGTAGCGCACAGCTCAAAACATGAGGTTTTTCAGGGTTTTGTTAGCTTGCAGAAGGGTAAGTCAGGTTAAGGTATCATCCAAGGTCATCATGCTCTTCACTCCAAGTTGTCCTTTTGTGTGATTGACATCTCAAGGAGATCACGGACAGAGAAGTGCAAATTTGACCTATAACAACAGTGTCTGGCATATACTTTGTCTGGTAGCTCATAAGCCTTTGTGGCCCTGGGTTGATAATTTATGAACATCTTTCTATTTCAATTTAATTAAAAAAGGGGGATTAAAGAGCTCATCATTTTGGTGCCATTGCCAGGGAGATGCCAAGGACATTGTAGTTTTGATGGATTATTTTGGTTTTAGTTGCGATTCATCTTTTCTTTGAGTAGATTGTGTGAGACATATTTTTTTTTAAGATAATCTGGTGTGATTTCAGAGGAGGGATGAGTAAGACGCATAGAAAAATTCATTAGAATATTGCCTGTCGCAAGTCCCTGTGATTCTGGAACATGCAAAGTATTCATGCGTAGAGTAAGAGATAGTACAGGTAGACTTGTATATGCATATGATACCCCACCAGGTACTAACCATGCATGAAGCACAATAAGATGAGGATGTCTTCAAGGAAGGTCACCTCCTATCATCAGTTCTAAGCCAGAGACTGAAACACCTAATCATTCTACCACACACATTGATGGAATAGTCTTACCAACGCATGCTGATGAGAATCTGTTAGTGACAGAATTCGTTCAAGAAAAAGAGTTTGTTCAACAAGGAGGGTTTCCTAAGCAACTAAGTGTTAACAATCAAAGAGGTGAGGAACAATTGTTTGTTGAATCTTTGTTGTTAGCCAAATCAGCTACTTTTGAAGATCTCATGGTGAATATGGATGGCGAAGGAGAACACATTCCCTATAGGGAGGAGACAAACCAAGGAAATATAAATGGAAAATCAAGTACTGGAATGGTCATTTTCGAGTTTCCAATCCGAAATTCCGGATCTACACTTACAAACCAGATGAAGAACATTCGACATTCGGCATTGCCCATTTTTCATGATATGGAAAGTGAATACCTAGATACATTCCTATTTGAATTAGATGTCCTCTGTAGGAGCTATGATTATGTTATAGATCACCAGAAGCTCAAACTTTTTCCAGCCACAATGAAAAGCCAGGCTCTGAGGTGGTTCATGGGGCTAGAAGGGGACAATATAACGACTTCGGCTCATATGAAGAAGGTCTTCCTGGATAAATATCAAGAATATTGCAAGTACAAGGATCAAAAGGAAGCAATTTTTAAAATGGCCCAACAGGAGGATGAGAACCTAGAAGACTATGTGGAGATATTCCAATATAATTTGCAAAGATCAAGACAGAATGGGTTAAACGATGATACACTGAAAATTTTGCTCCTACAAGGGATCAGAAATGATTACATTGATCTTCTAAATTTGATGGGTGCAGGGGATGTATCCCTACTAAAATATGTGGAAATATGCGACCTCTGCAGAATATATTCGACGAATGCCTCCATATCGGGAAGAGGAATTAGGGACACAGTAAACAAAACCACCAAGACTTCAAGAGAAGGAGTTTTAAGGATGGATATTGGAAACCTCTTGGACGGTTTCAAGACCGACATACTCAGTTCCTTGAGTTCTCAGTTAGATGCACTTAAAGCAAAGAAAAGGCAAGAGTAGGAAGATCGAGCTTTGGCTATCTTTCGTCCTAAATGCATAAAAAGACACCCTATCAAGAGCTTCCCATTAGAGAGTGGAAATATGCCTTCTATGCGATCTAGAGCATCCTATGAAAGACTTCCATTCGCTGCTAGGACTCAAGGCCATATATGAAGAAGCAGGGACAGATGCAGAACCGGTTTGTTTTATATCTCAAAAGCATCCATGGAAACCCTGACCTTCAGGTACAGTACCAAATCCCATGAAACTATTTAATCCTTATTGGAATAATGCTCAATTACATTAGTCACAAGTTCCACAAGCTCCACAAGTCCAACAAAATTCTCATCCATGGTACCCATCTTTTACTCAACAAACATGGGCACCTTCCTATCCCCAAAATAGCCCTTGGCAATCAAACTGGAGGAATTCAATTTTTGGGAATCAACAACAAATTCAGCATCTAGCTCCTCAAGTACAGAATCCTCAATTCTCGTTTGCACCAGTACAACCATTAATGCAACCTATTCTACAGCCTCGGTTAACCTTGCCGTTGAACAATGCACCTCCAAAACCACTCCTTCCTGCACAACCCGCTCCTAAGCCTAATAATAAGGTTGGACAACCTGTAATGGCTGCTGAAATACCTAATTATCCAGCCTATTCCATGTCCATGGTGATCTACCACGACATTCAATTATGCTCTTGTAGAAAAATTAATAAAACCACCTCTCCTATAATTACAGAGGAGGCAAAGGAAGAGACACCAGGGGTCTTACCAGTCCAATCTGAAGAGATACCGGTGCGATCCGAAGATAATTTCCCACCCATCCCACCCAGGAAATCGCCCTAAATAGAGCAAAAGAAACCTCCACCATATCCTGAACGCTTAACCATAGATAAATTTATGCCTCAATCAAAATTTGATCTCCTTGCAGAATTACGAAATATCTGTGAAAAAATTCCACTATTTCAAGCTATTAAATACATTCCCATTTACTCCAAAGCTGTCAAAGAGCTATGTTTGAAAAAACCAGGAAAAAAAAGAAAAGATCCTCCAATAGTCCATGTGATAGGAGATCTGGCTGAATTAATGATGGGTAACACTCTTACTACTAAATACTTTGACCCTAGTAGTCCCATTGTCAAAGTGCAAATCAATGGCATTTCTCTCTCTAATACACTGATAGATCTGGGAGCAGCCATTAATGTCATGACTAAATGAACAATGGATAGATTGGGCATTACAAACCTTTGGCAAACTTCTACTATCTTGCAGTTGGCTGACCAATCTCTTGTACAACCAGATGGCATTATAGAAGATCTTGTTATTTAAGTCGACTCATGGGAATACCCGGTGGATTTTATGGTTTTACAAACGAAATCAAACTTGGGAGGCTATCCCCTAATTTTAGGGTGGCCATGGTTGGCCACAACGGATGCTTGTATTGGCTGTCGGTCAGGAAACATGCGCATATCTCATGATAATAATGTTAAGGAACTCACTTTGTATCCTTCTGCGAAGCTAATTATACCACCAGAACTCCCTTTGTGGCCAGATGAAGAGGAAACTGAGCAAGTAGATGAAACCCTACAGCTGTACATGATCGAACAATCGCTGGAAGCAAAACAATTAACTTAGGATGATATGCTCAGTTAATTTATTTCTCCTAGTCCTTCGGGATATTTTATGGATTTGTTTAGTTCAATTTGTGCTACCCAACAAATTGACAGCATTCCAAGTTCATCTACGGCATCTCATAGTACCTCTAGGCCTGATGGTGAGTCTGCAATTAGAGAAGTGGAAATTGAACTAGGCAAGCTCCTAAAGATTAGCTCTACATTGTCGAAGCAACAAAAAGAACAGCTTACCTCGGTATTACAGAAAGATAAGTCTGCATTCGCCTGGGATTACAATGACATGAAAGGTCTACACCCTGACCTGTGCATACACCATATATATACCAAGGATGATTCCAGACCCATTAGGCAACCCTAGCGCGGGATGAATCCGACACTTAGAGAGGTGGTCAAAGAGGAACTTCAAAAGTTGCTAGCTAAAAATTTTATTTATCCTATTTCTGATAGCAAGTGGTTGTCTCCACTGGTCATAGTTCCTAAGAAGAACGGAAAGTGGTGTATTTGTGTTGATTACAAGGAATTAACCAAAGCTACGCATAAAGACCATTTTTTGTTACCCTTCATCGATCAGGTGTTGTACACACTAGCAGGAAAAAAGTATTTATCTTTTATGGACAACTTCAGTGGGTATAACCAGATCAGGATAGCACCGGAGGATCAAGAGAAAACGACATTCACATGTCAATGGGGTACTTTTGCATACCGCGTGTTACCTTTCGGATTATGCAATTCCCCTGGCACATTTCAACGGGTTGTTATCAGTATCATTTACGATCTTATTCATGACAATATGGAAGTTTTTATGGATGATTTTACCTCTCATGGTGAAGATTTTGCAGCATCCTTGAATAATCTAGACAAAGTACTTACACGATGCAAGGAAGTGAACCTCTGTCTCAGCAGTGAGAAATGCAAGATGATGCTCACTCATGGCATTGTTCTGGGTCATCTCATATCTCCCAATGGTATCAAAGTAGACCTAGCAAAAATCTAGGTAATCTATAATTTATCAGTCCCATGCACACAAAAAGAGGTACACAGTTTTATTGGATATGTAGGTTATTATAGAATATTTGTTCAAAAATTTTCAGAGGTGGCTAGTCCCTTATTTCTGCTTATGTCAAAAAATAAACAATTTGAATGGACAAATGATTGCCAATTAGCCTGGGAAACCTTAAAACAGAAAGTCTCTATAGTGCCTATCCTACGTAAACCAAATTGGTCCTTACCTTTCCTGATTTCTACAGATGCCTCTGATACCACCATAGGAGGAGTCCTCGGCCAGCAGGAAGATTAGAAACCCTACGCCATATATTTTATTAGTAAAAATATGACTGCTACCGAACTTAATTATACAGTGACCAAAAAATAATTCCTGGCTGTCATTTATGCCATTAATAAATTCCGCCATTACATTATGGGATACCTAGTGATTTTCCACACTTACCACTCTGTTATAAAATATCTCATGAATAAACCCATCAAAAATGGCAGAGTCACTAGGTGGTTGTTATTGCAACAGGAATTTGACATTTCAATAATGGACAGACCTGGTAAAACTAACATGGTTGCTGATTTTCTTTCAAGAATCACTATTGATGAAGAATCTCAACCGGTGGATGATGCTTTCCCATATGAACATTTTTTTTCTATTTCTACTAATGTTCCTTGGTTTGCAAATGTAGCAAATTATTTGGTTGCAGGAAGACTTCTGGGGCATATGACATCAAAAGAAAAGAAAAGCATTGTGCAACGTAGCAACATATTTTCATGGGTTGATGGCTATTTATTTTATATAGGACCAGACTTGGTGATCCATCGATATGCTCGTGAAGATGAAACCTACCTAATTCTAAGAACCTGTCATGATGGCCCATGTTGAGGACACTTTGCTGATAAACAAATAGGACACAAGATTCTACAATTGGGATATTATTGGCCCACAATATTTAAAGATGCCTGAGAATATGTCCAGAGTTGTGATAGTTGCCAAAGGATGGGGTAGCCACTACAGTCCGATGAGATGCCACTTCAGACTCAGCTCGTGGTGGAACCATTTGAGAAGTGGGCATTAGATTTTGTTGTCCCTGTAAAACCTCCATCCAAATAGAAATCATACATCCTAGTATGCATTGATTATGTAACTAAATGGGTAGAGGCGAAGGCACTTCCAAGGGAGATTAAGACTTTTTATATGCAAATATTTTCACAAGGTTTTGAGTTCCGTGGGAGATTGTTACTAATGGAGGATCACAATTCACATCTAAACTCATCAAGTCTCGCACAATCCAGTACCATATTAAGAATAGGGTAAATTCACCATATCACCCTCAGGCCAATGGGCAAGATGAAGGTACAAACATAATTCTAGAATCTGTGCTCACAAAGACTATTCAAGTTCATCAAAGGGACTGGGATGATAGGCTTCCTGAAGCCTTATGGGCCTACAGAACAACATGGAGAAGTACAACAAGTTTGAGTCCTTATCAATTAGTTTATGGAAAGAAAGTCACCCTACCAATAGAAGTTGAGATTAAAACATTAAGAACTACATTTCAATCAGGCATGGATTTATCACAAGCCCAACATACTCGCCTGTAGCAGCTTAATGAGCTTGATGAATTGCGGCTAGCTACCATAGAACATACAGCCATTGTGCAACAACAACGAACCAAGTGGCATGATAAATTCATCAAGACTAAGTATTTTCAAGAGGGTGACTGGGCTCTTCTATACGACTCCAGGTTCAAAAAGTTCAAAGGGAAACTTCACACTCGTTGGTTGGGACCAAATGAGATCGAAACAGTTTTTGATAATGGTATAGTACCACTCAGAACCATTGATGGTGAGGGAATGCTTCTTATGGCCAATGGTCACATACTAAGGCCATATAAGAAACCATTGTCCAAAGAGGTATTCATCTGCAATATTGTTGCCTGCTGGTGTACCAATGACTTCGAGATTACCATCTCAACCTCTAAAGAATGAAAAATAAAAAAATAAAAATGGACTGTGAAAATCCTTTTGGGATGCATCCCTTAAAAAAAGAAAAAAAAAGAAAAATGGACTGTGAAAATCCTTCTC
Source organism: Larix kaempferi (assembly GCA_027924585.1). NCBI lineage: Eukaryota > Viridiplantae > Streptophyta > Pinopsida > Pinales > Pinaceae > Larix > Larix kaempferi. The sequence continues at coordinate 11,535,733 of BSBM01001051.1, read as the reverse complement.
GGATGCATCCTTAAAAAAAAAAAAAAAAAAAATTATACTAATAAGTCTATCTATCAATTCTTTGCAGGGGCATTCTATCATAATCCCCCTTCTTACTCCATTCATCCCATCCTTCCCCCTGATATCACTCTCCTATGTATGCCACTGCTCTCTTGGATAACTACTCTTCAGATTATTTTACACAGTTTTTTGCCACTATTTCATCTACAGCACTACGGAACATGTTCTACTCCATTACAAAACCCCTTTCCGCTTCATTACAGAAACATGTTCCGCTCCATTATAGAACCTCTTTCCACTCCATTAGAGAAACCCTTTCTGCTCCATTACCGAAACCCTTTCCACTCCATTACCGAATCCATTTCCACCCCATTACAGAACCCTTATCCATTTCCCATAACTTTCTGCAACACCACAGAATCATTTTTACATAATGTTACCGGCTCCTTTTCTGACTTCTCCAACACTTTAACGGTCACATTTTCGGCTACCTTCCACGTCATATCCACATGGAGGCATCTTTCTTACCTATACGGGCCCATCATCATTTGATGTCACCGACAAATTGAAAAGGATCAATCAACATTGATCCACAACATCACGGATCCCATTCAACAGCTAACCCAAGTCATATCAAATCCCATTTGACAGGACTCGATATCGGAACATCACCACAGCTTGTCAACCACAAAGGAGAATGATCGCAACTCATTACAACCATCAATGCAAGAAGTGGAGAACCTTCTACCCTTCTTCTCATCATCGCAACCAACCAGCAATTGAACTCCACGCATATCTTCCCAGGTAAGGCAGGTACGTAACCATCCTTCGTTCACTTTTGATAGGTACAAAAGGACAGATTATGATTTATCAAGCCAATTAGTGCAACACGGGGTTGTGTGCCGATTTGGTGGGGGGGGAAGAAATTGGAGTTGCCTCTAAATTCTATCAAACCAATTGTTTATTGATAGTAATTCCACCACCTACAAGCTCTCAGCTAGATCAAAGTTGATAACCCACCCTCGTATAACCCAGGTCCAATTTGTTTTCTTCAGGAAACTGAAAGGAAACTTGAAGCACTGTAAGCATCTGGGGAGAAATAAGGAATGAAATGCAATGAAGTGAGCAATCTGTAGTGAACCTGAAAACACGGATATGGTCTATGGAAACAGAGAGGTAAAAATAGTTTTTCAATAGGCAGGATGGTTGGATTATTTCGATAAAATGAAGAAGGAAGATGTTACGATTGCAATGGAATTTGCACTCACCTATGACAGTGAATTTGCCGTGTTAATTTTCTGAATTTACTTTAATCTGATATAGGATATTAACTTAGAGAACAACATGTACAGCATATCTACAGCATATCAATCATGGACACAATAATGCAAGCACACAAGAGACACAGAGTTTACTTGGGAAAAACCATAAAGGTGAAAAACACCAAATTATAACTTCCTCAGAGATAGATAGAGCAATGATACAATCCAATCATAAGAGATAGACATCTCCTAGCAGCAGCTTCTCCTCCTCCACAAGTGCGCCACTCTCCAAAGAGTGTGAGAGAGAATAGAATGATTAAATCGAGTGCCTCCCGCACTCTATTTATACTTGATTTGACTTGCCTAATAACCTTTACTAGGTCGGCCTTAACTTAACCACATAACATAATGTTGACCGGGCCAACACCTAATAGGGTGGTCTAATAACCCTTTGACCGACATGGCCGACCCCCAATAGGGTGGTCTAATAACCCATCAAGTATAAGTTACTACACTTACAATATAAATGACGACACTTCCGTATAGAGGAATAATAACATCTCTATAGGAATACAAACACTTCCGTATAGAGGAATAATACCATCTCTATAGGAGTACAATATACACATATGAAATACATTCCGAAGTTACATATACATCAACACTCTCTCTTAACTAGGAAGGTATTTCTCGACACAGGTCTTCTAGCACAAGTCTTCTTCTCTGGATCATCATCATCGAGTCATCGTCATCATCACTACTGCTGCTATCTCAATCAATCTCTGAATCTACTCGTCATAGGAAGTTCTACAGAGCCAGTCCTTTTTCATACTAGATGTAGGCCCACCACCTGCAGGTCTTCATCATCATTGGCCATATTGTGGAATCCTTAGGACTTATTACATGCGTCACAAAACTTGGCGGTAACATCCCAAGCTGTTACGAGCACACAAATCTACCTGTCGGATCTCCCAGGAGCACATTACATCTGACCCATCACAAAACCTAGTTGAAGCATCCCAGGCTATTACGAGCACATAGTTCTACCTGTCGGATCTCTTAGGAGCACATTACATGTGATCTCACCACAAAACCTGGCTGAAGCATCTGAGGCCTTTTTCATCCTGTCCAGATCTCCCAGGAGCAAGTTACATGTGGTCCACCACAAAACCTAGCTGAAGCATCTGAGGCCTTTTTCATCCTGTCCAGATCTCCCAGGAGCAAATTACATGTGGTCATGGAAAAACCTGACTGAAGCATCTGAGACCTTTTTCATCCCGTCCAGATCTCCCGGGAGTAAATTACATGCCATAGGAAAAAAGCTCATAAGAGCATCTCAGGATGTTACGGGTACACAAATCCGACCTAAAGATCTCCCAGGGCACAAATTACATGTCCTGCAGGAGCAATGTCTCGAAAGAGCATCCCAGGCTATTACGGGTATACAACTCTGACCTATAGGATCTCCCAGACATGCTCACCTGCACAACCTGATCCACGACCACAAATTATCATCCTGATACTCACCATATATCATCCTGATGTACACATGATCATCCTGATCATCATCACTGCATCGTCCTGATGCATGTCATCTGGAGAAGCTCGTCATCCACGATCATCCTGATCATACAATGCATCCTCCTGATGCATACCAAGTATCTACCTAACACATATCAAATACATGGTCCAAGCATCCAACATGATGCATACATACATAATGATCTAACTGATCATATCCAACATCCAACATGATGCGTACATACATAAATGATCCAACTGATGATATCCAACATCCAACATGATGCGTACATACATAAATTATCCAACTGATCATATCCAGCATCCAACATGATGCGTACATACATAAAAAATGTAAATGATCCAACGGATCATACAAAGCAGAAACTAGAACATCATCCTGATGCTCATCATCCAGCGCTTACATCCACAGCCATGTGAAGGATCCTCCTTCCACCATGCTAGGAATGGATACAACAAATGTCTCCATCACTTCTTCCTTGAAGTGTCATCGATATGAAGAACACCAAGCCTCTCTCTGAAGTACCTGAACTTCACTATGGCTAGTGGCTTCGTCAACACATCTACAATCTGCTCGTTCGTTGCAACATACAGGAGCTTCACTGCTCCTCTCTGCACCATATCCCTGATATAGTGATATTTGATCTCTATGTGTTTCGACCTGTTGTGAAACACTAGGTTCTCAGACAGCTTCACACAACTCTGGTTATCACAGAAGATACCAGTAACATCCAACGGGAGATCAAATAACTCAGACAGTAGCTTCCGAAGCCATACTGCCTCACAACTAGCCGAACAGGTTGCAACATACTCTGCCTCGGCTGTACTCAGTGCTATGCAAAACTACTTCGTGCTAAACCAAGAGATCACACCTGATCCCATACTGAAGCAGCACCCAGATGTGCTCTTCCTATCTGCAGCACTGCCTGCCCAATCTGAAACAACATAACCCTGCAGGTTAAACTTTTGATTCGCTTCATACTTGAGCCCATAATCAACTGTACCCTTCAAGTACCTCAAAATATTCTTTACAGCAACTAGGTGAACACTCCTCGGATCCATCAAGAACTGGATGAATGTGTTAACGCAAAGCAAATATCTAGTCTCGTGTTCGTCACGTACATCAAGGACCCAATCAGCTGACGATACATAGTGACATCAACCAGCTCAGATGAAGCATCACACAAAAGCTTCAAGTTCGATGCCATAGGTGTGGTCATGGCCTTACATTCCATCATCCCAAACCTCTTTAGGATCTCTATTGCATACTTCCTTTGTCCAATGAACATTCCATCTGAACTCTGTCACACCTCGATACCTAGAAAATAGTGCATTATCCCCAATTCCTTCATCTCGAACTTGGCAGCAGGATTCCGCTGCGTGTCAGCAATCAATCTATCCTTGCCTGTAACAAACAAGTCATCCATATACAAAAGTAGTATCACGGGATTGAATTCCTCAACCTTGTAGTAAAGATTGGAATCCGCTTTACTCTTGGTAAAGCCCAAACTGGATAGAAAGATGTCTATCCTACCATACCAGGTCCTGCACATATATGACTCCTTGTCATGTGTCTCAGAACCAAGTGGCTGCTCCACATATACTTCTTCCTTAACTACACCATTCAAGAAAGCTATCTTGAAATCCATCTGGTGTATCTTCTACATCATCACTCGCTTTGTATTATTCTATGCTGCCATCTGCAGCATGCTTGATCTTGTAGATCCACTTGGAATTTATTACAGACTTTCCTTCAGGTCTTGGGACTACATCCCAAACATCTTCATGTTCGAATGGTACTCCTCGATCATGGCATTCTGCCCAGATCCTAGGAGCTTCAATATCTTCAATATTTTCAATAGATAACTTTGTTACTGAACAAATGTTGTAGTCCTTTTACTCAACAAGTTAAATTGCATGATTAGAAAAAATCTCATATTTTTCAGAACAAATTCTTACACATAAAGAAATATGTCATACAGTTATGCAATTATCTTAGCCAATGCTTCAATACAACATTTATCCATGTCCCATAACTTTCTACATGCCTTCCAATCTCTACCAGAACATTGTTAAGAGTGTGCACAACTCCCAACATATTAGCAAAGAGGTTTCATTCTAGATAAGTAGCCATGGAATGTTGTACAGTGCCATAGGCCACTTACCCATGTATATTAGTAGTATACTATTCATCAATGCAACTATTCTAATATGCAGAATACACAACCTAATTCTAGGAACATGAGTATATACTTTATTGAACAGTATTTATTTAAACAATCAAATATGCAAGGAATGATAATTCAAATACTTATCTTTGTTTGTTTGTTGGGTTGACTCCCTCTCAATCTTTGCTTCTTTTTTGCAACTCCATTCTAATGTGGATTGTGAGAAGTGCTCAACTCCCTCTGAATATTTGTATCCTTACAGAAACTACTGAAGTGTGCCCCTTCTTGATGTTTGCTTCCTTGTAGGAACAACTGGAGTGTGCTCCCTCTTGATCTTTGTTAAATTTTCAGAATTTACTTCAATCAGATCTAGGATCTTAACTAAGAGAACAACATGTACAACAAATCTACAGCATATCAATCATGGACACAATAATGCAAGCACACACGAGACACAGAGTTTACTTGGGGAAAACCATAAAGGTGAAAAACCCCAATAACATCCTTAGAGATAGATAGAGCAATGATACAACCAGAATACAAGAGATAGTCTTCTCCTAGCAGCAGAGCCTCCTCCTCCACAAGTGTGCCACTCTCCAAAGTGTGAGTGAGAGAATACAATGTATAAAATGAGAGAGAAACACTCTCTATTTATACACTAACTTGACTTGACCTTTACTCAACTAGGTCGGCCTCAACTTAACCACTTAACATAGTGCTGACTAGGCCGACCCCCACTAGGGTGGTCTAATAACCCTTTGACCCACATGGCCGACCCCCAATAGGGTGGTCTAATAACCCTTTGACCCACATGACTTATACAGGGCCGACCCCAACAAGGTGGTCTAATAACCCATCAAGTATAAGTTACGACACTTACAATATAAATGACAACACTTCCATATAGAGGAATAATAACATCTGTATAGGAATATAACCACTTCCGTATAGAGGAATAATAACATCTCTATAGGAATACAATATACATATATGTGAAATATATTCCGAAGTTACCTATGCATAAACAATCTCTACTTCCTGGATTACCTGTCCTTGAACTTATATCCATAACTATTCATGCTTATTAGTATCATCATTGTGTTATCCTCGAGGTCTCATACATAATCACACATTCATTAGTATAATCTTAATACTATCAAAACACAATAATATTAAACATGTATAGTCATGATCATTTCAAACACAGATAATAAACATTAGTATTCAAGGTTTCAGGGAAGTTTTCTTTTACTCATACATATTCTTATTTGATCATAAAACGCTTCTGGTTAGTCAAATCATCAATCAAGATAAGAGAAATAAAATGCATAAACCCTTGATTACTTACATTTCTAACTTTATGAATAAACATAACCAATCATACCAAGCATACTTATATAAAAGATCCTAACACAAGGTAAGATTCTAACTTGATATAGGAAAAACATACCTGGATTACTATGTTAGCTAGTTATGTCTAACATACCCGCATGATGTCTTCTGGTACTCTTCAATGACTTGTGCTAGTAACCTGCATGTCTCACAAGTTAACCATTGTAGAACCAAGTTATACATACCTCGTAAGTAGATCTTCTATGTGATCCATGACAATGGATGAATCTTTGTCTTCATGTCACCATGATCATATGTTCTTGAAGTAGAACATGATTGGTCTTTCTTGGTGTACCTTTCATGTTAGCGAACAACATAATCCTCATACAACATCACAATGCATTAGTACAATCATAAGTGTCAAAACCTTAATCGATGAATATCTTCTATCATGTATTGATAATTTTATTAACGTGATACGACAAGTCTAGTAATTAATCAAGATTGTACTAACTGTAATGATATGAAGACAAACATATCATAAACTTAACCATGAATAGAATTCGAAACATACCTGTAAGTCATAGCTTTCAAGATTGCTTGTAATCTTCTTATGTAAGGTCTTAGCCTCATCTCCCTCTGAAACAAGAACATTTTCACTTATGCAAATGACCAATCCATTCTCTTCTAGGATTAACCCAATCTACTTGATTTGCAGAAATTGGATCTGGAGCTGGATTAGGGTTTGTTAGAGAAACCCTAAAAATTCAAACTTTGAATTTCAAACTTCTGAAAGGATAGAGAGATGTGCCTTTCTGAGCTGGTCAAGCTGGTATACTCAGAATTTGAAAACTGCAAAGTTTCACCCCTCAAATTTTCCTTTGAAACTTCCGGATTCACTAGACATGACCCCAAAATATTGTTTGATAAATCCCACCCTTCTGCCCAATCAAAAGGTTCAAACCAAATCTCTAAGCTTCTATTTTTCTGAGGAGATTCCAGCCATGGTCACAGATTTCAAAAAATCCCATTTTTGCAGAAGCCCTAATTTTCCACTTTTCTAATCAAAGTCCCGAACTAGGGTCTGATCAAGCATGGCCTTCTTCCCAACCAAAAATTCTGATCTTGGTCTCTAAATTTTTATTTTTATGAGTAGAACTCAACCATGGTCTCTGATTGCAAAAATTCCAACTTTCTTCGAAACCCTAAATTCCAGAAGCCATGAATGAATGTACTAAAAAATAATTATGTTTTGACAGAAATATGTACCTGATTGTTTCTAGTGTAACTCTAAACTTTTTGATCCATAGTGTCTGAAAACGTTTCTTGTGGTATCCCAACCTGTCATCTTTCCAACCCCATGGGTCTGACCTCAAATGGATTCTCTGAGAGAGCGTTATGCCAAGTGTCGCAACGTGACCTGTTTATGGGATAAAACAGGAGAGAGAACTTGTACAGCATTCCACGTGTCACTGGTTCAGTTTAGGCCTCTGAAAAAGTTACCTGAGAAATTATAGTCCGTGTACTACCTGTCACTTTTTACAAAATTTCATTTGGATCTTCCTATCCCAAGTTATGACCTTTCTTCCAAGGTCACCTGTTTATGACTGAGATCTGGAAGAGGCAGAAACCCTATATTGTACAAATTATAAAACACAAAGTGCAACGAATTAGAAGTTGTGCTTCAGACACAAGGTAAATGGGGATCTTATTTTCGACCTTTAAGAGTTTCAAATCCTGAAACCTTGCCAAAATGGATTTATAGCTAAAGTGCTACGATGATTGGTTTTTTCTATATCAAGCCCTAGCATCGCAAGTGCAACAAGTGTCATACATGCCATACCATGCCTTCTTTCAGGCTAGCCCTGATACCATGTTAATTTTTCAGAATTTAATTCAATCTGATATAGAATCTTAACTGATAGAACAACATGTATAGCATATCTACAGCATATCAATCATGGACACAATAATGCAAGCACACAAGAGACACATAGTTTACTTGGGGAAAACCATAAAGGTGAAAAACCTCAATAACTTACTCAGAGATAGATAGAGTAATGATACAACCCAAGCATAAGAGATAGACATCTCCTAGCAGCAGCTTCTCCTCCTCCACAAGTGCGCCACTCTCCAAAGAGTGTGTGAGAGAATAGAATGATGAAATAGAGTGCCTCCCGCACTCTGTTTATACTTGACTTGACTTGCCTAATAACCTTTACTAGGTCGGCCTTAACTTAACCACATAACATAATGCTGACTAGGTTGACACCCAATAGGGTGGTCTAATAACCCTTTGAACCACATGGCCAACCCCCAATAGGGTGGTCTAATAACCCATCAAGTATAAGTTATGACACTTACAATATAAATGACGACACTTCCGTATAGAGGAATAATAACATCTCTATAGGAATACAAACACTTCCGTATAGAGGAATAATACCATCTCTATAGGAGTACAATATACACATATGAAATACATTACAAAGTTACATATACATCAACATGCTGAAGTACCAGGATTGATAGTTCAAGCGGATGAGCTGACAATTGCAAGGGTCTCTGGATTACCACAGATAGGTGAAAAATGGTTCAAGAGACGTGTGTCAATAAAGCCCCTTATCGACGCGTTTTTGAAACCTGGTGAACTACTGCAAGGAATAGAAAATGGGACAAAACGAGCTTCATTACCAATTCCAAGGGGCGAGGTGGCACTTTGCGTATGCAAATTCATCACATGTGAAGGTCATTTCAGTCTAATTTTTGCTTATCATTTTAAAATTCTGAACCACTTGAGGCACCAGAAATACATCAACATGCCATATTTTCTGTGGAAATACTTAGAATTAAAGAGCAAAATGGTTAAGGGAAGTAATAATCTAGACACAAGTCTAGCATATCATGGGTTGATTAGATTATTGGTGGAGGATTCCCTACATAAACAGAACCAGACATGGGAATCATTCGTGGGCATACCCTTGAACACCATGCAGACAGGGAGGAAGAAGAGGAAAACATTGGAAATTACCCCAGAAACCAAAAAGGAGAAACCAGTTCATACGGAAAGCAGGAGAAGCCTTCAAGCTGAAACCCCAACCTGTTCAATAGAAGGACCCCATACTCAGACAAGATAAAGGGGTTGGGAAGATTGACAAAACCATAAAAAATTGCCTGGCCAGAACAATGAATTGGAGGAAGAACGGGAAGTATTCATCATGTCAAAAATCACCAATAAAAACCAGGAGAACCAATTTGGGTTGCAGAATGTAGAAGAATAGCAGAAAAAAGAAAAATGATGGAAAAATTTATTCAAAAGGACACGAGGTAACAGTCTAAGGAGATTTCAGTATTTTTTGTTGTTCAAATACCGAAGAGCGTATGGTAAGTTGAAGAAAGATTACTGGGATTTGAAAAGTTCTTATCAGAAGAAAACAGAAGAAATGGTGGCCCTGCAAGAGAAAATTCAGAGGATGGAGAGATATAAGATGGATACCCTATTGGAGGTCGTGGCATTGGAAGGCGAACAAAGGGAAGAGTGAAGGGAGACACTCAGCAATGGAGGAATAAAGGATAGCATGCAAGCAAAAAGTATGGAACCTAAAGAGGGTTTTGAAGCAGAAGGAACAGAGGGTCAAGAGATGCATCTAGAGAACCCTTCAAATGAAATCCCAATAAACTACTTGGAAGAAATGATAGCTCAGCTACAGGTGACAGCAGGAGACCTGGAAAGACAACTAAAATTGGCCAGCGAAAGGGAAAGAGCAGGAAACAATTGCAAAACAACTACAGAGACAAGATTATGCCATGGCCATGAGAAGGCTTAGTCAAGAAGTGGAGAAATTGAAGTTTGAAAAAGAATATATGAACTATCTGGCACATTCCATAAGGAATCGCAGACCCCCTTCCAATTTGTATTCTGTGTTTTTAAAAGAACAACTTATATATTTTAGACTATCAATGGTAACTATGGGATATAATGGTCATATTGAGACAAAAGATCAGTTTGTTGCTGTCTTTTCCAGGGGTATAGTTGAAGAACAAAATTTTTTATGTGAATTATATATGCATAACTTGGTTATGACAGACTATGAGGATTGGGACCCAAACCCTCATGTAGGGGAAGTACAACTGAGGGCATTCATGTCCTTCATGAGCAATCATTTGATATGGAACAATGCTGTCACTGCTATAGAAAATATTGAATGGGAAGATTCTCTTTGCGTGAGAGGTTCCACCTCAGTTGAAAAGTTATTCACGGCTAGAAACCTGGTAATGCAAGATCGATCATTCGTTACTCTCCTGGAGACCGCCCAACTTAAAGTTGTTCATGAATGCAGGAATTGGATCCCCTTTCATAGGTTAGAGGTGATTCTCTGTCTACGAAGATCCCTTCTTTGTTCGAATGTTTGAGCGAGCCCTAGAAAAAATACAAGTCTACTTCGACTACCTGAGTACGCATAGACCCAACTGGATCGGGATCCGATTTCACTTCCCTATACTTTGGTGCCCTGTGGTGGATGGAGAAGACAGTGAATTTTTCAAGGTTGTTGGTGAACAGAAAGGTTTTTACAGCATAACAGAAGGTGGCCCCTCTTCCTATAAGTGGAGTGATGAGTTCCTAATCAACTCTCCAAGCACCCCTATTAGTGGATCACAGTCTTAGTTTGCATAGGATCATGCAAACCCTTTGGTTGGGGGGATATGATGGGATGTGCATATGACCCTTTTTGTTCCCTTATTTTACCTTGTTTATGAATCTTTTTGACCTGATCCTGTATTACCACTAGCTCTCTTGCTTACATTTTGCACACTTTTTCCTTGGTAAGAATTGATCTTGTTCTCTTTGTTATTTTTCAATTACTTATGATTTGGATAGAGTTATGTTTCCATTATTTCCTACTAAAGAAGTGGTGTTTCAGGTTCAATATCATTTTTCCTACAGGTTGCAGAATGAAGGAATTATGGAAGCTGGATGATATGCATCTCAGTCTTGAGCTAGAACATAAGGATATCAAGTTGATGTTTTTCTCTACATCATCTTGGTTACCTACCCAACGTTTAGATGTTGATGCAATCGATCCAAGGATCAGATATTTTGTACCTAACTCAATATTTCGGGTCTATGATGACTCATAGTTGACCACTCCGATATATCTGGAATCATCTCCACTTTCCACAATACATACTCCTGAAATATCTCTTGGAGGATCCGTAGATAGGCCGTATTGGGATATATGTTGCAACTATACGATATTTCATACTTCTTTCATGAGCATTGATCTATAAAAACATTGGGACTCTTTTAGAAGGGTTAGCCACAATTTGCATAAGATCTATTGAACACTATATCAGACTTTTTTAAAATAACTTCTGATTTACCTGATTTGAATGTGTTGGTCAATTTCGTGTGAGAGAGTGGTTTCAGCCCCTATTGTCGGAGGCAGGGCCCCCTTCTGTAACACATGTTGTTATAAGTAGGATTTCTTTCTTTTATGCATGGTTGTTAATATTGATGAATTTAATGTTTGATGCAGTGTTGATTGATGTAATTGTTAGTATTTAGATTAGGTGTGCTGAGCGTAAGTGAGTGTGAATGCTTAGGTAGTGATACGACTAGACTGCGTAGTCATTTTTATTATCATCTACAGGGGAACATATGAATGATGAAGATTGAATTAAAATTACTTCTGCGGTGAATGGATGCATTAAGTTCATTAATAGAATTTTTTTGTTTTTGCGTAAAGGTAGAAGAGGATTGTAGAATTAGATTAGTCTATCCAATTTCTTCATTTTAGTTGCGGTTTATAGAATTATCCCGTTAGGAATTTCTCAGTTTGTTAAATTAGATTTGGATGTTAATTGCTTTATGTAGCATAACAGAGTGTTGTTGGATGTGATTACTTTCTGTAGCATAGCAAAATGTTATATCATAGCAAAACATGTTTTGAAGTTGAGAGTTACGTACTTTGGTTTGATTGAAAGATTCTTTTTGTAATTGGTAAATTCTTAGGATTCTATTCACCAACGGTTGCATCATAATTTCAATTTAGTAATTCATTAATCTCCCCTGTGTGAAAATCATCCAAGTTACAGTGTCTGGAATATACTTTGTTTGGTAGCTCATAAGGATTTGTGGCCCTGGGTTGATCATGTATGAACAACTTTCTATTTCAATTTAATTAAAAAAGGGGAATTAAAGAGCTCGTCAGGACCCTTGCTATATAGATGAGATACTATGCATATATGTGTATAGTGATTTGGATTCAAATGTATTCACGTGGATATACATGTACAATGAAAATTATTTAATTTTTATATGTATTATAATTTAGGGCTAGATCTTAGGGTACATAATAGGGTTTCATTGTGATTAGAATACAAACTAGGGTTTACGCTACCAACTAGGGTTTTTAGGCTAGGCTCTTGTGTTTCTAGGCTAGGATCCAAGCTCTAGGGTCACCATCTTAATGTTTAATTCCACTATCATGACATCATTCTGTGAAGAACCTGCAATAATTAATTAATGAAAACACACGAAATAGCAGAAATAACAGAACTCAGAATCGCTTTTATATTGATCGCGGGCCACTTCAAGGGGGAAACCTCCTTTGAGCAAGCTCAATACAAATAACTTCACGGTACCTTCATTGGTCTCAACACAAAATTATATACTAAGTCTAGGTGCCAATACCATGGGTCAATACCATGTGTCAATACCATGTGTCAATACAACCATGGGCCAATACAAAATAGGGATCAACAATTACTACGGGACGACTTACAAAGCACATGCATCCAACAACAATAATACAAACTACGGATCAACAAATACTACGGGATGACTTACAAAGCATATGCATCCAACCACAATATACTAACAAAGTAAATAGAAGGGTTGACATGGGTTTTTAACATCCCCTCTCCCTTAGAAAAAGCTTTGTCCTCAAAGCTTTAGATGTGGAAATTGATGCAGAATCTAAAGGAGTGGTTCCCCTGTAGCATCCTCGAGTTGGATTTTGGCACCCTCGGGTTGCATTTCGGCCCACTGACGCCTTTTGAGTTTTAGGGAGGATTGCTTGGAAGGTTGTAGATGAAGAAGGACCATATCAACTGCGTGAAAAGTGCGCTCAAAATGGTACTGATTGGCTTGTTGTTTCAGTCGAATTCTTGCCATGTGAAGATTGTCCTATAGAATGAGAAGAATCTCATCGCGGTTTCGAAGAACCAAGTCAATTGCCTGAACCGGGGATTTTCTTAGCGTGTATGGAAGAAGAAATGGCGGTGCGTGTCCATAAACTGCTTCATATGGTGACCTTTTAGTTGTGGTATTGTACCACTGGAGCGCTTCTAGGAAATCCATAGAAATAGCTGTCCACATCTATGTAAGGATGGGCAAGGGTTCGAGCAGTCCCAAAAGGAGTGTTGTTTCACCCTTGTTGACCTGGAAAGTATCACACTCAACCACCATCTGGGGAATTTTCATTTTCAGTCCCCGCCAAAATAAGTTACATTGTTCCCGGTCATAGGTTGTGAGGAACCCAGAGTGCCCTGCCGATGAAGAAGCATGGAGTTCATAGAAGAGATAACCCTGTTGAACAGATTGCAACCAATTTGGAACAAGAAGAGAAATATTTGTAAGAGAAACTGGGTCATCAAATTGGCGAGAAGGAGCATCTGCCACCATATTATCCTTACCCTTCTTGTAAGTGATCGCATAATCATAACCCATGAGTTGGATAACCCATTTCCGGTGTGCTGGTGAGGAGACCCGTTGTTCTTGAAAATGTTCCAGACTCTGGAGATCAGTCTTGATGCAGAAATAATTTCCTAATAGGGATGGCTGCCACTTTTGTACTGCATGCAAAATAGCCATCATTTTCGGGTGAGATGTAGATGCGGCTAAATGCTTACCGGAAAGGTCTCTTGAAGAAGGCAAGCCCACTGGTGCAACAAGGACACCTGCATATCTATCCAAGGAAGTAGTGGAGACCATTGGTGGGTGCATCTGAATGGAATGGAGTTGAGCGATGACACCATGTGAATTCTTCTTGAGGATCTTTTCCAGGCGATGTGAACCGATGATGCGGAGAGACCCTAGTTGTAAGCCCATAAATTTGTGTTGTATCCCATTGACTGAAAACTGTATACAAAGTTCAGCAAAATCCCATAAGATGGGGCCAAGTGTGCGTAACCATTGAATTCCAAAAACCACATCACATCTGCCTAAAGACAAGGCAAACATGTCAGAGCGCAGGTTATAATCTTCAAGAGAGATGCGCACATTATGACACTTTCCCTTGCAAGGTAAGGTGCCCCCATTGGCAACCATGAATTCAAATTTGGAGCAAGGATGGACAAAACAATCAGCATGTTTGGCGATCCGAGGGTCAATGAAGTTATGAGTGCTACCATAATCAATGAGTATTGTAAGAGAAAGCTTCTTGAAGTAACCCCTGACCCGCATTGTTTGGGGGGTGGTGACGCCAGATAAATCACGGGGAGATATCTCTAGGTGGTCTTCCTGAGATGGGAACTCAATAGGAGGCTCCTGAATGTCGACCTGATCATACAGTGTATCTGGAGCTTCTTCACCAACTTCAGAGGTGAGTGGAGAGTCCACAACTAAGAGATGGAGCTTTTTTTTAACCCATCTATGTCCTCGAGTGAATTTTTCATCACAATTATAACAAATCCATTTTTCTCTACGTGTCTGCATCTCTGTTTCGGACAAATGCTTGATAGGAGTTGGTCGAGGAGCTGGCAGGATGGGAGGTCGTTGAGAACCCATATTTCGGAAGGGAACAAAAATGGGTTTGGAGCACTGTTGGGCAGCAATCTTGTCTTCTGCCAACTTAGCTAACCCCAGGGCTTCCATCATTGTGTTGGGACATAACATTTTGACCTCTGGGCGGATTTCATACTTAAGACCATTGATAAAACAACTCCTGTAGAAGTCATCAGACAATCCTTCGGTGTGGTTGGATAGTTTCTCAAATTCTGTCCGATACTCTCTCACAGTGCCAATTTGACGAAGTTTAGTGAGTGCTCTAGTGAAGTCATCAAAAGCACTAGGACCAAATCGTTGCAAAAGGAGTTGGAAAATCTATCCAATTTGGCTCGTCGTGATCCTTGATGTACCAACGGTACGATTGAAGGGCTTCCTATTCCAAATGAAAGGATTCAAGTGGAACTTTTTGGACATCAAAATTATTATGCAAACTGAAATACTATTATGCACGATAGATCCATCTAGTCGGATCAGTACCATTGAAGCAAGGAAATTCAAGCTTCGAACCACGGAAATTGTTGGAAGAAGAGAACCCATTGGCTGCATAAGATTCTTGATGTCGGTTATTGTTCGTGGCTGAATGTTGAAGATGGAGGCTGAGAAATTTTTCATCCAAATCTTAGAGTTTGGTTTGGATGGCTGCAAGTGCTTCCTCCATGGTTTTTGCTCCTGTGCGGGTGACAACCATAACCAGGAGTTTTTTTTTTTTGGGGGGGGGGGGGGGAATAGTTAGAAAAACACAAACAAAAGCTTATTTAGTAAAGGGAAATTTCGATATGGGAAAAGCTCGGATGGATAATTGGGGTTTGAGTAGGTTGTGAACACTTTCTAATGGACAAGGAAGCAAAAAATGGGGATTTGGGTGAAAATTGAAGAAGTTATGGCAAACCCTAAAAATAGACAAATGTGAGATTGTTGGATTTGGGAAGTAGAATTTGGGATAGGGTCCTCAGGAATGAAATATGCAGAATGGGATTGCAAGGGTGTCCGAGAAGTTTCAAGGGAAACGGAGTTAAAAAAGGGATATATGGCGAAAAAATGGAATTTTATATTTTTCCAAGAATGGATCTGCAACGGCGCGGAAGGGATCGAAAACAGATAGATCTGCAACAGCGCGGAAGGGATCGACAACAGATGGATCTAAAACGACGCCAAATGGATAAAAAATGGTTGGATCTGAAACGACTGTCAGAATGGATCTGAAATGGCTGGATCTGAAATGGCTCAGAATGGATCTGAAGCGGTTGGATCTAAAATAGCTCAAAATGGATCTGAAATGGCGCGGAAGTGATCGACAACAGTTCAGCTGAAAATAGATATGGACCCCAGGTATGTGTGACTTCCTATCGATTCAAGGGATTCACTCGACCACCAATGTTGTCTAACGGCTTGTGTATTGGGGTAGTACCCCTCACTCCATGGCTCAGGTAAAACTGATAACTGCTTTGCCACAAACGACAACTCTTTGTTTACCTTACGGGTGGGAACTAGTCAATCAGGTAGGGGTCGTTGCCCTTTTCGCTGGAAGGTCGTCTCAATGGGCCAGCTACTTCGAGGTTCCTGTGGTACTCCTCACAATTATTTTTAGGGCTTATGCCCAAGTACTTCCCACAGTTAAGCGGATAGGGATTATTCCCAGATCCGAAGCTGTGACAGATGCGAAAAAAAAATTTTGGCAAAAATTTCACCCAGGGAGCCCAAGAAAGTGCTCTGATACAAAATGTGAAGAACCTGCAATAATTAATTAATGAAAACACATGAAATAGCATAAATAACAGAACTCAAAATTGCTTTTATATTGATCACATGCCACTTCGAGGGGGCAACCTCCTTTGAGCAAGCTCAATACAAATAACTTCACGGTACCTTTATTGGTCTCAACACAAACGTATATACTAAGTTTAGGTGCCAATACCATGGGTCAATACCATGTGTCAATACAAACCATGGGCCAATACAAAATATGGATCAACAATTACTACGGGACAACTTACAAAGCATATGTGTCCAACAACAATAATACAAACTATGGATCAACAAATACTACGGGACGACTTACAAAGCATATGCGTCCAACAACAATATACTATCAAAGTAAATAGAAGGGTTGACAAGGGTTCCTAACACATTCTCACCAATACCATGCCCACTACTATAATCACCATCAAGCTTCTCAATCCCACTTTGTGCATTTCCAATACTTCCAAGTTAAAATTTATAGGTCTTGTTGCTAAAATATTTTCACTTATCTATTCACATAGACAAATCCACTTCCATCAAAGATTTGTTGTAGCTTGGTATACATGAAAGTTCACATGCAATAATAGTTGAGAAATCCAAAACATCCTATACCTTGGAAAAACAACCTTATAATCTTCTTTTGACTAAGGAAGGGGAAAACATCATAGTAGAGTCTCAATAGAAATGTGTTTTTTAATGAATAGCCTCTACAAAGGGCATACTATATTTATCTGGTCTTTAAAGCCAAGTCATTTGGAATAGAATGTCACAATTTCAATTACACCATTAATGCAATGTGTTCAAATTGAATGTTTTGTTTTGTTGCATTATATGTGGTCAAACATTAACTTCCACGAATTATTCTTTAATAAAGAAAAATTATTAAATGATATTTTTTAAGTCTAACTTCATTGTTGAAGGGTTATTTTGTCACTAAAACTTCGTGTCAAGGGAAATGTAAAAATTCAAAACATAAAAAAAAATTAGTTTGAAGGGAGGAGATGAAATGGAATTCCAATGCGAAATGCCATTGCCAATAATTGAAATCTTCACATGATCAATGCTATGTGCATGTTGGCTTGCATGAGTATTTCATGTTGACCAACGTTTATCTACACATTGATACAAATATGTTCCATCATCAAATACGTGCCATCATCAACATCTCCATCATCATCATCTTCATCATCAACATCATCATCGTCTTCAAAATCATCATCAACATCTCCATCATCATCATCTTCTCCATCATCCTCATCAACATCTCCATCATCATCATCTTCTCCATCATCCTCATCAACATCTCCATCATCATCATCTTCTCCATCATCACCATCATCATCAACGTCTTCATCATCATCACCATCTTCATCATCATTGTCATCTCTAGGTTCCTCATCAACATATCCATCATCATCATCATCATCTTCATCACCATCACCATCACCATCACCATCACCATCATCATCAACGTCTTCATCATCATCACCATCATCATCATCATTAACAACATCTTCATTATCATTGTCATCTCTAGGTTCCTCATCAACATCTCCATCATCATCATCTTCTCCATCATCATCAACATTTCCATCATCACCATCTTCTCCATCATTCTCATCAACATCTCCATCATCATCTTCATCACCATCACCATCATCATCAATATCTTCATCATCATCACCATCTTCCTCATCATTGTCATCTCTAGGTTCCTCATCAACATCTCCATCATCATCATCTTCTCCGTCATCATCATGATCATCATCTTCATCACCATCACCATCATCATCAACGTCTTCATCATCATCACCGTCATCATCATCATCATCATCATCAACAACAACAACATCTTCATTATCATTGTGTTGGGTAAAATATATGTTATCTAATTCAACATTTAAATTGTCAACTCGGGAAGGAAGCTGATGAGTTGCAAACACTATATGTGCAGGATTGAAGGCTTGAACTAATCTAAGCTAATCTGAAGCTAGTAATCTACCTAGAATTGAGTAAGGGTTCTGAATGATTAATTGCAAGCGAATGATACTTGAAAACCTAATTACACTATGTAGAATTAATTCAAAATAAAATACTATTAACGATCCAACTTATTGACAAGAAATCAATCATGCAATCTAATGACTATTCTGAAACCAAACGCATGCAAGTATCTATTATATCCTACGAAGGTGAAGCATGAAACAATTTTAAGGAAATTTAAGCAATATACAAATGACTTGGGAATAAATGTTAATCTAGAAGCAAGTAGAAGACTTAATAAAGATATTTAATTGAACTTGATTTGATTTGGAAGCAAGTAGAAAACTTGATAAAGGTGTTTATTTCTGATCCAAATCTTATGTCATGAACATCTTCATTATTTATATGAATTGAAAACTAATCTGATGATTAACAAGGAAACTATCAAAACTGAAATAACTTGAAAAATGAAATTATTAACTTTTTACTTAAAAGTAAACTATCTAGGAACAAGACTGATAAATTATGAAACAATAACTAATTAGCAAATCAGATATGAAGAACTTAACTTTGGAAGAAGGTTAAAAATAAGATTAAGGAAGATAATATGGAAGTAGGAAATAATGGAAAAACTTAATTAAAAACTCTATGTAACATGAAACAAGATTTAAATTGCATCTAAAACTGTTAATTAGAAGCAAGAAGCATTACATTTAAAAAACAAAAGAAACTGGATTCTGAAAAAAGCATAAAACAATGCAGAAAGTGTAAAGGTGTGAATGATGATCCGAATGCATGTCCAAATGACAGTCTGAATGCCAGTCCGAATGGAAGAAAACAATTTAAACTAAGGAAAAGAAGAATTTTGGATGACTTTAATTACCAGTTGGTTGATGCATATGATCCTACTGTGCAAAAGAAGAAATAGGTTGATTAATTAGAAGCTAAACTAACATGAAAACTATTGCAAAACATAACAAAGTGCTGAAAAAGCAACCTATACTTTGGCTAATTATTTCTGCGTAAAACAAAATACTAGCAATTCTGGAAATGACTGTAAATTCTGGAAAATTCTGTCTAAGTTCGAATAAAAGGTTGAAAGAAAGGCTGAAAGGCAGTCTGAACGAATGGTGAGAATGGCCGGCCGAATGGAATCTGAAGGCATAAATCGCATAAAAAAAACACATGAAAGTTACAGTTTATAAACAACAGAGTGTTAGCTACATGAAAACAAACTACATGCACACAAAAATGAAATGACTTTTCTGCACAAAAGAAGCAAATCAAAATGGATTATCTGCACAACAGAAACAAAAACGAAATGGATTATCTGCACAAAAGAAACAAAAATGAAATGGACAAGGAAATCCGTTGTTGCTGAGGGGCCCTTCTTAAGAATAGAGGATATCCCACGCTAAACTAGAAATGAAATTAACAACTCAGCAGAGCTTTTGTATGAATATCAGAAGCAAAGTTTACAAACATTTTTTTGTCCCCATCTCTCAGTCTTGGGGGTCTTTATATAGCTTTTTACAAAGGGAGAGCAGGTCGACCCTTTCAGTGGTTGACCTCTCTAAAAATAGAAAGTTTTTACAGCTGGACAAATAGCCCATTAAAACAAGAACAGACTCATAAACGGCTGGCCACGTTTTTCAGTTTTCTGGGCAAGTGGGATTCAAGGAACCACGGATTTCTATCAAACGGCTTGGAATTTTGGCTAAATTCTGTTTAATGACTTAAATGGGCCTATTCTGCACAAAACCCATGTGCCGGAATTTTGAATTTCGCCTTCATTTTCCTAGGAATCAAGCCCGAAATTGGTTGTCTGTGAAAAACACGTGGACGTCCGAATGGATGACTATATGACCTATAACTGCAATTAGTTTATAATTATGATTCTCGGCTGAATTGGTGTTGGGTTGTTGGCCACCTTGATTGCTGAGTACCAGGTTCGAATTATGGCTGGGTTGTATCACGTGATTTACCAATCATCCTCCATGATGTGCGCGCCTTTCCATCTTCACGGTGCGTGAATTTAGTTTATGACATGTAAAAAAAACCATTTCATTATGACCTGTACAATAGAACAATATGCGTTAGTTTCATATGCATTAAACTATGGCAAAAACATGAATGTGCATGAGATATATATATATATATATATATTCAAAGAATGGTATTCAAATAACCAATGTGAAAAGATTTGAAAAGGCACGTGACATGGAGATTTAATAAGGACTTTTAATATCATATCCGACTTTGTGTTTTAGTTTATTTAAATATGAGTGGGTTTGAAAAGTAAAAAGAATTGTTTTAATAATTAAATTCATTTTTTAATATTTTTTCATTTTCTTCTTTATTTAATTTTTAAATCAATGCTTTAAAACTCATCATCACTTTGTGCTTTTAATTTATTCATGTAGGATCAACGTGACTAGCAAGAAGTAGAAGATGAATCAAACCGACAACTCAATAAGAAATATGCAATCAAACTCAATGCGGAATTTAGGGTCAACAGAAGGGTTGAATGAAAGGTCATATGAAGTACCAAAATGTTTATTATTTACCCAATATTGCATTTAATGTATCAAAAATAACATACTAGGCTTACTCTACATTTACGAGATTTAATTAATAAAACAAAGAAAAAGATAACCTTATTGGACATAGATGTATTAAATCATAGTAAATAGGCCGCGAAATTAATGTAAATAAACTCATTATAAAGAGCAATTCCGGAGCCCAACACATTGTCATCTCTAGGATCATCATCAACATCTCCATCATCATCATCTTCTTCGTCATCATCATCATCATCTTCATCACCATCACCATCATCATCAACGTCTTCATCATCACCATCTTCATCATCATCACCAGCTTCATCATCATTGTCATCTCTAGGTTCCTCATCAACATATCTGTCATCATCATCTTCTTCGTCATCATCATCATCATCTTCATCCCCATCACCGTCATCATCAATGTCTTCATCATTATCACCATCTTCATCATCATTGTCATCTCTAGGTTCCTCATCAACATCTCCATCATCATCATCTTCTTCGTCATCATCATCTGATACGAACCGTTACACCAAAACCTCGAGATGTTAGTGAAGGCCGCCCACTAGGATCTTAACATCCCACCACGCTCCATAGTCCAAACTCTAGGCTGGATGTGCGCCCATACGGTGGTGTCCCCTTTGAGCTGTACGAGCCCCGTACAAACACTGCAATGCCGAAGTTGCCACCTGCTCTATGACTCGAACCTGGGTGGAGGCTCTGATACCAAATGATACGAACCGTTACACCAAAACCTTGAGCTGTTAGTGAAGGCTGCCCACTAAGATCTTAACATCATCATCATCTTCATCACCATCACCATCATCATCAACGTCTTGATCATCATCACCATCTTCATCATCATTGTCATCTCTAGGCTCCTCATCAACATCTCCATCATCATCATCTTCTTAGTCATCATCGTCATCATCTTCATCACCATCATCATCAACGTCTTCATCATCATCACCATCATCATCATCATCAACATCTTCATCATCATTGTCATTTCTAGGTTCCTCATCAACATCTCCATCATCATCATCTTCTTTGTCGTCATCATCATCATCTTCATCACCATCACCATCATCATCAACGTCTTCATCATCATCACCATATTCATCATCATTGTCATTTGTAGGCTCCTCATCAACATCTCCAACATCATCATCTTCTTAGTCATCATCATCATCATCTTCATCACCATCACCATCACCATCATCATCAACGTCTTCATTATCATCACCGCCATCATCATCACCACCACCATAAGTGCCTGGTGGATGATTTTCCAAAGTTGACCCTCATGTGCAAAAATTGCACACTCCCTTACTGAGCAAAACCATAGTTTCCAACATGGGCGTACAAGATGACACCAAGGCCACGGGACCAGAGTAGAGGGGAACCCTTAGCACTATCCCGGCGTCTTGAATCCAACAAATTCAACGGTTTGTCGATCGGAGCAACAATCGTCATTCTATGGCTCATTTTGTCTCACATCCAAAAGGCCTTCATGGACACATGCTGGATACCTGTCGAGGGCATAGAACTCCAACCGTGCAACAAAATCGGGTTCCATGGAGTCCTACAAGTGTGTCTAGGCAAGTTCCAGCTGGGAACGCTAGTCATAAGTGCCCGGTGGATGATTTTGCAAATTTGACCCCCGTGTGCGAGAATCGCACACTCCTTTAGTGAGCAAAACCCTAGTTTCCAAGATGGACATACAAGGTGACACTGGGGCCACAGGACTAAAGGGGAGGGGAACCCTTAGCACTATCTCGGCGTCCTGAATCCAACGGAGTCAACGGTTTGTCAATCGGAGACACGGTCGTCATTCTATGGCTTGTTCCATCTCGCATCCAAAAGGCCTTCAGGGACACCTGCTGGATACCTGTCGGGGGCATAGAACTCAAACCGTGCAACAAAACCTGGTTTCGGGGAGTCCTTGAATTGTGTCTAGGGATTTTCCAGCTTGGAACACTGGCCATAAGTGCCCGGTGGATGATTTTGCAAAGTTGACCCCCGTGTGCATAAATTGCACACTCCCTTACTGAGCAAAACCCTAGTTTCCAAAATGGACCTACAAAATGACACCCAAACCATGGGACCAGAGGAGAGGGGCACCCCTAGCACTATCCCGACGTCCTGAATCCAACAGAGTCGACGGTTTTTTGATCAGAGCCACGATCGTCATTCTATGGCTCATTCCATCTCGCATCCGAAAGGCCTTTAGGAACACCTGTTGGATACCTGCCAGGGGCATAGAAATCCAACCGTGTAACAAAACCAGGTTCTGGGGAGTCTTGCAAGTGTGTCTGGGTAGGTTCCGGTTGGGAACCCTATCCATAAGTGCCTGGTGGATGATTTTCCAAAGTTGACCATCATCTGCAAAAATTGCACATTTGCGTACTGAGCAAAACCCTAGTTTCCAAAATGGACCTACAAAATGACACCCGGGCCACGGGACGGGAGTAGAGGGGCACCCCTAGCACTATCCTGGAATCCTGAATCCAACAGAGTCGATGGTTTGTCGATCGGATCCAAGGTCGTCATTCTATGGCTCGTTCTATCTCACATCCAAAAGGCCTTTAGGGACACATGCTGGATACCTGCCAGGGGCATAGAACTCCAACCGTGCAACAAAACCAGGTTTCAGGAAGTCCTGCAAGTGTGTCTAGGAATGTTCCGGCTGGGAACGCTAGCCATAAGTGCCTGGTGGATGATTTTGCAAATTTGACCCTCGTGTGCGAGAATTGCACACTCCCTTTCTAAGTAAAACCTTGTTTTGCAAGATGGACGTACAAGGTGACACCAGGGCCATGGGACCAAAGGAGAGGTGATCCCATAGCACTATCTCGGTGTCCTAAATCCAATGGAGTTGACGGTTTGTCGATCGGAGCTACGGTCATCATTCTATGGCTCGTTCTGTCTCGCATCCAAAAGACCTTCAGGGACACCTATTGGATAATTGTTGGGGGCATATAACTCCAACCGTGCAACAAAAATGGGTGTTGGGGAGTCCTGCAAGTGTGTCTAGGTAGGTTCTGGTTGGGAACGCTAGCCATAAGTTCCCGATGGATGATTTTGCAAATTTGACCCCCGTGTGCAAGAATTGCACACTCCCGTACTGAGCAAAACCCTAGTTTCCAAGATGGACGTTCAATATGACACCAGGGCCACGAGACCGGAGGAGAGGGGCACCCCTAGCACTATCCCTGCATCCTAAATCCAACGGAGTCGACGGTTTGTCGATCGAAGCCACAGTTGTCATTATATGGCTCGTTCTGTCTCGCATCGAAAAGGCCTTCAGGGACACCTACTGGGGGAATAGAAATCCAACCGTGCAACAAAATCGGGTTCCGGGGAGTCCTGCAAGTGTGTCTAGGCAAGTTTCGATTAGGAACACTAGCCATAAGTGCCCGGTGGATGATTTTGCAAATTTGACCCCCGTGTGCGAGAATTGCACACTCCCTTACTAAGCAAAACCCTAGTTTCCAAGATGGACGTACAAGGTGACACTGGGGCCATGTCACTAAAGGATAGGGGCACCCCTAGCACTATCCCAGCATCCTGAATCTAACAGAGTCGACGGTTTTTTGATTGGAGCCACGGTCGTCATTCTATGGCTCGTTCCATCTCACATCCAAAAGGCCTTCAGGGACACTTGCTAGATACTTGTTAGGGGCATAGAACTCCAACCGTGCAATAAAACCTGGTTCCAGGAACTCCTGGAAGTGTGTCTAGGGAGGTTCCAGCTGGGAACGCTGGCCATAAGTGCCCTATGGATGATTTTTTAAAGTTGACCCCCATGTGCAAAAATTGCACACTCCCTTACTGAGCAAAACGCTAGTTTCCAAAATGGACCTACAAAATGACACCCGGATCACGAGACCAGAGGAGAGGGGCACCCCTAGCACTATCCCAGCATCCTGAATCCAATGGAGTTGACGATTTGTCAATCGGAGCCACGGTCGTCATTCTATGGCTTGTTCCGTCTCGCATCCAAAAGGCCTTCAGGGACACCTGTTGGATACCTACCGGGGGCATAGAACTCCAACCGTGTAACAAAACAGGGTTCTGGGGAGTACTGCAAGTGTGTCTGGGTAGGTTCTGGCTTGGAACGCTAGCCATAAGTGCCTAGTGGATGATTTTCCAAAGTTGACCCACGTGTACAAAAATTGCACACTCCCTTACTGAGCAAAACCCTAGTTTCCAAAATCGACCTACAAAATGACACCCGGGCCACGGGACAGGAGGAGAGGGGCACGCCTAGCACTATCCCGGCATCCTGAATCCAATGGATTCGATGGTTTGTCGATCGGATCCACGGTCGTCATTCTATGGCTCATTCCGTCTCGCATCCAAAAGGCGTTTAGGGACACCTATTAGATACCTGCCCGGGGCATAGAACTCCAACCGTGCAACAAAACTAGGTTCTAGGGAGTCCTGCAAGTGTGTCTGGGTAGGTTCTGGCTGGGAATGCTATCCATAAGTTCCCGATGGATGATTTTCCAAAGTTGACCCCTGTGTGCAAAAATTGCACACTCCCTTACTAAGCAAAACCCTAGTTTCCAAAATGGACCTACAAAATGACACCCGAGCCACGGGACTGGAGGAGAGGGGCACCCCTAGCACTATCCCAATGTTTTGAATCCAGCGGATTCGATGGTTTGTCGATCAGAGCCACAGTCATCATTCTATGGCTCGTTCCATCTCGCATCCAAAAGGCCTTCAGGGAAACCTACTGGATACCTACCGCGGGCATAGAACTCCAACCGTGCAACAAAACTGGGTTCCGGGGAGTCCTGCAAGTGTGTTTAGGCAGGTTCCAGCTGGGAACGCTAGCCATAAGTGCCTGGTGGATGATTTTGCAAATTTGACCCCCGTGTGTGAGAATTGCACACTCCCTTACTAAGCAAAACCATGTTTTCCAAGATGGACCTACAAGGTGACACCGGGGCCACGGGATCGGAGGAGAGGGGCACCCCTAGAACTATCCCAATGTCCTGAATCCAATGGAGTCAGCGATTTCTTGATTGGGGCCATGGTTGTCATTCTATGGCTCGTTTTGTCTCGCATCCAAAAGTCCTTCAAGGACACCCGTCGGATACCTATCGGGGGCATAGAACTCCAACCGTGCAACAAAATCGAGTTACGGCGAGTCCTGCAACTGTGTCTAGGAAGGTTCCAACTGGGAACACTAGACATAAGTGCCCAATGGATGATTTTGCAAATTTGACCCCCACATGCAAGAATTGCACACTCCCGTACTACGCAAAACCGTAGTTTCCAAGATGGACGTACAAGGACACATTGGGGCCATGGGACCGTAGTAGACGGGCACCCCTGGCACTATCCCAGCATCCTGAATCTAACAGAGTCGATGGTTTGTCGATCCGATCCATGGTCGTCATTCTATGGCTCGTTTTATACCTTTTTCTCCAATATAACCACCTTCCCTGCATATAGAATCAATATTTTGTTTTTGAAAACCCTTCTCATTGTTAAAATCTATCAAGGTCACAAGAGCGCCTACGCCAACGACATCTTCAGTTGTAATGACAAATTCCAACGAAGTTTCCACATGTGGTTCATAGTCATTGTCGTTCGCATTCTGCACCCAAAACAAAACACTAATCTTACCATGGAAACAGATAAAACATATAAGATTTTAAAATGACTACAAAAATTGTAACTTAGTAATTACCTGAATCGGCTCCATCAAAAAATGCACATCCCTGGTGTATAATTCAGTAAAGAATTGTTTAACTGCTTGATGTAAATCTTTTGTAAGTGGATTTTCTTTTTCCCCAACATAGAACTTGTCTTTCTTGATCTTTTCAATATGTTCCTTGGGGGTTGCCATAAATGTCACCAAACACAATCCACAGTAAAATCCTTTATCACCAAACACAATTCAAAGTAGAATCCTGTTGGTAAAACCTGTCATTAAAAAAATAAAAACCCAATTCAGTATAAGTGGACATGAAAATAAAGAATAGATTCGCATGGCCCAAGTCACTTGAATCATGACAAATTATTTTTCTTCAATCCTATGCCAATACGATTCCTTGGATTTCTAGCCATGTTAACAAGTCTACAATCTATGGTCTAGTGAATACTCTATTATTTGGCATGCATAGGTTTGTCAACCTCAACTCAATTACCATGAACTAAATGATGAACAAGCAGTTAAGATATGCATCAGATGGATTTTGTTTAAGAACAATCAAACCCACGACCTAGAGAAACAGCTCAGGTTTCTCCTCTATTGTTACGATTGACCTCAAATTCGTAAAATGCCTAAACTACTTTAGCACCCAAACCATGGCTCCGATCGCGAATCCATCGATTCCGATGGATCTAGGTCGTGGGGTTTCAGCTAGGGGACCCCCACAGCGTACCTCAAAGTCCCAGAAACGATGCCAATGTGCCATCTCCGAAGCTAGGGTTTTGTTCAGTGAAGGCCTTTCGAATATTGCTCAAGGGGGCCATTTCTTGTCCAGAGGACCCCAAGCGTGCGTGGCCACCGTGAACAGGTCCACAATGGCCACGCGGACCTGTGGGAGCTGATAGAATCCAAGTCCGCTCGCCAGTTTGGGTCCCGTGGCCTCGAAGCATTTCCTCAAAGTGTCCTTAAATTACCCTGGGGTGCCCGAAGAAAATGCCCGCAGCACCCAAACCGTGGCTCCGATCGTGAATATGTCGATTCCGATGGATCCAGGACACCAGGTTTCAGCTAGGGGACCCCCCACATCGTGTCTAGGAGTCACGGAAACGGTGCCAATGTGCCATCTCTAGAGCTAGGGTTTTTCTCAGTGAATGCCTTTCAAATATTTCTCAAGAGGGCCATTTCTCGTCCGGAGGCCCCTGAGCATGCGCAACCACCATGGACCTATGGGAGCCAACACAATCCAATTCCGCTCACTGGTTTGGGTCCCGTGGCCCCGGAGAAATTCCTCAAAGTGCCCCTGAATGGCACCGAGGTTCCCTACGAAAATGCCCGTAGCACCCAAACCATGGCTCTGATCACGAATCCGCTAATTTTGATGGATTCGGAAGACCGGGTTTCAGCTAGGGGACCCCCCATAGCATGCCTCGGAGTCCCAGAAATGGTGCCAATGTGCCATCTTTGGAGCTAGGGTTTTGCTCAGTGAAGGCCTTTTGAATATTGCTCAAGGGGGTCATTTCTCGTCCGGAGGCCCCTGGGCATGTGTGGTCACCGTGGATAGGTCCATAATGGCCACGTGGACCTATGGGAGCCAACAGAATCTAAGTCTGCTCTCCAGTTTGGGTCTCGTGGCCCTAGAGCAATTCCTCAAAGTGTCCCTGAATAGCCCCAGGGTGCCCGACGAAAATTCCCACAGCACCCAAACTGTGGCTCTGATCGCAAATCTGTGGATTTCGATGGATCCAGGATGTCGGGTTTCAGCTAGGGGACCCCCCACAGCGTGCCTCGGAGTCCCGAAAACGGTGCCAATGTGCCATCTCTGGAGCTAGGGTTTCTCTAAGTGAAGGCCTTTCCAATATTGCTCAAGGGGGCCATTTCTCACCCGAAGGCCCCCAAGTGTGCGTGGCCATCGTGGACAGGTCCACAATGGCCAGATGGACCTATGGGAGCCGACAGAATCCAATTTCGTTTTCCATTTTGGGTCCCGTGGCCCTAGAGCAATTCCTCAAAGTGTCCCTGAATGGACCTGGGGTGTCCAATGAAAATGCCCACAGCACCCAAATTGTGGCTCCAATTGCGAATTCATCGCTTTCGATGGATCTGGGACACCGAATTTCAGCTAAGGGACCCCCCACAGCATGCCTCGAAGTCCCAAAAATGGTGCCAATGTGCCATCTCCGGAGCTAGGGTTCACTGAGCAAAACCCTAGCTTCTGAGATGGAACAATAACACCATTTTTGGGACTTCGAGGCATGCTGTGGGGGGTCCCCTATATGAAACCCGATGTACCAGATTCATCGAAATCGACGGATTCACGATCGGAGCCATGGTTTGGGTGTCGTGGGCATTTTTCGTCGGGCACCCCGGGGCCATTCAGGGACACTTTGAGGAATTGCTCTGGGGCCACGGGACCCAAACCGGTGAGCGGACTTGGATTTTGTCGGCTTCCATGAGTCCATGTGGCTAGTGTGGACCATTCTACAGTGGCCACACACGCCTAGAGGCCTTTGAACGAGAAATGGCCCCCTTGAGCAATATTCGAAAGGCCTTCACTGAGCAAAACCCTAGCTCCATAGATGGCACAATAACACCATTTCTGGGGGTTGGATGCACATTGTGGGGAGTCCCTTAGATGAAACCTAGTGTTCTTAATCCATCGGAATCGACGAATTCGCGATCGGATCCACGATTTGGGTGTTGAGAGCATTTTTTTGAGGACCTCGGGGCCATTCAGGGACACTTTGAGGAATTTCTCCAGGGCCACGGGAACCAAACCGGCAAGCGGACTTGGATTCTATCTACTCCCACAGGTCCACATGACTATTGTGAACCTGTCCACGGTGGCCATGCATGCCTGGGGGCCTCCAAACGAGAAATGGACAGCTTGAGCAATATTTGAAAGGCCTTCACATTGGGGTCAAATTTGCAAAATCGTCGACCGGGCACTTATGGCTAGCATTCCCAGATGGAACCTCCTTAGACACACTTGCATGACTCCCCAAAACCTCGATGTAGAAATTGATTATGTACAACAACATCTAGTGAGAATGTTTTCATATAATCTTAAAATCTATTGGGAATGCCCTACATATAACTACAACATCACCTCTAGGAACTCAGTAGGATGGTATTGGATGGTGGTATGGGATGTTAGTACGAGCAAATTCCCTACAAGGGAGAAGCTCATACTCACTTCATTTTCATGGTATGGATGAGGGAAAATAGCCCCAAAAGATTAAGATTTTTGAATTCTTTAGGTGTTTGTGTGAGTTATTGTAGTGAAACCATGAGGAATTCAACAAATGTTTGTCTACTACATGGAGGAATGTGATTATGAAATGTTATTGGTGGTGATGCAAGTAATTTTTTTTTATTATCTTCATGAAAGGTTGAAAGCATTGCTTGGTGCATGTTGTAGTTTTTTTTTGGTAAGATGTTTTTATTGTCTATGTTGAAGATTAAGAAGACTAAACTAGATCTATCATACAATTCATGAGGAAAAACCAAAATAGATGCCATTCAAACAAGTGAATGAAGACTAAAATACATTTAACAAGATAAAATTGTTACCATACCTCAAGGATTATGATTGCTCTTTGCTTCAAATGTAAAATGCTCCTTTGATGTGTCCATTATATGTAATAAGAGTTCATGTGTGTCCAAGTAGCATGAGAATTCAATCCAAGGAGCCAAATAGAGTCCAACTGTTGTGTATTCACTCAAATGATCCAAATATAGCCCAAGAGGTGTGTATTCAATCCAAATAGCCAAATAGAGCCCCAAATGTTGTGTTTTCATCCAAATGGTCAAGGAAGCATCAAATGGTGTATGAATTCAATATAAAATGTAAATGCTTGTCGGACTGTGCATGAAAACAGCTAACAAAATGTGATGAAGTGGGGAGAAAATGCGGGAGAAGAGCGTGGGTGTTTTTCTAAATTTCATCTTCAACAAGGACGCACACGAGCCAAGGAGCACGTGTGTGCCCCTACTGAACGTTGTATAGTTCAGTGGGTAACATTCACTGCATTTATTACCTAACAAATCTAAATGTGTCGGTTTATTCCTAGAGCCCCTCCCCCATAAAAGCCTTTAGGCCCTATTCTAACCCATAATCCCTAAGTGCACTTAAGTGCTTCTAGGTGTTTAGGGGTTTTGGGGTTAGGGTTATAAGGAGTGTAGATTAAGAGTTAAAGGTTATAGGGATTATAGGCAAGTTATGGGGTTAAATGTCATCATCATCTTCATCTTCATCAGCATCATCTAAATAGTTTTCATCATCATATGGAGCCTGTCTAATTTTGGATATAAAAAGGATATAAGATGATGATGATGATGATGATGATGATGATGATGATGGATATGTTGATGATTATGAAGATGTTGATGATGATGGTGATGGTGATGGTAATGGTGATGAAGATGATGATGATGATGATGATGATGGAGAAGATGATGATGATGGAGATGTTGATGAGGAAGGGGGGGATGACAATGATGATGGAGATGTTGATGATGATGGTGGTGATGGTGATGATGGTGATGGTGATGCGAGGAGGGTTTGATGATGAGGAGGAGTGTCTTCATCTTCAACACCATCATCATCTTCATCATCATTGTCATCTCCCCCTTCCTCAACAACATCTCCATCATCATCATCATCATCATCATCATCATCACCATCCTCATCATCATCATGATCGTCCTCCTCTTCATCATCATCATCATATCCCCCTTGCTTCAGTTGGATCATGTATATGTATATGCATCATGTTGGATGCCTGGATCACGTGGATCATGTATGATGATATGTATCAAGTACATACATGGTATGCATCAGGTGGATGCACTGTATGATCAGGATGATCACAGATGACGAGCTTCAGGATGTTGCTCTAGATGATATGCATCAGGATGATGCAGTGATGATGATCATGATGATCATGTACATCAAGATGATGTATGGTGAGTATCAGGTTGATACTCTGTGGCCGTGGACAAGTTGTGCTTGAGAGGACTTGTAAGACCTCGGAGATCCGAGAGGTTAGGATGTGTGCCCATAAGAATTCATGGTATTCTCTTTCGAGGGTTTGTTCTGTGACCACTTGTAAGACTTGGGAGATCCGATAGGTTGGGCTGCATGCCCGTAACAAGTCCTGGGATGCTCTTTCGAGGGTTTGTGGTGGTTACTACATGTAAGACCTGGGAGATCCGATAGGTTGGGCTGTGTGCCCGTAATAAGTCTTGGGATGCTCTTTCGAGGGTTTGTAGAGATTACATGTAAGACCTGGGAGATCCGACAGGTTGGGATGTGTGCCCGTAATAAGTCTTGGGCTGCTCTTTCGAGGGTTTGTAGAGATCACATATAAGACCTGGGAGATCTGATAGGTTGGGCTGCGTGCCCGTAATAAGTCCTGGGATGCTCTTTTGAGAGTTTGTGATGAAGGTCACATATAAGACCTGGGAGATCCGATAGGTTGGGCTGTGTGCCCGTAATCAGCCCTAGGATGCTCTTACGAGGGTTTGTGATGCACGTAATAAGTCCTGAGGATTCCACAATATGGCCAGTGATGATGAAGACCTGCAGGTGGTGGGCCTACATCTAGTATGAAAAAGGACTGGCTCTATAGAACTTCCTATGACGAGTAGATTGGATATTGATTGAGATAGCAGCAGTGACGATGATTCGATGACGATGATCCAGTGATGATGATCCAGAGAAGAAGACTTGTGCTAGCAGATCTGTGTCAAGAAATACCTTCCTAGTTAAGAGGGAGTGTTGATGTATATGTAACTTCAGAATGTATTTCACCTATGTATTTCATCTATGTATATTGTACTCCTATGGAGATGTTATTATTCCTCTATACCAAAGTGTCGTCATTTATATTGACAAGTGTCGCAAGTGTTGTAACTTGCCGATGGGTTATTAGACCACCTTGATGGGGTTGGCCCTATATGAGTCATGTGGGTAAATGGGTTATTAAACCACCAAGTGTGGGGTCGGCCTGGATTAATGTAACCATGGGTTATTAGGCTGAGTTAGACAAGTCGGCCCCACTGGTTTATTGGGTAGGACAAGACAAGTATAAATAAAGATCGGGAGATCTCTATTTGATCATCTCATTACTCACTCTTCCATCACTTGGAAAGTGGCACACATGTGAGGAGGAGGATTAGCTTCTAGGAGAAGACTATCTCTTGTACTTTGGTTGTACCATTGCTCTTTCTATCTCTGTGGAAGTTGCGGGGTTTTTCACCTTCTTGGTTTTCCCCGGTGAAACTCTGTTTCTCTTGTGTGCTTGCATTATTGTGTCCATGATTGATATGCTGTAGATATTATGTACATGTTATTCTCTTGGTTAAGATCTTACATCATATTGAAAATTCTAAAAAACTACATATACATATAAATGATCCAACTGATCATATCCAGCATCCAACATGATGCGTTCATACATATACATATAGAGCAGTAACTGGAGCATCGTCTTGATGCTCATCATCTAGCGCTTATATCCACAGCCATGGAAGGATCCTCCTCTCACCATGCTCGGAATGGATTCAGAAAATGTCTCCATCACTTCTTCCTCGAAGTGTCATTGATCTAAAGGACACCAAGCCTCTCTCTAAAGTAATCGAACTTCACTCTGGCTAGTGGCTTCGTTAGCACATCTGCAATCTGCTCATTTGTCGCAATGTATAGGAGCTTCACTACTCCTCTCTGCACCATATCCCTGATATAGTGATATTTGATCTCTATGTGTTTCGACCTGTCGTGGAACACTGGGTTCTCAGACAGCTTCACACAACTCTGGTTGTCACAAAAGATACCAGTAGCTTCCAGGGGGAGATCAAATAACTCATACAGTAGCTTCTGAATCCATACTGCTTCACAACTAGCTGAACAAGCTGCAACATACTCTGCTTCAGCTGTACTTAGTGCTATGCAGGACTGCTTCCTGCTAAACCAAGAGATCACACCTGATCCCATACTGAAGCAGCACCCAGAAGTGCTCTTCCTATCTGCAGCACTGCCTGCCCAATCTGAAACAACATAACCCTGCAGGTTAAACTTTTGATTCACTCCATACTTGAGCCCATAATCAACTGTACCCTTCAGGTACCTCAGAATATGCTTTACAACAACCAGGTGAACACTCCTCAGATCCGTCAGGAACTGGCTCAGTGTGTTCACCACAAAGCAAATATCTGGTCTCATGTTCATCAGGTACATCAAGGACCCAATCATCTGACAATACATAGTGACATCAACCGGATCAGATGAAGCATCACACAGAAGCTTCAGGTTCGATGCCATAGTTGTGGCCATATCCTTGCAATCCATCATCCCGAACCTCTTCAGGATCTCTACTACAAAATTCCCTTGTCCAAGGAAGATTCCATCTGCATTCTGCCACACCTCCATGCCTAGAAAGTAGTGCATCATCCCCAAGTCCTTCATCTCGAACTCGGAAACAAGCTTCCTCTTGGTATCACCAATCAAACTATCATTACCTGTAACAAAGAGGTCATCCACATACAGGAGTAGTATCACAGGATTTCCTTCCTAAACCTTGTAGTAAAGGTTGGAATCCGCTTTACTCTTGTGAAAGCCCAAACTGGATAGAAAGTTGTCCATCCTACCATACCAAGTCCTAGGAACTTGCTTCAAGCCATACAAGGCTTTCTTCAATTTGCACACATATGACTTCCTGTCATGTGTCTCAAAATCGAGTGGTTGTTTCACATACACTTCCTCTTCAACTACACCATTCAAGAAAGCAGTCTTGACATCCATCTGTTGTATCTTCCATTTCATCATTGTAGCTAGAGCAAGTACTGATATGATGGAAGTGTTCCTGCTATAGGTGTAGAAGTCTTTTCATACTCAATCCCTTTTTCTGGGAGAAGCCACAAGCTACAAACCTCTTTTTGTATTTCTCCATGCGACCATCTGTAGCATGCTTGATCTTATAGATCCACTTGGAAGTCACGGTAGACTTCCCTTCTGGTTCACATCCCAACCATTATTATTCATGATCGACGGATCTTGGCATTCTTCCATTACTTCATCCCAGATCCTGGGAACTTTAATATATTCAACATCTTCAATATCTTCAATAGATATCTTTGTTGCTGAAACAAATGTTGTAGTCCTGATTTTGTAGGTGATGGTATCCGATCTTTCCTACAAAACAAGTTAAATTGCATGATTAGAAACATCTCATAGTTTTTAGAACAAATTCTTACACATAAAGAAATATGTCATAAAGTCATGCAATTATCTTAGCCAATGCTTCAATACAACATTTATTCATATCCTTTAACTTTCTAGATGCCTTCCAATCTCTACCAGAACATTGTTAAGAGTTTGCAATACTCCCAACATGTCAGCAAACAGTTTTCATTCTAGATAAGTAGCAATGGAATGTTGTATAGTGCCATAGGCCACTTACCCATTACATGCATATTATTAGTATGATGTTCATTAATGCAATTATTCTAATATGCCAAAATACACACCCTAAGTCTAGGAACATAAGCATATACATCATTGAACAATATTATTTAAACAAACAAATATGCAAGAAATTAAAATACTTATATTTGTTTGGTTGTAGGGTTGACTCCCTCTCAGTCTTTGCTTCATTTCTATAACTCCATTCTGATGTGGATTGTGAGAAGTAGTCATATCCCTCTGAATATCTGCATCCTTGTAGAAACTACTGAAGTGTGCTCCCTCTTGATCTTTGCTTCCTGGATTACCTGTCATTGAACTTATATCCATCCTTAATCACTATGCATGCTTATTAGTATCATCATTGTGTTATCCTCGAGGTCTCATACATAATCACACATTCATTAGTATAATCTTAATACTATCAAAACACAATAATCTTAAACATGTATAGTCATGATCATTTCAAACACAGATAATAAACATCAGTATTCAAGGTTTCAGGGAAGACTTCTTTTACTCATGCATATTCTTATTTGATCATAAAACTCTTCTGGTTAGTCAAATCATCAATCAAGATAAGAGACATAACATAAACCCTTGATTACTTACATTTCTAACTTTATGAATAAACATAACCAATCATACCAAGTATACTTATATAAGGGATCTTATCACAAGGTAGGATTCTAACTTGATATAGGAAAAACATACCTGGATTACTATGTTAGCTAGTTATGTCTAACATACCCACATGATGTCTTCTTGTTCTCTTCAATGACTTGTGCTAGTAACCTACATATCTAATAAGCTAACCATTATAGAACCAAGTTATACATACCTCGTAAATAGATATTCTATGTGATTCATGACAATGGATGAATCTTTGTATTCATGTCACCATGATCATATGTTCTTGAACTAGAACATGATTTGTCTTTCTTGGTGTACCTTTCATGTTAGTGGAAAACATAAACCTCATACAACACCATAATGCATTAGTACAATCATAAGTGTCAACACCCTAATCAATAAATATATTCTATCATGCATTCATAACATTATTAAGGTGATACGAGAAGTCTAAATTTAATCAAGATTGTACTAACCTTAATGAAGACAAACATACCATAAACTTAATTATGAATAGAATTTGAAACATACCTATATGAGTCATACCTATCGAGATTGCTTGTAATCTTCTTATGTAAGGCCTTAGCCTTATCTCCCTTTGAAACAGGAACTTCTTCACTTATGTAGGTGGCCAATCCATTCTCTTCTAGGATTAACCCAATCCACTTGATTTGCAGGAATTGGATCTAGAGCTAGATTAGGGTTTGTCAGAGAAACCCTAAAAATTCAAACTTTCAATTTCAAGCTTCTGAAAGGATAGAAATATGCGCCTTGATGCGCTGATCAAGCTAGTATACTCTAAATTTGAAAAGTGCAAAGTTTCACCCCTCAAATTTGCCTTTGAAACTTCTAGACTCACTAGACATGACCCCGAACTAGGGTTTGATAAATCCCACCCTTATGCCCAATCAAAAGGTTCGATCCAAAGCTCTAAGCTTCTATTTTTCTGAGGAGCTTTCAGCCATGGTCACAGATTTCAAAAATTCCCATTTTTGCAGAAGCCCTAATTTTCCACTTTTCCGATCAAAGTCCCGAACTAGGGTCTGATCAAGCCCGTCCTTCTGCCCAACCACAAAATTTGATCTTGGTCTCTAAATTTTGACTTTGATGAGTAGCATTCAGTCGTTGTCTCCGATTACGAAAATTCCAACTTTCTTCAAAACCCTAATTTCCGGAGCCATGAATGAAGGTGCTCAAAAATAATTATGTTTTGACATAAATATGCACCTATTGTTTCTAGTGTAACTCCGAAATTTCAGATCCATAGGGTCTGAAACTTTTTCTTGTGGTAGCCTGACGTGTCATATTTCCAACCCATGGGTCTGACCTCAAATGGATTCTCTTAGAGAGAGTTATTCCAAGTGTCGCAACGTGACCTGTTTATGGGATAAAACAGGAGAGCGAACTTGTACGGCGTGCCACGTGTCACTGGTTCACTTTTGACCTCTGCAAAAGTTACCTGAGAAATTACAATTCGTGCACTACCTGTCACTATTTACAAAATTTCATTTGGAGCTTCCTAGACCAATTTATGACCTTTTTTCCTAGGTCACATGTTTATGACTCAGATCTGGAAGAGGTCAAAACCCTAGATTGTATAGATCATAAAACACAAAGTACAACGAATTAGAAGTTGTCCTTTGGACACAAGGTACATAGGGATTGGATCTTCGACCTGTAAAAGTTTTAGATCCAAAAAAATTTCCAAAATGTATTTATAGCGAAAGTACTACGATGAATGGTTTATGCTATATCAAGCCCTAGCATCGCAAGAGAAACAAGTGTCATACATGCCATACCATGCCTTTTTTCAGGCTAGCTCTAATACCATGTTAGTTTTTCAGAATTTACTTCAATATGATCTAGGATCTTAACTGAGAGAACAACATCTATAGCATATCAATCATGGACACAATAATGCAAGCACACAAGAGACACAAAGTTTACTTGGGGAAAACCATAAAGGTGAAAATCCCCAATAACTTCCTCAAAGATAGATAGAGCAATGATATAACCCAAGCATAAGAGATAGACATCTCCTAGCAGCAGCTTCTCCTCCTCCACAAGTGTGCCACTCTCCAAAGAGTGTTTGTGAGAATAGAATGATGAAATAGAGTG
Source organism: Larix kaempferi (assembly GCA_027924585.1). Taxonomy (NCBI): domain Eukaryota; kingdom Viridiplantae; phylum Streptophyta; class Pinopsida; order Pinales; family Pinaceae; genus Larix; species Larix kaempferi. The sequence continues at coordinate 11,497,468 of BSBM01001051.1, read as the reverse complement.
CCTCCTGCACTCTATTTATACTTGACTTGACTTGCCTAATAACCTTTACTAGGTCAGCCTCAACTTAACCACATAACACAATGATAACTGGGCCGACAACTAATAGGGTGGTCTAATAACCCTTTGACCCACATGGATGACCCCCAATAGGGTGTTCTAATAACCCTTCAACCCACATGACTTATACAGGGCCAACCCCAACAAAGTGGTCTAATAACCCATCAAGTATAAGTTACGACACTTACAATATAAATGACGACACTTTCGTATAGAGGAATAATACCATCTCTATAGGAGTACAATATACATATATGAAATACATTCCGAAGTTACATATACCTCAACAAATAAGTCATGGGATGCTCTTTCGAGGTTTTTTCCTGTGACCACATGTAAGACCTAGGAGATCCGATAGATTGGGATGCATGCTCGTAACAAGTCCTGGGATGCTCTTTCGAGGGTTTGTGATGGTGACTACATGTAAGACCTGGGAGATTTGATAGGTTGGGTTGTGTGCCCGTAATAAGTCTTGGGATTCACTTTCGAGGGTTTGTAGAGATTACATGTAAGACCCGTGAGATCCGATAAGTTGGGCTATGTTCCCGTAATAAGTCCTGGGATGCTAAGACCTAGGAGATCTGATAGGTTGGGCTGCATGCCCGTAATAAGTCCTGAGATGCTCTTTCGAGGGTTTGTGATGAGGGTCACATATAAGACCTAGGAGATCCGATAGGTTGGGCTATGTGCCCGTAATCAGTCCTGGGATGCTCTTACGAGGGTTTGTGACACACGTAATAAGTCCTGAGGATTCCAAAGTATGGCTAGTGATGATGAAGACTTGCAGGTTGCGGGCCTACATCCAGTATGAAAAAGGACTGGCTCTGTATAAATTCCTATGACGAGTATATTGGAGATTGATTGAGATAGCAGCAGTGACGATGATTCGATGACGATGATCCAATGATGATGATCCAAAGAAGAAGACTTGTGCTAGCAGATCTGTGTCAAGAAATACCTTCCTAGTGAAGAGGGAGTGTTGATGTATATGTAACTTTGGAATGTATTTCACCTATGTATTTCATCTATGTATATTGTACTCCTATGTAGATGTTATTATTCCTCTATACGGAAGTGTCGTCATTTGTATTAACAAGTGTCGCAAGTGTTGTAACTTGCCGATGGGTTATTAGACCACCTTGATGGGGTCGGCCCTATATGAGTAATGTGGGTAAATGGGTTATTAGACCACCAAGTGTGGGGTTGGCCCGGATTAATGTAACCATGTGTTATTAGGCTAAGTTAGACAAGTCAGCCCCATTTGTTTATTGGGAAGGATAGGACAAGTATAAATAGAGATCGGGAGATCTCTATTTGATCATCTCATTACTCACTCTTCCATCACTCAGAAAGTGGTGCACATGTGAGGAGGAGGATCAGCTGCTAGGAGAAGACTATCTCTTGTACTTTGGTTTTATCATTGCTCTTTCTATCTCTGAGGAAGTTGCAGGGTTTTTCACCTTCTTGGTTTTCCCCGGTGAAACTCTGTGTCTCTTGTGTGCTTGCATTATTGTGTCCATGATTGATATGTTGTAGATATTATGTACATGTTATTCTCTCAGTTAAGATCTTAGATTAGATTGAAAATTCTGAAAAACTAACATGTTGCTCAATCCGGTTTGGAGGTTGTTAGTACAATTTCCCAACCACCTATACTTGCAACAAAATTATTTGTTTTGCAAAAAAAATGAAAAGAAAATTAATAATAAATTTGAATCTAACTGTGAAATCCCCCCTAGGCACAATTGGGTGTATATAATCTGAAACCTTGCTTATAGACAATATTAGAAAAATAATAATAATAATAATAATAATACTCATGAATAAATTATTTTTTATAACTTGGTGCTTCATATTTTTTTACATGCATATAATATGAATTACTTACTCATCACCATCTTTTCCACCTCTGCTACAGAACCATTGACCTTATCATCTACAGAACATTGTTTCATAATTTTTTGCATGTCTCAACTATTCTACTTGTGGATACATTTCTCTTAGCTTCATATGACGACTTTTTTATTTAGACTAACTACTACCCCTTATTGTGATCTGGCGCAGAACCTTAATAGTTTGTTGTAGAACTATGATCGTTGTTGCAAAACCTGAATAGCTTGTTGCATATCCTCTAATCCAATTATTTTATATTCATGTTTGCGATTTTTAGGTAAATAGATTCTCTCGATTGACATACCATCTATTTTCAATAATAATTATGTTAGAGCCTAATCCTTGGTGTTAGGATTATTGTGCACCATTCACGTGCAAAGAAGACCATAAGTCTAGAGAAGACCAAGGGTCACCCAGGAGTCCAAGTGACCACTTGGAAAGCTGAACCCAATGGTCATATCATTTGTATATATGTACATTTAATTGATGAGATTTGATGTGCTTTGATGCCTATCTTCTGTCTTTGTGTGGTTAATTACTTATTTTCCAGTTTGGGCACCTAACAATGGTATTAGGGCTATTCTTGGCTATGAGACATGTTCCATTTTTGAAAAGAATCTTCCACTCATGCCCACCATTCTTCCTGCCATTCCTGCCATTCTCATGTCTATTCAGCATGCCCTTGTTGCATGCTCAATCTTCTTGTACAGCCATTGTATTATATATACTTTCTATATTTACCTACCCATCCTATGCGTGATTCATCGCTACCATATACTACAAACCCTAATTTTGAAGACTCGTCATCATTAGGTCACGAGATTCATGGGACTCATCGACACTGGTTTGTTCACCATGTTTCCATGCAATAAGGAGGCGTTTGGATTCCCTTCCATGAATTGATTCTATACAATGCAAAGAAATAATGTCTCCCTCAATAGTCGAGCTTGCTGGTATTTTGAGCATTGCATAAACACTAATGCATGCCCTCGTTATCCTCCTGCAAGATACTTGCAACCTTTGCGTGAATTCCTTGGAAAAAATTTGCATGGATAGACTACGATATGTCTTCTGATCGTGATCTCTCTCTGCAAGGTATCTGTAACAAACCTAAAATATATAGATATTAAATAATAATATTAATAATAGTAACTAACAATACTTATCCAAGGGACATAACCCTTGTGAACAACCATTAGAGGTTTCCTTTGGAATTGTATTTATATGGGGCCTCTCATTACATTGTAATCATCTTATCATTTTATCAATATCTTATTTACCATCGAAACGTGGGCTTCAGATTATTTGTGGGTATTTTAGAGTATTTACTGCAGTTAAGAAGCTTTTACGCTTCAGTGGTATCAGAGCCCCTTGTTGGTCATTTCGTTGATTTGGCTTTTGGCCAAATAATTTCGGGAGTTTCTCCAAATTAGGTCTTTGACCTAAAACAAATAAAAAGAAAAAGAAAAGAAAGATAGTGAGAAAAAAAAGTAAAAGTAAAGTTTTTCTAAAAGAAAAAAAAAAAAAAAAGTAAAAAAAAAGAAGTGAGAAGAAGTAAAAAAGAAAAATAAAAATAAAAGTAAAGTTTTGCTAAAAGAAAAGAAAAAAGAAAGTGAAACCACACGTGGTTTCTTAATAAGTGGGTTTGGTTTTATTCTCCAACAAGAAACAAAAAGTGAGATTTGAAACAGGGCGGGTAAGGTAACAATCATTCCTCCCAACCACCCAATCTACACCATTTTACATATATTAAGGGGAAAATAATATTAGAAGAACAATCATATTGAATATTGTTTATTATAAAAAAGAAGGAGATATTGAATAAATTTCAAATAAAACTCAAGAAGATGGGTTTTAATGTAGAAAAGAAGGGAAGGTTTCCTAGCACCTCACTCATGAATGTCTCAATACTATTTAGAGTTAATGGGACACTTGCAAGGAAGGATGTCACCATTTCTATTGCTCCTAGTGAAAGAAATAATTATATTAGTGCTGAATTTGCTAACCATTTAGTGATTCATGAATCAAATATAGGTGAAAGTATAGACCTCTGGAACAGGAAGCAATTTCAAATAAGTGGATTAGAATTGAATGTGGGAGATTATATGGTCATATCTCAATTCATTGTTAGTTCCTTATGGAACTTTGATGGTGACATAGTTTTAGGGTTACCTTGGATTAAAACATTAGGAACCTTCATCTTAAATGCCAAAAAGAAGTTTTGACATTTTCCTATAAGCAGGAAAGAATCACATTTCAAGATATTACAATGAAGTCAGATTTAGAAGCTCCAACATCTAAAGACTTCAAGGATATATCAAAGATGATTTCACAGGGTAATCAGAAGTCATAACAAAACAAGTAGAAAGAAGTTGAAAAGATTGTCGCCAGTAAGGATGAAGAAATTACTCGTTTGAAGAATCATAGTCAAGACTTGATTGCACAGATTAAGAAATTAAAAATGGAAAAAAGATCGCAAGAAGAAATCCAAGAGAAATTCCACTAAAAGGAAGTGGATCTCCAAAAGAATTCAATAAGAATCTATTAGAAAAAAATGAAGAAAATTCTCGCTTAAAAAAATTGAATCAAGAGTTGACTGAACAAATAAAAAAATTAAAAAATGAGAAGTTAGAAAAATCCTTAGAGTTATTATCAACCAGTAAATTGCGTGAATCACAAAGAATTGAATTTTATACAAGGGTTCCACAAACGGCTCGAATGCCTTATCGTCACCCAAATCATAGAAGTCGATACAACCACAATCAAAGTAAAGAAGAAAATAAACATTGTTCTTCTTATAGACAAACCAACTACAACATTGAAAATGAACATACACCGAGGAATTACGATGTCGAACAAGCAAGAACATCAAATCAACATACTAAGCAACAGATGAAAAGACCCATCCCACAAAGCGATCAAATAGATCCGATAAAAATAGATCTCGGATGGAACACATCAGATACGATGCGACAGTTCTTCTGCGGAATTCATAACTCGTATTGCCTCATTTCCTCAAGTGTCGCAAATACTAAAAGAAAGGATCTAGAGATGACAGTTCAAACAAAAAATCAAACATAACCATTGTATTCAACAAAGCTTTAAGGACAAAGCTTCCCTTAAGGGGAAGGCAATGTAACAAACCTAAAATATATAGATATTAAATAATAATATTAATAATATTAATTAACAATAATTATCCAAGGGACATAACCCGTGTGAACAACCATTAGAGGTTCCCTTTGGAATTGTGTTTATACGGGGCCTCTCATTACATTGTAATCATCTTATAGTTTTATCAATACCTTATTTACCATCGAAATGTGGGCTTCATATTATTTGTGGGAATTTTAGAGTATTTACTGCGGTTAAGAAGCTTCTACGCTTCAATATCCATGCTATAGACATTGCGTTGAAAGTTTTTGATAGTTATTGTGGATTGAAGACCGTTGGTGTTTCTCTTAAAAATGGTGGGAAGGTGCACCATTATTAGGTGGCACAAGGAAAACATTCTATGGAATTTATAATTCCTAGTTCCATCTTATGACGAACACTATAAGCATGGAGGGCGCTCTCAAGAAATATTTTGGATTCTCATCTATTAGAACGCTTCAAAAGATTATGTAGGACAAATACTAAGAGGGAGAGATTGTTTCATTGTTATGGTTACTGGAAGTGGGAAATCTTCGTGTTATCAAATCCCTACCTTAGTCACTCAAAACACCACTATAGTGATCATCCTTTTGATAATCCTCATGCAAGATCAGGTAAGGATCCTACAGCAACGAGACATTAAATCTTAATATTTTTCCAGTGCTCAAACGAGTCGTATTGCAAGTTTAGATGTTGAGAAATGGGAGTTTGACATACTTGCATGACTCTAGGGAGGGTTTGTTCTTACATGCTTTGGTCAAATATGATGGATAAGTGATTTTTTCTCCTTATTATTGATGAGGCACATTGTATCTATGTCATATAAGTGCATTAGAAGAAGTGGCTCTAATGAAGTTACTAAACTTCATGAAAAATGGAACAATAACAATGAATATTGCTTCATTGCTTGATGTATAGATTGTTCCAGATAAGTTTGAGGTGGATTTTTGTATGTGTCATTGTAGTAGGTTGTTAAGGAATTTTTCCGTGACACCAGAATATTCATTACTATATCTAGAACTTTAGTGGCTATTGCATTGCATGGATGGTGGTTAGTAGCATCAATCGAGCATGTTGTTGCTCGATATATTTCAACATATTATTAACCAAAAGATTGCATTATTTGATGTCACTCACACTAGAGAACTTATTAATCATCTTTCATAAGATACACAAATCATTAAAATTGAAACAACTACCTATCAATTGTTTTGATGGTAGGTGTAGTTCAGCCACTACCTAATGCGGCTAAGCAATATCTTCCCAAGTAGTTTAAAGATATTACAAAGTTCCAGGGTGAAGTTATGGCTTTGCCATTGGAAAGTGTGGAGGAAGTATTATCTAGTGACTAATTGCAAGTGCTTTCAGAAGATGTAGTCTATGATTTTTTGTTGAAATGGGGAAGAGCGCATTATCCCAAAATTGAAGAGAGAAGGGAAATTTTGGGAAGTCGACTAGGTCGCTTAATTCGTTTTACAAATATGTCAAGCCAGAAGCTCAAGAAAGTGCTCATTTGTAATAATTTTGATCATGAGCTCGCATCAAAAGTCATATTGGATTCACTTTTCTTCAAAGTAAACACCCCACAGGAAGAGAGCCTTGGTTGCTAAAGAAAATTCACATAAGAGGTTTAATATAGACTTATTAAAGTGGTTGAAGTTAATATGCTTCATCAGTAATGCATAGTTTTTTGGATCTCAAGAGAGAGGGGGTGTGCAATATTATTTCCATCTGGATGTGTATATTCTCAGGCCTTCCATCTTGGGGGACAAGGATTCTTTTTGTATGCTCATTGTAATATGGACTAGCATAGTGCTTTTCATTGTTTTTGTATTGTACACTGTTGTGTTGAACATTGTGTGACTTGCGTAAAACCCTAATGCACCTTCGTGAAAGTTGTATCGTGTGGAGCCACCATTCTATTTTTTTTAAGACTAGAATCCACATTTTTTGAGACTATCATGAACCTATGACTAGCGTTGAGGTGTCAAGACTGGTGCTGCTTGTTATGGTTGTAATACTGCGTGGAGATATGATTGAAGGAGAATGCTAAATATTGTCTTTTGTGTGAAGGATCTCCTCGAAGGCATGAAGATATCTCCACAAACAGAATGTTCTCCTAAGTAAGCTCTCTCCTCATGGTGAACGCCCTCCCACGTGAGCTCTCTTGATGGTGAATAGTGTCTGGTATCTTTAGATTGGTGTCATTTATTTTGAATTTCCATTCAAGCATGAACCCTAATATTGTTAAAGACCTAATCTACATTGAGATGCGTGGGATATCTATATTGTTTGAATGTGGTACCTCTCTCTAAGTGAAGTATTGGTGATGTAAGTTATGGTTGCAGTTTGACATGCACATATGCATTGAGACCTGTGTGGAATGGAGTTGCATGCAATTAGCTTCTTGTGCATTCATGGTGACACATAGTATGGCTTGATATTACAATATTCCCCACACTAGAAATTTGGATAATTTGTTTGCACAGTAAATACTAGTGACCAAAGTGGGAGATAAAGTAATCCTATATTGACACTATTGGAAGAAGAATGTGGTGTGTGAGCACAATGTATTATTTTAATTCAATACCATTTCAATGCTAGCACAATCGTTGATGTTGGTCACTAGGTTTCTTCTATTTCTTTATGGCTTGTATATTGTATTCACATTCGGAATTTTTCAATTTCAAAGTCATCTATTTTATACCTCGCTACATTGCATAATTTTCCTCCCAAATTTCGCATAATTTTCCCAATTTTCTATATAGAAGTTTCCTTCTAGCATTGAGAGTAGTCCAAAATATTTCCAACCAGTTTATTACATAGAATGGGAGAAGAAAAAATCATTGCAATAGAGCTTGCAGAGACCACATTATAAAATGATTGTAAACCTACTCATTACATTTAAAAAGATTGTTTTATATCTACCATTCCAAGTTAATTAACTAGTGTCGATTACACTAAGGCAAGGTAAATGGCAATTTTAGAGACTGTTACAAAAATTGGGTTGACAGTATTAAACTTCCAGAGAATATTTATAACTAGTTTGGTGAGCCCACTTGAAGGATCCAAGCAAGTTTGCATCATTTTGTTACAGCTGCTCCAAATGAAGAAGTTGCGGAAGCATATCATCCTCATGCAAAAACTCAGGTATAGCAGATTCTTCAATTCAACGGTGATAAGTATAACTTGCAAATTGTGATTTGTTTGTAAGTTCAAGTTTTTTTGGTACTTTCATATGTGTTTTTTGTACAGTGCCAAAAATTGAAGAAAACGTTGAATTGTATGTATGTGGGTGCATTTTCGGCTGAGACCGACACCCCTCACCTTTTGGGATTTGAATCTACTCAATATTATCTGTAAAGGGTGGAGTTGCAAGAATCCCTATGAACTCTATGTAGATGAAGCATTTTCCTCTTCCCATACTTCTCCTCTTGCACCTAATAGGGGGGAACATGTTCGAAACCTCCTCTTGATAACAAGTAGCCATGGTCTTCTACAAGCGAGCATGAGCCATAACCACTTTTGTATGTCGGATTCTGAGATGCATGTATCAAGAAGACAAAAGATATACATGACATAGAGTACCTATGTGTTTTGTGTCTAGTTGTGATACCATGAGACTCTCCTCTCCTCACATTGTTCCTGATAGGGGGGAGTGAAGACGGTCAGTAAAAAGTGAGCAAGCACAAGCGAGACGGAAAAAGAGAGCCTATGAAGAGCTATGTTCGACTGACCTCCGGAGTTGATGGTCATCCTAAAACCACTGGTATCGAGAGAACCTTCATTTAGAAGAAACTAGTGCAAGCTTCTAGCTAACTTACTTGGAAAAAGATTGTCAAGATGGAAATGTTTCGCAAGTGGTAGCTTCTCACTTCATGTTTTCAGCTCTCCAGTTGGTTTTTGGTCATCCTAAAACCACCACTCCAGACAAGAACCTTTGATCCTTCATGCCAAGTTCCAAAGAACCTCTGAGTGAGTGTTGTCGCCAACTTCTAGAGTTTGTGGTCAGCCTTAAACCACACATATAGTAGAAGATTCCAGCTTCTGTTAGCCCCTTCAGTTGGTGGTAAACCAAAACCACCGCTTCAGAGAGCACCTATATTTAGCAGAAGCCAGTGCAAGCTTCTAGCTAACTTTCTTGCTAAAGGATTGTCAATACAGAAATGTTCAGCAGGTGATATCTATCCACTTCCATTTATTCAACTCTCTTATTTTTCTTGGACTCATATACACCCTTCAGATTAATGGGGGATTTATTGGAGCCTAATCCTTGGTGTTAGGATTATTGTGCACCATTCACGTGCAAAGAAGACCCTAAGTCTAGGGAAGACCAAGAGTCACTCAGGATTCCAAGAGACCACTTGGGAGGTTGAACCCAATGTTAATCTAATTTGATATATGTACATTTAATTGATGAGATTTGATGTGCTTTGAATCCTATCTTCTTTTTTTGTGTGGTTAATTACATATTTTCCTGTTTGGGAACCTAACAAATTCCAACATGTAAATTATAGGTATATTTTCCTCTCTTATTTTTCAATTATTAGTGAATATGGGATTTCCTTTTACTTGTACCTATGCCACAACTAGATATCCTTCCTTATTGACCCATGTACTGGCCATATCTTCTATCAGGGCAGGGGGGAGGAGGGGTGTTTCCATAATTAGTACCAAATGTGGAAAAGGATATTTCCATAATTGGTGGATATTACGAAGACCTTATAGTTTTATAAGTTGCACAATTTTCTTGTTTGTGCATAAACCTCTCGAGCCTCCAACACAAGTCATTATGATTACCTTCTATCCCTGTCAGATTCCTTTTCCACCATATCTTCCAATCACTTAACCTCAGCATACTTTATCCTTTCCTATTTTATTACTTGTTCAAACCTTTAAACTTTTGCACTCCAAATTCTTTTACCCTCTATTCCTAAGGTTGTTTTCTACAGTTATTAACAATGGGGGGAGCTCTTGTAAGGAATGGACCAAATGATACTAAATCAATCTATCATGACTCAAAAGTGCTATGAATATTCACAAAGGTAGGATGAATTGTTGAAATATTGTAACTTCGAAGAATATTCTATTGTATTTTATTATTGTAATTTATTCGGAGATGTTTTATTCCTTCGTCGAGATGTTATTATTGTATTTGGTCATCATAGAGTCATGAGGTAAAACCTCTTTTGTAAGTTGAGTCAATAGAACCCTCCAAAAAGTAATATTATATTGTTTTGATTCTTCCTAGGTAAGTCGGCCCAGTTAAGTTTGTTGCGGCCGACCTAGTTAGTGAAAAAGTCAAGTGGAAGATAAAGTATAAATAGGAGTGATGTTCTCCTCATTTGGACATACACACTCACTTGCGTAATTCACATAGGAGAGAGGGAGAGAGATATCTACAAGGAGAAGGAGCACTTGTTTGGGGTTTTGTCTTTGTACTTTTGATCATCTATATTGAGGAAGTTTTGCTGGGTTTTCTCCGTCTGGAGGGTTTCCCTGGATAAATCTGTGTCTATCTTGTGATTGTGCTTCTTTCAGTGATACTGTATATGCTATTGTTGTGAAATTGAATTGAATACTGATGTTATTTATCTTAGCATATTGAATCTTAACATGGTCTCAGAGCTAGCCTGAATAGGACAGCTTTCACAAGGTGAAACTCTCTTTCTTCTCCCTCCGACAAGAAAATGGGGTTTCTATCAAAGTTGGAAAGGAAATCTGATTGCATAGAAAGGTGTGACTCTCCAAAAGTGAAATTTTGAGCCCTAGATCAAAATTTTGAGTGGGTAGATCTCCGGGAAAGTCAAACCCTAGTTTGACTTTGGACCAGAAAACTGCAAAAACCGCATATCATAATTTTGCAAGTCAATTTTGAGAGGTGAAAATTTGGAATCTCCAGAAACCAAGTGTACCAGTCAAGCACATCTCCTAGTAAGGTCAGTTGTGAATTTTGAGAAATTTCATTTTTTGGTGACCTCCTAGATAAGATGTCCCCAAGCACTAAGATTGAGGATAAGCTAGAAGGCATAGAGAATTTCCGAGCATGGAAATATAAGATTGGCCTTATTCTTGAAGAGAATAATCTTGCCAAATATTGTTGATGTATATGTAACTTTGGAATGTATTTCACATATATGTATATTGTATTCATATAGAGATGTTATTATTCCTCTATACGGAAGTGTCGTCATTTATATTGTAAGTGTCGTAACTTATACTTGATGGGTTATTAGACCACCTTGTTGGGGTCGGCCCTGTATAAGTCATGTGGATCAAAGGGTTATTAGACCACCCTATTGGGGGTCAGCCATGTGGGTCAAAGGGTTATTAGACCACCCTAGTGGGGGTCGACCGAGTCAGCATTATGTTAAGTGGTTAAGTTGAGGCCAACCTAGTTGAGTAAAGGTCAAGTCAAGTTAGTGTATAAATAGAGAGTGTGTCTCTCTCATTTTACACATTCTATTCTCTCACTCACACTTTGGAGAGTGGCGCACTTGTGGAGGAGGAGGCTCTGCTGCTAGGAGAAGACTATCTCTTGTATTCTGGTTGTATCATTGCTCTATCTATCTCTGAGGAAGTTATTGGGGTTTTTCACCTTTATGGTTTTCCCCAAGTAAACTCTATGTCTCTTATGTGCTTGCATTATTGTGTCCATGATTTATATGCTGTAGATTTGCTATACATGTTGTTCACTCAGTTAAGATCTTAGATCAAATTGAAGTAAATTCTGAAAATTTAACATGGTATCAGAGCTAGCCTGAAAGAAGGCATGATATGGCATGTATGACACTTGTTGCACTTACGATGCTAGGGCTTGATATAGAAAAAACCAGTCATTGTAGCACTTTCGCTATATATCCATTTTGGCGAGGTGATCAGATCTAAAACGTTTACAGGTCGAATATCAGATCCCCATGTACCTAGTGTCCAAAGGAAAACCTCTAATTCGTTGTACTTTGTGATTTATGATCTGTACAATATAGGGTTTCTGTCTCTTCCAGATCTGAGTCAAAATCAGGTGACCTTGGGAAAAAGGTCATAACTTGGGCTAGGAAGCTCCAAATGAAATTTCGTAAAAAGCGACAGGTAGTACACAGACAATACTATCGTAGGAAAACTTTTCAGAGTCTGAAGTTGAACCAGTGACACGTGGAATTCCGTACAAGTTCGCTCTCTTGTATTATCCCATAAATAGGTCACGTTGCGACACTTGGCATAACTATCTCTCAAAGAATCCAATTGAGGTCATACCTATTGGGATGGAAATATAACAGGTCTAGATATCTCAAGAAAATTTTTCAGACCCTGTGTATCGAAAAGTTCAGAGTGACACCAGAAACAATCAGGTACATATTTCTGTCAAAACAGAAATATTTTTGAGCACCTTCATTCATGGCTTCCGGAATTTAGAGCTTCAGAGAAAGTTGGAATTTTTGTAATCGGAGACCACGGCTAGATGCTACTTATCAAAATATAAATTTAGAGACCAAGGTCATATTTTTTGGTGGGGCAGAAGGTCGGGCTTGATCAAACCCCAGTTCGAGACTTTGATCGGAAAGATGGAAAATTAGGGCTTCTGCAAAAATTGGAATTTTGGAAATCTGTGACCACGGCTGGAAGATCCTCAGAAAAATCAAAGCTTAGAGCTTTGAATCAAATATTTTGGTTTGGTGAAGCTCCGGGAAACTCAAACCCTAATTCAGGGTCCTCCCTAGTGAATCTGGAAATCTAAAAGGCAATTTCAAGGGGTGAAACTTTGCAGTTTTCAAATTCTAAATATACCAACTTGATCAACTCATCAAGGCGCATATTTATATCCTTTCAGAATTTTGAAATTCAAAGTTTGAATTTTTGGGGTTTCTCTGACAAACCCTAATACAGCTCCAGATCTAGTTCCTGCAAATCAAGTGGATTGGTTTAATCCTAGAAGAGGATGGATTGGTCACCTGCATAAGTGAAGAAGTTCTTGTTTCAGAGGGAAATGAGGCTAAGGCCTTACATAAGAAGATTTCAAGCAATCTCGACAGGTATGACTCATCCAGGTATGTCTCGAGATTTGTTCATGATTAAATTTATGATATGTTTGTCTTCATGTTATTACGGTTAAAACAATCTTGATTTTAGACTTGTCGTATCACCTTAACAAAATTATGAATGCATTCATTAGGGTGTTGACACTAATGCATTATGGTGTTGTATGAGGTTTATGTTGTCCGCTAACATGAAAGGTACACCAAGAAAGACAAATCATGTTCTAGTTCAAGATCATGATGACATGAAGACAAAGCTTCATCCATTTTCATGGATCACATAAAAGATCCATTTACGAGGTATGTATAACTTGGTTCTATAATGGTTAACCTATGAGATATGCAAGTTACTAGCACAAGTCACTGAAGAGAACCAGAAGACATTATGTGGGTATGTTAGACATAACTAGCTAGCATGCTAATCCAAGTATGTTTTTCCTATATCAAGCTAGAATCCTACCTTGTGTTAGGATCTTATACTTTTGTGTTGTTGATAATGATTATTCATGAAGTCATAGGTTTGAATAAGTCATGGTTGTATGCATATTATGTTTCTTACCATAATTGATGATATGACTAACCAGAAGAATCATGAAGGTATAGGTTTGAGTAATCACGGGTTTTATGCATATTATATCTCTTATCTTGATTGATGATTTAACTAACCAGAAGAGTCCTATGATCAAATAAGAATATGTATGAATAAAAGAAGACTTCCTTGAAACCTTGAATACCAATGTTTATTATCTGTGTTTGAATTGATCCTGACTATACATGCTTGAGATTATTGTGTTTTGATAATATTAAGATTATACTAATGAATGTTTGATTATGTATGAGACCTAGAGGATAACACAATGATGATACTAACAAGCATGCATAGGGATCGAGAATGTATATAAGTTCAAGGACAGGTAATCCAGGAAGCAAAGATCAAGAGGGAGCACACTCCAGTAGTTTCTATAAGGATGCAGATATTCAGAGGGAGTTGACCACTTCTTACAATCCACATCAGAACGGAGTTGCAAAGATTCAGAGAGAGTCCACCCAACAAACAAACAAAGATAAGTATTTGAATTGTCATTACTTGCATATTTTATTGTTTAAATAATACTGTTCAATAATGTATATATTGATGTTCCTAGAATTAGATTGTGTATTATGCATATTAGAATAGTTGCATTGATGAACAGTATACTACTAATATACATCGGTAAGTGGCCTATGGCACTGTACAACATTCCATTGCTACTTATCTAGAATGAAACCTCTTTGCTGACATGTTGAGAGTTGTGCACACTCTTAACAATGTTCTAGTAGAGATTGGAATGCATCTAGAAAGTTACGGGATATGGATAAATGTTGTATTGAAGCATTGGCTAAGCTAATTGCATGACTGTATGACATATTTCTTAATGTGTAATAATTTGTTCTGAAAACTATGAGTTGTTTTTTAATCATGCAATTTAACTTGTTTTGTAGGAAAGATCATATACCATCACCTACAAAAGAAGGACTACAACATTTGTTCAGCAACAAAGTTATCTCTTGAAAATATTGAAGTTCCCAGGATCTGGGAAGATTGCCATGATCGAGGAGTACCAGTCAATCATGAAGATGTTTGGGATGCAGTCCCAAGACCTGAAGGGGAGTATGCAGTGACTTCCAAGAGGATCTACAAGATCAAGCATGCTGCAGGTGGTAGCATAGAGACTTTTTCTCTTGTAGCCAGATACACTTCCATTAGATCAATACTTGCTTTGGCTGCAGTGATGAAGTGGAAGATACACTAGATGGATTTCAAGATAGATTTATGTAGTTGAAGAAGAAGTGTACGTGGAGTAGCCACTTGGTTCTGAGACACATGACAGGGAGTCATATATGTGCAGAACTTGGTATGGTAGGATAGACAGCTTTCTATCCAGTTTTGGCTTTACCAAGAGTAAAGCAGATTCCAACCTTCACTACAAGGTTTAGGAAGGAAATCCAGTGATACTACTATGTGGATGACCTGTTTGTAACAGGTGATGATATTTTGATTGTCGACACGCAGAGGAAGCTTGCTGCCGAGTTAGAGATGAAGAACTTGGGTATGATGCACTACTTTCTTGGTATGGAGGTGTGGCAAAGTGCAGATGGAATCTTCCTTGGACAAGGGAAGTATGCAGTAGAGATCCTAAAGAGGTTCAGGATGATGGACTACGAGGCTATGGAATTGAACCTGAAGCTTCTGTGTGATGCTTCATCTGAACCAGTTGATGTCGCTATGTATCGTCAGATGATTGGGTCCTCTATGTATCTAATGAACATGAGACCATATATCTGCTTTGCGGTGAACACATTGAGCCAGTTCCTGACGGATCCAAAGAGTGTTCACCTGGTTGTTGTAAAGCATATTTTGAGGTACCTGAAGGGTACAGTTGATTATGGGCTCAAGTATGATGCGAATCAAAAGTTTAACCTACAGGGTTATGTTGATTCAGATTGGGAAGATAGTGCTGCAGATAGGAAGAGCACATCTAGATGTTGGTTCAGTATGGGATCAGGTGTGATCCCTTGGTTTAGTAGGAAGCAGTCCTGCGTAGCACTGAGTACAGCTGAGGTATAGTATAATATGGTCACATATAATATGGTCCTGGGAGATCCTATAGGTAGAGTTGTGTGCTCGTAACATCCTGGGATGCTCTTTCGAGGTTTTGTGAGGCACGTAATAAGTCCTGAGGATTCCACAGTATGGCCAGTGATGACGAAGACCTGCAGGTGGTGGGCCTACAGCCAGTATGAAAAAGGACTGGCTCTATAGAAATTCCTATGACGAGTAGATTCAGAGATTGATTGAGATAGCAGCAGTAGTGACAATGATGATGACTCGATGACGATTATCCAGTGATGATGATCCAGAGAAGAAGACTTGTGTTAGAAGACCTGTGTCGAGAAATACCTTCCTAGTTAAGAGGGAGTGTTGATGTATATGTAACTTCAGAATGTATTTCACATATATGTATATTGTATTTTTATAGAGATGTTATTATTCCTCTTTATGGAAGTGTCATCATTTATATTGTAAGTGTCGTAACTTATACTTGATGGGTTATTATACCACCTTGTTGGGGTCTGCCCTGTATAAGTCATGTGGATCAAAGGGTTATTAGACCACCCTATTGGGGGTCAGCCATGTGGGTCAAAGGGTTATTAGACCACCCTAGTGGGGGTCGGCCCAGTCAACATTATGTTAAGTGGTTAAGTTGAGGCCGACCTAGTTGAGTAAAGGTAAAGTCAAGTTAGTGTATAAATAGAGAGTGTGTCTCTCTCATTTTACACATTCTATTCTCTCACTCACACTTTGGAGAGTGGCACACTTGTGGAGGAGGAGGCTCTGCTGCTAGGAGAAGACTATCTCTTGTATTCTGGTTGTATCATTGCTCTATTTATCTTTGAGGAAGTTATTGGGGTTTTTCACCTTTATGGTTTTCCCCATTAAACTATGTGTCTCTTGTGTGCTTGCATTATTGTGTCCATGATTGATATGTTGTAGATTTGTTGTACATGTTGTTCTCTTAGTTAAGATCCTAGATCAGATTGAAGTAAATTCTGAAAATTTAACAAATATATCAAGAAATAAGTTGCAGAACCTGAAGAGGATGAATCTAAGGAGAAACACAAGAAGGACCTGATTAGGGAAAAGATGATCATTGTTGATTCTATCAAAGACCACTTGATTCCTCAAGTGTCATCCAAGAAGACCCCGAAGGAGATGTATGATTCCCTATCCAGAATGTATGAAGGAAGGAACATCAATAGGAAGATGAATTTGAGAACTCAATTGAAGAGTACCAAGATGTGCCAAGGAGAATCCATCCAATACTAGTTCAAGGAGAAACTAGAATACATTGGAGACTTCCTTGATGAAGATGAGCTAGTTATGACTTCTCTCAATGGTCTCTTTAAACCTTGGGATTCATTCATCCAAACTATGTGTGCCAGAAAGGAAAGCATGAAATTCGACATTGTATGGGAATATTGCATCCAAGAGGAGGCTAGAGTATCCAATAGAGAATCCCTACTTAAAGAAAATGATCAAGCCCTAGCCACTCATACCAAGAGATGAAGAATTCAATCTAACTTCAAGATGGAAATCCACAAGGAGTCTCAACCTCCCAAGAAGTTCTAAAGGACAAGAAGAAACTACTCCAACTTTCAATGTTTCAATTGCGACAAGCTAGGACACATTGCCATAAATTGTCCATTAAAGAAAGTGTGAAATTCTACAGGTGTAGATCACTCAACTTGAACAAATCTCACAAATATCACTCAAGAATTGCAGAGAACAAGAAGAAGAATTGAATCAATATTCACACATGAAACTCAAAGAATGATAAAAACTGTTGTAATGTCATTCATCAGCTGTAAGATGGAAAAAATATGAGAATACAATAGAATGAATTCAAATACACCAAAGTTCATTTGAATTCTCCTCAATAGCGTGGCTTGGACTCCATTGGAACCATCACCCAATCAGTGGTAGTGGCCACCAATAGCCAAAGGTCATCCAATTGAGTCTAACTGAATCTAACTAATGCATGTGGAACTAATCTAGGGAAGGAGACTCCAAGGTGGGTGCATGAGAGACTATCAGTAGTCAAGTGGCACTCTGATATAGACATCTGGGAGCTACAGTCAGTCTAACTGAGCAATCAATGCAAGAACTGACTGATCAATGCATGAACTGACTGATGGAATCCTAGAGGTGTGTAGTAGGGCGCATTAGTATCCAAATGATGAAAACAATGCGCACTAGGTAGGTAGGAGGCCTACTGATTGCTAGAAAAAGGATCTAGGGGGCTCAAAACCGAGGACTAGGGGCTAGGAGACCACCATACTGATGATTGGATTCATGCAGTATGCATGCATGCATGCAGAATGTATGCAAATACATAAATGATGGTGAGAATATTCCAACACCCCCTGCAAGTCGAACTATGAGGAAACACATAATTGAAAAACTAGTAGTAGAGCCCTGGTAACTAAGACCAAAGGTCACAACAATCTAAATAAAAAAGTGAGGAAAGAGGGAAAACCCAGTGGAAAGAAAGCCCCCCATCAATATAGGTTGTAGTAAGCTAATCAATCATGTACATCACTCACCCGAAAAGGTAAGTGAACTTCTTTACCGAGAAAATATCTATCGGCAAGAAATGGATCAATGTGAGAAGGATGAAACCTTCCATTCTAAAAATCAGATATGGTTCTCCTTGGATCATGTGGATCTCCAACAAGATCACTGGTAGATCTAAGAGTTGTGGCTTCTCATATCGGAAGAAGAGTTGAATATTCAGGTGCTAGATCTTCAGGTTCTTGTGGATTTGGATCTAACATTCGCTCTTCTTCATTATCAGGTGCTAGATCTTCAGGTTCTTGTGGATATGGTTCTAGCATTCGCTCTTCATCACTTTCACTTTCAGAATCAAAATCTGAACTTTCTTGAGATGAGGCTTCACTCTCTTTCTCATCAAGTAGTGGTGGTGTGGTAGGCAAGTTGTCTTGCTAAGCAGAATGAGAATCTTGCAGTGGCCATTCCTCAAACTGAACACTCATTTCAAGGAATTGTTGCATGGTAAAAGGATCAATAAGTTTGTAGGCCTTTGCACTTAGTGCATAACCGACTAGTATACACTCTTTGCTCTGTGGATCTAGGGCTCTCCTTTTCTCTATTGGAATCCTAGCCCAAGCTCTGGATCCAAATACTTTAAGATGAGATACATTAGGTTTGTAACCCATCCATGCTTCGAAAGGACTTTTACCTTTCAGTCCTTTGTGAGGGACTCTGTTCTGGAGGTAAGAAACACAGTTTATGGCCTCTACCCAAAGACTAGGATGCAATCGTTTCAACTTTACCATGCAGGTTTCCATCTCTTTCAAGGTTTTGTTCTTTTGCTCTGCAACACCATTTTGTTGTGGTGTGTAGGAAACATTGTGATGCATCTCTATGCCTTCATCAGCACAAAAGGATTAGAAGTCACTCTTAACATACTCTCCTCCATTATCAGTATGGAGGACCTTGAACTTCCTATCAAAAAAAATTTCTACAAAAGCCTTGAAAAAATTAAAGTATCCAAACACTTATGATTTCAATGTGAGAAATTACACCCACCTGAATCTAGAATAATCATCAATGAAAGTTAGAATATACCTTGCCTTGTTCAAAGACAGATCTAGAAGTGGGCCTGAAACATCACTGTGAATCAGTTCAAGAGGTTGAGAGGCTCTCCTCACCTTCCCTTTCTCAAACTTCTTTTCTGGATGCTTTCCCATCAAGCAACTTGTACAGTTTCCTTTAGCAAACTTGATATTGGGTAGTCCTTCAACCATATTTTGAGTTTGCATGTCTTGCAGATACTTGTAGTTGAGATGCCCAAATATTTCATGCCAGCGTCTACTCTCTTCATTTGCATGTGTGTGAAGAGCAGACTGTTTGGAGTAAGGTGGGAATTGAGAAAACTCATAGAGTTTCGAATTGTGATCGGCAACACCTTTTTCTATGATGCTTCCAGTTGACATCTCTTGGATTTTGACCTCATTTAGAGTGAACATTCACCTTCTTGGGTACTCTAGTATGGGTCATCTAGTAGACAGAAATAAGGTTGGCAGTAAGAGTAGGAACATAGAGTACATTTGAGAAGTACCCATGCTCAAGGTTGATCCTTCCAATCCCCTCAGAGGAGACGTTAGAATCATTCCCCAACAAGATTGAAGGTCCAACTGTGGATTCAAAAACAGAGAAGAGATTCTTGGAGGAAGACATGTTTCTTGATTCTCCAAAAACAATGATGAAGGAGGAATATTTTGAAGCACCTGCCATGAGTTCATGGCACCTCTCCTTGTCCTCAGATCTTGACGATTCATCTTCTTTCCTCCTAGCACCTACAGGTACTAGAAGGTTGTTCTTCTCAAGAAGTTGAGCCATTAGATCTATTGTCTTCTTCATCCATCTACTCTCGGGATGGAATCCTTTGTTACAGTAAGGAAATTTGTATTTCTCCTTGTAAGATTGATTGTCTTTCTTGGAATTCAAAGCCCCTTCTGACTGATAGAGAGCCTCTCTTAGCTTCTGCTCATTTGAATTTATTTCTTTATCTTTTTGCTTCCCTTTTCCATTCACTCTCTTTCCTTCAGCAGCTGCAAGTGCTTAATCCAACCTTGGTTTGATCACTCCCATGTGCACCAACGCTTCCTCCTCTTGTGTGAGAGACTGGATGAAGGTTTCAAGAGTGGGAAACTGCCATTTTCGAATGGATAGCTTCACTGTCTGGAAGGTGGAGACAAAAACTGAGTAATAAGGGCCCAATTTTGACATAATGGCTAGGATTAACTGCTTTTGTTCTTTCTCTATTCCATATGTCTTCAATTTTGAAATCAAGTTTTTGCACTTGGTAAAGAACTCATTGATTGAGTTGAAACTGCTGGGGCTCAAGGAGATAAGCTCATTTTCCAATTTGTGACCTCTCAAATCATATTTATTCCCAAACAGATATTCGAGCTTGTTCCAAACTTCCAAAGGAGTTTTGAGATCAATGACATGAAAATGTAGATCATCAGAAATATTGAGGAGTAGCATTCCAACTGCTTCATCAAGTTTATCAAGATACTTTGATTTCTCAACTGCACCAATGGTTTCGACTGTTGTCCCATTCAACACTCTAGAAAGGATTTTGGACTTCATGAAAATGTCCATCTTCGCTTTCCATTCGAAATAGTTGAAGGAGGTCAGTTTTAGATCCATGATAGCTGTTGAATTTGAACCTGAATGATGGAATAAACCTACAAAACAAATGAAATTTTGATGGAGATTTGCTGCAAATATAAAGAACACTACTTTAGTATAGTGAGCACATGTGACTGGATCCTTCACATCTGGCTAGACCTCACTAGATTTCTCTAGTGAATTCAAGAAAATTGCACCGGGATTTGCTGTGGAAATCCATAGGCTTATGGTGCTCTACTAAAAAACAGTTGTTCAATAAACTGTTACAACTGTTTCAACTCAAATAGTTGTATCAAGATCTGATATCATGTGAAATTATATAGGTTTATATCACTCAACTTGAACAATCCTCACAAATATCACTCAAGAATTTCAAAGAAGAAGAAGAAGAATTGAATCAATATTCACACATGAAACTCAAAGAATGATAAAAACTAATGCAATGTCATTCATCAGCTGTAAGCTGGAAAAAATATGAGAGTAAAATAGAATGAATTCGAATACACCAAAGGTCATTCGAATTCTCCTCAATAGCATGGCTTTTACTGCATTGGAACCATCACCCAATCAGTGGTAGTGGCCACCGATAGTCAAAGTTCAGTCAAATGAGTCTAATAAGTCTAACTGATGCATGTGGCACTAATCTAGGGAAGGAGACTCCAAGGTGGGTGCATGATATACTGTCAGTAGTCAATTAGCACTACGATATAGACATCTGGGAGCTATCGTCAATCTAACTGAGCAATCAATGCAAGAACTGACTGATCAATGCATGAACTGACTGATGGAATCCTATAGGTGTGTAGTAGGGCGCATTAGTATCCAAATGATGAAAACAATGCGCACTAGGTAGGTAGGAGGCATACTAATGGCTAGAAATAGAATCCAAGGGGCTCAAAACTTAGGACTAGGGGTTGGGATACCACCATACTAATGACTGGATGTATGCAGTATGCATGCATGCAAAATGAATGCAATGCATGCAAATACATAAATGATGGTGAGAATATTCCAACAAAAAGAAGAATACAAGAGGAGGAACAACAACAAAATACATCATGCACACCTATCTAAAGATGAAGATGAAGAAGAAGAGGAAGAAGGACCTCGAAGAAAACAAGCAAAGGAAGAAATAGAAGAATATGTTTTATTCTCTGCTCTCTCTGGGTCCGTGACACCTGGAGATGACACATGGTTAATTGATGATAGTGGTGCTTCAAAGCACATGACAGGTCAGAAGAGCACTCTCTCCAATCTTGAAGAAAAGGAATCCCCTCATAAATTTTCTCTAGAAACAACATACAAGATTGGTTTAGGAACTCCGATGATGAAATAGAGCTCGCCATCACACAAGAAGACTATGATCAAAAGAGATCCTACCAAGCAAACAAAGATAAGTATTTGAATTGTCATTTCTATCACATTGTTTAAATGATAGTATCCAGTTGTATACACATTTATTTAGGATGTGTGTTAGGATGTTTGCAGTGTTATGCATGTGATGGGTAAGTAGCTTATGGTGCTATACAGCATTCCATTGCTACTTATCTAGAGTGAAACCTCTTTGCTAACATATTGGGAGTAGTGCACGCTCTTAATAATGTGATGGTAGAGATGGAAGGCATCTAGAAAGTTACCATATGAATATGGGATATGGATGAATGTTGTAACATTGGTTAAGATAGTGTGACTTATGTTTTTATGCATATATTTGGAAACTATGAAATGTTTCTAGCCATGCTATTGAATTTGACTTGTAGGAAGTGTCGTACCCGATCACCTACAAATGAAGAATAATGAGACTTGTTCCATAGAACAAGTGACAATGGTTCAACTATAAATAAGGCTTATAAGGAAGTCGACCATGATGAGATGTTACTCTAGTAACCAGACTCATGGTGTGATCAAGATATTGAGCAATAATATGTGCATATTGAAGAAGACATTCTAAGGGATGGAATGATGAGATCAAGGATCACCTAGAGTGATGAGACATCAACCTTTGATACAAGGTTGAAGATGAGGTACTCATAGATGGGTGCAAGAGAGAACTTGCAACAGAGTTCAAGATATTTGGTTGTCCAATGTTTGTTCATATTCCAAAAGAAAAGAGAACCAAGTTGGACCCTTCCGGAAAGAAGGGAATATTTGTTGGATACTGTGAAGTCTCCAAATCCTTCAGAATATACATTCCAGGATTCCATCACATGGATATTAGTAGAGAGGTAACATTTGGCAAAGAAGCATCTCTCAAGACATCCAGAAAGTACCAACATGAAGAAGTATATGAAGAAGATGTACCTCCCAGAAATGTAGAAGCTACACCCTCCCCCGAAGATGAAACACCAAAAGACCATGATATGCTAGAACCTCAAGGACCTCCCACTATGAATATGTCACGAAAAATAAATCATGCTTGCATAAGAGAAATTATACAAGAAGCATAGAAGTATGGAGCTCTAGAAGGCTCCATAAGTGTAAGCAAGAAGCCAAATCCATTTTACAGTTATGTGTCTTTGATGTGTGATCTTGTAGATCAAGAACCTACCAGTTATGAAGAAGATATACAAAAGAAAGAATGGATAGAAGCAATGATGGAAAAATACCAATCAATAATGAAGAATGATGTTTGGGATATAGTTCCCAAACTAGAAGGAAAATGTGTGGTATCTTCCAAGTGGATCTACAAGATAAAGCATGCAGCTGATGGAAGTATTGAGAAATACAAGGAAAGGTTTGTGGCTAGAGGATTCTCTCAAAAAGAGGGAATTGATTATGAAGAGACATTTGCACCAGTATCAAGTTACACTTCCATTAGAACCATCACGGCACTTGCATCCATGATGAAGTGGAGTTTACACCAAATGGATGTGAATACAACTTTCCTGAATGGTGTGATTGAGGAAGAAGTGTACATAGAATAGCCATAGGGATTTGAAGTTGAAGACAGACTCACCTATGCAAGTTGAAGAAGGATCTGTATAGATTGAAGAAAGCTTCTGGAGCTTGTTACAGAAGGATAGATAGCTTTTTTACGAGCTTGGGCTTTACCAAAAGTAAAGCTAACCCTAACCTTTACTTTAAGGTTATGGATGATGAACCTATCATATTATTGTTGTATGTGGATGATTTATTTCTAACATGAAATGAGAAACATATTTTAGAGTGCAAGAAGAAGCTCACTAAAGAATTTGAGATGAAAGACCTTGGGTCGATGCACTATTTTCTAGGTCTGGAAGTATGGCAGAACCCATAAGGAATCTTTCTCAACCATTGAAAGTATGTTGTGGAAATCCTAAAAATATTTGATATGTTGGAATGTAAACCCATGGCCACACCCATGGATACCAACTTGAAGTTGTTAGCTGATGAATCGTCATATTTAGTGGATGTGACTCAGTACAGACAAATTATTGGGTCATTGATGTATATGACGAATACCAAGCCATATATATGATTTGATGTGAACACCCTAAGTCAGTATCTATTTGATCCTATACATGTTCACCTGGTAGCTGCAAAGCATGTGATGAAGTACCTGAAAGGTACGATAGACTTTGTTCTATACTATGTTGGAGATCATGACTACAAATTGTATGGTTGTATAGATGCAGATTGGGCTAGAAGTGTCTCAGACAGGAAGAGCACCTCAGGTGGATGTTATTATCTGGGATCCTCCATGATCTCATGGTTTAGCAGGAATCAGTCTAGTGTTGCTCTCAGCACATCTGAAGCAAAGTATATAGTAGCTTGCTCTGCTAGTTGTGAAGCCATATGGCTATGAAAATTGATGTCAGGTCTATTTGACCTGGAGTTGGATACCACGGTGATTCTATGTGACAACCAGAGTTGTGTAAAGATGACGGATAACCCTGTGTTCCATGACAAATCAAAGCACATAGAAATCCAGTGTTTTTACATATAGGATATGATACAGAAGGGAGCTATAAAGCTCCAGTTTGTGAGCATTGATGAGCAAGTTGCTGATGTGTTGACTAAGCCTTTGTCTTGAGTAAATTTTTACTACTTCCATGACAAGCTTGGTGTGGTTCGAAAGGACCTTCCTCAAAAGGGGGAGCAGTGAAGTTGATGTTGCAGTGGGATTGTATCATCCCTGGACATTAGTCCTAAAGTGATCCCCAGACTTTTATTTCTATGATGGTGTTGTGATTGTATCATCCCTAGACATTAGTCCTAAAGTGATCCGCAGAATTTTGTCTCTGTGATGTGGTTGGGATTGTATCATCCCTAGACATTAGTCCTAAAGTGATCTACAGACTTTTGTCTCTGTGATGTGGTTGGGATTATATCATCCCTAGACATTAGTCCTAAAGTGACCGGCATAATTTTGTCTCTGTGACGTGGTTAGGATTGTAATATCCCTAGACATTAGTCCTAAAGTGATCCGCAAACTTTTGTCTCCGTGATGTGGTTGGGATTGTATCATCCCTAGAAATTAGTCCTAAAGTGATCCGCAGACTTTTGTCTCCATTATGTGGTTGGGATTGTATAATCCCTCTAACATTAGTCCTAAAGTGATTCTTAGACTTTTTTCTCAATGATGTGGTTAGGATTTCATCATCTTTGGACTTATTTTCTAAAGTGAGAGGGATTGATCATCCCATAATTGGATCATGTGTGTTGCAGTTTATGTTGTTGCAGATGATGTTGTTACTGATCGAGAGATCAATTTTTGTTGTAGACGATCGAGATATCAAGTGTTGTTGTAGACGATCGAGTGATCGAGTGCTGCAGAAGATGAAGTCTTGGTGCTGTAGAATATAATTCTCCAGTACTGAAGATGTTCCAGTAACTATTCTAGTTGTTGATGTTGTTGAAGAAAAATTCTGATGATTTATAGATGTATCACCTTGATGTTGTTAATGATGCTCTCTCTCCTTGCTCCTACAGTTGATGTTGTTGTTGTCAGTAGAATACCCTTCTCGTTAAGGGAGAGTGTTGAAATATTGTAACTTCAAAGAATATTCTATTGTATTTTATTATTGTAAATTATTCGGAGATGTTTTATTCCTCCGTCGGGATGTTATTATTGTATTTGGTCATCATAGAGTCATGAGGTAAAACCTCCTTTGTAATTCGGGTCGATATAACCCTCTAGAAAGTAATATTATATTGTTGTGAGTCTTCCTAGGTAAGTCGGCCTAGTTAAGTTTGTTGGGGCCGACCTAGTTAGCCAAAAAGTCAAGTGGAAGATAAAGTATAAATAGGAGTGATGTGCTCCTCATTTGGACATACACACTCACTTGTGTAATTCGCATAGGAGAGAGAGAGAGAGAGAGAGAGAGAGAGAGAGAGAGAGATGCAAGGAGAAGGAGCACTTGTTCGGGGTTTTGTCTTTGTACTTTTGATGATCTATATTGAGGAATTTTTCTGGGTTTTCTTCCCCTAGAGGGTTTCTCGGGATAAATCTGTTTCTATCTTGTGAGTGTGTTTCTTTCAGTGATCCTATATATGCTATTGTTGTGAAATTGAATTGAATACTGATGTTATTTATCTTAGAATATTGAATCTTAACATGAATGCTTTATTTCAAGAAGTTACATGGATTTGATAAGGAGGTAGTCTTGGAATTTGCAAAATCATTTCATTCTTTTTTTGCACATGTGTGTGGGATTAAAATTAAATTTATTGAAGATAACATCACAAGGATAACATGGTTACAAGATACAAGCAATCAATGGTTTGAGAGAAAGATGGCCACAACCACTTTTTGCCAAGAATTCCTTGTAGGAAAGGAAATAGTTAAGAGAGATGAAAAGGGAATCCAACAAGCATCCTTTCAGAAACCTTGACATGAGGTAGCACTATAAACATATAAGTATTTGACCCGCAAAGGGAGGTATAGCTTACTCTATGGATATCATTTAAAACTAATGATACATCTAATACATAATACTTTTATAAATATTCCATGTTTTCTCTTCCATTCACTTGACTTGATAAGCACAAAGGTATAAAAGAGTCAAAACCATGAAGTAAGCTTATCCCACCAAAGACTGATTAAATTGTTGGTTGAAGATGCTCTTTTAAGGAAAAATTAGAGCTAGGACATCTTTATAAAAGTTTTACCATCCTAGGAAGAATCAATGGAAGAATACTTAGATGTAGAAGACCTAAATGTAGAAGAAAAGGATGAGGATGATGCATGGGAACATGATGTAGAAGTAACAGGTAACCTACATAATGATAGTAGTCAAACTGAATATTTGACTTTATGATGGTATGCATGAATTAAGTAGGGAAAACCAAAGAGAACAACCCCTCCTCTTGGAATCTCTCAAAGGCTCCAAACATAGTTGAGAACAACTACAGAATTGAATCAAGAAGATAATCTTAATAAATTATTAAACTTGATGAGAACAAAGACATAGATCCTTTTATGGAAATCTTAAGAGGCAGGTTACAATGAAGAATTCATCACTATAGAAGACAAGAACCAATATATGGTAAAGAAGCAAAAGCATAAGAGAGGGTTCCTATCTCGTAAGTGTCAGCCTCTATATCTTGTTGCACACTACATATAGTCTTGTAAATTGTTACAAAAGCTTAAAAGGAAATTGAGAAAATACAATAAAAAATGGTCTAAAAAGTTTGTTTTTGTCCTGGCCATTAATGCACAAAACAAATGGCCACCATTTTCTCTACATGATGGTGGTCATGACAATGTAAATACAAGAATCATGAACATAGATGAGGAAGTCCATATAGTGGATATAGACAATGTACATTTGATATAAACTTTATTTATGTAGAACCATAGGATGCTATAGAGTCCATTACTAAATGGGAAAAATTGGAAATAACAATTTAAACATCAATTGGAGAAGATGATTTAGTAGGTCTTGTTGAAGTTGATAGACTGAGAAGTGAAGTTGATGAGTGGCGGTGTTGGCTCACTTGTGGGTAGACCCAGGTTCACTACAACACATAACAACGAATCCCAATATACTGGCACTTTTGGCATCACCTGCAAATAGGAAAAGTATCACCTGAAGTACCTATGGGTACTGCAGGAACCATGTTTCTATAGTAATGAATGGGAGGGAACTCTATTCTACAATTACACCCATTAGAATAACCTCGACAAAAATGAATTTAACCCACAAATCTAATATATTGTGTACATCTGTTGTGCAATATATCGTAACTTGAAATATTCATATCTTATTGTCATGTCATTGTATATTCATCATTTTAACAACACATGTAAAAAAAACAATAAACATACTCATAATCATTCACACACACATAAGACACCATATATTTTTACGTGGAAACCCAACTGGGAGAAAACCACATAAATGCTTTGTTTATTCATTAATCCCATTAAATAAATCATTTCATCTTCATATTCTTGCATATATGTGCACATAGCTTGTAGATTGCAATCCTTACAAACATTCTTCAGATACATCAACTCATACATGGGATCACTCAGCTTTTTGTCACTCTCTCTCTTCAACCACATTAAATCCAAAATTATCAGCCTTACAAAAATATAAGAAGCCTACTCTACCCAACCCATTACATATTTATAGTAATGGCATAGCCCCTCGAGTCCCACTAAGTGGATAAAAAATCCTAACTTACTCCCCAACTTACTCTACTCACTTTCTCGGTTGACATGATCAACCACTACCTTTCCATATTTTACGGCACTATGCGAGATTTTGTCCTTTTGCATGCGTGCTTCATTTTGACCACTTTGTTGTGCAACCCCCTTTCACATCTACACAAAACTAGTTCAAAAATATCCTAGGGCCAACAAGATGCCAACACTCACATGTTGCTCATCCTAAGTAACTCAAGCTTGCTCATGCGGAGTCTTGCAAGATGCAAGAAACTCGCCATATATCTCCTTGGATGCTTTGACTATCCCTTCTACCTTATCCGCCTACTTCTGTAGATCATCTACTAACTGTGCAGTTACTCTCACTTTGAGCCTCTCCTTAGCTATCTACGTATCCTTCTGTATTTCTACATAACCTCCTCCAATTATTTTAGAGATTCTTACAGCTTCATTCTGCAATGTTTCTAGCCTTTGGATCATGCGATGTTGCTCCTCCCTTAGCTGATTTATGTTAAATGTAGAGCATTAGGAGACATTCTCCAAACCAATCTTGTGCAACAGAGATTGATCCTCCCGTATAGAGGTGAACACTTTGATTTCTTTTTGTGTAAATTTTATTCCTCCCATATAGAGGTAATTGTTCAAAGTAATGATGTTGTAAAGTGTTGTTGGACAAGGCTCCGGACTTGTGTGTCAAGTCACGATTCTCATTTGAACCTTTCGTATAATGGTATCCATGAGATGGACTTCCCTTATAGAGGTGGACCTTCCATATAAAATTCATGCTTTACTTTTTAAAAGCACTTAATGTTGTGTGGTGTATTATTAACCATGATCACCATATTGCTATTAAGTCTCCTTTAGATATTGATCACCTCTAAAGTGAATTACTTTAGCATATGATCATTTGGCCTCGAATAATATAATATGATCACAACATCCGATAAATCTTCTTAGTATAACATAATGTGATGGATAATTAAAGTTAGCACATATTGACCATGCAATAAAAGATAAAGAGATAAATATAAATGCAATGAGAAAAAGAGAATTTGAATTGATCAGAGGATGAATAACTGAACTTGAATTGTCAAGCTTCAATTAAAGCCACAATGTATGCCTCAGTTCAATAAATAACTCACAGTGGTCACTACAAGTAAATCAATCAGCATGATTTCAGTTAATAATAGTTAACTAAGTGCTAAATAAGAAGAACTAGTTAACTAAAGTGTTTTCACTTTAGTTAAATTAAAAGATGACACTACAGTGTTGTTATCAAGAAAGAATCAGTTAAAGAGAGTTAACTAAGTGATAAAAAAAGAAGATCTAGTTAACTAAGTGTTATTACATGATGACACTTATGTTAAACTAAAAGACGACACTTGATTTGCGACACTTGCATGAAGACACTTAAGTTAGCCACCTAACTAAGTGGGAAAGTTTTCAGTTAAGTGTTGAGTTCATCCTAAGAGACAGTTCAGTGAGATAAAGCACTGCATGAGAAGTGTGGCACACTTCTTCATGCAATATTGATACACCCAGTCTAAGGGCAAGTTCATCCTAAAGTTAGAAGAAGCTGATGCATGAGAAGAATGTATACGTATGTTATATGGGATTGATGAGTCCAATGTGAAGTGAATTCTCTTCTCCATTGAAGGCAAGCCACTTCTCTTTATGTAGGTTATTGTTCTTGCTTGTTATTAATGTGTTGGGCACATTGGAAAACACATCCAATTGGTATCTCTTCTCTATTGCTTTTGTATCTTCACCAAGAGTGTTTTGGTGATCTCTTATATTCTGAAATCAATCTTTATGTTGTAAAAGAAAGAATTCTCTGCTATCCATTATATCATATTCAGAAGAATTGTTGGGGTTTTTGTTCTCATATTTTTGAGGATTTTCCCCAAGGTATATATTGTGTTATGGTCGTATGAATTTCATGTGATTGAATTTTCTCATTGTTTCAATTTTTGGCATTTAAAAGAATTAAAGATCAAATCTCAACCAAATATTAACATGGTATAAGAGCTCAAGGTGTGAAGGAGTTCATTTTTGCATGCCAGCTAGAGCCTACTTAGATCCAGAGAAGTTGAGCACAAGATTTGAAGACTATGGCATCAATATTTGTACGACCAGAAGACCATCTTAAGGGCACCTAAAACTTCAATACATGGGAGGATAGGATTCTCAACATCCTAGAGGAACATGAATTGGATAGCTACGTATCCACTTTACTGGAGGAGATTACATCTAATGCAGGGTGCATCAACTTCAAGAAGAATCAATCTAAGGCCAAACGGATCATCTATGATTCGGTAAAAGATAACTTAATTCCCGTGATCACACTGTTGAAGACCGCAAAGGAAATTTTATGATACATTGACTAATATCCATGAGAAGAAGGCCCAAACTCAAAAGAGGGCATTGAAGAACAAGTTACGAAACCTCAAGATGGAGAAGGATGAGACAATGGCCTCCTTCTTCACTAAGATCTCTTAGGTAAAATATTAGCTTGTTAACATTAGAGTTGTAGTGGATGAAGATGATCTCATCCAAACTGCCATTGATGGTCTCCCATATTCATGGGAGACATTCTTGGTTGCTATCAATAGTCGAGAAGTACAACCTGGGTTTGAAATATTGTGTCATGACTGTATTCAAGAGGAAGGGCAAATCCAAAGCAAATCTATATGCACTAAAGAAGAAAATCTTTCCCTCACGGCAAGAATGCAGAAACGAAAGAAACCATTCTTCCAAAATAATTTCTCTCATCCAAAGAAGAATGAGTTCAACAAAGGCTTTGACAAGTCTAAATCTAGATGCTACAGTTGCAACAAGAAAGGCCATTTCTCAAGAGAGTGCAAAGAAAAGCGGAAATGAAAGTTTCATGCTTCTACCGCCATAGAAGATGAAACCACTCAAAAGAATGCATCCAAAGAAAAGGAGACAAGAAGGGAGTATTACCTTGTCTCATCTCTTTCGAGATCCATCATCACAAGTGTATACACATAGTTGATTGACAGTGGCACATCAAAACATATGACTGGTTACAATAGTTCCATCACTGACCTAAAGGAGAAAAGGTTCACATGCATAGTAGAGTTGGGGGACAACTCAACATATTTGATCCAAGGAGTTGGATCCACCTCATTCTAGCTAAGCACTAGTGACATTTTACATGACATGGAGAAAATTCTATATGTTCCAGGCTTTAAGAAGAACCTCCTTTCAGTTTTGGTTCTTGAAGACAAGGGCTTCCTATTTATTTTCATGGATAATAAATCACTTTTATGGTCGAAGAACAAAAGGCTAGAATCTGTTGTTGTGATTGGAGTTCGAGAGGGAGGACTCTACAAGGTACTCGGAAAGTACATTCAAGATATGATTCACCACACTATTATTCCATGCGATCTATGGCAATGAAGGCTTGGAAACCTACACTACAAAGCGCTAGCATGACTCAAAAGATGGTAAAAGGTATGCCCATATTCGATTTTGAGCATGATAGTGTATGTCGAGGTCGTGCACTTGGGAAGAATGTTAAGAAAAAAAATTCCATCAGTACTACTAGATCTAAATGGATTTTAGATTTAATACATTCTGATGTATGTGGTCCCATTTCATCCCCTTCCCTAAGTGGCTTCTTATATTATGTATTGTTCATAGATGATTTTTCTAGGAAGTCATGGATTTATTTCATGAAGGATAAAAGTGAAACTCTTGGCAAATTTAAAGAGTTTAAAGCCCTAGTTGAAAATCAAAAAGAAAAGCACATACGTGCATTAAGGTATTATAATGGAGGTGAATTTGATTCACATGCATTTAATGAGATATGTAGTGATGCAAGAATATGTAGACAGTTAACAGTACCATACAACCCTCAACAAAATGGGGTTGTTGAAAGGAAGAATAGAACCATACATGAGGCTACAAAATCCATGATGCATGATCAATATATGTCTACCTCATTATGGGAAGAAGTCACTGGTATAGTTTTGTACATCCAGAATAGAAGCCCGTATGCCATTCTAGATGAGAATACACCAAAAGAAGTGTTTACCAGTGAGAATCCAGACATCTCACACTTGAGGATATTTGGGAGGCCAGCATACATTCATGTACCGAAAGAAAACAAAACAAAGATGGAGCCTTTTGGAAAGAAAGGCACATTTTTGGGTTAAAGTGAGTCATCCAAAGCATACCAAATATATGTACCTGGTGAGAGACACATTAAAGTCAGTCAACATGTTACCTTCCATGAGGAAGTTGCTTTCAAAAGATCGAAAGAGATTCAATGTGATTCATAGATGGAGGATCTAGAGTCTGATTCTCCCCCTTCAGATTTTGAGAGAGAGAAACCAGAAGATGCCTCATATTGGCTAGCTCTTGAAGAACCAATAGAATTGATTGAGAGGTCACCTGATGAAAATCCTACTAAAATAAGATATTCTTTGTGCCGATTTATCTTACAAGATGCAAAGAAACATGGAGCACCAACAAGCTCATCCAGAGAGCACAACCAACCTAATAGAAATTCGTATCTTGCACTAATGAGTCACATTAATGATTCAGAACCATCCTCATATGAAGAAGATGCAAAGCAACAAGTTTGGAAAGATGCAAGACAGAAGAGTACAACTCTATAATGAAGAATGATGTTTGGGAGGTTGTTCCCAAACTTGATGGGAAGTCCATTGTGATTTCCAGATGGATTTACAAAATAAAGCATGTTGCGGATGGTAGAATTGAGAAGTATAAAGCTAGATTCATTTCCAGAGGTTTCTATCAGAAAGAAGGCATCGATTACGATGAGACCTTTTCCCTTGTGGAAAGGTACACCACAATCCGGGCAATGATTGCACTTGCATATGTTCTAGGATGGAAAATTCACCAGATGGATGTTAAGACAACCTTCCTCAATGGTGAGGTTAAGGAAGAGGTTTGTATTCAACAGACTAAAGGATTTGTGGTGCATGGGAAGGAGTCTCATGTTTGCAAGCTAAAGAAAGCTCTATATGGGCTTAAGAAAGCCCCCAGGGCTTGGTACTCCAGAATTGAAAGCTACGTTCAGAAATTGGGTTTATATAAGAGTGAAGTTGATCCAAATGTGTACTTCAAAGTAGTGAAGATCCAATCGTTGATACTAGTTCTGTATGTTGATGATTTTTTTCTCACTAGAAGGAACATATGATTGCTTGGTGCAAGAGGTATCTCACCTCAGAGTTCGAGATGAAAGACTTAGGTCTAATGGACTACTTTCTTGGCCTTGAGATCTAGAAAAGAAAAGATGATTTTTTTCTATCTCAAGGGAAGTACACTGTGGATATATTGCATAGGTTTGGCATGATAGATTACAAATCTATGACTACACCAATGGTTTCCAATTTGAGAAAACTTCATGAGTCAGGATCTGGATCAGATCCAATAGATCCCACTTTGTATAGACAGCTTATAGGCTCTCTAATGTACTTGATACATTCAAAGCCTAATATATGTTATGCCATGAGCATTATGAGTCAATTTATGTCTGATCCAAGACACAGACACTGGATAACTGCTAAGCATGTGCTTAGGTACCTTCGAGGTACAATTTCATATAGACTCGGATATGCCTCCAGTGGTGGAGTCATGTTACTTGGTTATACAGAATCAGACTGGGGAGGAATCATTGTGGACCGTAAGAGTACATCTAGCTATTGTTATAGCCTAGGATCAACTAAGATATCTTGGTCCAGCAATAATTAAGGCTCTATAGCCCAGAGCACTACAAAAGCATAATACATAATTGCTAGTGTTGCCTACCGAGAAGCAGTGTGGCTCAGAAAGTTACTTGCAGGTTTGTTCAGTGAAAATCTTGATCCTAGAGTTATTAGGTATGACAATCAGAGTTGCATCAAGATTTTCAAAAACTCGGTGCTTCATTACAAGTCGAAGCACATTGAAATGAAGTATCACTTCATCCGAGACATGGTTCAGAAAGGTATGATGAAACTTCAGTACATTGCTACTAATGAGCAGATTGCAGATGTGTTAACAAATCCTCTATCAATGACGAAGTTCAGGTACTTCCGATACAATCTTGTTATGGAAGAGAATGCCTCCCTCGCTGAGAAGGAGTGTTAAATATACAACATCGGGAGACATTCTCCAAACCAATCTTGTGCAACCAAGATTGATCCTCCTATATAGAGGTGAACAATTTGATTTCCTTCTGTGTAAAGGTTATTCCTCTCGTATAGAGGTAATTGATCAAGGTAATGATGTTGTAAATTCTTGTTGGACAAGGCTCTGGACTTGTATGTCAAGTCATGATTCTCATGTGAACCTTCCGTATAAAGGTATCCATGAGATGGACCTCCCGTATAAAGGTGGACCTTCCGTATAAAATTCATGCTTTACTTGTTAAAAGAATTTAATGTTGTGTGATGTATTATTAACCATGATCACCATATTTCTATTAAGTATCCTTTAGAGATTGATCACCTCTAAAGTGAATTTATTTAGCATATGATCATTTGGTCTGGAATAATATAATATGATCACATCATCCGATAATTCTTGTTAGTATAATTTAATGTGATGGATAATTAAAGTTAGCACATATTGACCATGCAATAAAAGATAAAGAAATAAAGCTAAATGCATAGAGAAAAAGAGAATTCGAATTGATCAGGAGATGACTAAGTGAACTAGAATTATCAAAATTCAGTTAAAGCCACAATGTATGCCTCAGTTAACTAAAGAAATCACAGTGGTCACTACAAGTAAATCAATCAGCATGATTTCAATTAATAATAGTTAACTAAGTGTTAAATAAGAAGGACTAGTTAACTAAAGTGTTTTCAGTTTAGTTAAACTAAAAGACGACACTTCAGTAAATCAAGGAGAACTCGAATTGATCACTACATTGATGTTATCAAGAAAGAATTAGTTAAAGAGAGTTAACTAAGTGACACCAAAGAATATCTAGTTAACTAAGTGTTATTGCATGGCGACACTTATGTTAAACTAAAAGACAACACTTGAGTTGTGACACTTGCATGACGACACTTAAGTTATCCACCTAACTAAGTGGGAAATCTTTCAGTTAAGAGACAATTTCAATATCCTAAGAGACATTTCAGTGATATAAAGCACTGCATGAGAAGTGGGGCACACTTATTCATGCAATATTGATACATCTAGTCTAAGGGTGAGTTCATCCTGAACTTAAAAGAAGTTGATGCATGCGAAGAATGTATAAATATGTTATATGTTATACGAGATTGTTGAATTCAATGTGAATCAAATTCTCTTCTCCATTGAAGGAAATGAACTTCTCTTTATGCAGTTTATTTTTCTCTCTTGTTATTGATGTGCTGGGCATATTGGAAAACACATCCAATTTACCTCTCTTCTCTATTGCTTCCGTATTTTCACCAAGAGTGTTTTGGTGATCTCTTATCTTCCGAAATCAATCTGCTATGTTGTAAAAGAGAGAATTCTCTGATATCCATTAGATTATATACTGAGAATAAATGTTGGGGATTTTTTCTCATAGTTTGAGGATTTTCCCTAAGGTATATCTTGTGTTATGGTTCTATGAATTTCATGTGATTGAATTGTATCATTGTTTCAAGTTTCCGCATCTAAAAGAATTAAAGATCAAATCTTAACCAAATATTAACAATTTACCTCTGCTTGCAACCTTTTGCTTTGATCTACAACATTGGTCATTCTTTCCAATGGTGGTAATGTCTTGATAAGATCCTTCAGCTTTGCAGATCAAGACTGCACGTCTTCTAGCCTTGTTTTCACTACTTGTAGCTCTTCATCGTCCATCAAGGTTTCCCAAGATTGCAAACTTTCATTGAATATCTTTGCACATTCCCCTTCTAAATCCTTGATACAATCAACTGATGATTTCACTATAGCTTCCCTCTGATCTCAAACTTTTGGAGGTGTACTGGGATCCAATTGCACATCCAAATCTTATTCTGACCCAGGAGCCTTTAATAGATTTGTTTAGGCTCAACATTTTATTTTCTATGGGTGCTTCCTCTTCCATTTCAATTTCTGGAAATGCGCTGCAAGTCGCCTCCATAACGTTCTGTAATTTTTCCTTCTACTCCATGATCTCATATTTCTCCTTCTCAAGCTCTGTGTATTTCTCTCAAAGTTCATCCCTTTTCGCACCACACATTCATTTCAACAAAGCTATGTTGTTCACAACCCTTTATTTCTTTTGTAATTCCTTGGTGTAGGTCATGTAGTATATGGATGGGAAACTCTGTCAACTTCAACTCAACATGACTCAAGGCATGGAATATGAGTTGTACCTCTTCTACTGGGAAACTCAATGCTTTTGGTGTCAATGTTACCACTCTTTGTTGTGTATTCGAGGATGACTGCGTGTTGAGGCCTCGGGGGTGCAGGGTAAGTGCAAGGTGCTGGAATGGGTTCCACGGATCCCAACAGAGGGTGAAAACCTAGACTGAAAGGATTCAAAAGACCCTACGCAAGGGCAATTCTATCCCCAGCATGTTTGGTATGGAAATATCCCACGGATATTCTGCCTCCGCTGGCACTCTATGAGTTGATGTTTCGATCAATAGATCGGTTCTCCACTTAAGGAAAACAAAAGTATGAAACTTAGTCTGTTCTAACTTAACTTACTTGAGCATTTTGGCCACTTCTCCATTGTAAGCAACCTTGGAGAAGTGGCCAAAATGCTCAAGGGAGATTTCGGCAGCATGAGGATGAGATAATGGATGGATGTGAAAATGAGGAGCCCCTACCACCTTTTTATAGGTTTTGGTGGTGGGGAATACCATTTGTGGTTTTGTGGATACCAAATGGTATTGACCAACATGGTTTAGGTACTTTTCCCTCCTTTTTCCTTTTTTGAATAAAATTAATATTTTTATTCCCTTTTTAATATTTTTGGGAATTTGGACCCTTTTTGAGGGTTTTTTATGCTTTTTTAGGAAAAATAATCTTTTTGAGTGGGAAAAAGGGGTGTACTAAGGTCTTTTGGTGACCTTTTGTTGGCTTCAGAGGCTCAGATGGTGGAGAAGTGGACAAATGGGTCATGTGAATAAGGGAATGAGCTAGTGAGCACTTTTTAGGTGTTAACAAGATGCACATGAGATTTTATGACATGGTTGATGTGTTCTCCCTTGGTCGTGATGTAATTGCTGAGCCATTTTTCACATGGTGGTAGATGTGTTCTCCCATGGTGAAAAAGTAAGGGCTGGAGCCTTCCCTGAATGGTGGTATATGTGTTCTCCCATGTCGGTGGTGTAAGTGTTGGATGATGTGCATCTGGGCTGTGCTTCGTGGACGATGAGATGATTTGAAGAGGACGATGCTATGATGATCAGGAGGATCATGGATGATGAGCATCAGGACGATGGTCCAGTTACTTCTCTGTATATGTATATGCATCATGTTGGATGCTTGTTATGATCAGTTGGATCATTTATATATATATGCATCATGTTGGATGCTAGATATGATCAGTTGAATCATTTATATATGTATGCATCATGTTGGATGTTGGATATGATCAGTTGGATCATTTGTATGTATTTTGTATATGCATCATGTTGGATGCTTGGACCATGTATCTGTATATGTATCAGGTGGATACTGAGATCATGTATGTTGATATGTATCAGGTGGATACATTGTGTGGATCATGTATCTTTGTATGTATCAGGTGGATACATTGTATGATTAGGTAGATCATGTATGATGATATGTATCAGGTAGATACTTGGTATGCATCAGGTGGATGCATTGTATGATCAGGATGATCGTGGATGACGAGCTTCTCTAGATGACATGCATCAGGATGATGCAGTGATGATGATCAGGATGATCATGTGTACATCAAGATGATGTATGGTGAGTATCAGGATGATACTTTGTGGTTGTGGATCAGGTTGTGTAGATGAGCATGTCTGGGAGATCCTATAGGTCGTATTTGTGTACCCGTAACAGCCTGGGATTCTCTTTCGAGACATTGCTCTAGGAGGACATGTAATTTGTGCCCTGGGATATCTTTAGGTTGGAGTTGTGTACTCGTAACATCCTGAGATGCTCTTGCGAGGTTTTTTCCTATGGCATGTAATTTGCTCCTGGGAGATCTGGACGGGATGAAAAAGGCCTCAGATGCTTCAGCCAGGTTTTGCCATGACCACATGTAATTTGCTCCTTGGAGATCTGGACAGGATGAAAAAGGCCTTAGATGCTTCAGCCAGGTTTTGTGGTGGACCACATGTAATGTGCTCTTGGGAGATCCGATAGGTAGAGCTGTGTGCTTGTAATAGCCTGGGATGCTTCAGCCAGGTTTTGTGGTGAGATCACATGTAATGTGCTCCTAGGAGATCCGACAGGTAGAGTTGTGTGCTCGTAACAGCCTAGGATGCTTCAGCAAGGTTTTGTGATGGGTCACATGTAATGTGCTCCTAGGAGATCCGACAGGTAGAGCTATGTGCTCGTAATAGCCTGGGATGTTGCAGCCAGGTTTTGTGATGCACGTAATAAGTCCTGAGGATTCCACAGTATGGCCAGTGATGATGAAGACCTGCAGGTGGTGGGCCTACATCTAGTATGAAAAAGGACTGGCTCTGTAGAACTTCCTATGACGAGTAGATTTAGAGATTGATTGAGATAGTAGCAGCAGTGACGATGACGATGATTCAAGGATGATGATTCGTTGATGATGATCCAGAGAAGAAGACTTGTGCTAGCAGACCTGTGTCGAGAAATACCTTCCTAGTTAAGAGGGAGTGTTGATGTATATGTAACTTCAGAATGTATTTCATATATGTATATTATATTCCTATAGAGATGTTATTATTCCTCTATACGGAAGTGTCGTCATTTATATTGTCAGTGTCGTAACTTATACTTTATGGGTTATTAGACAACCTTGTTGGGGTCGGCCCTGTATAAGTCATGTGGGTCGAAGGGTTATTAGAGCACCCTATTGGGGGTCAGCCATGTGGGTCAAAGGGTTATTAGACCACCAAGTGTGGGGTCAGCCCGGATTAAGTTAACCATGGGTTAAGCTAGACATGTAGGCCCCATTAGTTTATTGGGCAGGACAGAACAAGTATAAATAGATCAGATCGGTAGATCTCTATTTTATCATTCATTCACACACTTCTCTCATTCATAAAGTGGTGCACTTATGAGGAGGAGGCTCTGCTGCTAGGAGAAGACTATCTCTTGTATTCTGGTTGTATCATTGCTCTATCTATCTCTGAGGAAGTTATTGGGGTTTTTCACCGTTATGGTTTTTCCCAAGTAAACTCTGTGTCTCTAGTGTGCTTGCATTATTGTGTCCATGATTAATATGCTGTATATTTGTTGTACATGTTGTTCTCTCAGTTAAGATCCTAGATCAGATTGAAGTAAATTCTGCAAATTTAACAATATGTTGCTTGTAATATTGGTTTTCTTTCCAGACACACTTTTACACATTGGTATTGTTTCAATGTGTGTAGGTATAGGTTGTGTTGAGATCCCACCATTTCTCCACATGCGACCATCCTTGTAGGTATACTTATTCAAATTGGCATATGAGTGATTCCCCTCCTAAAAAATATTTTTCGTTAAACTTGTTTGATCCCATTGCATATATAGGATGCCCCCCTCTCCTTGTTTGGGCACATAGTCTAGCCCAACCACCTTTGCATTTATCCTTGCTTGATAGTAAACCCTTACCTCCATGGGTTTCTAGTTATTAGTACCCCCAATGCATTTTGGTACCCATGCCACTTTTCTCCATAAGAAAGGGAGTATGTATAGTCTATGATACTTGAATTTATATGCATATTGTTCTTCATTTTTACTCATCGGCCTACCATTGGACTCCCGCATTATGGCATTTTATGTTTCATTTTACAATTAATAAGCCCACTATTTCATCCATATTGTAAAAGTTACATTATTTTTCCACCATTCATCTACTCTCAAGTAGATTCCTATCAATGTCTTACCCCTTGGTCTCTTCCATCTTCTATCACATGTTTCGTTGGAGTCACTTGCTTGCATCTTGGACACTTATGTCCTTGACCCCCTCTCATTTTCTTGAGTACTTGAGTACTAGGGAAACCATTTTAAAAGTGCTCCTTAGAACTATTGCAGACCATATATAATTTCTTATGGAAGGATCCATGGTTGCCTTTGTTCAAAGCATTATGCAATGTGTCGCATGTTTAACCTTCCTAATGTTATCCCCCATATAGTGTTGACCTCAATACCCCCTCATTCTCTTCCATGATTTTTTCTGTTGTATTTATTTTCCCTAGTTATCCCTTTGTATTCCTCTTGTTAACACCAAAAAATTCCTCACCATGTTCATCCCCTAGTGACATCACCACATTCCTTATTTTTCCCCATTACAATCCTTCACTAAACGCTAAAGCCTAATTAAAAAACCCACAAATTGGCTCATAATTATTTTTCCCTCTCCAAAATAGGGGAAAATGGCTTTATTTCCCCCCAAAAGGAAAAAAAGTCCCCCAAAATAGGGAAAATTTCCCCCAAAAATGAAAAAAAAAAAGAAAAAAAAAGGGGGAAAAACATTCAAAAAATCAAAAAAGGAGGGAAAACCCTAAACTGCCACCCAAAACCATGAGCCAATACCATGGTCCTCTAAATACCATGGGAAATAAACCTTGGTAAATCATTTCTATAAATAAATGGTGAAGGATCCCATTTTAATACATTCACTCATTACCTTACTGTCACTTTGTCGAAATTTCACTAGAAACCCTTGAAGCCTCCATTTGACTTCTAGTTTCACCCATTGTGATTTTTAGCCACTACCATTAGTGACACTTGCGTGGAGAACACTAGAATCTTCTTGGAGATCAAGGACTCATTGCTTCAACCTTCTGCAAGGCCCCCCTATTCACTCCACTTGAGGTAACCCTCATTGTATTTTATACATTTATTCAATAAAAGCAAAAATATTCTTTCCCTACTCTATTGTATGTGTGAAAGGATGCAAAAACATTTAAATTAGTTTTATTTCTTACATTTCGTTATTTACTTTCATTTACTATTTTTTACCGCATGCATGCACCATTCTGAACTGTTACTAAGATTTAAACAAGTCTTAAAGTGTATTTCTGCACTAGCTAGCGTGAATAACCTAGCTACACCTCCGATGATATTATCACAAGTTATACATACGCTACTAGGTTTTCCATGCCTTCATGCTTTAAATAAAGGAAGTTCGAATCCCTTACTCTATGGCCCTCTATCCCCCCTTGGTTCCTTAGTCCCATATCTGTTGATATCCTTGTATCATACCTCATGTTGATCTTCAAAGATCCCTCATTAATTTGTTATCAGTAGGCGATCCCTCATTAATTTGTTATCAGTAGGCCTCCCTCTATCGACTTCAACGCCTGTTTTCTAGAGGATAGGCCTAGAGGCACCTTGTACCTTGTTCCAATAACCATAATTGATGGATTCCCTTGGAAAAATTGA
Organism: Larix kaempferi; assembly: GCA_027924585.1. NCBI lineage: Eukaryota > Viridiplantae > Streptophyta > Pinopsida > Pinales > Pinaceae > Larix > Larix kaempferi. The sequence continues at coordinate 11,455,488 of BSBM01001051.1, read as the reverse complement.
GGGGAGATCTCATTTCCTCTTGGATTGGTTGGTGCTCACGTGCTTGACTCCATCTCTTTATCGCACTGTTGAGAATCATAAAGTGTGTTGGTTCCCTTATTCCAATTTAGTCAAAGACCCTAGAAATTCGTGACTCCCTCTAGCTCTTGAGTCTATTCTAGAAGCTCTTCAGTCCTCAACATCGTGTGATGTTTTAGCTACGTTGGTGACAATGATCCAATTTTAGATGCAGTTCCTTGAACTTGCTTGGCTTAGTCTTTCATTGTTTGAGCCACCTGTGAGAAGTTTCTCACATTATGACTCCTTCCAAATATTGGGACCCTCTAGTTTCAACAAGGATTCAACCATTGTGATTCACAGCCTACCAAGGTGTTTTTGTTCTTACTCATGTACTTTAGATTAGATATGGGTTGGACCATTTTTATGTACTTGGATTGGGTCCCTCTTTGACCCCCATAATGTATTGTGCCCAGTAGTTATTCATGTATATTGATTAGACCCCTCTTGGTATTTATCCCATATTGTATTGAGACATTGATACAAGCATGCAGATTCTCGCCTCATTTATATTTGAGATTGCATGCACCTCTCCTCTATGGTTAGTTTGTTTGCAGACATGGCCTCTACAAATCCCTTGGGGGTGGACTCCTTCTTTTCTCACCTTCATTCCATGTCTTGATTCTCATGGTTCTTGATGGATAAAAAGAGTAAAAATATTATGATGTATTTCGGCCATACAATGAGCTGCTAACCTCGCACATCCAAAGGCAATTGTTAATAGCCTAATTTTTCTTACTTTCCTTATTATGAGTATAATCACCATTGTACATCATTACTAGCAGTATTATCCCCATTTCCTTATGGTCTCAACAATGTGACCAAAGTCTAAATGAAATTCAAAGTTTGATCCTAACCATCATGTCACAACTTTTCCCTAAAATTTTGCAATGGTGCATCGTGCTAAAATCCTTGAAAAGCATAACGAGATCCAAAAACTATAATTCCATTAACCATCATTGTTGTACCCTTTCCAAAGAAGTAGCAGTTGAAAGTGGACAAACCCTAACCGTTATGGTTGAAAATAGTTGTTGATTTGGTCTTCCAAACCCTAATTTCCCCACTAAACCATCAATAAGACGGGGATTATCCACACTAGAATCAAATCTCAGTGTTGTCCACATTATTTCTTATAAATACATCCCTCAAGGTCACCCTTCCATGTTCATATACAAAGCAGGGTTATGATGTTGTAATTCCCACTTAAAGTAAGAGAAAGAACCACCATTCATTCCCCCTATTTCACCATTTGGGGATCAACAAACACAATCACTTGGTTGGAAACTTGGGCACAAAGGATCTATAAGAACCCTCCCTTTTATGAGTTGTGGAGGTCCATTACCATATACAACTGCTACCAAGGTGTTATCTTATTCCTTCATTCTTTGTATAATAAAATCAAAACCATTATTTACATGTGTTACATTTCCTCTTTTTAGCTAGTTTTCTTATATTTCATGTATGCATGGTTATAAGATTTAATTAATTTAGTTAAGTTTCCATTTTCTATTTTGATATGTTACCTCAGATAGCACAACGGTCAAGTAAGCACTTTTGTTACATGTGAGTGAGAAATCACCCACAGCAAAACCCCTTGGGCTTCTTACCAAGATGAACTTACAAAGCATCTTATAATATAAAACATGGCATGGTACCCACATTTGATTGGGAAAACAAGAAATATAATGTATATTGAAAACATATTTTATGTATAAATAAAAATGAGTGGTAATGGTTCCTTTGCATGAAAGTGTTATATTCATTCAAATCACAAATATTGGTTGCATGAAGGTGATTGTAACATGAACAACAACATAAGAAGGACAAAGAGTTCAAATCCATATTAGACAATAAAATAGAAAATTTAATGAGATATGATATAGATTGATGATACAATGAGCCTTGTGACAGTACTATACATATATGCATTGACTAGTCATGAAGGTGAAATGATTCATGTCCCTTAGTTATGTCATACCGCTTACTTAGGTTATGTCTTCTATTATTATTATTATTATTCATTACATTGCCTCTCCCTTCAAAGATGCTTTGTCCTCAAAGCATTTTATTGAAAATGTTACATCCTCATTTTAGCTTGCAATGCTTTCTCACGATTTTTCATTCTTGAAGTTGCGAGGGTTGAATACATGAGACTATATAAGTGACAAAGAACTAAGTAAATCTACCGAATTGTGAAATTAGACCACTCTAATTTGATTCTCCATGGAACTATGTGTTTATAGGGTCCTTGGATAGAACTTTTTGTATTGTGATTCTCAAGATTACTTCTTTTTAGATATTCATCGTAGTAGAATTAATATTCTTCATAATGTAGTTGGACTATTTTCTTTGTTTTAAGAAATGTTGATACACTAATTATAGGTTAAAATATCATCTCTTGTGATTAGGATGTTGCTGAGGTGTTCTTGTAACATGTTCTTTCCTTATCATAGTTGTACCGTTTTTAATCCACTTTTGGTATTATGTCGTTGTCGTACACTTGTGTAGTTTTGTTGATCATTGAAATTTTATTAGTAGAGACACTTGGATTTTCTAGGGTTTATGTATTTGTTGTTTGTACTTCAATGTCTACAAATATTCTTACTTTAATTGGATTTTCATCTTTTTCATTTTTTATGTTGATTAGATCTAGATTGGTTCCTTTGTCCACGGTTTGGATTTTTCCATCTAACAACTCTTCTGCTTCAATTGGATTGGTCATTGTTTCTTTATTGATCAATTATTTTGTGTTGGTATGATTGCTCTATCTTTTATTGTAGTGACCTCTTATCAATCTTTGACTTCTTAATTGTGTAAGTAAGCCTTGATTATGACCCCTTAAGCAGGAAAGTTCTTCATATTTGATTTGTTGAACTTAATTTTAAGATTTGAATTCTCAGGATTCTTATCTTTTAACCTTATGATTTGTTCAAACAACCTTTGATTAACGTTTTGCTACAACAATAAATTAGTAAATAAATAGGTTATATACTATTAGTAATAGTAATTAATTATTATAGTTATGAAGAGGAATGTCTCTTCAATCGTGGATGGCCCAGCCATATTTAAGGCAGCCATATTCATTGTATTTCATCATCTTTTTATCTTATCAATCAAAATATATTATTATTATCTATTACTCAAAATGAGAGTCGGATTCGACTATTAAATTAGTGAACGGATACGTTCATAGCATTGGTATCAGAGCTTCGTGCTAGATTCCGGCCTTTGGCTGTCTTTGGGCTTTTAGCCATTAACCAGGGTTTCCCTGAATTTTGGTCTTTGACCATAAAGTGGCCTTTGGCCAAAACCATATTTTTTTGAAACTCTTCCTCACTCACATCCATCTTCCAACTCTCTCCACATTTTATCTCTTCCCCGTCGTCCCCATACACCTCCCCTGCGCACTTGTCTTCCACACACCTGCACTAAATCGATCCCTCAATCTCTCGGCTCCCTCGCCCTCACGCCCTGCGTACTCTCTTGCTACGCAATCCCACATCCTCCTTCTGCACGGCCCGCCCCCTTCCCCGCCCTCGCAACACTCCCTTTGCACCCTCCTTGGTCGTCTTTCCCCGCGCCCACCCCCCGCGTAGCTCCACATCACCTCCACGTCCCTCCTCCACACTGCGTGCCCTCTTCCTCCCGCGCAGCTCTCCCCCGCGCTCTGCGTCCCCCCTCCTCACACACCGCCCTCGCTCACAACCACGCCCTGACCCACTCCACCACTGCCCTCATCTCACCCGCGCCCCTCCCTCTCACCCTTCCACCTCACCATCTCCCCGCCCGACCTCCTTCCTCTCCTCACCAGCCGCTCCCCGCCATCTCTTGGCTCCTTCTCCCTAACGCCCGGTGTGCCCTCAGCTCCCTCCTCCTCACACCCTACGCACCCTTCCACCAGCACTACACCTCCTCTCCTCTATCGTTGCCATCCACCTCCATTCGCACTATGCCCCATTCCCTCCATCCACGCCTCCTGCAACTCTAAAACCATCCATTTCAAATATATTATAAAATTATTATTTTAAATAATAATAATTATTATAATTCTTCCAATGATAGTATTTAAAAAAATATTACTATTATTATAAAACAAAAAATTATTTTTGGAAGAAAAGAATTTAAAATAAAAAAATAAAAATTAATAATAATATTATTGTTAATATTATTAAAAGTTATTGTACAAGGTTGGGAAAGAAAAATAAATAAAAATATCCCCCTCTACAAGACCTATGGCGTCATTCAATGAAGAATTGATCGAGCTTTTTGAACAAATCAGTAAGGATATAATTGAAATAAAAAATTCTATTAACAATTTAACACTTACAGAAAATGAAGATGTATGTGAAAATTCCGTAGAAGAAGCCACTAAAGCTGAGGTAAAAGAAGAAAATGTAGTAGACCATTATGTCAACCATGATGAAAGTAATGGCATTGATCAAGATAATATGCAAGACAAATATACAGCACATCCTATTAATGAAGAAACCAACAACGAAATATTTGACAAGGAGAAAGATGATCTTGACCAAGATTGTGATAAGAGACAAGCCGGTGTTGATAATAATAAAAATAATAAATGCAATGACAAGGAATGGATCCTACAATGTGAAGAAGAAGTCAAGTCTAAGAAAGTAAATATTCCAGATTCAACCTATACCTTAACTATCCTCTCACCTCAAAGGAATCTCAATGGAAGTTATATGGTGATTTCAAATCCAAGAATGTTATATGATGATTGTGAGACCTCATCTTACAAGACAAGTAGAAGGGGAATAACACATGATGACATCCTAAATATGCTTGGACTAATATCAAGGATAGAAGTGACGGAGTCCAGTGTCCACCTAGATGGTAAAATTTTCGAACAAAACATCAATATAGTTAGGCTTTCAAACCAAATCCCACCTTGTGAGCAAAGTACGGATTTCTTCACAAGGATTAGAATGAAGAACATCATTTGGAACAACTATAATATCTATCAGACACAAGATAAGACCAGTTTTCTTATGCGTATTATAAGCACAAAGAGCCCATTCAAAGGGACTGACACAAAATGTTTTGGAAATAACACGGAAATAGTTAAGGTCATAATGTATGTTGAGCATGTTCAATTGACGAAAAACATAGTTAAAAGAAGCAATCACACAAGTAGAAAAAGCGTAAACAAAACTTCGCCAAGTTCATACTTAATGCAAATACCAAGACAAAATAACCCAAAGGAGGCAATGGTTGTAATCAAAATCGCATCTCTCAAGTCATCAGTGCGACATAGAGCCAGAATAAAAGACGTCATGAGAAACTTAGCTTTGAGGACAAAGCTTTCCCAAGGGAAAGGCAATGCTACAACAATAAATTAGTAAATAAATAGGTTATATACTATTAGTAATAGTAATTAATTATTATAGTTATGAAGAGGAATGTCTCTTCAATCGTGGATGGCCCAGCCATATTTAAGGCAGCCATATTCATTGTATTTCATCATCTTTTTATCTTATCAATCAAAATATATTATTATTATCTATTACTCAAAATGAGAGTCGGATTCGACTATTAAATTAGTGAACGGATACGTTCATAGCACGTTTCTTTGGCGATAATTTTTTCTTACCTTTTTCTAATAAGTTCTCATTGAATTTGTTCTCAAGATATTGATTCTTGTATTCTAATTTTTTATTACATTGCTTCTTATCCTTTGACTTCTTGACTTGTGCAAGTAGTTTTCAACTATGATCTTCTAGGTGTGAAATTTCTTTATCTTTTAATAGTAATTTCTCACTAATTTCTAGTCAAATTCTTCTTGGGATGTTAATTTTCCCGTTGTACTTTACGATTGAATTGCTTCTCATCTTTTAATTCCTTAACTTCTGTAAGCAACTCCTAATTACATTTTTTAGGTGAGAATTTTCTTCGTTATTCTCTAATAATTTATTAGGATCTTATGTTGAGGTCTTGATTCTCTAGCAGTATTTTTTAGTTACATTGAATTATGACACCTTGTAGGAGTGGTGCTTGATACTTGACTTGCAAGTTGGAATTTGTTGTCTTCAATTCTGATAGTTGTTTTCTGAAATCATTTTTTCGTTGACTAGGTTGTTCAAGATTATTGACTTATGCTCATAGATTATTATGCACATAAAAATGTTTTTGGCCACAATCCCCAATGGTGGTTGCATACTTATAATGAATTTTCTTTTCAAATATTGCAGTGGAATGTTTGTGATTTATTTTGAAGTGATAGTGTTGTATAGTTGGGGATTTGGTTGAATTATTTCATAATGTTTGTTTTTACAATTTTTGGTCTAATATAATTGATACTTTTGTTGTCTTGTTCCTTGATTTGTTGGGTCTACCTTCCTTTAAATTTTCTTTGCATATTGAAAATTTCCCTTTTGGTAGCTAGAGATGGTACTTGTGATCTAAATGGGCATTCATAAATTGGATTATATTCCCCCTTTGACTTAAAAGAATATGCTCAGCTTAGTGTTTCTTCAATTGCAATGAAGCAGTTTTCATTTAGTGGAAATTTTGAAGATAAATGACCATAGTTGTTTTTTTGTTAAGGAGACATATTGCTTATATTCTCCCCAAATTTGTAGCAAATAATAGGTGTGGTCAAAGACCAAAATCAAAGAAACTATGTTAAAATGAGTGTGGCCAAAAGCAAGCGATTATGTTGCCAAGGGAAATGAAATTTGACCAGAAGTATGGTAAAAAACGTGGCCAAATGGAAATATGAAGCTTGGATTTGATACCAATGTGACAAACAATAGTCCAATAATTGAATATCCAAAACAACAATGACATGGAGTTAAAATCCATATAAGATAATGAAATATAAAAAATGAATTGGATATGATATATATTGATGATGTGCTAAGCCTTGTGATAGTATATTTATACACATTGACTAGTCACAAAAGGTGAACGATCGTGTTCCTTTGATAAGTCATACCGTTAGGTAGGTTATGTCTTGTGTTGTTGTTATAATATTGATTGTGATTTGGGTTGCCTTAATTTTTTTAGTCATAAAAAATACATTATGTTTAGCAAGAAAACTCTAGTTTTATCTCATTGATACTCTATTGAGAGTACATACATTTCCCTCACCATTTCAATGGGATTATAGTCCAATCCTTCACATATTAATGTATTTATGGTGTCTCTATTTTAAGTTGGGTTGTGTTTGATTGTATGTTGTCCTCAAACAAAATTTTGAATTTCTAACAAGGTTTTGGGTAGTGCATGTGCTTTTCATTAGATTTCATCTTCAATGTGTGCAACTATTAGTATCCCACAGTTCTAGGGCATGTTTACAGTATGCAAATTTATGGTATACATGTCATAAATGAGCAAAACCATGGTTGAATAAAAGCTACCTAAAAGCATTGTAGTTTGGTGTATTTTGTTTACCAATTTATGGCATGTTATTCATGTAGTTTCATATAATAAAACAAAAGTTTGTTTTTTGTTACAATGTTTGAAATCAACATTCATATAAATGTATATGTTTAGGATAATATTTTAGAGGTTGTATTTTCCCATATGATCTTAATGTAGATACGATTAAGATACAAAATATAAAATTAAGAATGATATAAAGTTAATTAATGAAAAAATGAAAAAAACACTTTTCTAAAAGAGAAATAAAGTGATTAATCCATGTTTTTTTATAGTTAAATTGTTTTTTAGACATCAAATTCTATACAAAATCTACTTTATAATAATGATATATTTGATTAAGTACTGCATGTGAAGGATATATATTCTGTCAATATGATTTAAGACTTAGCTTTATTTGTATGAAGTATGTGTAATGACTTTCTCATTAATTTCAAACCTAAAATCATCATCATTGATTAAGTGCTCAAACTTGTTGCTAGATTGTGACTCAACACACAAGTCATAAACTAATGATGATATTAAGATGAATTTTATTTGAATTCTTATACTTAAATTAAAAAAAGACTAAACTATAGAAAGCATTAGATAATTGATATTCATATGGACGAGAGAGTTTTAAAAATAAAAAAGTTCTAGGGGACACCCATTATTTTAAATAGAAATAGACACATTATTTACTTAAAATAAAATGTTGAGATTCATTCAATTGATTGAATGTGATATATTGGTCAATTAAATAGACTATTCATAATTTGAATCAAATTCACACTTATAATTCAAGAATGAATATTATGTTAATGTTGAATTTAATTTATTTTCATATTTAGATTGATATATGGAATAATATATTGTTTCACTTTTAAAACCTAAAATAAAATAAGTATAATCATTTTTTTTAACTTATGCTTAATTTTTAAAATTATTATATATAAATGAATTAATATTGGAAATAAAATATGTAAGATAATTTTTATAAACTTAGATGAATATGATCTTTATAGAAAGTTATTATATATAAATGAATTAATATTGATTAAATTTATATAGACACTTTGATAATATATTTTTTATTTTGATTATTAAAATAAGTATAATATTAATAAACGACGAGTAATAAAACGATGGCTTCGTTCATATGAAGTGTTGAATGTGAGCAACTAGAATTGGGGGATGTAATGATTTAAGAAATAGTAAAGATATATGAAATAGAAGGTTGTTGAGAAAGTGACAGAATAAAAAAAATTCGTAGCTTAGGCATTAAATTCAATTAGATATAAAACAAGATGTCTCACCTCATTTTGATGTCATCATATTCACAGTAGTCAACCCCCCTCCACTACTTGTACAAAGATGATATTTTTATCACTTTGTAATGATAATGGCCAAGATAATGTCTCTAATCAATCAACATATTTCCTTTGGATGATATGGGATTTCATGTTCATGAGTGGAATTATGGCCTATTAGGATTCAGCTTGAAAAGAGACAATTTAGTTACATTATTATTATTATTGGGAAAATAAATTGCCATAGTCTTCGAATCATCATGCATGCATGCATTACATTAGATTACATTAGCATCTAGTTTTGATGGTTGGTTAAGGTCAATTATTACAACGAGAACATGATCCACAGCATTAAAGCATGGTTCCACCTTACGAGCTTCTGTTACTTTTCAGAACCAAATTCTTTAAGCGGTGGAAAATGAACAAGTGAGTGAGTGTGTAGATGGGGTGGGTGCCTTTCAGGGTTTGGAAAACAAAGCATTTTGACTTCTTAAAACAAGAAAACCTTTAACGCTTTTGGTTTTGACTTATAAAACATTTATGCAAAAGGAAGGATTACTTTAGATTTGACCAATCCTTGGCCATAGTTTTTAGGCTTGTAAGATTATATTTTAAAAAGGGGACATTTTGAGGATTCAAATAGTCCAAAATGTCAGGGGCATTTTAAGAGAATAACGGAATTTGACCCTGCCTTCACTTTTGGTTGGGGTTTTGTCCAGCCCAACAACATGATACCCTTGCTGGCTTCCATGTCAAAGACTTTGTAAAAATTTCCCATCTTTTGCCAAAGATATGATATAATCTTTTACATGATTTTATCATGTACTAAGGAGCTTTGAGAGTGGGTCAAGCCTTTTGCATTGGTTGATGCCAAAGATATATTTATGTATAGAAAGAGATCTAGGTTTGACATGACCCTAACTTTACTGGTTGAGAATGTGGTTAGAGCGAGCGTCGGGTTCGTACTACCCCCACCACCGCAATATATTTAAAGTGTTTTTAGAATTACGATGACACATGTCGTGCTTGTCCATTTGCAAAGTTGTGAGTAAAGCTAATGATTACGAAATGAAGCATCTTTTTGGGAGTAAAGAAGATGAATGGATGGAGAGATTTTGAGTGTAGTGGAAGGAGATACGTGGACTCCAAAAAAATAAAAATAAAAAAACCATTATAGCGAGAAAAAGTGGGAGTAATAAAAGTTGGAATGGGGGGCATTAAAGTTCTCTAATCCAGCGTTGTGTTGGTTGCCCCCTTGAGCTTCGTGCTTTCATCTTTTACAGAGAGGGATTGCAGAGTCAGTGCACTGCATGCGAGGGAGAAGCTGGAAGAGGAAGAGGAGGAGGGCCATGCCCATGCCTCTGCCTCTGCCTCTGCGTCTGCTGCTGCCTGCTTTCAGGCCTTGGCCCATCACATCCCATATACACATTCCCATGTAATTGATTTTATTTTTTATATTTGAAAAAAAAAAAAGGCATATCCAGCACTACAAGGACAGATCACGCAGCACGTAGTAGTATAAATCATGAATCGAGGACGACGTCCCAAATAAAAACGCAATTAACTCTGGCTAGGTAACCCAACCCAACCCAAGCGGCAGTAAGGAAGGTGGACATATGTCAGTTTGAGGGAAGTATTCTCTTGATTGCTTATCAGTACTTACATTGACAGCCATGCGATTGTCCTTCCCTCTTCTTCCGCTCATGCGCGGGGCACGCCGGTCGTGAAGCTCACGAGTCACGACTTATTACTCATATCTTTCTCACGTAAGAAGAAGTAGAAAAAGACCCATTTAATCACTCTGGGTGCACAACCCCACTTTCACACCCAGGGGGCCAGATCCCCCCTTTCCTTTTTTATGACCCAATTACTTTACTTAACTGGGTAAGCGCCTTTCCCATGGCTGGCAAACTCTTCACAATCATTCCACCTGTTGAATAACACGTTGACAGGAAACATCCGTAACTCCACTCACAACCTCAAAACAGACGTCTCTCGACGGGGAATTAGATTACACCGGAATCATCGGAAAACTTGCCCTTGTCCATGTCCAATGCCCAATCCGTTACTTCAGGGACTTGCAAAATAAATAGATGACACCGCACGGCTTGCTTTGTTTTTCAATTTCCTGACTGTTGGCAAGGTTTCATTTCAAAGGAGAATTTGACGGGAAATCCAAGCCAAAAGTCTAGGTTTTCATGACGTCAAGTAATATGCAAGCTTTTCGTCATAGACAGAATCTGGTTTTGAAAGCAATATTTAGCGTTAACTGACAGTGAAATTAATTACAAGAAACGCAAATTTGCAAATATTTTGGTTCTTCGACTTTGTAAGGGCCCGTGGCAAAGAAAGAAAGCGATGAAAAGTCACCTGATGCGTCTACGTGAATAGAACCTCTTTCCTATCAAACGGACGACATCGTTCTCTTTCCCTCTGTTTGAAAGATATGCTTTCTTAAATGTACCCCCAAGTTCATGCTCTGTAAGGCCTCTCATGTCATATCGAGAAGCGAATATAATGGATCCCTAAACCCAATTCACTTCTCTTGACGGACGGGAAATTATATTTGACGTCTAAATGATGTGACATATTGCGCTCTTTGGCTGTCCGATTGTACAATCGATTTCGGCAAAAATACAGAGCTGGCAGCTAACTGTATCTTTAGTTAATCATTACTTGGAATAAACATAAATATATGCCGTGCAATGCGATAATCGGCACTGGGCAGCTTCGTTCCGTGATCAATATGCTTATTAAACGGGCGGCCGCATGGATGGGGCGAGCGCGTATAATGGATTCCTTCCCTTTCCCCCACCTCCAGTGATGATTTGTATGATAACAATCCAGTCTCCAGAGTAATTATTACTAAAACTGGCGTGCGAATCGGCCCTATCGACGTCTTTTACTCGGCTCGACTTTGCTGTCTTGGGGTTATATTAATTGACAAGATAGGGTTTGCCGTTTATTTTGGGCAGCCGAATAAAGAAGTTATTGCCGCCTTCCACGGCAGCCCTAAACCTAAACCTAAGCTGTGGTCTATGCTTCACGTAAAAGCGTGACGTCATGACCATGCCATCTATCGTCTCCGTTAAAAGCACCACCATGTTAGTTAATGCGTGAAATTCTGCATGCATACATGAATGCATCATCTGTATGATGATGAGGAGCTGCTACGACGAGATGATATGATATGATGGGCATGGCATTTCAAGTTTATTCCTCTAATAATAATAATAAATATAATATAAGTATATTTATGTGTTATGATGCGTTATACGTGCGCCACAGCTTCAACGTCATGATGCCATCGACCACGTTTCCTGCAGGAAGCTGACACTAGGCGTGCACGCCTACCTACCTCTTCTTTCTTCGCTGCCCCTCTCTCTTGTGATTGTTACTAATTACTAGGTAAGCAAGAAACAAGAAGAAAAAACAAAGTCGAAGAATAAGTAGTATTACCTTTTAAGCTTAGAAACCCTAGGTTAACAAACAAACGAACCGAACACGCCACGACTGGCGCTGTGGTCTAGAACAGAGAACCCTCGACGGTTGGAGTTTGGATGAATACTGTCTGGATTTGTTTTTACGTTATGGTAATTGAGTGGTTATTTTGGGGCAGGCGGCTGTCGGAAGGATATATACAGTTATATTGTGTAATAGCACCCAGGAATGTGGTCTAGTATATGGTTGGTTGTGTCATACATTCAGGGTGTGGACTCCATAGCCGAGGTTCGTTCGTCGGGAGGCGGACCGAAATCGATCCGAGGAACCTGACTCACTCTGTCCAACGCTTTGGGAAACGGTGAGCTTCACCCTTTCATTCCACCCATTCCATTCCCTTCCCTCTTTCAACAGTAGTGGACTGGACATGACTTACGCTATATTATGCTTATTGCGCAACCTATTGGCCTCTTTTTAGGGCATCTGTGTGCACTAACTCATGAGAAGGAGGAGCAGCAAGGACATCTGCAATATGATGAGGCCGTGTTGCCCATGAAATTTTGCTGGGCAATCCGCATCTAGGATCGAGGTCTTCAGTACGATACGTAGGCGTAAAGCAAGCCAGCTAAACCCATTCAACCTAAAATTGAACTTCATCCCTTCCGGAAGATCTCGTAGTTTCGCTGTTCTGTATTATTAGTAGGCACCGAGTTGTGGAACCAGAAGAGACTTAATGATCGTTGCTCGTGTCTAATTCTTGGACCGGCTTTTAGCCGTGTGAGTGGGGGATTCAGGGTAACAGAAGGCGTGAAGCAAAGGGAAGAACGGGGGGTTTGGGAACTGGAGAATTGAACGGAGTTTTGGAGTCTTGCCCATGGTTTTCGTACTGATTTAAATCGAATTTGTCTTGTTCTGGTGATTTCGATTCAAGAAGTCGTGTCGATCTTGACAGATTTCTTCGTGTGGATGGGCATCAGATCTGGTCTCTGTCGATGACCTACCTTTTCTTCACCCTCACCGTGTTCACCACACAAACCGAAATCCTCGTCACGAGAAGCAAGCTGAGATTTTATCGTTCCCTTCTTGTGATTATTATGGTCTTTATATTTAGTTCACAGTGGATTTCATTAACCTAAAACCTTTGAAAAGAAACGAGATCATAGAGGGCTCCGAATGAGGTTTTCAGCTAAAGCGGCACAGCATAAAGTGTCAGAAGGAAAATATATGCAGATATACATCTCTAATCTGCTTGCTTGCTTTCACGGCAGCGAAAGAGGTAGAACATGTTAAGCGAAGCGGTCAAGGTTCAGAGCGAGCAGCCTCCGAATGCTAATCTTTGTGGGAACGAACAGAAGACAGCAGGTTCAGTGGCTCCGGGGGGCTTTTATAAGCTTTCATTTATCACTAGGTCTGTCAAATGTTTTGACCTAACTGTTTTCTTTGGGGATTATTGCAGTGTTTTTTAGCTACAGCTAACGCATGTGCCCTTGTAGCCTAAATCAGCATGTTGATTAAATTTTAAGTAAACTTTATTTAAATGATGAATTCACTTCAACGAAATTTTGTTTTCTCAAATTTATTACGGAAAGGAGGACCATTGCTGAATCCATTGCTCAAGCCTCTTACCCTCAATGCTGCAGGTCAGGAAAGCCAGGAGAAGATGAATTTAATTATCCGACTGCAATATCTTCATCACCGTGCAGTGAAAACCTTTTAGAAGGTAGAGGAGCCTCCATGCTTTGTTCTGGTACACTGATCTAGAAAGAATATTAGTTTCATATCAAGTTTTCAAATATAAGGTCTGAATATTTCGAACGCTTATTCTGCAGACGTAGCTGTAAAACGGAAGCACCATCATATGACACCGCAGAATTCTCTAATTTCAAAGAGAAGTAGGGCGGACATTGCAGAAGGGGAGAAGCAAGATATTGATGAAAGAGAAAATGTAGCCCCAGCGGCCAATAAATCCGACTCTACGTTGAAGGTGAGCAGTGGGGGAGATTCCGATCTTACAGCAGAACGAATGGCTGAAGGCAGTTCCAGAACAAGCAGCTCTGATAATGGATGTAGCACTATGAAGTTAGATGCTCCCCCAACTACAACGGACGCCCTCAGAACATTCTCTGACGCGGCCATTAGGTTATCTTTCATTAATTCATCTCAAGCTCCAGAGAAGTTCCAAGGAACTTCTTCAGATTCGAATGTTAAGTTAAATATTGAGGACGGGCAAGCAGTCTACAGGCCGCAGGGATTTAGCTCCTCATCCAAGACAGTTTGTGAAGATGACGAACGCTGGCTTGAGCTAGGACTTGGTTCAGGCCATCGTAGTCATCAGGCCAAGCAAAGTTCTAACCACCAGGATACAGATATAATAAGTAATGTCAAGGGATCAATACTAAGCTGGAGCAAAGTTGACTGTCAACAACAGATGTATAGCGCCGGCCATACAACCAAGCTGACTACACCATTACCGCAATCTTCTTCTGCTCAAGCAGCCCCGCTGCAACAATTTTCCTTGAATCCGTTAGCGTTACACAGTAATAGAATCTACATGAATACTGTCAGTTCTCGCCCTTTTCAGCAAGACACCATGGGAAATAAATTATGCTTACAGAAAAATACTACTGACTGTAAAAATATGTCGACGCTGAGCCTCCTGCAGCCTTTTCCCATGGAAGATCTGCACAGATCTCAAAATATTGCAGGTTGTTCGGCGGTTCCTCCGCCTGTAGACCATAACTTTAAGTTAATGCAATGGCAAACTGGAGAAACCAGCTCCACGCTCTCAAAAGAGGCACCATGGCGAGGTTTCTATGATCGGATCGCAGAAGACGGGACTGCTGGTGGCAGCGACCCATGCTTTTCCGAGCCGAGGATACACCCTTTCTTTCAAGGTAGCCAAAACATTTTTCAAGGATGGAACGGATTTACGGGGAAAAGATTAAACACTTCAAGTGGTGGTCATTGCCAGAATTTTGACTCGGATGCTTCTGTTAATTTACCCGACCTGGCAGCGAGGGTTTCACAAGACGCCGCTGTCTTGCAACAAGCCATACTAGACAAACTACAAAATAGAACGCAGTGGAACAACAAAGACGGTATGCCGTTCTGGTCTAAGCCGGAAATTAACCATGGAGCGTTTATTCGACCCAGTTCTTCAGATATCGGGGCCAGAAAAATTTCTCCGACTGATAGAACACCGACTTCGAGGCAACTATACGATCAGCATGCAATGACGGAGAGAAACGTGCCCGTTCCCTTCGGTGAATTGCATAGAACTTCCAGTATATCGCTCACGGAGCATGCAAGAGTCTGCAGGTCATCGAGGGGCGCTCAAACAGGTGTATGGTTTATGTTGCAGGCTTTAAATGATCAGTAAGATACCATTCCGTCAACAATTTCTCGTTTTCAAATGAATTGCAATGAAACTCAATCTCCATTATGTATTTAACAACCATAAACAAAGCAGGCATAATTGTGTTGCGGGATCAAACATTATGTATTTTCTTCTGCTTGGATTTTTCTAATAATAAGCATGTATTACAGAAGTGAAGATCGAGTGTTGCCTCAGATTCAAAGGAATTTTTTAAGAATCAAGTAAGTATGATGCTTCAACCAAGCAATATTTTGGATTTGTGTGCGGTGCTGTAATTTCTTTTTACCTACGTTGGTGTACATTCCGGAGAATTTAGTGGTGAAGTTTGTTCGACAATTTAAAGCATAAAATCTGTAGATGACTGAAGTATAGGTGGAACTTCAGCTGGTTAAAGCCATTCATAGATTTTACTTTTGTGTGGCAGGGACGGAACTATGACAATATTGGTGTTGAAAAAGTACCTGGTGAACAAGCTGAGCCTGAATAGCGAATCAGAGGTAAACAAATCGACTGACAAACTCTGTTATGGTGTCTTTGTCATTCTATGGCATTAATTTTCTTTATGCGTTGAACTAGGACACTATTCAGACTTACTAAAAAGCGGAGAATTCGTTAATTAGGAAGACACCCAATAGGCAGTTAGCTAATATAAGGAAATCGTTTGTTCTTTTTGAAGTTTTCTTAACCTTTCAATTAATCCTGCCTTGAGTAGATCCGCTATTCTTGCTGAATAGCTGCAAAGTCTTCCAATTAATTCTGCCCTGAATATATCCGCTTTTCCTGCGGAATAGCACCAAACTCCATGAAGTTTAGGCTTAGGAATTAGAGTCTCTACGTTTTCACTGAAACCGAAACTGTCAAATCTTTTGTTGAAGTATTCTTGAGTAGATTCACTAAGGTGTACTAAACTCTACACTGCTTATACTAACAGTTAATAGTTGTGTGATTAGAGTAACATATACATTTGGACACCATAAAGTACTACTTTTAGTCGTCACGGTGCAGTAAATTTGTATAGCCAGATGAAGTGTATTTATCATTTTCGTCCTAGTTCTGGTTTTATGTCAGTCAGGATAAAAATACGAATAAGGGTACGGTGTTAGGGTAAATCTGTGCAATGCCTATAGCCTGTGGGTGATATTCTTACACGTTAAATATTCACCTTAATTAGTTAAAAATGAGGAGCATGACCAGATGGATTATTTTGGACAATATTCCCTAGTATAAAACTGTGAATAAACAACTTTCAAATTCGAAAGGCCAAGGATCAAACGAGATCTGGTGGAGGCAGTGACTGCCTGAGATGCTGACAGCATTTCTTGGTAGGGCATTTGGCGGAAGATGATAAGTTAGGCTGTAAAATAAACAAAACAAGAAGAATCTGTAGAGAAAAATGTATGGTAAAAGATCACGTGGTGATGGGGAGACATTGTAACCATGAAGACTGAGCAAGCAAGAAAAGTAATGAAGTCAATATCGGTCACGGAGTATGTAGCAAACAGCTTTTAAAGAACCCCCCATTGCCCTTTTTGTCATCATACAACAAAAGTTCTGATTGGGCCAGAAAACAATGGTTTTGTGACTTTGAATGGCCATTTTTCGTCCGCATCATCCACCGATTCAGCTGCTATTGGTATTCAACAATTTGGATGAGAAATTTGAATGCTGTTTTAAGGCTACACGTACTTGCACGGGTATTTTAAACAGAAGGAGCCGAGATATTCCATCCGCTTTTCATTTATTTAGAATTTAATTTGGATTACTGTGCATAGGCGAGACTGTGATGGTTTTGCTTTGTACGTGGAATGCCTGTTAAAGCATGCAGAATCGCTGCATACAAATGCTCTTACCAGAAACCAAATGTGTGCCGCGTCTGGTCCGTACTTTTTTGTTTAAATGGCCCATATGCATCCATGATCCATCTCATAAAGGTTATTATTATTAGTATCATTATGTTGAGGCATTGCTGATATTCTATCTATTATTATATTAGCCAGAATTCAATCTGTTAAGCCTCGTATGAAACAAATTTACCAGAGATCTTAAAGTCTCGATATCTTCTAAAACAAAAGGCAGGCAGGAAGGACCGTGGGACATTTGAGAATGATGTCATGTATGGGATTAATAACACTTATTTCATGTCGCAAACTGCTTCTATTGCTACCAGGACTGTCTTTTCAGTGATCACCCTTGCCCATCTCCTGTATTTTCACCCTGGTCCTTAATTCAGACAGCTCTTCGTTGACAGTGTACTTAATAGGTCTAACCTTAGAAGTATTAAGTTTAACACTCTACCATAAGATAGAACTCACTCGTATAGAACATAGACCACGTTGAACTCCTCATTGATTGCCGAAAACGCTGAAGAAAATAATGCTTAGAGGATGAAGGCCGCTTTTTACAAGTGAATCTTCTTTTGGTAATAAATGTTTAGGCTATCAAGTTGCTAAAGGCAGAGAACTTGGAATTCAATGACTTTACCAACTGAAAGATATTTTTTTAAGTGGAGAGAAATTTTAATAGATATATGCAACAGTGAGAAAAATGGTTAAAAGATGAAAAGGCTGACCACTCACATACTTTAGAGGGTTCTTCGAACTCTCCACGGGGTGTTATGCACCTTCTTCGCTATTGCAAGGATGAAGACTCTGGAGACCTCCACATTCTCCATTTTATAGCTGTAAATATAAAGGATGTACCATTTATGTTCTGATCATTATGTTCGTTCAGTAAATATTCATCAACACCACGTAGTCAAAACTAAGAGGTAGGATGATCTTTAAATTTCACAAATTTGGGTATATGTGGGAGTCTAGTCTCGATAAACTGCATGAGGATGGGCATAATAGCATTTTCATAAGATATTTTGCATGATAATACAATGGCAACCAGCCCACCAGATGGACATGCAGAGGTAGATGGCATCCTCTAAAGCCTCTCAAACTTGAGTGCAAGACTGATATGGAGGGTAGATGGTCTAGCTTCCGAGAAAAAACGATATTGTGAGTACGCTATGCATTTGTGGACCCGTTGACGGATTGTATTTTACAACAGCCTTGAACATCAATTTGGTATTTGTTTTTTTACCTTGAGTTTCAGTTTGACATATTAATGGCCATAAAATTGTCAATTACAATGTTGAACTCAGTGATGGGAAAATGTGGAAGAGAAGTTGTGGAATACCAGTAGTGGAAGATGACACGAAAAACGTGAGAAAGACGAGAAGAAAAAGTGTTGCAGCAAAATACTGTAATCGGGAGGAGTTAAGACTGACACGGCAAATTATACCAGTAGTGGAAGATGACACGAAAAACGTGAGAAAGACGAGAAGAAAAAGTGTTGCAGCAAAATACTGTAATCGGGAGGAGTTAAGACTGACACGGCAAATTATAACGTGTGCTTTCCAACAATGGTGAAATGTTTGGTACGTTAGATAACGTGGATTCAACATAAGCAACTAAGAATTACTAGAATGATGGAAGGGGCTTTAACCTTCAACCCTTCTCTAAATATGAAAGCTTTACATGGCTTCAAGAAGTGGATAAAGAAAAAAAAACTCGATGGTTCTTAAAGTTTAGGAGTCTCGCTTATAAATATATAGTAAAAACATTACATAATTTAATAATTAAACAGAGTGGTACGAAATGAAATAAGTCGTCTGATAAGCTAAGCATACATTCACAATTTTTTAAATTGTGCATAATACTGCAATTGTGATAGCTTAGGGTTAACCCAGTAGAAGTTAAAATATCAAAATAATTTCGAAGCTACTTGTATGGCTAGAGTTGAGTGATTCATTTTTTTGGAAAGAAGGTTAAACATTTTATTATTTTTTCTGGTTTACTATGGTTAAAATTAGTTAGACATTTTTTTATTGAAATTGCAATTTAGGATTGGTAAAATTGTTCTTTTTAATGTAAAGATGGATTTAGCATCTTCTAATACCTTTACTACAACCACAACCAGATTTAGGATTGGTAAAATTGTTCTTTTTAATGCTAAAGATGGATTTAGCATCTTCTAATACCTCTACTACAACCAGATTATGCAATATTAACATTTGAGTTCCTTGGTTTCATCAATTCAAAATCATTTTTGTTAGATTTAATGTCAAAAATACAAGTTTTCCTTCCCATTATTTTAAACTAACTAACAAAAAAGGACCAATTAATAAAACTTTTAACTATGGCATTATTTAGTATTCTCTTTGCAAACTTGCTTGACTAAGTGCCCTCTTGGATCAAGATTCATGGAAAATTGGAAGTCAACTAGGTAAATCACATAAAAAGTAACTTAAATATTTATTGATATAAAACACATAAATCATACTAATTGCCATTTTCTATTTATAGTTAACAAGGGTTTCAACAAAAGCACATGCAATATTCCCTAGAACTATGATCTAGATAACATACATGTTAAGATCCAATTGGAGAGGAGGCTAATCATAAAAATATTAAGTGACAATGTTCTTTAATTATCTCAAGGAATTCTGGTCACCTAATTAATTATTTTAGTATTTTTTATAAGGTCTTTTAATAGAGCATATTTTTAAAAATATATATATATATATATATATATATATAATTTTATAACTATATATATATATATATATATATATATATATATAAATTTTATAACTATATATATATAAAATTTTATAACTGGTTGTGGCCCTACTTGTCCCATAAAGATTAATTGACAACACGCACACATATATTTTGTACACTTGTCTCATCTTCTTGCAATCTAGGAAGAGGACTAGGATTCTTCCTTGTCCACCCCAAATTTTAAAATATAAACACCTATTGAACTAATAAATATTTCCTTATATCATCTACAAGAATATTAATGTCTAGATTTGGCAATTCTCCATTTACATCCATAATCTTGATAAACTTAATTAATTACATTACATAGAGGTTTTAGAGAATGTTCATTTTCCGTAGTTACCAAAATTTTCTGCATTACTATAGATTGAATTAAAGAGATTTCCATGTGACCCCTAAGAAATACTTGAGTCTACATGGTGTGAAATATGGATAGTGCTTGCCCTTCAAAGAGTTACCTAAACTCTATAAATCTATCAAACAATAAAGGCATGGTATGAGTAGTTTTTTTAGTCGTAGACATAGAAGGTTCCCCACACCCATGAGATGGGTAAGTCCTTTCCATTATTCCCTGAAATAACCTATATATGGTATGAGTATCTATGAGTATCTTCTAACAAATGATTAAGTAGATATTTATTGTAGTTCAAACTTATTGATATAATGGGTGTGATCCATTGAAAGGAAACCAACAATAAAAGTGTCTATATATGTCATATAAAAGCCTTATATATGTCATATAAAAGCCTTGATGATTCAAGGTCCAAAGGGGACTCAAAGGGCTATATAACCTCAAGTTCTACCTTGTTGCATAATGAATTAGATGTTTTTTTGCTATAAATTATGGCTATCATTGTTGATTGAACCATCTTCAAAGGCATTTGTTTTTCAAACATGAGAGGAATTGGTCTAAATGGTCCATCACATTGGCTCAATATGTTGAAAAATGAGTACAAAACAAAAGCATCGTAATTGTAATTGTATATCTTTGTCCTATTTGTGAGAAAAATAGTTATCATCCTCATTAAAATATCACCAATTTGATTAAATTTGAAATCTAAATATAGAGTAGAACCTATTTGGATGAGATCCTCTATATTTCTAATCCCAAAAAAATTTAATTATTTATTTCTAATAAGTCGCAGAAACCATTAGGAATGACTTTCTCAAATCTCTTAAATGAGCGTCATGACAATGATCTAAAAGAAGGAACGCCTTTGTCCCAAGTTTCTTTAATGAGTGTCATGACAATGATCTAAAAGAAATTAATTCTTGAAACTTAATCATATTTGGATTCTCTAAACTTTGTATTATATTTCTAGAAAGTAATCATTACTAGCTATTCAAATAAGATATCTTTCTTCAAACTAGAAGATTATCCCTTAAACATGCCTTTCACCAGGTTTGAATAGGAGTCTACACCAAGAGGACTTATGAACTTTCTCAATAATCAAAAAGAAATTAATTCTTTGAAACTTAATCATATTTGGATTCTCTAAACTTTGTATTATATTTCTAGAAAGTAATCATTATTCACTATTCAAGTAAGATATTTTTCCTCAAACTAGAAGACTATCCCTTAAACATGCCTTCCAACAAGTTTGAATAGGAGTCTATACCAAGAGGAGAGGACTTATGAACTTCCTCAATGCTTGTTACCTATGTTGACATAGTAAAAATTATTTATCAATACATTGCTTGTTGTAATTATAACAAAGTTTGTTATGACACCACTGTAGAGATAAGTCATTAAATTACATGTTATACAAGTAGCAATTTATGCAATTCTAACAACCAACGACCTTGTTGTGACTATCGAGGCTTAACAAGTCTAGAGTATATGGTGATAGAACTTACGACATTCATTAGATGCTTTGCCCATTTTGTGCTTTAGACTAAATGTGGTAAAATCTATAAAAATGAAATAAGTAAAATCGCAACATAAATTAAGATCTAGTTTGGGTTAGTTTGGACGTAGGCCTATATTGCAATTCCACCATCCCATAAAGAGAAAATCCATTCAATTCCCATCCCCACTTGTTAGTGGTTTTGAATAAGGAATTTATCTCCCATTGAAGCCAATAAGAGCAATGTCTTATCCCTCACTCACACTTCCGATGCCTCGAAGAATTTTTTCTAGATAATGGAGGGTTAAAATTTTAAGGAAAAATAGGTAGTGTTTACAACGATTGTAATGGATCAAGTTGAAGTTTCCATAAAAGAGGTGTTTAACTTAAAACTCCTCAAGATCGAAATAGAAACATGGCATGATGACTATGTAAAAAACCTTAAGTTGATCGTCTAGCCTAAGATCCCTTACATTATAAAAGACCCGAGTGGTGTGATGTTCCCATTACTGACTTTTAGAAGAAGTGTTAAAGGTAAAGTTTGTTCCTTGTCCGCCTAAGTTCATCAACACACTTGTATCTTCCAAGCGACATTAATCATTCTTTCTTCACTGTGAGCCTTAAAGTTCTATTTGGTTGACCTACTAACCTAGTACAAGCAATTCAAAAAGTGTGTCGAGGCTTTAAATTGAGAAGAGAGAGGCAAGGGGTTAACTTACATACTAGCAGTTTGTTGTAGGATATGTTCTTACCTAACAAATACTTTTCATTATTTCTTAAAAATATATGGTTCAAGGGGTTAACTTACATATTAGCAGTTTGTTGTAGGATATGTTCTTACCTAACAAATACTTTTCATTATTTCTTAAAAATATATGGTTCAAAGCTTGTATTACCTCAAAATTGGAATCCTTAATGGATTATTAGAACTTCCAAAAAGGGCACTTTTGTATTTTGATATGGATCTTTGAATTTAAAGGCTAAACTAAATGCTATATCATTATTGTTGAGGGAGGGAAAAATATCGATGTAGCATTATAATTGTTATATTATTCAATGTTGTAAATATCGGCGTAGCGAAAAAATCGACAGGGTTCAAGAAACATTGTTTCGGGATATCTCGGCAACACATCGGCAATAAATTGGAAAACTTAAAAAAATACAAATATATTCATTTTTTTCAATTTTTAAAGTATCAAAAGCAACAATGACATCAAATAAACACATTGCCACATGAATATGGAAAGAAAAACGATATAGAAGATGTCTAGAGATACAAAACACATCAAAAATGGATCGTGTCCTGAATCCTACCTCCCAGGTCATTAAGAAATATAACAAATGTATATGATGATCATCACGAGTCAATAATAATAATTTAAATGAAATTAATGAGTTCAACTAGGATACTGAATGCTTTGCAAGGGAAGATTAATTAATGTTGTAAGAATGCTTTGAAATTAATTAATTAATTAGTGCCATAAGAATGCACTAAAATTAATTAATTAGTGTTGTAAGAATACTCTTAAATTAATTAATTATTGTTGTAGGAATGCAGCTCTACAAGGGAGAATTTCATAATTGGATCCTCACACTCCACCCTCCACGAAGTCAAAATCACATTTAGAAAAAATCGGCAATATCTTGAGATAAATCGAGAAAAAATCGGTTTGACTCGACTTTTTAGGCGATTTTTTGTGAAAAAATCGGCAAGCAGCAAAAATCACGATTTCTCGAACATCGGTGATTTCTCTGCCAATGTTGGTAACACCGAATTCAAAGGATTTCCTTACTTCAATCTTATATAGGTTTTTTCTGTCAATCTTATTGCATTATTTTCTCTCAAGAAGTTGGCTTGAAAGTTTTGATTCCTTGGGATATTAAGAAAATACCGAAGGGAGATTGAATTTAGCATTTGGACTTAATGGAAGTGTAGGAAAGTTGATCCTAATAATAGAAACGATGCTTTATTTTCATGAAGTGAACATATGAGAATTGTATAGGAAGTTTATGTATAGATTGATTTCAACCATTGCTCTACCCAAATGGGTAAATATGCATGTAATAATGACTATGTTATATAAGCAATCATCAACCATAATCCCTTTATGGGGTTCTAAGCATTCTTGCAACCCGAATGCCCTTTTTGAGTTAAAGGCTCCACCTATATGTGTGTGGACTTAGTTTTGGTACACAAGTTATCCATCCTCGTATCACTATGACATAGACCTTGACATAATAACTTTGGATATAGTTATTGCTATGAACCCTAACATGACATACAATCAAACTAAGGCCAAGCCTTAGGTGATGGAATAAATACCCTTTCTTGTAGTTTCTTAGCTAAAGGTCAAATCTCTCTAAACATCATCAAGTAAGAACATTGTCTACTTTGTATACCCTGGATACAAATATATAGAATTCAAATACTAGACAAGTTACAACACTCTCCAACTTCTCAATTAGCTACCAAAACCTTTCACTATCTTGAGGGATTTTTCACTCATCCTAGGCAATGTGAATATGATGCAACTTTGTTAACTAGACAAGTTACAACACTCTCCAACTTCTCAATTAGCTACCAAAACCTTTCACTATCTTGAGGGATTTTTCACTCATCCTAGGCAATGTGAATATGATGCAACTTTGTTAACAAACAATTGAGCCTTAATGAACGTTTCACTATCTTGAGGGTTTTTTCACTCATCTTAGGCAATGTGAATATGATGCAACTTGTTAACAAACAACTGAGCCTTAATGAACTAGGAACTTTCTTAAGATAATATATTCATGTATAAAAAAAACACAATAATCATATTATGAGCCCAAAGTAAAAAACTAAGAAAACCAATGCTTCAAAAGTAGATTACAAAAATCTAAAAAATTAAACTAATCCACAAAAATCTATCTTAAGTTGTAACTATTTTCTTTAATTTGACCGTATCATACACAATGATACTTTTACCCTGTTAAAATGGGCATCTAGATATTTCCAAGCACACAAAACAACATCAACCTAAGTGTGTATCTTATGATAAAATTTTTGTACTTGGAAGATGAGCAATGTAAAGGAGGTGGCATCAACCTAGGTGTGTAGCTTATGATAAATTTCTTGTACTTGGAAGATGAGCAATGTAAAGGAGGTGGGGTTGATGCTCAAAAGATATGTGCATGTCTAAAAACTACACATGACAACTATTATTGGCTAGAGTGTCATAGACTTTCCTCCCTCTTGGGAACAGACGCCAAGTTTCACTTATATATATTAATTCTCACTTGTTGCACATATATCCCTAGTTTTACACTAACCTACTATTTACATAACAATTCCCTCTCATTTGGGAATGTTTCAAAGATGATGAATGGATGAGCTTCATCCTATATATATATACTAATTCTCACTCACTACTCATATGTGCTTTAGTTCTAGGTTGACCTACTATTTACTTATACAAGTGACAATTAGATTGAAATGCTTCAAGTAAGGGATTTGTAATGACACTAGTAATTTAAGAAGACATTTATGTAAGTGAGGGATTTGTAATGACACTAGCCAATTTAAATAGTCATTTATGTAAGTAAATAGTGGATTGACCTAGAAATAGACCTATATAAGCAATGAGTGAGAATTAGTATATAATAATACAACTCATCCATATTAATGTCATAACATTGGCATTAAATTCTCATCTCGATCATTTGTCCACCCATAAGAAATCTTTACTAGTGTCAACCTTTGATGGCTTGTCTTCATATAATTACTCGGTCTTTATTCCATGTGTGTCCATAACCTATGAAGCAATTTGTGGTTGCTTGTCATCTAAAGTAAATGTGTAGTAATGTGTCATGTAGTTTTACTTATAATATTCCATGAATATTTTTGGTTCTAGCATCTATTTCCTCAAACATGTGTGTGTTGATAGCTTTTTGACTCACTTGTATAGTTTTTTTTAACGTGGATATTGATATGGTTCAATTCTTATAGATTTTCTTTTCTATCCTCAAACTTATCTATAATATTATATTTTATCTTATTAATCAATATATTATTTATCCTTATTCTTTATTCACACTTATTTTTTAGAGAAATTTATTCGCACTTATTTTTGAGAGAAATTTAGTGTTTTCTTTTGGTTCACTACTCTATGGTTTACTTCTTCAAGTTAGATAATGATATTCCTTTATATTCTCTTCCTTTTCCTTTGGTTCAGTAAAAGTGAATATTTATCCATTGATTTATTTCATTATTCTTCAATCTTAGCTACTAACTTACCATGTATTTATAACTTTAACTTTCTTATAGATGTCTTCTTCAATGTTCTAATTGTCTCACAATTTATCATATCTAGAAGTTCAATTATGCATCAATTTGATGATATTTCTTCCCTTATTTTAATATCCTAATCTCTTTAAGAAATGTTTCATTATTTTTTTCATAACTTGGATATATCTTTATGTTTTTTATAGTTTCTTCCTTTCCTAATCTCTTATTTTCAACTTGCAACTAGAATAATACAACATCATTCTTTGCGAGTTCCTTCAAATCATCTATGATTTTCTAGATATTTCTCTAGAAACTATACGTGACAACTCTTATTGGCTAGAATGTCATAGACTTTCCTCCCTCCTAGGAACGGATGCCAAGTTTCACTTATATATTAATTCTCACTCATTGCACATATATCCCTAGTTCTACACTAACCTACTATTTATTTATACAAGAGACTACTAATATTGGCTCGAACATCATAACAATTCCCTCCCTTTATGGAATGCTTCTAGGATGATGATGATGAATGGATGAGCTTCATCCTATATATACTAATTCTCACTCACTACTCAAATGTGCCTATTTCTAAGTTGACCTACTATCTACTTATATAAGTGACAATTAATATTGGCTAGATTATGATAACAATTCCCTTAATCTTTGGAATGTTTCGAGTGAGGGATTTGTTATGACACTAGCCAATATAAGTAGTCATTTATATAAGTAAATAGTGGATTGACCTAAAAATAGGCCTATATAAGCCATGAGTGAGAATTAGTATATAAAAATACAACTCATGCATATTAATGCCATGAGTGAGAATTAGTATATAAAAATACAACTCATGCATATTAATATCATAAAATTGGCATTAAATTCTCATCTCGATCATTTATCCACCTATAAGAAATCTTTACTAGTGTCAACCTTTGTTAGTTTGTCTTCATACAATTACTCAGTCTTTATTCCATTATGTCCATAACCTATCAAACAATTTGTGGTTGCTTGTCATTTAAAGTAATGTGTCATGTATTTGTACTTATAATATTCCATGAATATTTTTGGTTCTAGAATCTACTTTCTCAAACATGTGTTGATACCTTTTGGACTCACTTGTAGATATTTTTTAACATGGATATCAATATGGTTCAATTCTTGTAGATTTGCTTTTCTATCCTCAAACCTATCTATAATATTATATTTTATCTTATTACTCAATATATTATTTGTCCTTTTCTTTATTCATACTTATTTTTGAGAGAAGTTTAGTGTTTTCTTTTGGTCCACTACTTTATGGTTTACCTCTTCAAGTTAGATATCAACTTCTTTCGTCATCTTCCTATGATATTCTTTTATCTTCTCTTCTTTTTTATTTAGAAGCAAAAGTGAATAGTTATCCATCGATTTATTCATTATTCTTCAATCTTAACTACTGACTTGACATGTATTTAGAAATTCTTCAACTTTCTTATAGATGTCTTTTTCAATGTTCTTAGTTGTCTCACAATTTATTATATTCAAATTCAATTATGCATCAATTTGATGAAATTTATTCTCTTATTTTAATATCTTAATCTCTTTAAGCAATGTTTCATTATGTTTTCATAATTGGGATATATCTTCATGCCTTTTATAGTTTCTTCCTTTCCTAACCTCTTATTTTCAACTTGCAACTAGAATAATGAACCATCATTCTTTGCGAGTTCCTTCAAATCATCTCAAATTTTCTAGATATTTCTCTCCATTTTGATTTCCTTTATACATTCCATAAGATTTCTTCATAACTCCTTCCTAGTATCATAATAACACTACAATTTTTTAGCTTCACCATCTACATATTATAATAATAATTAAATATGTTTTAGCATAAATTTCCTTCCCAACACACAATTCTATTCTAGGATAGATTTTATATTCATCTCCACACAAAAAAATGAAATATTCAAACATTTTAAAGAACAATATGCCTAAAATCTACCTCCATAAAAGTCATACATTGAAAGTTATGAAGATTCTATAATGACTACTAAAATATTTTAATATTTTTTACAAATTAGAGTTTTTTCTTTTAAATCTTAACATCCATACCAAATATATCTTCAAACAATAGACTAATGGTCCAAATTTTGTATTGAGTATTCTCCTTGATGTCCTCTTCCAACCACCTTTTGAATCCCTTAATTTGGTGAGACATACCAAATCTGATTTTATGTTTAAGTTAAAGTGTCATTTAGACCCTCCTTTAGGAGCTTGTCTATAATCCAATCAAGTCTAAATAATATATTTGGATTTTTTACACTTATTACATTGACATTTGAGCTTATAATATTATGAAATTTGGCCTTTCCAAGAAGTATAATCACACACAATTTGGATTAATAATTAATTACAAATACACAATTTACAAAACTCTTCTAATTTCTAATTTTAGCCACTTTTGAAAGAGTGGATGGTTTATCTTGTTCTTTTTTATGTGTGAAATTATATCTTGTTGGAAAATCATGTCTTCATCGTGTCAAAAGTTGTAAAATTATATGAGTGGATGGTTTATCTTGTTCTTTTTTTTGTGAAATTATATCTTGTTGGAAAATCATGTCTTCATCGTGTCAAAAGTTGTAAAATTATATAATTATATCTTTTCAAAAAATCATGTTTTCTTTTAGATGAATTAGGTTGCACTAAATTTGGAATATGAAAAGAAAAAGTAATGCACAATTTACTAGGGCATTTTATTTTCAACAATTATTTAGGAAATAATATGAAATCCAACTTGTCCAAATACTTATTCTTTCTAATTTTAACTACACAATTTACTAGGACCTCTTGTTTTCAAGACTTATTTAAGGATTAATATAAACCCTAAATTATATAAATTAATGATACTTAATTTTAATTTTCCCGGCTAAAATATTATGACTTAAAGGTGTAAGTCCAAGAAATATTCCCTACTCTAATACAATTTGTTATGATCCAAATCACTCAAACCAACATATTAAACACTAATATGCCAAAGACATATTACTTACTCTTAAGACCCTTTGTTATGATTCAAATTACTCAAAACAACATAGTAAACACTATTATGCCAAATTACCATTTGTTATGATTCAAATTATCGAAAAAAACATATTAAACACTAATACGCAAAATATAATTGCGGACAACACCTCTCAAATATTATAATAAATAGAAATTACATAGTAACTCTTTAAGATTTCTATTAAAAACATTAGTATGCCAAAGACATATTCCCTACTCTAAGACCATTTTTATTATTCAAATCATTCAAAACAAATATTAAATACTAATATGCCAAATATAATTGGGTAAAACAACTTTCAAAATATTATAGTAAACGAGTACAACTCTTTAAGATATTATGAGAATAGCTCTTAAAAACCCCAAAGATCAAATGATTATATATAATTATTTAAATAATTATAATAATCTCATACATACTAATTCTTGATTTTTTTTTTATGTAGACTCAATTCAAAGTCAAACAACTATTTTAGTACTTAAATATATTAATTACCCTTTATATTTGGATCACATTTATATTTGGATCACAATTCATGAATACAATTATAATGGGAAAAACAACTTTCAAAATATTATAGTAAAAGAGTACAACTCTTTTATGAGAATAACTCTTAAAAACCCCAAAGATCAAATGATTATTTAAATAATTAAAATAATCTCAGACATACTAATTCTTGATTTTTTTTAATGTAAACTCAATTCAAAGTCAAACAACTATTTTAATACTTAAATATATTAATTACCCGTTATATTTGGATCACAATTCATAAATACAATTGAATGATTCTGTTTACATATTTGACAAACGTTTTATAGTTAGGAAACTGAATTGATCATTGGAACTTTACATGTTCTATCGATTCGGAGGAACTCGATCCATCCAAATAATGATCATGATAAATTGCGTACCTTTATATTGGCTACAGTAGTATAACAATTTTAATGCTATATAATTATTGTGAGTTGTATAGCATTAATTCAATTCTATGCCAATCAACTATTTTAGTACTTGTATGTACCAATTTCCCTTTATATTGGCTAGAATAATATTAGACCTCCATTACCACTTGAACCATGGACAAATCTATAATAATATTAGACCTCCATTACTACTTGAACCATGGACGAATCTATCATATGATTGAGTAAGCCTACAAGCAACAATGAAAATGATGTAAATATCCTCATAGTCGTCTTGGTAAACCTATCGAGAAAAGAAGTAGACATCTAGATAGACAACCTTAAAATATAAGTCTATATATAAGCCTATAAGAAAAAGCTTCGCGGCTTGGAGGATCATTTTGTTACATCAAATTTTCTTGATGCCATGTTTGGGCCTTTAAACAAAAGGAATTGTTTAAAATTCATCGCTAAAGTGTGATATGGTGTTGGGATTGCCTTGTACTTGGAATGTCGATATTAAAAAAGGTTTCCTACATGAAACAAATATATATATATATATATATATATATATATATATATATAAAAGTTGCCTCTATCATGTGTATATATTCAATATATCGGTGGTCGTAGTCTATAAACAAGATAGTTGATTGGGGTTAAATTGTAAAACCTTTTGTAATTATGGAGTCTTATTATTCGAGTATGGGAGGTGTTTCTATAAGAAATAGATTGTGTTGTGTATAAGTTTGTTGTTAGGTAATGGTTCTTTCTTATAACTTACGAGTTACTCATATAGAGTAGGAAATTTTTTCTTGAGGTTGTTAGGTGGCCGTTCATTCCTATAGCTCACGAGTTACTCATTTGAAGTAAAATAGTTCCTTGAAGTTCACAAGATATAGGATATATTAGGGCTAAAAGAATAATAATAGAGGTGCCAACCACACTTTATCTATAAATAAAAGATTAAATGTACATACTCCTTGTGCTCGAGTGAAACTTGTCCATTAGGTTAATATTTCAATAAAATATTAGCAATTTTATGTGATGCATAGAAAGAAGATAAATGGCAAATTGAAAATATTACCAATTCTATGTAATTCTATGAAGGAGATAGAATGAAAAAACAGAAGAATTTGAGTTCTTCTATACTTTCTATGAATTTAAAGAATTTAAAATATTTTATTAGTTTTGGGTTGAATAAATTTGTTGTAATTTATATGAAAAAGATTAATAATGAAAAATGGAAACTTTATAAATTCTCTCATATTTTATATTTTAGTAATTTTGGGATGAGTATCTTTAATGTAAATGTTTATAAAGAAGATAAATGATGAGAAGTAATGTCAATAAAGAAGATAAATGATGTAAATGTTTATAAAGAAGATAAATGATGAGAAGTAATGTCTATAAAGAAGATAAATGATGAGAAATGAAACCCTTATTGTTTAGAAAATTTGAATGATGAAAAATGAAACCCTTATTGTTTAAAAAATTAGAGTTTTAAATCATCTTCCAAGGAGATGAAATTAGAGTTTTAAATCATCTTACAAGAACATCTACACAAATGATGTGGATGTGATAAATGACATAAACAATTTCGTTGTAGGAACATATTTTGTGATGGCATTACGTATTAAAGTTTTGCCATGATGACCATAATATGAATTTTGATCTTAATATATAAGGATAACATTGTGAAAACATTGTTGCACTTATATAGGCTCTTCCCTTTCTTAGGTTAGCGTGACTCAATGTGTTGAATTTAAGAAACAAGATGTAAAAGTTGAGTATTCTTGATAATTGTGGATTATATTTTTTGTATATTTATTAGTGTAACATAGTAATTAATTTTCAAATCTATTATTTGTCTACAAATAGGTTATATAGAAAAGAGGAAAAATGCTTTAATGGAAAAAACAATCATCACTTCAAAGTTCAAACACATGCTCTTTGCAAGGATTTAATAGCAACATAGATTTCATCTTCCAAGAGTTAAAATCATCACCATGCATGATGTAGTAAAATACTTATATTTATGAATGAGAGTAAAATTGAATTATACCAATTTTAGAATTTTGGGATCTTCTTAAGTTCGCATGGACCCTCATCCTATATCACCATGGGAAAAAATAGTCATACTTTAAAATGATCAATACTTTCACTTGAACAAAAGAGATTTCAATGATTGTTTTAATCAGTTGTGTTGGTTTTGCACACTATGGTTGGGTGGAGTTAATTCAAGATGAAGTTTGAAGGTTCGTCATAGGGGAATGGGATTTAGAAACAAAATTTAGAAGGATTGTGTACTATTTAGCTCAATTTTGGCGGTCACTTTTAGATAATCATCTTGCTTGACTTAGAGAGATTTAGTTCATTGTTTTAATTTCTAATTT
Organism: Larix kaempferi; assembly: GCA_027924585.1. NCBI lineage: Eukaryota > Viridiplantae > Streptophyta > Pinopsida > Pinales > Pinaceae > Larix > Larix kaempferi. Next base: position 11,422,859 of record BSBM01001051.1, on the reverse strand, counting down.
AGAAATGATGACTCTGAAGCATATTTCAGACTCCATTGCTAGGTCCTACTTTCAAAGGTCTAGCTTGGTCTCCTTAGTTTCCTTAAAAGTGTTTTCTGAACGAAGTTGTATATTTTGTTTTAGCATCCTAAATATGTTACTAGGTTCTAGTAAACTTCATATTTTAAATAATAGGTTTTTATAACTAGCTTAGCTTATCATTTAGATCTATGCTAAAGCAAAAGCCACATGCATTTTTTTACTATATCCTATTAAGCTTAGCTTAACATTTGGATACATGCCAAAGCAAAACCCACATACATTTTCTTACTATATCCTATTAAGCTTAGCTTAACATTTGGATATATGCCAAAGCAAAACCCACATACATTTTCTTACTATATCCTATACATTTTCTTACTATATCCTATTAATGGGAATAAATAGAATTTTTGGACAATTGTAAATAGTCAAGGCTAAACTAAACCAGCATCATTAAGTCAAGTTTAATGAAGAAGTGTAAAGTAATGCACATAATCGATGTCATTTTCTTTATTTTATATAGAAGTGTAAAGTAATGCACATAATAGATGTCATTTTCTTTATTTTATATTATGGTTAAGTATTGTGAAGCCTAGTACAGCCTGTGAAATAAAGACTACAAGTAAAACAAAAGGTATATATTGTTTACACATTCCACTTTATATCTTTGGAGATATTTATCCAGTTGAGAGACACTACTTGCGAAAATCCGTAAGTTCAATAATGAAGCCTAGTACAGCCTGTGAAATAAAGACTACAAGTAAAACGAAGCCATTCATTTTTTTTTGGTTTTATCAATGCATTATTATTTCAAGACAAGTAGTTTGGTATGACATTTACATCTTTAGAATGTTGCAGAACTGCCATTTATTAATACAAATAGTGAATTGAATTATTATTTTCCCTTCCCCTATAATCTTAAAATCGATGTTACTTACAAGAATGGTAGAATCATGTGCAGCGCGACAAAAACATAATGTTTCACAAGCTGGTAGAAACATACTGTTTCACAAGCTCATAAAAAGACTCAAAATGTGTAAATACTTTTAACAAATAAACCTACTTGATACAGTGACCAATTCGAAACTAAGGATATGAATTTTCGAGTATAGCATATAAAGAAGCAAAGTAAAATTTGAGTTTAGTAGGGAACTCTGGTGGCTAAACGTCCACTTCAAATCCGACTTGCTTCTAAGTCCATAGGTAGTGCCTAGAGTAGATAACCTCTCATTGTGATAAATAACTTATAAGTGAAAGAAAAGAGATGGACATATAATTGAATCATAGATTGTTGTATGAGTTTGTTTTGAAAAACTTAACAAAAACTCCAAATGATATCACTATTAGGCAGCAACTCTTGCAAGGTGATTTGGCTACTTTTTTGTTACACCACGAGCTCCTATCCAACGCTCAACCATCTTGAAATCCATTTGATAGTTTGATGCCCATATTTTTATTTCAGTGCGCTATTATTTATTTTCTTCCACCATGCCCACCGTAGTTTTAGTTGTATAATTACCTGTCAAAGTAGCCATAATTACAACATAAATAATGACACTATTTACAACACAAATAATGACACGAGTTATTGTTCTTTTGTATTTTTCACACAATAATGTTTATCCATCTTGAGATTTATTTGATAGCGTGTCGTTATCTGTTAGATTTGGTTCACTTTCCTATCCATTGAATTCCTATCTAAACTTCTTCTTAAACGCACTTTATTTTAGCTCATTTGGCTAGAGCGTGCTTGAATACTCAGCTAAAAGGGGTTAACCTTTAACAAGAGTGTTCAAAGATGATTGTTATGTTTGGAAAGAACCACATTTATCTTAGCTGGTGCACGGTTACCATATGTATAGCAAAAAGAGTTAGGAAGTGAGTGATGTTATCGGTTGGAGATACAAAGTACGTTCCATGTGTTTTGAACACTTACCAACGATATGACTCCATCATATGAGTAACGTGAGATAAACTTTGACCGATTGTTGTGGTGAGTTCCGTTTTGTATACGGTCAAACGTCCACAACTTCTTCATGATTATGTGATAGTGATATATACATTAAGTCATTGAAAACTCGTTCTCTCCAGATTACCTACTTTACTTCATGATTTTGTGATAGTGATATACATTAAATCATTGAAAACTCGTTCTCGTGAGACTACCTACTTTATAACATCATGGAATGAAATCTGCCAGATAAAATAAAGCCTTCCAATTTTTATTTGGGAAACAACGAGCAAATCAAGCGATTTTTCATTCTTGTTCAAAGTAATTTCTATGATTCAATTCACCAATTGCAGGAACGAGTGGCTTCAAGGTAGCTCATTTTGGTTCTGTTGGGTGTTTTTTCTTGGTTTAACCGGATGTCCTATCAAAAGGGTTTTGGTCCATTTCCGTAATGAATCCAAACACCCCTACTTAGTAGTTGCAGGGATGTAGGTAGTGATTTGTTCCAGAAACCAACTACGATGAGGAGTACGTATGTAGAGTACAATACACTAGGAAAGAAATCTCACCACTAAGATTGCTCCACCATTTCAGCAAATTGATACTTCTTTCCCCATAAAATGACAACGTTACGCCACCTACGCGAGTTGTAATGAGAAAAGAACACTTTTTTAGGATTGGATTTGACCGCTATAAAACAGGCAGTATTCCTACATTTTACGCAGCCTGACACACCTAGCTGGTGCGCATATCATACCGTATCGTAGAAAAGCAGGATTGATGCTCGAGTGGCGTGGCAAGTATGATAAACGATCCTGCATGTATGGCTAGCACGTTGGAGGGTTGTTTTCACATGGTCGAACATAATGTTTTATATCCATATTATTCCTGACTTTCGATGGTCGAACCTAATGTTTTATATCCATATTATTCCTGACTTTCGATGGAAGCATTCGCATAAAGCATAAATTTTGTGATTCCTCTTCACAATGATATCAGCAGAAGTTTCCGGGAACTTGAATTATTTGCGTCGTTTTCGTTATGAACAAGAAACCGTTTTAACGGTCAACCCAGTGTTTCGTAACTTCTCACGGAGCGTTGCAATGAATTTCGGGACGTGCCGAAGGATAAGCTTTCGACGGCTTGACAGATATGCTAAATGCACAGTGCCACGAATGTACTAGAATGTAGAAAACAATTATAATAATCGCGTATTAAAACGAGCCGGCCCCTCACCCGCGTTAAACGCATGCATGCATGCAAGCATATACCTTCTTTTCACGGAATCAGAGGAGGCCGCAGAATGGTCATCGAGAAGACGTGAAGAATTGTAAATGCAGGGTCTGAAAGATACGAACCCCCAACACGTTTGGCGTGGATGCCGTCTGCTTTCATTATAATGTGTATTTAAAACTTGCGAAAATATCGCTGACATCACACCTGGCCAATGCGCTGACCAGTACCAACTGCCTGTTCACACCCTGGGGTTTGAATTCTCTCCAACAAGGTGGGGGCCCTTCCTACCGTTGGAAGTGGGGACTCGTGCCACCCAATCAACCTGCCCACAGTTTGCGTGATGGCAAAGCCTTTTCATTCCCAATTTTTAAATAATGAAGGTTGCGTAGAGTTTACTTTGGACATGGGGAGTTTTGAATTGAGGTTTTTGTATTAATTTTGGGATACTCTACTCATATTTTCTTGCTGTGCTGTGCTGTGCTGATACGTATGAAAAGAATCGAAATGAAATTCTGATGGCCCAATTTTTTCCATGATTGATGCAGATTGAAATCAGCTGCAAAGGACAGCAGTTGTTGCCTTCTCTGACATTACAACACGTACGAGATGTCATGTGGTCTTCCAGCTTCAAGGACGATCAAATCTCCACCAGAAATATTGCCTCTAATAATTATACTTCGGTGGACCACTTAATGGTTTTACACTACCGGAGAAAACCTGTTGAGGTTGTTACCAGTTTACTTTAACTCTCATGACATGATGTATGTGAGAATCATAAAAATAATATGTTTGCTCCACGTAATACGCGCATCATTGAAAAGCAACAGAAAAGCGTATGTTTGAATAAGAATGCCAGATGATTTTTTGTTGCAGCACGCCAATTTATGTTTGTTTGTAATTCCTACTGCCTTGGTTTTTCTTCTTGTTTGTATAATTACCAATGTGCTGATCAATATAGCCTGCCTTGCCTGTATGTTGTGACCCAGTCTAAGCATGTTGAACGAAACGTCATTGTTAATTATATATAGGTTAAGCATGCGGGTTTGAAATTACAATCCCTTATTTGTGCTTCAAAAAAAGGTTGTTACTTCAAACTTCAACATGATCAGATTTAAGAATTATCAATTATAACCCAACTTGGGCAATTTTCAAACTATTGAGACTGGGAGAAGAGTGGGCAAACACACCATTAATAAACCCGCACTTCATGCTGTAGAATAAAGTGGAAGTCAAACAAATCAAGAGAGGAAACCAGAAAACGAAGCAACGTTGGTTTTGCTTCCCTCTAAGTATACATCTCTCTATTCTTTTAATGCTTTTATGACAGTTGTTATTCATGCGCACTATCGTCTTCCACCACATTGCGCCTCTTTACAGTTGACCGTTTATCATGTCCACATTTCATGCAAACCTACTTATTCTCTATGAATATGTTAGTCTCCTTCATGTTGCTCAATCGATACCACTACAACTTCACGCTGCACAATCCATGCACCCCATTAAATTGTTTTCACATTTCAAAGCTTAAAAGGAGAGTAAAGGCGTTGACAAATAGATGATCACTGTTTTCACATTTCAAAGCTTAAAAGGAGAGTAAAGGCGTTGACAAATAGATGATCACTGATTTAAGTAGATCCTAAATTAAAGCAGAACTAGGGGCACGTCACATGAATGCATATTGGCGGAGAAGAGACACCTCATATATATATAATTTAACTATAACTACATAATTTTCATATAGGTGTTTATCTATCTATATATATAATTTTCATCAAACGATGTGGAGTATGCAATGCAAAGCAAAGCCATGAGGAGTTAATGTTGTTTAAGAAATAGCTAATAATTTTCATCAAACGATGTGCATTATGCAATTCAAGCAAAAGCCACGAGGGGTTATTGTTGTTTACGAAATAGCTAATCGTTTTACAAACCACACCTCATATATATATATATATATAAATATTATTGTTATTTAAGAAATAGGATATTAGTGTACAAACTATATATATAATTTTCATGATTATATATATAATTTTTATTAAATGATGTACTGTATGTAAAGTTAAGCAATGAAGAGTTATTGTTGTTTAAGAAATTAAAGTGTGGGTTTCATTAGTAAGGTGACCAAGGTTCAATTTCCCTTGGGGTGAGCTAGTTGGAAATAGATACCCAAAATCCAACTAATTGAATCCCAGGTTATCAAACAAAGCAAAGCAAAGCAATGAAGAGTTATTGTTGTTTAAGAAATTAAGGTGTGGGTCTAGTTAGCAAGGTGACCAAGGTTCAATTTCCCTTGGGGTGAGCTAGTTGGAAATAGATACCCAAAATCCAACCAATTGAACCGTAAGTTATCAAACAATATGATGTATACATAAACAAAACAATGAAACGTTATTGTTGTTTAATACATAACATAAACAATAAACAAAACAATGAAACGTTATTGTTGTTTAATACATAATTAATAGTTTTACAAACCACACCTCACATACATATAGAATCATAATAGTGTTTTACACCTCACATACATATAAAATCATAATAAACAATATGGTATAAACAAAAACAAAACAGTGAAAAGTTATTGTTATTTAATACATAACTAATAGTTTTACAAACCACACCTCACATACATATAAAATCATAATGGTGTTTTAGACCTCACATACATATAAATTATAATAGTGTTTTTATATATAATTTTCTTCAAATGGTGTGATATATGCAATGCAGAGTAAAGCAATAAGGAGTTATTGTTATTTAATGAATAGAGAGTAGTTTTACAACCCTACTAAAATATAATAAATAATTATATTCATATATTTAATAATAATTTTATAATATATTTGAAAGAATAGAACATATTTTTATAATAATTAATTAGATAATAATAAAATTTATATATATTTATAAAAATATAACATTTTTTCATTAAATGATTTATTTTTAAAATATAATAATTAATTAGATCCTTTGAACATTTTAAATAAGTAATTCATAGTAATTGTATAAAGATGTTTTTGCTGTAAAATATAATAATTTATATGTATTTGTAAACAAATTTTGGTTAGGAGAAAATAAAAAAATTATGATGTAATTAAATATTTTTTATGTTATCTATTATTTTGCAACATTTTAGTAAATCTCTCGATGATTTAACCAAGCCATGGCATTATACATTTTTATACCAATCCTTTTAATAATAATAACAAAGTTTCATTTTTTAATAATTAATATTAGTTTTATGATATATATTTTTTCAATATTTTTAATGTAAAACATAATCTTTAATTAAATCAATTTATGAATTTTTTTGTTGTTAGTTTAAATATATTTTTATTTATCAATAACTTATATTTAATATTTTAAAAATCCTTGAACTTCTTTTATTATTATTATTTTGAATTTTCTTCAACTCATTAATAACCTGTAATTTAAATTTATTAATATCAATTTTTACTTTTATGGTTTTTTAATTTTCTTTCACTATTTGCCCTTTGTATAACCTAGATAATGTCGCTCCTATTCATGAAATGACAATATGATAAATTTTACTCCACAGTTGAAAAACTTGATGGTGGTGGGGTAGTTTTATATTTACATTTTATTGGAATTAATTAATTTATTTTTTAAAAATAGATTTTTTATAAAGAAAAATAAAAATAAGAGCTTATTTTTTCATATATAAACAAGTTGAGATATTTACTTTAAAGTATAACCATGGTTAAACAATTGTTTAATTTTGATCTAAGAATTTTCTGTGGTTATATCAACAATTTCTTTTATTCATGTTATATCAATAATTTCCCAAATATCTAATCTATTTTAAATCTTTTCATGTTGAATTTTACATTTTTTTCTCTTTTTTTGGAATTGTGATTACTTAATAAAAATAAGGATCTTTCTGTCACTATTGTCATGTATTGAATATGATTTTATAAGCCATGAGTTTTTACAAGAGACAAGAATGATGGGACAAATGAGATATATGGCTATGTAGTTGTTTTAAAGAAAAAACAATATTTAAAAGGTGAAAGAATAACTTATAAATTTTAAGAGAACAATCATCTATATTTATTTTCTAGAAAAATTGTTGACATTGTTTAATCCACTTTTTATAATCATATGATGAACCATAATTTGAGACATTATTCACTACATGCAAACAAATAAAAGAAAAAATGGCCATGATCTATATATGATGTGAATAACAATGACCATTAGCTAAATAGTGGAAGTAATAATATCATGTACCAATATTAGTAAAAGGGGATGACCACATGGCATCTAGAATGGGTGTGGTGACATGTAACTTGGGAATGAAACCAACATAACCACATGCATGTAGAGGATAAAACTCGTATGAAGGGATTATGTATAGTGACATGTAATTTGGAGTGAAACCAACATACTACATGCATGGAGAGGATAAAATTGAAATATTAATAATAAAGTAAAGTGAATTTATGTGTGTGAGAGAGAGAGAGATGGAGAGAGAGAGGAGAACAATTAAGGGTGATATCCATGTAATATTATTATTTATAATTGATTAGCTATAAAACTAGTTGTACAATACTAATTCAGTATCATTTTTTCCTTTATAAACCTATGATTATAAATTTATGGCCTCTTCCCCATTTTGATAATTTATTATGGACTTATGGTCCAACCCTTAGTATCCATAAGTAAAATGCTATGCTAATTTCATTCGAGAATAGTCACTAATAAACTCATGCAAGACCCTGGATGCGGGTGCTCAGAATAGGTACAATGAGGCCGACCGAGAAGCCACCACCTCTCACAACGTGGCTCCTTCTCATTCGACGCGCCATGTAGATTAAGGAGGGCACTCTTTGATGATCCCAACCATAAAAATGTTGACATCCCACGCGAGATACAAAGGAGATCGGGGTACGATGGAAATCAGTTCGCTCTGGTGCGAAGTTATGGCAGGTAGAATGGTCGTTTCCAGTTTTAATTACAGGATCTACCACCGTTTTTGGAGGCAGAGTAGGGGAAACACAACGAATATTTATCCTCAGTGTAGGGATGGTTGGTTGTGCATGTCTAAGTTTTCCTGTAGAAGGCGCTTGACTCCTCCACGACCTTGGTGTCTTGGGAGCCACCTCCATTTCTCATTAGATTAAGCTTGCGCCCCGCACTGGTCTGATCCCAACCATGTATCAGTGGCCAAGAGATAACCCACGTGGTGGGGGAAGAGGCCGCTCTTGTGGGGGAAGAAACACTGATATCGGGAGACACAGGAGATCCATCGGCTTTGGCTATGAAAGTTTTGTCCCAATGCAACTACACACCATTCTTGTGACTGGGAAGAGGAACTTGTGGTTCAGCAGATGACCAGCCAGAGGGAAAGGACGCAACGCAAGCAATACTGGATGGTCAATAATTCGTTCGCCTAGTTTCTCATGTTTTCTCAGGAACTTGAGCAGGGGAACAATTCCCCTCCCCCTCCATCTCCACCCCTATTCATCACAACGCTCCATCCCCTGCTACCTCTTAGGTTTCTAAACCAGAGAAGCATCGTGACACCCACCTTGGAAAGAAGGCCACCACACCTGGAAGCAAGATATACATTGCCTCAACGAGTGGCAAGAAGAGGAAGCAAGTCGACCAGAAGAACCCGGAGAATCCTCCCCTTCAGAAGAAATCCGCGCCACTTCCTACAAAGAAAGAAGACAGCAGCACCTCCATCTCCAGGAATTACTACTGCCCCATTCTGGAAGATATGCCCCAGGACGCAGTTGATGCTAGTAGCCCTAAGTAATTATGGTTTTCTACCTTCTCTCATATGTTTTCATAGGTTTATATTGACTATGGGGTCTTTAGGTCATAGAACTGTTAACTAATCTATGTCTAGTTTGAATTATCCTTGTCCAATGTCGTTTAAGGATTTTGTTTCTTTTTCTCAAAGGCTGATCTTCTAGCCAAAGTCATGGTTTTATTTTGTAAAGGGCAGCAATCTCCTACTAGTTGGCTCTATTTTTTCTGTTTTTGGAAGTCTGTCAAAGGTTTCTTGGTCTGGTGTATGGTTCGATGAGATGCCACAGTTTTTTCTTAGACTATCTGATTCTCTTGAGCATGTAATATTTTTTGTATCTGAATATAATTACTCTATGGAACTTATAAAAATAAAAAATAAACTCATGCAAGAGAAACAATGCTAATGGATTCTTTCTAAAAATAGAAAGTAAACAAAAATACACATACATTTGGAAAAACAACAAACTCGGGGCCACACTTATTTCTCACTGTATTAACAAAACAACGAGAATACAATATTATACAACATCATTCAACCATAATCCACTAAATGGGTTAGATTGCAATGGGTATAAGACCATGGGTTGAAGCCACCCATAATAGATCCCAAAAAAAATCAAAGCTCAACACCTAAACCGTTGATGAGCAATGTACTAGTGCCTAGGACCTTCCCAAAGGGGGTCAATAGACTCTAGAACCTTTGATATTGTTAGGTGCATCTTATACTATAAAGAATACAACACATCCAATAATATCCCACTTGTCGAATATTTTGCAAAAGGGGGTTCAAAGATACATAGAATTGATTATTTATGGTAGTGAATGACATTGAGTCTCTACACCCAAGAAAAATTATTAGTATGAATGCAATTCATCAATGAGTTTTCAACATTCTTGAAGGTATCAACCTTCTCCAACAACACCTTCTTATCCCGAACCATGTTTAGAACAAATGATATTATACATTGATATGCTCCATATTAGCATGAAACATAGGGGTTCTTCACTACAATTATTGCACTTTGACTATAGCAATTTATCTTTGCAACATCATGTTAAAAAACCAACCTCTAAGAAAACCTCTACAACCATACAACATCCTTACTCATATTCAAGTGGTTGTGATATAATCAACTCTTATCATTGAGAATGAAATTACGGTCTACCTCTTTCCCATCCATCTTACTTCTCTATCAAATAGGTTTTAAACACATGGCCACTTGTTGATATTTGGTGATTAAGATCTCTAGCCTAGTGTGTGTAATCCGTAATCCAAAGAACAAAACAAACTAACAAATGAATTTTAAAATTGATAAATAAATTTGTGCCAAGTTAAAATATATTAAAATAAGAGATTATTACATGCATAAAATAATTAAACAAAACTAGTGCAAAATCATCAAATATCCAATACTTCCAATACACCACCCAACCTACAAACACTAATTTTATTAAACTAAGACTAAGTCTAAGATTGTTAAGGGATAATGGAAATTGGTGTTACCAAAGAGAAATTTTTTAAGTCTTATATTGTCCAGGGATAATGGAAATTGGTGTTTCCAAAGAGAAAAAATTGGGTTTCTAAGGTGCAAATTCTAGTTCTAAAAGTGACAATATTTGATTCCAAAATCACAAAGTTGGATTTAGAAAAAGTGAAAAAATAAATTAAAAAACTACAAAATTAGATTCCTAAAATGCAAATATTAAATACAATTTTCCAAACATCCGTGGGATGTAGAACAATCGGTGGTGGGTGATGGTTAAGACACCCCTAAGCGGAAAGGTCGCTGGTTCGAAACCCCGCGGATACTAAAATCCAACCATGCTAAGGGTTGGTGCGATCCAGGCCGGGTGCGATCCCCGGGTAATTTTGATGGCTTAGATGCCCCTAGTTCATGGTCTCCCTGCCAATGGAAAACCCAGCTAGTCAGGGGGTACTACCACTTGCCAACAAAAAAAAAATACAATTTTCCAAACATTCAAATATGTAATAAAATTTTGCAATTTTGGAATGTGATATTGAAATTTGGAATGAATTTTGCAAGTTCGAAATCCATTATTTGCATATTCAAAATTTTCACTTTAGAAATCCCAATCTCACTCTTAATTTTCAATCACATCTTATAGTATTTGAACTTTTTAAAATGAGTTATATATCATATGCAAGTATTTGTCATTTATATCTTCATAATTAGAAGTATTTGTACTAATATAGATATTTTCATTATCATATAGATTATATTAATTGGAGTTATTCATAAAAATCTTGTTTCTACAATCATAAATAGTATTAAATACAATGTTTTAAATTATTTACCTAAATTATCAAGAGAATTTTGTAATTAAATTTATCATTATTGCATTTTTAATATATGCTACCAAAATATTCAATACAATATAAAGTAACACATAAATAACATTCATAAGGTTTTCTACATTTAGAGGTGCAAATCAATATTGATAAATGTTTCATTAATTAATTATTTTTAGATGAAAATATTATAAAAATATTAAAAGAACTATTTAATTTATCAAACACAACCAACAACTTTATATATATAGAAAATATTAGCAAAAGATACTAATTGCATTATTTAATATAATGTAAAATTTTATAATAAATCTCGCATCATTGACACCATTCAAGAGTAGCAAGCATGGCCACAATTGATTTAACAAGCATGTGTAATTCAAATCGTCACAATTATACCATTTTTTTTTAATTGTATAGTTCCCTTCATCATTACAAATATGTTTCTATTTCAAATCAATTACAATTATTGGATTTCTAGCATCATAATCACCCTTGAAAATCTACCAAACCTTATTTAGAGGTTTGATATATACATGTGGATTCTAACACCAACATGGTCTTTTCTAAGTATTGTGACACAATAATCTTATATTAGAATGATTTTAAATTGTTAGCTTTTGAATCATGTTCTCTTAGTAACAATAGAAAAAACCTCTCACATTCTTATATTGTGTGGATGTCTATAAACCAACTTACAAAATACTAACGAACTATTCACATAATTCTCTAGTCCCTAGGCATATAAAATAAGTTTTTGTACTTTATGAATGTCTAGATTTCATGGCAATGATTTGTTTGTAACAATATTTCATAAATTTCATGGAACAAGACTCTATTTGCATATAATATAATCAAATATATATTTAACAACTATTTCTTAATTAGGAATTCTTGTTTTGAATAGTTTTAACCACCACCTCATCTTTAAAATAGCTCCAAATGGTTGATAAAATAATGCAAAATTGTTTTTATATTTCTATCTCTTTCATATTTACCATCAAATATCCAACTTATGGTTAATTGTATTACATTCTAAATTTTATTGACCTTCATTTATAAACAATATGTTTAATTTTTTATATTTATGTTTATATTAGAAATACATCATCTTATATTTTCTTATAAATATGTGGTACTCTTCCCATATATACATACATTGGTTAATTGAACAAAGTATGCCTTCATTTTTAGTGACCCCAAATAAATATGAATGTTTCATTCTTCACCCATTCAAATTTACTCATAAAATATTTACTTTCATTTAAAATAGATATACAAATCAGAAAGAAACATTGATTACATTAAAACTGAAATAACAAGAGCTACAAGGTGGCGATGTCCCCGACATTGCTAGTGGGGGCATTGTCAAGTGTATATGAAATTGCCATTAATTGATAAAAGCGATTTTTTTGGCAAAAGGATTTTTCTTTTCTTCTATTTTTGTGAGTTCCATAAAGAAGTAGTCAAGTAAGGTAGTAAATAATTTTTAATTTAAATGGGTATATAAAATGCAATATAGAAAATAAAAAAAAAGAGGTAGTTGTTTTGCATGATAAAAAAGAGAGAGAATAATTTCGGAACTTGAATAGAAAATTGTAATCGTATACCTATTACATACTTGCATTTACAAGTGATGGAGTTTATTAGATTTGTCAACAATTCTTTTTTTTATAACATACCTACATTGTATTATAGAACATGAAAATAATATTCTTTCTATGCGACAAGCATTTTGTTTGAAAGGCCATGAACTAGTGCGTGTACAAAGCAAGTATAAAGAGACATCAAAACACTTCAAATTTCTTTACAATGTTGATGTTAATGCATTTTTCTGTTTAAAATCTAATTAAAGCTACATTTTCCTTAGACTAGCAAAAAAAAGCTACAATAAATCGATTAACTTATATATATATATATATATATATATATATATATATATATATATATATATATATAATATCAAGTTAATTATTTGGTTTAATATTATGAAGCATTGTACAATTTGTTTTAGACCGTGTTATAAGCAAGTTAAATTTGGAACAATATTAGACAAAGTTATATTGCTCATGGTAAAAGACGGAGGTGCTTGCAACAAAAAAGGGAAAAAATCGAAATAATTTAGTTTTTCATTGAACATGATCATGAAAATAGACTTAGTTGGAGAAAAGAGGCAAAATACTATGCGTCTTGTTGACATATATATAAGCAATATTAAAAACAAGTTCAACAATCTTTGCAAAAGAGAAGCAGGTGTTGCTGGTGAAGTTATTCAAAACATAGGGCAACTTGATGTAGAAGTTTTATGTGTAGTACAAAAGGCAAGGAAGACACAATGTCTTCGACAAAAACAACAAAAACTACAGTCATAGATCTGTTGGAGCCATAGCATATGCACTCCGCTTGAAAGGTTGAGGGAGGATGCCCTGTAGCAAAATCTGCGACACTGGTAAGATAAAGCCATATTGGAATACCATGTGCAATGTCTGTCATCCCTGCAGATGCTCATTTAAACAAGTATGTAATCATGGCTTATCATTATCAAAACGTTCAACAATAAATTTATATATTTTCAAAAGAAATAATTGAAAACGTGGAGATCATCAGCGTACAGAATCCTAGCTTCATGAAGTAATCAAGTGAATTTGGCATACCTGGAAGTGCAAAAATATTCAAGAGATGACATAAAAGTGATACTGACATCCTGCAGGGTAAACATAGAGTATCCTTGGCTTCTGTTTCAACGGGTGACCACTATCTTCAAAGTCATTGAAAGGAATTTAGCATTTGAGTTACATAATGAATAACAAATACAAAATTATAAATAATAAGTAGAGTGTATTGACAAAGACTTTTTTACCTGAATAAGTCTTAAGGAGGTGGAATAGTCACAATTGGCTGTATAATGTTGAAGCATTAAGCCATGCGAACTCCTGTGAGGTTATCAAGTAACCGAGACAAATGATAAACTGCTTCATATGTTAAATATTAAACTAGCAATGCAGCACCCTGCTCAAGTTTGCTTTTGCACCTGCATTACGTGTTTCAGCATATGTAAATGCAATATGTTCTGATGGCTGTAGGTTATCGCCATACAAACACTGTCATTAAATAAGATTATTTGATTCCATTTGCCATTGAAAATATAAGAACACAATTATAAGACATAAATAAATGTATAGGTAGAAGTTTGAGATAGAAAATGACCTTATCTTTGAGCAGATGTTGATGTCTTCCTTTAAAATAATAATGTACTTCTTCACAAAAATGGATGTTGCCAAGTCTGCATCATGTTCTTCTGCCTGTCTTGAATTGTTGTCAGCTACGATCATACCTGGAGAAATTGTTTTTGCATGTTTTTTCACTAAAACCAAGGATCTTAAACTTCATATTAGTATGTACTCTTACAATGCGGAGTCCTTTGAGCACTTGTTTTGTCTGAAATCAGGCAACAGAATTTGACATTTCAATTGTTAAAAAATAAAAATAAAAGTTGCATGACATAAATCCAAGGTAAGCATGTCTCGAGTTACATTTTATGTTTTACCTTAGCCCAATTAATCTTCCATGGATTGTCAACATCTTGATTCGGCAACAAAAAATCAATGACAGCACTTTGATTGATGAGCATTGTTGTTGACAGATGTACACAAAATGGTAACAAGGCAGTAAAACTTCAAATATAATTCCTACAGTAGCTCTAAAAGACGTAAAACATAAGAAATCATATTGATCATGATTGAATGCACGTCAGGTTAAAACCATTGTTAAGTATCATTTAGAAAATTAACTTGCTCAACGTATGACAGAAAGAAATTACATTGAAAGAAGAGTTACAATTCAACTTTATTTTTGAACAAAACTGAAAAGGCAAAATATTTAACAGAATATTTTAGCCACTAGTTCTTTTCTTGTTGGCCAGATTTGACTGTGTATCTCTATTGATTAAAACATGAAAATTGATAATGAAAGTTAGCAAAAATGGATATCATTAACAGTTTTCTGATGCATTGACATTTTAAAAGAGAAAAAATGTGTAATTCCAAACTAATTTCTACGGCTACATTTGAAAACTCTACTACTAAAATCAAGTCTCTACATTCCTCTGATGAGAATATCAAATTGCTATAGCTGCTTTGAATTCCGAATCCTTATTACTAAAACCAAGCTTCCAGATTTCTCTGATAAGAATATCAACAAAAGGGAGTGTGCAAATTTGGATCTCTTTATTTGTGCATAGAGTTAAAAGAAATGTACCTTGAAGACTGAAACTTTTAAAAATTGAAAGCTAAGACACATGATAGAAAGAGGACCTTGTAACTCAATTAGACAAGTATGCGTTGTAAGATCACCAATATTAACTAGTGTAGGGATTATGAAATGTGTTCACAGAGCAACGTCATGAAATGCAGCTTGAATATTTAATCTCTTAAGGATACATACTAAAACATATAATAGAGAGATAATCTTGTAACTCAATCAATATTTGCAAAGGAAAGAATTAACAAACGTAAGTAAGGAAGAAAAACTTACCTTCATTTATTTCTTTTGTCATGAACAACAATATTGCATTGAATGATATTGTTTCTAAGAGGCCCAACTCTAAACAAGTTCTTCCTCCCATCGAAAGAAAAATCTTTGCCACCTAGTTCAGTATGACTATATATTTCTTTGACTTTATCCATAATTTTTCTACACAAGATTTTACTGGCAGATTCTTGTTCTTGACCCCCACGACCAGCAGTTATTTTCACCTGAAATCGAAGGAAGGAAAATTATCATCTGCCTTAATAGAATCTAATAAATAAGACAGATAAGACAGACAATAGAATGTTGAACTTACTCACATTGTATTGGAACGAGTCCTGGACATTAGTAAAGCTTACTCTGAAGTGATTACAGAGTAATTTAACAAGTTTATCAGCTTGATCTTGTCCAGGTCGTTTGGTTAGAACATAATGCAAGACCTGTGGCAGTTTCAGTGCCATTTAAGGAGGCAATGGAGGTGGGGGTGGCACATTTTCAACTCCCAAAGAAGGACCCAACTGTGGTTCCATTTGAGGAGGAATTTCGGGTGGTGTTGGAAGAATTTCAGTTGACTGAGTATAAGAAGGCTCTGGTCCATCATCCGGGTCTGAAATATTGTTGGTTTCCAATGTAAAACCTGTGTTCAAAGTACATGAAAATTATGTGATTCACATTCCCAGAAACACATAAAACTTAAAGACTTTGGACCAGAATCCAGATGATTTGTTTATTTTGGGTAGAAATAAATAAAACATTTTGTAACAGGAAAAAAAACATCTGTGAACAGGAAAAAACCTGAATGCAATTGAAAGTAAGGTCAAAATATAAACAAATAAATTCATCGACGGACTAAAATCTTCGTAAAGACGGTTTTACCAGTCATAGGAGGACCTCCAACGCTGCTAAGAAAGAGTGCTTAAACAAAATTTCAAATAACAGGTTTGGACAAAGCCTTAATCGTTTCCAACCCTGCTAACCAAGAATGAAGCCAAAGTTCTTAGTGCAGAATACTGGAGATTACTAAACTAGGTTATGAATACCTAATAAATTAATAATAATCGAGCATTTTTCATGGCTCAGGAAAGAAAAGCCATGATACTTACTGCCATGGATCATCTCCAACAAGCATCATATCTCCTTCATTATCAGTATATACAACCTGCCAACCTTTGTTTGGATCCTCGAGTTCTCCTTCAATATTGAACATCTGTTCTAGTTCATGAATGAGTTCCGTATACCCTTCAAATTTAGTGAGATCCACAGCCCTCCCAAGAGCACTACCCTGTTTGTGGACCTGTATAGAAATGAAGAAAAAAAGAGCTCATATATAGTTGTTTGCAAGCACGACTTTTGTAAGAGCAGTATTTTTAGAATTCCAGAAGCACAATCTTAATCAAATAATACCTTTGTGCAACTTCTTGTAGAGTTAGTTTGTGGTCTGCTATGGGTTTCTTTGGATGATTTTTTTTCTTCATCAATGATTGCTGCTGGCATATCTATTTTGGCTATATTTAACGCTTATGAGTGTTGGTCTGATTTTGAGGACTGGGCCTCATGTACTGTTATATTAGGAACTGAAACATGTATATCCTCTCCAGCTGCTAAGCCTCTAATTGTTGATGGTGTCAGTTCACCCACAGCTGAATTTTCAATCAAGTGAAAACCAAACAACTTGCAATCTGCAGATCGTATAGCAGATAATACTCCCTTCTCTTCTGGTGTTTCCCAGGATGGGAGAGTGGGCTGTTGAACAGGCATTAGCAGGTTGCTAGTTCCAATGCTTCTAGTAAGATTCCTTTCCAGCTTTCCCGATGCATGTGCTCCAAAAAAATCTGCTTGAGATGGTGAGATTAATGGCACAAACCAGTTTCCTTGTGATTCTTTGGATCCAGCATCAGAAAGAAGTGGAGGAGGATCCAGACCACTCCATTTTACCAATCCTACCTGTTTATGAGATGGATTAGATGTCATAGAAAGCTTCAAATCAGACTTGGTCAATTCATGTGGATTGTCAGAAGGCATGATTGACCATGGACTTGAGAGTTGTAGTTTAGTTCCTGACCGATATATTATACCACTCTCTTCATTATCCTGAAACTGCTTTGAGGGGTGTTTCAATCGTGAGAATATTTCCATGTTTTGACATGCCGATGGGCCACATAATTGTTTTGTATCTCTAGCACCTTGAATTCCAGAATAGGGGTCTGAATAGGCCGTGTCCTGCCTGCACTGAGACATCCAGTATTCTGAAGTCAGTCTTCCTCATGAACCAATGCCATCTTGCTTGATATCGTCCACACTAGATCCCCATATCAGTGGCTTTTGAGCACTCTCCACCTCACTGTCACCCAAGGATCCTCCAAAGGTCCTCATTTCTTGACCTTGCAAGAACCTCTGAAATCTATGTACCTGTGAATCGGCTGCTGTTTTGCATGCCCTTGCATAACCAAAATAAAAACTGCAGTTAATATGCCATCATGAATGCCACTACACTTTTTATCCAGCATTCCATTACAAGAAACGTGAATTGTACCAAGCATCATCAAGTCCTGAGACGAGGACACCAAATTGGGACGAGGCTTCTTAGTCCTCGGTGCTGGAAAAGGATTAAGTGCTGCAGATGATGCTACAAATGTCTCAATTTCCCATGGTGAAACCCTCTCTAGTCGAGGAACCACTGATGTTTCATCCCACTGGACCTGAAAGAATTAACCAAACAATCAATATAGGAAATGTGCAAACATGTCACAGGTGTTTGATGCAAAAGACAGCCAGATAATACACTGAACGAATGGTGCACAGTAAGAAATCACCAAAATGGTAGCAAGTAGCTCAGCAAATAGGGTACCTTAAGGGATCTCCACTTTGACTCTGTCCATCTCACATTATCGGCCTCGTCTATGCCAATAACTGTACCAGTAAATCTGTATAATATACAAAGCATTATGTTACTGCATAATGCACTTCATGCATGACAGTCGTTCCTGTCTATTTCAACAATATACAATGATTATACATTGAAATACCTCTGCTCTGCATACTCTTCTCCTTCAAAACGCATCTTGAACCTCATGCCCACAGAAAGATTGCCATTCACTGCCTCCATGTATTTATTGTAAGGAATGATGAATTCTGATGGACTTGTCCTGCAAAAGAGAACCATTAATATATTGCAGAGAAGCCAAATAAAAAATATGGCAACAGCAGAATATAGGTCATAAACAATCTCCTCATTAAATCTGCAAGATGCCAACAATAAGCACATTTGAACTCCACAAAAACACAGACTAGAACGATATTTATTATTTATGAATAAGAGAAAATACCCATCATGAACAATACTTAAGTAGTAAAGACTTGTCAGCACTGAATAATCATAACAAGATCTAAGATTTTTCAGATTAATTCTCACCAGATAGTTTAAAAATATCTGCAGAATAATCATACCTCTAAAATATGAAAAAAAAACTTAAATACATGAATATTCCACACGGCCTTTGTAGCAAATGCCCAAGGAAGACAACTGCAATAATAAAACAGAATCACATCTAATTTTCGGACAACATACCTAGGTTTGTAATAAACAGTAAAAATAGTCTGGGTTGAAACTGCATGCGATGCAGTTGCAATGACTCCAAGATGCATGCTATGACTAGATAAAACCGATGATGGCATGTTAGTCTGTTGACGCATAGCACGCCTAACTCCAACGCGTAGTTCTCCATTTTCACCCCTGAAATAGCATATTGTTCATGAGTTTCAAGTTTATCCATCAACAGAAGATAACAAGTGAGGCTCACAGAAGGCTTGCAACAGAAAACCTCAAGAATATGAAAGCATCTCCTGCTACCAGCCTCTTTGAGCTGACAAAAACACTCCACCCAGTGGTTAACAAATGCCTCCGTGGTTGGCCTGCAATATAACACTGAGAAGGTTTAGATACTTTTATCCAAATAATTGTCAACTAGGTGACTGCCAATCAACTAATGTGATGTAACATGCACCTCTAAATATATGACGGAATCGCCATTCCATTCCATGCAGATCTCTGGCCGCTAGCTCTTACGAAGGAGGTTGCTGACTCATGTCCTATAGACCAACAAGGACTGAAGGTCATTTCCTCCACATAACAAGTGGCAGATGGATACAAGAACTAACTATATATCTAAATGGAAGCAATATGTGCATTCAGTATGTATCTGAAAACGAACCAGAGGTGGGAGACATTCGTCAGCATGCCTTCTTAGAACATAAAATCCTCCGTGAGTGCTTGTATCAGAAGCAGTGAGTGTCTTACAAAACGAATGCACATTACTCTTACGAGGCAGAGGGGGCACTGTTCCTGAGTCATGAGAGGACTCATTTTGCTGCAACAATAAACCAAACGTCAGAACATCGAAACTTTTCATTAGTAAATCCTGCACATGATTAGGATACCATTCCAGAAACTGAAATAAGGACGTACATCTGCATCTGGCAATAAAGTGATCTGCGCAAATACTTCATCGGTCTCGGGTTCAGCCTGCAAACGGATACAAGGGCAATATAACTTTGGCCTTCCTATAGATGGAAAAGTACAGCTAGAGAGCTCGACGAAAGGCACGATAAATGGACAAGACTGATCAATAAATCGCACAGGAGTCTTGAGTCCCGAGACCATTTAAACCTCATTTAAACTACAACATGTTTAAACCTCAACCGGACGCCAGCGGGCGGACAACAGAGCTCGACGAAAGGCACGATAAATGGACAAGACTGGTGAATAAATCGCACAGGAGTCTTCAGTCCCGAGACCATTTAAACCTCATTTAAACCCCATTTAAAACGACAAACGTCACCCTGCCGCCGGGGCCTGGGGCACACAGCCCCAGGCCAACGTCACTGCGTACGGATGAAACCACAACCACGTAAAATGAATTTAAAAAAAATAAAAAAATACAAATAAATATAAACTTTAACAAAAACTTTGCAATTTCATATCCGCAATTTTTGCCACCCCAACTAATACCACCCGACTCAAAACTATATGTCGGGGACATAATAATAATAATCATGAACAAAATTAACTTGGTTTTGTTCTCATAAATAGTGAAATTTCAAACCACAATTTCTTTACTTTCAATACCAATATTTATTTTAAATTGAAATTTAAGTTATATGCATAACCATAACTACAACAAGATATAAAAATGATTAAATTAAAAAAATATTCACTATGAATGTGTAATTAAAGTTTTACTGGACAGTGAATACGTAACAAAAATAAAAAACGAAACGAACCTAAATAAATATTCGCAATGAATTAATACAATTAAATATGTAATTAATGTATATAACATTTTATTTGATAAGTTGATGGATAACGCAATTTTTAGATAGTTTTCTTTCCATTCTTCTCATATTATTTGCATATTGCAAAGTACATAAAAATTTAATTTTTTCACAAAAAGTTTTTTTAATCAATAAATTTCTTAAATAAAACCCTATCATCACTTCCAATACCCACAAAAGGTTTTTTTATTCAATGAATTTCTTAAATAAAACCTGTCATCACTTCCAATCAATCACTTTTAGATAACTAAATTCCAAATTCATTAATTTCTTAAATAAAACCTGTCATCACTTCCCATCAATCACTTTTAAATAACCAAATTCCAAATTAAAAATTGTTAAAATATAATTCCAAAATCTAAATCTAATACACATGGTACTGATTCATTCAATTTTGAATTGCATTTAAATTCATTGTTTTGGTGAAGAGTTTCCATTATTAGAATTATATTATCAACAACTCGTTATGATGTGAATTTACATTTGGTTTGTGTCATATATTAAATAATATATTTTTTAAGATTTTATAAACATACTTATGAATTATTATGTTTTTGCCTTGTCATTGATTTGGTAACAATGGATTGGTGATTCCCACACTTGAGCTAATGGGTCTTTTTCGTTATACTTTGTTAAATTGGATTATTTAAAGAATAGTTTTTGTTATAAATTATATGTAAATAAAATAAATTTAAAAATTAATATGTTAATGAAATATGAATTATAATGTTTGTTTTTCTCTTTATTTTGTTTTGGCATATTGGAACTATATTTTTTTAAAGGCTTTTAAGTGTTATTGTCATTCTTTATAGAGCAATAAATATCCAATTTATAACAATTGAAGATAATTTTCCATCTTTAAGATTTGAAAAACATTGATTTAACTATAGAAAATTACCTTTGTCCTATTCTTTACCACTTTTTTCGATTGACATTTTTAGTAGTTCATCACTTTGATCATATTTTCCATTGCATCATTATTGTTTAAAATAGTAGTATATAAGTTTTATATATCATAGTTATTCACATACTCTCTTGTGAGTTGAATAATTCTTTTATTTAGATTCAGAGTGTCCCTTTTTTAGCTCGGAGTTTCATTTTAAGCTCTTGATCATTACTTGGGTCCAATTAGACGTTTTGGAGGTAGATCATTTTTTGCGTAGATCTATAATCAAGAGTTAGAAATATGTAGTGTAAAAATTTTGATTTATTTATTTATTTTTTCTCTCTTTTTTTTTATATAGAAAAGTGTCATTATTAGTTTTCACTTGTGATATGCCTTATGATGCTTCTGGGAGGTCTTTACCATGGGGAGATGTAATTATTTTGTATTTATTTCTATATACCTATACTTTCATTGGAAGAGGTTTTCGGGTGGAGAACTATCCTAGATGCCTCATAGAGGTTTTCATAAGAGGTATTTTTATTGTTTTTTTCTTGTGTGAGAGACTAGTTTGATTTGGAAGCATTATTTCCTTCAATCAAATCTAGTGGTTGACCTTGAAGCTTGGAGGTGAACTCTTTTAACAATGGATTTTTGTAAAAATTAAGAATGTGTCCATTGACCAAAAGAGCTATTTATTCTTCATCTATGGTTTTGATATTAACCGAGCCATTGTCATAGAAGGTATCAATTTGATAAGGTCTCAATCACTTTGTTCTCAATTTTTCCTTGAAAGTTTTGAACCGTGAGTCTTTACGTAAGGTAAAATACCATGTTTTGAATGTATTTGTCTTGATATACTTGTCATGCACGGGGGCTTCACTAGAATTCATATTGCGGTATTAAATATTCATGAAAACCTAAAAATGATATTGCTTGTATATTAAGGGGCAAAGGGTTTTTTTATTTAATGTAACAATACAAAAATACTTTGGGGTCTTTTTTATATGGGCGGGCTGACAAATATCCGCCAAATGGAGATGGCGGGATCACAGCGGAATGATAAATCAGGTTGAGGCAAGGCTCAGGCTTACCAGTACGCAGGGAAATCGTGTCTTGAGGCATGCTTGAGGCCAAGGGTTTTGTGGTGAAGTGGGTTTCCAGTTGATCATAGTCAAGAGACAGTGTTCATTGATAGCCAATTGTTACCAATAGCACTCAACTAGTTGTTACCAATAGCCTTGGGAGGCTCTAAGTCTCCAAGGCTTGTTATAGGCCCTTGATAGGCCTTGGGGGATTGAATACCCAACCACTCATGCCTATTACAGGCCTTGGGAGGTTTAGTCATCCTCCTAGAGCTTGTTACAGGCCCTGGGGGCTTGGATACCTAGCCCACAACAGGCTTAGTCAGCGATTGGGGAACTGCAACATGCAATCTAAATGTTGTACTATGTGCATTGGCTCTAGTGACATACAAGAAGTGATCTCCTATCTCTTCATTAGACCATTAGATGTTGCAAATCATAATGATATGTGGTTGAGTAATTGCATTATAGGTGAAGTAATGTGCATCCACAATATACATTGAAAGAAGCAAGGTGCATTGTAGAATGCATGTGGGGTCATAAGAGGGGTATCATATCAATATACTAGGTAGAAATATAAAGGGGTATAAAAAATGTTAATGAAAAAATTGATACATACAATATCTAGTGAAAATAGGGGTTTTTTTAAATTGGGAAGGCATATTGGGAGGGGGGTAAAAAAAATGATTTTTGAAGGTATTTTCCAATATTTAGTGAAATTAGGGGTATTGTTTCATATTCCATGAACGAACGTGCTATGATATCGGTTTATTGAGTGAAGCCCCCGTGTTGTCATGCCACCATGTTCTCTATTGTTGGACTATCTCAATTGGGAATAGATCTTGTTGTCTATACTCATCCAATGCAACATGTTGATTCAATCTCTCTTGTTGTTCTTTAGAGAGATCAAACTTTAGATCTAATTTCATCTTTAGTGTTTGGATTTCAAATTCAATCGGGATTATGGATTTATTTTTATAAACCAACTCATAGCGTGTAAACCATGTAGTGTTTTTCCATGTAGTATTATATGCCCATTCAAATTTTGTCAATCTATTTTCCTAAAATTTTCTATGCTACTTTATTGTTTTTGTCAAGATATTCTCAGCTCTCTATTTGTTACTTTTACTTGACCATTTTCTCAAGGAAGATAAGTAGTTGATTTCTTATGATGATTCTTGAATAGGACCATGAGATTAGCAATGATTTTGTAAGTGAAATAGGCCTTTGATGTGTGACAGTTTCACTTGGCACCCCATATCTTGCAAATAATGTTTCATAGAGAAATTATGCTACCTTTTATTCCTTGGCATTTTAAATTCATTAACTCCCATCTTTTTCCCATTTTATTAAGTAGTTTGTACAAATCGGTATATGCTCTTTTTGGTTGGATGGTGGATCAATAGGTCCCACAAAGTCTAGACTCCATTTTTCAAAGGGTTCCCATGATATCTATCTTTTTAGTGGAATCTCATCCCTTTTTGTAGGATTCCCTGTTCTCTGACATTCATCACAATGTGATACATATTCTTTTGTATCTTTGTGAAGTGTTGGTCAATACTATCTTGCTTGTAAAACTTTGTAGGTTGTCCACTTTGCAAGAAATTGACCCCCTTAAGGTTCATCAAGGAAATAATGTAGTATGTCATGCATTCCATATTCCCTGATGCAATAACAAAGTATTTGGTCAATTCAAAGTTGGAATAGGTAGCCTTTGATGCAAGTGTAGGTGACACTTTTTCTAAGATTTTTGTAGCATTGTTTGTCTGCAAAGTGTTGAGGATCCTTTACTGTAGATAGATAGTTTTTGACATCAACAAACCATGAGGTTTGTATTGATATTTCAAAGATATACTTTCTTGGAAAGGAATTGTCACCAACTTCCCAGTCTACACTATTTGTTAGTTAGTATGGATGTGGAATGGAGTATCCACTAAGTCCTTGTAAAATAAGAGTTCTCATCATTTCTGTTTTATATTGTCAAATTATTTTTGAGATCCACATGTATAATAAAAACTTCCATTATTAAATAACAGAGTAAATGAAGGAGCTTCCAATTTACTAAAATATTTTACAAACCTCCTATAGTAGCCTACACATCCTAGGAAATTTCTAACATATTTTTGTTTTTGAGGTGTTGGTGGGTGTTGGATGATGTTTATTTTTGTTAGGTCTACCTCAATACCTCTAAGAGAAATGTGGTTCCCAAAGACAATACCCTCATTCATCATCATGAAGCATTTTCATTGCTCAATGGTATGTTAATTTATTGGAAACACTTTCAGACTTTTTCCATATTGGTGAAGGTCTCCTAGACTGTGTTTCCATAGGTCGTGAAGTGATCCATGTATATTTCTACATTTCCATGCACTAAGTCTAATAAAATACTCAAAACAACTCTTGAGACTATAGAAAGGGAATTTCACAATTCAAATGGGAGTACCCTATATGTAAAGGTACCCCAATGGATGTAAATGTTGTCTTATCTTAGTGTTTTGGAAAAAATTGTACTTGATTGTACCCACCGAATCCATCTAGAAAGGAGGAGTACTTTTTATTAGACAAGGAATCTAGTACTTGGTCAATTAAGTGTAAAGAAAAATGGTCCTTTATAGTAGCTCCGTGGAGTTCTCTATAATCTACACACACACTCCACTTTCCTCCTTTCTTGGGAACAATGACTAATGGTGACACCCAGCCACTATCTAAGATGGGATAGTTGAAATTTACATGTAAAAGTTTTTGCAATTTAGTTTTTAATATGTCTTTTAGTGTAGGGTTCATTCTTCTATGAAGTTTTCTAATGGGAAAAGGGTCATTCTTGATGTATATATGGTGTTTACAAATGTTTGTTTGAATTCCTTGCATGACTTTGTAATCCCAAGAAAAGGAAAATCTATGTTTTATGAGGATCTCTAACAATTGTTGCACTTGGATAAGATTTAGATTGCTACTAATTTTTAGAGTTTTATAGGGAAGGATTCTACTATTTTAACCATTTTTTGCTCTATTTTAGCAGCAAATAAATACTTAATATAGTTTTGATATATATAACCATAGCTCTTTTGCTCTTCTCCATAATTCTTTACACTGTATTCCTTGATTTGGATAGAACTAGGGTACAAATTTTGTAAGTATTTTGAGATCATTGTGGCATCATTATATCCTTATGTACTAAAGTAGTATGAATAGGGAGAATTGATGTATTGTGGTATGAATCATACCTTCTACTTCTACCCATAGAGGTGTTTTATATCAATGAAATATTTTGAAAGGGGATAACGAGTAAGTATTTTATGTGATTAACCATTTTGTATGGCCATATCTCCTATTATAAAACCTATATATACATCAGTTGTGGCTA
The DNA here is from genome assembly GCA_027924585.1 of Larix kaempferi. Classification (NCBI taxonomy): domain Eukaryota; kingdom Viridiplantae; phylum Streptophyta; class Pinopsida; order Pinales; family Pinaceae; genus Larix; species Larix kaempferi. Next base: position 11,396,369 of record BSBM01001051.1, on the reverse strand, counting down.
GCCAATGTATGCCTAACAAGAGTGGGTTCCCATTAATTTTTTCTTTGGTTTGCGCAACTATGAAGTATGTTGGGTACTCCCATTAGTCAATTGACACAATGACATGCTCTAATACTCCTCGTACATTGAAAATGGATCCATATACAATATGGAGGAAATTTGGTGTGTGCCTTAACAATTCTCTTAAGTTTAATCTAAGCATTGTATCTTTGGTTATCACATTGATGGATACCCCCAAGTTTGTCAAGGTATTCTTTATCAAGCTCTTATTAATGTATACAAATACTACATGGATTCCTGGATCAAATTACTTGGTAGTGAGGATCTTTCCTAACGTGAGATGAATAAGTTGTCTTAAGACATTTCCTGTAGGGGATGTTTTTTTCTTTCTCCTAGGTTTCTTAATATAGATAATCTTAACATTGATTGTAGGGACGTCCTTAATAGCTTGAATAAGAGAGAATTTTACAATAGATACTTGAGTTCACCTAGAAGTTTATTTTTTGGTTTCGTATATGTATTTTTTTGTTCTAGCCTCCCAAGATAGAGTGGAATGTTTTTGAGAAGCTTGAGGGTTTGCTTCTTTATTTTCGTTCTCTTTAAGTTTTTTGCATTCTATAGGTTCAATGAAAATAGAAGGTGAAGGATTTGTTACCACCTTTCCTTAATGATGTTTAAATCATTTAATTACATCTAATCTAATGAGTAGGCCCTGATAATTTATCATCTCATATTATAGACTAGTTAGACCTATTTATTATTTGTTTTGGTGTAGGTTGGGTAGGAATTTGTGGTCTCTTGGGGGTTTGTTGAGTAGAGTTTTTGAGTAGGAGGAGGTGGAGGAAACAAAACTTGTTGAGTTTTGTCTTTGTGGATTTCAATATTATGGAGGATTAGGCCATTGGCCTTGGGACTACTATGAATTATAAAATGGGAAAGGTTAAGATTGAGGATATTTCCATTGGTGTGGCATCTATTTGTGAAATCGCCAATTTGGCTAGCAAGGGGGTTACCAAGTGGATGAAGGATTATGCATTTGATTATAAGAAGAAATAAAATATTGAGGATGGGAATAAGGAATAGCTTGCTAGAATTTCCTTGGTGGTATTTGCCTCCTCTAATTGATTATGAAGCACAATTGCTCTATATTTTCTTCTTGTTCTTGGTACATAACCTTAAAACCATGTAAAGAAGGCCATTTTGTTGTTTGATGGTCCTCTTCACAAATTCCATATAGTTCCACTATATTTAGTGGATATTCATTATTGGCATTTCCCCTTTTTCATTTAGGGCATCAAATAGCCAAGGCTATTTTTACCCTTCTCTTGATGTGAAATATTGCACAGTAGATCTAGAGACAAAAATAATCCACACTTAGTTTCACAGAGATGCACGGGAAAATATAGAAGAAAAAATGTGCTAGAACACAAGAGGTTTGTAACTCAAGTGGAATACTTTCCATTCATCTATTAATCAAAAATATGTGTACATTTATAATACATCCTCAAGAGAGAAATTCGTGAGCCTTAGGAGGCATTTGGAATCCATACATGTGGCGGGATTACTTTGGAAGATTCACATCCCTAGACATGAGAGCCAGTTGCAACTCCAATCAAATGGTATTTTAACAGATGGTAGGTGGGAGTTAACTGATGGTAGGTGGCTTGGAGGGCGCATTAGCCAGTTAAATGATAGTAGGTAGACCAAGATGCCACATTAGGGAGTTACACGCTAAAAATAGTTGTGAGAGAATCTCCAGAGGGCGCATGAGTTAACTGAATATGTCACTCCAAAATAACATGAAATCAAGGAGGGTGCTCCAGATCCCTAAAATAAAGGAGACTGGTGCATTATATCCAAATATTCATGCGTGTGTGGATAATGAAGGATAAGGTTACAAATATTAGTCTAGTGATAATCACAATGATGAGGACTATGCATTAGGAGATCAACAACATGGTTTGTGCACTAGGGAAAACAAAAAAAAATATTCTGCCTAATGTCTAGATGGGTAATATATCCCAACACCCCCCCCTTAAGATTGACTTATGTGAGGAAAATAAAAAGTAGGGCCTTGGTAACAAAGACCAAAGGTCACCATTTACAAAAAAGTTTGTATTTGTCCTTATTAACTGAGGAAAGAAGGAAAACCCAATGGGAAGGAACCCCCCCCTAAAAAAAGGACATGACACATAAATAAACAAAAGGTATTCAAAATGTCTTATTCTTCACTTGGATGAGCTGAATGTACTGCTTCTTGGTGAGAGACTTGTTGAAGATGTTGTAGATGCCTTGATCATGCACCAATTTTTCAATGCATTGTAGACAAAAAACATGTGTATGAGCCCCTTTGAACTCGGCTTCTACTGATGGAGGAGCATCATATGAATGCTTATTGATGTGAACACATACATAATTAGATATGAACACATAATCGGATATGGACAATAGATCTGTGCACTCTCCTATCTAAAATGCATCAATGAACTCAAGAGGATCAGGAACATGTGCAACTGCATAATCATGATAATGTAGCCATGTATATTCCTTCCAAACTGATTGATCACCTTCATAATTTCAAAATAGAGCTTATGAGGCTCTAGAACAGAAAAATAGGAACCATATCGAGAAAAAAACATCAATGGTGAAGTGTCTCCATGAGCGAGTAGGATCATAGAAAGAAAAGATGGTGCAACTGAATTCTATTGCTTGTTGAGTGAACCTGTAGGGTCTTTAGACTGTGTAACCTTGAAATTCTAACCAAAAGAGTTGAGATCAGGTCTATATATGTGGAATATCATTCAAAAGAGAGCCAATGTGATGGCAGTCCAACCACTAAAATAAATGAAAGACTGAAATGCAACTAAAACAAGTGCCATAGTTTCGAAAACCATGGGTTTGTCAATTGGCGCACTTGGGGGTGAGAAGCCTTTTCTGAATATAATGGTGGGAATGATGAATGTGTGGGCCATACAAACAGATTATTAACTTATGCATAAAATTAAAATATCTGATCGGAATGATTCTAATGGACTTGGAAAGAGATTTCTGGAGGCAAGTTAGAAACATGTGAAAAAACACAAGGATTGAGAGGTGGTTCTGGTGGTCTGATTTGAGATTCTTCCAAAGAAGGGACAAAGGTTTCTAATTATGATATATTATAATATGCATCTAAATCAGAAATATCAAAAGCATAATAAGGTGGTTTGACTCGAGCACTCAAAGCATAAAAATGACTACCTTAGTGAGTAGCATTGAGACAGTGTTCTTGGTGATCAACAGGCTTTTCTGGTTCTTTCTTTCTTGTGAGATAGGGAACATCAATGTTATGCCTTTCAATAAATTGAGTCATGATGTCCAATTTATTCTTCATACAATATTTCTCATAATGGAAACCATTTCTACAATAAGAACACTTGGATCCCCCTTTCTTGTTCTTCTTCTTGGAATTGGAACATTCATCAGTTGAGTTGGAACCTTGATCATCTGACAACTTCTTCTCTTTCAATTTTTTCTTTCCTTTGGAATTCTTGGCTCCAAAATATACAAGCACATGGTCCTTGGAGGATCTCAAAGTCCCCATATGTACCAACTTGTCTTTCTCTTTGGTGAGAGAATCTATGAATCTACTTAAGTATGAAATCTTCCAATTCAAAACTGCTTTCTTGGTTGCATATAATGTAGAGACAAATACTAAGTATTCAGGACCCAGTTTTGATAGGCATGGAAAGAATGAGCTGCTCCTCTTTCTTCTCAATCCCACACCGCTTGAGCTCAAGCACTAGTGACTTGAGATTTGAGATGAAATCTTGCATGGTGTCGAAACTTCCTGGACTCATTAAGATCAACTCATTCTCCAATAGATGACCTCTTAGCTCATCTTTCTTTCCAAAGAGGGACTCCATTTTGGTCCACACATGATTTAGAGTTGTTAAACCATTAAGATGAAATAGAAGATCTTGGGAGATGCTGAGACAAAACAACCATAAGATTCATCCAATCTATTAAACCACTTAGCTTTCTCAACAAGAGCATTTGGTTCATTATCAAGTGCTATGATGACTTTGTAAAGACCCTTACTTTGAAGTAGAACTTCCATTTTTGCCTTCCATTCGAAATAATTAAAAGTAATCAGAATCATAGCTTGCATATGAGACTTTCTTTGCTAATGAGTTCTTGGTGAGACAATAACCTGCAAGAAATATCTTGTAACAACCTGATAAATTCGCAAAAAATTAAAAATTTTAAAGTAGCAATAATCACTGAATTTGCTAGTGTGGAACATAAAATAATAGTTAAATCTCTTTAACAAATTTAATGATAACGACACATTGAAATTCTTAAAACAAATTATAATGATAGTTGGATCTGCTAATGCGGAAATAAATGAATACTAATCTTTTAACAAAAGACAATTTACGATCATAACAAAAAATACCTCTTCAAATCTGCTTGTGTTTAATTGTAAACTACATGCTGTACCTAGGTTTGTACTATGATTAATTTCTTGGTAAAGTACTGGCAGTTTGCTTTTGAATGATGACAAAGGGGTCCTACGAGGTACCCTGAGGTTTACTTAGCTATGTTTTAGCTAAAGCATTTGAACATGTTTAACAGTGCAGAAACACAGGTAAGAATAATACGACAATTCAAGTGTTTAAGAGTGAAAATGTTTTTCAATTCATCGTCAATGTATTGTGAAAAACTCTAAGTACTTCCTTGCATGCAAGTTAATGAAGGTATGGATCTGTATCCTACTTTTCGTTTACGTGCTAGTTTACAAGCTTATTAGTGCTATCAAAATCCTGTCGTCATTCATCATTGTACAAGGAATGGTAATATTATGTACATTTTTTGTGTGAACATCCCAAATTTACAAGCTGCTTCATAATGTAAAGGCACGAATCAATAGCTATATAATATGTATGGATTATATTGAAAACATAACTCAGTATTATAGTAATCTATGTAAATCTCATTTTATAAATATTACTATTTATGAACGTATTTACAATGTACATTTAAATGGTATGCTTAAACTATAACCCAAACTCAGATTTATCCTATAAATAAATACTACCTACGATATATGGGAAAACAACATACAATACATAAACCCTGCATTTAAAGGACTATATTATGGAATTGTTTTAAGTGAATGGGTATCGAATTTATACATTTGAATGTCACAAAAACATACATTCGATTTACCAATGTATTGGAAATGCAATGAATTATACGTTGTAACCCTAGTCTTAACACTGGCAGGTGATATGACGGGGTAATGAATGTTTGAGTACGAGTGTGCTGGCATCGTTAATAAGACTGGCCTTGACATTTAAGACACCTGACTACTGCATTGAGTGTAAATATTAGTGGATGCTCTCGTGGTTGAATAACACGTGAAGGAGTTCACAACTTGCAATTAAACGTTGAGCTGTAACAGGATTTTCCCTTTGGTCTACCAAGTTGGCATCGCAGTGGATGAAATAATAAATGAAGAGTTTAATGCAGCGGTTTCCCAATTCTCAACATATCTGGTTGGAACCTCCTCCATCGTCGATTTCACCAAATCTTGGACATTGAAAGGAAGCCCTAATCCTTCGTCGTAAGTAGTGTTGAAGTGTTTCTCGGCCTTCATTTCACCTGTTAGCGTTGAGGTAGTGAGGCCGACAGCCTGCTACTATGTAGGGTTTGGGAGAGTACTTTCTGGAGGTATCTTTCCTTGGTTTCGATCCTAAGACCTGTGGGAAGAACCTGTTAGTTCTTGGTGTCATGTAAATTGTAGAGCCGATCCACCAGGCAATCTTCGATGATGTTTTAAGAAGTAGTTTCAGGGTTTTCTTTTCTATCCGGAAATGGAATTTTCTTATTTTTCGCTGCGTTTACAAGATGGTGCTAACATCGGATGTCACCAGCGTCTCTACTCCTAGAGTTACAATATACTGGTAATGTTTCAACACTGAAATCTTAAAGCATTCTGTTGTGTCTAAAGTTATCTCTGAGATTTTGTTCTCATTTAACCTCTAAATTTTGTTGTGGCAGGTATTTCTTTGTTGGAGGGTTACTTGTTGGATGCTTAGTGGAATGAAACTGCTCGACTTCTTGGTAAGCCTTGGAGGTTCCCTCCCTCGTAGGTTCTCCTAGCCTGGTGTGGCCGATGTTAGGTGTTTGACGAGAGTTAGTTTTGGTTCCTGGCAATATTTTTGGCCAGTGTTTATAAATTTTGGAGAGTCAAAGATGAGTAATCCACGACTCGTCTTGATACTTGGCTCTGTAGCGTTTCCCTATGCTTTTAAAATGTAATTTTATTGAAGATATTAATTACGAAGGGATGAACCCTAAAATACAGTGTTTAAAAAAAGTCGTAAATAAGAAATCTTAAGATGTTTCGGTTTCAAGTTTGAGTTTATCTAAAATGATATTTTGATTGAAATGATGCTATGTTTAAAATTAGCTGGTAGCTGAGGGCTAACTTACTTCACCAATGAGTAATCCTGTGCTTTGTGTCATTTCAATTTAAAGTCTCAATAGTGATGAAAACTCATTAGTGGGTAATGAATCCACACTTAACTAGAATTATAGTTAGAATAATAACGTTCTGGTCTGAGCTTGTCCTAAATAGATGGTTGTTGTATCTGAGATAGATGGACCGTAGAATGTTTTGTTTTGGAATTCTGATAAAAGGGTTTTGACCATCTAACCCGTTACTGTCATGTAAACGTAAAAGATATGTTTTCCTCTATTAATGGTTCCGATCCTATGTCTAAGGTATTGCAAAAGAATGCTAGTAACAAATAAAACAAAGTTAGGGTTATGTCTATAATGACAGTGTTTGAATTTAAAGATTGTAGTTGTTAACTAAATCGAAATGCAATATAAGAATACTGAAAGGAAATAGTACAATACAATGATGTTATTATTTTTGAATGATAAGTATCTATCTATCGTTTATGTATAACAACTCTGTATAAAGAAATATAATAGAATGCATAGGATAAAAACAATAAATAGATAGTAATACTTTGAAAAACCTAGTCTTGTGCAAAAATGAGATGTTTTTACTTTTGTTCTAAGTACAGAAAATGCTATATGTTTGTTTTTATAATATATTGTTCTATTTTCTGAGTTTCAAACATATTCAAGTGATATTTCAGAATTTAAATGAAACAATGCAATGTTTATCTAATCATTCAAATGGCATTCTGCCTATCATTCATCTCTATTAATTCTACTTCTATGTACTAGAGTACTATACAGATAATAGTATGGAAAAAATGCAGAAAAGATTTTAATCATTCATCTCATTTACTTAACCATCCTTATACCAAATCATCTCTAGGTTAGAAATTGAAAACAATTACTTCTATATGTCATTAACTATACATACTAAGCTTACAAGTTCAAAAAATTATTTAACTGTAAGCAATAAGGTAGAACAGTAGAACCTGATTGATTATAGGAGAAACAAACAACCCAAGGAGCCTGTTCCATCCAACCTATTCTTGAAGACAGCCAAATTACTTGCCTTAGGACCCCTGAGCCTGTTCACTGAACCACTAGGAAGAAAAATCTGTAGAAGCTTTAGGTCATCTACTTGCAGCAACAAAATAGCTCATCCAGTCATATAGAATTAGCAGTCAAAGAGACCTGCACCAGCATCTTTGGTTATTTCCTCAGAATATTTTAGCAGCCTCACAATGCACTTCCACATAGCCTCCCTATTCGAATCTCTCAATGATCACATGATACACTTGAGGAATTATTTCTGCAGAAAACAATGTAGAGCGTCCTGCTCAATTCAAATTTCCTTATCTAGGTTGCCTAGGCCTTTTAGTGGTTAACTTGGTCATTAATGAGCCATCAGCTCTCTTCCACCCACCTGGGGGATAATGCCACAAATTTGGGTGTAGTTGTCCCATAACCAACAGCTAATGGTGGAGTGCAAATGCTGACATCTGTCCCATGCCTTCTAACATCTTCCATTCCTCCTAGTGGGTTAGTGAACACTCATTTAACAGTTCCCTTGGGTGTTTGTCTCATGTTTTAATTTATTAAATAATAATAATCTGTCATTACAATCATCCTTGACCAATATTTGGTCATAATTAAAAAACTTTGTAATTATATTTTAATATAATGTTTTTGCACTAAAATAAATAGTCTCAAAATTTGGGTAGGTGACATATCTGCAAAGATGTCTTACTTCATCAGTATGCACGTTCACGAGTGCATCACACCTGGGCATACCACTTTGGATAAACCAAAATGACCAAAGGCAATTTCCCCAGGAATTATGTGAACCCTCCACTGCTTATGGTGCAAAACTGGAAGCAACTACACCTACAAAAAAATATGAAACACTTTGAAGGACTACTTTGATAAGCAAAGCTCTGATAACATGTGGAATTTTGCACAAAAAATATAGAGACAAAAATAATCCAAACTTAGTTTCACAGTGAAGCACAGGAAAATAGAGAAGAAAAAATGTGCTAGAACACAAGAGGTTTAGAACTCAATTGGAATAATTTCCATGCATCTATTAATAAAAAATGTGTGTACATTTATAATACATCCTTAAGAGATAAATTTGTGTGCCTTATGAGGCATTTGGAATCCATACATCTAGCAGGATTACTTTGGAAGATTCACATCACTAGACATGAGAGCCAGTTGCAATTCTGATCAAATGGAATTTTAACTGATGATAGGTGGCAGTTAACTGATGGTAGGTGGCTTGGAGGGTACATTAGTCAGTTAACTGATAGTAGGTATCCCAAGAGGGCGCATTAGGGAGTTACAGGCTAAAAATACCTGAGAGTGAATCTCTAGAGGATGCATGGGTTAACTGAAGATGTCACAACTTCCAGTGTCATTCCAAAATAGCATGAAATCAAGGAGCACTCCAGATCCATAAAATCAAGGAGACTAGCACATTATATCCCAATATTCATGCACGTGTGGATAATGAAGGCTAAGGTGACAAATAGTAGTCCAGTAATAATCACAATGATGAGGACTATGCACTAGGAGGTCAACACTATGGTTTGTGCACTAGGGAAAACAAAAACAAAGTATGCATAATGTCTATATGGGTAATATATCCCAACAATTGGTTCCTCTTAATCCACATGGTGTCTAGCTACATAGCCAAGGAATTAAATATGTTAGTTTTAATGTTCTCCAATAAGCTTCCAATATCATTCTTTATGAGGCTTGATGCTGTAAATTTTGATGATTGTGGGACTACATTTTTGCCATCCGCATTTTTCTTGCTTCTAGCTCTAGAGGAATACTTGAACACTTTCTTGATATTCTCATATGTCAATTGAATTATCTCACCATTTGAAAGAAGGTTCAAGGTGTCCATATATTTTTCTTCTACATTTCTAAGAAGCACTACCTTCAGAGATTTTGTTAAATTTACAACATCATGAGTAATTCTCCAATATTATGTGTTAAGATTGAGCCTCGTGTGTCGAGGTAGTGCCTTATAGGACCTTGAGTTGGAATCAGGAAACTTGGATAAAAATATTGAGTTGGACTAAAAAATGGTTAATCTTCATGTGTTGAGGCAAGTGCTTTGTATGTCAAAGTGATGATGTTGTATAGTCTTGCTAGTCAAGGCTAAGGTCTTGTGTGTCAAGACAAATCCTCATGTGTTGAGGTGATGATTTTCATGTTGAAGCATGTATGGTGTGTGATGTAATACTAACCATGGTTGAGATATTAAGTCTCCCCTAGGGAATGTCCACCCCTAGAGTGAATTACTTTAGCATATAACCACTTGGAACGATAGTAGAACAATATGATCACATCATTGGGAAAATATCCTTAGTATATTTGATATGATAATCAAGATGGCACATGTGGACCATGTAGATACGACAAGAGATAAAGATAAGATGTGATAATATATGAGATAATTCGAATTGCACATAAAGAATTAATTAAGAGAGAATTCAAATCATTAAACTTTAGTGAAGACTTCAGTAAATAAAAGGAGAACTTGAATTGATCACTACAATGATGTTAACAAGAAAGAATCAATTAAGAAAGTTAACTAAGTAATAACAAATAAGATCTATTTGACTAAGTGTTAGTGCATGATGATAGTTATGTTAAACTAAAAGACGACACTTGAGTTGCGACACTTGCACGATGACACTTAAGTTAGACACCTAAATAAGTGGGCAAGCTTTCAGTTAAGGGGATAGTTCATCCTAAGAGACAGTTCAGTGAGTTATTTCATTGCATGAGAAGTGGGGCACACTTCTTCATGCAAGTTTGATGCATCTAGATGGAGGGCGAGTTCATCATAGAGTCAGAAGATAAAAATAGAAGCCGATGCATGAGAAGAATGTATAAATATTTTATATGGGATTGATGAATTCAATGTGAAGTGAATTCTCTTCCCCCTTGAAGGAAATGCTCTTTTCTTTGTGCACTATATTATTCCGAGTGTCTCTTCTTTATCTTTCTCTTGCTTTGTAATTGCACCGGGGGTGCTTGATGTAAAAGACATTATCTGCTATCTATCAATATACTAACGAAGGTTTTGTTGGGGTTTTCTCCCTAAAGTCATAGAGGGTTTCTACATGGTAAATTCATGTGTCGAATGTGATTGCTTATGTGTATGATTTTTATTTGATTTCAAGTATTATTGCAGCTCCGAATTAAGGATAAAAAATTAACAGATTCATCATCCAAATTGCAATTGTGAAATATTTTATAGTTCATTTGGAACCTTTCCTTATAATGTTACAAGGAATTATGCTCTCCTTATACAATTCATAAGATTTCATCTCTAGTATCTTTGGCCTTGCAATAATCTCTATATTTTTTAATGAACATCTACTTCATTTTATCCCAATTTTTAATGACATTTCCTTCTAACCTCATTAACCATCTCAGATTTAATTCGTTCAGTGTAGAGGTAAAGAAGGCTATTTTTTTTAGCATTATATGTGTAGTCATAGGTTCTATAGAGAACCTCAAACTCAAAAAGAAAGGTGTTGGGATCTTCAATAGTTAGGCAATGTAAATGATGAAGAGAAAATCAATTGATGTTCTTTATCATTATTTCCTCATTATTTTTTCTAAATGACAATTGGAAAACTTTGGGTTGTTCCTCCCTTTCTTCTTCCATATTGTTTATATGTGGAGATTCCGATCTCTATCTTTAAATATTAACTCATAAAAAATCCACAAGTTCAGAAAAAGATTTATGAAAACCCCTACAAAAAGGCATTCTCTTTCATCAAGAAATTGAGCAAATTCTTTGATAATTTGTTGTATATCAACTAGATTTTCTTTAGCAAGCTACTTCAAAAAATATTCAAAATATTCTTGATGTTTTACTTGTCCACTTGTATCTACTTTATCTATACTAATAATAAGTCCGGTTTTTGGTAAAAATATTATAGGTTTATCTCCACGTCATTGCATGCAATCAACACACACACACACAATTTTTTTTTCAATTTTCAAATTGTTCATAAAGAAATTTTTAGCAACCTCCCCGACAATGGAAACAAAAAGTGGTGGGCCAAAGAAGTACAACAATTTATACTAAATCCCTCAACTTCAATTTAATTATCAACTAGGGATCCTACAAGCTTATGAGGTGTTGTGCACTATGTATGCAAATTACAGATGTTAAATATGAACTACTAACCGTAATGATAATTGTGATAATCAAAATGATCAACCTTGATAGTTGATTGTATTCATCCCTCCTGCTCTTGGGACCATGGAATCCACTCTTATATCTTCTGGAAATATGAAAAAGAATAGATGAAGTTATAGGTTCACTTCCTCTTGAATGAGAAATAAATTAAATGAAAAGGTTTCCTCAACTAATGACCATGTCCCACTTCTAGATTAGCCAATCCTTACAACACTAAGTATGATATGTTGAATTCATATGATCCACATCATGGTACCAACTATTTTAATTTAAAAACAATTGAAGAAAGACATGAAATGAAATTGTTATTTAAAGAAATTTAAGAAATGAAAGCATTGTTAGAAAACAAAGTAAATATACTCTAGCACTTTGTTTTATACAAGAGTTTGTCTACTTGAAATAAACAAAAGACAAGGAATAAATTGATGATAGGGGTTCCCAAGGTATTCCTTGAGTGTTACCTACTAAAGGATGTTGCTAGAACCCTTGGATAAACTTAGACACTTAAAACTTAAACAAACTCTATGTACTTTATTCATAAATTTTTATGTCATACGAGGACATAAATTTTCCTCTTGACTACAATTTGAACTCTCTTGACCAAAAGCAAAGAAAATGTAATAACAATACTATCTATGCTACTCTATCATCTATCTCCTATTTGTACTTGGAAAGAGTATTATCTAGCACATACAATCTATCTCTTGATTGGTGGGAGGTGACCCTTAACTTCCTAACTTTCTACATGTTCTTCCAGCATCTATTTTCCCTCCTAGTCAATTTTAATCCCCAATATTAGAAGGATATTGGATTACTTGATGTATTTATTGCTACTTGCAAATGTTGGTAGCTTTGAAGGTTGTGAATGGACAATATCCCTTAATTTTCTCAACGCGTCAACAAGTGGTTTTTGGCAACAAGTCAAGGAGATCAACTTGTCTTGTGGATAGAAACCATTCATCAAGGTTGCACTACCACAATATTTCCTAATTGTGAACCACATTAGCTCAAATATGTAAATAAGAAAAAAAACATCAATATGCTCAAGATCAAGTATTTAATCACAATCAATTTGAGATTAAGAAATATAATATTTGATTAGATAATCATAATTCATAATTTTTACATTGGTCATGAAAAGTACTAATGTTTTCTAGGAAGATCTTAGCTTAGGAGGAAAAATGTATCAAACTTAGACATAAGATGGGCCATGAAAAGTGACAATTTGGAGGCCCGTCGCCTTGGTCCCCATTTCCATCATCAATGGATTACCTTGGATTGGGTTTAGACAATTATTATTTATCTATGACTTGGTAGGATCTCATATATTCAATGTCAACTCATTATCATATTAGGGAGAGGCATAATGTGGTGGTGGTTGTAATGTTCTCGATTCAGTTGAATACCTCTTGACATGTATGGCTATATTTCAATATGTTTTTTGATACATCGAGTGGGATATTCCCTTCAGGAAACTCACTACATGTTCTTGGGATCCTCTCTTGTGGGCCATCTTTTTATATTATTTTTAGGCCCCCTAGGCACCAATGTTTCCATCAATGATGCAACATAACCAACCACCTTTGTATACCTATTGAGGTGATGGGATTCCTCAAAATCATATTCAAAATCTTTTGATACCATAATGTAAAATCCCCAATTTCCTAATTAAGCTAAAATCGACAATATTATAAAGAAATTATAGGCAAATAAAATTTAGCAACAAAAATAAAATTCCCCTTAACAAATTAATTCATTACCCATGTACGCATTCAACCATTTTAACACATTATTTTTTTTGTACATAGAATAGTAACAACTAGTACATGGTAAATTAGAATAACTTACATATCAAGTCCTTTTCCATAAAAAAATACATTTCTTCCATAATTCTGGAATCTTCTGCGATACCCCACAATGCCCACTACATCAATTCACACATATGAAAATTAATTTATAGAATAGAGATAAAAATGTGACCTCTTATTTACCATTATGATGGTGGTAACAACCTTAAAATATGCATTTTATTATATCAAAGACAATCCATAATACCTTCCTGAAACAATACTAAGTTTTAGACTTGCATTCTTCCCAAGTAAGCACATATTCTTCAAATAAAACATAACCACAAGAATTAATATTCAACAAAAACTAATACAAAAGATCCAAAAGTATGAAATCTCAACATATAAATAATAATCAAACTACTATTTTATTCTAATGGTTTCATTTAGGAGAATAGTTGTAGGGAAGCACTTTTCCTCCCATCCATTGGTATCCACTCATGTATGTGCCACCCCACCTTTGGGAAATGAAACAATAATGGTGAATTTATTGGTATGGATTTAGTTATTCTCACTCATCCCAATCCCTAATTACCACATTTTAGGAATACCATTCCTACCCATTCTTACAATAACAATTCCATGCAACTAACCTCTTTTATTCCCTGGCTTTTCACAACATAAGTAATGGGATTCCCTTCTCTACTATGAAATCCATTGGACTATGCTCTTCTCTCTAGTGATCTAATATAAGCTATCTAGGGAATGTTTATTGCTAGGAACCATGGAATATGGCCTACAAATTATTTTTCTCTTTTTCTCAACAATTACCCATGAACTCAATCATGCTTTTTACATTCATTTATGGTAGCAAACCATGGTATCACACCCCCTCAGTAGAAATCACTATCATACCCATAACCCACAGAGAGAATGAATGAATTTTCTCAAAGTTTGAGTTAATTGTTTCCATGAAGCTTGCATGCACACTAAAATTTTCATGCAAAGCACATTCCCTCCAATGAAGATTGGGAAAAATAACAAACAACTCAAACAAGACAAAGAGGGTAAGTAATCTTGGGATAATGACACTTGTTAACATTAAGAAAATAATATTTATTAACTCCATCTACATTCCCCTCATTCCTTCATTTACCCCAAGGTTCTCTTAGGAGGTTATTCAAATTTAGTTCCAATATATTGAAATGGTAATTCAATTACATAAATTACCTCATACTTACACATTGTGCCCAATTATCATAAGGGGTATTATACAAGATATTTAGTTAATAACATCATTTTTCAATGGTTGAAGCTATCTTCATGTGGGCAGTTTGTGGTGTTTAGATCTATCCTGAAGTACCCATTTCTCCTATTGTAATGTACTTTAATAGTTTCATAATAATGAGAATGCTCACCTAGTTTGTGAAAGGGACTATCTTCACCATAATTATTTGTGTTTGTCTTGTAAGTGGTCTTCATCACTCCTCCATGGGTAGTCCTCTCTCTCTCTCTCTCTCTCTCTCTCTCTCTCTCTCTCTCTCTCTCTCTCTCTTTCTCTCAATGCAAGCATCTATCCCTCTCTCTCTCTCTCAACAAAATCATTTATCTCTCTCTCTCTCTCTCAACACAAGCATTTGGGAAATAAATGATGACGTGTTTAACTATACAAGGTGCTCCTAAATTCACACATCATGAGGCAACTTCTATCTCCTCAATTTCACTTGCAAGGGACATATAGGAAACCATTGTGAAGACATCACTAGTTCACTATAAAATAACATAGTCAGTCTACCTCATCGCTATTTGGCCCCCTAGCAAGCAAAGTCCAACCTTCATTTGACTACATATTTGATAGCTTGGCCAGGGTTCAATTAAAATGCATGAGTCTACCTCATGTCTATTTTCACCCTAGAAAGCAAAGTCAAATCTTCAACTGACTACTTGTTTGATAGCATGACCAAGATTCCATTAAAATGCACGAGTCTCATAGGAAATCCTTCAATACCTAAGTTGAAATTCGCTACTTCTACAACATGTATATGGAAAAGGACCAATTTGAGTAGTGCTAGGGTTGTGTGCAAGGTTGATTCAAGCTCCCATATCATGAATTTCGGGTCCTTTTTCCTCCCAATGGATCTAATCAAGCACATGGGGTCCCCGCTTGGATGAGGAGAAAACATTCACATTGAAACTAGTTCACCATTGGAGCTCCAATTTTTCCTATAAAATTTCATGTGGTTGCATTTTAAAAGAGAGAATACATGCAAATTTATGCTAGAGGAATGAGCTTAGAGATCATGCATCTCTCTCTTTCATTTATGCCATCCATTGCACTCATGATTTCTTGTGTTCTTTCACCAAATAAACAAGGTCTATTCATTAATTGTAGTTAGAGAGAGTATTCAAGGAGCAAACATACCCATCCCAAGGAGAGTGTTGGGGTCGACTTCTATCCATTTACTCTTATCAAGATGATATCACATGTTTCTGATTTCAATTGGACTAGTATATGAGTAATTTTATTTTCTTCCATTGCTTTGTATTTTGAATAGCATTCCTATGGTAAAATCCATAATCTAATTGCATTTATGCTTTCTTGTTGTTTATTTGATGTTATAATACTCTTGTGCTAGTCCCACAACTAACAATTATCTATTGTTTAGCTCACAACCTAGATAAATCAAGTTTTTTTCTCACCAATGAAACAATTAAACCCACACTAAAATATTCCTACAAAGTTTGAATACATGAGCTAGATTTGAACGTTGAAGGAATCATCCAAACAAGAGCCATTGATAAAAAAAATTATTTGTAATGCAAGGAAACCTACCACTAAGGACTATACGCACCGTGGTACTAAGGATATCTAGATTATAGTAAATGAGTAAAATAAAATAGGATTATATCTATTGGAAGGTGAGCAAGGTGAATCTCCCATCAACTGATGTGAGAAGAGATCAAAACAATGAAGATTCATTTGTTAAAAACATGGATGTGATAATTGAAGAACATGCCACCAAGTAAACTCTCTTCCACACCAAAAAAAATAGGGCGGGAGAAAAAAAAATATAGTAGTTATTTATAATTAAAATAACTCTCATACATGACATAATATGTTTACAGAAGCACGATTAAAGTTAATAGTAAGAAAACTTTGGGTGCTGCATGGTTTTGGAGAATATCATGCAGAGTTGGTTCTAGTTACAATTGCCATGCTAAATTGGTGAATTCTTGTCTATGGTGAAGTATTAAAGGCATGGGTGTTGCTCAACATTCATTGTTCTCAAAGTGAGATTATATAACATACCTGAGATTAATCTAGTGTGAAAATTTGGAGCACAACGAAGATATTAGCTTCTCCATCATCAATGTTTTTCCTATACTTAGAACCACTCTGGGAAGTTGACACTTTTGTGGGAGATGGAGTATATTTCATGTGGAGGTTATTCCAGGAGAACGAGGTAGTTACTTGAGCCTAGAAGCAAGGGAGATTCAATCTATTTTTATAAATGGTTACACAAAAGGATCCACCAAACATGATATGGAGAAGACAAGGATAAAAAGGCAATATTAGACATTCTGATGATAGCGAATAATTGTATCTTGGTAACTAGGTTTTCTTTGAAGTCTTTAGGGATATTTTGTTTTCTAAAAACCAATGAGGAAATCATTAGGTTCGCCACTCTTTTACAAAACAATATTTCTTCTCCTCGATTTCTTTTTTAATTTCTATTTAGTTTTACATAGAATTCTTCTACCTCTTCATCTATTGAACTTACAGGAAAATATTTCATAGTAATATTTATAAATAAACATTATTGTGGCTTAATCCCTTCACTTATTGTGATTTTTAATTAGTATTATATGAGATTCTAAATAATCTTTTTTAGTTCATGATAATGACTATAACTATGAAATTGTGTTATGATCTTCAATATTCTAAATGTGTGTGAAGTTCTGAACATATATATGTGGTTTATGATATTTACTAGCACTTTGTACTTGCACTTGCACTTATTTGAAGAGTGTTTCTAATATATTCTAATTATTTTAGAAGCCTAACTTTTGGTTCCATAGATTAAACATAGTTACTAATTTAATAAAAGATGTGACTTAAAAACGAGAGAACACTACCCCTAAAATCTATATTTTTGCATAAAAACACTAAAATCAATTTTTGAATTGAAAAATGGTTATGCCATTAACACTTGTTTTGGGGGTCAAAATTACAACTTTTTGAAATCATGGCTTTAAAAACATGTAATAATAACAAAATCATTAAAATCAACTCGCAAATGAATGATGCCATTTTTTTCAAGGTTAAAATTACAACTTATTTGAAAACATGTTCTTAACAACCTATATGGTTTTTACCAAAATCTTAAAATCATTCACTCAATTCAAATTGGTGTTACTAGTAGCACTTTTTTTTCGGGGTTAAAATTATAACCTTTTGCAATCATGATATTAAAAACATGTAGTATTAGCAAAAAACTTTAAAATCAACCTTCAAATAAAATAACACCATTTTTTTTAAAGTTAAAATTACAACTTATTTGAAAACATGTACTTAAAAATTTTATAATTACTGCCAAAATATTAAAATACATCCCTCAATTCAAATTGGTGCTACTACCAACACTCATTTGAAAGGTTCAAAACATATCTTATTTTAAATATATGAAATTAATAACCAATATCATTTCACCCAAATTTTAAAATCAACGTCAAATTAAAAAGTGTTGTTATTATATCACTTTTCTTTTTCATTATTTAAATTGCTAACACTTTTTAAACACCGACCTAATGATATTGTTTTTTTTTCTTATAACAAAAATGGTTAAGAAGCTTTTATAAAAAAAAGAAAAACAAAGATTACAGAGTTATGAAGACAGACTGATCCCAAGAGAGGACTACGTCCATGACTCCTTGTTCATATTCAGCCAGTCTATACTTATCCTGATACTTTCCTATCCTATGGAGTTTGCGTCTCCTTACAAACTGCCCAAGAAGGAATTACAGAAAGAAAATGACTTGTCTTACTGTCCAAAGGAATTTCTGGGCTACATATACTACTAGCAAGACCGAAATTGTTGCTGTCCTACTTCTTACATACATCTCGATGCATTCCAGAGATTAACGATTTGAATTTTGATGGCTTCTAGTTTTTCTTGGAGAAATTAAATTTTCTTTTGCCTTCAAAGAGGGTGAAGCTCCTTTTTTCTTTTTTCCAACTTTGGTCCAATCTGATGGCTCAACTTCGAGAATGGGCATTGCATCTTCGGGTGCATCCTATGGAGATGGAATTTTCAGGTCCATATGTTGGATTGCACTATCCCGAGGAGCTACATGTGGATTCTTGTCGATGGCGGGGATCCTTTGTTATTCTAGAGTGTTCTCTTTTTTAGCCAGAGGAGATTCCTTATCTTGTGATGAAGCCTCTTCGGATAGATCTTCATTTCTACTTACTGTATAATGCTCGGAGTTTGTTCCATCCCACCAAGTAGATTTGCGATGAAACTTTTTCGATTTGGGGATCTGAGAGGCTTTTGGACAATCTTTGAAAAGATGTCCAGTTGAAAAGCAAGATCTACATTTGAACATCACATTTTCATAATCTAGATTTTGCACGCACACATAATCCTTGCTGGTCAAATGGAGCTCACCAGGAAAGCCATTGTTGAAATCCATTTCAACATAGATGTCAGCAAAGCTAGTTTTAATGTAATCCTTTGTTTCTGGACTTCGATTGTAGAAGGATCCCAACGCATTGCCAATAGCTTCAAGTGAGGTAGAGTTCCAGAGATGCAAGGGAAAATTTGGAAGCTGTACCAAAACTGGAGTAGATGAGATCTGGTCAGTAGTTGGGTCAAAAAGAGGGCTCTAGGGTTTCATAAAGAGCCTCGAACTTCTCCAAAACCATGGACCAAAATCTAGAATGATATGTTTTTCCTCAGGAGAATCGAAATCCACAACAACAAAAACATCGTGCAAAGGGGTAAATAGAATTTTTCTCAGAAACAAGGGGTTTCCATACCTCAGAAATCCACTTATGGCGATCAACCAGGCGAGGCTAGAACCCATTGAAGCGACAAACCAAAGCCGACGTTGTGAAATTCCTTGCTTCAACCAAAGATTCCTTTACCACCGCAAAGGAGGGCACTGGTATTTCCTGAACAACCAAGGGCGGCTCGTTGTAGGCTGCCTTTCCCCCTTTGAAGAGCGAGACCGGGATCGAGGGAACTGGGTTCCCGACAGGAGACGAATAAGAGGCGCGGATGACATACAGGTAGTTGGTCGCCATTCTCCTTATTGGAGAGCACTAGGCTGCCGGTGGCCAGCACAGGTCTTCCTCACGGGAACAAAATGACGACCGTCTTTAGAAAACCCTAGCGTAGAAGCGAAAAACATATAATCCGACCTAATGATATTGTTGATAGAAGGAAAATAAAAAATAAAAAATTAAAGAAAAATAAATAAATCTAAGGAATTAATAATAATAAATTTTGAAAAATATAGAAAAATAATTATAATAAAATATTGTTTTTGATGGAGAGGGGATGGGATGGGGAGTATGAGAATCACCCTTCCGAGAATCACCCCTTTCCTTCTCTTCTAAAACTTTTTTTTTCACACGAAAACAAATTGTAACTTGTTATTCAATACGAATCAAAATTACATATATCAAAACCTTTGCCTTCCTTCAGACATAACATACTTCCTTCTTCTAAAAAACAACCACACTTTAAAAAAACAAAACTAGACATAGAAACTGTCCCACAAAGAAACTAACCATTCAAAAAACTAAGGGCAACATGTTTAATAAAGTCAAATTAGCCCCCAACTATTGACCACACAAGTCAAATAACTAACATCAGACCCACAAAATTAGAAGATAGAAAAGGAACCAAAATCCACAAGCTGCTCATTAAAAAATTCCTCAAAGGATAACCCACCATTCAACTCCCCAATAATAGATTTGCAAGTTGTTAACTCACCACCTCACACATTAGTGTTTTATTTCTAAAAAAATTGTTTGGTTTATTATTTTTATTTTTTTTAATTTAATTTTTGTTTCGATTGTGTTTTTTTTAAATTGTGCTTTATTTAATTATTTTTAATGCTTTCCTTTTATGATTTTTCTAATGTTGATTGATTTTTTTTTAGACTTTTTATAAGATTTTTTTAAAACGTTTATTATAATTTTAAATATATGTTTAATTTTTATTTATTTTTAATTTATAAAGAAAGAAAATATTGTTTTGATTAATTTTATTTTAGTTGTTTAAATTTGTCTATATATTTTTAAAATAAAATTAAGTTGATTAATTATGTATAATTTTTTTATTATTTAAAAATATATTAGCATCATTATTATTAAAACAATAAATTAGATTTTCTTTTTTCTTTTTTTTTTCCAGGAAAATGAGTTATACAAAGTTATTAGATATTATTCATTAATTATAAGATATTTTAAAGAAAATTAAGGAAACATTTAGGGGCTGAATTTAGTCCATGGGTTATTTTTTTTGACTTTTTTCTCAAAAAATATTCGCCTTTTTTTTCAAAGATGATTCACCCAAATTTCATTGGATAATTTTTTTTAACTCTAAAAATCACCAAAGTTGTCCAAAAACTATATAGATTCCTTAGAAATTTGAATAATTTTACAAAAACTTGCCAAACATTTTATGGTTGCAAATTTAAGAATTAGTAAGATTCACCAAGGTTTCTACACTTTGAGAAAATTATGAATCCTTAAAATTTTCCTTGAAGAAAATGTTCACTTCGACATATTATTTATGAGTTGTATGATAATAGCAACTTGGAGGAAGTGACTTCTTACAAATCTCTTGGGGTTGATATCCATCACAAGCTTAATTGAAGGTACATCATCGAGAAAAGGATCAATAGAGGGTGGAAATCTTATTTTGGTTTTGAAAACAATTGTAAGTTAGCAAACCTTATGATTTGGGATAAAAACAAATTCCTCTTTGAAACTCTTGTTACTCCCATTCTCCTATATGGGTGTAAAGTTTGGGGCTGCAACCTCTCTAAAGAATCTTGAAGAGCAATTTAGCAAATCTAGAAGCATTTTATAACTTACAATATTAAAATTAAAAGTAATAGGCCATATCATATTCTTTTCAATGAAGTGGGTCTTTCCTCCATTAAGAGCATAGCTATGACTAGGTACCTAATGTACAAGAAAATATTAAATAACTTGGGAGACCAAAGACTTCCAAAATTGCTTTAAATTCTAGTTAAAACCTCCTAAGGTTCAAACAAGGTTGGCATAAAGATGCCATGTCTTGGTTAAAGATGTGGGGGATTGACAAAAACTTCACTTTGAAAAATATAGATGATATTAAAAATATTATTGCTTTGAAGTTCAAAGAGAAGTTGTGGTGCGATGAAAATTTAAAGGATAAAAGAGAATTAAGATATTACAAGGATGTCATTAACCCTAATCTTGAAGATCAAAATTATCTCTCTGTGTTAACTAGTGTAAAGAAGAATATCCGCATAGGTAAAATAAGAATGAACTCTCATGAGATACATAGTGAAACAAGGTGTTGGAAATTTCCTAAAACTATGTGGGATGAAAGGATCTATCATATTTGTGAGACTATGAGTGTTAAGGATGAAAATCACTTCCTCTTAGATTTCCTTGTGTACACCCACATAAGATCTTAGTTTCAAATTTTTTGTTACAATATGAACCTGCTTAACCTTCTCTCTCATCAAAATTATAGTAATTTAGGACACTCCCCTCTAGTCTTTTCGAACATAGAAATAAAAATCTAAAGCAAACCAAGTAGTTACTTTGTTTTCTTTCTTAAATTCTGATAGACCAAAATTGGTTTAAGTGGATGTTAACTGCCACCGCCCTCGGCATCATCATCATCATCGCCTAAGTGGATGTTAGCTACCACTGCCGCCGTCATCGTCGTCGTCATCGTTGTCATCGTCGTCGTCGTCATCATTGTCATCATCATCATCATCAGCAACATTTCTAATGTTTTTATATTTTATTTTTTCTTTTAATTTTAACCATAAAAATGTTTTATTTAACCTAACATATTAAAAAAAACTTATGTTTAAAAGTAATGTTATATAGATACAACTATTACTATGCATTGAAGTATTGATAAAGTGTGTTAAATGTTGATGTATATGTAACTTCGGAATGTATTTCACCCATGTATTTTGTAATCCTATAGAGATGGTATTATTCCTCTATACATAAGTGTTTGTATTCCTATAGAGATGTTATTATTCCTCTATACGGAAGTGTCGTCATTTATATTGTAAGTGTCATAACGTATACTTGATGGGTTATTAGACCACCTTGTTGGGGTCGACCCTGTATAATTCATGTGGGTCAAAGGGTTATTAGACCACCCTATTGGGGGTCGGCCATGTGGGTCAAAGGGTTATTAGACCACCCTAGTGGGGGTCGGCCTAGTCAGCATTATGTTAAGTGGTTAAGTTGAGGTTGACCTAGTTGAGTAAAGGTCAAGTCAAGTTAGTGTATAAATAGAGAGTGTCTCTCTCTCATTTTACACATTCTATTCTCTCACTCACACTTGGGAGAGTGGCGCACTTGTGGAGGAGGAGGCTCTGCTACTAGGAGAAGACTATCTCTTGTATTCTGGTTGTATCATTGCTCTATCTATCTCTGAGGAAGTTATTGGGGTTTTTCACCTTTATGGTTTTCCCCAAGTAAACTATGTGTCTCTTGTGTGCTTGCATTATTGTGTCCATGATTGATATGATGTAGATTTGCTTTACATGTTGTTCTATCAGTTAATATCCTAGATCAGATTGAAGTAAATTCTGAAAATTTAACATGGAATAAGAGCTATCCTGAAAGAAGGCATGATATGGCATGTATGACACTTGTTGCACTTACAATGCTAGGGATTGATATAGAAAAAACCAGTCATCGTAGCACTTTCGCTATAAATCCGTTTTGGCGAAGTTTTCGGATCGAAAACTTTTACAGGTCGAATATCAGATCCCCATGTATCTTGTGTCCAAAGGAAAACCTCTAATTCGTTGCACTTTGTGATTTATGATCTGTACAATATAGGGTTTCTGCCTCTTCCAGATCTGAGTCAATATCAGGTGACCTTGGGAAAAAGGTCATAACTTGGGCTAGGAAGCTCCAAATGAAATTTCGTAAAAATTGATAGGTAGTACACAGACTGTACTATCTCAGAAAAATGTTTCAGAGGTCGAAGTTGAACCAGTGACACGTGGCATGCCGTACAAGTTCGCTCTCCTGTATTATTCCATAAACAGGTCACGTTGCAACACTTGGCATAATTCTCTCTCAGAGAATCCAATTGAGGTCAGACCTATCGAGATGGAAATATAACAGGTCGGTATATCTTAGAAAAAAATTTCAGACCCTGTGGATTGAAAATTTCAGAGTTACACCAGAAACAATCAGGTACATATTTCTGTCAAAACATAATTTTTTTTAGCACCTCCATTCATGGCTTCCGGAATTTAGGGCTTCAGAGAAAGTTGAAATTTTTGTAATCGGAGACAACGGCTGGATGCTAGTAATAAAAATCGAAATTTAGACACCAAGATCAGATTTTTTGGTTGGGCAGAAGGTCGGGTTTGATCAAACCCCATTTCGGGACTTTGATCAGAAAGATGGAAAATTAGGGCTTCTGCAAAAATTGGAATTTTGGAAATCTATGACCACGGCTAGAAACTCCTCAGAAAAATCGAAGCTTAGATATTTGAATCAAATCTTTTGGTTCGGTGAAGCTCTGGGAAACTCAAACCCTAATTCTGGGTCCTCCCCAGTGAATCCAAAAATCTAAAAGGCAATTTCGAGGGGTGAAACTTTGCAGTTTTCAAATTTTAAATATACCAACTTGATCAGCTCATCAAGGCACATATTTCTATCCGTTTGGAAGTTCGAAATTCAAAGTTTGAATTTTTGGGGTTTCTCTGACAAACCCTAATACAACTCCAGATCCAGTTCCTGCAAATTAAGTGGATTGGTTTAATCCTAGAAGAGGATGGACTGGTCACCTACATAAGTGAAGAAGTTCCTGTTTCAGAGGGAGATGAGGCTAAGGCCTTACATAAGAAGATTTCAAGCAATCTCGCAGGTATAACTCATCCAGGTATGTCTCGAGATTTGCTCATGATTAAGTTTATGATATGTTTGTCTTCATGTTATTACGGTTAAAACAATCTTGATTTTAGACTTTTCGTATCACCTTAACAAAATTATGAATGCATTCATTAGGGTGTTGACACTTATGATTGTACTAATGCATTATGGTGTTGTATGAGGTTTATGTTGTCCGCTAACATGAAAGGTACACCAAGAAAGATAAATCATGTTCTAGTTCAAGATCATGATGACATGAATACAAAGATTCATCCATTGTCATGGATCACATAGAAGATCCATTTACGAGGTATGTATAACTTGGTTCTATAATGGTTAACCTATGAGATATGCAGGTTACTAGCACAAGTCACTGAAGAGAACCAGAAGACATTATGCGGGTATGTTAGACATAACTAGCTAGCATGCTAATCCAAGTATGTTTTTCCTATATCAAGCTAGAATCCTACCTTGTATTAGGATCTTATACTTTTGTTTTGTTGATAATGATTATTCATGAAGTCATAGGTTTGAATAGTCATGGTTGTATGCATATTATGTTTCTTACCATAATTGATGATATGACTAACCAGAAGAATCATGAAGGTATAGGTTTGAGTAATCACGGGTTTTATGCATATTATATCTCTTATCTTGATTGATGATTTAACTAACCAGAAGATTTCTATGATCAAATAAGAATATGTATGAATAAAAGAAGACTTCCTTGAAACCTTGAATACTAATGTTTATTATCTGTGTTTGAATTGATCCTGACTATACATGCTTGAGATTATTAAGATTATACTAATGAATGTTTGATTATGTATGAGACCTAGAGGATAACACAATGATGATACTAACAAGCATGCATAGGGATCGAGAATGTATATAAGTTCAAGGACAGGTAATCCAGGAAGCAAAGATCAAGATGGAGCACACTCTAGTAGTTTCTACAAGGATGCATATATTCAGAGGGAGTTGACCACTTCTCACAATCCACATCAGAATGGAGTTGCAAAGATTAAGAGGGAGTCCACCCAACAAACAAACAAAGATAAGTATTTGAATTGTCATTACTTGCATATTTTATTGTTTAAATAATACTGTTCAATAATGTATATACTGATGTTCCTAGAATTAGGTTGTGTATTATGCATATTAGAATAGTTGCATTGATGAAAATTATACTACTAATATACATGGGTAAGTGGCCTATGGCACTATACAACATTCCATTGCTACTTATCTAGAATGAAACCTCTTTCCTGACATGTTGGGAGTTGTGCACACTCTTAACAATGTTCTGGTAGAGATTGGAAGGCATCTAGAAAGTTACAAGATATGGATAAATGTTGTATTGAAGCATTGGCTAAGATAATTGCATGACTGTATGACATATTTCTTAATGTGTAAGAATTTGTTCTGAAAACTATGAGTTGTTTTCTAATAATGCAATTTAACTGGTTGTGTAGGAAAGACCGTTTACCATCACCTACAAAAGAAGGACTACAACATTTGTTCAGCAACAAAGTTATCTCTTGAAAATATTGAAGATATTGAAGCTCCCAGGATGTGGGAAGATTACCATGATCGAGGAGTACCAGTCGATCATGAATATGTCTGGGATGCAGTCCCAAGACTTGAAGGGGAGTCTGTAGTGACTTCCAAGAGGATCTACAAGATCAAGCATGCTGTAGGTGGTAGCATAGAGAATTTTTCTCTTGTAGCCAGATACACTTCCATTAGATCAGTACTTGCTTTGGTTGCAGTGATGAAGTGGAAGATACACCAGATGGATTTCAAGACAGCTTTCTGTAGTTGAAGAAGAAGTGTATGTGGAGCAACGACTTGGTTTTGAGACACATGACAGGGAGTCATATATGTGCAGAACTTGGTATGGTAGGATAGACAGCTTTCTATCCAGTTTGGGCTTTACCAAGAGTAAAGCGGATTCCAACCTTCACTACAAGGTTGAGGAAGGCAATCCAGTGATACTACTATGTGGATGACCTGTTTGTAACAGGTGAGGATAGTTTGATTGTCGACACGCAGAGGAAGCTTGCTGTCGAGTTCGAGATGAAGAACTTGGGGATGATGCACTATTTGTTTTTGGCATGGAGGTGTGGCAGAGTGCAGATGGAATCTTCCTTGGACAAGGGAAGTATGCAGTAGAGATCCTGAAGAGGTTCGGGATGATGGACTGCAAGGATATGGCCACACCTATGGCATCGAACCTGAAGCTTTTGTGTGATGCTTCATCTGATCTAGTTGATGTCACGATGTATCGTCAGATGACTGGGTCCTCTATGTATGTGACGAACATGAGACCAGATATTTGCTTTGCGGTGAACACATTGATCCAGTTCCTGACGGATCCGAGAGATGTTCACCTGGTTGATGTAAAGCATATTCTAAGGTACCTAAAGGGTACGGTTGATTATGGGCTCAAGTATGATGCGAATAAAAAGTTTAAACTGCATGGTTATGTTTATTCAGATTGGGCATGCAGTGCTGCAGATAGGAAGAGCACATCTAGGTGCTGCTTCAGTATGGGATCATGTGTGATCTCTTGGTTTAGCAGGAAGTAGTCCTGGGTAGCACTGAGTACTGCCGAAGCAGAGTATGTTGCGACGGATGAGTAGGTTGCAGATGTATTGACCAAGCCGTTGGCCAGAGTGCAATTTGAGTACTTCAGAGAGAGGCTTGGTGCACTTCAGATCAAGGTTCTTTCCAAAGGGAAGTGATGAGTCCGGAAGATGCATATGCACATGAGCTTTCCTGACATGGTTAATGTGTTCTCCCTTGGTCGTGATGTAATTGCTGAGCCATTTTTCACATGGTGGTAGATGTGTTCTCCCATGGTGAAAAGGTAAGGGCTGGAGCCTTCCTCGAATGGCGGTAGATGTGTTCTCCCATGTCGGTGGTGTAAGTGCTGGATGATGTGCACTGTGCTTCGTGGACGATGAGATGATTTGAAGAGGACGATGCTATGATGATCAGGAGGATCATGGATGATGAGCATCAGGATGATGCTCCAGTTACTACTTTATGTATGCATCATGTTGGATGCTGGATATGATCAGTTGGATCATTTATATGTATGTACGGATCATGTTGAATGATGGATATGATCAGTTGGATCACTTGTATGTATTTTTGTATATGCATGATGTTGGATGCTTGGACCATGTATCTATATATGTATCAGGTGGATACATTGTATGATCAGGTGGATCATGTATGGTGATATGTATCATGTATTTGTATTTGTATCAGGTGGATACACTGTATGATCTGGTGGATCATGTATGATGATATGTATCAGGTAGATACTTGGTATGCATCAGGTAGATGCATTGTATGATCAGTATGATCATGGATGACGAGCTTCAGGATGTTGCTCTAGATGACATGCAGCAAGATGTTGCAGTGATGATGATCAGGATGATCATGTGTACATCAAGATGATGTATGGTGAGTATCAGGTTGATACTCTGCGGCCGTGGAACAGGTTGTGTAGATAAGCATGTAATTTGTGCCCTGGGATATTTGTAGATAGTCTTTTGTGGTTTTGCCTATGGCATGTAATTTGTACCCTGGGATATCTGGAAAATTCTCTTTCGAGGTTTTGCTTGGGAGGACATATAATTTGTGCCTTGGGAGATCTGTAGATAGTCTTTCGAGTTTTTTCCAATGGCATGTAATTTGTTCCTTGGGATATATGGCAGATGCTCTTTCGATGTTTTGTCCTATGGCATGTAATTTGTGCCCTGGGAGATTCGATAGGTTGAGCCGTGTGCTCGTAGTCAGTCCTGGGATGCTCTTGCGAGGTTTTTCCATGACCACATGTAATTTGTGCCCTGGGAGATCCAATAGGTTGAGCCTTGTGCTCGTAATCAGTCCTGGGATGCTCTTTCGAGGTTTTGTGGTGACCACATGTAATTTGTGCCCTGGGAGATCCGATAGGTTGAGCCTTGTGCTCATAATCAGTCCTGGGATTCTCTTTCGAGGTTTTGTGGTGGGGTCACATGTAATAAGTCCTGGAGATCTGGATAGGATGAAAAAGGCCTTAGATGTTCTTTAGGGTTCTTGCTAGTCAAGAGACTCTTTTAAGGTTTTGTGACGCATGTAATAAGTCCTGAGATTTCCATAGTATGGCCAGTGATGACGAAGACCTGCAGGTGGTGGGCCTACATCCAGTATGAAAAAGGACTGGCTCTGTAGAACTTCCTATGACGAGTAGATTCAGAGATTGATTGAGATAGCAGTAGCAGTGACGATGATGATGACTTGATGACGATTATCCAGTGACGATGATCCAGAGAAGATGACTTGTGCTAGAAGACCTATGTCGAGAAATACCTTCCTAGTTAAGAGGGAGTGTTGATGTATATGTAACTTTGGAATGTATTTCACCCATGTATTTCATATATGTATTTTTTACTCCTATAGAGATGGTATTATTCCTCTATACGGAAGTGTTTGTATTCCTATAGAGATGTTATTATTCCTCTATATGGAAGTGTCGTCATTTATATTGTAAGTGTCATAACTTATACTTGATGGGTTATTAGACCACCTTGTTGGGGTCGGCCCTATATAATTCATGTGGGTCAAAGGGTTATTAGACCACCCTATTGGGGGTCGGCCATGTGGGTCAAAGGGTTATTAGACCACCCTAGTGGGGGTCGGCCCAGTCAGCATTATGTTAAGTGGTTAAGTTGAGGCCGACCTAGTTGAGTAAAGGTCAAGTCAAGTTACTGTATAAATAGAGAGTGTGTCTCTCTCATTTTACACATTCTATTCTCTCACTCACACTTGGGAGAGTGGCGCACTTGTGGAGGAGGAGGCTCTGCTGCTAGGAGAAGACTATCTCTTGTATTCTGGTTGTATCATTGCTCTATCTATCTCTGAGGAAGTTATTGGGGTTTTTCACCTTTATGGTTTTCCCCAAGTAAACTATGTGTCTCTTGTGTGCTTGCAATATTGTGTCCATGATTGATATGCTGTAGATTTGCTGTACATGTTGTTCTATCAGTTAAGATCCTAGATCAGATTGAAGTAAATTCTGAAAATTTAACATTAAAAATAATATTTAAAATTACACTTAAAATGTATGGCACAATTTTTTTTTAAGATGGGGTAAACTTTATATTACTGTAGAAGCAAAAGATACATATTGTTATCTAGATGGTATGCCACTAGGTATACTAGACCAACCACAAAATGATTGTTTATCCTCATATTTCCACCAAGGTCCTGAATCATTTTTTTTTTACGAAATGTCTGAATTGATTGTAGAGACTACTAAAGTATTATATGGGATAAGTAAAATTGTTGAAATATTGTTTAGGATATCCATTATAACTATTAACAAAATTGACATAGCATGTGTTCCAAAGGAGAAAAAACTAAGATCTAGTAGATCTAAAACACTATTCATCATCATAAATGAACAGCATGGACACCTCTGTTGCTGGTGGAACAGAACTGGTTTGTCCTGTTACTACCCTCTCTTTGAAAACCATCCTTGTTGTTGAATTAGCCAACAAGTTGAGTGTGGCCCCCAACTTTGTAAAGTATTTTCCCATTAGCTGGAGCTAAACCTCTACCCTTTGAATTTTCCCCTATATCTCATCTAGATGCAGCGTAATTTCTTTCCTTTCCATATTGTTGTTCATCAAGTGTTTTCCTAACAGAGTCTTCAGTTACTAGAAATGGGTTATTCTCTTCATGTATTTTTTGTTGCAAGCCTGAGACGTTCCATTGTTTGAAACCCATTTCTCCATTCTAGCTTGAATCTTGTCTATTCTATTGACGCTTCATCATTTTTTACCCATGTTTCCATCTTGTCAATGGATTGTTGGATTGGGACTGAGATTTCTCAGTTGTAGATTTCCTTTTCCTTCGCTATCTCCTTGAGCACCTGAGGCTTGTTGTTTCTCTCATTCCCATTTTGCACCCTTCACGTGCATTTTCCCTTCACCATACTTCCTTTTTCGTGGTTGCGAAGAGAAAATAAGAAAGTGTCCCCAAGCACAACCACCACACTCCCAAAATAAGCCACCATATTCACGATACCTCTGAAAGTGATAATATTCCCCTCTATCCCGTGGAGTTGGCCTAAAATCTAGGTCATATTCTTCTCACACTCAGACTAAATTTCTACTTCTAAGAAATAAAGTCCATGAACTGCAACCCCTAAATTGTTGGATTTCTCCTTGTCTCCCTTCGCCATCGTTTTATATAACTCCAATCTCAATCGATCCATCATCATATTGCGTGGGGGAGTAATCATCATCATGGAATCTCTATTATGTTGCAGAACCTTCCTTCTTTAACATTCACAAACATGGCGACAGACTCTCTCTCCCATCATCACCAAATTAAAGTGGTAGTAGGGGACATGTTTCAGCTTGTACTAGGGCATCCTCCCTTTTTCCACTTGTCCCCCCCATCGCCACCATATGTCACATCAATAGGGGTGGCATAGTTTGGATCTGTTAGAACCGTTTGTAACCCCTCTGCCACCTGATATAGGGGTTCACAAAAATTAAAGGACATGGGGATGGGCTTTGATCCACTTATATGTGTAGGGGTCATGATATCATTTAATATAGTCTCTCTAGGTGCAACCACACGTTCAACCACTACCTCAAGGTGAACCCATGGCTTTAGGCTAGGCCCTCATGGGAATTGAACCTTTCCCACTATTGAAAATAACCTTACACTTCACTAAGGAATCCAACCCCCTTGGGAAAATGTATGGCATATTAAATTAATTAAGAATATATAATTAGATGAAAAACATAAGTTTGAAAAATAAATAGTATATAACATTTTTAATGATAAAAACTCAAATTTTAGGATTAAACAAGAAAAAACAAGAAACTATATTAAAAAAACACTAATAATAAAAAAAAAGGTATTTAAAAAAATTGAAAATTAAAAAATATTCATTCAATTTTTTTGAAAAAACTACAATTAAAAAAAATGTCGATACTTTACAACTAAGAATATTCACTACCTCAAAAAAAAGGGTGCTACTGGTATTACCACTTTTTGAAATAAGGGTAAAAACAACCGCTAAATGCGACATCTAAAAAATGACTCTAGAGGGTTCTCTTCAAGTAGGTAACTATGTTATGAATTAGAATTGTTGGATTCATTTATTAATGTCCAACATTTATTCTAACTTATTTGTGAAATTTAAATACTTCCACCCCTGGTTAGCATTTGTTTTTTGTAACTAGGGGAATCGACAACTCGAGATTGGGCTCGTACTCGCGTGACAGAAGGTCCAGGGATCCAATCCCGCTACCACTATACCCCCAGGTGCCCCACACACCCTGCAAGCATGGGACATGAGTAAAGCCAAGTGTGATTTGAACTCGTGACCTCCATTTACAACTGTGACTTCATAACAACTGAACCAACAATGATCCACACCCGTGCGGGCTCCACCCCTGGTTAGCATTAATATGGACATGATCATGACATATTTCCACCTGATTTTGTATATGAACATGACATATTTTTTTATTTTTTTGGACATGATGTGAAAACTTCACAAACACACACACACACACACGATTTGGGTGTAATTGCCAATTATATTAAATGAATTTTTACCTATTGATTAATCATATCCCGTAGTGAATGTGTTAGTTTCACCAATATATGGAAGGATAGATCCATATCTAGATTTCCCTAGAATTTACATGCATATTGAAAATAGAATATCAAAGTATGAGAAGAAAGCATGGTTATTGATGGTTGTCCTAACTTTTGTATGCGATCTATTCAATTTGATTCTACCTTCAATGTCCTTCCAATATACCTACACACACATCAAAAAAAAAAACCTTCCTCAGTCTACTTTTACCATAATTAATAAATAATATAACTTGAAATGCAAATTAAAAATCTTAGTAACATTTAGGTAAATTAATCCCATCCAAACACATTACTCATACATGATATTTGATCAATGGAAAATATAATTTTTTGGGGCCAGGCAGGGATGAAGATAGATATCTATTATATATAATGAAAAGGTGGAAACAAGGCAAGTACTTGAATCCTACTATAGTACCTCATTCACCAAATTCCAAAGTCTAGGTCTTCATCCTTATCGACAAGTACTAATCCATATTCCAATCATGATCTTGAATCTTACTATGGCAGAGAAGGAAAATGGAGGCTGATTAAACTCCACATACAGATAGATCATTGTTATGAGAACTAAGGGTTAACTCTCACTCAACATATGAAACTAGGGCCAAGAATATTTTCACCAAAGGATGATAATTAAACTCTATTTTAGATGATTTCTCTCAATTTCTCTGTATGTCTTCTCTCAACCCTAGGTATTCTATTTATAATATAGGAAGGTGTTAAGCTCGAGATCCAATGGAAGGCACATTGTGCATGTGTAAGCCATGCACAATTTCACTTAGAGATTTTTTTTGTTTTTGTTTTTGTTTCAAAGCTTTATTTCCTACTTCTAGGATTTATGAGGTAGTTGTGGGTTTATCACCGAAGAAATGTGGCTAGTCGCACCTTTCCTTAAAAACATTTGGGAGCCTCATGTTTGTTCCTAGGAAAAAAATGCGAGATAATGATAAACTTGAATAAAAATCTAGATGGCTAGGACATATTCTAGATTTTTTTTGTTATTGGGCTTATCTCAACTCAATTTAGTTAAGAGTACTAAATATAAGTATAATATCAAGTCCAACCAATAAAGTTCAAGAGATGGTAACACAAACAAATCCTATGAGTAGTCACTATGTGGAGCCTTGGAAAAGTTACCATGGTTACATATTCAAAACGAATAACCAAGAAAAATAATTGTGAATTTGGTGTTCACATTGAACAAGGATATACTAAGCTTTGTCCCATAGACTAAAACTTCGAAAAAAAAAGGTTTCACAGTAGATAGCAAACCAACTTATCTAAAGTAGTTCTATTACATGTTCATCCTCTTCTTATACATGAGGGTTATCTCAACTCTCCTCATCATTTACCTAATGCTTAATTCAAATTTTGTAATGCCTTTCACACTAGTTACTCCTTGTTGATAAAAGTTTTTTCTCTCCATTAGAAAAATCCTAGCTTACAATGAAAATAGCTTTGAAAAAATTATTCTCCAAACCTGCATCCTATTTTTTTGCAACACTCAACATTATAATATATTTAAAAAATAATATAAAAATTATACACATTAGATTTAAATTTGGATAAATGTACATGATGAATTAAAAAAATACACTCAACATTATAATATATTTAAAAAATAATAAAAAATAATATATATTAGATTTATTTAAAGAAAATAATATAAAAATTATTAAATGTACATGTAGATGAATTAAAAAAAATGATGTATTTTTTTAGTGTTTTGATTGGTCATTATTATTACTTATTTATCTATACGGTAAATGAGAGAGGGAACTTATCTCACTAGAAAGGATGAAGTTTATAAGCTTCCATATTCATAATAATTATAATATATTGTTGCAACGTGTATATTATCATCATCTTGTGAATTAATAAGTCGTCACATCCATATGATTACAACACCATGTTGCACTTGCCAAAGTCATTAATTCGTATAGGGAACATATATAGTTGTAATAAATGGAAATAATGTGAATAAACAAAGTAATGATCTCATCAATAGTCCACATAAATCGGGATATCATGACCACGAAAAAACTAAGCAATGATATCAAATGATTATCATCATGTATCACATTTATGTAATCAGACACCTCAATCAAATTTTTTAGAATCTTAGCTAAGCAATGATATCAAATGATTATCATCATGTATCACATTTATGTAATCAGACACCTCAATCAAATTTTTTAGAATCTTAGATTGACCTAAATTTGGTATTTATTATTATGCAAATCAAGAGTTGGTATAATTTATTATTACAAGGGGGAAGACGAAGTGATGCATCAAATGATTATGATCTTTTATATCTTATGTAATCATACATACATGTCAAAAATTACTCTATAATTTTCTTTTGATAATGCATGTCAAGCGTTGGTATAATATAATATATTATTTTATTGCAGGACACATATGTGATTGACACCTTTATGTCTTTGTGCATGGTACCTTTTATGTATTGTCACATTTTATGTAGTGTCTTCAATCAACATTCCTCTTCATAAGATGGGGAACCATTAATCATACTATAAACATTTCTATTAAGAGGCCATTTTACCATAATAACCAAAAGATGGCTTTCCATAAAGATCCATACCGTTAAGATCCATAGCGAATTAAATGCTTATTTGTGGCAAAATAACAAAATGCAATAGAATATAAAAGTAAAGAATAACTATCATGGTAACTAAATGTCCATAACCAAATATAAACATAATCACACATAGCATGCAAAATATACATATCTTAATAAAAGAAAATGATATTAAGTTACATAATAATAAATATAAACAAAGCATTTAAATTTTAACAGAGTTTAATACTTCAATTAAGAGGAACCTCTTCAGATCATCCAACAAGTTGTGTTAACTATGTCATCTAGAAGAGTGCAATGTCCCTTGTTAGGAATTTTATTAAAATGGTAAATTTTCACTTGTTTCCCTAGTTCGACCTTTGACTAGTTTTGAGCTCTAGGTCCCCAAATTGCTCCAATTGCTCCCAAATCTTCTGAGAAGGTATATGGATGATGTTAAAACATAAATATGTGTTTCAGGGATGCTTTTGGACCTTTAAAATATTTTTTCAAATCCTCTTTCAATTCTTGCCAATGTAGGGAACTTTACTAGTAATTTCTCTTTGACTAGTATTGGTCTCTAGATTTCAAATTGGCTCCAAATGCCTTCAAATCTTCAAGGAAGGTGTATGAATGATATTAGGACTTGAATATTATTTTTAGGGATGAGATATGGCCACCAAAAGACCTCTGCAAACTATCTTAAGATTCTGGACCAAGTATGCAATTTTACTAGTAATTTGGGGTTCAAATCCCCCTGGGGTAAGTACTGAAAATGACTTCCCAAATGCCTCCAAACCCACTCAAATTTCTGAATAGAGGTAGGGGATGTCTCAAGGATTTTATTAAGGTCCCAAATGCACCATTCATTAGTTATTAAGTCTGTTTCAAACGTCTCCCAAACAACAACAAAAATCACTAGTTCGACCCTTGGGGAAATGGCACCAAATCTTCTCCAAATGTAAATAAAATGAGTAAAATGACTTCAAATTCTTGATAAATGAACATGAAACTTGTATAATACATCAATAAAATTCCATTAATCAATAAACCATCAGTAGTTTACTTATCCATTCGAATCCATCAACATTACATTGGTTCACAACAAGGTAGTGGGGAAATGACACTGTTCTTTCATTAAAAATGAGATTTATACATTTCTACTTGAAATTTCGACCTGAAACTTTCTGTAGATGAATAATAGAGTATTTAATTCGTATTAAAAAATAAATGGGGCATTAAAAGCTCCCCCAAAGAGTACAATATCTCACCAAAAACGCCCTCCCTCAAGGATAAAGAATATGCCATAAAAAATAGAAATGGTTGAAGGAGTGAGATGCAATAGAAGAAACCATAAAATTTCCTATAGCTTACACTTGCAAATAAAGACTCCATTAAATCTACAAATGAAAGGTCTGAATGGCCTTTCCAATTACCAACTTGGATGGGAATCTTTCACCCTCGAAATTGGCTAAGGCAAGAAACTAGTCATCCACTAGCTCTCCCTCTTCACAAATGCAATTGCAAATTCTAAAAATGATCAAAAGCTTCCATTTTTCTTTGTTCATGACCTTTATAAACTTCTAATTTCATCCATGGGTCGAATTCCTTCCAAGAGACTCATGCCAACTCAAGTTGGGAAGATATTCCAATGAATGTCACTTGTACAACAATTCCTAGTTTCTCACTTCCACCAAATCACATGTGGAAGCATCTTAGCTTTCCTAACTCCCTTGAGCGCCTTCTTGGAGGCTATTTTTAGCCCTGACATGTCATATATGTCATATGTCAGCCTTAAGGTTTGATTTGTGTCAATGGTGTCATAGCATCTTCATCATTGTTGTCATAGAGCTAGGGAATCTAGCCCAAGTGTCCCACTAGCTCCAAATTGCCTCTTCCTCTTCCATGGGAGTTACTCTTCCTCTGTATTTAGACCTTGGATGAGTCATGCCATGAATAATACCTTTTGGACTCTCCCAAGTATGTTACCATTCACCTTGAATTCGAATTGATGAGAGAATGATGCCAAGTGTAGTGGGGAAATCTAGCCATATGTGGGTCCCACTTCCTCCATGTGTCTTCATGTTCAAATGCCACTTTAAATTTCAATTGTATATATTTATTTAACTCCTTTATTAAATATTTATGACATTCTAATGTTCAAACATCATTTATTATCCCCCTTATTCCAAATCCCAAAGCTTCCACCCCAAACCTAGGAAACTAGTAATTTTCTTCCTTGACAATTATTTGACCCTTAACATCAATTTGACAAACTCTAATGAATATGGCCAATGTGACTAGGCCATTGTGACCCAATGACAAATTTGGGACATGACAAATCCTCCCTTCCCAATATTGCTTATCCTCAAGCAATTTCAAACATGGGTGTTGAAGAACCTACTTTCTGTATAATTCTTTGAAGTTGCCATTGAATTGCCCAGCCTTGAGTCTTTGAGTTCCATGAAGATTTTAGAGAGGAAACACCATGCTTTCTGCTTCACTACTCTGATAAAAATCACTTTATCAAGTGGGAAATCCATCTCCCATACTGCTTGTTTCCCCAAAAAATTTGAAACCAATGTGACAAAAATTATTCCAGGGTCCCATTGCTTGTACTGCACTCCAACAATTAGGAGTGCTCTCCAACCCATACCATCAGATAAGAGGATTCCTGGATCCCATTTTCTTGTATGCATTCTTCCAAACATCATGAGTACAAAATATATATCATCAAAGTATATAACAACATAATGAAAATGTACATCAAGGAGGTGCTTCATCAAAGAATCATGAAAGTGCTTATACCTCTAAGCAAGTAGACCACCATTTTTCAAGTGCATACAAGCTTCAAGTGACCAATCAAATCTGTTTCAATGACATAGGTGAGGATCCTATGTCCTATAATGCTGCTCTAAAAGGATGTGATATGCATCAAAATATTCAACCATGTATTCTTTCATCCAAGAAGTGAATGAAGAATCTCCACTAAAATCTGAACCAAATAATGAGCAGAAAAAACAAGGAGACTTCAAATGAATCAAAGAAGTCTCACCCATACATCTCTGAATGTGAAAATCATAAAGATATAACAAATTATGTAGCTGCCAACAAAAATGTTCTCCAATCATAAATCTATTCACCCAATTGTTGGATGAAGTTCCTCCAACAGCAAATGACTCAAGTGTTGAGCAAGAAAAACCATGAGTCTTCAAGTGACTCAAATGCATATCATAGGTGCATCCATGTAGATGTGCATCATCATAAAGTAACAAAGGATGCTGCTACAAATGTGAATAATAATTTTCTCCAACCATATCATCATAAAAAGTAAATCTAGGAGTTCCATACTCCTCATGTGGCACCATAAAAAAAACCCTTTCACCCATTCTTCATTGAGACTAATGCTGCAAAACATGGAATTGTAGGATGTAGGATAATTAACTAACTCACCCAAATGATAAAAAAGTGCAGAAGTTTCATCATGGGAAGGATCCATATGGTTAGTATCATGCATCTCCTTCAAAAGTGTGAAATCTTTGTCATAGATTGGTTCCAATGTAGAGGAATCATGCTCTTCTTTAAAATTTGCATAACCTTCATCAAGAGACAATTCAAGTTCCTCTTCCACCACATCATGTGTTTGGATATCTTCAAGTTCATCTTCAAACACATCAAGAACATTCAAATTTCCACATTTCTCATGATCCACCATGTCATGAGAATCCTCCAAACAATCTACCATTTGACAATCTGAAACATAGGAGGAAAAACAAGTATCTTGCAACTTTTCAAGAAGTTGCTCATTTTGAATTGTGAGCTTATGATTATCCTCATTATTCTTCAAGTATGCACCATGTAAAAATTCATTAAGCTCAAACAAATGGTTTCTATCAAAAAGCAAAGACATGAAATTACCTTTGATGTGGCACATTGCTCTTTGAATCTTCTCCATGTCTTCAAGGAATGATGTTTCCTTTAATGAAGTAGCTCTCCAACAAGAATTTGACACCAACGCTTGAGTGTCATGGATAATGCTGAGGGAATATTGGATCTTATTTTCATTCATATTTAAGGACCCTTCAAGAAAATGAGGCTCTTGCAAATGAACCTCCTTATCTTCTTCATTTTTTCTTGGATCAACTTCATGAAGCTCAAGTGGTGATGGGGAAGTTGATCTTGGTTCTTCTTCAACTGCTACAAGGTCTTCATTATCATGCTTAATGAAACTTGGGCTTGCAACAACACTTTCAAAAGTGATCTCTATGTCACCAACATAGAGGTGTGAGAACCCATCAGTAGGTACTCCTTCATAGTTTAAGCATCCATCGGTAGATGCTCTTTGGTTCATGTCTAAGCTAGAAGGTGTCTCGAAATGATCTTCCATATTTTCAATAGAATCTTCTTCATGCTCTTGTGATGTCTCTTCCTTTTTCTCCTTCAAGCAAGCTAATGCAATTTTCCCCTTGTTTTCCTTAGGATCAATATCTTTGGACTCTCTATTTTGAAATGGATTCTTATTACCTTCCTTCATCTTGAGCTTATTTTTGATAATGAGGTATTCATAAAATGGTATAGTGTTTCTGAAACCTTCACTCAAATTTTTCCATTCGAGATGAATTTCTTCCACATATTTGGATTCAAGAAATTTTGGTATAGTAGGACTTGGTGTTCTATGAAATTCATTTGCTCTATTATGGGGTCCTGTGCTTGAAAAAATATGCTCACCCATTGGCTTATTTTTCTCACTTTTTCCTCTTCAACAAAAACACTTTTGGTTTCAATATCTAATGGTGGTCCCTGACTTCTTGTCCTCATGAATATAAGACCACATTAGGTGCCAAGATCATGCTATGATACCAATGTAATGTCCCTTGTTAGGAATTTTATTAAAATGACAATTTTTCACTTGTTTCCCTAGTTTGACCTTTGACTAGTTTTGAGCTTTAGGTCCCCAAATTGCTCCAATTGCTCCCAAATATTCCGAGAAGGTATATGGATGATGTTAGAACATAAATATGTTTTTCATGGATTCTTTTGGACCTTTAAAATACTTCTGCAAATCCTCTTTCAATTCTAGCCAATGTAGGGAACTTTACTAGTAATTTCCCTTTGACTAGTATTGGTCTCTATGTCTCAAATTGGCTCCAAATGCCTTCAAATATTCAAGTAAGGTGTATGAATACTATTAGGACTTGAATATTATTTTCAAGGATGAGATATGGCCACCAAAATACCTCTTCAAACTCTCTTAATATTCTGGACCAAGTATGCAATTTTACTAGTAATTTGGGGTTCAAATCCTCCTGGGGTAAGTATTGAAAATGGCTTCCCAAATCTCTCCAAACCCACTCAAATTTATGAACAGAGGTAGGGGATGTATCAAGGATGTTATTAAGGTCTAAAATGAACCATTCATTAGTTATTAAGTCTGTTCCAAACCTCTCCCAAACAATAGAAAAAATCACTAGTTCGACCCTTGGGGAAATGGCACCAAATCTTCTCCAAATGTAAATAAACTGAGTAAAATGACTTCAAATGCTTGAGCACTAAACATGAAACTTGTATAATACATCAATAAAATTCCATTCATCAATAAACCATCAATATTTTACTTATCCATTCGAATCCATCAACATTACATTGGTTCACAACAAGGTAGTGGGGAAATGACACTGT
This sequence comes from Larix kaempferi, assembly GCA_027924585.1. Classification (NCBI taxonomy): domain Eukaryota; kingdom Viridiplantae; phylum Streptophyta; class Pinopsida; order Pinales; family Pinaceae; genus Larix; species Larix kaempferi. Next base: position 11,355,807 of record BSBM01001051.1, on the reverse strand, counting down.
TCTTTCATTAAAAATGAGATTTATACATTTCTACTCGAAATTTAGACCTAAAATTTTTTGGAGATGAAGAAAAGAGTATTTAATTCATATTAAAAAATAAATGGGGCATTAGAAGCTCCCCCAAAGAGTACAATAGCTCACCAAAAACGTCCTCCCTCAAGGATCAAGAATATGCCATCAAAACTGGAAATGGTTGAAAGGAGTGAGCTGCAATAGAATAAACCATGAGCTGCCATGTAGCTTACACATGCAAATAAAAATCCATTAAATCTCCAAATGAAAGGTCTGAATGGCCTTTCCAATTACCAACTTGGATGGGAATCTTTCACCCTCGAAATTGGCTAAGGCAAGAAACTAGTCATCCACTAGCTCTCCCTCTTCACAAATGAAATTGAAAATTCTACAAATTATAAAAAGATTCCATTCTTCTTTTTTAATGAATTTTATAAAATTATAATGTCCTCCATGGGTTGAATTCCTTCCAAGAGACTCATGCCAACTCAAGTTGGGAAGAGATTCCAAAGAATGCCACTTGTACAACAATTCCTAGTTTTCCACTTCCACCAAATCACATGTGGAAGCATCTTAGCTTCCCTATCTCCCTTGAGCACCCTCTTGGAGGATAGTTTTAACCCTGACATGTCATATATGTCATATGTCAGCCTTCAGTTCTGATTTGTGTCATAAGTGTCATAGAATCTTCATCATTGTTGTCATAGAGCTAGGGAATCTAGCCCAAGTGTCCCACTAGCTCCAAATTGCCTCTTTCTCTTCCATGGGAGTTACTATTCCTCTATATTTCGACCTTGAATAAGTCATGCCATGAATAATACCTTTTTAACTCCCCCAAGTATGTTACCATTCACCTTGAATTCGAATTGGTGAGAGAATGATGCCAAGTGTAGTGGGGAAATCTAGCCATATGTAAGTCCCACTTCCTCCATGTGTCTTCATGATCAAATGCCACTTTGATTTTCACTTGTATATGTTTATTTATCTCCTTTACTAAATATTTATTCCATTCTAATGTTCAAACATAATTTATTATCCCCCTTATTCCAAATCCCAAAGCTTCCACCCCAAACCTAGGAAACTAGTAATTTTATTCCTTGGCAATTATTTGACCCTTAACATCAATTTGACAAACTCTAATGAATATGGACAATGTGATTAGGCCATTGTGACCCAATGCCAAATTTGGGACATGACAAAGAGAAAACTCACCAGTCAGAGTTAGCCTAAATCTTCGACATGACATAATCAACGAGAGTATGGTCATCATCGTAGTCATACAAGGTCAAGACCCCTTAAAAATATGTGAACATTAATTCTTCAAGTGCATAAGGAAAGACCAAAACCTGTTAGAGGATGGCATGAAAATGAGATTGTGAGATGGTGCAACCTTGTGTGGTAAGTATACTATTGCTAAAATTACATTGGAGTTATTACAAATACTAATTAAAAAAGTGTAGTTGGGGATCAAAGCATCCTATAAGTGGCAAGGGGGTTATGAGGAAATGAGAGGGGAGTGATAAGGGAAATAGACTTAACCATGTAACAAGTGGTAGCTTGAAGAATCCTTGAATTTTCCTTATTATTGGCATTTGTCCTTTCCCCAAGAGATTATTTTTCATTGCTTGGGCATGTAATGGCATTCCAACAAAATGTGTGAATTAAGTCTTAAGATTACTCTTCATTCTTCATTATATTTTATTGTTCATTATGCATTATTCACCATTTGAAAGGTTTTTTTTATACCATGCTAGGATATGGTAGATAATTATCCTTAATCATGGGGTTAGTTGAATAATGTTGGAACGTTATGGACCATGTTGAATAGTAATCACCATCCCTTCTTTCTAGAGCATTCATGGGAAATAAGAGAGAGTTGTTTTTGCTCTATTCCTTTAGTTGCCATGCTAAGATGAGGTAATTCATGGTCAATCTCATGTTTGTTTTCATATAAATAACTAGCATACCCCCGAAGCGGGGGAAATGAAACACCGAAAAGAACTTCGATATGTCTAAAATGAGAGAAAGTTGCGTGTATGTAGATAATGTAAGTTTATGTGTTGAAAGCAAGTAAAGTGAATCTATGGAAATTATACTGCAAATACTAATAAGCAATAAATAGGAACCCATGAAATCGAAGAAACAAGAAACAAATCCCCCTCAAGATGGATTGGGCATTGACTATTCATAAATCCCAATGATTGGTGTTAACAAGATCAGCCATTGACATTGGTAACACACTTAAAATTGCATGCCTCAATCCATGCACTCCCCCTACCAAATGAAAATACCAATGTTGCTTGCCAATATATTTAGAGTCAAACTTGATAACTCTAATTATATTACATTTGTATACTTTCTCTTCTAACAAATTAACTGACATTTCATTTTGCTTTCCATCGATTTATGGGTGGAATTGGTATGTGATTTGGTTGAGATTGGTCCCATGGAGGGCCAATGTACACATTTATCAAATGCCACAACAACATAGGCTGTAATACCCCTATTTTGACCCTTGTAGTTTATTGGCCTCAATGTAAATATTGTATACATTCTATGTGTGTGTGTTTTCCCTACTGTGGCGCTCAAGGCCAAGGCCCCACTAGAGGAGGTTCAGGTATTATTTGCATAGGAATATATTTGACAATTGGATAATCCATGAGCTATTAAGCCATGGGGATTTGTAAATGATGTAATTATTAATTATGGAAATAAAATACCCAAGCAGCTGGCTAAGGAGGAAACCAATGAGAAGGGGCCATGTGTATCCATTAGGGAGAGGTGAGGGGGTTATGGGATTGGTACCCATGCTGCCACATGTCCAATTGTGAGCCCATTTGAATCACCATGTTGACATTAATGCAACTGTAAGAGGGTGGTTGAGAAAACTAGATGCATGAATTCGATGGAGTATGGGGAAAACCTGGGAATCCGTATGGCAGGGTATGGACCTGTGCGTTGCTTGTCCCTTAAGCCACTCCATGCCTAGGAATTCTCCCATATTGTTTGATAAACATGGATTGAACAAGGACCCAATTCATTCACACACCTGCAGTGTCCAGCTGGAAAGAAAAGAAGTAAAAATCGTGATTTCCTAGGTAAGTCGAAGGTGCAAAGCCGAGAATGCCTAAGGAAACCCTGTGCAAGAATGAAACCAGTTGGGACAACCATATATTGGTTTGTGGGATAAATTGCAGAGCTTGAATGACCTAGAGAACCCGTTAGAACCCTTAGATCGATTGCAAAAGACTGAATTTGTAGGGAAGAATTTAGGGCATGGCCCTGTGAGGAAACTACTTGTATAACAGACAAGAAGGTCACTTAGGGTTGGGTCTGCTTGATAAACCTAGTGAAGCCTGTAATATCATGAAGAAAAACAGCTGAACCTTTCTATGCCCACCCTGAATAACAATGGAGGGAAGGGGCCTTGAAGTACCACGTATTAGAGAAGAGGGCCTTCCTTGTGTTGGGTGAGGTAGGTAATGTGGGTGCCATTCTTGCTGAGTGGTATGATATGCCTGTAGCTCTTTGGTAGAGCTCACTATCTTAGCAGCACCCCCCGTTGTTCCCTGGATTGCTTGATAAACCCAACTGTAGGTTCGATTAGCATTGGGATGAGACCTTTACTGTGAGAGAGTCCATTAGACCTCCTTAGTGGATACACATCCCAGCTTGGGGGTGGTCTCTCGGCTGAAAGAGTACAAGCTGGACAAAGACCTAAGGTTGGGTGGAAATTTGTCCTCACTTGTCCAATTGCTTGGGGCAGCTTCAAGATCCAAAGGTAAGTGTTTCTGTGGTATAAATTGTGAGGTTTCATGTATTATGATTATGTGTTGATGGTCAAGTTGTTGAATGAATGTTGTATGAGTTTGATCAATAGAAAGACTATGCATAAGGATGAGTAGAAGGCTGAACTCATGTTGAATACTTCATTCAGTTGCATAAGCTTAATGCATCACAAAACTTGCAGGTGGTAGATGTATTGGTTAGACCTAGTTTCATGCACCTTATGCATTGTTATGCTTATCATGCCCTAGACTAATGAATGGATGATTTCATGATATTTCTCATTAGGAAGATAGGTAGAGGCTTGAATATGAGATTGAATGCATGTTGAATACTTCATCAATTGCATGAATGTGATGTAGGACTAACCCTTGCAGGTTGTAGGTGTAATGATTTGTAATATCCTGATTTTGACCCCATTGCATTAAAATGTAAATAATGTAATATTGCTATAAAATCGTGGTGAGGAGCTCAAGCCCAAGGCCTCACCATCAATTTATTGATGCATATGGTTTACGTGCTATCCAGGCACAATGGAATTGCAAATATCATGTAAATATGCATTTTAATAAAATACCCACAACTAGCTATGCAATGCAACAAGAGACGGGGGCATGATTTTACAAGGAATTGGGAGGAAAGATTCAAACCCTTTAGCCAATCAAGTCAAACCAAGTGTCAATGAGAGAACCCATAAAAACCTCAACTACCCATGTTGAATTTTGTACCCAATCATTCATTTCTCCAAAGAGTTGGGTGAAGTAGTTAATACCTTGGGGAATGGAGAGGTATGGATGTCCAAATTCGGGTATGGGAAAGTGACCCTTTGTAGAAAATCGTGTTTGACTTCTTGGGAAAGAAAGGATCCACGAAATTGCTCCCCAAGCCATTCTTCACCCATGAGTTTTCCTCTCTCACGTTTTTGGAGTCACCTGGGCATTTTCCCTCCATGTTTTTCGAGTTTTTTCATAGTTTTCTAGCTGGAAAAGAGGGCGTTTTTGTGTTGCTGAGATGCTGGGAAATATAGAGCTCGATTTGGGGGTTTCATTGAGGCCTTTTAGCCATTGGAATGCTCATAACATGTGGGAGAAATCGGTTTTTCTCCCTATGGTCGAATTTCCCTTTCTACAGTCTTTTTTTGGTGTGCCCACGATTTGGGGAAAACCCATGGCCATCTTATTTGTAAATCCCATTGTTAAAAACATGTATCCATGCCCATTGATGGAGTTTTGCTGTGTGCAAGTAGTGTATGTTGTGGTATGGGTTATGGGTATCCATTGTTTTGGCTTGAGTTTGAGTGCAAGTATCCAGAAATGAAGAGGGTTCAGATTTAGCCTGATAAACCCAGCTGTGGACTGGCTTGTCTTAGATGCAATGATTATTTTGGCTGTGTATGAGCTTGAGTGTCCCCTTTTCCTTGTAGAAATCATGCCCAGCTCGGGGATGGTCTCTGAGTGCTAAAAGAATAAAGGCTGGGCAGAGACCTATGGTTGGGTGGAACGTTGCAGTGACATAGCTCGTTGCTTGGGACGATTGCACAATGAAGATAAGTATTTTTTCTGTCTATGTGTTTTACTTATGAAATGTTTTAATTTGATGATTATTATTAATATGCCGAATGCATATGAAATGTGTGTGGATGATGTTTTATTCCGCTGCGCATGTTTGCTTGATTTGCATCTGCACACATTTGTTTTTATGAGTCTAATGAATTGGGATGAGTTTATGAAAATCCCCAAGATTCGGTATCATGTTCCCTTCCTCGAATTGGGTCCATGGGAGGGGAAGTGACATGATTATCTTAGTTCATTATATATGTTTATTATGCATTGTCTTCACCCTTCAAAGGGATGATTTGAATTCACTTGGTCTTGGGAAAGGAAGGGGATAGCCCATGATGTGTTCAAATCCCCTCTTTGGTCAGGTGAAGGGAGATATCATGGCAGGAAGGAGGAAGAATCCCTGGAAGAAGGATAAAGTCATTTAGGTGGGGATTATGAACATAAATTCAGTTGGGAAATTGGCATGGTTGGAATGATCAGATGGGTTGGGGTTTGCACCATTGGATAGATCTCTCCAAGAGATTTCCAACGGTACCAACCTTGTCCCATTTGAACCAAGGATGAGGAAGTTATGCCCCTTAGAAGTTTCCCTGGAAAGATTGCTGGAGCAGGGGTCTTTGGTCCTGACCCTTCTGCATCCACAAGGACCTTTCCGCATCCGCAATGCGGATCCCGGATTGCGGCCGTTGGGAACCAACCATTGGGGCGTATGGAATTCTATATTCCCACATCTAGAATGCGTAATGTGGAATGCAAATTTCAGGAGGTAGAATTCCCCAGACTTGAAATATGAAATTCTGCATTTCCACACCCACAATGCGGAATGCGGGTTGCAGGAGGAAACTATCATCGGGATTGGAGGAATTTGACATCCGAGTTATGCATGCAGATTGTGAAACTACGGAAGCCGGATGGATAGATTTTCGAAGCCATAAATGACTTTCGACTTCTAACTTTTGCATTGCGGATTGCAGAAGTCAGAAGCACGATTTCAATTTTGAATTAGTTTTGGCAATCCGATTTTCGAGTCCCGCATGCAGACTACAGAATGCAGAAAGGAGGATTACAGATCTCAATGGGGATTGAGGACTCGATCCCATTGTGGTTGTGTGTGGAATTATATGAATTTGGAAGAAAAAAAAACAGAGGGCCTCCCATGGCCTCTGAAGGCCACTTGGGAGGTTAAGGAATGTGACGGGATAGAAATGTAAGAGAGCTAGATCTAGGTGTGTATAAAATTTGATCGACCACAACAAGTGACCTAATATCTAATATTATAATACAGGAGATAAGTACAAATATATTCATGCCGTGATCTCTTTAACTAAATTGCATAAAAAAATATCTAAATAAAAAAAAGTAAAAGGTTAACTCAAATAGATATTTGCTTATTTTGTCATCCAAAAAAGCTTTAATTGTGTGATTGCATTTGACGTGGAAAAATAATAAATGAGCAAATATCTAAATTGTGAAATTGTAATTGTGAATATGTAATATATAATAATAATTAACTGGACCAAGATACCTCCATGATTAGATATAGGTAGAACCAGTAAAAATTGATTATTATTTATAACCGATTATTTATAAATAATAACATAGATTTGGCATTTGAATGGTTCCAATCGTATCACGGATTTCTAAGTGAAGGAAATAGGTCTATGTCTTAAGATCTAGATGCCCTAGCTCTCATTATAGGCTAAGAAAATCGTTAAGTCATAGGTCTACCTTTGACCCAATGGGAATGAATGGATGCGTACACCACTCAACCACTTTTTAAAAATGTGGTTGTGCTAGTAATTATAAAATATGAAATTGAATGGTATTTTTGTTTTATATTGTTTAAATAATTAAAGTTTTTTTTTTTAATTGGTTCAAAATTTAACTATCCATTGGTAAGAATATGTATCTATATTACACCTATAGTGAATATTTGAAGAATTTGAATTTGTTCCAAACTTCCCTACACAGAATACCAATATGACCAAATTATGCTAATATGTTGGAAAACAGATCGACTCCATGCTAGTTCCATTGACCCGTGTGAATTTGTTGCCTTGGCATGAAATGTGGAGCCCTTGTAGTGCATGGGATTTCTGGAGTGGTTGGTGCATCTCTTGTTGGTGCTTAGCGCATGGAATTTCTAGAGCGTCTTCAACACCACTTCGTTGTAGAGTGGACTCTCTTGCCAATGCTCAACACATAGAAGTTCTAGGAAAGCTTCGACTCCACGTCGACATAGAGTTCCATCATGATCCGGTCGGTTGGGGCGTTGCCGACCTACATGTAGAAGAAAACCTTTTGGTTCAACACGTTAGATTTGAATCCTGCAAGGCGCTCACCAAATCATGCAAAAATTTATACAAGCTTTCATAAAACCTCCTTCAAAGACAAAAATATGGAATATTTTCTTTTAAATTTGTTATTATGTTTTTGTTTTTAAAAATATGGATGAAAGAGAAATTATTAATTCCATAATATTTAGTCCTATGATAAGTTAAAAGAGATAACATCCACATTTTATTCTTATAATAGGATTGCTTGTACATATTTGTTTTAAAAAATAAAAATAATTTTATTAAATATATAAAATATTGTTAATTTATTTAGCAAAATAATTTTACGCAAATTTTTACTTTTTATACTAAAATTATTGATTGGAAATCAAATTATTTGTTTTTATAAAAATAATCTTTTAATAATTTACTCAACAAATTGCTTTTCACATAAAATAAAAAGATTGAATTTTGAATGTCTAGTTTTAACTTTTTCATTTTCATTTTATTTTTAATTGTTTATTAATTTTTTTTTCACTTAGAAAATCACATTCACTATTTAATTTTAAACAAATAACAAGAAATGGGTAAACCATTGAAGATATATTCTTAAATGATTTACCAATTTTCTATATTCTTAAACAATTATCATGCAAATTGTTTTTTTCAATCATTAGCATAGAGTTATGTTGAAGACTTCGCTGTCACAAATAGACAACAATAATGAAAAGAATATCCTAATAGTTCTTTTATATACACATATTTCTCACTGGCTCCATCGAATACTTAGTTTGGAATAGAAATGTGCACAAGGACAACGACCATGTCCAGCGGATCCTTGAGAAGGAGGTAGTCGCTCACCTCCATCGTTCCCTTTTTCTTTTCCTCGCCTACCACCACTCCTCTCTCTTGTTATTATATTCTTTTATGATTTCCCAACACATGAGTAAAATCGGTAGGATCTACCATATCATGTTGCTACTTGAAAACCTTGAATGCAATTCAAATTTCAAAGTTTCAAGGTTGGGCGATTCGATCCCAGTATCTTTGCTTGCGTAAGAAAAAGAGGGCGCAACATATTATGATTGTGTTGGAGAATTGCAATTGGTAAAGGAAAAACAGGTTGTTGTGCTGCCGTCCACACCAAAAAATGGTTTTGCATTTCTGTATATCATTTTAAAAGGCTTCGTACACCTATTTTTTGCCCAGGGCATAAAAACTGTTACTTTCGTACATGTGTGACAAGATATTGAAGTTGTTTTCCCTTTCTTCACTTTGATGGAAATATTGCAGTTCAATGAGACCTGAAGATTACACAAGTCTCAATTTTCAATAAAACAATTGTGTAAAACATCGATGTTTTCATAATTTACTCTGAAGCCAAGAAGGCCTGCAATCGATAAACCAAAATAGGGATTTAATACAACCATACCTCATATTAGTAAGCTTCGATGTACGTGCTTGAAAGATGTTCCTTTTTGACATTTGGGTTTGCACGATTTACCAAGAATAACAACACACAGGCGTATGGAATGTAGAGGTTTGCTGGTCCAAATATTTGATGGGAGAACTACCTTGCAACTTAGGGGATGTATGGATTTACCAGTCCAAATATCTGAAGTGAGAGTGAAGAGTTAAATGTCAGAGGATTTTTGTTTGTTTGTTGATAATTTATGGATATAAGACTTGGAGAGATCATTGTGGGGGGAGTTAAATGTGATAAGAGGTCTTAACTTCAACTACCATAACATACATAAATGGAGCTCACAGACAAGCATGTTAAATGAATCTAAACAACTCGATTGCACTATCAACAACACTAATAGTTTTTTTTGTCTCAAGTTACTAAATTTAGGAGACAACCACATAAATAAAAAATGATCAGCGTGTTGTTGGAATTTTTACCTGAAGGCACTGGATGACCAATAGAATCTTATCATTATAAGAATGAGAACAAGATCAAGTGTTCCTAGGACATCCTGCTTTTGGTGAGAAGGGATGAACAATGAATGTTCCTTTGGTTTATTTCTTTCTTAATTAAGTACATTCAATTAAGAGCAATTAATCCTCCATGTTTTCTCGTGCCAACCGTACTATCTGTCCTCCATTCTATTCAATAGTTACCTATTGTCTTGCACTAAATTAATCCTTGCCGTCAATGGAACCGAATTCATTTTTCATCATATCCACATCACATCTCTCAATTAAGATTCACTTTTTAAGATGCCCAAGACATCATCTCATTTGCCTCGATCCATTTACACGATTATTAGTGCTTGTCATCCACCTGCACATGAATAACTGGTTTTGCTCCATCTAACTAAAATGGAATAGAATCTAATAATGTTTTTTTTTTTTTTTACTCTACGATGTCCACGTGACTATAGCCAATTGCAACTTATTTGGTCAAATAAATATCTCACCGTCATCTCTACGTATTCATTTACAAATCTTGGACCTCACTTTGAGCTCCATTTGTAAACAAATTGATATGAATGCACTCATCTGTAATAGAGTGCACTTTTCCATTGAGTGCAACTATGCAATTGGGTGTAAACAAATTTATATGTAAACAATGGTATCCTTATAGGCATTTTCATTGTCATTTCTATCCATGGTCATTGCGGTCATTTTCAAGAATATTCATTGGATTATTCCTTAGAGGAGGTTATGTGAAAATTGAGTATGGGAAGCATAAAACCTTTGTTTATGCAATCAGAATGAGTAGCAAAAAGAAAGTGAGCACATGAGGTTAGAAAGACATACACGCACATAGAATCTAGAGGGAGTTGCTTATAAAATCTTAGTTGATGTAGAGGTAGAAAAAATACTTTTATGTCGATACTAAAACCCAAATGAGGAGTATTTATCATTGTACGAATAAAGCTCATTCAACTTTGGTAGCTAAAATTCACATAAATTTCAACTATAATGCATAGGTGAGAAATAAAATTCAAATTTGATAAATATGCATCCAATGTTGAAGAAAATGTTTTTTCTTGGGCTACCAATTCATGTTAATATGTGCTAATAACTAACCCCAAAATCAACAATCCATGAAGGAATTTATGCTCATTTATGATGTTTGAGTATATAGGTAAAGCATTTTGAGATATGTAAACTTTCAAAAATATATAATTTATTTCTTATATATATTAATATCAATATTTTAATGTAATTAAGCTTATTTAATAATCATAATATTATAAATGAGAATATTATTAATTATACACAATCTACAATCTAATTGTAAATTTTTTATTTAAATAATAAAAAAACACATAACACATATTCTTCGTTTAATTATGAATTTTATTTTTATTTTTAATTAAATTTTAAATCATATTGAAATTATTAAAGTCTCTTAAATCACAATTTGACAACTATGAGACTAAACAAATTGTATTTTTTATTTTAAAAATATAAAATACAGTATTATGCCTTATGTTGTATACTATGTTCATGTCCTACATTTGATATATAGGATGATATTGACAACGTCCCGAAAGGAGGTACGCTTGATCAGTTGCAGTATGTTACCAGGATAAATTTTTTTTAGTGACCGTCTAGTTCAATCCCACGTGAACAAGAATTATATGGCGGTTCTTAGTGCGTGAACAGTTTATCATCCCCCGGGCCTAGGAATGAGGTGGGTGATATTCTTAGTGCATTGTTACAATTTATCATCTCCTAGTCCCATAAAGGAGTGAGTGAAACAACATTCTCAATAGCCTGTGATCAGGATGGTGATGTGATCATTCCATGTTTGAACAAATTATTATAGTCAGCGCTGGTATGTGCTAGAAGAACTATTTTATGTCAGTGCATTAAATAATCCATGGTGTCAGCTGTTAGTACTACAATCGGCCGGAGGCAAATTTGGTGTCTCCGAGCTTACAGAGGAGCTCAGAAGGAGATTCTGGAGCAGTAAAATGACATAGGTAAAGTAAAAGACAGTCACACTGTGGTGTCAGGAATAGGCGGCTGAAGCTCCAATTATTGTTTATTCGTAGACCAGATGAGAATAGGTGCAGTCAGGACCCTTAAGCGCTGGTGCTTATTCAGCTCGGATCGCCCCTGACAGAAAACCACCGTGGACAGGTGGCAGCTCCATGGGTGGTCCATGGGGGGTTCACTCAGTGAACTTGTTACATAGCACGATCATTCGCATGATATTAAACAATATCCCTAATTTCACTAAATATTGAAAAATTCTTCCTAAAATTTTATTGTTGAACCCCCCTCCCAATATGCCTTTCCAATTAATAAAACCCCTAGTTTCACCAGATATTGTATGTATCCATTTTTATCAACCCATTTTTATATCATATTATCGATTTGTAACAAATAGGAGCCCTAACACATATTAGTATCAACAAACACGATGCTAAATAAAATAATAGTATAATGCTAATAATGATCCCACTAGGATTGCAAGTGTGATTGATCAATTTGTAGCATTGGATAGTGGGAGACCCAATGAAATAGTATTGGGGAAGGATAAATGCGTAAAAGGAAACCCGGTCAAGAGATCAACATAACAAAGAATTTAAAAGGGGAATAGTCCAATAGTTAGTGCAATGCACAGAGAATATGATAATTGCAGATGTTTCACACCACATCTTTCCAATCTACCAATTGTATATCATGTAAATATAAAGTATAGACATAGAGAGCTCATGTTTTCTATAAGCTCAATAAATTAAACTCTATAAAAATGAAAAATTGAAACCCTTTCGTGGATGAACTCCCATACCTTCCTATTAAAACAAACATCAATGATGTTTGATCCCAAATAAACATAGAAAAATTTCTCTTACTTTCCAATAACACCATATGATCATGTGCATATCTTGGATTTGGGTCATTCACAAGATGCAATGAATTTTCTCTACTTTAACAACATTTAGTTACCTTTTCTTGGGTTATATTTTTTTTTTGGTATCTTTACATTAGAGGGGAAAATCTCCATTGTTACGTTTCAAGCATGCAATAGTTATAAAGATACATAGATGGTGAAACTTATACGATACCATTTCATGGTAACGATAACACATAGGGTATGTAAATAAGGATTTAGATTTTCACCTATGTTCATGTAAATTCCAACACAATATTAAGATGATTCCTTGCATATAAGAATTGAAATTACAATTATGAATGTGCCAAATATAACTCAATATCACAACCATTCCTAATTATCAATGTGAAAATATTAAAGAAGAATAAAAAAATTGAAAGAAATGATTAGTCAAGAAAGATTGATCTAACTTTTCTTGGTTCCAGTGAGCCAAGAAAGATTGATCTCACTTTTATTGGTTGTCATGGAGCAAGGTTTGATTGAATCTCAATACCCACCTAAACCCCAACCTAAAAAATGAAGAGTTAGATCTTTTGCTCGAATGCCTACACAAAATACAATACAATTGTTCAACTCCAGAACTCCCAATTAGGTACATCTCTTAAATTAAAGATGAAAAACAATATAACATGAATTCAAACCAAGCCTAAATAAGCTATTAAATGATGATTTCTCAAGGCCAATATTCCAAAGAGATTTCCATTGATATTATCATTGGTACACTATTATCAAATTTATGCAAAACTTAGGATCATAAGCAATATAAAATAAAAATGGAGGGTCCTTAAGTTTTAGGTGGGTATGAGTTGAGCCGATGATTTGGAGGTATGAATCCATCCCATGATTTGTAGGTTACTCCTCAAGCCACCCAAATAAAATAACCCCCAATATTTATATCGCTATGTCAAATTAAAAAAACCCCTTGACCCCTTAATACGAGGCAATATATTTTTTAGTTTTTTAAGAGTATTCAAACCCCCAATATGAATGGACGTGATATGATATTGCCTCACTAGTGAACCCCCCATGGGGTGGTCAGGGGCCTCGAAACAATTTCCCCAAACTACTTTTGGAGGAACTTGAAACTTCCAAAGTCACCACAGTGGTTTCACTTATCACAAAGTGTCAGGAAGGTGGGCCATGTAGAGAGAGGGACCCTCTCTTAAAAGCTGCACCCACTTTTCACAGATCTCGAGGGAGACATCGCAGAAGATCAACAACCGCCCAAGCATAAGGATGAGGAAGTTGCACTGATTTTAACACTCTCGTTACCCCCCTGAAGCGAAACCGCTACTTCCACATGGCAGCCCTAGGATTGTTCAGGGGCCTTAAAGTGGTTTCCCTAGAATACTTTTGGAGGATCCTGAAACCATTGGCGGTTTAATCATTGATGGGCCCTTTCACCACATGTTTTAAAAAGGAGTTTCCTTTAAGCAGTCTTGTCAACCCCGCCCCACTGCCAGTTTGAAGCAGTGTCCCTCATACTCATTGCTGTCATCATTGATGTACAGAGTGCAGTATTCTCCCAGCACGCAAACTCCCGAAAAGTAGCTGGGTAATCATTACTCAGGTACAACACGTTTTTCAAGGAGCAGGAAAGTGAGGTTAAAAATACTCCCACAATTGGATTAGTTCGAATTATGGAGTTCCTGAGCCTCACTGGTCCAGGCACAAAACTTAAATGCGCGAGTCCACCATAGTTGTTTAGATTGAGCTGGAAGATTAGTGGTCTCAATGGCACATTTCATCTCTAGTGGAGGCTCGCAAGGAGCATTAAGGACTCGGACGAACAACATCCATGAATAGCCTGCAGATGTGCATTCACAAAAATTCAGGAGGGAGAAGCATGAGGTCTCACCCAATATGTCTAAGGAGAGTTCAACAGTTGTAGTGGTTAAAAAGGGAATGGGCCTTCTGAATGCAGAAGCATGGAACGCATGGGCATGCCGATCCTAGCAAAGGATGATCAAATTGTGAAGCAATAGTACCTGAATAGTTCAAATGGGTGAGGAAAAGATCAGGTCCCGTTTCACAACTCGGTGACGTAGATGAAATTTTTCCCTGTCGAAAACAAGGTTCGAGAGCAAAAGGCTTGGATGGGGTAGAAGGGATAGATGATGTTCTGTAAGAAACACGCGACAACATGGTGGTTGCATCTACATCTTCATGATGCCATAAGTAGTCCGATAGATTTGTCAAAGTTCGTAATATCTATGAAAATAGGGAACACTGCTAATACGTGTCTGTCTCATATTGGCGGGAGTGTTATCTAACCGGATGTACTGCTTTTCCAGCAAAGCAATCCTGGGTCGTAGTCATAGATTAGCCAATAGTAGTATGTATGACTGTTATTTGTAACGGACTCTGTTGGAGACTACAAAGAGAAGTACCTAAAGTCGTTGGGCTGTAAAATATTGTAACAACTTCTGTTGTAAAGTCTGTGAAGGCTATATATAGTAGAATAGGTAGTAGCCAAAGGGTCTGCTCTCTTTTGTAAGAAGTATTACTTCTAATATTTGGCAGTCCGATCAATACAGAAAGAAGATTACATTTTCCTGCTCTTGAATTTTTATGGATTCAAAACTTTAATGTGTACAGTTAGTATTTTCTCCTGTTATTCATCTCTTTCATACTATGCATGATTTATGAATCTATTTCTGAATTTAATATGAGTGTTGTAAGCTTGAATTATTGCTTCTAAGATGGTTAGCACATGAATTTTCCATGTTAATTTGTCTGGAGATAATATCCTCATATTATTCAGTTGTGGTTCTGTGATCATTTTGTTAAGACCGCTGAATTCCTCTTCTAGGCTCAGTACGCCATTCTTTAACATAGAATAAATATTTACTCTCTACAGTACCTTTATTTTATGCCAGTTCATTTTACACCGATACTCAAAGTTTGGTTTCTGGAACATTCAAATACTGCCCGCATTACTCAAGATTGGGTATCTGCATCATTTTATGTTAAATGTGATTTTGATCAAGTAAATAATTTAGAAGGTCTTATTGATGCCCAGGAACAGTTCTAAATACAGCCTTAGAACGTCTCTGGGACTAACATCTTTTTTGGCGTCGTTGCCGGGGAACACAATCAAGAAGATAAATCTTCCTTAGGTATAACGACAAATTTTATGCACCTAATTTCGTAGTGGATGAAACTAGGTTGCAGGATGTAATCCACCTGGCGACTCCACAGTAGTAAACCTAGCATTTGGACGAATACATACTCTCCAGAACCCAAGCCATGAGGAATTTGTGGATTTAGAAGATTCAGTCTCCTGGAAACATAGATGCGGAAGATACTAGGCTATCAACGAAGTTTCTCTTCACCTTTGTTTGGCCCTCAATTCCCTGAATTTGAATTCATTGTCCAAACCCCTCAAAGAGAACCTTCTCCCTAGAACCCTCACACTCCTTGTGATTTTCCTAGATTTCAAAAGATTCCTGCTATAAGCGAACAATTTCCTGCTCATAAAAATCCTCCCAATTATTTCATTTCTCTGTAGGCCAAGAATCTGATTGCCAATCACCTCATGTCAGGAGGAGGAAGTGGAGGACCACCTCCACCACCACCTAGAACACCCAGATGGATAGCCAACTGTCATGGACCTTTGTAGTTACCCACACCGTTGAATGTTATGCCTACCCACTACCTGAAGTTGCTACCAAAATTTGATGGCAGCAAGGGATCAACTGCTGAAGATCATGTGGACCGATTCAAGATTTCATTGGAAATATCCTAATTGAACACGATGACATGTTCATGCGAGTTTTTGCTCAGTTGCTGGAAGGTGAAGCAAGAAAATGGTTCAGATCACTACCCAATGCTTCCATCAGCACTATGGAGATCTTGTAAACCACCTTTGTCAAGAAGTGGGGAGTTAAACGTGATAGTCTATATTATTTAACTGAATTCTCCGCCCTGAAAAAGAGAAACTCCGAAAACATGGTGGACTTTACTGTGAGATCCAACAAAGTATATTTCATGATCTCGGAGGACATCCGTCCTACTAAAGAAACAACCTGAGTCACTTATGTAGCAACTTTCCCCTCAGATTTTTCCATAACGTTGAGGGAGAGAAGACCGCTATCACTTAGTGAGATGCAAGATGACACGATAGACGTCGAAGGAAACATGAGAGAAGGAGGTAAGATAAAAATGACCAATGATATTGAACCAAAATAAAAAGGAAAGGCCAAAGAAGAAGGTGTCTCTTTAGAAATAAGAGACTCTCAGGATGCAAATATTAACGAGATGACCCGCATTATCAAGAATCTGTCAAATAAAGTCACCATAATGGAATTAGAGAGTAGCAGTCCTAATAGGTAGTTACATTTTCGACCTCCTAATCAATTCAGAAAGCCTTACAATCCACAAATGGCATATACAGATAAGAGGGATGATGAAAAACCATTAAGGCCTCCTGTCCACGAGAAGGAAAACAATCTGGTCATTCTACAGCAGAGGAAGATTATGAAGGGTTTGAAGAACAACTAAATTGGATGGAAGAAGATTCCCACCTAATGCACCTCACTAGAGAGGATTATGAGAGTTCACGCTTATACGAAGAAATCGGCCCAGACCTTCTTGACTGCCAAGAAAATGACCAATTCCTTGATGATCATCTTGCTTTTCATAGCGCTCAACCAGATAAGCTGCAAAGAAAGTATGACTTGAGACCAAGGCCAGAAACGGTAAATAGACAAAGCGAACTTATCCCCCAAAAGTCCCCACAGAAGCCGGCTCAAGCAAAATTTCCACAAACTCACTCCCTATCAAAAAGCAAAACCCCACCAAAGGCTAAGGCCATTGAGGCCACAGTCCCAGATAGCCAAAGTAAGCCAGGCATAAGCCCCCATCAGAATTAGAGCCAAGCCCCAAAGAAGGGTCTACCTCTTTCAATCTAGAGCAATAGATGAACAAACTAAAGATAGTTGTTCCCTTGACTGAATTAATAAGGAATCCTATATACCAGAATCAGATTGATAATATGTTACACAGAGTCAAAAGCGCCGATCAGTAAGATTCCATAAATCTAAATGATGAAGCTCCTGCTTTTCAATGTCGCCCACACATTGATAATAAGGAAGATCCCACTGCCCCATTTTATGTTACCCTAAATGTACATGAGAATCTTCTTCATAATTGTATGTTGGACTCTGGAGCATCTCACAATCTGATGCCCAAAGTCATCATGGAACAATTGGGACTAGAGATCACTAGGCATATCATGATCTCTATAGTTTTAATTCGAGGAAGTTAAAATGCATAGGAATGATAAAAGACTTGGTAGTCACTGTTTCCCAAATGCCAGCCAAAAGTGTAATGATGGATGTGGTGGTAGCAAACGTCCCAACGAAATATGGCATGCTTCTATCAAGGATTTGGGATAAAAAGCTGGGAGGCACAATGGAGATGGATATGAAGTACGCCACAATACCCGTTTTTGCTGGAGAGACTAGATGGTTGTATAGAGAAGCTATGTTTTACTATGTGATAAGCGATCAAGACAGTCCTATGAATTATCCTATATATGCAGCCAATGAAGACATGGGTTGTTACAGATTATCATTGGTAGATCCATATGAAGAATAAATTGTACAAATTCAAGTAGCAGAACAAGCTGCTGAAGATAGCAGGAACCAAGTCTGGAAACTCTATTTCGATAGAGCCTTTTCCAAAGAAGATTCTGGAGTTGGTGCGGTATTGTCATCACCATCGGGAGATGAGATCAGTTTGTCTTACAAGTTAGATTTTGACACCACAAACAATGTTGATGAATATGAAGCACTTATCCTCAGACTCCGAGCGACAAGGGACTTAAAAATCACTAAGCTGGTAGTTTTTGGAGACTATGAACTAGTGGTAAATTAGATTAGAATTATTTATCAAACCAAACATCCAAGACTCACAACATATCGAAATCTTTCCTGGGACATCATTGAAAATTTATTTGATGCCTTCAACATTACTTTCATCCCCCGGGAAGGAAATCAACAAGCAGATGCATTGGCCATGATGGCAAGTTCTTTCAAGCCTCCCAAGAAACCGAAGCTAAACTATGAAGTTGAAATGCGATATCGTCCCTCCATCCTTGACAATGTGAAAAGTTGGAAGGTTTTCAAAGATGACCAACAAATCAAATGCTTCTTGCAGCTTATCGGGGAATTCTCTAATATTGATATAGATGGTAATTCTGGGGAGACAGAAGAAAGTAGTTCACAAATAGAGGACGTAGATATATCTGGGTTGATGCAGTAGATTTTTGGCCACAAGTTTCTGCAGTTCAAGAGTAACTTCATTCCTAAAGGACTGGATTTGTTAGAGCAGTTGTTCGATAAAAACGAAATCCTAGTCAAACCAGCAGTAGATCCAACTACTGAGGCTGTATAGGAAGTAAACCTGGGTACCATAGAGGATCCCAAGTTTGTAAAACTTTCTCAGTCCCTCACGAGCGAGAAAAGTCAAAGGTATGAGGAATTGTTCAAAAATTATGTAGATGTTTTAGCATGGAAGTATGAATACCTCAGCACCTATGATACTACTATAATACAACATAGGATTCCCTTAAAGCCAAATGCTAAGCCAGTAAAGCAAAAGCTGAGACAGGTGAAATCTATCTTGTTTCCAGTAACTGAAAAGGAAGTAAGGAAACTTCTTGATGCAAAAATCATCATTCCTCTAAGATATTCAGAATGGGTGGCTAACCTGGTACCGGTTAGAAAGAAAAATGGAGAGATCCGGTTATGCGTTGATTTTAGAAACCTGAATAAGTGGTCATTGAAGGATAATTACCCCTTACCCAAAATGAATCATATTCTGCAAAAGGTATTTGGGTCGACTAGAGTATCTATGATGGATGGGTTCTCAGGATATAACCAGATTTCCATGTGTTAGCACCAAGTTTTTTATAGTGCAAAAAGTAGTGCATAATGGAGAAATGTCTTGAAAGTTTTTAATATGATGAAAGAGCCCTTTAAAAGATCCCTTTGTTTTTATGAGTATGCAGTTAAATGTAACCAAAAATGGTGGATAAGAATGCTAAAGGGTGGCAGAAATAATTTGTCAAGGAAAATATAAGAAAAATGGGTAATCAGAAGCAGAAAGAAATGTTATACAAGTCTAAAAACATTAATCCGAAAGCAAATAATGGAAGCGCTAACCATCTTGCAGGATACACCATTGATCAGGTGTTGGAAGGAGATCAACGGTCCCTGATTGACTTCGCATTACCAAAGTGCGTGGAGGAAAAACGTCACAAGTGGTTGCGAAAGGAAAAACCGGCGGACAGGTGGCAACTTTACAGTGCTTCGAAAATGAAAAAAGTGGTATGCAAAACCACTTTGGAGGGATGCGAAACCACTTTGGTGGGAGATGTGACATTAAAATCAATGATTGAGATTAATGGAGAAACGATCCAATGACTAAAGAAGCATTCTTAAAAAACAGTGCAAGTTTGGGAAAATCAATGGTTCAAGTTGCATCCGAAATAAATTGACGGTGATGATTTCAAAAGATGCATGAAGGTTAATGGAAGAAGCCCGTTAGTGGATAAAGAGCGCAAGATTAAACATGGTGCATATTATATCATCGATCCGTAAGTGGGTAAGAGATCAACGGTTCCAGGAGAATCCTCAATATAAACAATACAAAACCAGTAAGTGGAAAAGTGGTTGCCAAAAGCGAATCCAGTGGACACATGGAAACACCAAAGTCCTTCGTAAAGGCAAAAAATGGTATTGTAAACCATTTTCGGAGTTGTGAGACCACATTGTGCACGATAACGCTAAGATCTAACGGTTGAGATTTGAAGATTGGAGAATGATCAAACGGTGAGGGAAGTCATCGAAGCCTTAAAAGTAGGTAAGATCTGACGGTTCAGATCATCACACGAGAGATCTACGGATGAGGAAGAAGAGCGCTTGTAAAGATGCTTCAAGGATAAGGAAAATGGGTTATATATAGCAAAGAAACACGTAAAAGTTGACATTTGTCTTTGCACTGTCAGTGCCAGAAGGTTCTAGACGAGTGGGCACCACAGAAAGCGACAGAGCAGGACAAAGTGCATGATTGTCAGCGACAGGTAGGGCCTTGCAACTCGAGCTAATAATATTTTAAGTTCGTTTATAAGGGGTAAAAATGGAAAAAGTCCAGAATGTAGATGGTGCTAAGGCTAGGGATGCTTTGGAAGATAGAGACAAAGATATATTTGATACCACAATTAGGTTATCAGTTGCAGAAATTAAGTTTAAACTGAAGAGTTTGCAAGAGGAAGGTTTGTATGTGCAGAGAGTCAATCAGTCGTCCCTCTTGTCATTTTTCCCTGACCAGATTTTTTTCTTCCTGGAGTTTGTGTCTCGGTGTGTAGCTAATTACTCAGAATCTGAGAGAGTCATTATGAACTCCCAAAAAACCAGAATAGTTTTCCCTGTTGAATCCTAGCTTATAAGAGATTCCCTAGAAGTCGCTGCATCCCAAATGACTGAACCATAAAGCTTTTCTGAGAAGTCAATTATAGACCTATATCACCAGTCATCCCATGAGAATAAGCAAATTTTCATGACTTCTTGCCTTAGACCAGATTTGGAAATTACTGATACTCCCTATCCTATATATGCCAGTCTCTTTAGCGAGAACACTCAGCTTGTTCTATCCTTATTGACCTTGTTTTTATGTTTCGACAAAGACGAATGGGTGACTAAGTTTCAGTTGAGTTTGTTATTTAGAATGAGTATCAGTTTACCTGAAGTTGAAAGGAGTCAGACACTGCGTCTCAAATTTGAAGAGTTTTTAGCTAAAAGTATTCACTTACAGATGGTGAATTTTCATAGCATGAGGAATTTTAGGTTTCAGTCACACCTGATGAAGATAGTCATGTTTGCCAGTCGAGAAGAACTACATTTTCCGAAAATATTTTTTAAAATTCCTTTCGAAGATAATATGTTCAACTATATGAACTACATGCTATCATAAATGTATAGAATGATGTTCGGAGAAAAATTACCCAGAGTGTTACCCGAGATGAGGACCTTCATGCAGTTGAGTACCGATTTGGAAGTGGGAGACTAGTTTTTATCGAAAGATAATACTGTTCTCAGGTTGTGTGGTTTCAAACATCAGCCGTATATGTTACTCGCATTTTTGACATTGAGAGTGTCTGATCTTGAGTTTCTTAGACAGAAATTGATTTTGGAAGATAATAATTTTTTTTTAAAGAAAGCTACTGATATCAAATACCCTTTTACAATAGGTCCATTTATTGTAAAGAACAAGTATTCCATTTCGCACATAGAAAAATTATTAGAAAAAATGGATTTAAAAAAGGAAGTAGACATTGATTATGATCCCATTCATATCATTTCGAAAAGGAGACAGAGTAATCATAATAAGGCTTTCGATCACCAGGAGGTGGAAGGGATGTCCGAAAAGGCCAATTGGTCACAGTATGAAAGTGAATATGAAGCAACTACAAGTCCCCAAGGAAGAGAGCTTATATTGACAGAATGTATAGGAAGAGTAGAAAATGAAACAAGCACTATGGTTATTGGGGGAAAAAGAAGTTTACAGGATGCAATTGATTTAGAAGATGAAGAGCTGGAAAACTCAAAAATACCTAAGAAGGATGAACAACAAGACTTGATTTTACTTACAGATGATGAAGGAAAAGGAAAAGGCGAATACGTAACACTAGAGGTTCAAATACAAGAATATACGTTTCAAGAGGCCAGGGAAGCAATATATGCTAGTAAGTTTCAAACTAGAGCATATATGTATGGAAAATATAGCCAAGACAAGCAGGCTTCATCTCAACAGACTTATCAATTATTTCCAAAAGTCAAAGGCTTGGCGAATTTAGATGTTAATTTGGTTACTAGTCGAGATGTTAAAGAAAACACTTTAAATTTGGCAGTGTCATCAAGTGACAAGGTTACAGAAATGAAACTCAATTTGAAGAAAATTACTGTTCTTGACAAAATTCTTTTACACATGCAGACGAGGGAAGTGATATATACCAATTTTTTGGAAGCAACCTTGGAGGTTGCGAAATTGAAAGCCATGTTAGATAAGTTAAACAATCAATTGAAACAAGAAAAAGTAGAAAATAAAGCCCGTCAACAACAAATAAAGAAGTTGCAGATTGATTTGGTTGGAAGTGGCACTGGAGAGAATGCAGGAAAAAATTTGCTAAAAGAAAAAGAAAATATAATCCAAGAGTTGAGAAAGAAATTGAAAATCCCAGAAACTCAGCTTATTCACGGCTCTGAGTTGACCATACTGGAGCAGGAAAAAGAAGAATTATCTAAGGAAGTGAATGATAGTACAACTAAGTTATTGAAACTTGTTGAAAAAGAAGCCAGTTGGGAGAAGGACAAGATAAGTTTAAAAAATCAGATCGAATATTTAAAAAATAAATTATCAAACTTGGCTCAACAACAAACGGGTACTAGTCAAGTTGAAGATGGAAACAATGTAGAAAACCTTTTACAGGCTATGTCTCAAGTGAGTTTGAAGGATGTTGAGATTGAAGAGTTGAAAGAAGAAACTAAAAGATTAAAAGAAGAGAATGAAAAGAAAGATGAAGAAACAAAGTCTCTGCAAGATAAATACAAGGATTTGATTGAAACAAACAAAAAATTGGAAGACCAAGTGACAGGTTAGACAGCTATGCAAGGTTGCAAACACATGGTGTGGGATTTGATTATCAAAGAGGCAGAAAAATTCAGGCCATACTTGAATTTCATGAAGATAAAAGAGAAAGTGGCTAGAGAATCTTTAGAAAGTTGTGTTGCAATTAGAGAAAGTCTGAATAAGAAACCTAAAGATACAACAAATAATACAATTAGCTTCCTGAATTATTTGACAGAAGAAGATTTGAAGACCATGGCCATTAAAAACAGGATAGCCATCATTACTTGGGCGAGGATAATTCTTGGGAAGTACGCGCATATTGAAAGAGTTGAAGCTAGAGCCGAAGCAATGAAGAGACAAGTGACAGAGTTTAAAAAACAGTTTGATAAATTAGTTGAAAAAGGTTTTCCTGCAATTTGGGATGAAACCAATGAGTTGATTTCCCAGAATGATTATAAGAAATTGTTATTTGATATAAGAATGGATCATGGAAAATTTCAGCATTTAAATCATCTTCTTACAGGAAAATTTTTGATGGAAAAGCTTGAAGAAGATTTTGAAATAATGAATAAACTAGTTTCCATCGGCGAAAGAATTCTAGATATTTCTTATGCAGATCATATTGATATAAAGGTCCTGGTCAAAGAGATGACAAGCTATGATCTTCTAACAACAGATCAATGGAAGACGATCGAGAAATTTGGAAAAATGAAATAAACTCTTCGTCCATGAAAGTATCCGTTGGGTCTTGTGAAAAACAAGACTTTGAAGAATTTTATTTGAAAAGAATTTGTAATATTTTTTTTTTATATATACAAAATATGACTCAAATGACATATGACAGTTAGTTAAGTTATTTTAAGTTTTAGTTAAAAGAAGTAGTTAGGTTTTGATTCAAAAAGATTTTGTATAAAATACAATGTGAATAATTTTGAAAGGGTTGGAAATTTTGGAAAGCGAGAGACTTTTGTATCGAGTTTCTCTATTTTTAATACAAAAAGCCATGCAGAGAATAACATATTTTGCAGAACAGAGATTGATGTGTTGATTGAAGTTACAGTCTATACTTTCCCTTCTCCTATGTTCACGTTTTCCTTATTTTGTTATATTTTCCATTATGTTATATCTTCTATGCCTGGATTTATATCTTCATATGTTTATGCCTTGATTTATTGGGTCTGAGTATTCAATTTTTCTCCAAAATTAATAGTGGATTCATATGAAAATTGGTGCCCATTATTGGTGGAATGTCTATCTTTATTTCTTTATCACTTGCAAAAGACTTTGACTGTAATGTGAAAACTATATTTCCTCTGTAAAAATCATTACTGTTGTGTATTTGCTAGTCCATAAATTTTCTAGTTTTGACTCCATGCCCAACGGTCTTTGTGTGTATTTCAACCATATATTTATTTTGAAAAATCCCAATCATTCTCATATATCTCTAGCCATTCACATATTTTTGAGAGAGGCCTCTCTGGTAGGAAAAGGGCTAGTTTTCCTCCTAAAGGTTGGTTTGAAATAGTTACCTTAGGTTTATCCTTCCACAACCAAAGGGTAAAATCTGAGTGATAATACCATGCACCTAGATGATAGGGAAAAGACAACTTTCACTACGCCATGGGGAAATTTTATGTATGATAAAATGCCTTTTCGCCTTATGAATGCTGGTGCAACATTCCAAAGGGCCATGCACATAGCATTCATAGGTGAAAAAGATAGATTTATTGTTATATACCTAGATGATATGATAGTATTTTCTAAATCTGAAGAGGACCACCTTTAGCATCTAAAGCAAACTTTTAAGAAATGCAGAAAGTATGGCCTATCTCTCAACCCAAAAAAGTCCTTTTTTGAAATGACAGAGGGAAAACTGCTGGGGCACATTGTTTCCAAAGATGGTGTAAGGATAGACCCGGATAGAGTGGCTTCTATCAAGCTGATCGAGATCCCATGAAACAAAAACGAGGTACAGTCTTTTATTGGTAAAATAATTTTTTTACGAAGATTTATTCTTAATTTTGCTGAAATAATGAAAGAAATTACTGACATGCTAAGAAAATATGTCGAGATAAAATGGACCACAACTGTGAGGAACTCTTTTAAAAAGATAAAGAATTCCCTAGGAGAGGCGCATGTTTTGACTAGCCCTGATTATACAAAGGATTTCCTTATTTTCACTTTTTCCTCTAAGGTCACTATTGCAGCAGTTCTTTTACAAAAAATCAAGAAGGATATGAACATCCCATTGCTTTCTTAAGCAGAGCATTGAGGGACGTAGAGTAGAAATATAGCACAATGGAAAAATAGGCCTACGCACTTGTCAAAGCCCTAAAATCATTCAGGAGCTACGTCTTTCATTCCAATATCATTTCTCACATCCCAGGAAGTACCATTAAAGACATTTTGTGTCAACCTGACAGTGAAGGAAGAAGAGGAAGTGGATCTCTAAGATCTAGGAGTACGATATGGATATTAAACCTACCAAGTTGGTAAAAGGATAAGAAATAGCCAAAATCCTAGCTGAGTTGAACTACTAAGATCTTGAGATCAATTTGATCGATTAAACCCCTAGTCAGCAAAACGAAGACGGTCAGCAAAATATTCCTGACTAGGTAGCTGAGAAGTTTACTGGTGTGAAAATCCTCACAGTAAATCTAAGATTTGATGTATACCTCACAAGAAATATTATGATTAAGCAGGAAGATAGAAGAAGAGTGGTCAATGCAGTGTAAATGAGCAACAGAATAATAATACAGTAGAACTCGGATAGAAGCAAAATAACTTCACACACACTAATTCATTAATCACAAATGCACAAATAAATAATACAATGCATGAGGATTCAAATGACAAGGTGGCAATTCGAATTATCCTTCATGGAGAGATCAAAAGATCACTGTAGTGTCATCGGAGCACAACTGGAAGTCTTCATCATCATTAGTGAAGTCATCAATGCACAAGTAACTGTCAACCATCAATCAAATTGAGTCTAACTGAGTGTGGTAGGTGTAATTGAGTGTGACTGGCACTAATTGAATGAAGGAGGCTCAGTGGAGGGCGCATGAGGAGCTAACTGGAGTTAGAATGGGTAGTCTAGTCTCACTGGAGGTTTATCGGAGTGATACAGTTAGTTGAGAGTTAGTCTAGCCTTAAATCAAGGAAAGAACTGAAGATAACTGAAGTACAACTCAATGGTAGGTGAGAGAGGACGAGTGGCTTCTTTAAATCAAGGAAGAAGGGCACACTAAGCTCTAGGAGGGCTAAAAATAATCAGTGAAAAGCTCCCGAGGCTAGCTAATTGAAGGCTAGGTGCTGGGACTGATGACTGGGATGCATGCATGCAGAAACGCATGCAAGACTGAAGATGCAAATAATGAAAATGCTGGTAGCACTAGGACGGAGTATAGGAATATCCTAACAACTGGGTTAGACTGGTACAGGGGCATATTTTACTACTTACAACATCTCACCTGCCCCCTTGGATTGGATAAATCTAAGATAAGGTCTCTTCAGCTCAAAGCAGTCAAGTACTATGTTCTGGATGGTTATCTCTTCTGGAAGGATCCACTTGGCATCCTACTTAATTGTATTGTGGAAGAAGAAACATAAGGCATAATTATAGAGTTTCACAAAGGTATGTGTGGAGGACATCATGCATTGAGAGAAACTACTCATAAATCTTACGAGGTAGCTATTTATGGCCTACTCTATTTACGGATGCTAACAAGATCGTCATAGCATGCAGGGAATGTCAGTTGTTCGCCGAAAAACAGAAGTTGAAACTATTACCTCTCAAACCATCAGGGTGGAAGCACCTTTCCAACAATGGGGCCTTGATTTTATTGGAGTAATAAACACTCATTCTAGTGGCCAACACAGATGGATTCTTACGACCACTGACTACTTCACAAAGTGGGTGGAAGCAATTCCCACTAGGAACGCTAATGACACAGTCATAATAGGATTCTTAGAAGAAAATATTTTGGCAATATTCGACTATCCAAGGAAAATCATTACAGATAATGCTCAAGATTTCAAATCGTATAAAATGATGAGTTTTTGTCAGAATTACACCATTCAGTTGATTCATTCAACAACATAAAACCCGCAGGGAAACGGCTTGGACAAATATTCAAATAAGGGCTTGGTGACTATTATCAAGAAGATGCTTAGTAAAAACAAAAAGGACTGTGAATCCCAACTAAAGTTTGCATTATGGGAAGATAGAATTAGTGTCAAAAGAGCTATAGGCACTTCGCCGTTTCAATTGGTCTATGTAAAAGAAGCAATCCTCCTAATTCATTTGGGTCTCTCGGTGATGAAGCTATTACAGCCAGAAAAAAAAGAACTAGATGATATGGAAAGAATAATTCATCAACTGATAGAAGTCCAATGGGTTAGAGAGAAGCTGGATGACTCCTCTAGAATCTACTAGGACAAGATGAAAGGGACTTTTGACTGAAGGGATATTGCTCGAGACTTTCAGCATGGAGATCTTGTTCTAAAATGGGATGCTAGAAGAGAAGAAAGAGATAAACACGAGAAATTCGACAACCTATGGCTGGGTCCTTTCAAGGTCATCATAGTCTAGGACAACAACACATATGAAATGGCCCAACTTAATGGTGAAAGTTTTGGGAACCTTGTGAACGGGAGATTCTTGAAGCAGTTCTTTCATTACTATTTTCTTATCCTACTCTATGAATGGATCCAATATACCTTACTTGTCACATATGTTTCCTTTCTTTCTGTTTTTTTTTCAAAAGTTATGATAATTTTTTTTACCTATTCTATGATTATTTTATGTAGCTTCATTTTAAAGAAAATAAAGGATAGGTATGACTCCACAACCCAAAGGACTAAAAGGCACTAGTCTACTGTTCTCAACCCCTTTTGAAGAAATAGTCTGTCCCCGATGAAGCCAATGTTAGTACTACGATCGACCGGAGATGGCCCTGGTGTCGCCAAGATTAAAGAGGAGCTCAGAAGAATATTTTGGAGCAGTAAAATGGCGCAGGTAAAGTAGAAGACATTCACGTTGTGGTGTCGGGAATAGGCGGCTGAAGCTCCGAAGATCGTTTATTCGCAGACCAGCTAAGAATAGGTGCACTCAGGACCCTTAAGCGCCTGGTGCTTATTCATCTTGGATCGCCCCTGACCGAAAACTGCCGCAGACAGGTGGTAGCTCCACAGGTGTTCAGGGGCCTCGAAACGGTTTCCCCAAACTACTTTTGGAGGACCCTGAAACTGCCAAAGTCACCACAGTAGTTTCACTTATCACAAAGCACCAGGAAGGTGGGCCATGCAAAGAGAGGGAACTGCTCTTAAAAGATGCACCCACTTCGCACAGATCTCTAGGGAGACGTGAAAATGCTCATAGTAGATCCAAGAGATGATGTAAACCTCACAATGAAATAATTTAGGAATAATAGAAGAAGAGTAGAGAAGTAGAACATAGATCCAAAGGAGCTTAGATAGAGGCAGAATAATTACACATGTTACATTAATATGAATAATAAAACAGTAATTATACAATGCTTAGGATTCGAATACACTGGGTGTGATTCGAATTAGCCTGCATGGATAGATCCCAAATCAATGGAGTGTCATCAAAGCACAACTATAAGTCTATCTCATCATCGGTGGAGTCATCAATTCACAAGTAGCTATCAACCATCCATCAAACTGAGTCTAACTGAGTGTGGTAGGTGTAACTGGCACACAGAGGCACTAACTGAATGAAGGAGGTTTAGTGGAAGGCACATGAGGAGCTATCTGGAGTCAGAATGGGTAGTCTAGTCTCATCGGAGGTCCATCGGAGTGATACAGTTAGTTGAGATTCAGTATATCCTTAAATCAAGGAGAGAACTAAGGATAACTCAACTAACTGAAGTGCAACTAGAGTGGTAGGTGAGAAAATGCGCCCTTCTCAAGTGGTGGGTGAGAAGTGGGCACCTCCTTGTCTAAGAGGGCTAAAACTGATATGAGAGAAGCTCCCAGGGCTAGCTAACTGAGGGCTAGGTGCTGGGACTGATGACTGGGATGCATGCAATTGCATGCATGCATTCTGCATGTAGAAATGCATGCAAGAATGATAATGAAAATAACTGAAATGCTTGTAGGACTAGGATAGAGTATAGTAATATCATAACATGAGACATCACATAATATCGACGACCTCCCAAGTGTCAGGATGAGGAAGTTGCACTGATTTTAACATTCCCGGTACCCCCCTGAAGCGAAACCACTACATCAATGTGGCATCCCCAAGATTGTTCATGGGCCTTAAAGCGGTCTTTTCATCCCCCCTCACCTCCAGTTTGAAGCAACGTCCCTCATACTCATTGCTGTCACCATTTCCGTACATAGTGCAGTCTTCTCCCAACATGCAAAATCCCAAAAAGTAACTGGGTAATCATTACTTACATGTTTTTCAAGGAGAGGAAGGTGAGGTTATAAATACTCCTGCAATTGCATAAGTTCAAATTATGGATTTCCTGAGCCTCACTGGTCCATGGAACAGAACTTAAATGCACGAGTCCGCCATAGTTGTTTAGATTGAGCTGGAAGATAAGTGGTCTCAATGGTGCATTTCATCTCCAGTGGAGGCTCACAAGGAGCATGAAGGACTCGAACAACCAATGTCCATGAACAACCTGCAGATGTGCATTCACAGATATTTAGGTGGGAGAAGCCTGAGGTCTCACCCGAGATGTCTAAGGAGAGTTCAGCAATTGCAGTGGTTAAAAAGGGAATGGGCCTTCTAAATGGAGAAGCACGAAAGGCAGGGGCATGCCGGTCCCAACAAAGGATGATCAAATTGTCAAGTGATAGTACCTGAACAGTTCAAATGGGTGAGGAAAAGATCAAGTCCCATTTCACAACTTAGTGATGTAGATGAAATTTTTCCCCGTCGAAAACAAGGTTCGAGAGAAAAAGGCTTGGATGGGGTAGAAGGGATAGATGATAAAGGTTCTGTAAGCAACATGCAATATCATCGTGGCTACATCTACATCTTCATGATGCCATAAGTAGTCCGACGATTTTTCAAAGTTCATAATATCTATGAAAATAGGGAACACTGCTAATACTAGTCTGTCTTAGATTGGAGGGAGTGTTATCCAGCTGGACGTACTGCTTTGCCAGCAAAGCGGTCCCGGTTCGTAGTCATAGATTAGCCAATAGTAGTATGTATGATTTTTATTTGTAATAGAATCTGTTGGAGAGTACAAATAGAAGTACTTAAAGCCGTTGGGATGTAACAAATTGTAACAACTTTTGTTGTAAAGTCTGTGAAGGCTATATATAGTAGAATAGGCAGTAGCCAAAGGGTCAGCTCTCTTTCATAAGAAGTATTGCTTCTAATATTTGGCAGTCCGATCAATACAGAAAGATGATTACCATTTTCCTGATCTTGAAGTTTTACGGATTCAAAAATTTAATGTATACAATTATTATTTTCTTTTTTCATACTATGCATGATTTATGAATCTGTTTTTGAATTTAATATGAGTGCTATAAGCTTGAATTATTGCTTCTAAGATGATTAGCACATGAAGTTTTCATGTTAATTTGTCTGGAGATAATATCCTCATGTTATTCAGTTGTGGTTCTATGATCATTTTGTTAAGACTGCTGAATTCCTATTCTAGGCTCAGTCCGTCATTCTTTAACATAGAATAAAGATTTACTCTCTACAGTACCTTTATTTTATGCCATTTCATTTTACACCAATACTCAAAGTTTGGTTTCTGGCACATTTAAATACTACCCGTATTACTCAAGATTGGATATCTGCATCCTTTTATGGTAAATGTGATTTTGATCAAGTAAAGAATTTAGAAGAGCTTATTGATTCCCGGGAATAGTTCTAAAGACAACCTTAGAACGTCTATGGGACTAACATCAGCGGTAAATAGGCTAACACGGTGCGACGCCCGATAGGCTCGTGACAAACAACGAAGCCTCGAGAGGAACCATTCCCTTAAAGAACGCCTTTGGCGTAATAATGGCTATGAGTTATGGAATTGAGGATATCATTTTCCTTGTTGCTAAACCATTGTATGAGTCCCATAGTGGGTTTTGGAACTGGGAACTCTTCTTGCACAAAGATAGTTCGACAAACTAGATTACGAAGGGACTTTTATGCATAGAAACAAGTGACTATGTAAGGTTGTGCTAGAAGGAAGAGGTTCCTATAATGCATGAGATTATTTTGAGATACCTATTGTTGCTGCAACATTCCCCCCCAAATTTTTGTAAAATATTGGGGCCCCTCCTTTATTTTTAAGAGATTGAAGTTTTCCTAGAAGTCAAAGCCAACATAACCCTTTCCTTACTTAGTTTTTCTAGAGAAAAGCCTTGCGTTTTCTTCCATTGAAGTTTGCTTTTGTTTTTTCTGCCTAAGTAAAAAACTTGTGCTTTTGCACCGCATGGCGGAAGAACTCAACCGACTCAGCCGCAACGGCGGGAAATCATGGATAATTTAAAATTTTGCAGATGAACTCAGCCAGTCCTTCTACAATGGCGGAGGATCTCGCCAAGTCCTTCTGCAATGGCGGAGGACCTCAGCCAGTCCTTCCGCAACGGCGGATCACTTTGCTCATTTATTTTGAAGATTCCCTTTTTTCGGTTAAGATCACTGAGTTCTGCCGCAACGAGTGGAAAGTTTGATTGAGTCTCTAACTTCATCATTTCGGAAGAACTGTGCCAGTTCTTCTGGAGTCTTCCAGCCACACTCACCCAGTTCATCCGCAACGGCGCCTGAACTCGCCTAAGTCACCCGAAAAGCGACCCTTTGCGGCAAGGTTTCATGTCTCGTTCACGGAAGAACTCACCGAGTTCTTCTGCAACGGTCGGATGAGTTAGCCGAGCTCGTCCGGTTTTGGCGGTCACACTTAATGTTGAACATGCTGACTTGACCCCCCATTGTACACGCCCTACCCCATTTTAAATGTTTTCAACCACCCTATTAATTGCTCGGACGCGTCAGATCGTTATAAGTAGGGTTAGAACGCCATTGGAATCCATTGTTTCATTGGTTGGATGCCTGTTATCAATCCCGTTTGAGACGACGTGCATCTACTCTAGGCTTGCCGGCTTCGTAGCAATGTTATCATCCTCAAATCCAATCAAATCTCTCAGGTTGGTGTACTTCAAACCCTGTATCTTTGATTGTAGTGGTGATTTCTAGTTTGTCTGTTTGCATGGTGAATGTCGTAGTCATGTTGTATGATCTTTATCCAAACCATTGAAATTGTGCAGTTATACCTAATCTCAGCCGAGAATTGACCCGCAGTCTTATCTAGCTAAGTATGTCCATCTTGATTCCTCTTTACTAGACCATGAACGTTCAAAGTCATTGGGCTATGATCACCTATCATGGTTTTGTTAAGAAATTCCGGGGCATGCCCTTCTCCCGTTCTGAAATTACTAGCATTGTTGAGACAAAGCTGGTTGTTGAAACAAGGCCGGTCTCATCTCCCCCCTTCAGGAGAATCATTGGTGTCATTCCATTTAAATTTTTCACTTCATATCTTTATTTTGGAACATTTTTCTATCATGGGAATTCATTATTGTTATATTTCGTAAAATACGCTTAAAACATGATGTCATACTTAGATGATATTCTAGTGATCATTTTTCTGCATTGAAAATGTTATCTTATATACCTATGCATGGTTATTGGATAGGTTTAGTCACGATTCCTAAAGGTGGAAAAAGGAAGGCTAAGATGACCGAGCCGGAATCGGCTAGTGTTGATGCAAGAGTAGAAACTCTATTTGGGGACACCAAATCCACTACGGGCATCCCTTCAGAAGTCAAATGGGGAGACTTATACCGCATGATAAGAGACCAAGAAATCCCTGAGGCACTCCTAGAGGAAGAATATTTGTACTAGAACATCAGAAGTTCTGGCATATCTAAAGCAGCCACGCGTCCCGAACTCTTCCCTTACTTGGAAGTAATTGGATGGATCCTGCAGCATGCAAATGCTGAGACTAGAGTCCTTTTCGACAGCAAGGGTGAAGCCTTCGCATCGTTCCATCCAGCCTATATAACAGGAGCCTACAAGTTGCCTCGTACTCAGTAGCCACTAGATGACGAATGGTTAAGTCAAATAAAAAAGGACAATTTGGAGATGGCTAAAAAACTGCTAATCACAGGCAAGTAGATAAGGAAGAAGGAGAGTGATGAGTACGAGGTTCAAAACCTAAGGCCTCCTTTCAAGATGATTGCCCTCATGCTAAGAAAGATCTTTGGCAAGCCTGATGGGACTATCTTCAAACTCTAGTGGGTCCCCATAATCCATTACGTGGCATTCAGAGGAATGGTTTTTAATTTGGAAACCATCCTGTCAGACAGTCTATCATCAGCCATAGTTGAGGCACAAGAAGGATTGGTGACCAAGAATTCAGAATTCTACATGTCATCCTACCTAATAGACTGCATTTTGTCGAAAGTTCCTTTCCCAAAGTTGGGTTGCTTTTGGGACCAAGCCAACACCCCAGTGTTCACTGCCTAGAAAATACTTTGGGCCCAGAATTATAGGTGGAGCTACAAGATCATTTGCGAAGAGTTCATCATACCTTTGTATGAGATAATGTTCAATGAAGAGCCTAATTGCTTATTTGAGAATGCCATGAAAGTAATGGAGAACTATGGCGACTTCTATTTTTTATAAGAAGGTACTTATATAAGTATGTATGGAGGCTCCAAGCCCCCATATATTCTACCCAGGTATGCTACTGATTACATAGTCCACAATGATGCAGTAAGGAAGGTGTTCCTTGACGGAATTGGTGGTACCTTGTATAGGTTAAAGAAGGCATTTTTCCCTCCTTTTCCTTTCTTTGTTGGAGCTTATAAGTTCTCAAAGATCCTGTCAATTGAATATTTTATTATGGAATTGAAATATTTTCATTTTGGTGAAAAGGTCTTCCAAAGGAATGATAGACGAGGCAAGGATGCAGAACATTGCAGAGGGATTCATGCTCATTTTGAGTATGCTCACTATTATGACAAAGATGAAGAAGTGTATAGAGGGGTCAGTAACATGACTGAACTACAAATTTGTTGTCTCGGTAAAGTCGAAGCCAGTTCTAGCTCCTCTACTGTGCCCCATAATGCAAAAGAAGCAGAGCAGCTGAAAGAAAGAGAAGCATCAGAAGCCGCTAAAGCCCTTTCCCGAGAAGAGCAAAGGCTCAAGGAAGAAGCTGAGAGAATCCAAAGAGAAGATGATGCAAGAGAAAATAAAGCGAAGGAAGATGAACTTCAAAAAGAAGAATCTCGAAGAATCCAAGAGGAAGAGAGAATCATATTGGAAGAAGCTACCAAGTTGGAAGAAGATGAGAGACAAAGGAAAGCGTAAGAGGAGGAGGCTCAGAGAAAAGAGAAAGAGGAAAGAAAATCCAGGGAGGATGCTGAACCAAAGAGCCCGAGCTTACAAGACATGGATATAGACATCCCCATAAGAGAACTCCAACTTCTCCCTTTTACACCATCAAAGAATAGTACGGTGTCCCAATGGGGAAAGTTTGTTTATAACAAGAAGATAAAATCCATTGTCAAGGAAACGATGACTCGTATGAAGAGAAATTTCCAACCAGATATCATCACCAAGCATGAAACCACAGTCATGCAAGGTACCCAAAATGATCCCGCAATCCTAGCATCTATCTCTGTAGCTTATGTTAAAGCAACTGCAGACAATGTGCACATGCTGGCGGGTGAGTTAGAATTAGAGAAGAAAAAAGATTTCCATTTGCAGCAGACTCTGGTCAAAGAACAAAATTATAAGAACTTGATGGTTGAGAAGTGTGACACCCTTGTGTCGGAAAAAGGAGAACTGAACATAAGATTTCAGCATCTAGAAGCCAAAAAGAGAGCTTTGGTGATACAAATAAGGACCCTGGAAGGAGAAAAGAATGACCTAGAGGGTAAAAACTTGCGGCTAGAATTTGAGAAATTTGATACTGCTCAGCAGATGGATGATTTGAAAGAAAATATAGAGAAGTTGGAAGATGGCAAGGAATTGTTGGAACAACAATTAGAACTCACTGTCAGCAAGGTTGGTGATCTGAGTCCCTTTCATGAACAGTCGCGCGAAACAATAAAGAAGATCTACGAGATTCAGGAGCTCATAACGAAAGAGTTCTGCAAGCTAAAGGTAATAGTAGCCAGGTTCAAAGAGATCAATGATGAAGCCACCAAGCTTAGGAGGAAATATGCACACATTAGTGAGGACATTATGAAGCACATTGAGTGGAGGGAAGGAAAGTCGGGTTTCCCTGTGAATCTCCCTCTTAAATCCGTCTCTAAATTCAAGGCAGACGCACGTCTTTTAGTGTTTTGAAAATATTGTGGGGTGAAGTTGAACGCTGTAGCCCAAGTTACCCTTGAGCAGTGTAGAAGCCTGTATCTTAAGATATGAACCACCCAAGAAAATGGTTAGATGGTGATGCCCCAAGATATAGAAGAATTTCCAGATAAAGCCCAACACTTGTTTGAGCTACGGGATGGGTTAAGTACATAAATGGACTATGTAAATAAAATGGACGTGTTAACAGTGGAAGATATTCACCACTATATCGGGCAGGCATGCACATATCCTTGAAGAAAACCTTCAGGTTGCAACAGCAAAAATAATCAGCTTGGAAGAAGAAATCGCCAAACATGAGGTATCTCTGAAAATTATGCTCCCTATTCCCACCAACAACATCATAAGAGAAACCAACCTCTGGGTAAAGCATATAGCAGAAGCAGACAGAGCATTAGTAGCAGAGGTGAACCAGGCATCAATTTCAGCAGCATTACCAGCAGCAGCAGAGGCACAAGTTTCAGTATAAGAACCAGCGTTACCAGAGGCACCAACTGTGGCAAATGCACCAGCTCAGGGTTAATCTTTTATATTTAATGAAAGGCTGAAGTGCTTTGTCCTTTTTCCTATGTACCTTTTAAATATTAAAAGGACAGTTGGAGTTTTCTTCCCGTCCTTATTTTTTTAATATTTCCAGAACTTATTCTTTTTGTAAATGGGCACTAGAGACAAATTAGAGGAATCGAAGAGGTTAGGGTAGACTTAGTAGCTCTTGGAGCATTTTGTAAGTATATATATAGATGATCAAAGGGTAGTATGAAGGGAATTTTGGCAGGTGTAAGGACTCTTCTTGTGTACGTGAACTATTTCTACTACATGAATAGAAAATCGTTTGGGCCTGTGAAAATCCTGTGCAACATTTTGCTTAGAATTGTGATGGATGACTGTTGAACTATTTCTGTGTTTTCATACATATTCAATGAGATCTTTCCTAGCTTTTGTGAACTAATTCTTTGTTATGAATGATTTTACTTCCTTTGAAAAATGTCTGTGCTATGTGAGTAATGGAACGTTTTAATTAAATCAGAGTTATCTTTGGTATTATTTATCTCCGCTGGAAATGCATCTTTACGATTAAATGGATATCTGTTAAATCTTGAGATATTTCTTTCGGTTTATTACTCATACTTTTGTTTTTCTCCTTGCAAGGATAGGTTAAACTAGCTTAAATAATTTAGATGAGATTTGTTTTGTTGCATGCATTTAGTTTAGAGTGCTTGCATATCATATTTTAAATGAAAATATATAAACGGTGGATCGGGCCGCAACCGGTGAACTTTAAACAAATCTTTAAATCATACACGGTAGTTGGAACTGTTAACCGGACGGATTCCCCACACGAAATAGTGAGCGATATAATTGGGCTTTCTTACTGGGGAGAATCCCTAACTGATTGATGCTACGATTTTCGAGGCATCAACACTACCTACAACTCATTCCTTGAAATATAAATGGACATGCAAGTTGTGGACTAGGAAGGGATTTCCTTTGAGTGTTCAAGCTACCATATTCATCCTTTTTTCTTCATTGTCTAGTTTAAGGATGGCACCTACCTGAGTTGGTGCCTATGGCTAGAGGAAAAAATGTCTTACAATCCATTTACCAAAGTGCACTCTTTATCGCTTGAGTATTTGATCTTAAATATTTATATGTTAAGAATTAATGCTTGTGGTTGTTTTTGTGTGTGAAGAATGTGTTTAAATTGGGAAAATACTATTTTCATATAATTGTGTTCTAGATATATGTTGTGGCCTGTCTAAGAAATAATTGTGTAGATTACAAAGTTGATACAACCATCCATTCATGTTTTAGTTGTTATGGATATCAATTCATGTCATAAAATGCATAATTCAACCTCTATCACATATATTAAGAGGCAACAATACCAAGTTGATCGAATTGGATTTGTCGTTATCAATGATTATGCCAAGAAAAGGAAAGAATTGTAATTATATTTATGTGAAATGGTTTTATATGCATTTTATTATGTTCTTTCATATAACCATTTGAAAACATATGAGAGTTCTATGTTGGACTGGTCAATTGTATAATTGGACAAGAATCCTTTTGAAAACACGCATATGGTTAAATATTTATTATAGTAATTTGGGGGAATTATTGTGTAGGCATGATTATTTTGGCCACAATGTTGAATTTATATATTTATGTGTATGTTAAAAACTAACTAGTCATGGGTTTGTTGAGGTTGAAATAAACTCACATATGGGAAATCCCAATTAGGGAAGAAGATAAAATGTTGATGGAGTGCCTCTATATACAAGGAAGGTGGGTTTAGTTATGTTGTAGAGTGGTATTAATGTTTAGTTACAACACTCTTAGGCTATTATGAGTAGAATATGTGAAGTGGTCAATGGAATTCCATAGTTAGGTGTTAATTGTTTAAAAAATATTCAAGTGAAAATTTTGTCAATTGTGTGATGTTATATTAACACAATGAAAAATTCATGCAAGGCTCACAATTTTACTATTGATTCATTCGTGCCCACTCAAAGAGGCTTCTTATTTGTATCTTTATTTCATTCTAAAGGGAGTTACCCATTCTTTCTATTTTTATTCTATTTAGGAATTTGGTGTATAACATTTGGTATCAGAGCCATTTTTTTCTATATTTTTTTTGAAGGATGACTTAGACGATGAAATTTTTATGAGTTTCAAAAGACATACCTAAGTACGCGTGGTAAAACTTTCAGGTCTTGGTTCATTATAATTTTTGAGTTATCCTTATGGAATTTAGGGTTTTTTGCTAGTCCAAAAACTAGTCTCAAACATGTGTTTTGGGTAAAAATATCATATTTGAAGCTTTAAAGATCCAACTTGAGTAATACTTGCTGTATAAGAAAGAAGATGGACCATAGTGTTCGTGTTATAAAATTTAGAATCGGATCAATAAAATTGGACATGTGGAAGGTCGTACATGTTTGATCTCTTAAAAAGGATGAAAACAACAAGTTTTGGGAAGGTCACCATAACTTTCTCTTGGCACATCATACTTTGGTTAAACCTATGGAATTGAAGAGAAGACATACCAGGATACTAAAGGATGAAATTTCATACTCAGAAGGGCTGAAATTTCAGATATTATTTGGGAGAAAAGTTGGATAGAAAGACAACCTAGAAGTCAAGGTTTCTAAAGGTAGTTGACTTGAAACTTCCATAACTTTTGATTGGAATATATGTTTTTGGGTGATTTAAAAGGTTATATAAAGAGTAAAGAGAGGAGAATTATATGTCAATATTATTTTTTGATCACATTGTAGGGATCTCTACAAAATATAATAAACCATTTAAACCTCCATATAG
The DNA here is from genome assembly GCA_027924585.1 of Larix kaempferi. Classification (NCBI taxonomy): domain Eukaryota; kingdom Viridiplantae; phylum Streptophyta; class Pinopsida; order Pinales; family Pinaceae; genus Larix; species Larix kaempferi. The sequence continues at coordinate 11,316,972 of BSBM01001051.1, read as the reverse complement.
CTCAATAATGACTCACAAAGAAAACAAAGAAGTGTATAACCAAATATCCAATTTGGAGGAAAAAGTTAAGGAATTGAATGATAGGTCAGTGACACATGTTCAATTGGAAAAAACAACAATCTAGAAAGTGATTTGAGAAAGATGGAACAAAATATGGAAAACATGGATAAAAATATTTGAAAAGATGGAAAGTAAAGAGGATCTCAAAAATATGAAGGGATTAGTTCTAAATGAAATGAGAAATCTATTTAATATTCATCCATCTCCTCAAGAAGAGGATAAGGAGAAAAAGAGGGACTTGTCCTAGTCACCTATTGAGAAAATTGAAAAACAATTGGATAACAATAGGTTTGAGTCCTTGACACTTGATCACTCCTCACTCCATAATCGGCATCATCAAGGGTTAAACTCGGGACCAATGAACTATTTCATTCCCAAGATTGACATGAGAAAGTTTTATGGAAACAATCCAATAACATGGATATTACATATGGATCAATTCTTTGATCTACAGAAAGTGCCACCTTTACAAAAGGTAACTATTCCATCCTTGTATTTAGAACCTGATCAATTTGTATGGTACCAATGCCTTTTTTTAACATAAAAAGGACTCTGTTGTCTCTTGGTATATATTTATGAATGAAATGATATCACATTATTAGGATATTAATAACAACATCTCCTTTAACCAGTTGATAAATATCAAGCAAAAAGTTTTAGTTATAGAGCACATTAAGCAGTTTCAAAAGTTGAGTCTTAGAGTGAAGAACATTCCAGAGGATAATTTGTTGAAATTTTTTATGGGAACTTAAAAGGAGATCATTCAAAATGAGGTACATCTATTTTAACCTAAATCATTTGAGAATTCTTTTGGTTTGACAAGGAAAGTTGAAAGTAAAAATATGGGTACTAGAAGTGTTGCTACTAACACCAATTGGGAGGGAAATGTTCCTTCCCCTAATCTTACTCATCGTACAAGTTTGACACATCACCAATGGAGTAAAGAAGAGAAAAGGGACTATGTTTCAATTGTGAAAAGTATATTAAGGGGCATAAATGCAGTGAGAATAAATTATTCTGCATATATTGTGAAGAGGAAAAATATCCAAAAAGGAAACAGTTTCAAGATTTAGTACTAGAAGATACTACTACAAAAATATATTTTCATGCATTAGCCAAAATTAGCACTCCTTGAACTCTCATGATAGAAGGATATATCAAAAATAAAAAGGTAACAATGTTGATTGATTATGGTAGTACCCATAACTTCATTCATTGCAAATTATCCAAACTTTTGAATTTCTTTATATAACCAGCAATGGATTTTCATGTAATGATTGCAAATGGAGGTACCATAAATTGTTCAGGGAAGTACCATGGTATTAATATTACTATGGGGGAATATTTATTGGATATTCCAATGATTCCAATCCAAATGGGTGGTGCTAATGTTGTATTAAGTGTCCAATGGTTACAATTATTAGGAGCAACGACTCTTAATTTTTAGGAACAACGACTCTTAATTTTTAGGAACTTTTCATGAGATTCTCCTCAAAATGCAAGGAAATTGAATTCATAGGTATTCTAGTGAAACCCTCTAAAGTCGTAAGCTCCAACAACATGAAAAAACTTATAAAAAAGGGACGCCATGGTGTATTTGCATAATTATGCTTACTAGATGTTCACGCATATATACCCTTTATTCCAGTGGATCTACAAATAGTTATTGACAATAATTCTAAGGTATTTGGAGAGATGTCTAAATGTCTTCCACATATTAGAAATAATGACTGTGTGATTCAATTGCAACCAGGAAGTGCACCATCTAACATTAGACCTTACAGGTACCACTACAAGGTAAAGGCCCTGTAACGAAGGTTATAGTGGATGCTCTTCTAAAACGATCCCTAATATCCATTTATAGCAGAGGTCACTAGCGGAGGAGAGTGAGTAAAGATTTTAGTAGATGTTTTTCTTTGGTGCGTTTCTATAGATCGAACACATTGGTGCATATAGTACAATAAAACACTATGCTAACATAAATCATGTGGAACCACAGCCAGAAACACCAACAACTGAAAAAAAATCTAAAATTTTACAAACGGTGCATTTAAATTACTAAAGCGCACTAGTACAAAACCAATTTTAAAGCACCGAATTAGGGTAAAAGAATAGTGGAGGGTACCAGAATATAGTAATTTTTTATTTTTAAAGTTCATTGCCAGTGCGATAGTTCTAAATAACAACATTAGGGCATTCAAATTTTGGGCGCACTGTATTAGGGTTAAAAAATACTGAAACCATGGATTATATCATTTTTTAATTTTTAATTTACATTTCTAGTGTAGTTGTTATCCCCAAAAGCATCGGGTTGTTCGATGTTAAGGAGCATCGTAAATTGTTCAATACAAAAATTAGCGAAATAAAAAACCTATTACATTAATTTTTTATTTTTTATTTCCATTCTCGGTGTGGTTGTTGTATATAAATGCATCGGTGCGGTATAGTTTTGGGAGAACCACTCTTGTGTTAAAAAAAATCAAATTTAAAACTCGAGGATTATTAATTTTTAATTTTTAATTTTGATCTGTTGTGTGGTTGTGCTGCAAAACATCACCGGTGCGTTTGGGTATCAAGTACATAGGAACATGGTTAAACAAAAGAAATTACTGAATTGAAAAAACCATTTTACCATAGCTACAATGCTTTTGACCCCCCTAAGCATTGGTTTTGTACCTTTCTTGCTCAGACGCCTTGCCATCTATGCTCCATGTGGCTGCATTGCTAACTTCCATTGCTTGCTGAGTGGATTTTAAATTTTTTCAAACAGTGGAAAAAATTTGAAATTTGGTGTACATCGCTACCATGCCTCCTCGACATGCAAGGGACCTTGTAAACTCTTTGTGACCTCCTAATTTGAATTTTTAGTTTATTAAAATTTCAAATTGAGCTTTACTTTCCCTTTAATTTAAAAAAACTAAAAAAACTTGCATTGTGCATTCAAGCTGTTCGGATCGCACCTCCTAATGGTGCACCGTTTAAATATATAGGGTGCACCATGAATGGTACATTTATATGCTAAGTGCACCGCAACCACGATGCGCTATAATGTGCATAATGCATCAATAAACTAAATTAAAAAAATCACAACCTTAATCAATGCGCATTGCAAACAAGAACACACTGTATAGACGATGCACTAACATGTAATAGGTGCACCATTATCCAATTTTTTTTTACAAAAACCACAAAGAGATGCTCCTACTATGGTGTTCTCTATTAATACTTTCACACGACTTCTTGTGTGATGACGTGTCCACAATTCATCATTGCTTCCTATTGATGGATGCATCGCCAAACTAAACATATAAAAACAACACCACATTAACCAATGCACATTTTAAACCAGAATGCATTGGGTTGACTGTGCGCTAACATGTAGCCGGTGCACCATTGTCCCAAAAATTATAAAACTCATAAAGAGATACACCTATTATGATGCACTCTATTAATACTTGTGCACCATTTCCGGTGCAATGATGTATTTAGAATGCACCAATGCTTCCTAATAAAGGATGCACTGCCAAACTAAACTTATAAAAAACACCACATTATCCAGTACACATTGTAAACAAGAACACACCAAATTGATAGTGCTATGATGTGTAGCAGGTACACTGTTATCCCCACAAAACTATAAAACTCAAAAAGAGATTCTCCTATTACAGTGCTCTCTATTAGTACTTGAGCACTGATTGTCAGTGTGATGACATGTTTAGAATGCAATGGTGCTTTCTATTGATGGAAGCATTGCTACATTTAAGATATTTAAAAAAAACACATTAACCAATGCGCTTTGTTAATGTGTCCACACCAGTTAATCAGTGCGTTGACGTGTAATAAGCGCACTGTTATCATCATAAAAATATAACTCACAAAGAGTTTCTCCTATGACGGTGCACTCTATTAATATGTGAACACCGTTTACGATGCGATGATTTGTTTACAATGCACCAATGCTTCCTATTAATGGACACACTGACAAATTAATCATATTAAAAAAAATTACCATGTTCACCAATGCACTTGTTTATTGTAGCTTACCGTTTGTGATGCTCTTGAGTTACAAGAGAACCATCTACGGTGCATGACTTTAATTTAGGCGCACCACTTGTCAAATTAATATATTTTGAAAAAAATATATTATTATTTGATTTTACTAAATAACATGCTCATTTAATGTTTTTTTATGTCTATTTATGAGACTGATTGATGTTATGTGTATCAGAGATTTCAGCGGCGAGAGGCCAATCAACAGTAGTGGGCATAAGTTGACTAGTACAACTTTGTGTGCAAGTGGAAGGCTAGAGAGAGGGAGATGGCTTTGTACCCTCACCCCATGACTGATTATAAACAAGACCTCTTGATGGTTTTCGGCCTACTGAAGTTATTTTAGGAGGTTACATCCCTCAAGGGAACTCATCTTTGTTGGCACAGTTCATCTATCATTGGGATCATGAGAGATAGGTATTTCACATTGGTCTTGGTCAGTGGTACCATCCCACTGAGTACGTTTTTTTCGTCACTGTGCTATCCAAGAGAGGGGATGATTTTCCCATTTCCCTAATGTCCCAGCGGGTGTTGTAGAAGAGCGTCATATTGCTTACTCTTAGAGATATATTGGTACGCACATCATTTATCTTGCTGATTTTCACAGGTGCGTGGTGGACAACTACGTATTTTTGCTTCCAGTGGATAAAAGGTTAGGTGCCTCTCACATTTGGTTATGAGCATCACACACTTCACAAGTGATGGGAGATAGGTTAGTTTCCCTCTTTTATTTTATGTATATTATTTAGTGCAAATATATAGATGCATTAGGAGGCCCGCTAGTTTTTTACAACAATTTTGTTTTGATTTGGATCGATGTTGTGCATAAATTAATGGGAGGGCCAGCTTCCCTTTTGGTTCAGAGATTTTTTGTTTATTTTTTTAGAGAATCACAGCCACAAGGCCATCATTTGAATGCCGCCCTCCTAGGTCAATGACTGAGGAGCATAAGTGGATGTGGGGACATATGATGCTCAAGAAGGGATAGTCTAAGTTCCCAGGTAGGATCATACTTGAGGTGTTGAAAAATGTTAGCTAGCAAGGAGGACCATGCATTGGACCCTCTTCCACATCCGTATATAGGGATGGACTGGAGAGCATGTCCCAACATATTTTTCACCTAGAATGAGACACCTAATGAGAGAGCTAATATTAGAGTTATGTTTAAATTAATCTAGTTGCATTTTATTGTCTTATTTAATGCAAATGAAAAATATTCTAACCTTTTCTTTACATTGTTTTATCAAATTGTTTAATGGATTTGTCTAATTATATTTGTTGTGTACTATACATTTTGACAATATTATCATGTTCGATGGGGATGGGCCTCCTCCCGTTCAACTTGATGAATATATGAAGGAGGCTTAGGTGCATGTGTTACCTAGATCCGTCCTATGACATAGGCCAGATGAGAGGTTTTGATAGGATGTGGCAGATAGGTTTTCCACATTGTTGGCTTGATGAGGAGTCAATCTTGTATGAGTCTAGGATATCATGTGAGACCCCGAGCTCTTATAGTTATAGATTATTATTCCTCGTGATATGAGAATTTTGATGCATTATGTCATCGGCACATCCATCCTTTTATATTCTTGGAGGCTGAAGGATCATTCTACGTCATCTGGTGAGGATGTATATCCTCGTCCTCCTCCACCTCCTCCTCCTTCTCCTCTCCATGACAAGGGAGCATCGACATCTCATGCTCCACCTCCTACTCCTCCTCACCATTACGATCAATCATTATTTAATCCTCCACATCCATTCGACCCACCACCATCTCCGATCCCTACAATTGACCTACCAGCCACTCCACCATCTCCTACTCCACTCACCTCAGCTCTAGATAGGATGGTTGCAATGAGTGATATTCGTCTTGATGGAGATATCTTTGATGCTTTCTAGTCTACTTTTTTTCTTGGCAGAGGTACTGATTCCTTTGATGGTGGAGGTGTCAATGCCTCTGGCTATGTTGGAAGAGGTAGTGATGCCTCTGGTTCCAGAGGTGGTCGAGATATATTATAGTAGTTATTAAAATAGAGATGTATATTTGGAATGTATCATGAATTTGATATTATTGGTCATATATATATATATATACTGCATTTTTCATGTTGATGTCAATGTTGAAGGTGATGTGTATGTTAGGCCAAGTTAGATATGTTTTCCATACATGCTTGATAGATATGTATGTTAGATGTGTGCATGATGGTTATTTTAGATATTGCAACTTGTGTTTTGCTAGATGTTATTATTAGATTTGCGTGTTAGATGATGTTTAAATATGTTAAATGTATATGTTACATGATGGTAGATAATGTTTACATGTGTATGTTAGGTGATGTTTGATATGTATGTTCGATTATGTTAGCTATTTGTTTATGTGTTTGTAAGATGGTGCTTATGTTTCATAGGTGATGATATATGTGTATGTTAGATGATGTTTGTCATATGTGTGTGATGGTTATGTTAGATTATGTTTATTTTTAGTAGGTGGTCATGATGATGATGATGATGGTACGTTACATGATGTTAGGTGGTGGTGGTGGTGGCCATTGATTTGATGATCACATTGTAATATTTTTTATTCTTATGTTATATATGGAATTATTTTTTTATGAACTCAATCGATTATCAAATTATTTTATGATATTTATCTTCATGTGTACGATGTATTTTGTTTATGCTGACGAGTACAATTCATGTGTGTGATGCAATTTTATTTATTTATTTATGTCAATGTATTTTATATTAGCTATAATTATAATTACAAACTGTGCATAGTCACAATTATAATTACAAGTTACAGTCTCAGCTATAATTACAGTTTACATTCATTATTGCAATTTCACAACTGCAAATTACAATAACAATAAGAAATTACTAATTAGATTTACAAGGTACAAATTACAAATTGGACAATTACAACTACAAATTTACAATCGCAAATTTTATAGTACCACATTTTTCCCTTGATGATTACTTTCTTCAATGTAAATACTGTGTACACGCAGTGTGTGTATTTTCCCTAGTGTAGAGCTCAAGGCCAAGGCCCCACTAGTGGATGTTTAAGGTTATTGCATGGGAAAGTATTCGACAATTTGATTATTCATGGGTTGTTAAGCCATGAAGAAATGTAAATGATGTAATTATTATTAATGAATAAAATAACCAAGAAGATGGCTAAAGAAGCAACGAATGAGAAAGGGCCATGTGTATCCACTAGGGAGAGGTGAGGGGGTTATGGGATTGGTACCCATGTTTCCACATGTACAACTGTGAACCTTTTTGACCTCCCTACTGACATTAATTTGGTTGCAGAGGGTGGTTGAGAAACTTGTTGCTGAAGCTGATAGAGTATGGAGCATACCTGGGATTTCGTATGGAAGGGCATGGCTCTGGTTACTTGTCTCGGAAGACACTCAATCGCCTGGGAACTCGGGAACCTGTTTTACTACCCATTAGGGAAGGGAACAGGGATTCACGCACTCACCATCCATCATCCATTGATTCATAAAGAGATAAATCGTTTAGACATCCCTACATATGCATAGCCAACCGTGAGGAAGCTTGAAGGTAATCACATTTCCTGGGAATTACCATAGAGTCTAGGACCAAGGAAAGGGTATGTGTGAACCTGGTCTACTCGTGACAGGAGTGGCAAGAACCCTGAGAGGAATTACAAAGCTAGAACAATACAGAGAAACCGTGAGAACCCAAGAATGGATCGCAAGGAGTAGGTTGCAGAACAGAGCCTTGCCCACAAGTCCGAAAGGAATCAACTTGTTGTACTGTGGTAGAAGGTTGGGATTTCTTGATAAATCCAGTGAAGGCTGAAATCTCAGAGAACTAGCAACTGGACCTTTCTATGCCCATCCTGAATAACACTGGAAGGGAGGAGGCCTTGAGGGACTGTAAAGCAGAGAAGAGGGTCTTCATTGTGTTTGGTGAGGTAGGTAATGTGGGTGCCATGTTTGCTGAGTGTTGAGATGCTTGCAGCTCTGTGGTTGAGCTCACTGACTTAGCAATACCTTCCTTGTTATCCTTGTATTCTTGATAAACCCACTGCAGGATGGCTTAGCATGAACAAATCATATGGTATGCTTGATAAACCAAACTGTAGGCTGGATTGGCATGATTGTGTTGTTTGGTATGCTTTATAAACCCAACAGGAAGTCAGCTTAGCATGACCAGTATGTCCCTATATGCTTGAAAAACCCACTATAGTTTGGCTTAGCATGGGTAGATGCCATGGAATGCTTGATAAAACCAACTACAGATTGGCTTAACATTGGGATGGAACCTTGACTATGAGAGAACCTAATAGCCCTCCTTAGTGGATACACAACCCAGCTCAGGGATGATCTCTCAGCTGAAAGAGTACAGGTTGGACATAGATCTAAGGTTGGGTATAACATTTCTCTCACTTAGCCAGTTGCTTGGCAGCTTCAGAAAGTTAAAAGATAAGTACTTCTTGTTATGTTATATGATGATGTTCAATTGCTATGATATGGTTGATTATGTTCAATTAGGGAATGTATGTTTACATGAATTCGATTGATAGGAATATTATGTGCAAGCCTGAGTAGAAGGATGAGCTCATTGTTATTTATATCATTATATTGCATGAGTTTATTGCATCACAAGTCTTGCATGTGATAGATGTGATGGTTAGATCTAATTTTATGCACCTTACATGTTGTGATATGTTTGAATAGCCCTGTGAATGAGTTGTACATCTAAACCCGATCTTGGGAAGAAAAGGGGGATATCCAGATGTGCTCAAAACCCCTCTGTGGGTAAGGGGAAGCATAAAGTCATGGCAGGAAGAAGGATAAAGTATTTTAAGTAGAAGTTATGCACAAATGTTCTGTTGGAGAAATGACCAGGTCGGAGACCTCTATTGAGAATGGAGGTTGCACCATTGGATAGAGCTCTCCAAGAGATTCCCAACGGTACTGACCTTGTCTCATTTGGTTAAAATATGAGGGAGATATGAGCTCTGAAAGTTTGCAGTAGTAAAGGTGTTTTTGCAATTCCACACTGCGGAAACGTAGAAGTTCAGAGTTATGTTTTCGATTTTTGCATTTCCACATCCGCAGTTGTAGATTGCGGATTGTGGATTCGTAGTTACAGTATGCGGATTGTGGAAAGGTAAGTTTTCTGATGTGAAGATTCGCACTTCCGCATCTGTAGTTGTGGATTGCGGATTCGCAGTTGTGGATTGTGGATTGCGGATTTGCAGTTGTGGATTGCGGATTCGCAGTTGTGGATTGTGGAAAGGTAAGCTTTTTGATGTTAAGGTTCACACTTCCGCATCCATAGTTATGGATTGCAGATTTGCAGTTACGGATTGTGGTCTGCGGATTGTGGACTGCGGGTTTGTAGTTGCAGATTGCGGATTGCAGAAAGGTAAGCTTTCCGATGTGAATATTCGCACTTCCGCATCCGTAGTTGCGAATTGTGGATTGTGGGAAGGTAAGTTTTTTTATGTGAATTTTCGCACTTCCACATCTGCAGTTGTGGATTGCAGATTATCAGTTGCGGATTGCGTACCCGAGCTACTTCGACTATGTATGTGTATTCAGTTGAGTTGGAAGAAAAAAAAATGTATCAGGGTCTCCCATGACCTATGAAGGCCATGGGGATGTGACAAAGTGGTATCAAAGATTCAGTTGCAACACTGGGAATTGTTTGGGCCGGACCGTGCATGAATTTTTGGGTCAAGAGATGCGCCCATGGCATGATGTTGATGAACTTATTTGATTAATTGATTGCTCAAGTGAATAGTTCCAGGTTTGAATGGGTATAATAGAGTTTAATTGCATGATTGTGATATCGAATAGATGTCTCTGATATGCATAGTGATAACAACATCTGTAAGACGAATTGTATAATAGGACAACGCACAGAAAGGCACACGAATGGTCACCTTAAACGATGTGCAAGATCCGTTTGAACCAGAAGACAAGGTTCTGGGTAGGAACGTGCAAGAAACACATACAGAGACCGATTCTAATGGAATAAGGGGGCAAGTAACGCCCCCAAACTTGGCTGATACTATGGTAAGATTTAACGAGTGGATGATGAAAGCACAAGAAGAACAACATCAACTCAATGCATCCATTTTGCAGAGCCTCATAGACATACAACAAAGAATAAATGGTGGATCTAACCCAAGCAACGAAGGCCGAGAGCAAAGAAATGCATAATGTTAGTCTAGGGGCCATTCTAAGAGAAGAAATCCAAGCCCTAGAAGAGGTTCTGTGAGCAGAAGGTACAGGACACCCTCTCCTAGGTTTTCCTCTAGCAGGTCATGTTACACAGAAATCTTCCACCCTGTGAGCATCAGCATTCTTTGGCCTGTAGGATCCATTTCAGTGACTCAGATCCATTTTCATCCTTTAGTGATACCAATCTATCCTATTTTTGTTCCTACCCGCATGTTGCATCACTATAGCATGCATACCCGTGAGTTGCATCCCTATAGCCCGCGGGTATCAAGTAAAATGGTAAAAACCACTATTTTATTACTTTTTACTCCTAAAAAACAGTCATTAGGTGACCTTTGGCTCTCCATCTGCCCAAGTAATGTCTCGATGAGTCCTTTCACCTACCTTTGAGAGGATTGTATATTGAGCACATATGGCTTATGGACGGGAGGAAGAAGAGAAGAGTAAAGGCACTCTAGTGGATTTTTGCCCTATCTTGAGTCTGCACTTATTGATCCTTGTAGTTGTGAACCATTTATGTTCACCTTCCAAACTCCTTTCTAGTTTGAGTTTTCCATTCATGGAGGATTGAAGTGGTGGAGGCACAAGTGGATTGATCTAGATCTTGGTTCAGATTGGTTGCCAGCAAGAGGTCGTATCACTTTGTACTTCTTCTTGTTCATTAATAGAAATACTCATATTCTCGTCCATTAATGGTGTGAATGTCATTTATTATGCATTGGGTTGCATTCGCTTATGATATTATGGACCATTGTTACTGATAATGTTAATGTTATTTATATATCACATGTACTTGTTAGATATTGGTTGTCAAGACTAATTTGCAGATTACAAGTGCTTGGATGTGTGCGGATTGAAAGCTCCAACGGGGATCTACATCAAACATTGGATCGAGGTTGGTTACATTTCTCCATTGTTTTAACATTGTCATTTATAATAGCATTGTTTTGAGGATTGAGTAGATTTCTGGTAGTCATTTGTCTGTTGTGGTATTCCCAAGCCATAGTGAGTTTTCTCCAATACAGAAATGGAAACTCTGCTGGGGAAAACATCCATGTTTGGGAAAAATTTTGAGCATTAGTCAATAATTAGAGTTGTTGTTTATCGAAGCTCTGTGTCACTAATTGGCCGTTAAGATACACTGTAGAAAACCTGCTTTTTTCTGAGCCCATGGACTCTTCATTTGACCATTTGCTTTTTCTCACCCGCGGTCTAGCTTAGTTCTTCCCGCATATACCCGCCTTTGTTTACACTACTGCTCGCAGGTACCCGCAAGTATTCCTTCGATAGTAGCGTGTAACTCCGGCTTTTGTTGGTTTATGGCTATTGGTTGTTGCTGGGTGAGTTTGGTTGGTCCCTGAGTCTTTGTTGGCCTCTTTCTTGACTGTTTCATGCCTTGGTTGTGACTAGATCTCTTTGTTTCTCTTGGTTGAGCCTTCTTGGTTTTTTACCAATCTTTGGTTTTAACCTCTTGGTTTTCTTCCTTTTGAGCTCTTTCTTTTGGCTGAGTCTTGCTATTTAGGATCTGCTGGGTTGTCTTAGTGATCTTCTTGGCACTTCAGTGACTGAATAGTAGGATTTTGCTTGCATTTTTTCATTCGATATATATTGAAAAAATACAAAAATATTCATTTAGTTTTTGCATTTTCCTTTCTGTTTAAAAAGAAAATACAAAAATATTTTATTTCTATGTACTGCATTTTGCATTGAGTTCTTGTTTCCTTCATTTTAGGTTTTGCTTGTGCATTGAAGAGATAAAAGTTTGCATATTTATTTTGGAATTGTTGATTGACTTTGCATATTAGTGACATTGTTTTATTGGATATATGAGTCTAGGATTAGACAATGGTGCATACTATTGAGTCTACACATCACTAGTTTCATGACCATATCCCTTGAGTAATCACAGCCACTAAAATTAATGCTTAATCATAAAATTGATTAGACTTATTTTATTTATAGGGTACACCAACTAGCATAGGTTTAGAGTCTTGGAATAGATCATTGTGAGTTAACGATCCAAGACTACTGAACGAAACATTAGGTGTCTGATCAGCGAGTGGAGGAATCCATGGTATAGATTGGTGTTCTCAGGAAAGCTCTACTCAAACCAGAGTTAAGCACGAGGTCATGGGAGGTTGGTTGAGGAGATATCCCTCTGATACCAGCTGAACGTGGGAGATATATCCAGGATTTGTTTGTATCTAGGGTCCCGGAGGTTTTTCCTCTTGTGCTTCGGGCTTAGATACCCTGCCCATATGATGGATCCCACCTGCGACTGTCTCCCTGAGCATTGGTTATATTGCGGTAGACATAGTTGCCTTACCTAGGTACCGCATAGGGTACTTCCAGTGGTTATGCTATTTGTGTCCTGAGTCAGATAGGGATTGGACAACACAGTTGTGTTCGTGCAGTGGACTTGACCCTGTCGACACAGTGAAGCCTGGGTGTCTCTATAACTGATTCTGTTACCTCCGGCTATAGTTTGGGAGTCTCAAGCCTCTCCTAGGAGAGACATACCGGCTCTAGTGTCGGGAGCTCATTTAGCCACTCTGTCTTTTTGCTCTTGGCTATAGATTATCTAGGTGTGTGCTTTTGATTTACTGTTTTTTGATCGATAGTTGGCCTTTAGGAGACGCTGTGTCTCTCTTCGGAGAGAACGTGGCGTAGAGCCCTACTCTCCGCCAGTCCCGTCATTTGGATGGTTTAAAGCCAGCTTTGGTTACACAACGTATTACTAGAGGACGCCGGAGGGCTCCCTATGAGTCTTCAGATTCTTACACAACTTACGTTGAATATTACATGGCTACACATCCCGATATCGGGCAAGACCTTTCTACTCCTTCGGGTAGAGTTGAACATACTTCCGATCCCCAGACTCCTCGTGAGGATTGGGGAGGTGATCCACCTGCGACTCAACCTGGTTCTATTTGGCCTAATCCACTTGATAGGGATCCATTTGATCCTTCGAATCCAGACAATTATCTTTATGGGATGCCCGACTTACCCGAGGAGGAAGAACAGGACGAGCCTTTCATTCCTTCATTTCCATGTGATTCTAGATATAGGAGGCCTGAGACTCATGATGATTCTGGCCCTATGGTCAGCCCCACTGCACTCTCTTTTTGTATGCTTAGTCACAATACTGTCGAACCTTCCACTATGGTTGGTACTCATGCTGACACTAGTCAAAGTGTTAGCCATACGATACCCACTGGGGGCACTACCCTAGATGGGGGCACTATGTTATCCACCCACTCACATAGTACGGGGACTGGTCAGATTCCTAACCATGCTAATGTTGGAATGCAACCACCTCCTAGGAATACCCAACCTAGTCGGAATGCTGTCCGAAACACGACTCGCCATCCACCAGCTAATAAACATGTCGCTACTCGTCAACCTAGGACCACTTTCGCACATGATACCGTTCCTCCCAACCACGTGGGTGGACACATACCGCATAATTTTTCATCCATTTTTGCCGCTAGTAATAGTAATGTAGGGGGTGGGAATATTTCCTATCCGCATGGACATCACACCACCAACCCTACTACTGGTCACACCCATATTGGACCTGGGCATACTTCTCATGCTTATGGCCATCACACGACTGCTCAAGCTAATCTTAATATTGGGGGTGGGAACATACCATACCATTATGGTCAATACAACACGGTTCCCACTATGAATAGTACATACATGCCCCATACCCATGGTGGCAACCCTTACTACAAAACAGTCGATGCTGGCCACCAGTATCACCCACCACCCCAATATGGTGCTCAAAATGCACATATACCTGCTTACTCTCAAATGGTTCAGGCAGGGAGATGTTATCCATCTTATGGACATGGGAAAGCTTATGGGCCGTCAGGTCCTCAGTATCAGTAGTTTAACCCTCATGGTCAAGCCTTTGGTCCATCGTATAACACAGTTCCATTCAATCAACCTTTTATGGGAGCTTATAATTAAGCTTTCCAGCCTTAGCTTCTGTTCCTTGCACGCTTGAATCTCCTGGATTTTTTGAAGCTCACGAATGATCTGGTGTGTCATGACCCTACTTGGCCCCCGGTCCCTACCAAGCTCCCTTAGGACATTCCAAAGTTTGAGGGGAAAGGTGGTGAGGACCCGGGAGATCATGTCACGACGTTTCACCTTTGGTGCTCCTCCAACTCTTTGAATCATGATTCCATCCGATTACAACTATTTCAACGTACCCTCATGGGGGCAGCCACGAAGTGGTATGTGGAGTTGCCCAAAAACACCTATAGGGGATTCAACGAGATTGCTTTGGTTTTCTTAGACCATTTTCAGCTGCTGGCTTGTTATGATACTGGTACTGAGTTGTTGTCCACCTTCCATCAGAGTAAGGCCACACATATTTCTGACCACGTTCAAGAGTGGTGTCGACGGAAGAGATTAGTGAAAGCCAACATTCCTCCAGAGTTCCTGTTGGAATGGTTCCTTAATTCTTTACTTCCATACATTGCTAAGGATGTTTCGATGTCTAGCACTGTGACTGAGGAACAAGCTATCTTCAAAGTCCAGCAGTTAGATCTACTTTATTCTCAGTCTGGCATTTTGTATGACATTATTCCTGATGCACTGAGAACAAGACATGAGCCCAAGTTAGTTCCTGGACCACATGCCGATGGCATCGTGGGGTCCGCATGCACTCGCCCTGTAGACTTGGTAGCTAATCAAATGCAAAATTTGTCGCTTAACCAGTCTGCACCCGAACAGGTTCACACCTTGTCCACTTCCACTCCATCGTCTGATGTACACAATGTGCAATCAACAAAACCATCAGGTAACCAAAAACCTGGCAGTAAGAAAAAGGGGAGAAATAATCGTAGGGGTGGAAACAATGGAAGTAATAATAATAGCAATCGTAATACTCCTCATAAAGAGAATGCCAACCCTCCTCAAGAAGGCGGTAATGCTGGCGAGGATCGTAAACCTAGGCGTAAGGTGGAATTCCCTTGCAAGCTTTGTGGGGAGGATCATCTTACTCACTTATGTCCTCTAATGGAAGAAGCATCGAAGCATTTGGCACAGAGCCCATCTGTGTTGAAGGATCCCCTACCTCATCACCAAAACATGGCTTCGCATGCTCCCACTACTGGTTATGGTACTAATGAAACGATAACGTCTTCTTCCAATACTAGTGGTTATGGATGCATGAATATTGTTCAGTCGGAGGTTTGTGTTGCTACTCGTCAACGTGATTATGGTGCACCACAACCGAATTTGGGAAATGAGCCTCCCCCTCCTCTTGATAATTCCTTGCATATCGAGAAGCCTTCTATTATGCCGTGGATATCGAAAGGTGTTCTCAAGTGCTCCACGCGTAATCCTAATGCTTGAGCAGCCTAGAACTACTCCATCGTAGAAGATTTGGGCCAAACTCCGTGTGCCATGTTGGCTCTTGAAGTTTTGCAAGCTTGTCCCTCTCAGAAGCATTCCCTTTTGAGTGCGTTAGGAGTTCAGGATGGGGGAAGTCCTAGTGTGATCAAGTTTGATACTACTGATGTCCAACCTCGCTTTCCTTACCACGTGGCTTTTCAAATCCAGGTGGTTTGCCTTAAGAGCTTCGTCAAACGTACTATGGTTGACGAAGGTGCCTCTGCGTCAGTAATGTCGCTAACTTGTTGGAAATCTCTTGGCTCTCCTCCCTTACTCGTGTCTAGAACTACACTCACTGCATTCGACAGTAGATCTTTTACGCCACACGGAATTATCCTTTCCCTTGTTGTCTCCTTAGGAGGTAATTCCGTGCCTATTGAAGTTGAGGTGGTTGATGCACCCATTGACTACAACCTTTTACTGGGTTGGATTGGATGTATGCTATGAAGGCTGTTGCGTCTACTGTATTTTGAGTTATTTGCTTTTCCCAGGAAGGCAAGATTGTGACGATCGATCAGCTGGATTATGTTGGCACTCCTTCCACAGCATCTACGGGATCAGTAGTCCCGCAAGTTTCTGATTCTCAGTCGGCAACTGGGAACATAGGTGTTGGAATGTACCCCTCGTTGATGGGAACTTTTAACCATTCTGCACTTGTGAATTTTATTGGAACCATTTCTGATAGTGCGCCTCCTCCTTCGAATAGTATGCCATTCCGGACGTCCTATTGTGATGAACCATGGATTTTGCCATCCACGGATTCTAGTTCTGGAAACATTGCGCACGTCGAGATGTCTATTTCTTTATCTGTAGCGGATCTCACTTATGATCACATCCAACAAACCACTGCAGATTCAGATCTCTCTTCTCCCCAGACAGTTGAAGAAGATCCCATTATGCTACCAGTTTGGGTAGCCAATTCATCTTGCTCTCACGATTTCCTCGATGATACTTTGCCATCGGATGAAGCTATCCTCGAATCCATGTGTGGTAGTGAGAGGCCTTGGGAAGATATGCATCATCGATCTTATTTACTTTACAACCTTGAGCTCATTGAGCAGGAGGAGTTTGGGATGACTCTAGCCGAGATGGTTGGTTACCTTGTGGCTTTTTTGCAGTCGCATGATGTTTTCTTAGAGGGGAATATGGCCAATATTTCCCCAACCACTTCGATCAACATCTCTCGCACTCCCGGAAAGATTGAAAATGTTTATGTCGGTGCCGATTGCACTCCTGAGGAGATTGCTATTTACATTGATGTGTTTACCGGACTCCGGGAAGCTTTCGCCTGGTCATATGAGGAGATGCTAGGAATAGACCCCCACATTGTTGAACACGAGATTAAAATGTATCCTGATGCTAAACCGGTTCAACAACGCTTGCGTGTTGTGAACCCTAGGAAGGAAGCTACTATTAAGGCTGAGGTGGAGAAACTGCTCAAAGCTGGTTTCATCTACCCCGTTCCTCTTACCAAATGGGTGTCAAACCCCGTTCCTGTGGATAAGAAGCAGGGAACGATCCGTGTATGCACTGATTTCAGAGATTTGAACCGTGCATGTCTAAAAGACAACTTCCCCATGCCATTCATTGATCAAATATTGGGTGCTTGTGCGGGAAGTGAGATTTTTTCATTCATGGACGGATTCTTAGGTTATAATTAGATTCAAATCAAACCCGCGGACCAACATAAAACGACATTTATTTGTCCATGGGGAACTTTTGCATACCGGAAAATGCCCTTTGTGCCTCAAGAACGCCAGAGCTACTTTTCAGCGAGCCATGACCTATGCCTTTCACGATCTTAAGAAGATTATGGAAGTTTTCTTACATGATCTTGTTGGCCATTCTTGAAAGAGAGTGGACCACCCCAAGCATTTCCGTATGATTCTCGAACGATGTATCCACTACAAAATTCGATTGAATCCGAACAAATGCATCTTCACGGTTAGGACTGGTCGCCTTCTAGGTTTCATAGTTTTGAAGGAGGGTATTAGAGTCGATCCTCTTAAAGTTGAGGCAATACTTCAGTTGCCTCCTCCACGTAATCTGTTTCAACTTCAGAGCCTCTAGGGAGAGCTACTTTTTTGCGTCGGTTTATAGTTAACTA
This sequence comes from Larix kaempferi, assembly GCA_027924585.1. NCBI lineage: Eukaryota > Viridiplantae > Streptophyta > Pinopsida > Pinales > Pinaceae > Larix > Larix kaempferi. The sequence goes on along the minus strand of BSBM01001051.1, from coordinate 11,299,116 downwards.
TAGCAGTATTACTAAAGGTTTCACATGCCTATTGAAGAAAGACACACCTTTTATCTGGGATGAGCGAGCCTAGCAGTGTTTCGATGCCATTAAAAAAGCTTTGGTATTGGCCCCTGTGATTAGTCCGCCAGACTTTACACATGATTTCATCCTTTATGTGGCCACGTCTCAAGAGACTATTGGCATGGTCTTGGTTCAGGTAGATGATGCGCTTGTCGAGCATGTTATCTATTATCTTAGTTGAAACTTAGTAGACGCTGAACTAAGATACACCCACGTAGAAAAGCTGGCACTTGCGACTGTTCACACAGTCCAATGGTTACGGCATTACATTTTGCTTAGAACAACCACTATTGTAGCTCATATCAATCTGTTTTAGTTCGTGCTATCACGACGCCTTATCGAGGGTAAGTATAATAAATGGATTGTGATCCTTTAGGAATTTGATCTCAAGTTTGCTTCTACAAAATCGGTGAAATCTTTGGTGTTCGCTGAGCTTATGTCGGACCTAGCATGGCTTGATGAGGATGTCATTCATGAAGATACCTTTGTGGATGAACATTTATTTCTTATCTCGACCAAGGACCCTTGGTATGGGGATGTCATTCGATATCTCCAAACTTTGAATTTTCCTCCACATTATTCATGAGACGAGCGACGGCGTGTGAGACATCACGCTAAATATTATACTATCGTCGATGACACTTTGTATCGCCGAGGAAAGGATTCCATTCTCCATCGTTGCTTGAATCACGAAGAAGCATAACAGGTACTTAATGATTGTCATGCGGGGGCGTGTGGTGGTCATTTATCCGGGCTTGCTACAGCCCATCGTATTATGCGAGTGGGTTATTTTTGGCCTACTATCTTTAAATATTGTATTAACACCATGAAGAGATGTCACCCTTGCCAGGTGTTTTCTCGGAACATACACTCGCATCTAGCGCCCCTCCATCAGGTCGTCACTGTCGGTCCGTTCACTAAATGGGGGGTAGATTTCATGGATTGCAAACTAGCTACGACTTGGGGGCATCATCATATTATTGTGGCCGTGGATTATTTTTCCAAATGGGCTGAGGCCATGCCTACCGTTAAATCCAATGGTGCTACTGCAGCCCATTTCATGTTCAACCAGATTATCACTCGATTCGATATCCTGAAAGAGATTGTCACTGACCATGGCAGTCACTTTCAAAATAAGATGATGGAGGATTTGTCTCTCAAGCTTGGGTTTCATGAGGAACACTCGTCTTCCTACTATCCTCAAGCGAATGGTCAAGTTGAAGTAGTAAATAAGTCTTTGAAGACCATTCTCCAACGTACCATCCAACAAAGCAAGACCAATTGGCATATCATGTTATATCCTGCTTTGTGGGCATATTGAACCACAGTTAAGACTGCCACCGGGTTCTCACTATTCCAGTTAGTTCATGGTGTGGAGTCACTTTTACCGATTGAATGCGAGATTCCTTCGCTCAAGCTAGCCATAGAGCTCCTCCCTGATACGACGGAGATTGAGCAATGTTTAGTACACCTCGAGCAACTTGACGAACACCGTCGAGATGCTGCTATGGCCATTGATGTTAACAAGCGTTGTGTCAAGGTTCAATATGATAGGTCTGTCCGTCGCCGGCAATATGCTGAAGGTGACTTGGTACTCTTGTATGACCAAGATAAAGAACCCGTGGGGGCAAGCAAGTTCAATCCCATGTGGCACGGTCCTTACATTGTGAGACATGTCCTTGAAAAAGGAGCTTATGAGTTAGAAGATTACGAGGGAGTTGTCTTGAGGGAGCCTAGAAATGGGATCTACCTTAAGTGGTATTACGCTTGAACCTCTGGTTCAGGCTGATACTTTTGTACACTATTGTATAGTTCTTCTGTACATAGTTTAGGTTGCATTTTGGTTGTCATGTATGTTGATTAGCCTCTGTTTGATTGACAGATGTTAGCGGGATGTCTTATGTTCTTAGGTTTCGCGGATGGTGCTAGCCGACATACGCAGAAGCTTGTTCTGCTACCTAGGTTATTTTTTCACCTGACCATCTAGTTGTGTCCTTAGGAGGTGCTTGTCTCGGTCCTACATCTAACAATGTGGCTGAGTATAGTGTCGTTGTTGAGATACTTCGGGATTCCATTTCACATGAAATCCAGTCTCTAGAAGTCCGCCTGGATTCACAACTAGTTGTGTCTCAGCTGAATGGGTAGTACCGTGTATGAGACCCTACATTACTACGGATATTCCTTAAGGTACGACTCTTGGAGAGACATTTTGTTTCCATTACATATATTCACATTCCGAGAAGTCATAATTATATATCTGATGCATACGCTAACTATGTATTAGATTGGAATTTGTCACATTCATCATGAAGCACATAAATACAAAGACATTCATACATTTGTACCATACACACATATAGTAGAACCGAGAACCAAAGTTGTATATATATATAAATATGTCCAAAAATGGTAATGTCATACAAGACTGGAGCCCATAGCCCTAAAAAATATACATATCGATACAAAAATGATGAGACCCTTGGATATCTACTCCCTCTGAGGAGGTCTAGCTGCCGACTCATTGGGATGAGTCTCATAGTAGTACTATACTGCGTTGGCCATCCGCTGCAATAGCCGCACCCACTCACCAGGAACACCCACTACCTAGCGCTGCATAGCCTCAGGTAGTCGGCCTACTTCTATCAGTGGTACTCAGGAAACCATCCGTGATATCTTGTGCCGCAACGTTTGTAGTGTGCACCTTGCTGCAACATCTGCTGCCACCTCATCTCTACCCCGACGACCATGTCTCGGGAAGCCCTCGGGTCTCACTGGGCCTTTGTTTGCGAGCAAACAGTCACCCATTAGCACATGACATTACCACTAAAAATATTGTTTGCATTTCAACTATAATAAAAAAATCCATAAAAATTTAAAAACACAAAACCAAAAGAGTACTCACTGATGTCTCCGAAAGATGAACCTGGTGGGAGCGACATGTCATAGTCCTGTTTGAAGTCTATCACCGCATAGGGGTAGTCCTAAATAGCAATCACCTGCCGGTTCCACCAGCGGAAGAACTCCTCAGTATATGGTGACGCCAGATAGCCACCACTCTGTCGTGTCAGTATCTCAGCCCACCGGGTCAAGGCTGGATCTCGAAGACTATGAGGAGGGACATCCACCCTCCCGGAACCCTCTCAAAGAAGAAACTACAAAGTATGCTACCATACCCAAAGTTTTCGGCCTTCCCCTCTTTGCATTCCATCAGTTGTGTCTTCATCGACACCAGCAGAGTAGTACACCAGTCGAATATAGTAGGCTGCAAGCATTGTGATGCATAGAACATCACCGGTCTGGATGCCTGATGTAGTGCTTTGGATCCCGTGATCCGCACCAGAGTTTCCACTATGATATTTGTGCTCAAGTCCATTATGAGATTGAATGGCACTTGAATTCCCACTGGTCGTGTGTTGGCGGGACAATACCATGCTATGTAGTCTTGCACAGTAATCCCACCACCCACAGTCCGTGACCGAAGACTAGCCACTTCCCCTCTACGGGACAAACCTGTGATGAAATAGATATCCTCTACATCTAGTGTCAGTGTTTTCCCATTGAGGATGAAGTGTTGAGCATCCACGTCCCAGTAGTTGATCAAATGACAGAGTAGTAGGTTTTGGGCCCTTAAGCCCCCGAGACTCCAGTATTTATATAAGCCACATGCTTGCAATGCTTGTTGTGCTTGCAAATTGTTGCACATGGCCTCATCTACTTGGTCATGCTCTCTCTCCCTCCACTCTAGAAACATCCTGGAGTGTAAAGCAAGAGATTTTTAGTTAGTTTAATGCTTAAAAACTTCTTCACGGTCGTACCTATGGGCTATATTGTAGATAGGTGTGGGTAGACATGGGAAGTCAGTTTTTTGACTGCGTGTTTGATGCCCTACCCGTGACCTGCATACTTACAGCCCATGGGTAGCACCGAATCCATTTAGGGCTTGGCCAAACAAAATATCCCACAGATCAAAATTAAAATAAAAGCACTTAAATGAAAGGTATGGCAGTGACCACTAACCTGCTCCGGACGATTCACTGAACACTTGCTTGTATCTCCCACGATCAATGCTTGAAGTTTCAAGTGCAAACTTACCACTCAACCCCAAAATGGTGAATAGTTCAAATGAAATGAAAATTATTAAATTTTATTACTATTTATAATTTTCTGGACCCACTTTTCTATAGTTTTGTCCATTTTGGGCCATTATGAACTAATATCGTGTCATGGAGTAATGTTTTTTCAATAGATTTCCTCGACGATAGTTGTTCTGATACATTTCACACCTACGGCAGGTACGTTTCACACCTGGCATATAGCTTAGATGCCATTTCCACATGCATTATGCATTTGACCTTTGACCACTTTTCATAAACCCTAGGTGTGACCCCACTTCGTGACTAACACGGAACCTTCACACTGTTACAGAAGTTTTGTCATGTGGCAGTAGGGATTTCCCGAACATGAGTACCCTAGTTAGAACCCCATTATGCTTTTGGTGCCCATGCCATTGTCCGTCCTTAGGATTTGGAGTCCTTTGTAGTCACGCCATGACGTTGCGATGAAGACTCATACTCTACTTTGTCTTATGTTGTCCATATCCCTTAAGGACTCCCTTCACTTATATCATGTTGTGATTGCATTGCATCATCCTGCTTGCCACTTGAGCCTTGTGCCGGCTTCCACTTACTCAATTGTTAGCCTGGTGCTTGAGCACTTTCCCTATCGAGCCCTACAGAGCTTATATATTTTCCCTTCACAATTTGATGACCCTTTGACCCTGAGGGAACACACCCCCGAGTGTCCACATCCTGCACGCACTTCCTTGCATTGAGCATAGGTATGTTCCACTGCTTGGGACTAGTCTGCTAGCTATTTGACATTCGTTCCCTCACTTGTTGTACTATAAGCAATTTTATTCCTTTTCAAGCTTTTCCCAAATATGAAAAAGACAAAAAAATCAAATATTCCAAAAAGCCATACGAGATTATGGTCACTATTTCTTATTGGCAGTTGTTGTGTCTCCTTTGAACAGAGCATTCATTCCACTCCGTACATTATGAGTCGGGACTATAGTTGGGCCTTAGGATATGTACTTGTTTCTCAGTTTTCTCCACCGATTGGTTAAGCTTCCAGTCATTATGGAGCCCTTTGTAATGCCTCCTGCATTGCATAGTTTATGTCAAGTCTATGCTGCCTGAGTCTATCGATTTGCTCATGCTCTTGTTCAAAGGAAGTCCTGAAACCAGTGTCAGCCACTCCTCAGATATCTTGACTATTGCATGTCGGCCATCTTTATTGAGTTAGTCCGTTTCACCTGAGATCTTCCAAATATTTCAACATTGCTGGTACCTCATGCTGGTTGATGGGGGATTCCTTAATTCCCTCCTTCCAGCGAGTCTCGTTCCGTCGACTTCAACTCATTTATTCTGGGACTTTAGGCTTAGAGTTCAGTTGAGTACCTTGAAGCTTGCAGCCATTAGTGGCAGGTTCTCTCTCCATCGACAGTTTTGGGAATACATCAAAGTTCCTTGATCGATGGATTCATCCTAGTGTTCGACTTCAACCCATTTATTCACACTCTGATGATTGTGCTATGTGCCTTGATGCCCATTTTCATTATCGGTGGGTCATCTCGCATCTGTTAACGGTATACATCAATGACCAATAATCAGATGATGTCTAATCAGGTTCGACCCCAACTCCTTTATTCACTTGATGGGACTTGCACCGTCGAAGACTTGTGTAGAAGACCCCAGGCGATTGTGGCATTCAGTATACTACATATGACTTTGACTTTACATTTGAGATATGACCTCTCAGATTTTAGCAGTTTGTACTTCCAGTTTGCACCAGTTGTCTTCTTTTCAGCAGAAGACCATATCTTACTATAGAGGGATCATGGTTGTGATCACTTATGACATGTATCTACTTATGTACTGCCTATTCATGGCCATTGTATTAGATTGTTGTACTATACTGACATGTATTCAGAGATACTATTGTATTATGACGAGTGAACCGTTCTTTCCACTTCTGTCTCCATCACTCCACTTCTGAGTTTTATAATGTATTTTGGCCATCATAGTACATTTCAGTCTCTGACCTCACACATTAGGGGGCATCTTTTACACAGAAATCTTCCACCCTGTGAGCATCAGCATTCTTTGGCCTGTAGGATCCATTTCAGTGACTCAAATCCATTTTCATCCTTCAGTGATACCAGTCTATCCTATTTTTGTTCCTACCCACATGTTGCATCACTATAGCATGCGTACCCGCGAGTTGCAGCCCTATAGCCCGCGGGTATCAAGTAAAATGGTAAAAACCACTATTTTATTACTTTTTACTCCCAAAAAGAGGTCATTGGGTGACCTTTGGCTCTCCATCTGGCCAAGTAATGTCTCGATGAGTCCTTTCACCTACCTTTGAGAGGACTATATATTGAGCACATATGGCTTATGGAGGGGAGGAAGAAGAGAAGAGTAAAGGCACTCTAGTGGATTTTTGCTCTATCTTGAGTCTGCACTTATTGATCCTTGTAGTTGTGAACCATTTATGTTCACCTTCCAAACTCCTTTCTAGTTTGAGTTTGCCATTCATGGAGGATTGAAGTGGTGGAGGCACAAGTGGATTGATCTAGATCTTGGTTCAGATTGGTTGCCGACAAGAGGTCGTATCACTTTGTACTTCTTCTTGTTCATTAATAGAAATACTCATATTCTCATCCATTAATGGTGTGAATGTCATTTATTATACATTGGGTTGCATTCGATTATGATATTATGGACCATTGTTATTGATAATGTTAATGTTATTTATATATCACATGTACTTGTTAGATATTGGTTGTCAAGACTAATTTGCAGATTACAAGTGCTTGGATGTGCGCGGATTGAAAGCTCCAACGGGGATATACATCAAACATTGGATTGAGGTTGGTTATATTTCTCCATTGTTTTAACATGGTCATTTATAATAGCATTGTTTTGAGGATTGAGTAGATTTCTGGTAGTCATCTGTCTATTGTGGTATTCCCAAGCCATAGTGAGTTTTCTCCAATATAGGTCAGATGATTCTAATGGTTCTCACGGGATCCCAATACACACTTCCAGTAAGAGTAAGGGAAGAAATAAACACAAAGGTATTCCATAGGGTGAATTTAGGCAGGCTAGGCCTCCCACTTTTGATGGTGAAAGCAAAGAAGGTCAAGAAGCAGAGGCATGGATTCTTGGAATAAAGAAGTACTTCATAATGCATGAGTATTCAGAGAATGAAAAGGCTAGAGTTTCCATCTATAACCTTAGTGGAAGAGCTTCAATCTGGTGGGAACACCTAATGAAAGTGAAGGGAATTAGTGAAAGAAGAGTCAGCTGGGGAAGGTTTAAAAGATACTTCCAGGAGAAGTACCTATCATCTAGGTATTATGATAGCAAAAGAAAAGAGTTCAATGAACTCAGATTAGGACAAAATACCATGAACTAGCATGTCCATAGATTTCTGGAGTTTTTGAGGTATGTAGAAAACATTAAGGATGAAAGAGTGAAGATCCAATGCTTCCTTGGTAGTCTACCACAAAACTACAAAGATAGAATAGAGTTTGTAAATCCACCAAGATTGGATGAAGCCATTCGAATGCCATATCATTGCTACGAGCATAGTAAAGGTAAAGTAGAGGCGCAACCAGCATGGAAAGGTAAACCTAGGGGAAGGGTTGAATAGAGGAAAGGTGAACTCAAACCACCATTCATAAATCAGCCCAGAAGTTTCCCTTTGGGCCAGCAAGCAAGAAGGGAATTCAAACCAGCTGTAGAAGCAGATAGAACATCAAAGGGGCCACTTCAGTGTTGGGGTTGCAGAGGAAAACACATGCTTAGATATTTCCCAACTAAAAGGAAGAACCCCAGGAGATTGCACAACATGAAAGGAGCATCTATAGTGCGGGATATGGCAAGAGAAACACCTAGGATTTATGCAGCGCTAGATGATCACCAAGTAGACCATCAATCGACAGTGGTGGAGGTTGAATGCAAGATTGTTGAGCAGTCTATTTTTGTTTTGATTGATACAGGGTCTACTCATAGTTATGTATCTCCTAAGGAAGTTGAAAGTTTCTCTCTTGGTAAATGAAATCATGATAAGACTTGGCTAGTTCAATTAGCCACCGGTACCAAGAAAATGTAAGTGAAGTAGTGAAGGAGTGTCTTATAGAATTTAATGGACTCGTCACACATGTAGAATTAAATGTCCTACCATTGGGATATTATGATGCTCTAATTGGTATGGATTGGTTGGAAATGCATAGAGCCAAGGTGTACTATTATGAGAAAGCAGTGGAATGCCTTGATGATGAAGGAAGGTCAAGGTTAGTAAAAGGAATTCCGAAGCATGTATTAGTAATGTAGATTTCAGCCTTATAGATGAGGAAATTTTATAAAAAGGGTTGTCAATTATATGTTGTACATATATCAAATTCAACATAAGATAAAGGACCCAGACTAGAAGACTTCCATATATTGCAAGAGTTTCAGGATGTATTTCCAGATGAAGTTCTAGGGATGCCACCCAAGAGAGACATTGACTTTTCCATTAATCTTATTCCAGGGGCACCACCCATCTCCAAATATCCTTATAGAATTAGCACACCAGAATTGGTAGAATTGAATATGCAGATGCAAGAATTAATGGACAAGGAATATATCAGACTGAATGTATCCCCATGGGGTGCACCAATGTTATTTGTTAAGAAGAAGGATGGAACATTGAGGTTGTGTATTGATTACAGACAGCTCAATAAAGCGACAATTAATAACAAGTATCCCTTGCCAAGAATTGATTACTTGTTTGAGCAAATGAAGGAAGCTAGAGTGTTTTCAAAGATTGAATTGAGGTCTGGGTACCATCAAGTGAGGATAGAGGAAGAAGGAATTCATAAGATAGCCTTCAGGACTAGGTATGGCCATTACGAATTTACGGTGGTGCCATTTGGTCTTACCAATGTACCTGCTACATTCATGTGTTTCATGAACAGTGTCTTCAACAAATATTTGGATAAGTTTGTGATTGTGTTCTTGGATGACATCCTTTGTATTCCAAGGATGAAGAAGAACATATTGAGCATTTCAGAATGGTATTGCAAGTCCTTAGGGAGCACCAACTGTATGCTAAGTTGAGTAAATGTAAATTCTATCAGTAGAAGGTAAAGTGTTTGGGTCATATTATATCGGCATAAGGTATTGCAGTGGATCCAGAAAATATTGAGGCCATCATGGATTGGCCTACTCCAAGGAAGGTAGCTAATGTTAGATATTTTATGAACCTTGTTGGTTACTATAGAAGGTTCATCAAAGGATTCTCCAAGATATCCCATCCAATCACTTCATTGCAGAGGAAGAACATCAAATTCACATGGTTTGAAAGACATGAGAGAAGTTTCCAGCAGTTAAAGGAGTTACTCACCAGTGCACCTATCTTGAAGATTGCAGATCCAAGTAAGGATTTTGTAGTGTGCACATATGCTTGGATTGAAGGAATCAATGGAGTGCTAATGCAAGAAGGGTCTATAATTTTTTGCAATTCAAGGAAGTTGAAGGAGCTTGAAAGGAAATATGCCACCCATGACTTAGATCTAGCAGCCATAGTACATGCTCTCAAGAGATGGAGGCATTATCTCTTGGGAAGAATATTTGAGCTCAGAACTGATCATATGAGTTTAAAATACTTGTTTGACCAGCCAAATTTGAACACTAGACAAACTAGATGGATGGAGTTTCTTTGTGAGTTTGATTTAGAAATTAAGCATGTCAAGGGTAAGGAGAATAAAGTTGATGATGCACTCAGCAAAAAATTTCATATTGCAGCAATTAGTAAGTGCGAATCAGACTTAAAGGCATGGATTCTAGAGGCTCGAAATAGTGATGAAGTCTACCTTCAACGCAAAGAGAAATTGTAGTAGGGTATTATGGATGAAAAGCATGCAAGATATCAGCTGGGTGAGGGTAATGTTCTCATTTATCAAAACACTAGACTGTACATTCCAAACAATGCAGATTTGAAGAAGTTGGTGATGGATGAGATACATCAAAGACCATAGTCAGGACATCCAGGATATCAAAAGACTATAACAACAACACGGAAACAATACTTTTGGCATGGTATGAAGAAATACATAGCTGATTACATTGCTATGTGTCGAAAGTGTCAACAGGTCAAGGCAGAGCATCAACATCTAGTAGGATTGTTGTAGCCATTTCCCATTCCAGAATGGAAGTGGGAAGTGATCTCTATGGATTTTATAACCGGTCTGCCAATGACAGTGAAGAAACATGATTCAATCATGGTGGTGGTGGAAAAGATATCAAAGGTATCTCATGTCATTCCAGTCAATTCCACCCACATGGCCAATGTCATTGCAGATATCTTCATGAGAGAGATATTCAGATTGCATGGATTGCCCAAGGCAATAATTTCAGACCATGACACAAAGTTCACATCTAATTTTTGGAAAGGAATGTTCCAGGAATTAGGAACTCAGTTTAAGTTTAGCACAACCTATCATCCTAAAACGGATGGTCATGCTAAGAGAGTAAATCAGGTTCTTGAAGACATGTTAAGGATGTATGTGATGGACAAACCATCCAAGCGGGAAGACTATTTACAGTTAGTGGAAATTTCTTACAACAATGGATATCAAGCATTATTAAGGATGAGTCCTTTCGAGGTATTGTATGGAAAAGGATGCATAAATCCAATGAATTGGGACAGCCCAGTGAACAAAGAAGTGCTTGGACCAAAAATGATTGAGGAGATGGAGCAAGAGATTGTGAAGATCATGCAGAATTTGAAAAAAACACAGGATAGGAAAAAACGTTATGCAGATCTAAAAAGAATGCATAAGCAATTTCAGATTGGGGATCATGTCTACTTGAGAGTGAAACCAAGGAAGAGTTCCATGAAGTTGGGAAGTTGTGCCAAGTTGGCACCAAGATATTTTGTGTCATTTGAAGTCCTTGATAGGATAGGGCCAATTGCATATAGGATTGCATTACCTACTAACATGAAAGCTCATAATGTTTTCCATGTATCTTTTCTTAGGAAATATATACATGATCATAATCATATCATTGATTGGAATGTGATACAGGTGGAACCAGAGGGAGAGTTTCAGGTGGAGGATATATTCATCCTCGATAGAAAATTCACCTTACTCAAGAACAGGGCCATTGGGAAGGTAAAGGTGCAATGTAGGCACCTTAGTTCAGAAGAGGCCGCGTGGGAGTTGGAGGATGCCATGAAAGAGGCATTCCCATTTTTGTTCAGTTTTGAGAACACCGAGGATGCTGTTATTTTAAGGGAGAGGGAGTTGTAATACCCCATTTTTCCCTTCATGATTACTGGCTTCAATGTAAATACAGTGTATATGCAGTGTGTGTATTCTCCCTAGTGTGGAGCTCAAGGATAAGGCCCCACTAATGAATGTTTAAGGTTATTGCGTGGGAAAGTATTTGATAGTTTAATTATTCATGGGTTGTTAGGCCATGAAGAAATGTAAATGATGTAATTATTATTAATGAATAAAATAACCAAGAAGATGGCTAAGGAAGAAACCAATGATAAAGGGCCATGGGTATCCACTATGGAGAGGTGAGGAGGTTATGGGATTGGTACCCATGTTGCCACATGTCTAGATGTGAACCCTTTTGACCTCCTTGTTGACATTAATTCGATTGCAGAGAGTGGTTGAGAAACCTGTTGCTGAAGCCAATGGAGTATGGAGCATGCCTGTGATTTTGTATGGAAGGGCATATCTCTGGTTACTTATCCTGGAAGACACTCAATCGCCTAGGAACTCAGGAACCTATTTGAATACCCATTGGGGAAGGGAACATGGATTCACTCACTCACCATCCATCATCCATCGATTCACCGAGAGAGAATTCGTTCAGACATCCATGCATACGCAGATGCAGTCGTGAGGAAGCTTGAAGATAATTGAATTGCCTGGGAATTAACATAGAGTTTAGGACCATGGAAAGGGTATGTGCGAACCCGGTCTACTCATGACAGGAGTGGAAAGAACCCTAAGAGGAATTACAAAGTTGGAACAATAGAGAGAAACCGTGAGAACATGAGAATGGATTGCAGAGAGTAGGTTGCAGAACAAATCCCTGTCCGCAAGTGTTGGATGCTTTCTAGACAGACCCGGGTTTTTAGGATGCGCAGCAACAAACACCTCTTTGGCACACTGGCCCTTTCGGCAATGAGATGTGCAACAGCCCGAAGTCTCACCTGAAGTGGCTATGGGGGGGATAAGAAATCAAGTTTCCTTAACCTAGGTGGTGTGGAGTCTACAGTTTTCTCTCTTCTCTACTTGGAGGCAACCCCGAAACATAGCGTCTTACTCTTTCACAGGTCTCACAGCGCTACAGCATGGGAACTCACTCTTCTTAGCCTAGCTGCGCGGTAGCTCCGCACCTGCACCCGAGTCTTTTACCCGCTACCTCCAGCACACTACGTATCATCTCTTCCCTTGCGCCACAGTGCAGTAACACACTCCTTAAGCGCTGCGACGAAAGTGTTCTTAAAGACTCCTTCGACAATGCTCAAGTACACTTCTAGGGGAGCTTCAAGGATTTACTTTACATACTCATTCATAAAGATAGAAAACCATTCATGGAAACATAGATAGTAAAGCAAAGAATTGCAATCACGTAAAACATCACCACAACAACAAGAATTATGTGGTCGACTTCCAGGTGGAAAGCCACGTCCACGGGAACGGTGTTTTATATCATCTTGAGATGGGGATAACACAGTTTCGCTGCATACACAGCTGCAGCCTTATACCTTTCTGGAAAACTCCACGCACACAGTTGGGAGCCCTTCTCTTAGATCTATTCTCTTCTTCTACAGATATTACAATGACAAAGACATACAATTACATTCCCCTCAGTCCTCTTGCGACTGGTCGATACATACAATGGACTTTACGCGAAGCAGTCTCCTGCGAGATCGCGGCCTTCTTACATGCACAAAATGATCATTAACAACTTTACAAGACACATCAATACAATTGACCCAGACGTCAACTTAGACTGTCTGTAACTCAGCAACTATCTAACTCCTTTCTCTACCCTTATAACTTCTAACCCCTTTCCCTTCTCAATTACACATATATATAGGTGGCCCTGAGGGTCGCAACTTCACAAAATTGTGGGCCTTTCCCAACAGTGATCCCCAAAACCCTAACCATTGACACGGCTAGGTGTACTGTAGGCGCCTCTTGCAGTCACGTCGTAGCTTCCTGCAGACTCCATGATTTCCGGAGCAAATCGTGCGTATGGGAACCGCTTCATCGTTCTTTGCTTGTTGTCCTTCACCTTCAATGCTTCGGCCTGTTTCTCTTCCTTGGTCTGAGCAACCATAAATCCTGTACTTTGCCTTAATGAGGGTAGCTGAGCCCTCTTCCGCCGCTTCATTTATTGTGGTGGTTGAGATTTCTACTCGGCCACCTTATTTACTATTTCCTTTGACTTGTGCACGTGAGCTCCGCGATTTCCGGCTCGTAATCTGCGGTGAGCTCGTCCATCTGGTGCCGTACCGCACACTGTTCATTTCTGCCCAAAATTGGTGCTTTTCCTCAAAATTAGCACTTTTCCTTCAAACTTAGTGCTTTTTCCCCAAAATTTGGCAGCTTTACCATAGCTGCGACCTATGCTCCAATAGCAAGTTCGAAAGGAATCAGCTTGTTGTACTATGGTAGAAGGTTGGGATTGATTGATAAACCCAGTGAAGGATGAAACCTAATAGAACTAGCGACTGGACCTTTCTATTCCCATCCTGAATAGCATTGGAAGGGAAGAGTCCTTGAGGGACTGTGCAATAGAGAAGAGGGTCTTCCTTGTGTTGGGTGAGGTAGGTAATGTGGGTGCCATGCTTGTTGAGTGTTGAGATGCTTGCAGATTTATGGTTGATCTCACTAGCTTAGAAATACCTTCCTTGTTATCCGTGTATGCCTGATAAACCCACTACAGGTTGGCTGAGAATGACCAACTCGTCTGGTATGATTGATAAACCCAACTGTAGGCTGGATTGTCATGATTGTGTTGTTTTGTATGCTTGTTAAACCCAACGGGAAGTTGGTTAAGAATGACCAGTACATCCCTATATGATTGATAAACCCATTGTAGGTTGGCTTAGCATGGGTAGGTTCCCTGGAATGCTTGATAAACCCAACTACATATTGGCTTAGCATTGGGATGGAACATTGACTGTGAGAGAACCTGATAGCCCTCCTTAGTGGATACAAAGACCAGCTCGGGGGTGATCTCTCAGCTAAAAGAGTACATGCTAGACAAATATCTAAGGTTGGGTGGAACGTTGCTCTCACTTAGCCAGTTGCTTGGCAGCTTCAGAAAGTTAAAAGATAAGTACTTCTTGTTATGTTATATGATTATGTTCAATCTCTATTGTATGATTACTTATGTTCAGTCAGGGAATGTATGTTTACAAGAATTCAATTGATAGGAATATTATGTGCAATCCTAAGAAGAAGGATGAATTCATTGATAGAAAGATTATGTATAAGCCTGAGCAAATATATTCAAATTGCATGGATTTACCAAGGCAATAATTTTAGACCACACAAAGTTCACATCTATTTTTTGGAAAGAATTGTTCCAAGAATTGGGATTTCAGTTGAAGTTTAGCACATCCTATCATCCTCAAACAGATGGTTAGACTGAGAGAGTAAATCAGGTTCTTGAATACATGTTAAGGATGTATGTGATGGACAAACCATCCAAGTGGGAAGACTATTTACACTTAGTGGAATTTGCTTACAACAATGGATATCAAGCATCATTAAGGATGAGTCCTTTCAAGGTATTGTATGGCAAAGGATGCAGAACTCCAATGAATTGGGAGATCCCTGTGAACAAATTTGTGCTTGGAACAAAAATGATTGAGGAGATGGAGGAAGAGATTGTGAAGATAAAGCAGAATTTGAATGCAACACAGGACAAGCAAAAACGTTATGTAGATCTGAAAAGAATGCATAAGGAATTTCAGATTGCTGATCATGTCTACTTGAGAATGAAACCAGGGAAGAGTTCCATGAAGTTGGGAAGTTGTGCCAAGTTGGCACCAAGATATTGTGGTCCATTCGACATCCTTGATAGGATAGGTCTAGTTTCATATAGGATTGCATTTCCTGCTAACATGAAAGCTCATAATGTTTTCCATGTATCTTTTCTTAATAAATATATACATGATTCTAATCATATCATTGATTGGCATGTGATACAGGTGCAACAAGAGGGAGAGTTCTAGGTGGAGGCTATATGCATCCTCGACAGAAAATTCACCTTACTCCGGAACAAGGCCATTGGGAAGGTAAAGGTGCAATGGAGGCTCCTTAGTCCAGAAGAGGCCACGTGGGAGCTGGAGGATGCCATGAAAGAGGCATTCATGTTTTTGTTCAGTTTTTAGAACACCAAGGACGATGTTTTTTTAAGGGAGAGGGAGTTGTAATACCCCATTTTTCCCTTTATGTTTACTGGCTTCAATGTAAATACTGTGTATACGTAGTGTGCGTATTCTCCCTAGTGTGGAGCTCAAGGCCAAGGCCCCACTAGTGGATGTTTAAGGTTATTGTGTGGGAAAGTATTTGACAGTTTGATTATTCATGGGTTGTTAAGCCATGAAGAAATTTAAATGATGTAATTATTATTAATGAATAAAATAACCAAGAAGTTGTCTAAGGAAGAAACCAATGAGAAAGGGCCATGTGTATCCACTAGGGAGAGGTGAGAGGGTTATGGGATTGGTACCCATGTTGCCACATGTCCCTATGTGAACCCTTTTGACCTCCCTGCTGACATTAATTCGGTTGCGGAGGGTGGTTGAGAACCCTATTTTCGAAGCCGATAGAGTATGGAGCATGCCTGCGATTTTGTATGGAAGGGCATGGCTCTGCTTACTTGTCCTGGAAGACACTCAATAGCTTGGGAACTCAGGAACCTGTTTGAATACCCATTGGGGAAGGGAACAGGGATTCACGCATTCACCATCCATCATCCATCGATTCATCGAGAGATAACTCGTTCAGACATCCCTTCATACGCAGAGCCAACCATGAGGAAGCTTGAAAATAATCACATTTACTGGGAATTAGCATAGAGTCTAGGACCATGGAAAGGGTATGTGTGCATTGGTTTTACTCGTGATAGGAGTGGCAAGAACCCTGAGAGGAATTAAAAAGATGGAACAATACAGAGAAACCGTGAGAACCATGGAATGGATTGCGGAGAGTAGGTTGCGGAACAAAGCCCTGTCCACAAGTCTTAAAGGAATCAACTTGTTGTACTATGGTAGAAGGTTGGGATTTCTTGATAAACCTAGTGAAGGCTGAAATCTCATAGAACTAGCGGCTGGACCTTTCTATGCCCATCCTGAATAGCACTGGAAGGGAAGAGGCCTTGATGGACTATGCAAAAGAGAAGAGGGTCTTCCTTGTGTTGGGTGAGGTAGGTAATGTGGGTGCCATGTTTACTGAGTGTTGAGATGCCTGCATCTCTATGATTGAGTTCACTGGCTTAGCAATACCTTCCTTTTTATCCTTGTATTCCCGATAAACCCACTGCAGGTTGGATAAGCATGACCAACTCGTCTGGTATGCTTGATAAACCCAACTGCAGGCTGGCTTGGAATGATTGTGTTGTTTTGTATTCTTGATAAACCCAACGGGAATTTGGCTTAGCATGATGAGTATATACCTATATGCTTGATAAACCCACTATAGGTTTGCTTAGCATGGGTAGATGCCCTAGAATGCTTGATAAACCCAACTACAAAGTGGCTTAGCATTGGGATGGAACCTTGACTGTGAGAGAACCTGATAGCCCTCCTTAGTGGATACACATCCCAGCTCGGGGGTGATCTCTCAACTGAAATGTACAGGCTGGACAGAGATATAAGGTTGGGTGGAACGTTGCTCTCAGTTAGCCAGTTTCTTGGCAGCTTCAGAAAGTTAAAAGATAAGTACTTATTGTTATGTTATATGATGATGTTCAATCGCTATGATATGGTTGCTTATATTCATTTAGGGAATGTATGTTTACATGAATTCGATTGATAGGAAAATTATGTGCAAGCTTGAGTAGAAGGATGAGTTCACTGTTATGTATATCATTATATTGCATGAGTTTATTGCATCACAAGTATTGCATGTGATAGATTTAATGGCTAGATCTAATTTTATGCACCTTACACGTTGTGATATGTTTGACTAGCCATGTGAATGAGTTGTACGTCTACTCCTGATCTTTGGAAGAAAATGGGGATATCTAGATGTACTCAGAACCCCTCTGTGGGTCAGGGGAAGGAGAAAGTCATGGAAGGGAGAAGGATAAAGTCTTTTAAGTAGAAGTTATGCACAAATGTTCTGTTGGAGAAATGAATAGGTCGGAGACCTCTATTGAGAGTGTAGGTTGCACCATTGTATAGAGATATCCAAGAACTTCCCAACGGTATCGACCTTGTCTCATTTAGTTAAAAGATGAGGGAGATATGAGCTCTAAAAGTTTGCAGGAGTAGAGGTGTTTATGCAATTAGACATTGCAGATTGCGGATTCTGGAAATGTAGAAGTTCGTAGTTATGTTTTTGATTTCTGCATTTCCACATCCGCAGTTGTAGATTGTAGATAGCAGATTGCGTATTCGAAGTTACAGAATGGGGATTGAGGAAAGGTAAGTTTTCCGATGTGAAGATTTTCACTTCCGCATCCGCAGTTGCGTATTGTGGATTACAGATTGTGGATTCGCAGTTGTGGATTGTGGATTGCAAAAATATAAGATTTCCGATGTGAATATTCGTACTTCCACATCTGCATCACGGATTGCGGATTGCAGACTATGGATTGCGGATTGCGGAAAGGTAAGCTTTCAATTTTAAGATTCACACTTCTGCATCCGCAGTTGCGGATTGCGTGTTGAGGATTCGCATTTTTGGATTGTGGATTGCGGGAAGGTATGTTTTCTGATGTGAAGTTTTGCAGTTCCGCATCCGCAGTTGCAGATTGCGGATTGCGGGTTGTGGATTGCATACCCGAGCTACGTCGACTGTGTATGTGTATTTAGTCGAGTTGGAAGAAAAAAATGTATTAGGGTATTCCATGACCTATGAAGGCCATGGGGACATGAAAAAAAATTGTAGTTACATTTACAATTAGAACTTGCAAATTACAATTACAAATTTGCAATTAGGTTTACAAATTAATTTACAAAATTGCAAAATTACAAAACAATTTACGAAATTGCAAAATTACAATAATTTTAATAATCTTATCAATTAATTATGGGGTGGTCATTAATAAAATATTTAATTCATCAACAAACAATTAAAAGTATTTTACGAGATGTCATGCATTATATGTGCAAGAGTTAGATTTTCTTGATACTAATATCTATAATGTGTTATACAAATAAGTTGCAGTTAATTTTAGAATTGAAGTTGTAGTTACTCTATAAATCACAATTGCATCTATATATCATGACTGTAAACTCAATGATATGAACACACTATTATATATTGAGTGATAAGAACACTTACAACAAGTTGATTCTAACCACACAATGGTATTTTTATGTCTATTGATAAAGATAAAACAATCTTGTAAAGGTTAATATAGCCACACAAAACTAAACTATCGAAATTGAATGTGAACTTGTAACAATTAAATAAAAAAATGACATCATCACACAACACAAATGAAATGAATAGAAATTAAAGATAAAGAATTAAGATAACAAGAAACATAGAAGCATTCTCGAGTATTCTACAACTTTTAATTCTACAATTATTTAGCCAATACTTGACATCTTTATTCCAACCTCTCTTGAGCCAAAGCTTACTTTGACTAGATTTTGAATAAATATCAGGAAGCCTCTTTTCTTTCATGTTAGTTATATCGTGCTTGTACATTAGGTAACTAGTCAGAGATGCACTCTCAGTGGGGGAAATAACTGCTTCTATGAGGAGGATAGGTTGGAGCGTATTGATTTTAATTTTAAGATTATAAATTATAAAATTCTTTTGGATTTGCTCAATATTTTTCCATGATTCTCTAGAGACACTAGAGCCCCAAATTTCGTAGCCATATAAAATAACAAGAATTACAAGAACCTCAACGAGGAGTTTCATTTTTTCCCACAACCAAAATTCATTTGATTCATAATTATTTTCAAGACCAAAGTATGCTTTCCACCTGTCACGTGTCTTCTACGTGATTTTTGTTTGTTTGTTCAAGAATCTAATCAAATAAACAATGCAGAAAAATAAACACTCACTATCATTACAACCTAATTAATTAATAAACTGATTATGTGAGCACTATGCTGCATCATTGCTTTTGTCGCTAAACACGCAAGTGCCAACACTTGAAAGACTTTGACCACTGTGACGGTGAACCCATACATAAACATAGTAGTATAGGGCCACTTCAAAATTAAGAACCAAACAACATAATGACCTTATGCTATAGCAGTTGCGACACTTCCAAATTAAATGCGACATTAATAACTATTATACCAATGTATTAAAAATATGGATATATCGATATCATAAAATGAGACTTTGAAGATTGCATGCTAATTTAGAATTAAGCATGTATTAACATAGTTATATGTTATACCCTAGTTAATAACATATAACCTATGTATTATCATTAATCTAAGCTCTAAGATTTAGTTCATAAAACACTTAGGCTTAACATTTATACCTTAAGCACTTAGGCTAGCTCCATAAGGTATCTCAAAACAATAACATTATTAACATGTAATACTAATATAAAACATATATGATACTACAACATATATACTTTGTGATATAATATATAGTTATATATTATATATACCGTATATTCTAAGGTTGACATAACACCGAACCAAGTGACAATGCAACCACAATATAGTATTGATAACAAGGTTACAAAGTAATACATTTAATGTATTAACATAACATAACATATAAATGTATGTTATTAATAATATAATAGAACTATGGGTTATGCGCTTCATGGTTGACTTAGAGTCGAACCAAGGTTGATTACCAAACCATAATGCATAATAGCCACGACCACGACGACCATTCCAAACCTTTGGCAATGTCGTAATGTTTCTTATGCTATAACAATTTAATGTGATGGTTTGTAACGGTGAAAGTTTGTGTTATGCGCATAACATAATTGAAGTGTTGACTGTACTTTGACTCAAGCTTTGCCACATAGACTTCACTTATGAATCAATGTTTTAAACCCCGTCGGGTGTGCCCTCCTGGAAGGTGATACTCAACACTCAGGGAACGTGGAGAATTCCAATCAGCAAAGGGAGCGTGTGCACGTGGCCATCTAGCCCAAGCTATATCGCACCCAGGGTTATCAATCCAACCTCCATGCAATTAAAGTGTACTGGTGACAATTAAATGCCATAGTGATCCAAATCATAGATTGTGATCGGAGTTGGTTACTTGGGTGATGCGAATGTCATTGACACCGTTGGGTATGTTTTAGAGGTTGGCGCCCAAACAATTTGATGTACCAAGACATTAAGGAATGAACCCACCGATTTCAGTGGTCACCGCTGTCTCGACCGGTTCCACAAGGCTCACAAAACCCTGGACTTGTAGACTGATTACTCATTTGGAACTGTGATGAGGTTCATGGAGAACCTCTGCTCTTGAACAGAGGACTCACGCCCGAAGCAGAATGTAAGGGTGCTCTTCAGCATGACAAAGTGAAACCAGGAAGGTCGCTGGAACCACGACCATGCAAGGCAGGTAATTATTAGTCACTGTCTTTAATATTTATTACCAGTTTCCATTGGTTTTTTTTTTTATAGTTTTAAATCATAATGTTGTCAAATGACACCGCCGTGCTTCCACTGTGCAGGTAGAGAGAAACCATGAATTGGGCATTGTGTCTAGCTCAAACCGAAATGGTGAGCGGTTACAATGGTCACTATTTTTACCAACAAATGTTTTCACATTCACTTCTTAATGATCCAACTAACTTTTGTTGCGTTATTTGGTGAGATAGGAACCAAGGGTCGGCGAGGGTGTGTTGGGTGCTTCCACAGCTGGCACCACGACTTTGACGAGAAGAATGGTCTC
The DNA here is from genome assembly GCA_027924585.1 of Larix kaempferi. Classification (NCBI taxonomy): domain Eukaryota; kingdom Viridiplantae; phylum Streptophyta; class Pinopsida; order Pinales; family Pinaceae; genus Larix; species Larix kaempferi. Next base: position 11,277,890 of record BSBM01001051.1, on the reverse strand, counting down.
CAATAGGCCAGGTAACGCGTCCTCGCTTTGTCCCTCGGGGTTAAACCTTCTGGGTGTTGAGGTGGGTTACTTAAGACTTGGTTCCAGTTTTGGTTTGCAACATGAAAAGTGATGGCCCTTGGCCATGTTCGTAGAAGTATACGATTGTAATAATAGTTAGTGTGAAGGTTTGTTGTATCCTGTAGGAAATTGCACACTTTTAATATAAATGTTTTGGAATGTATGCTGCGATCAAATATTAATACAAATATTTTGGTCGGCCACTTTGTGGGTCGCCGGTTCTCAAACTTGGGTTTGCATTTCGATTCTCCCATGCTGGGACTCTGATCTATAGTTGAAATACAAAAGCTTTGCAAAATAGTTTTGCTTTGTAAATAATGAATGCATTAACATGAACTGTATCAACCCGTCAGGGTTTCATACATAGTGATGTTTCTTAAATACATTTGCTTCATGTCCATCCAGTTCTAGTTTGGAACAATGAATAGGGTTATGATAAAATGAATACAAATGAATTCATTTTTCCAATTTCCAATTGTTTAAATGAATGCCTTGCTTTGTAAGTAATACGATAGGAATTAACAAAATCTTAGCCCGCATGCATTGATTTTACAACTGTTAAAGTAGGCATTTCTTCTTAAATGAAATCATAATAATGTTGTGCATTCAATGCACTATGTTTAGCTCTGCTAAACACTCATGGTCAAGCCATGACCATGAACATTAGGCTCCCGAGCCTAGCTCACGATGCAACCACTTGAATGTTTGGAAGCAAAACCACGGTGCTATCACATGGTATGGTCTTCTAAGGAAAAAAAAGAACAAAAAAATGCTAGATGAGCATTGGGTTATGCATACTTAAACTCGTCGGCATTGAATAGGGTCACCCACATAACATAAAACTCAACATTATTTAAAATAGTGCTTACTTTATGCACACTGTGGCAACCACTCCACTGTCCATTAAATCAATGCACGCAGAGTAACGTACCATTGTAGAGAAAACATAGATGCATACAGGGTTTATATTTTGCAACGTGCTTTTGCACTAACCCTTGTGCAATGTATGCGATAAGGTTTACCTCTTAAGAGAGTCAACTCAACCATAGGTCAAGCTCCTATGCTAAGGGCATAGTATGCACTTGTCCATACATTAACGCCTTTGGGAACAATCAATGCATCCTGTACATTACTTCTTATTTGGTCTTCCAATACAATGGAACCATATCGAATTCCATAACCATATTATGCATAAAATGAGTTAAAAGATAAATTTGAGTTCCATGCTAGAACTGACTGTAGGTATAAATAGAGTTTGGATAACATATGAATTCCATACATGAATTACAATAACATTCATACTCAGGTTAAGAAAGACACATATAAAATGGTTATGCATTCTGAGATTTAGTTATTGTTTACAAAATTCAATCTCCATACTGAATTTGAAGATGATATTTATATATCAGTTTCATCCATAAATTATATACCCTGTCAAATAAATGAAAACCACTTACTATAAGTTTACCATCATTTAATCACTGCATTTGCTTTTATCTATAGGTTTACCATCATTTAATCATTGCATTTTCTTTTATCAAAACTGCACCGGTTTTCCAACCCGGCTTGCTGGCTCCTGGTAGCATCTGCTTGATCATGGCGGATCTCTATGTCCTCATTCTATCACTATCGACCTTCCTGTCACACGCGTGCCTACAGGCTGCTTCTGCCAAACTGTTTCTCTCTAACGGTTTTACCTTCTACGCGTGCCAAACGTCGCTTTCCTTAACAACCCACGTGTGGCCACCTTCCTATTTTGCCTACATCCTCCGCTTTCCTTAACAACCCACGCGTGGCCACCTTCCTTTTTTTCCTACATCGGCCGCTCGACAATCCTGAAGTATCTTTCCAAAAATGGCTGCTGCCGGTCTAGTCGGTGACTACACTTGATCCTTGTTGAGCACATCGCTTTGCTGGCTCCACGTGGCCTCCTAACTCCGCAGCACTGCTTCTTCACAGTAGTGATATTCGCATCACGACCAAAACCTTCAACGCTACGTGCAACTCCGCAGTCTCGTCAAAAGTTGGATGCTGCGCAAAACTTCGCATCATCGTCAATACTTAGCCAAAATTGTGTTTATAAGCTGTGCTCAGCTCAGCTTTCCTTGCTTGCCTCAAAAAGGTGCTTCCCAAAACTTTAACTTAACTTGGGCCCAACATGCCCCTAACACTTACATGTGGCTTGTCCTCGAACCACTGATTGTTTCAGCTGTCTCACTCTGCGCCGCAACCGATGGGATGAACTTGGCCACGAACTCGTCATATGTGCCACACAACTACACCACTACTTCTCTTGTATCCTCCTCAACCTATTTAATTGCCTAAAGCAGTGTTGGAGTTATTTCTTGTCCAATTTGATCTTATACCTGCTCCTAGTTATCGCGCAGTTCCATTAACTTATCTTCAATCTGTTGCGATACTGCCATGGCATTCTCCAGGAGTTGCTGCGACTGATTATCCATCTTAGTCTCTTTTTGTCGTAAATCATGTACTTCTTTATTTAAACTGGATACCTCCTTGTATCTCGGCAGCCTTTCTCTAGGTGGCAGAGCTTTCACCTATGCGTTCAACCTGTCCAGCGCGGTCTGTTTTTCTTATATAGTGGTCTTGACCTGCAACAGTCCTTGATCCTCTTCAATGGTCATGATTTCCTGTGAAGCCTTATCCAAGAGAGATTGACACTTAGCCATCTCACTTGTGATGCTTTTCGAGGCGGTGCTCACTGCTTGCTCTCTGACCTGCTATTCGTTTAATGATGCCTGCTTATTCAGCTTCTCCTTCAATGTGGCAATGTCAGCCTCATAATAAATTTCTTTGTCCTGCATCTCTGACTGCAAGGATCTCACCTTATCTCCGATCCTTAGAACTGTGTCTGCAGAATCATCCTGGATGTCTATGTCCTTAATATCCTTTGCCACATTGGATATGGTGGTTTCCAAATTTTGTCGGCGGTCTCGTTCGCTGCATAGCTGTATTTCTGCCTTCTACTGAATTTGTCTATTTGCTGCTGTGAGTTCTGCCTGTGACTTCATTGCTTCAACCGTCCGTTCATGCATCTCCCCCACGATCTGCGTGTGTATGAAGTGCAATCCTGGTAACGGGATTTTGGCTAAGTCGAGCTCTACCCTCTCGACTCCTTTCGTGTCCAAGGCCACTTGCTCTGCTATTGGCAACACAACAACTAATGGGTCCACATGGACAATCCTAGTCTTTGACAGCAGCGTTATTGCTAGTTGTTGGCTTCCTTGCTTCGAGGTTCCTACCGAACTCCTTTCAGCCCCTGCTTCCTGTGGTACAATAATACTTTTCTGGACATCGTCCATTTTCTTTATTAGGCCTTGCATTGAGAGCCTTGTCTGGTACAGGTCATCATGGATGACCTTATCCTTCTTTTCTTTAGTCACCATAAGATCCTTCATCTGCTCTGAGACTGTTTCGGCTATCATCTCGTAGTCATCATCATTGAGGACTCCCTGCGATTGAAGCTTTGTAGCCTTCACCTTTTTCCTTGACTTTGGCTTCTCCGAAGTCTCAGCTTCCTTTCTCTTCCTTGTTTCTTCAATGATTGGGAATGAGAGCGGGATCGGCTCATCTTCTGCTGAATCTGTCTCCACGTCCATGACCTCTACATGGAAATCTGTTGGCCAATCATTCATGAGGTCCTCAATATCCTACTCGTACATGTTTTACTTTCCTGGGAACCACTCCGGTTTCCTCGTTTGTGCCTTTGACGATATGAATATACATTTCATATCTGCCTCAAAGTCGATGATGCGGACATACTTCGCCGTGACCTGCTTTGTGATGCGGGGTGTCTTCGTGATTGCGTCACATAGCTGGATAAAGTATTGGTAAAATACTTCTGCTGTTACATGTTGGTGCTCTGCATTTGTGTTTGCCCAGAGGTTGACAAAATTAAGCCCTCTAGGATCCTTGCTATCCATAACGACACCCGCATAATCTCACGGTTCCTTCCATCTGCACAAAGTGATCAGGACGATGATCCAGGTGAAATGGAACTGGCCGCCATTCACCTAGGTGTCGTTGAGTTCTTCAAGGAACTCATTCAGCAGAAACTGACACCAATTGAAGCTCTAGCATTCGAATGCTGTGACGCTAAGGAGTATTGCGCCCGCAGGCACCTCCGAAAGTCTAGCTGTTTTGAGCATCTTGCCTGCGAGCAATTGCATTACAAATTATGTTGCTCGGTCCTCTATTTCTTCTATCGGGAATCCTCTTTTTCCCTTTACTATCGAGTGGGTCTTCTTCATCTTCTCAACAACCTCTTTTTCTTTGCTCTTCCCCTGGAAGAATTGCTTCAGATCCTTACCGCGCTTGCTTAGCCTAGTAATGCAGTGGATCAAATCAATATTAATATCCATGTTTCTGTCCAGCCATAGATAACCTTGATGGATTCGCGTCATGAGTGTGTGAACCATGATATTCAGTTTTGGATAATGGTCAAAATGTGGTAATCTTAGCAAGTTCAGTAACCTTGACTGAACGACAGGTGCCGACCAACTATCAGCTACCAAGTTCAGCATTCCCTTGGCGTCCTTTTTCCAGCACATATACTGATTTGGTTGAAAATCTGGGTATTTGGAAAATTTGGCTCGTCTTTCTTCATTCCCAAGAGGTCATAATCCTCCCATTTACAATCTGCTATCTTTCCCAGCAGATTCTTAGCAGTGTTTACATGCTTTGAGATAGGTGATAGCGGGATGTCGTATCTCACATTTTTGGACAATTTAAACACAGGGGCATTCTGTGCCCGCGGAGAGATGTATTCAGGTGTCATCTTTAGAGGTTCTGTCTGAAAGGATGGTGCTTTCTGTGCCGAGGATCCCAACTTTATGATACTGGATCGAGGTGCAGTTACCACTTTTACCTTATCCTTTGGTTTTTCCTGCATCGTGAGATTAATTCTTGGTGATCTGCGGGACCCTTCTCCTTGTTCTACGACAACCTTCTTAACTGGGGTTTTCATTAACTACTGAATCCATCCTTGTTGAAAGATCTTCAGGGCTTCTTCAAGGGTCAGTTCTTCTTCTCTAAAGGGAGGTTCATAAATTCACAAATGAGGTAGCGGCTAAGGCAGACAGACTACAGATGGCTACTAGCTCAGAGAGGTTAATCGCCAGAAAATTCTAAGTGCTTGGTAATGCCCGTGAGTCTCCCAACGGTGTTATTTATAGGTGTAGCAGACCCTCTCCCATGCCCTTCAACGGTTAGATAAGAATTTAATGTGGTGTCCATTGGTGAATTTTGAGCGAAATTCTGTCGTCAACGTGCTCAAAACGACTATTTTTTCTTTAAATGCTGAAGCGGTTGCTACAACGGTCATCTAACAATTATTTTTCTGAAAAGCTAAGCAACGGCTATTTTTATCTGGGTGCTACGCCGAACTGCGTGGAAAGCCATCTGCAACCCTGCATGGATACTTCGCAGTGCCAAAAAAAATTTCCAACTGCGCGGCTACTTCGTAGTGCGAAAATTTTTCCAACTGCGCGGCTTCCACGGTATCTTTTTTTTTTTTCCCCTCCTCGCGTAGCTTCAACAGTGCTGCGCGGTACGTAGATGATTCTTCTTATCATACCTTCTTTCTTTTATCATACATGTACAGACTCCTTTACATTTCTAGTGTCCACTTTTAACTGTACTTGACACTTAGAACTTCCTTCCTTGGTTCATTATTTAAGGTTCTGCGAAGCAGTGCTATCATGTTATAGCTTTAGCCTGCTTCCATTTATCAAAGTTGAAAAAGTATCACCTGCTAAATTGGCGAACTGGACTGGACCAGTGTTAGTAACATCTATCACAGTATATGGGCCTAGCCAATGCATCTTAAATTTACTCGAGAATTTCATGAATTTGCTATCATACAGGAGGACTAGATCACCTACCTGAAAACACTTGTTCTTTATATGGCGATCATGCTATGCTTTCTCACGGTCTTTCTGCGCTTACTGGTGGAAGCCTGCGATGAAGCGATATTCCTCCAAGCCAGTAAGTGTAGTAATATTTCTTCTAGAGCTTCGCAGTCTGCCATCCTCGTAAATGCAATGATTCTCAAACTAGGGACAATATATTCCATATGCATTATAGCCTCCTACCCATAAACCAAACGAAAGGGTGTCTGTCCTGTCAACTTCTTGCATGTGGTTCTATATGCCCATAGCACTGATGAGACGCGTAGGTCCCAATCGTCTCTATTTACATTGCACACCTTAGTGAGTGCGTTCTCCAATATTTTATTAAAATCCTCTACAGTACCATTCACCTGTGGATGATATGGAGTACTGTGCTGATGACAAATGTGGAATTCCTTTGTAAGCGCCTCAATCATCTTGTTCAGAAAATGAGTACCTTGGTCACTCATTAAAATCTTCGGACAGCCAAATCTGGTGAGTATTTCTTCAAAAATAAACTGCGCAGCAGTAATGGCACTGCAGTCCTTAATTGGTTTTGCTTCTGCCCATCTAGTGAGGTAATTCGTAGCAATAATAATATACCTTGCACCCGTTCGTTTTCCTGGTGGGTTTATAGGACCCACAAAGTCTATTGCCCATTTTTCAAATGGATGCAGTGTTAGCTGTGGATTCAATTGCATCTCATCTCGGTGTGATGGTTTTCTTGTCCTCTGACAGACATCACAGTTCCTACCATGTTCTTTGGCATCTTTATGTATCGTAGGCCGCCATAGCCTTGCGTGCAATATCTTCTGCGCAGTAGCCCTTCCGGCATAGTGACCTCCCACGACTCCTGAGTGTGCGTCGGCTAGAATAAATAGCTTCTCATGATCGAGTACGCACCTGTGCAGGACTTCATCCGGCCCAAGTTTGTATAACTGACCTGCAATTATAGTGAAGTATGCGGCGCGCACCACTAACTTTTTTTTTTTCTGCTGGACTGAGAATTCTTGGGGTGCCAGCCGTGTGGTTAGGAAATCAATGATATCCTTGTAATAATCATCGACAACCTGTATACTAAATAACTGCGCATCAGGCAGACTGTCTTCATTATTCGTCGGCTCCTCTCCTGACTCGATCCTTGATAGATGATCAGATCCCAAGTTTAGTCTACCTAGCTTAACAATAATTTCAAAGTCATATTCCTGGAACAACAATAGCCATCAGCATATGTGTCCCCCTAACACTGGCTTGTTGAACAAATATTTCAACGCGGAATGGTCAGTAAACATAAGGAAGTGCGATCCCAGTAAGTAGTGTCTAAATTTCTGTAGGGCATATACCATCGCAAGGCCTTTCCTCTCAGTAGTAGTATAGTTCTTTTCTGCTGTCAAGAGCTTTCTGCTAGAAAATGCAATAGGGTGGTCGATACCTCCCTCTCCTGGCTGAGCTAAGATGATCCCCAGGGCAATACATGATGCGTCAACATGGACATGGAATGGCTTCGTCCAGTCTGGAAAGACTAGAATCGGCGTATTGACCATCTTTTATTTTAATGTGTCAAAACCCTATTTGCATTCTGCGTTCCAAATGAACGGTGCGTCTTTCTTCAGCAGCTTTTCCATTGCTGCAGTTATTTGTGCATAACCCTTTATAAATTTCCTGTAATATCCAGTATGACCTAATGTAGATCGCAACATCTTGACTGAGTTTGGTGTTGGTAAGTTCGCAATGACTGCAATCTTCACAGGATCTACCATCAGTCCTTGCTTACAGACAATGTGGCCAAGTAAAATTCCATAAGGCACACAGAAAATACACTTTTTCAAATTCAAGGATATTTGATGCTGTCGACACTTTTCGAGCATCATGTGGAGATTCATGCAATGATTTTTCAATAGACCAAATACAGTCCAATCATCAAAATACGCTTCTAAAAACTTGTGCATAAAATATTTAAATGCTGCGACAACAACTCTAGAGAATATGGCAGGTGCATTCTTCCACCCAAAAGGCATGATAGTGTACTGGAATGACCCCTATTCTGTAGCAAATGTCGCCTTATGCCTATCCGCAGGGTCAATCCTGATCTGATGATAACCAGAGAAACCTTCCACGAAGTCGAAAGACTTCTTTCATGAATATTTATGCAATGTTTATTGCTTTGAATGTGGATTTGACTGGTATGAAGTGAGCTTCCTTAGTCAACTTATCCACTACAACCATGATAGCATCATGTTGTTTGTTATTTTTAGGCAACCCGGTGATAAAATCCATAGAAATGGTCTTCCATTTCCATTTTGGTACGAGTATAGGCTGTAAGAAACCAACCGGGTGTTGATGTTCCACTTTCACCCTTTTACAGTCCATGCACTTTGCTACATACTCAACAATTTCATACTTCAATCTGGGCCAATAGTGTTGTTTTTTAACAGCTGTTATAATTTTCTGATAACCTGGATGACCATAATATGGTCTTTTGTGAAACTCATCAAGAATTAAATGTTTTAAATCTTCCCGATCCGGTATGTAAAGTCAGTTTTTAAATAGCTGCAGCCCATCTTTAGATACACTGTAATCTGTTGCTTACTGTTCTGAATTTATTGCAAGAAATTTTTGTCTTAAATTCAGATATCTAGGATCTTTTTCAGCTATTGTCCGTATCTGTGACACTAAGTCATATTGAAAACTGTTAACGGAAGCCATTGTTAACATGTGCATCTTCCTACTAAGTGCACCAGGTATTTTGTTTTCTTTTCCTTTGATATGATGAATTTCAAAGTCAAACTCGCTTAAGAAAGCCAACCACCTTGCTTGTCTTCTATTCAGATTTGGTTGTTCGAAAATGTATTTCAGCCCAGTGTGGTCGGTTTTAAGAACAAACCTTTTTCCAAGAAGGTAATGTCACCACATCTTTAAAGCATGAATGCTGGCATCTAGTCTAAATCATGCATCGCATAGTTTACTTCACGTGTCTTTAAATTTATAGGTTCATAACCAATTACAAAACCATCTTGCGTTAATATGCCTCCTAATACTTCCTTGAATGCATCCGTGCATACCACTAAGTCACCGTAAGGATCACCCACTTTTAGAATAGGATCTGAATTAAGCAACAGTTTCAGCTTCACAAAACTTGCTTCACATTTGGTTGTCCAAATAAACTTGACTTCCTTTCTCTGAAGAGAGGTAATGGGATGAGCCACCTTGGAAAATCCTTCAATGAATTTCTGATAGTACCCGGCTAATCCCATAAAAGAGCAGACATTTCTTACATTTTGGGGAGTAGGCCAGCTCATTATGCCCTTGATCTTATCCGGATCCACCACAATGCCTTGGGATGATATTATGTGGCCCAAATATTGGATCTAGTCCTTGTAAAAGTCACACGTAGTTAGCTTTGCATAAAGCTGATTTTTTCTTAGGACTTGCATCACCAACCTTAGGTGTTCCTCATGCTCACTTTTGTTCTTCGAATATATGAGTATGTCATCAATACACACTACCAGAAAATTATCCAGGTACTTGCTGAAAACATTATTCATTAGGCACATAAACATGGTTGGTGCATTCATCAAACTGAATGGCATCACCACAAATTCATAATGTTCATACCGAGTACGGAAAGATGTCTTATGCACATATTCTTCTTTAATTATGATATGATGGCAACCCGACCTTGGATCAATCTTCGAGAATATAGTAGCACCCCCAACCTGATCGAACAGATCATCAATCCTCGGAAAGGGATACCAATTTGTTATAGTTACTTTGTTCAACTATCTATAATCAATGCACAGTTGGAATGTGTCATCTTTCTTCCATACAAATATCACTGATGCTCCCCACGGGGACACACTTCGAAGGATATAACCTTTTTCCAACAGCTCCTGCAATTGTGCTTTCAGCTCTATCAATTCAGGAGTGCTCATCCGATAAGGTGCCTTATAATTTGGTATTGTTCCGGGGGATAGGTCTATGGTAAAATCCATTTCTCATCTAGGAGGTAACTCAAGAATCTCCTCGAGAAACACATCCTCAAATTAAGCCAAAACAGGATGTTTGGTGAAATATGAAATTTCACTTTTTTTTATTTTCTGTCATGTGGATAGCGTAAAGTTTACACCCTTTCTATGCATTTATTTTTAGTTGAAGAGTAGAAATTTCCCTTAATTTCACTGCTCTTACTATTCCTTGAATCTTTTTAGGCTGTCCAACATCATTCATAAATGTAACAGATTTTTTATAGCAGTCTATGACAGCCCTATGTTTTTCCAACCAATCCATGCTAATAAGCAAATTGTAAGATCCCAATGGAAAAAAAATTAAATCTGCACTAGTGTAAGATTCGTTAATCTTCAAAGGACATTGATTTACTACTTCAGAAACTTTTCTTGTTGTTCCTGTGGCCATTTGAACCTGCCAAGGATGCATGTATTTATTTCTTCTAAGTTTGCATCACTCACAAAGTTTTGGGTCTATATAACTTTTACATGCGCCAAAATCAATCCTGATAGACACACGTGTCTTGGAAATCATACCTTCAACCTCGATTATAGAAGCTTGATGTTCTGCTTGATGGTTGTTCACGGTGTTGAATATTGTAACTTCTAAGAATATTATATTTGTACATTATTTATTCCAGAGATGTTCCATCCCTCCGAGGTGATTCTATTATGCATCCGGAGATGTTTATTCGTCCGAGGAGTTGTGGAAACTAGGGTTATTAGACCCACCATGTGGGGTCGGCCCAGTTAGTTATAATGGGGTATTTAACCTAATGGTTAAATACGAGCCTACATGTACTTGTGTAAAATATATGTCAGAGTAGTGTATAAATAGAGGAGGTGTGTTCCTCATTTGACACACTCACACACTTGAGAGAGGCACACTTGTGGAGGAGAGGTCTGCTATGGTGGAGGAGGAGATCATGTCTTTGGTTTGCATCTTTGTATATTGCTGGTCATCTATATTGAGGAAGCTTTACTGGGTTTTCTACCCCATGAGGGTTTCCCAGGATAAATCTGTGTCTCTTGTGTTTATGCTATGCTTGTTGTTTCTTCAGTGATCCTGTATATGCTATTATTGTGAAATGGAATGTAATGCTGCTATTTTCTGTCTTAGCATATTAAATTTTAACATGGGATCAGAGCTAACCTGAAGGAAGACAAGGTATGGCACTTACGACACTTGCTTTACTTACGACAATTTGAAGGTTAGGGTTTTACATAGCAAAAACCAGTCATCGTGGAACTTTCGCTATAAATCCATTTCTGAGAAGGTTCAGGGTCTGAAAAGTTTACAGGTCGAATATAACATCCCCAGGTACTTTGTGTCCAAAGGGAACCCTCATATTCGTTGTACTTTATGAGTTATGATCAGTACAAGTTAGGGTTTCTGCCTCTTCCAGATCTCAATCAAAATCAGGTGACCTTGGAAAAAAGGTCATAAATTGGGCTAGGAAGCTCCAAATGAAATTTCGTAAAAAGTGACAGGTAGTACACAGACGGTACTATCTCAAGAAACGTTTTCAGAGGCAGAAGGTGAACCAGTGACACGTGTCACTCCGTACAAGTTCGCTCTCCTGTTTTATCCCATAAACAAGTCACGTTGCGACACTTGGCATAACTCTCTCTCAGAAAATCCAATTGAGGTCAGACCTATCAGGATGGAAAGATGACACGTCAGGCTACTGCAGAAATTTTTTTCAGACCCTATGGAGCAAAAATGTCATAGTTATAGCAGAAGAAATCAGGTGCATATTTCTGTCAAAATAGAATTATTTTTAGCACCTTTATTCATGGCTTCCAGAATTTAGGGATTCAGAGAAAGTTGGAATTTTTTAAGTCTGTAACCACTGATGGAAGCTCCTCAGAAAAATAAGAGTTTAGAGACTTGGATCGAACCTTTTGATTGCACAGAAGGGTGGGCTTCATCAAACCCTAGTTCGGGTTCCTGTCCAGAAGATCCGGAAGTTTCGAAGGCAATTTTGAGGGGTCAAATTTTGGAGATTTCAAAATTGAAGAATGCTAGGTTGATCAGCTCAACAAGACACATTCTTCCATCCATTCAAAAGTATGAAATTCAAAGATTGAATTTTTACGGTTTCTCTAGCAAACCCTAATCAATCTCTAGATCAAGTTTCAGGGGGAGTTGAGGCTAAGGCCTTACATAAGAAGACTACAAAAAGTCTCGACAGGTATGACTTAAGGAGGTTCAGGTATGCCTTGAAATCTGATTCTTGATTAAGTTCATAATGTGTTTGTCTTCATGTTATTTAGTACAATCTTGATTAATGTTATTAATTGCCTTATCACCCTAGTAACAATATGAATGCATGTGAATGATCGAATACACTCATTGATTAGGGCTATATGATTGTACTTATGCATTATGGTGTTGTGTGAGGTTGATGTTGTCTGCTAACAAGACACAGGTACATTACAAAAGACAAATCAAGTTCCATGACCATGACAACATGAAGACAAAGACTCACGAGGTATGTATGACTTTGCTATATTATGTTTAACCTACGAGACATGCAGGTTCTAGCTCAGGATCTCTAAATCATTGAAGAGATTGTTTAGGTATGTTGTACATAACTAAGTAGGTATACTAATCCAGGTATGTTTTCCTATGTCATGTTAGAATCTTACCTTGTGTAAGTATACTTGGTATGATTGGTTAGTAATCAAGGGTTTATGCATATTATGTCTCTTATCTTGGTTGATGATTTAACTAACTAGATCAAACAAGAATATGAATGAGTAAAAGAAGACTTCCTTGAAACCCTGAATACTAATGATCATGACTGTACATATTCAAGATTATTTAGAATTAGAATGTTTTGATAATATTGAGAATATACTAATGAATGTATGTTTGTGTATGAGATCATGAGGATGACACTAGTGTACACTTGAACATGCACAGTGGTACAGAATGAATAGAAGTTCAGAAGACATACAGAAGATCAAGCGGGAGGCAACCACACAAACATAAAAGATAAGTATTTGAGTTGTTATTAGAAATAGTAAATGATATTGCTTGTATGCATATTTGTATTCCTAGAATATATCATGCTGAGTGTAAACATTCATAAAGCATTGAACAGTATACTACTAATATGCATATGATTGGTAAGTTGGACAAACATTCCATTGTTGCTTGTCTAGAATGAAACCTCTTTGCTGACATGCTGAGAGCTGTGCACACTCTCGATAGTATGTTCTGGTAGAGATGGAAGGCATCTAGATAGCCACTGTATGCATACAGGATATGGGAAAGTGTTGTGCCAAAGTATTGGTCAAAATAGTTTCATAACTATGTAAATGATATATGTGTGCATAATAGGTTATCATGTCAATATGATTTGATGATTATGAAGTATTACTAATCATGTACTTAATTTTGATTTGTAGGAAAGATCATGATGAATGATGAGCTCTGAACAAGCGATGGATGTTCAACAAAAGATTTACAAATCAAACACACTATAGAAAGCTTGTGGTTAAGAGATTCTCTTAGAAAGAGGAAGAGAATCATGATGAGATGTTTTGCTCCAAGGGACTAGATAAGACCATTCTCTTAATAATGTAATCAGGTTCTGTATGGGTTCCCAGGATCGGTAGTCAATTGATGAGCTTAATGATCATCATGGGTGATGTGGATATCAACCTTTGCTACAAGTGTGAGTATTTTGATCACAGAAGATCTAGGAGCTATGGAGAACCTCACAAAATCGAATTAATTTGCAAAAACAGTGGAAAAACTTGAAAAAGGAGATAATTTTACACACAATGTAAGCTGAATATCTTCATTAACTGACTGTCTAACATGTGAAAATGTTAGTAACAGGTTTTTATTACATCCATGATAAATTTGAGAGCATTAGTGAGCTCAAGCTGAGTGTACAAGTCAAAAATGCCAAATGGGCCTCAATCCCCCCTAGGTGGGTCCAACTCAATCCCAATCATCCCAAACAGTCACGAATTTTGGTGTGGAGGTGGCTGAAGCATGCTGGGTCATTAATGAGGCCAAGGTAGGCATGGGTGAGCAATTAGAGGAGTTTGGGGGGACCAAGGGAGCATTAAATGCTCCAAATCTAGCCAAAAATGGGAAAAATCCACCCTAGCACCCCTAGTCAACTGAAATTCCCCAAATCAAGGAGAGAGGGTGCTCCAGCAATTAATGAGGGCGCACTTGTGGACAAAACAGGAGGCTGGGTGAACTAGTTTTCTTGGAAGTGGGTGTGAACACTCTCAAAAGTGGGTATTTGACCAACTATAGTCACCTAGTCCAATCTATGGTTTAATTAAGCACATGAGCAATAAAAATTTATGGATTATGGTACTAAGTGTGGATTACTGTTCTAAAAACCCCCCTTAACCAGAACTTAGTACAACTCATGAAAGATAAGTGGGAGGCCTTGGCAACAAAGGCTCAAGTCACCTCATTACAAACATAAATTTTATTTGTCCATATGAACCGAGGAAAAGAAGTAAAACCTCATGGGATAAAAACTTCCCTCTAAAATGGACATGGGCCTGAACCTGCAATTAAATTGCAGCAATCACCATCCATCACTCACTCCAAGAAAATCTCTCAAGTGAGTGAAGGTCTTCTCAGTAAAGCACTTGGTGAAAATATCTGCAGTTTGCTCGGTGGATGGGCAATACTGCAATGAAATCACCCTATCATGCACCAAGCCCCAAATGTAATGCATGTGGATTTCAATGTGATTTTCTCTTTGCCTCTGTACTGGATCAGTAGATATCTTGATGGCACTTTGATTATCCACCCAAATATTGGTTGGAGAATCAATAGCAACACCAAACTCCCGAAGAATGCCTTGCAACCAAACACACTGTGTGGCTGCGTTCACTGCTGCCCTGTACTCGACCTCTGCTGATGAAAGAGAAATGGTATGTTGTTTCTTACTTGACCAGCAAATGGGACCTTCAGCAAACATAAACACAAAACCTGAAGTGGACTTTCTATCGATGGGATCTCCTGCCCAATCGGAATCAGAAAATCCAGCTAGTTGAAGTGAAGAACCAACTGCATAGTGTACCCCAAAGCTCTTTGTTCCTTGGACATATTGAAGGATCCTTTTGGATGCCTTCCAATGGATCTCATGTGGCTGCTGCATATACCTTGCTACAGCACTTACATCATAAGACAAATCAGGTCTTGTATGTGTAAGGTACAACAAACTTCCGACTAGCTGCCTGTAGAGTGTGTAATCCACCAATGGAGAGTCTTCAAATTCACCTAGTTTTATGCCTGAAAGGAATGGGCACTTGGCTGCCTTACATTCAGCCATTTTAAACTTGAATAACAGGTTTGAAGCATACTTAGGTTGACTCAGCAATATACCTCTCTCAGATTGCTCAATTTCCAAACCCAAAAATTGCCTTAGCAATCCTAGGTCGCTCATGGAAAATTCACTATGCAAAGAAGCTTTAATTGAGCCAATTTGTTTGTTGCAGCTCCCTGTAATTAAGAGATCATCAACATACAGTACAATGACCTGCAAGTTATCATCACATTGCTGCAAATAAACATTTGGATCAGACTTGCATCGACAGAAACCAATTGAGAGCAAAAAAGCATCCATTTTGGCATACCAAGCCCTGGGGGCTTGCTTGAGTCCATAGAGTGACTTCTTCAACCTGCATACAAGTGTGGGATCCTCTTGGAATCCTTCAGGTTGCTGCATATATATCTCTTCCTGTAGCTCACTAGCTGCCATGGCTAGAGCTAGTCTAATTGAGTCCATCTTTGCAACCGGTGCAAAGGTCTCTGTATAATCCACACCATGGATTTGAGAGTAGCCCTTAGCCACTAACCTATCCTTTTACTTCAGATCAGAACCATCAGCAACAAGTTTGGTTCGGAAAATCCACTTACATTGCACAAGTTTCCTCTTGGGAGGAAGAGGCACCAAATCCCATGTTTTGTTCTCTTGGAGAGATTGGAATTCTTCTTGCATTGCTGCTCTCCACCTTGGATCATGATGAGCTTCCTGATATGATGTTGGATCAGATCCAATCATCATATAACAGTGATCGGCAAGTTCACTTTCATTTGCAAAGGAAGCATTGATTGTTTGAGATCTAGTCTTCCTAGGCTCTTGGGGATTGCCTGCCAATTCACCTACAGCTTGTATGATTTTTTCAGCCCACTTGGGCCTTGATGGTGACTTATGTACAGCAATGTCATATTCAGCCATGTCATCTTCAGCAATATCAGAAAAATCAGAAGTGGAATCATCACTAATTTCATTATGGTGTGGAGGAGAGGAGCTTTCCCCCGGTGCAAACTCAAAATCTGGAATTGGTTCTTCTTCGAATTGCACACTTCTCTCAATGAAAGTTTTGAGTGTGGATGTGTCAAAGAGCTTGTATCCCTTTGTTTCCTCACCATATCCAACCATGATACATTCTCTTCTCTGTGGCTCCAAATCCTTCATCTTTTCTGATGGAATTCGAGCCCATGCTCTAGACCCAAAAATCCTGAAATTTGACACATTTGGTTTTTGGCCAAACCATGCCTCATAGGGGGTTTTTCCTTTGACTGATTTGTGAAAGGCTCTGTTCTGAATATGAGTAGCACAATTTATGGCTTCAGCCCATAGCTTAGGGCTTAGATCCCTAGCTTCAATCATGCAAGTGGCCATCTCTTTGAGAGATCTATTTTTCCTCTCTGCCACACCATTTTGCTGAGGTGTGTAGGGGATTGAATGTTGCATTTGGATGCCACAATCCTCACAAAGATGCTGAATGTTATTATTCACATATTCCTTTCCATTATCAGTCCTAAGGATCTTTATCTTATGACCACTATGATTCTCCACTAGGGTTTTCCAAATCTTCAATTTCTCAAACACTTCTGACTTCAATTTAAGGAAGTAAACCCAGCAGAATCGAGAGTAGTCATCTATGAATGTGAGTACATACCTTGATCCACCATATGATGGAGTGGGAAGAGGACCAATGAGGTCTGAATGTACCAATCCAAGTGGTTGAGTGGCTCTACTTGCCATTCCCTTCTCATAGCTGCGCTCAGGATGCTTTCCAACTACACACCCAATGCATGCACCATTTGATGATTTGATTTCTGGAAGCCCTTCCACCATCTCGTCCTTGTGCAATGTCTGGAGATATTTGTAGTTCATGTGGCCAAATATTTCATGCCACAACTTGGAAGTCTCGTTGGCATGAGAGACAATAGCATGGTCACTAGAGTGTGGAATGAAATTGGATAACTTGTACATTCTCTCATCATGGTCAGCATACCCTTCAACCACAACTTGATTTGAAGAAATTTTTGAGATTTCTACCAAATCCGGAGTAAATGTTACTCTCTTGGCTTCTCCTGTATGGGTCATTTGATAAACTGATAGCAAATTTGCAGCCAATGAAGGTACATAGAGAACATCACTGAAATAGCCATGCTCCATGTCAATCCTACCAATCCCCTTGGTCTGGATTTCTGAATCATCTCCCATTCGAACTGTTGGGCCACCATTCGAATGCATAGAGGAGAATAGCTCTCTGGATGAAACCATATGTCTGGAAGATTTTGAATCAATGATAAAGGATGAGGGATTTGAAGTACCTGCTACCAAAGCATGACACTTCTCTTTATTGTCAGGATTTGAGGTGCTCTCCTTCTTCCTTGCGCCCTCAGGGACTGGGATGTTGTTCTTCTCTAGCAGCTGCGCCATTGAGTCAATGGTTTTCTTCATGCATGAGCTCTCTGGATGCCATCCCCTATGACAATAGGTGCATTTGGTATTTTCCTTTCCCTTCTTGTCCTTCTCCTTTGACAGATTCGAACCCCCATCTACAGACTTGGTCTTGTCAGACTTCCTCTTCTCTTGCTGCTTTGAATTCTTGGCTTTCTGCTTGCCTTTGTTGGCATTTGAAACACCCATTGCCAGTGCTTGGTCCTTTGATTTTATGGTGCCCATCTGAACTAGTTTGTCCTGCTCCTGAGTGAGACACTCCATGAAGGTAGCTAGTGATGGCATTTGCCAATTTCAAAGGGTCATTTTGGCTGAGTGAAATGTGCTAACAAATACAGAGAATTCTGGGCCTAGCTTCGAAAGGATGGACAGAATCAGTTGTTCCTCCTTCTTAACAATTCCACATTGTTGCAGTTGAAGCACCAGTGACTTGAATTTCATGAAGAACTCCTGGATGGTTTCAAAATGCGCTGGGCTCAAGCTAATGAGCTCATTTTCAAGCTGGTGGCCTCTCAGTTCATCAGTTTTCCCAAAGAGTGATTCTAGCTTCACCCATACTTCATTGGGGGTTGTCAAACTGTCTGTATGAAACAAGAGTTCCCTTGAAATGCTCAGGCATAACAATCCATAAGCTTCATCAAGTCGATTGTAGTACTTTGCTTTCTCCACAGCATAATTTGGCTCCACTTCTGTGCCCATGGTTACTCTATAGAGACCCTTAGATCTCAGCTTGATAACCATCTCAGCCTTCCAATTGAAAAAATTGAAGGGTGTGAGCAACATTTGGTTTTCTTCCATGACTGCTGCGTTAATGGTGAGAAAACTACTGAAACACCTGCAAAAAACACTCAATTTTTATCTGGAAATCCTCTGTAGAATGCAGTTCAATGCTCAATAATGACCTGCAACTCACTAACTCCATGATGGCTCTGATACCATGTGAGTATTTTGATCACAGAAGATCTAGGAGCTATGGAGAACCTCACAAAATCGAATTAATTTGCAAAAACAGTGGAAAAACTTGAAAAAGGAGATAATTTTACACACAATGTAAGCTGAATATCTTCATTAACTGACTGTCTAACATGTGAAAATGTTAGTAACAGGTTTTTATTACATCCATGAGAAATTCGAGAGCATTAGTGAGCTCAAGCTGAGTGTACAAGTCAAAAATGCCAAATGGGCCTCAATCCCCCCTAGGTGGGTCCAACTCAATCCCAATCATCCCAAACAGTCATGAATTCTGGTGTGGAGGTGGATGAAGCATGCTGGGTCATTAATGAGGCCAAGGCAGGCATGGGTGAGCAAGTAGAGGAGTTTGGGGGGACCAAGGGAGCATTAAATGCTCCAAATCTAGCAAAAAATGGGCAAAATCCACCCTAGCGCCCCTAGTCAACTGAAATTCCCCAATTCAAGGAGAGAGGGTGCTCCAGCAATTAATGAGGGTGCACTTGTGGACAAAATAGGAGGCTGGGTGAACTGGTTTGCTTGGAAGTGGGTGTGAACACTCTCAAAAGTGGGTATTTGACCAACTATAGTCACCTAGTCCAAACTATGGTTTAATTAAGCACATGAGCAATAAAAATTTATGGATTATGGTACTAAGTGTGGATTACTGTTCTAACAACAAGGTCGAATATGGGTTCTATACACATATGACATGGATGCAAGAAGGAACTCACCACAGAGTTTGAATGATTTTGAGGCTCATATTAGTAGACCCATCTGACGAGAGATGGCACAGATAGATATGCAGAAGATCACTCAATGCTGAGTGTGAATAATGGACAATTGACAGCTTCATGACAAAGCTTGGGCTTTACCAGAATTAAAGTTGTTCCTAACCTTTACCTTAAGGTTGTGGATGATGAACCTATCATACGATTATTGTATGACGATGATCTCTTTCTGACAAGGAATGAGAAACAGGTCATGAAAATGGTTGCAGAAATGAAAATGAAAGATCTTGGATTAATGCACTACTTCTTAGGTCTAGAAGTATGGCAAGATCCAAAAGGAATCTTTTAATTCAAGGTAAGTATGATGTGAAGTTTCTAAAAAGATTTGATAAGTTGGAGTATAAAGCCATGGCCACTCCCATGGACTCCAACTTGAAGTTGTTAGTTAATGACTCATCGTATTTAGTGGACCTAACCCTATATAGACAAATCATTGGGTCATTGATGTATTTAACAAATACTAGGCCAGATATATGCTTTGCTGCAAATACCCTAAGTCAGTATCTAGTAGAACCTAGAAAGGTTCACTTAATAGCTACAAAGCATGTAGTGAGGTACCTAAAAGGTACATTAGATTTTGGTCTATATTATCTTGGAGGTCATGAACTCCGTTTACATGGTTACTCAGATTCTGATTGGGCAGGAAGTGCCTCAGACAGAAAGAGTACATCAGGTGGATGTTATAGTCTTGAATCTGCCATGATCTCATGGTTCAGCAAGGAACAATCTAGTGTGGCTCTCAGTACTGCTAAAGCAGAATATATATATAGCTGTCTGCTCTGCCAGCTGTGAAGCAGTATGGCTTCAGAAGCTATTATATGGAGTGTTTGACTTAGAAATGAATTCCACTATGATTATGTGTGACATTCAAAACTGCATCAAGATAGAAAATCTTGTATTCCACGATAAGTCAAAAACACATAGAGATCCGATACTTCTATATACGAGATATGGTGCAGAGAGGAGCTATCAAGATCGAGTATATAAGCACTGAGGATCAGATTGCTGATATATTGACTAAACCTCTGTCTCGAGTAAAGTTTGAATACTTCCGAGACAAGCTTGGTATAGTCCAGAAGGACCCTCCTCGAAAGGGGGAGTAGCATAGTATCTGATAACAAGTCTGTCTCATCAATGATGAGGTTACCTATTTACTGCACCTAGTTACTTAGAATTATTTAGATTTAGGAATCTTATATTTTTTCTTTTGATGATAGATGTATACATGCTTTTGATGATAGATGTATACATGCTTTTGATGATAGATGTTATGCATGTTTTGATGATGAGGATACATGTTATACATGTTTTGATGATGAGGATACATGTTTTGTTATACATGTTTTGATGATGAGGATACATGTTTTTTTATACATGTTTTTATGATGAGGATACATGATTGACACGTGTTTTGATGAAGTTCTTGGTAAACATGTGAGGGGACTGGATCATCCCTGGACTTCAGTCCGAAAGAAGAGCCGTAGACGTATGTCTTCGAGAATGAAGTTCTTGGTGAACATGTGAGGGGATTGGATCATCCCTAGACTTCAGTCCGAAAGAAGAGCCGTAGACGTATGTCTTCGAGAATGAATTTCTTGGTGAACATGTGAAGGGATTGGATCATCCCTGGACTTCAGTCCGAAAGAAGAGCCGTAGACGTATGTCTTTGAGAATGAAGTTCTTGGTGAACATGTGAGGGGATTGGATCATCCCTGGACTTCAGTCTGAAAGAAGAGCCATAGACGTATGTCTTCGAGAATGAAGTTCTTGTTGAACATGTGAGGGGATTGGATCATCCCTGGACTTCAGTCTGAAAAAAAATCCGTAGACATATGTCTTCGAGAATGAAGTCCTTGGTGGACTTGAGGGGATTGGATCATCCCTGGACTTCAGTCCTAAAGAGAGCCATAGATGTATGTCTTCGAGAATGAAGTCCTTGGTGGACTTGAGGGGATTGGATCATCCCTAGACTTCAATCCTAAAGAGAGCCGTAGACATGATGTCTCTGAGAAAAAAATCCTGAATGAACAGGTAAGGGGATTGGATCGTCCTCGGACTTTGGTCCTGTGAATTGAACCGTAGACATGAGGTCTCCGAGAATTGAATAGGACTGGATCATCCCTGAGCTTCGGTTCAAAAGGTACATGATAGGACTGGATCGTCCCTGAGCTTCGGTTCAAAAGGTACATGATAGGACTGGATCGTCCCTGGACCTTGGTTCAAAATGTACATGACAAATCCTAGAATTGTTCTAGGTTACATCCAGCATGAAACAGGGTTGGCTCTGTAGATGTGATACATCTAGCATGAAACAGGGCTGGCTCTGTAGATATGATACATCCAGCATGAAACAGGGTTGGCTCTGTAGATATGATACATCCAGCATGAAACAGGGCTGGCTCTGTAGATATGATACATCCAGCATGAAACAGGGCTGGCTCTGTAGATATGATACATCCAGCATGAAACAGGGCTGGCTCTGTAGATATGATACATCCAGCATGAAACAGGGCTGGCTCTGTAGATATGATACATCCAGCATGAAACAGGGTTGGCTCTGTAGATATGATACATCCAGCATGAAACAGGGTTGGCTCTGTAGATGTGATACATCCAGCATGAAACAGAGTTGGCTCTGTAGATGTGATACATCCAGCATGAAATAGGGTTGGCTCTGTAGATGTGACACATCCAGTATGAAAGAGGACTGACTCTGTGGTGGTAAATCCTAGATCTGATCTAGGTCACATCCAGTATGAAAAAGGACTGGCACTGTGGTTGGGATTAGATCGTCCCTAGACATGAGACTTGTCTTAAAGAGATAAGGATTGATCATCCTGTAACTTGATCTGGATTGCATCATCCATGGAACTATGTCCTAAACAGAGCAGGATTGATCATCCTGTAATATGATCGTGTGATGACGATGCTGCCAATCGTGTGATGACGATGCTGATCGTATGATGACGATGTTGATCGTGTGATGACGATGCTGCCAATCGTGTGATGACGATGCTGATCGTATGATGACGATGCTCCTGATCGTGTGATGACGATGCTGATCATATGATGACGATGCTGATCGTATGATGACGATGCTGCTGATCGTGTGATGACGATGCTGATGATCGTGTGATGACTGTTGAGCCCAGAATTAGCCCTTTTTGACCATCATTTATCATCTTCCCTTCCCTTGTCTTACACCAATTACCTTGGCAATTCGACTTATTGTCCTTATCTTATACCCCAAATTACCAAGGTATGGCCGATTATTGTTTTATTGTATTAATACTTATGATTGTGATGATTAAAGCTGTGCATCTCTTAATTTGTGCTAACATGATGCGATTTATGAAGGTAGTGAGACAAATAGACTGCAGGAAGATCGGAGCTGAACAAGTCATGAAGGAAGGGACGTTCATTGCTTGTAGAAGGTTCCTTGGGGCGCGTATCGTCAATCAAGGCACAGTCGTGACGGGTCAGCTGTAACAGAAATGGATATCTTAAGTATGTCACTGCTCGAGTCCAGCTGTGAGCTGGAAGGACCGCCACTCTTGGGGCAATTAATAACTCTCTTATATTTGGATATTTCAGTTCTGCCACGCATTGTAACAGCTAGATTATTTAGGGCGCCTGAAGATCAGAGATCTTCATGGCTGCCCAATTATAGGTTTAGATGTTGCAAATTGTATGTATATATATGGGGAATTGCCTCGACCGAGGGGTTGGACAGCAAACAATTAAATTATTTTGTATTAGCAGCCAAGCCAAACTGTATACTCATTCTTCTGTTAATATAAGGGGTTACTTCTGAGTTAAGAAGAGTGTTGTTCAACCAGCGTCTATGTGTGAAGACTGGGCCCGTCTTCCACAGAGATTGCTGAGTTAAATTAGGATTTCATCTTTCTTGTTGTGTGATGTTTTGTTCTTTCTTTTGTGCGTAGCAGCAATACTTGTTGTGTGGATTTTTCGATAAAAGATTATAATTCTGTAAGATTGGTGAATGGTATAGAATATCAGTCGACTGAGTCAGGTTTACTTTACACATTTCAATTTCTGTTCACACTACCGTGTTCATCCTATAGTTGAGACGTGATCCCAGAAGTTCTTATAAATTGGCTTTCCTGTTATGTGTTGATTGATCTTTATTTCACAATTCAGTTTCTTAGAACAGTTGCTTCAGTTCCTTTCATTTGAATTTTAGAGTAATGTTCAGTTCATGTTTTATGATTTCCAGCTTGACCAGATTAGACAAGTGATTATTTTAGAATACGAATGAGATTTCCTTTCTGCAATTGTTGATTCGATCTGATATCATTTCTTCCTGGTGCATAATAGAAAAGAATTATAGTATAGCAATTAGAAGGCATTTGGGATTGCATAGATTCTTGGGATGAATATGGATGATAGAAGGTAAAAGTATTCACTTCTAATGGTTTTGTGTTTAAGCATATATTGTGCACTTATCCTTTGAAATAAAAAGACTTTCTCGGGTTGACAATAAATTTCATATGCTCTGTATGTTTGATATTTAATTATCTGCAAATAGAGTGCTTGACATTTTGGCGCCGTTGCCGGGGAAGGATGAAAATTAAACACTAGTCATTAGTCGTATCTGATAATTGCTTTTAGTCAGTCTTTTTGGTTGTTTTTGAAATGATCTGCTTCGCATGAATACGAGGGGGGTAAAACGCGATCACCTCCCGACCCCCAAAACCCCACAAATTACTAACAGTACAGGTGGTTCGGGTCGTGGTCGAGGTCCACCGCTGGGCAGAAGAACATTCATCGACGACCTTGTTGACAAAACTGATTCAGCTGTCAGATCTCGTCAACAGGAGACTCCTATCAAAAGAGGCCCTGCTGAGCCTGGAGCGCCAGCATCAGGATCTACAGTAGAAGATACAGGAGCAGCTGTGATTCCTGCATATACTCCTGCTAAAGAAGGAACGGCTGATTCAGCTGTTACAATTGAAGAATACGCAGCTGTTACAATTGAAGAATACGCAGCTGTTACGACTGAGGTAAGGAATAAAGAAACAAACGAAGGAGAAGATACAGAAGAAAAGATGAATAACAGAACTGAGAACAGAGAGGAAGAAGCAGTGGTACAATACCATCATGAAGTCGATTCCCCGCCAGAAACTATGGCTACATTGCAATTCCCAATACAGCAGCTCGAGGGGACAGCTCCTATGAAAAACATCTCACCGTCGGTGTTACCCCGCTTCCATGGCAGGGCGGCAGAGGATCCAGATGAATTCCTTTTTGAATTCGATATCCTCTGTCGCAGCTATGATTATGTCACAGATGCTCAAAAGTTAAAGCTTTTTCCTGCCACCCTGAAGGACAATGCATTACGATGGTTCATGAGCCTTGGGGGAGGGACTGTTGCTAATTGGAATAAGATGAAGCAAGTGTTCCTGGAAAAATATCAAGAATATTGCAACACCAGGGACAAAAGGGAGGAGTTATTCAAGATGGTACAGAAGGAGGATGAAAGCTTGGAGGATTTTGTAGAGAGGTTGCTGTACAATGTGCAGAGAGACGGGAAGACGAACATGGGACTAGATGTGCTTAAGATAATCCTGCTTCGAGGGATCAGGGACGATTGTTTAGACATGCTAAATTTATTAGGAAAGGGAGATATCTCTAAAGAACCCTTTGAGACAATTGTGGAATTATGTAAGAGATACTCCAGGGGATCTTCTAGGCATAACAAGCAGAATAAACGAGATAAGCTGGAACGTGATGTCTTCGACAGAACTCAGAAGTCATCCAATGGGGGAGCTACACGGGCAGAGATAGGCAATCTTCTTGAAAATTTTAAAACAGAAATGATGAGCTCTATCTCTTCAGAGATTGATGTCTTGAAGGCCAAGCAAAGACAGGCAGTGGAGGATCTCACACTAGGTGTGTTTTGTCCCCGGTGTAGAAAGACTCATCCACTGAAAGAATGCCCTCTTGACAAAGTACAAGTGTGTCAGCTGTGCGAGCTGAACCATGATATGAAAGAATGCCCCACATTGCCCCAAGTGAAGGCTGTTCTGCAGGCATCAACTCCAGAGGTGGATTCAGCCTACTTCATTGCACAGAAGAAACCCTGGCAGCCCCGGAATCAAGGTATGTCTCCCGATTCATTTCCATTTTTGAATAATTTGAATAATTGGAATACTAATATGCAAAATGTGAATACACAATTCCCTTCAAATTATTCTCAGTGGAATTCCCCTCAACCTGCGATGCAAGGTTATACATGGAGTCCTTGGACACAGCCACCTCATCAACCTACTTCATGGTCTCCTGGATGGAGGAACTTCCATCCTGGGAACCAGTTTCCTCAACCACCTCCACCTCAACAGTTACCGTATCCTCCATATCCTCAATTTCATCAATATCCTCAATACCCACCTCAGCAGTCGCAGCTGCAGCTGCAAAATAATCCTGTGCCTAACATACCAATACGACCTCAGCTGCCTGCCCAACCTAACCCTAATCCAAATAATAAAACAGTCCAGTAATTGGAAGCTCTCAATATGCCGGCCTACTCTCTCTCCCCTGTACCTTTTAATGATATTCGCTTACGGTCTGGAAAGATAGTAGAACATGTAACTTCAGAAAATATTCCACCATCTGTGTATGACAAAGAAGAGAGTTCCCAGCATCCATTTGATCCGGTTCCTATCATTGAAGGAGCTGAGCATCCTTCAGATGGGACGGCTGAAACATTAAACGATAAAGTGGATAACACGCAGCCTACCCAGCTGGTAAGGAAACCACCATACCCTGAGAGATTGATGCTGCCACAAAGAGGGGGGAAACCTCAGTTCAATCTCTTAGGAGAATTGAAGAACCTTTATGTTAAGATTCCCCTTTTACAAGCTCTTCAAGATGTACCTATTTACGCTAGAACTGTTCGGGACCTGTGCACTAAAAGACCGGGAAGGAAACCCAGAGATCCTCCTATTGTTCATGTTATAGGGAATTTATCCGCTTTAATGACTGGAAAAACCCCTATAACCAAGTATGAGGATCCCGGCAATCCTACTGTCACTGTACACATAGGACAAACGCAGATACCCAACGTACTAGTAGATTTAGGAGCTGCGATCAATGTTATAACAATGGAGACTGTAAAGAAGCTCGGATTCACCAATATTAGACCGACCCCTACTATCTTAGAATTGGCAGACAGATCCACCATCAGACCCGAAGGGATTTTGGACGACCTTGTTATTTCAGTGGACTCATGGGAATACCCTGCCGACTTTCTGGTATTACAACCAAAATCACAGCTGGGGGGACACCCATTGATCTTGGGGAGGCCCTGGTTGGCTACAGCTGATGCTTGCATTAGCTGTCGATCAGGATCTATGACTATATCTGATGGTATGGAAACCAAAAACCTCACCCTGTACCCTCCAGCACGGCCGAGTCTAGAAGCTGAAACTTCCCTTTGGATAGAACAGGAAGAGGAGGAAGATGTTCATCCATTACTAACAATAGGGAAGGCACTAACCTTCAAAAACGAAACAGAAGACGATGCCATTAATAATTTCATTAGCGAACCTGCTTCAGTAGACAAGGAAGTTTATCAACTCCTGAACAGTACCCTCGGTAAAGAAGAACAAGAACAGCTTACGGAGGAAGCACTAGTCAATGACACAAACATAATCCCAGTTTTGAAAAACTCGAGAAGCATTCCTATTGAGGTAGAGCCTGGAAGAACTTTGAACATCAATCCTGGTCTCTCCTCAGAAGAACAAAAGCGCCTAACCAATCTCTTGAAGGAACGTAAGGGGGCATTCGCCTGGGAGTATACAGACATGAAGGGTATTCCTTCTAGTCTGTGCACCCATCATATTTATATTAAAAACGACTCCCGGCCTGTATGTCAACCCCAACGACGCATGAACCCCAATCTGAGGGATATAGTGAAGGAAGAAATCCAGAAACTCTTGGAAGCAGGATTTATCTATCCTATCTCAGATAGTGAGTGGGTTTCCCCACTTGTAATTGTACCCAAGAAAAATGGTAAATGGAGGGTCTGTGTCGATTATAGGGAGATGAACAAAGCTACACAAAAGGATCATTTTCCTCTGCCCTTTATTGACCAGGTACTTGATACCCTATCTGGGAAGAAGTTCTTCTCCTTCCTGGATGGGTTCAGTGGGTACAATCAAATTCAGATTGCTCCAGAGGATCAGGATAAGACCACCTTCACTTGCCCTTGGGGAACGTTCGCCTACAGGGTGCTTCCCTTTGGATTGTGCAATGCACCTGCAACGTTCCAAAGAGCTGTGATTGGCATATTTTCTGAATTGGTTAATGATAGCATGGAAGTTTTTATGGATGATTTTACTCCTTATGGCAGGGATTTCGAGGAAGCACTGGAAAATTTAAAGAAAGTTTTAATTCGCTGTGAACAGGCTCGCCTCTCACTAAGCACTGAAAAATGCCACATGATGATGAGTGAGGGGGTGGTATTAGGACATTTCATCTCTACTGATGGTATTCAAGTGGATCCTTCAAAAATTAACGTGATAAAAAATATACCAACTCCTTCAACTCAGAAAGAGGTGCGAAGTTTTCTAGGACATGCTGGGTATTACAGGAGATTCATAGAAAACTTCTCCAAACTTGCTTCTTCTTTGTTTTCATTGTTAATGAAGGACGCACAGTTTGTGTGGAGTGCAGCATGCCAGACAGCATTTGATAAGCTTAAAGAGAAACTGTCCACAGCCCCTATTTTAAGGGGACCTAATTGGACCATACCTTTCCACATTTCTTCAGATGCTTCTGATACTTCCATTGGAGCAGTACTAGGACAGCAGGATGGTCAAGTACCTTATGTTATTTATTATGTTAGTAAAAACTTGGCCCCTGCTGAACTAAACTATACTGTTACTAAAAAAGAATTCCTTGCTATTGTTTATTCTATTAATAAGTTTCGGCATTACATTACTGGGTATCCTACATTTGTGCATACTGACCACTCTGCCATTAAGTATTTAATGAACAAACCTGTCACTAATGCCAGAGTAACCAGGTGGCTTTTATTATTACAGGAATTTGATATTACTATTATAGATAAACCTGGAAAAGAAAATGTTGTTGCTGATTTTTTATCACGATTTACTAACAGTGATGACAGTTCACCTGTTGAGGATGCTTTCCCGGATGAACATTTATTCGCACTCTCAGCTCATTCACCCTGGTATGCAGACGTTGTTAATTATTTGGTTGCAGGGAAGCTTCCGCCACATATGTATAAACGAGAGAAAAGAAAAATTATTCAACAAAGTGCCAGGTATTGTTGGCTCAAAGGCCATCTCTTTTACACAGGACCTGATCTTGAGATTAGAAGATGTGTAAGGGAAGATGAGATCTTTCATATACTAAAGGCCTGTCATGATGAACCTTGCGGAGGACACTTTGCAGACAAAAGAACAGGGCATAAGGCGTTGCGGATGGGCTATTATTGGCCGACACTGTTCAGAGACGCTAAAAGATATGTTCAGTCCTGTGACAGCTGCCAAAGGATGGGCCAACCTAATAAGACAGATCAGATGCCTTTACAGCCCCAAGTGGTACTAGAACCGTTTGATAGATGGGCATTGGACTTTGTTGGTCCTATCAACCCTCCTTCCAAACAGAAGGTTTACATCTTGGTGTGTACAGATTACATGACTAAGTGGGTAGAAGCTGTAGCTTTGGCTAAGGCAAATGACCAGGCGGTGATTGATTTCTTGTACAGTGAAGTTTTTACCCGTTTTGGGGTACCAAAGGAAGTAGTTACCGATGGGGGACCACAATTTATTTCACACCAATTTGAATCCTTGCTCCGGAAGTATCATGTGCAGCACAAGATAGCTTCACCTTATCATCCCCAGGACAATGGTCAGGTGGAAAGTACTAATAAAGTTATCGAAGCAATCCTTACTAAAACAGTTAAAAGCCATCGAAGGGATTGGGCTGACAGGCTTCCAGAAGCACTGTGGGCATATCGCACAACTTGGCGCAACACCACGGGATTTTCTCCCTATGATCTGGTGTATGGAAAGAGTGCCATCTTTCCAATTGAATTTGAGATCAAGACCCTGAAAACAACCATTGAAATGAACCTGGATGTAACAGAAGCCCAAAAAAGAAGATTGAATCAATTAAATGAATTGGATGAGAAACGGTTAGCTGCAGTAGACCAGACTGTGCTGCTTCAGCAACAGAGATCTAGTTGGCATGACCGATTCATCAAAAAGAAAATCTTCCGTGAAGGAGACTGGGCACTATTATACGACTCCAGATTCAAGAAGGATTTTAAAGGAAAATTACGCACAAGATGGCTGGGTCCATACTTGATTGACAGGGTATTTGACAACGGCACTGTTCGCTTGGTTACCATTGATGAAAACCATATACCATTACTTGCTAATGGCCATAGACTGCGACTGTATCGGAATCCCATTTCGAAGGATGCATTCATTTCACAGATTGCTGCTGATCCAGACTATCAAATGGCACCAGAGCAGGAAATTTCCTCTACCTTTGCCAAACCTTAAACTGAAAATTGTATTTGCTGTACATAAATAATTTCTTGCTGTAGCGTATAGTTGTTGTTTTTTTTGCATTTGATCTCTTGTTTGTTGTCGTCTTTCAAAAATTTTCAGGGAAGCGCCAGGAGAACGACCAGTTTGGGCCCGTTAAGGAAAATCTCCCTGTGCCGTCCTTGCTCTTAAAAAAAAAAAAAAAAAAAAAAATTCGACAGCTACAACATATTTTCCGGCAGCTGCGACATATTTTCCGACAACTGTATAGCCTTTTCCGGCAACCATATTATCCTTTTCCCGGTAGCCATAATGCCCTTTTTTCGTCAGCCGTCAATCTTTCCCGAGAGCTGCAATTTCGGCAGCTGCAACATCGGTGGCTGCAACATTAGCGGCTGCAACATTAGCGGCTGCAAAATCGGCGGCTGCAACATCGGCGGCTGCAACTCCAGTTTCTGCGGCTGCCACCTCATTCACCAGCTATTGCCACCTCATTTCCCACGGCTGCCATCTCATTTTCCGCAGCTTCCACTCCATTTTCCAGCCGCTGCCACTCCATTTACCAGCCATGGCCATTTCACTTCCCGGTAGCCGTAATGTACTTCTTTCGTCAGCCGTCAAATCTTTTCCGACAGCTGCAACTCCGGCAGCTGCAATTTCGGCGGCTGTAACTTCGGCGGCTGCAACATTGAAAGCTGCAACATCTTTTTCCCGCAGCCGCCACATCATTTCCCGGCGGCTGCCACCTCATTGACCAAGTCACTGCCACATCATTTCCCGGTAGCTGCTATTTCTTTTCAGTGGCTGCAACATATTTCCCATAGTCGTAAAATCTTTTCTCGCCAGCTGTAAGTTTTTTTCCCACCGCCGTAAAACTTTTCCGTGACAGCCGTAATTTTCCCTGATATCGTAAAAAAAATTTCCGGCTGCCGTGAATTCTTTTTCGGTGGCTGCAACTTCTTTCCCGCCAGCTGCAACAAGCTTTTTCATCGGCCGTGTTATCATTTCTTTGGCAAATTGCAGTGGTAACTCCCGTGTTAACAGAAGAAGTGTTGCAACCTGCTAATCATGATGCTGATTCATCCCAGTCCTGCCAGCGAACTCATCATTTTAACCCCGAAGATGCGACGTCTTGTGTTTCACCGGCGAAGGAAATTAGTGCCTTATCTGAGTCATCATGATCCCACGTCTGACTGTGCACGCGTTCGGCTCCGTGACGTCACCAACTGCATGCTCCACCAGTTTCCGCAGCCTTCCGACACACAGTTTTATGAGGTATGGCTTTCATTTATCACGTGATTAAGTATTGATATCATTTAAATGAGATTGGCTGTACCTTCACTCGTACCACCATTTATACCTGATTAAACCTTTCCCTCGTACGACGTAATACTAATAACCGCCACCTTCCCCAATTTGGCATGAAAATTTTAAACTCTTCTCTGTGCTTAACTTTCCGAATTAGCTCATCCGCTCAACGATTCGTGCATTCTCTGTGCTGCAACTTCCATTCTGGGATCCTGTACTCTGTCGAATAGCAGTTTCATCTTGCAGCTAGGACCATGGGCATTCCAGTTCGCCATGAACCTTTCAATACCCGGTAACTCAGACGGAATCTGCCAGTTCTAGCCATTTTTCAAGCTGCTGGCTGGGTCGAGTTCTTTGAGCGATTGGACGGATTCGATCGGGACGAAGCCCTGCAATTTGCCTTGAATCTTACTAAAACACACTCCACGGTGTGGGGGCTGTGTATAGATGTTTCTGACGTGATTATATCTGAGGTTACAGCTATCCCGATGGTGGGAAAACCTTGGTTCAACCGTCGAGTCCCTGCAACGGTTGCACGAGAAGAATTTTTACTTCCAGGGGAGCAAGTTGAAGCATCCAGGAGAGGGATTGCGCTGAAGTCACTGCCGCAGCCATGGGACCAGGTTGCTGTCTTCCTCAAGAAATACATTACCTGCGAAGGTAGATACCAAACTGTGTACAACTCTGAACTTCCTTTGCTTTCTCATCTCCGCCATGGCATTTTGTTGAATATTCCATTTTATTTATTGCACGACTTGCGTCATATGGCCACATTTGTTCAGTCTGCAAAACATCCATTGTCCTCTCTCACCCACCATGGCCTCATTAAGTTAATTATTATAAGAACCCTTGCCCAACATAATATAACATGGGAACAATTTATAACCCGACCACAGCAACCTGTTCCCTTGAGGGTCATCCCATTGCAGCAATTACCGGTTCCGCCACAACAGGAGGACCGGAGTTCCTCCAGTGAAGTTGGGGGGAGGGATGAAACAGAAGAAGAACAACTGGGGGCACAAGCAGGACCATCCGGGGTGGGTAAAACCACAGAGGAAGAACAACCAGGGGCACAGGCAGGACCATCAGGGGTTGGTAAAACTACAGAGAAAGAACAACCCGAGGCACAGGCAGAGCCGTTCGAGGTGTATGAATCCCCAGCAAAAGCAGAACCAGTGGGGGACGACACTGTAGTTGAAGGAGAGCGAGGGGAAGCACAAACAGAGCCATCAGGCGACAATGTAGATGAAACCCTCGTGGAAAACCTAGATAACAGGGTAGCTCCGACAGCAGAAGGTGAAATTGGAGCAGCATCAAATATTGCGACAATGGAACCTGAAGATGACGGAGCCAGAGCAATGGAAGAAGATATTGAGCTGGTCACAATCGAGTCTTCACCTGAGTGGGTAGGAGGAGGAGCTGTGATTGAAGAAGAACAGCATGGGGGGCAGGGAAATATTTCTTTAACTTCAGTTTTTCCCCCCTATATTCCATCCCCACAAGAATAAACACCACAAAAAGAAAAGTCACAAAAGAAAACGCCACAGAAAAGGAAGAGGGCCACCAATGAGTTTGATTTAGTAGCACCAATCAGAAGGAAACGAACTCGATCAGTCACAGCAGCAGAGGCAGCTAGAAAAAAATGGGCAACCTTAGAGACACAGGTTGAACCCCCAACCCTTACACCAAGACCGAGGGATGCTCCACAAAGGCCAGTGGAGGAAGAACCTGGAGTTGAGGGACTCTTGTATGAGAATGCAATGCTGAAAGAGGACCTCCAAGCACTTAGAAGGTAGCTGGAAACTTGGAAGGAAACCTGCAGAAAGCAGGGTGGAAGAAAAATGTACACATTAATAGAGGCTGCAGACCAAGTGGAGGAATCAGCTTCTGCTGGAGCAGGAGAAAAGGATGAGCGAATACTCTGCCCCACCTGTGGGGAAATCTTTGAGGAAGCAGGCCATAAAATTTTACTGAGCACATATTCAGCACAACAGCCTGTAGCCACAGAAGGGAAAGCAGTGGAAAAAGAAGGTGCTGTCACACAAGAACCAGCACTTTTAAATGTCCTTGCTGCAGCTGCCACTTCCCATGATGCAAAAATTATAGAACAGATGGGAGAAGAACGGGAAATGAAGGATGCTCTGGAGCTTATAAAAGAATATAGTGAGTCCCCAGAATGTTCCCATGATACAGAGATCATGGAGCCGAAGGATACTCTGGAGGATGGTGAAGAATTTTGTGCTGTAACCCAGAACGTTCCCAGGACACAATAATTTTGGAAGAAGAGATGGAAAGGCAGGACAGTGATAAGTTGGAACAGGATGCTGCAACATAAGAACCAGCAACCCTGAATATAACTGTCCAACCGGTCAAGCAGATAGGAGAAGAAGCTGGGACATAGGATACTTTGGCATTCAATGATGAACTCTGGGTTGTAACCCCAGAGAGCTCCCATGATACAGAACTCATAGAAGAGGAGCTGCAGCAGAAGAAGGATGAAGAGGTAAGCCAGGATGTTGTTACACAAGAACCAACATCCTTGGAGGCTGCAGCAAGAACTCCTGAATTGCAGTTGGGAGATAACCTGGGAGTGGATATCATTCCTGACACACAATGGAGTGACAATGAACAGGTACAGACACCATGCTCAGGTGACACTGAAATCTTGGAGGAGGAGCTGCAAATTGAAAAGGATATTCAGTCTCAGCAGCAGAATGATAAAGAAGACACTGTTACACAAGAACCAGTGTCTTCAAAAGCAACAAAGGTAGCTGCTGAAGAAGGGTTAAAGGATGTTGCTGTTACACAAGAACCAGCAACTCTCCTGTTAACATTAGATGCGCTGGAAGACACTGTCCCACAAGAACCAGTGCTTCCACCTCCTACAGGTGCCATTGAGTTGGATTCAGATTGAGGGTTTCTTTTCAACTCTCCCAGGCATAGCATAAGAAAACTGCAGAAAGATTCCCACCACACCAAGTGCATTCCCAGATATCAGCAAGTAGCAGTGGAAGGGAAACAGTGAAGTTGGAAGATGCCGGGTTGCTCACAGAAGCCTTTCAAAAAGATGGATGAGATGCCTGATTTACTTACATTCCTTCCTCTCTCCTGGACAGAGCTCAGTTCAAGATTCAGATGCAGGTTGTTGCATGAGGACATGCAACAGGGTAGTTGGGGGGAGATGTTGAGCCCAGAATTAGCCCTTTTTGACCATCATTTATCATCTTCCCTTCCCTTGTCTTACACCAATTACCTTGGAAATTCGACTTATTGTCCTTATTTTATCCCCCAAATTACCAAGGTATGGCCGATTATTGTTTTATTGTATTAATACTTATGATTGTGATGATTAAAGCTGTGCATCTCTTAATTTGTGCTAACATGATGCGATTTATGAAGGTAGTGAGACAAATAGACTGCAGGAAGATCGGAGCTGAACAAGTCATGAAGGAAGGGACGTTCATTGCTTGTAGAAGGTTCCTTGGGGCGCGTATCGTCAATCAAGGCACAGTCGTGACGGGTCAGCTGTAACAGAAATGGCTATCTTAAGTATGTCACTGCTCGAGTCCAGCTGTGAGCTGGAAGGACCGCCACTCTTGGGGCAATTAATAACTCTCTTATATTTGGATATTTCAGTTCTGCCACGCATTGTAACAGCTAGATTATTTAGGGCGCCTGAAGATCAGAGATCTTCATGGCTACCCAATTATAGGTTTAGATGTTGCAAATTGTATGTATATATATGGGGAATTGCCTCGACCGAGGGGTTGGACAGCAAACAATTAAATTATTTTGTATTAGCAGCCAAGCCAAACTGTATACTCATTCTTCTGTTAATATAAGGGGTTACTTCTGAGTTAAGAAGAGTGTTGTTCAACCAGCGTCTCTGTGTGAAGACTGGGCCCGTCTTCCACAGATATTGCTGAGTTAAATTAGGATTTCATCTTTCTTGTTGTGTGATGTTTTGTTCTTTCTTTTGTGCGCAGCAGCAATACTTGTTGTGTGGATTTTTCAGTAAAAGATTATAATTCTGTAAGATTGGTGAATGGTATAGAATATCAGTCGACTGAGTCAAGTTTACTTTACACATTTCAATTTCTGTTCACACTACCGTGTTCATCCTATAGTTGAGACGTGATCCCAGAAGTTCTTATAAATTGGCTTTCCTGTTATGTGTTGATTGATCTTTATTTCACAATTCAGTTTCTTAGAACAGTTGCTTCAGTTCCTTTCATTTGAATTTTAGAGTAATGTTCAGTTCATGTTTTATGATTTCCAGCTTGACCAGATTAGACAAGTGATTATTTTAGAATACGAATGAGATTTCCTTTCTGCAATTGTTGATTAGATCTGATATCATTTCTTCCTGGTGCATAATAGAAAAGAATTATAGTATAGCAATTAGAAGGCATTTGGGATTGCATAGATTCTTGGGATGAATATGGATGATAGAAGGTAAAAGTATTCACTTCTAATGGTTTTGTGTTTAAGCATATATTGTGCACTTATCCTTTGAAATAAAAAGACTTTCTCGGGTTGACAATAAATTTCATATGCTCTGTATGTTTGATATTTAATTATCTGCAAATAGAGTGCTTGACAATGACAATGCTGATGATCGTGTGATGACGATGCTAATGATCGTGTGATGACGATGATGATGATCGTGTGATGACGATGATGATGACGATGCTGATGATCGAGTAATATCAACTCTGATGATGTTGATGTTCCAGTAACTAGTTGAGTTACTGATGATGATGAATTGAAGAAAACTTCCGATGATATATAGATGATGTAGTCAATGACTCCTTGCTCCTGTAGATGTTGTTATAATATCCTTCTCATTAAGGGGGAGTGTTGAATATTATAACTTCTAAGAATATTATATTTGTACATTATTTATTCCGAAGATGTTCCATCCCTCCGAGGTGATTCTATTATGTATCCAGAGATGTTTATTCCTCCGAGGAGTTGTGGCAACTAGGGTTATTAGACCCACCATGTGGGGGTCGTCCCAGTCAATTATAATAGGGTATTTAACCTAATGGTTAAATACGAGCCTAGATGTACTTGTGTAAAATATATGTCAGAGTAGTGTATAAATAGAGGAGGTGTGTTCCTCATTTGACACACTCACACACTTGAGAGAGGCACACTTGTGGAGGAGAGGTCTGCTATGGTGGAGGAGGAGATCATGTCTTTGGTTTGGATCTTTGTATATTGCTGGTCATCTATATTGAGGAAGCTTTATTGGGTTTTCTACCCCATGAGGGTTTCCCAGGATAAATCTGTGTCTCTTGTGTTTATGCTATGCTTGTTGTTTCTTCAGTGATCTTGTATATGCTATTATTGTGAAATGGAATGTAATGCTGCTATTTTCTGTCTTAGCATATTAAATTTTAACACACGGCAACATAGATTTTCAGATTCCTTGCTATATCTTGGACTGTAGAATCCTCTTGAAGATTATGCACTGTTTTGTTTTTGTCCTTCTTATGAGGACACTCATACCATCTATGATTTTCTCCAAAGCCCCAACATTTGAGTGGTGGCTTAGATGGTGTCTTTTGGTTTTCTGGTGCCCTCATTATTTATCCTGTTGCTTGGCAGAACAGTATTATATTGTGACTTGCTGCCATCAAATCTGTTGTTGAAAGGTGCCTGCGTAACTTGATTTCTAAAATGGTTGGGCTTGTGTCCTTTATGTCTGCTATTATATTTGGTTTTCTTCTTTTCGTTCCACCTTTTTGACACTTCTGCTTTGTTATTTCCCTATTCATAACATAGTCTATCTTTTCTGAAAGCATCTTCCAAAGTCTTGTGATCGTCAAACTCTATCCGATCCTTTTATCCAAATGAAAAACAATTCAGAAAACCCGGAATTCTGACTTTTCATCTTGAATGTAAGGAACATACTTGAGCAATTCCAGAAATTTATTGATTAATTCCTCCATGGTTTGATATCCCAACTTAAGGTCGTTAAAGTCTTTTACTTTTCTGTCATAGTACCTTTCTAACAGGTATTTCTGTTTGAAGAATGTTGCAAAAATTTTCCACTTTACCTTCTTCTCGTTGATTTCTCGGGTAAGCTTGAGATCATCTCACCAAGTTGAAGCTTTCCCTTGCAGATTGAAAACAATGATCCTAGCCTTTATGAGACTAGAATAGTCAAACATGCATAAGTATTTCTCCATGTCTCTCAGCCACAGTTCAGATTCTTCTTTAGTTTTAATTTCTCCGTTAAAGGTTGGAGGCTTGATCTTTCTCAATTCGGAGTGTAACTGATTTACTTTTCTGGTTTTCTTTTTCTTCTTAGGAACCTATTCTTCAGAATCTTCGCCATGTGACTCTTCATTACTAGCATCCATATTGTAGCTCGCATAAATTCTTGGAGGGGTAGTCTTAAACTTTGAGTTTCTTTTTGTCACTGAATTTCTACATGCTATTCTTCTGGTGTTGGGATGTGACTGTTTTCTTTTTTTAGTCAACTTTTCCAGTAGAATTGCATTTATTTCTCGCTGCTCTTCAAAGTTTTTAATGTTGTCTTCTTTGATGCTAAGCATTTCATCCTTCATAATTTTTACTGTCTCTAACATCTCACTGGATGTTGTCACTCCTTGGGGATAATTTGGATTCCTCTCCTGCCTACTAGCCATTTATCCTTGTTGACTAGATGTTTCTACAAAAAGCCTTCCTCCCTGTTCTACATAATTCATTTCAGCTACTTACCATTTCAACCACTTTTCTGTCTAAGTGCGGTCAATAACTGTTTGTTAGAAGTCATAAACAATAATGTAATTATTCATAAAAATTACAAAACAATATGTTACATAAAATTTTATTTATTTCTATAAAACACAACATTCACGCAGGGGAGCTTAAAGGTCCTAGTGTAGTGACCGTAGCTCTGATACCAATTTGTCACGTCTCTTCTACGTGATTTTTTTTTTCAAGAATCTAACCAAATAAACAATGCAGAAAAATAAACAATGGCTTCCATTACAGCCTAATTAATTAATAAACTGGTTATGTGAGCACTATGTTGCATCATTGCTTTTGTCGCTAAACACACAAGTGTCGACACTTGACAGAATTTGACCACTGTGACGGTGCACCCATACATAAACATAGTAGTATAGGGCCACTTCAAAATTAAGAACCAAACAACATAATGACTTTATGCTACAACAATTGCGACACTTCCAAATTAAATGCGACATTAATAAGTATTATACCAATGTATTAAAAGTAATGATATATTGATATCATAAAATGAGACTTTATAGATTGCATCCTAATTTAAAATTAAGCATATATTAACATAGTTATATGTTATACCCTAGTTAATAACATATAACCTATGTATTATCATTAATCTAAGCTCTAGTATTTAGTTCATAAAACACCTAGGATTAACACTTATACCTTAAGCACTTAGGCTAGCTCCATAAGGTATCTCAATACAATAACATTATTAACATGTAATATTAATATAACACATATATGTTATTAAAACATATATACTTTGTGATATAATATATATGTTGGCTTAATAACCCTTTGTTCTTTATCTTTCTTGAGCTGACCCGGGTTCTGCGCAGTTGTGGTCCAACAAAACTCTTCTTCACCGGCCCTTTTGGAAACAGCCCATGAACAAGCTGAGGTCTCACCTGAGGCAAAGTTTATGGGTGATTGCAGAATCAGGTTTCTGCAATCGGGTGATGCACGGTTCAACAGACTGAGGGACTGCGCAAGGTGTCACCCACTTTGCGACTATCACTTATGCTATCACGCATACAGGGACTGTGCTCTTTGGAATCGCTACTTAACAATAGGACAACGCAACTGGAGACCACGCTACCTCCTTAACAATCACACATCTTCGACATAATTTACTTAGTGTATATTATGCATTCAACAAGCATCTTGGACTGTGTACTTTGCGAACTTATGCAATACGATGAAATACAATGCAACTGCGCACTTCCGGTGCTACCCTTCAAGGGAATCACACTTAACATAGACTTTGTTGACTTAGTGTTTACCCAAATACTCATGCATTCAACCTATTCTGAATTACTTACACATTCATCATTCACACATACATGTTCAACACTTAACCTATTATTCTCATCGCTCATTAATACGGAGAATACATATAAACGAAAAGATACATATAATCATAAGCATGAACTTAACCATAAGCAAAACAACATAGAGTCAAACACATAATACAATATTTACGTGGTTCACCCCCAGGATGGGGGCTATGTCCACAGGAAATATGGATTATATTAAATGGGAAGGGTTCAATAGTTCCAGCCTGCACCCTCAGCTGCAGGCTCTTCTCTCTATAATAGGTCTCTGCGCACACAGCTGCAGAGCCTCTTTACAATATTCAGTCTCTCACAGAGATCAACAACTTAGAGATAAAAAATCCTTCTAAATTCAACCCTTTCCCTTACAAAAATGTCCCTTTTATATATTGTTCCCTTAGGTCACATCTTTACAATGGATGTGGGGCAAAAACCCTAGAGTAACTAGAACTTGTACAGTTACCCACTGACCTTTCCTGTTGTAGTCTATAGATGCTCCACTCACTTATGGCCTCCTTGTTGGGCCAATTGTGGCTCACATTCCCTTCTGACAACCGGAGTCCTCATGAAACGGTTATAACTGCATCATGGCATGTTGCTTTCCACTCCTCTGGCCTTCCTATTGCTGTCGACCCATGGCTTAGCTTCTAATGGTTTTCTGCCACTCTAACTGGAAGGTCACTTTCATCTTCCTCCACGCTACTCCTTACCCAACTCTCAGAAAATCATGGATTCATTTACCCAAAACAGGTCGCTTTCGACCTTTGTTTATATTATTTTCCCAAAGTAGCTACTTTGCTATCACTACGCATCAGCATAACTATGCTATGCCTAGAATTCTCATTGGTCGCTATGCATATCTGACTTCGCAATCCCCACTATGCCATTGACAAAACTATGCCACTTGAACTTAGGAGTTCGAACTGCACAACTGTCAAAAATGTACTTCTTAAAAAATGTGCCAACTTGGGCCATTCCCAACATGCCCCTAACACTTACTCGTGGATCATCCCCGATCGACTTCCATTGGGCGACTTCGGCTACGTACCTCCAGTGGTACTCAAAATTGCAGTGAAGCCATGCAAAGTAGCAGTGAGATCTACAACTATTTCCTTTGCCTTATGCTCAAATTATTTAATGGTCTCCAACATTGCTTGCAAGACCTCTTCCCGGGCTTGTTCTTTCACTGTGCCCTCTGTAGTCTAAATTTCTACAAACTTCTCATCAATGTGCTCGATTAGTGCGAGTGCTTCTTCCTCTATGGGCTACAACTTCGCAGAAGCAGCAGCCTCTCTCTCCCTTTACACTTTCAATTCTTTCTGCAGCTCTTTTAACTTTGTGAACTTTTGCACCTTTTTCCTTGCTGGAGAAATCTTCATTTCTGTGTTCGCGGCGTCGAGCTCCTGCTACCTTTGCTGTAGATCGTTTTGCAACTTCTAAAGGTCTGGATCCTCATTTAATCTGGCCAGCACTGTGTTGGCTTCCTCTATCATATTTTGACATCTCGCTACTTCGGCCAAGATGCTATCTATTGTGGACTTCACTTCTTCGCTTGGGGTTGCGCATTTATCTAGGGGGTGCTAGGTCTTTGAGCTTCGAAGTTTGCAATTTTTCCCTTGTAGGAAATTTCCATGTCCATCATCTTAGCTATTAGAGTTTCTGCTCTAGACCTGATCTTAATGATGGTGTCCTCGACATTCGACTCTTATTCGCATTTGGGAATATTGGTGTAGAGTACCGACACTACTTCCTTCAGCCTGCGGTTCCTCTTCTGAACATCAGATAGTTCCCTGTTGCTTCGGGATAATTCAAGTTTCATCTCATCGTAGATTTTCGGTATCTAGACATTCTGATCGTGCAAGGTGATGCCTCTTTCTTGAATTTCCTCCACTACCTGTATGTGTAGTTTGTGCAAGTCCTCTATTGGAAACATCCCAATATTAAGGTTGAAGTGTTCCAAGTTCCCGGATGCTTCGGCTATCTGTTCATTAGGAAAAATAAGGTGCGTTGGCTCGATATTTTCTAGCCGAGGGTGCAAGCTCAAACAAGGGGTTTTGCTCTTTTGTCTGGTTGACCCACCTAAATTTCCCTCGGAGTCTAAGTCTCAAACCAAGTCCTCCTGGACTTGTCCGATCTTCGCAACCATGGTTTTGATTGCTTCGATGTTCTGAAGAAGGATTACGTGTACCTCTTCTTGTTTGGCCTCCTTCAAAATGATTGTTTCTTCCCTGATTTCATGTACCTTTGATGTGATGGTCTTGTAGTCATCTTCATGCAGCATCGGCTGCAGTTTTGGATTATTAGCCTTATGCTTTTTTCGGTGTCCCTTTGTTGATGAAGGTCTTGTAGTTGCTTTCCTTTTATCTCCCACCTGACCTTAAGCTTGTCCTACGGAGTCCCTTCTTCATGCTCAATTTTTGTTCCCTTGTCTTCATCCATATTCTCATCTTTGGC
Source organism: Larix kaempferi (assembly GCA_027924585.1). Taxonomy (NCBI): domain Eukaryota; kingdom Viridiplantae; phylum Streptophyta; class Pinopsida; order Pinales; family Pinaceae; genus Larix; species Larix kaempferi. The sequence continues at coordinate 11,236,025 of BSBM01001051.1, read as the reverse complement.
TTCCTCAGAGGTGGACTTGACATCCTCTGGGACGTCCACCTTCCATTCCGCTGGCTAGTCTTCCATCATCTGGTCTATTTTTGCAGCATCCAGTTGATAGAATCCTGGATACCATAGTTCTGTATCCACATCAGCCCTTGGATGAATGTACGTGAAATGCATATCCGCCCTGAACCTGAGCCTTCCTCTGTAATCAGTTGTCACCTGCTGGGATATGCGCGGTGTTCAACAAACCACATTGCATAGTTGTTCATAATAGATGTAAAAAACCTTGTTGTTTTTGCGTTGTCCCTCAGGCTTTGCATTTTCCCACAGGTTGGCATAACGCGTTCCTTTGCATTCTCCTTGGTAGACTGTATCGCCTTGGTAGAAAATTGTCTCTTTCCAGCTGACGAATGCAATCGGTACTAGGAGCCAAATGTAATGAAATGATGTTCCCTTATCTTGAGTCTCCTGGACATCGTCCAAGAACTCATTGAGCAAGTACTTTTTCCAGTTGTATGTAGTTCCATTCTTTGCTTGTGAGGCGAGGAGGACTGATGCGGCCGGCACCTCTGTTGGTCGGCATTTTTGCAGTATCTTCCTTGCTAACAGCTGAACCGTGAAGCACGTAGCTTCGTCATTGAGAGGGGCTGTAGTAAAGCCATGTTTTCCCTTTACCAAGACGAATTATTCTTTTGTTCTTACTACCATCTCTTTATCCTGTGTCTTATCGACAAACTCAAGTGAGGGATCTGCGCCTCTCTTGTTTACCAATGTGATCCCGTGTATCAAATCGATGTTTATATTGATTTTTCGGTCTAGCCATAGATATCCTGAGTGCATGCATGAAAGCAAGGTGAGCACTACTACAGTCATCTCCGCACTTCTATCAAAATGAGGCATGCACAGTAAATTGAGCAATCTCGACAGTTCTAGTGCTTGAGCCAATCTTGGACATGGAAGGTTTCAGTGCCTATTTGTTGATCACATCGGTGAGACATGTACTGGTCAGGCTGAAATTGTGGGTATTTCTTTTCCTTGGGCTCTTTCGCTTCTAGCAATTCGCAGTCGTCAAACTTGCAGTCCTGTATTCTCCCCAAGAGGTTCTCGGTAACGTTTACATGGCTTGCGATTGGCGGTAATGGGATCTCGTAGTGGGAATTCCTTTCCAGGTCAACCGGTGGTGCATCCTCTTGTTGTGGTGTCATGTACTTGTGCACAAGACGAATGGGTTGATCACGAGGTATTCTTGATGGTGGTGGCTTTTGCACACTTGCTGGGTTCGGCTTCTCTGATTCTTTAGTCGGTTGCTTGTCTTTCTTCATTCCGGCTGAATGCCTTGATGAGCTTCGGGACGACTCGCCTTTCTCTGCTACAGGCTTCTTGACAGGCATCGACATTACTCCCTGAATACCCAACTTTTTGAATATTGTCACAGTTTCATCAACTGTGAATGGATCAGTCATTCACTTACAGAGCAGTCAGCGTGCTTACTATTAAAACTCAGGATTTACAGAGATAAAATATAGAATGTAATGGTAAGAGTCTGCAAGTGTTTAGTTGATGACCATTTATAGATCCCGCTAGCCTGAAACATGCCGATTAATCGTTATTGGGTCATTCAATGTCTTGTCCTTTGGCCAGATCTCCCATGAGATCTCGGTCTTTTTGGCCAATTATTATCTCTGATCCGACAATATTTCTTTAAATGCTGAGATCTTTCGGTGCCACCAAGATGTCTAATAGTTAAATCAGTCATTAACTACCAAGTCCGTTGGCCGAATCTCAGTGAGATCTCGATCATTTTCATCATTGATTATGCTCGAATGGGAAAGATTTTCTTTTAATGTGCAATTTTGTTGATGCTGAAATTTTGGATAACGACTAACTAACCGGTCGACAATTGTGATGGTTATCTTTTTCTGTCGGAATGCGCTGGTGGTTCTGACAAAAGATTCTTGTGCGGTTCTTCTGCACACTTGTGCTCCTTCATTTTTAACATCCCAGCCGTGCTTTAAACTCATGCTTCGCATCGCAACTTCTAGTGCACACTTCGCATCTGCGCTTCCAGCATGCACTTCGCATCTAACTTTCGTTGTGCACTACACAATTCATACTTCATGGAACTTCCTATTTCCCCAAAACTGTGTGCAGACTCTTTATTCTATCATTCTTAGTGTCCAATTTCAACTACACTTGACCCTTAGAACGTTCTTTTCTGATCATTGAGGGATTGGCGAAGTAGGACTATCCCTGTAGGGTTTTAGGGTACTTCCATTTATTAGACCTGGTAAGTTTTATCCGGCTAATGTGGCTAGCTGAAATGCGCCACGATTAGTAACATGCATAACAATATATGGACCTAGCCAAATCATTTTAAATTTTCCAGGGAATTTCATGAATTTACTATCATAGAGGAGGACAAGGTCTCCAACCTGAAATAATTTGTGCTTGATATGGTGATCATGCCATGCGTTTTCTCTGTCCTTCTGCACTTGCTGGTGAAAGCCTGCAATGAAGTGATATTCCCCCAATATAACCAAGTGTAGAAGCCTTTCTTCCATTGTATCTTCATCTTCCATTCCTGTGAGTGCTGCAATCCTCAAGCTTGGTACTATGTATTCCATCGGCATCACAGCTTCATGTCCATATGTTAACCTGAAAGGTGTATGTCCAGTCAACTTCTTGCAAGTTGTTATATAGGCCCATAAGATAGCATGTATTCTCAGGTCCCAATCATCTCTGTTTATGTTTCATACCTTAGTTAGCGCATTTTCTAACACCTTGTTAAATGCTTCAATAGTGCCATTGGCCTGCGGATGATATGATGTGCTCTTTTGATGATAGATTTGAAATTCTTCAGTCAAGGTAGCAATTGTCTTATTCAAAAAGTGAGTTCCTTTATCACTCATTAAAATTTTTGGACATCCAAACCTTGTTATGATGTTCTAAAAAATGAACTGCGCGACAGTAACTGCGCTACAATCTTTCACTGGTTTTGCTTCTGCCCATCTGGTGAGATAATTTGTAGTTGTAATGATATACCTCAAACTAGTTCTCTTTCCTGGTGGGTTAATAGGTCCCACGAAATCAAGGGCCCACTTATCAAATGCTTGTAGTGTCAACTGTGGTCTCAATGGCGTCTCATCTATGCAAGATGGCTTTCATGTCCTCTAGAAAACATCACAACTTCAACAATGTTCCTTTGAATATTTATGTAGTGTAGGCCACCATAGTCCTACTCTTAAGACCTTCTGCGCAGTAGCTCTTCTTGCATAGTGGCCCCCTGACACTCTTGAGTGTGCTCCAGCTAATATGAATGCTTTCTCATGTTCAAGTACACATCTGCGCAGTACTTCATCCAGTCCTAGCTTGTATAATTTCCATGCAATTATGGTGAAGTCTGCTCCTTTTACTACAAGTTGCTTCTTCTGCTATGTAGTAAATTCTATAGGTGCCAATCCTGTAGTCAAGAAATCTAGAATGTCCTTATAGTAGTCATCTACTATCTGAATAACAAATAATTGTGCATCTGGTAGAATGTCTTCTAGGTTTGTAGGTTCTTTGCCTAACTCAATTCTAGAAAGATGGTCAGGTCCTGAGTTTAGCCTTCCTAGCTTAACAACAATTTCAAAATCGTACTCTTGAAAGAGTAGAAATCACCTGCATATTCTCCCCCCTAACACTGGTTTATTGACCAGGTATTTCAAGGCTGAATGGTCAGTAAACATACAGAAGTATGCACCCAGCAAATAGTGTCTAAATTTCTGTAGTGCATACACCATAGCTAGACCTTCTCTCTTGGTCATTGTATAATTATTTTTTGCTGAAGACAAATTCCTGCTTGAGAATGCTATAGGATGGTTAATACCTCCCTCACCTGGATACGTTATCACAACACCAAGTGTAATGGATGAAGAATCGACATGTACATGGAATTGTTTGCTCCAATCCGGAAAGACTAGGATAGGCCTAGTTACCATCCTTTCTTTTAGTGTGTCCATTCCTTTCTGGCAATCTTCATTCCATATGAACTTTGCTTATTTCTTCAACAGTTTCTCCATGGGTGCAATTATCTGCACATAACCTTTGATAAAATTTATGTAGTAGCATGTATGTACCAATGTCGTGCGTAGTTATTTTACTGAATTTGGTGCTGGCAGATTCACAATAACTGCGATTTTTTATGGATAAACCATTAGCCCCTGTTTACATACAATGTGTCCCAGTAGAATTCCATAGGGAACACAAAAGATTTTTTTATTCAAGTTTAGGGATATATGATGTTGTCTACACTTTTATAACATTATCCTTAAGCTCGCATAATGGTTCTTCTGTAAGCCAAATACAGTCCAATAATCAAAGTATACTTCTAGAAATTTATGGATAAAATATTTGAAGGTAGCAACAACTACTCTGGAGAAAATGGCAGGTGCATTCTTGAGACCAAAGGGCATAACTGTATACTGATATGAGCCCCATTCTGTTGCAAAAGTGGTCCTATGCCTGTCTGCCGTGTCAATTATGATCTGATGGTATCTATAAAATCCATCAGTGAAAGAGTATGCCTCATTCCCTCCAACATTGTCTAATACTTCATCTGTAAATGGAGTAGGAAATGGGTCATGTAATGATGAATCATTCAAATTTCTGAGATCTATGTAGATCTTGATCTCTCCTTTACTCTTTTTGTCCTAGATAACCATGGACTTATTCATTCCGATTCTTCTCCTGGTTCAATAATTCCAGCATCAAGCATCTTATCGAGCTCTTCTTTTACTCTTTCTTTGTATCTCATATTAAGTCGATAAGGCCTCTGCTTAATGGGCTTCGTATCTGGCTTGAGAGGTATTTTCATGATCCCCAAGTCTCCCAAAATGCCTTTCATCTCGGAGAACTTTGTTGGGAATAAGTATTCATACTTGCGAAGTAGATCCACTATCTGCGCAACGGTCTCTTCGTTCCAATAGTCTCCTATAGAAGCGAATTTTGGCTCTTCATGTGAAAATCCTCACAGCAGATCTAAGAGATGATGTATACCTCACAAGAGTAATTATGATTAAGCAGGAAAATAGAAGAAGAGTGAACAATACAGTATAATGAGCAACAGAATAATATGGTATAGTAGAACTCAAATAGAAGCAATAATACTTCACACACACTAATTAATTAATCACAGTATGGACAAATAAATAGTACAATGGTAGAGATGATTCGAATTCCCAAGGTGGCAATTCGAATTAGCCTCTTAGAGTGATCATAAGATCAATAGAGTGTCATTGGAGCACAACTAGGTGTCCTCATGATCATCAGAGCACAACTGGAAGTCTTCATCATCATCAGTGGAGTCATCAATGCTCAAGTAACTGTCAACCATTAGTCAAACTAACTCTAGTAGGTGTAACTCAATGTAACTCAATGTAACTAAGTGTAACTGAGTGTAACTGACTATAACTAAGTGTAACTAAGTGTAATTAAGTGTAACTGAGTGTAACTGAGTGTGACTGAGTGACAACTGGACTGGTAGGTGAAGAAGGGCGAGTTCCTCCCTAAAATCAAGGAAGAAGGGCACATTAAGCAACTGGAGGGCTAAAACTGAATAGTGAGAAGCTCTTGGGGGCTGGCTAATTGAGGGCTAGGTGCTGGACTGATGACTGGGATGCATGCAAACCCTAGAATGCATGCAAACCCTAAATGTGCATGCATGACTGAAAATGTAAAGGATCAAAATACTGGTGGGACTAGGATGGAGTATAGGAATATCCTAACACCCCCCCTTAATCCATCCTGGGCCCTGGTAACTAAGACCAAAGGTCACCCAATAAAATGAATAATAACAATCAATAAACCAAGGAAGTGGGAAAATTTCATGGGAAACATACCCCCCTCCTCAAAAAAATAAACTGTAAGGCACACATAAAAATAAATTCTCCAAACTCAATCATGTGTGATGCTTGGTCATATGTCTGGAGGTATCTTCTTCTTGGGAAGAAGTAGATCATGCTCAAAAAGCATGTGTTTGTACTTTCTCTTCAGATCGAATGTGATGAGAACAAATCCAACAGTATGAGAATGATCCTTGAACCTGTGATTCGAATCAGCTGAGGTAGGATCAAATCCGTGAAAGTGCATATAGTCTTTTGTCTTCTCCTTCGAACCACCATGGGTGAGATTATGCCAAAAATAACTATTACACGTTTGCTTGAAATCAAAATCAGATTTAAGACTTAAAAAACAGTTTCTTGAGATCTCCTTTGAACCAGCAGGGGTGAGATCAAAACTATCATATGCATGAGAAATTATCCCAAGCAGTAATTGCTTAGAATCCAAATTAGATCCAAGACTTGAATCATGGTTTCTTGAGATCTCCTTTGAACCATGAGAGGTGAGATCAAAACCAGTAATTGCATGAGAATTTATCCCAAGCGAATGGCAATGGCCATAATCTTCAATAACCTTCTGAAAGCATGAATTTATGATCATATAGTAGTATAAAAGAGGATATAGCTGGAGAGGAGCGAATGCATTACCTTCAGTAGCTGTTTTGACCTCTGAAATAATCATGTGATCATGATGCAAACCAATAGACTCTGGTGCAAGAGAGGATTTAGGACCTTCTGCAATATCTAGAGTGTGAGCTGGTACAGAAAGAGAAGAAAGTTTGAGCATGAGTGGAGAATCTGCAAGTTCTTTGTCAACAACTTCAATATGAGATGATACTGGTTCATGATCTGAGAGACCATCAAGAGGAGTGAATGCATCACTTTGCTTGCTTTTGAAGGGGTTTGGACCAAATCCTTCATTCTTTCTGCCAAATTTTTCCTCTAGGTGAGCCCATAGCTCTTTTGGAGTTTCAATATCAATAATGATTGGGAGAAATATGTAATCCGGCATAGTAAGCTTCATTCTTCCAATGTGCATGTCACCTTTATTCAACCATTTAATCTTCTTTGTCGAGGATTCGAACTCTCTTTCAAAATAGCAATCAAAGAGATCATGGCTCTTTACATATGCTATCATTTTTGGTTTCCATTCAACATAGTTGAGTCTAGAAAGAGGAGGGATTTCTTCTAAATTCATTGAAGATGTAGAGGACCTGCAAAAACAATATAGAATCACTGCAACTGCTACTGCTGCAAAAATGCAGATTCTGCTGCAACTGCTGCACTCGAAATCTGGATAATAACCTGCAAAAAACTCTCAAGAATGGAGATAAACAATACTCTCAACATGCTCTGATACCATGTGAAAATCCTCACAGCAGATCTAAGAGATGATGTATACCTCACAAGAGTAATTATGATTATGCAGGAAAATAGAAGAAGAGTGAACAATACAGTATAATGAGTAACAGAATAATATGGTACAGTAGAACTCAAATAGAAGCAATAATACTTCACACACACTAATTAATTAATCACAGTATGGACAAATAAATAGTACAATGGTAGAGAGGATTCGAATGCCCAAGGTGGCAATTTGAATTAGCCTCTTAGAGTGATCATAAGATCAATAGAGTGTCATCGGAGCACAACTAGGTGTCCTCATGATCATCGGAGCGCAACTGGAAGTCTTCATCATCATCAGTGGAGTCATCAATGCTCAAGTAACTGTCAACTATTAGTCAAACTAACTCTGGTAGGTGTAACTAAGTGTAACTCAATGTAACTAAGTGTAACTGAGTGTAACTGAGTGTAACTGAGTGTAGCTGAGTGTGACTAAGTGACAACTGGACTAGTAGGTGAAGAAGGGCGAGTTTCTCCCTAAAATCAAGGAAGAAGGGTGCATTAAGCAACTGGAGGGCTAAAACTGAATAGTGAGAAGCTCCTGGGGGATGGCTAACTGAGGGCTAGGTGTTGGACTGATGACTGGGATGCATGCAAACCCTAGAATGCATGCAAACCCTAAAGGTGCATGCATGACTGATAATGTAAAGGATCAAAATACTGGTGGGACTAGTATGGAGTATAGGAATATCCTAACACTTCAGTGGTTCCAATGTTTACTTTTCGAGTTTTCAAAGGATCACTCAAATCCAGAATTTCCAATGGCGGTCCTTCGACTTCACACTTTCCTTCTGATTCTGGTATATTGATATTGCGTGGTTCTTCATCTTCTTCGCTTTCTTCTTCATCTTCGTCTACTGCGAAGTTTTAACATTCAAGGGCATGCTCTATCCGTCTTTCCCATTCTCGTTGCTTATATATAGGTTCTGATATTTCATTGAATATATTCTCTTTGATGACTTGTAATTCCTCTTTTATACTTGGACATTTGTCTTCTAAACTAAAATTTGCTTGGAAGTTCTTTATCATAACATACCATTCTATTGTTCCTCTACAAAGTTCCGTTTATGTGTACCAATTCTTCGAAATCTACTCTAATGTATGTACAAACAAATGAACCCATTATGTCTGCGGTTTGTGTGTCCATGATTTCTTGCAATTGTCTATGTGATCTCTTGGATCATTTTGTCCATCATACTTGACTTGTACAAGCTCAATTTCATCCAGAAATCAAATCTCCATCATATGCTTGCATTCTTCCCATTTGGTTAGATTCTTCTTACTCGCGGCCCACCATCTGGCAGGTGTAGCATGCAGTGCTATATCCAATGTGGATAGCTTATGTTCATCTGAAACTGATACAATATACTCTTGAAAAAATGTATGGATGTTAGTCAAGCCATTGTAAGTAGGGATTGGACTTACCTATGTTACAATCCAATGCAATGATCTCGTGAACTATGCACATCTTATTGCGGATACTTCATGCATTCTTCTTTGCTAATTTTCTAGTCCTGCATCCAAGTCTGATATGCACGAACTATCACAGCGCCAACTCAATGATCCATCAACCGTTGGGTTGATATAGTTAGCGTGATTTGCTGTCATATTGTAAATGTGATCTAGATCATGAGCTCTGCATTCTTCTCTGATTGGCTCAATGTATTTAGGCCCTTGTGAAGGATCCAAGGGTGCAATGACCCTCATATATGCCCCTTCAAATATCATATCCTTTTTCTTCAGATTGATGATTGCAAGGTTATCCATGGCCCAATCTATCCCCAATAGTGGAGGATAAGGTTGGCTATCGTCTACAATTTCAATAAACTCTAAGTCCGCATGACTTTGCACGCCATCAATGTCAACAAGAACATTTGCTAATCTCCCAAAGGGTATGACCTTCTGCTGATTCGTTAATCTCAACTGTATGGATGACCATGACAACTTTGGATTCCACATTTGTTCCCATGTATGCTTTGTTGAGACATTCACTTCTGAACCTAAGTCAAGCATGATTTCATCCATTTCAAAATATCCAATCTGGGCATTCAGTCACATTTATCTTCCAGTTATTTTGTGGCCCTTGATATGATGAACCACTCTGTGTGCTTCCTCTACTATAGTACGCTGCTCATAACACTTATCAGGATCTGTAATTCTGCTAAGGCATTCTTATGTTTTAAAAACTTCATGTAGCTCTGTAACAAATGCGCAACAGGGCTCATTGTGTCTGTTGTAGTGCGCGATCGATCATATGCAGCTGGAATATCCTTCACAGGCAACGTCTCACTTCGCAACTTGATTCTTGGAGTTACTGGTGTTGGTTCTTTGAATGTTTCCCTTACTTCCATGAAGGCTTATTTTTGTTTGTTTAGCTCAAAAGCAAGTGTTTTTCTCATCACTTTTCTTATCCAATCCCCTTTAGTAGGATTTTTCTTAGCGTGGTAATCCTCAGAAGTCGAAGCTTCTGGTCTTTGATCTTCTCCTATGGTAGATCCACGTCGTGTCACAACATTAATGTTACAATTTGTATTCCTTCTCTCAGCTGCGATCAACTGTATATCTGGGTTCTTCCCTTCTTGTGTCCTCTCTTGCATTTTTTCTTGCAGAACTAGGCATGCTTTATTGACATGATCAAAACAATTACAATATTTACAGGTAGTACAAGCATTGGTGCAGTCTCTGGATAGATGACCATGCTGAGCACAGTTATAACATACTATCTAACCTCTTCCTCTTCCTTGGCCAGTGTTTCTTCCTCTACCTTTGAATCAATCATGACCTCTATATGCGCCTTGATCATACTGCGCATTATCATTGTTATGTTTTGTTTCTTCTTGAACTCGGTAAACACCATGCTTTATTTCCATCATTAGTTCATAGGCTCTACAGTTGGAATTATCATGGCCAACTGATTTACAGAATGTGTAGTATAAACTCTTGGGTGTTCGCACATACTTTTGAATTAACTAACAATATTTCGGGTGATGTCCTCTACTTTAGAAAATTTCACACCATGGTCCTTGCTGTTGGTTCAGTGGATTTGGTGCTCCACTATCTAGGTAATATTTAAATACTGAATAATGTTCTTTCGGGTGTCCTTCTCCTTTACACTTTGTACACCACACTTCTTCTCTGATTTCTTTTCCCTTCTTAATGTATTGTAGTTGTAGTGTTAGGTTTGATAGCTGAGTCTGTATCTGAAGCATTCTTGCACTAGTCTCTCCTATTGGAGAAGCCTCTAGTTCATTGCAATATCTAGGGCTTATGTCTGCAAAGAAACCTTCTGTTGCATCAATGGTAGTCTAATGTGTGGAAATGTAATGTCCCCTCCTATCATACCAGCATGATAGAGAGGATCATGATGCTAAAACTGGGCATCTAGCCTCATATCCATTAAGTAAAAACTAATTGATAGAAAGACATATACATGTGCATGTTATAGAAACATAACGGAATTAAAAAAATCATGTTTAATATCTAACATACATTCAAACATTTCTATGACAGCCATTAAATAAAGACATTGCAGAATTAACACAAGAGAATACTTATCTTAACAAAGTAGTCCCAAGCAACCAGCTATGCATCTACAACGTTCCACCCAACCATAGGCCAGTTGTGCTTATCAACCTCTTGATACAACTGCCACCCACGAGATAGGCATGATATCTACAAGGAATCAGGGAACAACAGACTCACACATAGCCAAGCATACACCAAAATGAGCCAAGCCAATCTACAATTGGGTTTATCAGGCTGCTAGGAAATGGAAAGGAAGAATTGCTAAGCTAGTGAGCTCAACCACAGAGCTATGGATACCTCTACAAGATCTATCTAACTTGGCACCCACAATACCTACACACCCAACACAAGGACGAATTCTCTTGCCTGCTACACAGTCCCTCAAGCCATACCTTCCTTTCTAGTGCTCTCAGGGTGTGCATAGAAAAGTAGCCAAAGCCCTCCTGATCTTATTGAGAGGTTACTCCCTCCACTAGGTTTATCAAGCCAATTCTATCCACTACCACTCCAAGTTTCTTGCTCACAGGTTCAAATCAAAACAGGGATGCACATAACAGAAAAAGTATAAGTGGTGGGCATGAAGAAACATTTTTACAGTGAGATGCCCAAAGATGGGGTTTCTACCAGCCCATAAAAAAAAATGTGGGAATACCCAAAAACGAAATGGCAATTGGGGATTCAACCCTAGAGAGCAAAACCCGTTTTCAGAAAAACTCCCATGGGTATTTTGGGGCAAAAACGACCTCTATAAACCCCCAAAACGTGACTCCCTTTCTCCCTGTGAGTATTTTGATCACAGAATATCTAGGAGCTATGGAGAACCTCACAAAATCGAATTAATTTGCAAAACTGGTGGAAAAACTTGAAAAAGAAGATAATTTTACACACAATGTATGCTGAATCTCTTGATTAACTGACTGTCTAACATGTGAAAATGTTAGTAACAGGTTTTTATTACATCCATGATAAATTTGAGAGCATTAGGTGGCTCAAGCTGAGTGTACAAGTCAACAATGTCAAATTGGCCTCAATCCCCCCTAGGTGGGTCCAACTCAATCCCAATCACCCCAAACAGTCACGAATTCTGGTGTGGAGGTGGCTGAAGCATGCTGAGTCATTAATGAGCTCAAGGCAGGCATGGGTGAGCAAGTAGAGGAGTTTGGGGGGCCCAAGGGAGCATTAAATGCTCCAAATCTAGCCAAAAATGGGCAAAATCCACCCTAGCGCCCTTGGTCAACTGAAATTCCCCAAAACAAGGAGAGAGGGCGCACCAGCAATTAATGAGGGCTCACTTGTGGACAAAACAGGAGGCTGGGTGAATTGGTTTGCTTGGAAGTGGGTGTGAACACTCTCAAAAGTGGGTTTTTGACCAACTGTAGTCACCTAGTCCAAACTATGGTTTAATTAAGCACATGAGCAATAAAAATTTATGGATTATGGTACTAAGTGTGGATTACAGTTCTAACACCCCCCCTTAACCATAACTTAGTACATCTCATGAAAGATAAGTGGGAGGCCTTGGCAACAAAGGCTCAAGTCACCTCATTACAAACAGAAATTTTATTTGTCCATATGAACCGAGGAAAAGAAGTAAAACCTCATGGGATAAAAACTTCCCTCTAAAATGGACATGGGGCTGAACCTGCAATTAAATTGCAGCAATCACCATCCATCACTCACTCCAAGCAAATCTCTTAAGTGAGTGAAGGTCTTCTCAGTAAAGCACTTGGTGAAAATATCTGCAGTTTGCTCGGTGGATGGGCAATACTGCAATGAGATCACCCTGTCATGCACCAAGCCCCGAATGTAATGCATGTGGATCTCAATGTGCTTTGTTCTTTGCCTCTGTACTGGATCAGTAGATATCTTGATGGCACTTTGATTATCCACCCAAATATTGGTTGGAGAATCAATAGCAACACCAAACTCCCGAAGAATGCCTTGCAACCAAACACACTGTGTGGTTGCGTTCACTGCTGCCCTGTACTCGGCCTCTGCTGATGAAAGAGAAATTGTATGCTGTTTCTTACTTGACCAGCAAATGGGACCTTCAGCAAACATAAACACAAAACCTGAAGTGGACTTTCTATCGATGGGATCTCCCGCCCAATCGGAATCAGAAAATCCAGCTAGTTGAAGTGAAGAACCAGCTGCATAGTGTACCCCAAAGCTCTTTGTTCCTTGGACATATTGAAGGATTCTTTTGGCTGCCTTCCAATGGATCTCATGTGGCTGCTGCATATACCTTGCTACAGCACTTACAGCATAAGACAAATCAGGTCTTGTATGTGTAAGATACAACAAACTTCCGACTAGATGCCTGTAGAGAGTGCAATCCACCAATGGAGAGTCTTCAAATTCACCTAGTTTTATGCCTGAAAGGAATGGGCACTTGGCTGCCCTACATTCAGCCATTTTAAACTTGAATAACAGGTCTGAATCATACTTAGGTTGACTCAGCAATATACCTCTCTCAGATTGCTCAATTTCCAAACCCAAAAATTGCCTTAGCAATCCTAGGTCGCTCATGGCAAATTCACTGTGCAAAGAAGCTTTAATTGAGCCAATTTGTTTGGTGCAGCTCCCTATAATTAAGAGATCATCAACATACAGTACAATGAACTGCAAATTATCATCACAATGCTGCAAATAAACATTTGGATCAGACTTGCATCGACAGAAACCAATTGAGAGCAAAAAAGCATCCATTTTGGCGTACCAAGCCCTGGGGGCTTGCTTGAGTCCATAGAGTGACTTCTTCAACCTGCATACAAGTGTGGGATCCTCTTGGAATCCTTCAGGTTGCTGCATATATATCTCTTCCTGTAGCTCACCATGCAAGAATGCACTTTTGACATCCATGTGGTGAACTTCCCAACCTTTACTAGCTGCCATGGCTAGAGCTAGTCTAATTGAGTCCATCTTTGCAACCGGTGCAAAGGTCTCTGTATAATCCACACCATGGATTTGTGAGTAGCCCTTAGCCACTAACCTAGCCTTATACTTCAGATCAGAACCATCAGCAACAGGTTTGGTTCAAAAAATCCACTTACATTGCACAAGTTTCCTCTTGGGAGGAAGAGGCACCAAATCCCATGTTTTGTTCTCTTGGAGAGACTGGAATTCTTCTTGCATTGCTGCTCTCCACCTTGGATCATGATGAGCTTCCTGATATGATGTTGGATCAGATCCAATCATCATATAATAGTGATCAGCAAGTTCACTTTCATTTGCAAAGGAAGCATTGATTGTTTGAGATCTAGTCTTCCTAGGCTCTTGGGGATTGCCTGCCAATTCACCTGCAGCTTGTATGATTTTCTCAGCCCACTTGGGCCTTGATGGTGACTCATGTACAGCAATGTAATATTCAGCCATGTCATCTTCAGCAATATCAGAAAAATCAGAGGTGGAATCATCACTAATTTCATTAAGGTGTGGAGGAGAGGAGCTTTCCCCCGGTGCAAGCTCAAAATCTGGAATTGGTTCTTCTTCGAATTGCACACTTCTCTCAATGAAAGTTTTGAGTGTGGATGTGTCAAAGAGCTTGTAGCCCTTTGTGTCCTCACCATATCCAACCATGATACATTCCCTGCTCTGTGGCTCCAAAGCCTTCCTCTTTTCTGATGGAATTCGAGCCCATGCTCTAGACCCAAAAATCCTGAAATTTGACACATTTGGTTTTTGGCCAAACCATGCCTCATAGGGGGTTTTTCCTTTGACTGATTTGTGAAAGGCTCTGTTCTGAATATGAGCAGCACAATTGATGGCTTCAGCCCATAGCTTAGGTCTTATATCCCTAGCTTCAATCATGCAAGTAGCCATCTCCTCTAGAGATCTATTTTTCCTCTCTGCCACACCATTTTGCTGAGGTGTGTAGGGGATTGAATGTTGCATTTGGATGCCACATTCCTCACAAAGGTGCTGAATGTTATTATTCACATATTCCTTTCCATTATCAATCCTAAGGATCTTTATCTTATGACCACTATGGTTCTCCACTAGGGATTTCCAAATCTTCAATTTCTCAAACACTTCTGACTTCAATTTAAGGAAGTAAACCCAGCAAAATCGAGAGTAGTCATCTATGAATGTAAGTACATACCTTGATCCACCATATGATGGAGTGGGAAGAGGACCAATGAGGTCTGAATGTACCAATCCAAGTGGTTGAGTGTCTCTCCTTGCCATTCCCTTCTCATAGCTGCGCTCAGGATGCTTTCCAACTACACACCCAATGCATGCACCATTTGAAGATCTGATTTCTGGAAGCCCTTCCACCATCTCGTCCTTGTGCAATTGCTGGAGGTATTTGTAGTTCATGTGACCAAATCTTTCATGCCACAACTTGGAGGTCTCGTTGGCATGAGAGACAAGAGCATGGTCACTAGAATTTGGAATGAAATTTGAGAATTTGTACATTCTCTCATCATGATCTGCATATCCTACAGCCACAACTTGATTTGAAGAAATTTCTGAGATTTCTACCAAATCCGGAGTAAATGTCACTCTCTTGGCTTCTCCTGTATGGGTCATTTGATAAACCGATAGCAAATTTGCAGCCAATGAAGGTACATAGAGCACATCCTTGAAATAGCCATGCTCCATGTCAATCCTACCAACCCCCTTGGTCTGGATTTCTGAATCATCTCCCATTCGAACTGTTGGGCCACCATTCGAATGCATAGAGGAGAAGAGTTCTCTGGATGAAACCATATGTCTGGAAGCTCCTGAATCAATGATGAAGGAAGAGGGATTCGAAATACCTGCTACCAAAGCATGACACTTCTCCTTATTGTCAGGGTTTGAGGTGCTCTCCTTCTTCCTTGCGCCCTCAGGGACTGGGATGTTGTTCTTCTCTAGCAGCTGCGCCATTGAGTCAATGGTTTTCTTCATACATGAGCTCTCTGGATGCCATCCCCTATGACAATAGGTGCATTTGGTCTTTTCCTTTCCCTTCTTGTCCTTCTCCTTTGACAGATTTGAACCTCCATCTGCAGACTTGGTCTTGTCAAACTTCCTCTTCTCTTGCTGCTTCGAATTCTTGGCTTTCTGCTTTCCTTTGCTTGCATTTGAAACACCCATTGCCAATGCTTGGTCCTTTGATTTTATGGTGCCCATCTGAACTAGTTTGTCCTGCTCCTGAGTGAGACACTCCATGAAGGTGGCTAGTGATGGCATTTGCCAATTTCGAAGGGTCATTTTGGCTGAGTGAAATGTGCTAACAAATACAGAGAATTCTGGGCCTAGCTTCAAAAGGATGGACAGAATCAGTTGTTCCTCCTTCTTAACAATTCCACATTGTTGCAGTTGAAGCACCAGTGACTTGAATTTCGTGAAGAACTCCTGGATGGTTTCAAAATGCGCTGGGCTCAAGCTAATGAGCTCGTTTTCAAGCTGGTGGCCTCTCAGTTCATCAGTTTTCCCAAAGAGTGATTCTAGCTTCACCCATACTTCATTGGGGGTTGTCAAACTGTCTGTATGAAACAAGAGTTCCCTTGAAATGCTCAGGCATAGCAATCCATAAGCTTCATCAAGTTGATTGTAGTACTTTGCTTTCTCCACAGCAGAGTTTGGCTCCACTTCTGTGCCCATGGTTACTCTATAGAGACCCTTAGATCTCAGCTTGATAACCATCTCAGCCTTCCAATCGAAAAAATTGAAGGGTGTGAGCAACATTTGGTTTGCTTCCATGACTACTGCGTTAATGGTGAGAAAACTACTGAAACACCTGCAAAAAACACTCAATTTTTATCTGGAAATCCTCTGTAGAATGCAGTTCAATGCTCAATATTGACCTGCAACTCACTAACTCCACGATGGCTCTGATACCATGTGAGTATTTTGATCACAGAAGATCTAGGAGCTATGGAGAACCTCACAAAATCGAATTAATTTGCAAAACTGGTGGAAAAACTTGAAAAAGAAGATAATTTTACACACAATGTATGCTGAATCTCTTGATTAACTGACTGTCTAACATGTGAAAATGTTAGTAACAGGTTTTTATTAGATCCATGAGAAATTCAAGAGCATTAGGTGGCTCAAGCTGAGTGTACAAGTCAACAATGCCAAATTGGCCTCAATCCCCCCTAGGTGGGTCCAACTCAATCCCAATCACCCCAAAAAGTCATGAATTCTGGTGTGGAGGTGGCTGAAGCATGCTGAGTCATTAATGAGCTCAAGGCAGGCGTGGGTGAGCAAGTAGAGGAGTTTGGGGGGCCCAAGGGAGCATTAAATGCTCCAAATCTAGCCAAAAATGGGCAAAATCCACCCTAGCGCCCTTGGTCAACTGAAATTTCCCAAAACAAGGAGAGAGGGCGCACCAGCAATTAATGAGGGTGCACTTGTGGACAAAACAGGAGGCTGGGTGAACTGGTTTGCTTGGAAGTGGGTGTGAACACTCTCAAAAGTGGGTTTTTGACCAACTGTAGTCACCTAGTCCAAACTATGGTTTAATTAAGCACATGAGCAATAAAAATTTATGGATTATGGTACTAAGTGTGGATTACAGTTCTAACACTCCCAGCCACTGTGCAACACAAAAACGAGCTCCTAGCTATGGAAAAATGCAGGAAATTCGTGAAAATGTGATGAAGAAAGACCTAGTAGTTCAGACTGCGTGAGAGAGGAAAGACTGTGGGTTTAGAATGGCTTTGGGCACCATTTCGTGGGTGTTTTCTTCCCCAAGAAGCAAAAATACGAATTCCCAGGTTGATGGCTTGCCCATGCACGAAATTGGCTTCCATACCTCTCCATTCCCAAGGCATTAACTGCCTCAACCAACTCTTGGAAGAATTAAATGATTGGGTGCACAACCCAAAATGGGTAGTTGGTAGTTTATGGGTTTTCTCATTGACACATGGATTAACACCATTGGCTCAAGGGTTTGAATAATTTCCCTCCCTATTCCTTGTAGAATCATACCCCCATCTCTTTGTTGCATTGCATAGCTAGTTGTGGGTATTTTCATTAAAATTCATATTTACATGATGTCTTATTTACATTGTGCCTATCTAGCACAAGAACCATAGGCATCTATTTTTTTAATTGCCGATACATAAAACGCTAAATCAATGGTGGGGCCTTGGCCTTGAGCTCCTCACCATGATTAAATAACATTATTTACATCATTTACGATTTAAATGCAAAGGGGGTCAAAATGGGGAAATTACATTCCCCTCCCCTTACATTAGCACTGTCCTCAGTGCTCATCAAAATTGAACAAAAATGGATATGCCACCCTCATGGCATCCTCCAGCTCCCATGTAGCCTCATCGGGACCGTAGTGCTTACATTGCACCTTTACCTATCCGATGGCTCGGTTCCGGAGCAGTGTTACCTTCTTGTCTAGGATGCACAACGGATCGGTTTGGAATTCTCCCTCGGGTTCCACCTGGATCACATCCCAATTAATCACATGGTTAGGATCATGTACATATTTCTTAAGTAAAGAGACATGAAAAACATTATGAGCTTTAGTGCTAGCAGGAAATGCAAGTCTATATGCAACTGGCCCTATTCTTTCAAGCACTTCAAATGGCCCATAATATCTAGGTGATAGCTTGGCACAACTCCCAAGCTTCAAGGAACTCTTCCTTGATCTCACTCTAAGATACACATGATCCCCAACATTGAATTCCCTATGCACTCTATGTTTATTTGCATAGCTTTTCTGTCTATCCTGGGCTGTTTTTAAATTCTGTCTGATCTTGGCAACTTCTTGCTCCATTTCCCTAAGCAATTCTGGCCCAAGTACAATTCTGTTCACTGGATTGTCCCAAGTCACTGGTGTCCTACACCTTCTACCGTACAAAGCCTCATAAGGACTCATTCCCAATGATGCTTGTTGCCCATTGTTATATGCAAATTCTACCAAGTGTAGATAATCCTCCCACTTGGATGGTTTGTCCATTACATACATGCAGAGCATGTCTTCAAGCACCCGATTTACTCTTTCTATTTGCCCGTCTATTTGAGGATGGTACGCGGTGCTAAAGTTCAACTGTGTACCCAAATCTGCAAAGAGACCTTTCCAAAAATTGGAAGTGAACTTGGTATCCCTGTCAGAAATTATTGCTTTAGGCAACCCATGTAATCTGAAAATTTCCTTCATGAAAATATTTGCAATGGCATCGGATTTATGTGTGGACTTAACCGGTATAAAATGTGCTGCCTTTGTTAAATTGTCCACCACAACCATGATGGAATCATGTTGTCTCACAGTCATTGGCAATCCTGTAATAAAGTCCATGGATATTACATCCCATTTCCATTCTGGAATTGGCACTGGGAGCAATAAACCTGCTGGATGTTGGTGTTCACTCTTCACCTACTGACATTCCATGCACTTAGAAATGTATTTAGTGACGTCCTTCTTCATGCCTAGCCAGAAATAATATTTTCTTGCTGTAGCAATTGTTTTCTGATATCTTGGGTGACCAGAGTATGGAGCTTTATGGATTTCATCCATAACGATCCTCCTTAATTCTGCCGCATTTGGAATATAGACTCTATTCTTATAAGTAAGAAGTCCACCTTCTTCCAAATGATAGCCTTCATACTTCTTACCAAGGTCTTGCTGCTGCAGTTTGTCCTTTATCTGCTTATACACTTCATCCTCAACCGTATGGTTAACAATCTGCTGCCTCAAATCTGGTTGGCAAGTACTAAGTGCTACCACATGCACGTCATGTACCTTCCTGCTGAGTGCATCAACCACCTTCTTTTCTTTCCCTTTTATGTGTTTGATTTCAAAATCAAATTCACACAAAAATTACAACCATCTAGCTTGCCTAGCATTTAAAGTTGGCTGATCAAACAAGTATTTTAGACCACAATGGTCTGTCCTTAACTCAAATTTTCTTCCCATTAAGTAATGCCTCCAAATCTTTAAAGCATCTACTATGGTTGCAAGTTCCATATCATGAGTAGCATAGTTCTTCTCATGCTCCTTCAACTTTCTTGACTCATAGCATATCACGTGGTTGTCTTGCATAAGAACTCCTCCAAGTCCTTGATTGCATGCATCGGTACACACCATAAAGTCTTTGTCTGGGTCTGCAATTTTCAAAATTGGTGCACTTGTAAGAAGATTCTTCAACCATTGAAAACTTTCCTCACATCTTGGTGACCATTCAAACTTTATCCCCTTCTTTTGCAAAGAAGTGATCGGGTTTGCAACCTTGGAGAATCCTTCGATAAACCTCCTATAGTAACCAGCAAGGCCCATAAAAGATCTCACATCAGTCACATTCCTTGGAGTTGGCCAATTCATAATGGCTTCAATCTTCTCAGGGCCTACAGATAGTCCTTTGTCGGAGATGATGTGACCCAAATAATGAATTCTATCTTTATAAAAGTCACATTTGCTCAACTTTGCATACAGCTTATGCTCCTTTAGTAATTGCATTGTCATTCTCAAATGTTCTTCATGCTCTTCTTCCTTCTTAGAATATATGAGAATGTCGTCTAGGAATACAAGAACAAACTTGTCCAAATACTTGCTAAAAACATTATTCATGAGACACATGAATGTAGCTGATGCATTTGTGAGACCGAATGGTACCACTACAAACTCATAGTGTCCATACCTCATTCTAAAGGCGGTCTTATGAATATCTTCTTCTTTGATTCTTACTAGATGGTAACCAGACCTCAAGTCAATCTTTGAAAATACCTTTGCTCCTCTCATTTGGTCAAAAAGGTCATCAATTCGGGGCAATGGGTATTTGTTCTTCACAGTGACTTTGTTCAAATGCCTGTACTCAATACATAACCTGAAACCACTTATACTATGAAACGAGAACTCGACACAGTTCTCATTTTTCTCTCTCCTAATTTTAGTAGCTATTTTTACCTCCGTTTCAAAAATGGTTGATGCCAGTATCACACATTTTCATTTTGAGGCATTTTTTTGGGCCTTTGACACATCTTTATTGTAAAGTATTTTTAATTTCTATTTTCAAGTGTGTTTTTTAGAAATTTAACAAAAAACATACATTTAGAAGCTAGCTATAATGAAAAACACATACATTTTCGACATTTATCTTTAAAATTCAATCATAAATAATATATTTTTATGGAAAAAATAGTAAACAAATCGAGAAAAAGAAGACATTTAAACCCATTTTTAACAGATTTTTAGTCATTTTGTATAAAAATGATACTATTTCACATTATTTTTCATAATATTTAACCCCCTAACCAATTATTATTAAAATTTAAAAAGAAAATATTTAAAAAAATTACATTGCCCCCTTCTACCCTAACCCTATCCCTACTCCCTCACAAACTATTACAAAAGTTAAAAAAAAATTATAATGCGTCCCTTCTACCCTAACCCCCTAACAAACTATTAATAATTTTTTTAAAAAATTACATTTAAAAAAATAATTACATATCCTACCCTAACCCCTCAACCAACCATTAATAA
This sequence comes from Larix kaempferi, assembly GCA_027924585.1. NCBI lineage: Eukaryota > Viridiplantae > Streptophyta > Pinopsida > Pinales > Pinaceae > Larix > Larix kaempferi. The sequence goes on along the minus strand of BSBM01001051.1, from coordinate 11,214,800 downwards.
AACATTTAAAAAAACAAAGTACATTTTCTAATGTCCTAGCGCCCTACATTACCCCCTACCTTAGCCCCCCGAAAATTACATTTCCTAATGCCCTACCCACTACGTTAACCCCCTAATGTTACCCCATTACCCCTCACACATCGTTTTAACTAAAAAAATTTAAAACCCAGCTTAAAAAAATAAAAGATTAAAATAAAAACATAAACTTAAAAAATAAAAAATAATACCTAAACTTTACAAAAGAAAATAACAAAAAATAAACTAGACTTTACAAATTAAAAAAAAAAAGACTTTACAAAAAATAAAATTTAAAACAAATTAAAAATTTAAAAAAAAACTTAAAAATAAATAAATAAAAATTTAAAAAATAAATAAATTTTAAAACAAATTAAAAATTTTAAAAAAAACTTTAAATTTTTTTTTTTTAAAACAAATTAAAAATTTTAAAAAAAACTTAAAAAAAAAAAATAAATTTTAAAACAAATTTAAAATTTAAAAAAAAACCTAAAAAAAAAAAATTAAAAATTAAAAAAAAAACCGTTGGGCGCCCAAAGGGCCGCCCCACGGGGGCAGCTCGATGCCGGAAAAAAAATAAATTTTAAAACAAATTAAAAATTTTAAAAAAAACTTGAAAAACAAAAATTTAAAATTTAAAAAAAAAAAAAATTTTAAAACAAATTTTAAATTTTAAAAAAAACTTTAAAAATAAAATTAAAAATTAAAAAAAAAAAAATTTAAAACAAATTTAAAATTTTAAAAAAACTTTAAAACAAAAATTAAAAATTAAAAAAAAAAAAATTTTAAAACAAATTTAAAATTTTAAAAAAAACTTCAAAAAAAAAATTAAAAATTAAAAAAAAAAAAAAAATTTAAAACAAATTTAAAATTTAAAAAAAAACTTCAAAAAAAAAATTAAAAATTTAAAAAAAAAAATAAATTTTAAAACAAATTTAAAATTTAAAAAAAAAACTTAAAAAAAAACATTTAAAATTTAAAAAAAAAAAAATTTAAAAACAAATTTAAAATTAAAAAAAAAAATTTAAAAATTAAGAAAAAAAGCCCGTTGGGCGCCCAAAGGGCCGCCCCACGGGGGCAGCTCGATGCCGGGCATCGAGCTGCCACCGTGGGGCGGCCCTTTGGGCGCCCAACGGGGCGGAGCCAGCGTCCGCCGCCCTGGCTCCGCCCCGTTGGGCGCCCAAAGGGCCGCCCCACGGGGGCAGCCCTTTGGGCGCCCAACGGGGCGGAGCCAGCGTCCGCCGCCCTGGCTCCGCCCCGTTGGGCGCCCAAAGGGCCGCCCCACGGGGGCAGCTCGATGCCCGGCATTGAGCTGTGGGGCGGCCCTTTGGGCGCCCAACGGGGCGGAGCCAGCGTCCGCCGCCCTGGCTCCGCCCCGTTGGGCGCCCAAAGGGCCGCCCCACGGGGGCAGCTCGATGCCGGGCATCGAGCTGCCACCGTGGGGCGGCCCTTTGGGCGCCCAACGGGGCGGAGCCAGGGCGGCGGACGCTGGCTCCGCCCCGTTGGGCGCCCAAAGGGCCGCCCCACGGTGGCAGCTCGATGCCGGGCATTGAGCTGCCCCCGTGGGGCGGCCCTTTGGGCGCCCAGCGGGGCGGAGCCAGGGCGTCGGACGCTGGCTCCGCCCCGTTGGGCGCCCAAAGGGCCGCCCCACGGGGGCAGCCCTTTGGGCGCCCAACGGGGCGGAGCCAGCGTCCGACGCCCTGGCTCCGCCCCGCTGGGCGCCCAAAGGGCCGCCCCACGGTGGCAGCTCGATGCCCGGCATCGAGCTGCCACCGTGGGGCGGCCCTTTGGGCGCCCAATGGTTTTTTTTTTTAAGTTTTAATTTTTTTTTTTTAAGTTTTTTTTTAAATTTTAAATTTGTTTTTAAATTTATTTTTGTTTTAAATTTTAAATGTTCTTTTTTTAAGTTTTTTTTTAAATTTTAAATTTGTTTTAAAATTTATTTTTTTTTAAATTTTTTTTAAAGTTTTTTGTAAAATTTTAAATTTGTTTTAAAATTTTTTTTTTTTTAAATTTTTAATTTTTTTTTAAAGTTTTTTTTAAAATTTAAAATTTGTTTTAAATTTTTTTTTTTTTTTTTTAATTTTAAATTTTTTTTTTAAAGTTTTTTTAAAAATTTTTAATTTGTTTTAAATTTTTTTTTTTTAATTTTTAATTTTTTTTTTTTAAGTTTTTTTTTAAATTTTTAATTTGTTTTAAAATTTTTTTTTTTTTAATTTTTAATTTTTTTTTAAAGTTTTTTTTTTAATTTTTAATTTGTTTTAAAATTTATTTTTTGTAAAGTCTTTTTTTTTTTTTTAATTTGTAAAGTCTAGTTTGTTTTTTGTTATTTTCTTTTGTAAAGCTTAGGTTTTATTTTTTATTTTTTAAGTTTAGGTTTTTATTTTAATTTTTTTAAGCTGGGTTATAAATTTTTTTAGTTAAAACAACGTGTGAGGGGTAATGGGGTAACATTAAGGGGTTAACGTAGTGGGTAGGGCATTAGGAAATGTAATTTTTGGGCGGTTAAGGTAGGGGGTAATGTAGGAGGGGCGCACTATAATTTTTTTTTTAACTTTTGTAATAGTTTGTTGGGGGTTAGGGTTAGGAATTTATTTGTTGAAAACAGAAAAGTTCAATTTAGGGGTTGATTTTAAGGCTTTCGTAAACAACAGTATGAGATTTTTAAGCCATGGCTATATTTTTAACCCAGAGAAAAAAAACGTTGATACTAGTATCAACACTTTTCGATTTGGGGGTTGTTTTTGGTGTTTTTTATGAAAACATGATACTGGCATCAACACTTTTTGATTTGGGGGTTGTTTTCGGTGTTTTTTATGCAAAAATATGAGTTTTTATGGCTAGAGTTCTCGTTCTTAGTATATAGTTCTCGTTTCATAGTATAAGTGGTTCTGAGTGTTCCATCTTTCTTTTTCACAAATAGAAGAGGTGCTCCCCACGGGGACACACTTGGCCTAATATATTTCTTTTCTAGCAACTCTTGTAATTGCATTTCCAATTCTATCAATTCTGGTGTACTCATCCTGTAGGGTGTCTTAGACACTGGTGCTGCTCCTGGCACAAGTTCATTTGTAAAATCAATGTCTCTCTTTGGAGGGAGTCTTGGAATCTCATCAGGAAAAACATCCCTGAATTCTTGCAATACATGATAGTCCTCCAATTTAAGAGTTTCATTCTCCGCTGCCTTTAAAACGTGGGCTGCATATAATTGACATCCCTTCCTACAGAACCTATTTAGATGCATGGCTGAAACCTGTCTAATAGAAGTCACCTTTGGAATTCCTTTTACAACCCTCGGGTTTCCTTCTTCGTCCATGCATTCAAATGTCTTATTGTAGTAGTCAAGTTTAACCCTGTGTGCTTCTAACCAATCCATTCCAATGAGAATATCATAGGAACCCAGTGGTAAATTATTCAGATCTGCATAAGTGAATAGCCCATCTATCTCTAATGGACATTTCTCTACTATTTCACTAACTTTTCTCTTGGTTCCAGTGGCTAGTTGAACTAACCATGATTTACTATGCTTTAATTTCTTGAAAGCACAAATCTCAACAAGTCTAGGAGTGAAATAACTGTGAGTAGATCCAGGATCAATAAAAGTAGAAACAGATTGCTTAGCAATATTACCTTCAACTTCAACCACAGTTGCCTGATGATCTGCTTGGTGGTCGTTTAGTGCTGCATAGATTCTAGGGATTGTCCTCGCCACTTGACCCACAGTTTCAGCTCCCTGGATGTTGTGGACTTGATTTGCATTCCCAATTCGATGTGGACAGTTCCTAAGCATGTTGTCTCCTCCACAACCCCAACATTGAAGTGGTTCTCTTGGATCCTTTGGATCTCTTGGCTTGTCTCCCATCATCCTAGTTATCTTAGTCACAACCTGTGATGGCTACCTTTGCTGATTCCGGAATTGAGGAGGCTTGAACCCCTTCTTCCTTTGATCAAACTTTTCATTTTTCCTATCCTTCCATGCCTTATGGAATTCTGGTTTGCTTCTGTTTTGATCAAAGCAATACTTGGCCTTTCTTATGACCTCCTCTAGAGTTTGAGGTTCATCAAACTCAATTCTATCTTTATATCGTTGGGGCAGTCCACTTAGGAAACATTTGAGATTTTCACCTTATCATCACGAATATACCTGACATACCTCAGCAGCTCCAAGAACTTGTTTGCATATTATTCCATGGTCAATTGTCCTAATCTCAGCTCATGGAACTCTTTGATCTTATCATCATAGTACCTATCAGAGAGGTACTTCTGCTTGAAGTATTTCTTGAACTGCTTCCACACAATCTTCCTTTCATTGATCTTCTTCACTTGCCTGATGTGTTCCCACCATATAGATGCTCTTCCATTCAAGTTGAAGATGGAAACCCTTGCCTTCATATTCCTAGAGTAGTCTTGGACTTGGAAATACTTTCTCATCCCAAGAAGCCAAGCTTCAGCTTCTTGACCAGACTTTATCTCTCCATCAAATGTAGGAGGTTTCGCCTTCTTAAATTCCCCATGTGAATTGTTCTTGTAGTGCTTCTTCCTCTTAATCCCGCGAGATGAAGAGCTTGAACCCTCAATGTATTCTTCAGAGTCATATGATTCATTAGAAGAGATCTCTGGAGTATATGTTATGTCTGTAGAAACTTTTCTCGGGCTACTGGCCCTCTTGCGGGAATTCCTCCTAGAACTACTCCCACCCCTTTCTAGATTTGATGTCTGAGGCCCAGAGTTTATTTTCCTTTGGATGTCTGTCAAACTCTGTAGCATGGCTGCATTCAACTGATTTTGTTCTTCTTGAGCTTTAATCATCCTTTTATTATCTTTTCTACAGCTTTGCAAATCCAACCTTAGGCTTCTCATGGTGGCTGCAATACCTGGAGGAGTCTCTTGATTTCTTCTCCCATTAGATTCTGTTTCATCATTTTCAACATGTATGTTCTCCCCCATGGCATCTGTCTCAGGCTCATAGGGATCCTTTGCATCATCCATGATTTTGATTTTCTTGGCCCAACCAAGATCCAAAACTTTCCAACTGTACTATCTAGAGTGCTGCCCTGATGTAACTGTGATTCTGCAAAATATGTTCATCAACACCATTGTTAGCTGCATTATGTTCTCAGAAATTCATAAATTACTTTCATGCACGTGGGAAAATATTATGTTGACAATTTGTGCTTTAGATTTTGTACCAGCATTACTTTTGAGCGATTCATATATATATACATTATCGACGGTTTATACATTATGTGTTTTTCAAATGACTAGTGATGCGATCTTGTTTATATGTTTGCTTCTGTACATTATATTTACATGTTGTGAATGCTTTTACATATTATGGATGTTATGTGTGTGCAATGTACTAATCCAGAATGAAATTGGCCATCGAGTCAGCAACTGTGTTTAACTCTCGTGGAATGTGTAGGTATTGAACAGATTCAAATGACCTTTCCAGGAGACGTACTTGTCTGAAGAGACGGAGTAAGATGGGATCACGGATGGCATATACCCGGTTAAGATGAGAAACCACTAATTGAGAATCCATGTGGATGACAATGTCGTTCATACCCAAGGAAATGGCATCAGCTAGGGTTCCGATTATTGCCTGATATTCTGCAGCATTGTTGGTCGCAAACCCTAGGAAACTTCCTCCTGAGCTAATGAGCTCACCTGTTTGGGAATATAGTACCCAGGCTGTCGAAGCAAGGAGAAGGGTATGCCGGCTGGAGCCCTCCGCGAATCCATAGCACGTTGCCATCTACACACGCATACAGAACATGGTATAAGAAGTGGAAACAAGATCAAAAGACACTCGAAAAGAGAAATGCGTTACACCACACAATAACACAAAAACATGCCATGTACAGTATATACAAGCAAGTCTATGCATGAGAGATCAAGCATAGTGTCTCTTCAGGTAAATCCCATTGTGGGGTTCACCTAAAGAGATTCCATCATAATCTTCAAGATCGTAGGCACTTTTTTCCAACACGTTTTATAACATAGGGTCCATGCCACATGGACTCGAACTTCCCCGCTCCTAGCTTATCGTGCTTCTGGTCATAAGTGAGGACCAGATCACCCTCGTTAAAGATACGAGGTTCTACCGACTTATCATACTGGGCCTTGATGTGTTTCTTATGCGCTTCATTAGCAAGAGTGGCATCACAACGAGACTCGTCAAGTTTTGCTAGGTATAAGAGACGTTCTTCCTCAGCAGTAGTGTTAGGAAGAAGTTCGGATGCAAGCTGTAAAGATGGGATTTCACACTCTATCAGGAGAACAACCTCCAATCCATATACCAATTGGAATGGATTGAATCCTATGGCGGTTTTAACAATAGTTTGGTAGGCCCATAATGTTGAAAAGAGCATATTATGCTAGTTGGACTTTTGTGTCCCTACCATCCTCTGGATCATAGTTTTCAAGACCTTGTTAATTTCCTCGACCTATCCATTGAATTGCGGATAGTAGGGTGTCGAGTTTCCATTGTGAAAACCCAACCTGTCGCTCAATTCATCCACCATATGGTTCTGAAAGTGAGAACCATGGTTGGTAACTATGGCCTATGGAACTCCAAACCGCGCTATTACATGGTTAAACATGAAGAGTGCGACGGTTTTGCCATCGTTTTGGGATGTAGGCATAGCCTCGGCCCACTTTGTGAAGTAATCCACAGCTATGATGATGTAACTATGCCCCCCAGCAGAGGTAGACTTATAGTGCATAAAATCGATGCCCCATTTTGCAATTGGGCCAACGGCAATAACCGGGTATAGTGGGGCAGGATGAGTGCGCTTCTTCATGTGGAAATGTTCGCAAGGAGGAAATTTTTTAACGGCCTCAATACAATCTTTGAAGATAGTAGGCCAGTAATATCCTTCACGCAAAATCTTCTAGGTTGTAGCCATCCCAGAGAGATGACCGCCACATGCCCTAGCGTGACAGTCATTCAGAACGCGTTCAGCCTCATCATGAGTGAGACAACGTCGAAGGATTGAATCAATGCCACTATGATACAAAGTATCATTGATGATTAAATAATACTTTGCATGGTGGAAAATCTTAAGACGATCGTCGCAAGAAAGTTGAGGATCGAAGCATTGGGTTTGAAGATACAACAAAATATCTCCATACCAAGGGTCAGTCATACTGATGAGAAACAATGATTCATCCAGAAATGAATCATTGTGCTCAACTTCTGCATCAGGACGGGGAAGGTCGCAGATGAGCTCAGCAAACACCAAATACTTTTTAGACTTAGCTTTCTCGAAAAAGAAGATCGAATTCTTGTGGTATCACAATCCAGTGTGAATACTTTCCCTTAAGAACCTGACGTGTCAGTACGTGGTACATGGGGTTCGAGTCAACAATGATAGTGGTGGTGCGGAGCAAAATTTAGTGACGGAACTTGTGGACGGAAATGACTGTCGCGAAAGCAAGTTTTTTGACATGTGAATATCTAGTTTCAGCGTTAGCTAGACCCTTACTTGCATAGTATATCACATGTTCCTGGGCGTTTTGATCCTCCTGTACCAAAACCATGGTGATAGTGGTAGCAGAAGCGGCGAGATATAAGATGTAATGTCGATAATAATTAGGCAGTTGGAGCACAGGGGCATGCGTGATGGCATGTTTGATACTATCGAAGGATTTTTGAGCTTGATCATCCCAAATGAACGGGACATCCTTCTTAAGCAGTCTCATATAGGCCTGAGTAATCTCCGCGAAATTGTACACAAAACGTCTTAAGTAAGTCGCCTTCCCTTGGAGAGTTTGAAGTTCCGTAACGTCAGTCGGGGGTGGTAGGTTGATGATGGCCTCCACCTTTAGGGGATCAATGTGGATCCCATCCTTCGAAAAGATAAATCCTAAGAGGCGTACGGACTCAATGCAAAAGATACACTTATAAGGATTCAGATGGATATTGTACCGTCTGCATCTGAGAAAAATGGCCGTCAGATGATCAATGTGGAACTTGCGCTGCTTTGAATGAGCAGGGAGATCGTCCAAGTAGGGTTCCACAAAGTCCTTAATATTGTGGAAGGCGTACAACATAGCCTGCTGAAACGTGGTGCCAACATTTTTAAGGCCAAATGGGAGCTTGCGATAAGCAAATGTACCCCATGGGCAGATGAAATCCGTCCTATGTTGGTTGGCTGGGTTGATCTCAATTTGGTTGTAACCAAAAAATCCATCCATAAATGAGAAGATGATGCTTCTGGCACAGTTGTCAATGATCTAGTCGATGAAGGGGGTCGGGTAGTTGTCTTTTGGACAAGCTCGATTAAGGGACCAATAATCAACACAGACGCGAATGGTGCCCTGCTTTTTGTTCAGGAACGACGTTTGAGACCCAATCTGTAAATGGGACAGGGTAAATAAAGCCAGCCTTTAAGAGCTTTTCAATTTCTGCCTTTATCGTCGCAGTCTTCCGGGGGTGTACCGTTCGCAACTTTTGACGTACAGGTTTGATGTTGGGATAGGTTTTTATTTCGTGAGAAACAATTGCGGGGTCTATCCTAGGCATCTCCTCATAGGACCAAGCAAACACGTCTCGAAATTGCTTTAACAAGGTCGTGCTAACAACGATTTCTTCAGGGGAACACTTCTGGCCTATGCGAATGTGTTCCACTATACCAGGTTTCACTGAGATGTCTACTAGGGTGGTTGGCTCAATGTTGGCCAAGTTGCTCTCCGTGTCCGTAAGACATGTGAGGATGGGGGACTGAGGGGATGGGTAGATATTTGGTGAAAAGAGGGTATGGATGTTGTTCTCTATGTATTCCACAGGAGGAAGAAAAGATGACCTATGATGGAGATCATCCCACGGACTATCGTCGACATTCATTACTTCCATGATGGATTTGTCTGAATGAAAAGTCCGAAGTAAGATATTAGGTAGAGAGGACATCCGTCGTAGAGAACAAGATGGGGAGGCCATGGTTAAATGGTCCTCCGAAGCTGATTGGATAGCCTCATAAATGCGTTTAGCTGGTGAAAGAGGCGTCATGTCTCTAAATAGGTGTGTTGTGGCTTCATCCGGTACAAGCCAGGCATCATTGGAGTGAGATAAAATATCAGTGGAGATCATGTTCACAATAGCACATGATTAGGGGGGTCCGCAGCTGGAAAAACACCCATGAGAGATGAATATTTCAATAGGCCAACCCCTACACTCTCATACTGTTTTGACGTCTGTCCAATGGAAGGAACATGGTCACCAGGATGAGTAGTGGCATCCGGTGTACAAAAATCTAACTGGTCGATAGTAACAATTCATCCTTGGTGGGGGAATTGTACTGTACGGAAGAATGAAGAGGCTACCGCCTGCATGGTATAAAACCAATTGCGACCAAGCAATATATTATAATCTAACGGGGCCGAGACCACTTCCACATTAATGGTTATGGTATTTCCGCCCAACTCAACTGCAAGAGCTTGTAAGAGCCCATGAGTTTGAAAGCCACTCCCATCGAATGATTTCAACGTGGTAGGAGAACAATTCAATTCGGGGGAGCCAATGGCTCTCCAACAAGCGATGGACATGACAGAAGTGGAGGCTCCTTCGTCCAAAAGAGTGTGATGGACAATCTTCCCACCAAGGTTCGTAGTAACTTGGAATGCGAGTTGGTGTGAGAACCTCGGCTCAAGGTTGTCAAGTCGGAACATGATGGTGTTCGAGGAATCCGGGTCAACTGCACCAATAGCTGTGAGGATAGTTTTGTGTTGATTGGGACAATTCTGCAAAAATTCCAGGGTAGACATGGCGCAAGGAGCTTGTGCCAAGTCTTCTACGATATTGTAATTTTGTGCTGTGCGAGCATTAGGATTGAAAACAGGTTTTCGAATCGTACTCTTGGGTGGACGCAATATCGAATCTAAGGAGGGTCTCTCTATGGTGAGAGAGGTTGATGGTACAGTGACATCAGGTAAAGAGTCGGAAGCTTTTCAGTATTACTTCTAGCGGGTTCCTTCGAAGGGACCTGTTTGTAAGATCGTGAGCGAGTAGTTAAATTGATCGTCTCGTTACGCAACATGAGAACATGCGCGGTACTGGATGGTTCCCCCTAGGTTGGGGGGGTTTGAGCAATCATTTGTCATTTTTTAGCAGGAAAAGGATCGTTGAGGACTGCGGGAGTCGGTTTACCCCTAAGAAAATTTTGCACTTCGTCTCTATGGGGACACTCTTTGGAGAAATGGTCTTCTCCACACAGTAAGCAAGGATACTTCAGTTTCCTTTTCTGCTTAGTATCTTCAGGAGTGTTCTTCGTTTCCTGCTGGGCATAAGAATTCTTGGGTTTCCCATTGTTCTTCTTTTTTCCATTAAACTTCTTAGATGAAGCTGATTGAACAAAATTCACCTCTTCAGTTACAGCAGGCGTGGTGGACTTGGTGGTGCTGTGACCAGCCGGAGTTGGGTTGGATGATCCAACAGTGCTAACGACAGGCTAGGTGGTAAGGGAACCTATGATCCCATCAGATTGGGGTCCCTTATATGGTTTCGTGGGATCGTTAGCATCCCGGGGTGCGTAAGGAAAAATATTGAACAGAGTGCCAGACTGGGTGTAGACCAAGTCTAACAGATGAGCACTCGCAATGGCTTGTTCTTCGGTGACAGCACCTCGCATGGCAACTGTGAAATCTAACTCACAACAGAACCTAGCTACTATGGATTCCTCACTAGTGAAAAGATTGCAACACATTTATAGGAATAAGCATAAATCTGTAAAATGAAGAACAATAACACATGAAATGGGTGAATAATGTAAATATTATTAACAGTCCAACCTCAAAATAGGTTAAGAAACTCCTTTTATACAAATTTGGAACAATTTGAATCCATCTGGAGTGTTCACACTGATCTAGCTTAGAAATAGCTCAAACCCCCCTAGGTTGACCAAAATATCCCAAACCATCCCAAACTGGTTCGAAACTACTATGTGAACATTGGGAATGACTGGACAGGCCCATGTGACCTCTCACATGTGGAGAATCTGGTTGGTTAGAGGTTAGGCAGCTAGAATTGGCTAAAAATGGGCAAAGGAGGCAAGTTTGTCCACATTTTAAGCATGTGTGCCCTTGGTCAAAGAGAATCCCACAAAAAAGGGAGCAAGAGTGCCCTAGGCATGCAAGAATCAATAAATGACTGGGAGGTTGCACCCAACAGCTAGTTTGGCTTGGCACAATGCTCAATTTTGTCCACATTGCCAACTGGTTCAAGCTAAATAACCATTTACTCACTAGCCAACTTGGGGATGCAATTATTAAGATGTTTGGTACTAATTAACCATCAATTAATAAATTATTAATGTACATAGGTGTAATAATGTTCTAACACCCCCCCTTAAGCTAGACTTAGTGAAATATCAAAAATAAGGCCTTGGCAACTAGGCTCAAGTCACTTTTTACATCATAAAATTTATTTGTCCATGTAACCAAGGTAAGGAGGAAAACCACATGGGAAATAAAACCTCCCCTCTAAAATGGACATGTGGCATGTATCAGAATACACCAATCATCACCATGCATCACTCACCCCAAGCAAATATCTAAGGTGAGTGAAGGTCTTCTCGGTAAAACACTTGGTGAAGATATCAACAGTTTTCTCACTGGAAGGGCAATACTGCAATGCTATGGTCCGGTCATGCACCAAACCCTAAATGTAATGCATGTGTATCTCTATGTACTTAGTCCTTTGCCTCTAAACTGGATCAGTAGAAATCTTTATTGTACTTTGATTATCACACCAAAGAATAGAGGGTGAATAAAAAACAATCCTGAATTCTGCAAGAATACCTTGCAACCAAACACATTGTGTGGCTGCATTTACTGCTCCCCTGTACTCGGCCTCAACTGAAGATAAGGAAATAGTATGTTGTTTCTTTCTTGGCCAACAAATAGGTCCATGTGCAAGCATAAAAACATAACCGGAAGTTGATTTCCGATCAATACAATCACCAGCCCAATCAGAATCATTAAATCCTACTAGTTCAAGAGATGAACCAACAGCATAATGGATACCAAAGGACTTAGTACCCTGAACATAATGAAGGATCCTCTTGGATGCCTTCCAATGGACCTCATGAGGTTCTTGCACGTGCCTAGCAACAGCCCCAACAACATATGACAAATCTGGTCTAGAATGAGTTAGATATAGCAAGCTTCCAACAAGCTGCCTATACAACGAGCTATCAACTAGTGGAGAAGAACCCCACTCATTTAGCTTAAATCTTGAAAGAAATGGAAATTTTGCAGACTTACATTCAACTATCTTAAATTTTTGCAGCAAATCTGAAGCATACCTTGACTGACATATAGAAATCCCATTCACACTTTGGTCTATCTCCAAACCCAGAAATTGTTTAAGCAATCCTAGATCGGTCATGGAGAATGCACTGTGCAATGCTCTCTTAACTGAGTCAAGTTCTTTGGTGCAGCTACCAGTGATCAAAATATCATCAACATATAGTACAATAATCAATATCAGATCACTAACATGCTGCATATAAACATTTGGATCAGACTTACGCCTTTCAAACCCCAAAGATATCAGAAAATTGTCCATTTTTGCATACCATGCTCAAGGAGCTTGCTTGAGCCCATAGAGTGACTTTTTCAACCTGCAAACAAGTGTATGATCAGAAATAAAACCTTCAGGATGCTGCATATATATCTCCTCATTCAGATCCCCATGAAGAAAGACACTTTTTACATCCATGTGATGAACCTCCCATTGCTTGGAAGCCCCAATGACCAAAACTAGTCTTACGGAGTCCATCTTTGCCACCGGTGCAAATGTCTCTGTATAGTCCACTCCTTGGACCTGAGAGTAACCCTTAGCCACCAACCTAGCCTTATACCTCATATCAGAGCCATCAGATCCAACTTTGGTTCTATAAACCCATTTGCATTGCACTAGTTTCCTCTTGGGAGGAAGAGGGACCAAATCCCAAGTTTTATTCTCATGGAGTGAGTTCATCTCTTCTTGCATGGATGATTGCCACCTTGGGTCTGTATATGATTCTAAATATGAATTTGGATCATATCCAACCATCAAATAACATGCCTCACTAAGAATAGAATTATCACATGCAAAGGAATTGTGAAATTGAGATCTAGTTTTCCTAGCATCTTGGGGATCACCCACAAGCTCTCCGGCACTTTGAATTGTTTTCTCTTCCCATTTGGGCCTTGAGGGAGGGACATGATAAAAGTCCATATCAACATCATCTTCAGAAATATCAGAAGAAGAATCACTACTTACAACATCATCAAGAAGAGGATATGTGCATTCCCCATCACCTTGCTCACTAGCTTGTAAAAACTCTTCTTCTTAGAATTGGACACTTCTTTCGATGAAATTTTTGAGAGTAGATGGATCAAAGAGATTGTAGCCCTTAGCATCCTCTACATACCCAACCATGATTGACTCCTTTTTTGGGGGCTGCAAGGCCTTTCTCTTCTCCGATGGAATTCTAGCCAAAGCCCTTGAGCCAAAAATTCTGAAATGTGACACATTGGATTTGTGGCCCATCCATGCTTCAAATGGAGTAATTCCTTGCAATGCTTTGTGTGGTGCTCTGTTATGAACATATGCTGCACAATTCATAGCTTCAAGCCACAATTTAGGAGACAAATCCTTTGCTTGCATCATGCAAGTTGCCATCTCTTTCAGTGCTCTATTTTTGCGCTCTGCAACACCATTTTGTTGTGGTGTGTAGGGCACTGAGTGTTGCATCTGAATGCCATGCTCTTGAAAGAGCTGCTGCAGATTCTTATTGACATACTCCTTGCCATTATCAGTCCTCAAAAACTTCATGGCATTCCCACTGAATTTCTCAACCATACTCTTGAAAATTTTGAAACATTCAAAGACTTTAGATTTTTACCTAAGGAAAAATAAACAGCAGTACCTTGAGTAGTCATCGATGAAGGTGAGCACATATTTGCTGCAGCCATAGGAGGGAGTGGGGAGTGGACCTATCAGATCAGAATGCACTATCCGAAGTGGCTGATCAGCCCTCCTTGCCTTCCCTTCGTCATACTTCTTTTCAGGATGCTTCCCAACCATGCAACCCTTGCATGTTCCATTGGAAAAACTGATGGTTGGCAGCCCTTCGACCATCTCTTCTTTGCTCAAAGATTGAAGATATCTATAGTTTAGGTGACCATACCTTTGATGCCATAGCTTTCTAGTATCATTCCCATGTGACAGAAGTGCACTTGGTGAAGAGAACTCGAGAAAGTGGGAGAACTTGTACATCTTCATATCATGGTTTGCAACACCCTTTGCAACAATTCTTTCGGTGGAAATTTCTGATATCTCCACATCAGTCTGAGTGAAGACAACTTTCTTTGCTACTCCAGTATGTGTCATTTGATATACATAGAGCAAGTTTGCTGCAAGATTTGGTACATACAACACATTGGAGAAGAACCCATTCTCCATAGAGATTTTCCCAATGCCATGAGCAGGCATTTCTGAGTCATCTCCCATGCGAATGGAGGGTCCATTGTAAGGTGCAAGATCAGAAAATGAATCTCTTGAAGAAGCCATGTGCCTTGAGGCACCTGAATCAATGATGAAACAGGGTGACTGAGATGTACAAGCCACCAAAGCATGTCAGCTCTCCTTGTCTTCAGAAACACTCTCCTTCTTCTTGGAACTTTCAGCAAGAGGAATATTGTTTTTCTGTAGGAGATGGGTCATCATGTCTATGGTTTTCTTCATGCATGAACTCTCTGGATGAAAACCCCTTTGATAGTAGCTGAATTTTGTATTCTTAGCCTTCTTTCCCTTGTTCTTGACAGGATTCGAAACCCCTTCAGTGGATTTGGGCCTCTCATCCTTCTTCTTCTTCTCTTGAGGTTTGGACCCCTTGGGTTTTTGCTTGCCTTTTCCATTTTTCCAATCTCCAGCTGCAAGAACTTGGTCTTTTTGCTTGATGGTGCCCATCAAGACCAGCTTGTCTTTCTCTTGAGTTAGCATCTCCATGAAGTCAGCCAAACGTGGCGTCTTCCAACCTCTAACTGTGAGCCTTGTGGAGTTGAAGGAAGACACAAAAACTGAGTATTTCGAACCCAGTTTGGAGAGAATGGACAACACCAACTGTTCTTTTTTCTTCTCTATGCCACATTGTCGAATCTGTAAGACCAAGCTCTTGAACTTGGTGAAGAAGTACTGGATGGAATCAAAATTCCCTAGGCTCAGTGAAACAAGCTCATTTTCGAGTTGGTGGCCTCTCATCTCATCAGTCTTTCCAAACAAGGTCTCATGCTTCATCCAAACTTCATTTGGAGTAGCTAGACTGTCTACATGAAACAGGAGGTCTCTTGAAATGCTGAGACAAAGGAGGACAAATGCCTCATCCATTATGTTAAAAAACTTGGATTTCTCCATAGCTGAGTTTGGCTCCACCTCAGTTCCCATCGTAATTCTGTAGAGACCCTTAGATCTCAGCAAAATCACCATTTCTTCCTTCCAATCGAAATAGTTGAAGGGAGTAAGCACATTTGGGTGAGATGGATCCATTTTTCTCTGCTGCTCACGCACTTGTTGACAATGTTGATCTTCAATACCTGCAAAAAACTCTCAAATCAATCAAGAGGGATCTACACTAACAGATTCGAACCCTATTTGATAGTGGGTGCATTCGGGAGAGCATCACACCTGAGAAGAGCTACTAGATTTCTCCAATGGACTCAATGCAATGGCCTCAGGAATTATGTGGTTTCTCCACTGCTTCTGGCAAGCCACTAAAACAGTCTTGTTGGTTTGAATGGTAGCTCCAAGAGCTCTGATACCATGTATAATCTAACTCACAGCAGAACCTAGCTACTATGGATTCCTCACTAGTGAAAAGATTGCATCACATTTATAGGAATAAGCATAAATATGTAAAATGAAGAACAATAACACATGAAATGGGTGAATAATGTAAATATTATTAACATTCCAACCTCAAAATAGGTTAAGAAACTCCTTTTATACAAATTTGTAACAATTTGAATCCATCTGGAGTGTTCACACTGATCTAGCTTAGAAATAGCTCAAACCCCCCTAGGTTGACCAAAATATCCCAAACCATCCCAAACTGGTTCGAAACTGCTATGTGAATGTTGGGAATGACTGGACAGGCCCATGTGACCTCACACATGTGGAGAATCTGGTTGGTTAGAGGTTAGGCAGCTAGAATTGGCTAAAAATGGGCAAAGGAGGAAAGTTTGTCCACATTCTGAGCATGTGCGCCCTTGGTCAAAGAGAATCCCACAAAATAAGGAGCAAGAGAGGCCTAGGCATGCAGGAAGCAATAAATGACTGGGAGGGTGCACCCAACAACTAGTTTGACTTGGCACAATGCTCAGTTTTGTCCACATTGCCAACTAGTTCAAGCTAAATGACCATTTACTCATTAACCAACTTGGGGATGCAATTATTAAGATGTTTGGTACTAATTAACCATGAATTAATAAATGATTAATGTACATAGGTGTAATAATGTTCTAACAACAACATCTTTTGCTATGGTCAGAAGAAGCGATTTAGTAAACCAATCTGCTAGGAGTGATTTGGAATGGGAGCTTTAATGGGATGTCGTCTCCTTCGCCACTCATGGATATGATCCGAAATGTGAGTGGCGGTATTATGATGGAGCGAGGTTAAAAGTTCAGTACCAGTCTCATACCATATAGGCAGCTGGAAATGCATAAAAAAGTTCATAGCAAGAGAGCCAAAATCAGGAAAAGAGTGCGGTGGCAACTCAATGTACCACTTGGAAGCCAAACCGATGAGAGTCCTTTGGAACAATCTGAGACGAATTGAATCATCCATTAAGGAATTAGATGAACACCATAAGTGGTATGTCATCACTTGGTTCTTGGGGTCTTCACCCGGTTGGCTGTCAAACTTGGGGATATCAGACTGAAGTTTCATCGGAATCGGTGGCTAGTTAGATTTGTGGTAAATAGGGTCATTGGTTAAACAAGAGAGGTCAGGTAGGTCCAAAGTAGCTAGAAAGGGCAGCTATGGATTAGGATGTGTGTATTGATAATACATATATGGCATGTAAGGACTAAACTGACTATAAGGTGTACCAGGATAAAACTGACCATAGGGGGTTGTGCAACCCGGACTGTAAGGAGGTCCACCACCATAAGGTGGTCCATTCTAATAAGGTGGGGGTCCACCTCCACCTCCGGGAGGGGGTGGAGGTCCGCTGCCACCACCGGGAGGAGGTGGAGGTCCATAACCGTAATAAGGTGGCCCACCACTGCCTCCGCCTGGAGGGGGTGGTGGACCACTTCTGTTGCCAGATGGGTGTGGGGGCCCATTAACTCTACTACCGGAAGGATGAGGGTTTCCACCACCACTGCCACCAGGGTAATTAGGTCCTCCACCGCCTCCGCCTGGAGGAGGTGGTGGACCACTGCCGCCACCTGAAGGGAAATGTCCTCCTCCACCATTATAGGGTGGTCCGCCACCTCCTCCGCCTGGAGGAGGTGGTGGACCATTCCCGCCACCGCTTGAGGGGTGAGGGGGGTTGTAGGTAAAATGAGGTGGGCCTCCACCAATGTTAGGTGGGGGCCCGCTGCCTCCAACAGGAGGTGGGGGAGCACCGATTGGGGGTGTTGGTACTTGAGGGATAGTCAGTTGGGGTCTATGTTACAACATAGGTTGTTGTCCCCATAGAGTGTATGGATTCCCGGGATAAGGTATCCCATATGGCGCGTTTACGCGATTAGGTTGACCTGACACAGGGTTAAAAGAACATGGATATGCTTGACTCCATGAGGGTTGGGTTACATTTGACGGCCCTCCAACATGAGATAATCCCGTAGTGGATGGTCTAGTGGGTTGGGAAGGTCAAACAGAAGGTTCTTTGGGGACTCCACCGCCTACATTCTGGTTAGGAAACGGGGGTTTCCTCCCAGCCACAATGGGATGACCACTACTGAAAGGTTGAACCAACATGGGTTGTTGACTAGCTACAATGGTAATAACATTACCAATAAGATAATCCGTAGGAATGGAATACCCTCCCCTCGAATTTTGAGGTGGGGGAGGAACTGGTAAAGTAACCATGGTAGTGACAGGTGTGTTGGACCGTTGTCCTTCCACCGGTTGGTTCACTTGAGGTGCAGGACTGGATTCCTGTGAGGGTTGATTAGTCTCATTAGTGGTCATGTGGTGGGATGCTTCAGGTGATCCGAAAGATATCGAACAAACTTGGATGGGTTGGTCGTCAAGTCTTATTTAGAAATGACAATTGTGGAACTCTTCAGAGTGTCACTCGAGACTTTGTCTTCGAATCTCATCTCCTTTAACATGAAAATGTTCCAAACATTCATGGATGGGGCCGAAAGTCTCGGCAAGGTCAGGCCTATAGTAAGGCCTAGTGACTTCTGGAGTAGTTCAGTTAGGTGGGGATGAGATGGAAATATGAGCCACTGGATGGTCTGTAGAAGATGTCCAATAAGCTTTTGAAGGACCAACGACTGCTGTAGGGTCGTCTTGGGGTCGATTTATCCATTCCAACAATCCAGTTTCTCCCGGGATGATGGGAGAAGGGTTTTGTGAAGTGGGGGTTTGTGCTTCTTCATCTTGCGTGGGATGAGAGGAAGGTGAATCTGGTGGAAATAAATGTCCGCCAATATTCCAAGTGGGGTTCCCCTTCAGTGACTACGACCGTGCTACGCTGATCCAGTCTTACCCTCCAAATAACCTTTGGATTAAGGGGAAATTCAGCTGGAAAGTTCAAGATCCTATGGGACCTTCTCCAGGGAAAATCTGCCAGAGTATTAGGAAAATCAGCCAAAAAAGGCCGAAATAGCGTTTCTCCTAAAGGTATTCTAAAAGAAAAGCAGTCCAAGAAAACCTACTCAAACTAAGGCAACAAGAAAACTTATGTGACAGAGTGGATTCAAAAGTCTGGAACCTCACGGGATTATCAAGGCATCGGAAACCACAATATACTGCAGGGTCCAACAATATGACGCGATAAAGAGGATTGGGATCGTACCCTTGCCTGCATACCTGACTACCTGGACGGGACGTGCATGCTAATCTCCCTGAGTGCTATTCTCGGTGTATTACTTTACCAAGATGGCCAAATGGTTAACTCAGATGGTTTCAGGAATCCTAATGGTGTCTCCCGATATACGCAAGATACATGGGATCTCAAATCCGTAGTGGTGCTGTCTAATGCACAGTCATTGGCACGAGATCTTCCGATATACATGTCGAGTACATGATACACCCTTCGATATATGCCAAGTACGGATTATGGTAGTTGGTGGGTATGTGAAGGAGCTCGATATATCGATGTACGTGGAAGACTACAATACCCCCAGACTACAGTGTTGGCACGTAATGACAGCTGCCACGCTTAACGACGTCGTAACACGTCTCTAAATTACACACAAGTTACTAAAAATTTTACCTAGTTCTACCATTAATTTTATCTTGGAAGATTAGGTGAATGCATGAGGCGAGTACATAATCGGAAATAGAATACAAGCCCTAGCTACATGCATGTAGCTAGGGTTTTCACCCTAGCTTGTGCAAATGAGCACTTACTAAGGGGAAGGGACTCCTTAGTAGCAGTTCAGTAAAAACAGTAAATACAAGATAGTAAATAAAATAGTAACTACTCTAAGCATGTGCATAAAATAACAGAAAGATAATAAAAATGGTTTTTGTATTGATTATACCTCCAATGTGGGGTTGGTGAAGCTCTTGTAGTAGTCCAGGAGGGCTGCTTCCAAGCTCCAATAGGCTCCTTCTCCTTCTCCAAATTGTTTTGGATATGGGCCAAAGGGGCACTCAAATGTGAAAATAGCTCAAAAGGGTGAGCTAGGGTTTCAGGAGTGATTTTGGCAGAGTAAGGATAGGGGTGACTGTGGATATGAAATAGGGAGCCTCCATCACCTATTTATAGGTTTTTTAGTGGTGGAGTGCTGACCCATGGTTTTGGGCACCATATGGTTTAGGTCAGTTGTATATGGTTTTTGCTTCCTTTTTTCCCTCTTTTTCCTCTTTTTTGTATTTTTTATTCCCTTTTTAGAGGGTTTTTGCTATTTTTGGAGGAATTTAACTGATTTTGGGGAAAAGGGGGGGTTTTTTTCCCTTTTGGAGGCTTTTTAATGGTTTTTTGAGGTTTTGGAGG
Organism: Larix kaempferi; assembly: GCA_027924585.1. Lineage (NCBI taxonomy): Eukaryota > Viridiplantae > Streptophyta > Pinopsida > Pinales > Pinaceae > Larix > Larix kaempferi. Next base: position 11,194,620 of record BSBM01001051.1, on the reverse strand, counting down.
CAAATATGGTGGGAAATATAGACTAATGAATCATATAATGGGGTAGATGAGGTAGTGAGCACTTTTTGGGTGTTAACAGATTGCCCCCTGATGTGTGAGCGCAAGAGCTCATCATATGGCCGATAGACATCATAAGTCTTTGACGATTTTCCTGGGATGTGGAGAGGAGAAGAAATGAACTAGAGCCCAGAACAACAGTCCCGAATAAACTACAAAAAATGAAAGTACATGACCTCAATAGTGAATGAGGAATAATCTCAACATATGGATGAGGCAGGCATTCCCATGCTCGTATCAAGATCTATAACAATAATAATGGGGTCCAAAAAATGGGGACCTGAAATATACATGGCCTCAAATAATGAATGAGGAAGAATCTCAATATATGGACGAGGCGAGTATTCCCATGCTCGTATCAAGATATATATAAACAATAACAATGAGGCCCGAAAATGGGGACCTGAAAGATACATGGAGAACCATTGTGTACATCATAAGGGTCCAGAGGGGACACAGAATCTGGGATGTACTGCTGGGCTGACCATGCCTGGGCTGAAGAACTGATACATTGGAATAACAATAATGCTGCTAAGTGTGGTACCAGAGGAACTGATGAACTACTGGATCATAGTGACAGGGAGTCATACCCTCAATGGTACACTGAACTGGAACTAAACTGGGTACTCAAGGAAGCATATAACTGGATGGCTTCCGAATACAATCGCCAACGCAACCCGGACATCTAGGGGAACGTATAACTGGTCGTTTCAAAGTGACTCACCAATGTGCTAGAGTCGAGGGAAATCCGGGGTCTTCGACCAATAACTGAAGTGATATATACCCTACGCAATTCTCATCGATGTGATCAAGGTGTTGAAGTCGAGCATGTGAGAAACAACCACTCGAAAAGGAACTGATGACTCCTCTCAAAATGGTCCATAGGAACTTACCACAGATGGTGATGAGCCCAAGGCACAGGGACCTCTAGGTCTATCCTCTGGAATAGATGGGTTGGCGTCAACAGAGGGAGACCTGCAACTAGCAAGGCAATGATGTTTCCTTGATATGAGCACGAGGTGGAGAACCGAAGTGTGAGAGTACTGATGGTAAGACTGACATACTGGGGGGGTGGGGGATAATTGGGCGAGTAGAGTGGGTGGACTCAAACTTCCTTTTTTCAGAGTATGATGGCGGTAATGATTGGGCAGCATATATGAAACTGACTAGTGGGAAAGGGATCATAGCTGTAATGGATCAAGGATAGTGACTGGTATGAGTGATACTCAAGTTGGTGTAAGATGGTAGGAGACTGCAAAATTCTCTGAACAAAGGTGACCTTATTGGGGGTGCTACCGAGATGATCGATCACAGTGCCGAGAGGCATGTGGGGAACTTCTTCATGGGTTAAGGAACTAGAAGAAGTGTGTTCAAAATGGTACTGTCATGTGGATTTATATGAGCCTAGGACAGTTCATGCTCATGATTGCTTTCAATTTTAAGGAGTCTGAAAGCAATAAGGAGACTCTAAAATAATGGAATGGTACTGTCGTGTGGCTTTGTACGAGCCCAGGACAGTGCATGCTCGTGGTTGATTTCACTTTTAGAGAGTCTGAAAGCAATAAGAAGACTCCAGGGGGGGTGTTTTTTCGTGTGTTGGTCTCCAAGTCCTAAAGAAGCATAAATGGATGCAATGAAGAAGTCTTCTAGCTGGTGTGACTAGAGTATTCATTTTTCGTAATTATTCTACCAGGTCCGGAAAAGGGTTAAACTTATACTAGATAGACGCCCTTTCAGGTACTTTAACAAGCATGAAAGGAAGCAATATTGCTCAGTGATCTTTTCATTGTTTTAGGAATTGGAAAAGAGCTTAACAAAAACTCCCTATGTGCCTTTTTCGTAAAGGACTTGTCCGACCCGAAAGAGGGATAAAATTATACTGAACAAAAGGCATGGCCAGGTAAGGAGGAAGTGCTCAATCACAGAATCATTGATGAGAACCAAGAACTAGGGTGGGGGGGAACACTGGTGGGCCTCCTTGCGGTATTATGAATGGTGGCAAAATAATGAAATAATTGCAGTATGAGTGGAGTGACTAGCTCATGTAAAAATGTGTAACAATCCGATGGCGGCTGATGTGGTGCGCAAATCGAGGCAGCAAGGTGTCGGGACACAATGTTGAAATTGCACCTGGTGAGAGCGAGAAATGATCTCAAGAATCATCACGTTCTTGGAAAATTGAATCCGGCGATATAAAAAGTGTCAGAAACAGAGAATGACCAAGGTGGCATGCAAACCGAGGTGACGAGGGACGTTTTGAAAAAAATACCCAAAAAATATGGGGGTGAGAGCGAGAAATAATCTCAAGCATCATCACGGGCTCGAAAAAATGAATCCAATGATATAAGGTATATCAAAAATGGAGAATGGACGAAGTGGCATGCAAACCGAGGCAATGAGTGGTGTCTATAAAAATGCTCAAAAACAGTACAGAAAAAATAAGAAAATGAGTCAACCATCATGACGGTCTCATTGTGCTGATTCCAGTGGTGGAAACGGTTTAGAAAATGGACTCCGTATGGATTCAGAATGGCCAAAACAGGAAAAGTCAATGGGGTATAAATAGTAACTGGGCCCCACATGACAAGGGTCAGTTGGACTTGTTGACTTTGACTTGACATCTAAGTAGACTAGATCTCAGTTGGTGTTTCTGGATGATCCGACCGGTCAATTTTAGATTAAGGAGTTGTAGGTATTCTGTTAAACTCATACCTGCATTTTTTGTTAGGTTCGGGGGGGTGGTGGGTCCCCAGGGGGTCTTGTACAGTCCATGAGGGTGTGGACCGAGGGTTTCTAGGGTGGAATCACGGTCTGGGACCGTGAGTTCCATTGGTGAACACGTGATCTTGGACCGTGATTTCCACACCTACAGTAGTGGTCCTAGATCGCGACTTGGATCGGGAAATACGTGGTCTGCGACCGTGACTGTATCCCTGACAGCTGCGATCTGAGAGCATGGAAAGGGGTCCTAAAGCCGCGATCTGGATTGAGCTTTAGGGTTTTCCCGGGGGGGAGAAGGGTTATTTATTTGACATGGTTCTGATGAGTTTGCATTGTGTGATTGACAGGATGTCGGTAGTGCTATGGCGGGAGCAGGAGGTCTCGGACGACATAGTAGAGATCATCCGGAGTGATCGGCATGTGCGGTCTACTTTGGGGTTGTGCGGGCTTTTGAAGTTCGCACAGGTTCCCATGATTCGTTCAGCAGGATTACTGCTGAACAGGTTGGTGGTCTTCTCGGAGCCCGACATATAGGCTTTCAGGGTGCAGGGTGAGAGAGTGGATCTCACCCTTGCAGATGTATATTTTTTGACAAGGTTGCCCTGTCTAGGTAGGGTGGGTGATACGCAACCACGAGTGTCTGCAGACATGGACATGGAGGATATGTTGGAGCGGTACTACGTTCCAGAGGCTATAGAGCATAGGAATGCACTCCAGATTGCGTACCTACAGGAGCCATCCGTGAGGGTGATTGTTGCGTGTGTGGTTCGAGTTTTAGGGTCTCGGGCGCTCGAGAGAGTGTCAGGGGGCCAGATGCAGCTGGTGGAGCGAGTGCTGGATGGTATCTACTTCGCGTGGGGCCAGATGTTCCTCACCTGTGTTCAACGACAGTTGACCTCGTTGAAGGAATATGGAAAAGCATTCTACTATGGATCCTTTCTCTATGCCTTCTTCATGGAGCGGGTACCTACACTGCGGACGTGGGTGCCTGTCGGGGCGGGAGGACTAAGGGAGCCACGCGTGGTGCAGTGGGGAGAGATGATGCACCGATGGGGTGGCGATGAGTTTGGGAGATACTTTACCCAGGAGCTCTACCTACAGTGGTTGCAGATGCCACCAACACTGGATGACTATCTATACGGAGATATGGAATACATAGGAGATCCGGAGGCACCATGGCCTCCAAGGCAGGCATGGGGCCCAGATGGTATGTATCTACTGTGCTTGATTGTTTTGTATGTCAGATTTTGTATATGATAGGTTTGAGATATTGATATGCTTGTACTGACTGATGTATGATCTGCAGATGTGGGACCGAGACCACCACCGGGACACATAGACCGCCAGGGTCATGTAGCGATACCAGCCCTGCCAGGCTGAGGGGAGGTGCATCGATGGGATGTTGAGGGGACTCTGAAGTCCCTTCTCCATAGTAGGTGCTCATTTTCAAAAGCTAGGGTGGCGGGACTTGGATCAGGAGGTGATTCAGGACTTTCTTGGGGCACCACGGGATTTTCGATCAATCACGATTTGGGTGGCCATTTTGGCAGAGAGGGGTTGGGCAATGATCTGGTAGGGGATGAGGAGCTGCCAGAGGAGGAGCGAGGTGAGGACTCAGAGGCGGCCGATGCACGCAGTGATGGAGGGTATGATTCTCAGTAGGGAGTACAGAAGATTCCCCCCTGATGTGTATGGACACTCGGGGTTTTTTGTAGCTTACAGCTTCTATTCTATGAGGCTTGTCGATGTATATACATTTTTTGTATAGCTAAGTGCTGAGGTACTCAGGACATGTGTAGAACATTGATGTTTATTTTTTGATATAGATATGCACATGGATGCATCTTTTGCGATTTTGATGTAATGTACGCATGTGGATGCGCTTGTGGTTTGTTATGTGTTTGTACTACACGTGGATGCAAGTAGTGTAGGATGATGGGCATGTGGATGCCCCTTGTGTATTTTGTATTTATGTATTGCACATGGATGCAACACTATGTGTTATAATAGGCACGTGGATGCCCCTGTATAGTAATGTGATGATAGGAATGTGGATGCCCTTGTATATTAATGTGATGATAGGCACGTGGATGCCCCTTGTTGTAAATGCAATCTTTTTGGGATTTTTAGATGTTTTTTGATGGGATGATATGTCATGATGATGCATGATGGATGGTTTACATGGTGTGATTGATATTCCAATCTAGTATGTTGTTAGGCATTTGATCTACGACACTATTATGAGCTCGTGGGACATGGCTGAATGATATGGATTCAAATTGTCGGCTAAGCTGTTTTGTGCGTGGGAACTTTCTAAAAAGGAAAGGATCACGCACCTGGTAGCAGTTGTTGAGCTGGGAGACAAGTAGCTAGGAGTCAAGGAACACATGAAGGTGACATATGCCCATCTGAAGGGTAGCAGTCAGGAGACTGGTCACAGCATCATACTCCGCCTGGTTATTGGTAGCAGTGCCTATGCACATTTCGTCGAGGTGGATCAACTAATGTGAAGGCGAATATAAGACCCATGCTGTAGAGGCCAGGTTTGGAGACCAGCAGCTCGCTCCATCGGTGAAGCCAATGTAATGAGGTGGAATATGGTCCATCTGTAATCATGCAAAAATGATAAATGTAAGGTTGTGGAAAAAAAAAGGTGAAAAACAAAATGAAAGCAAACTATACAATACGGACCAATGGGGTCGTAGGTTTGTTTAAGGATAAAAAGTGTTTAAGATACAACCCATTACGGGTGGCCTTTGGAGTCAGTTAAAATATATGCCCCATTTACGAGGCAGGTTTGCACGATGTAAGGGCCTTACCAAATGGATTCAAACTTTCCTTTACCGGTCTTGTCATGGGCTTGGTCATAAGAAAGAACAAGGTCTCCTTCACGGAAAGTTCGAGGGTGGACATGTTTCTCGTAACTAGCTTCGGAGCGGTTCTTGGCAGCTTCAATGGTTTGGAGGGTGGTGCGACGGTCTTCATCAGCATGCTCCAATGATAGCAGATGTTGCTCGAGTGGGGAGGTGTCTAGGAGAAGCTCGACGACGATGTGTAAGGCAAGTATCTGACACTCGATGGGGAGGACAGACTCTACACCGTGAACCAAATGGAATGGGGTAAAATCGGTGGCGGTCTTAGTTGATGTACGGTAAGCCCATAATGCAGGGAAAAGCATGTGATGCCAATTGGACTTATGTCAATCGACAGTGCGTTGGAGGATGGTTTTTAAAATTTTATTGATGGCCTCTACTTGGCCATTCCCTTAGGGGTAGTAAGCAGAGGAATACTCACGTTCGAACTTCAGTAGAGTGGACAACTCGCGCCAAATTGAATCTTCAAAATGTGAACCATGGTCTAAGACCAGTTGTTTGGGGACCCCGAATCGTGTGATAACATGGTTAAAAAAGAAACGGGCAGCGGTGCTTTACAATTGAAGGTGGGCATGGCTTTAGCCGATTTGGTGAAGTAGTCGACGGCGATGATGATGTACTTATGTCCATTTGCAAATAAGGGTTTACATTCCATGAAGTCGATGGCCCCTTTGCAGAAGGGACCAACAGTGACGATTGGGTGTAATGGAGCGGGTGGTGTCCGAGCCTTAGGGGCAAAAAGTTGGAAATTATAACAATTTTTGACCGTTGTGATGTAGTCGATAAAGAGTGTGGGCCAGAAGTATCCGACGCGGATGACCTTTTGGGCGGTGGCCATTCCAGAGAAATGTCTGCTGCAGGCACTGCTATGACAGTCATTGAGGACTTGTTCAACTTCCTCGTGTGTAAGACAACGACGGAGAATCGTGTCAACCCCTCGCTGGTAAAGGACATTGCCCAAGAGGAGATATCGAGAGGCCTCGTGACGGATACGACGGCGTCCATCACAATTTATGTTGGGTTGAAACTTCTCTGTGCAATGGTATAAAAAAATATCACCGTACCATGGGTCATCGGATGAGGTGATGAACAAGTGATTGTCGGGTAATTCATCGGATATTTGTGGTGACGAAAAAAGGGATGGGAGATCAGTGATGAGTTGGGAAAGCGCGAGGGATTTAGTGCTCTTAGGGGTTGTGAAAGTGAGGTCATATTCTTGGAGGATAATTACCCATTTAGCAATGCGACCTTGCAGGAGGTGTCAGTTCAAGAGATAGACCATGGGGTTGGAGTCGGAGACAACTGTGGTATGACTAAGTAAAATGTAATGTCGTAATTTTTGGACGGAAAAGACCACAACAAGGGCTAGTCTTTCCTCATACGGGAAACGTAGGGGTGGTCCAGACGAGGTAATAAATGACATGCTCCTGGAGATCAATGTCTTCTTGGACAAGGACTTCGGACATGGCATGATTGGATGCTGAGACGTAAAGGATGAAGTCTTGAGATAAATCCAGAGGGGAGATCAAAGGGGCTTGTGTGAGAGATTTCTTAAGGGCTTCGAATGCAGCTTGCACTTGGTCATCCCAAACAAAGGGTATATGGGTACAAAGCAGGCATAAGAAACCATCATTTGTGGTGGCATAATCAGGAATGAAGCGACGGAGGAAATTAGATTTCCCCTACAGACTCTGGAGCTGCCGGAGTGTGCGTGGTGCGGGCAAGTCTATGATGGCTTGGAATTTCAGGGGATCAACAACAATTCCTTTGTGGGAAGCAATGAAGCCTAATAATCGTCCTGTTGGAATGCTAAAGACTCACTTGAGTGGGTTCAAGCATATATTATACTTGCGACAACACAGAAAAATTTGCAGGAGCTCGTTAAGGTGGTCTGATCGTTTCCTAGTACATGTTGTAAGATCGTCAAGATAGACTAACAGGATATGGACCAAATCGTGGAAACAATAGGTCATGGCCTACTAGAAGGTGGCACCAACATTTTTAAGTTTGAAAGGAATGACATGATAGGAAAAGGTGCCCCATGGGGTGGTAAAGGCAATCTTGTATTGATCTTCCTTGCGGATCTGAATTTGGTTGTATCCTGAGAAACCGTCCATGAAGGATAAGAACTTATGGCTCGCACATGCATCAATGAGTTGGTCAACGAATGGCGTAGGGAAATTGTATTTGGGACATGCTCGATTTTAATCAAGGAAGTCAATACATACTCTGATGGTGCCTTGTTTCTTGTTGACAGGGACGGGGTTAGAAACCCAAGTGGTGTATGCAATAGGATAAATGAATCCTGCTGTGCGAAGTTTTTCATTCTCTTCTATAACGACGGGGAGCTCTGATGGATGAATGGGGCGTTGTTTCTGGAAAACGAGGGGTACATCTGGCCACGTTTCAATGTGATTCTCTATAATAGCGGGGTCAAGACTAGGCATTTCGGTATAGGACCAAGAAAAGACATCGCAGAATTCCTGGAAAAGTTTCTTGTACTCTCCGATCTCGTGCTCGGTGCAGGAAGCTCATAACGAAATTATTTCAGGAGCACCACCTGGGGCAGATATATCAATGTGGATGACAGTGGAGATGTTTGCCATGTTACCTTCCTCGAAGGCATCAGGGGCAGGAATGGGGTCTTTAAACCAGTCGACTTTGGCGGGAAGGAAATCTTTGGACTCAACCAAGAATTGGGTGGCTGTGGTGGAGGAGGAGGCCTCCAAGAGGAAATATGAACGATAGTGCATATCCTCCCAGGGGTAATCAAGGGCAGTAAGAGCCTCTAGAATCTCCTCATCATTGTGTAAAATTTGAGTGGTCAAATCAGTTGACGAGGGAATGGTAGTAGAAGAGATCATATAAATGGTATTAATCTCTCCGGATGAGGGGGATACTGGAGGGTGGATCTCCTCAATGGTGGGGGGCACTGTCTCAAGGTCCAAATTATTCATCTCATAGAGAGCTGCTCTGTAATCTAGGACATCTGGGTAGTGATGTGAGTAATGGCTGTAAATACCGCATATTGCACAAGGGTGGTTGGTACGAAGTGATTTATCACGAGGCTTAGGGGTTGGTTCGAGTTGAACAACTGGGATGTTGGGGTCGTCATCAAGCATTTGCATGTGTTCCTGTAATGTGGGTAATTGTGGACATTGATGCGTAGCATGGCCTAACTCATCACACAATAAGCATTTGGGAGGAGCACGAAACACGGGGGTATTCTTAACTAGTTTAATCGGGGGTAAAGCAGTGTATGGTTGTGGACCTCTGCTACCAGTGTGCTTGATAACAGGGGATGGATTAGTGGATGATGAAGGGGTAGTGACACTGGGAGGTGGTTGACTAGTAATGGTGATGGGTTTCACCGGTTGTAGAACGACATTTGGTGTTGGAGGGGTAACGGGAGACGTAATGTACCATATGGGTAATCCTAAGGTTAAACCAGGGAGGCCGAGGGTAGCCATAACTGGGGCGCTTACTACTCCCGAAGGGGGAAATAGAAAGGGGATTGTATGGATGGGTGTAACACCAACATGACTAGGTACCAATGGTGGTTGGGGCATCAAGGGCAGTTGATGGTTGGGTGTTGGTGTATTGTGGGAAAGTGTACATAAGTCAGATACTTCGGTCGTGGGTGACGGGGGTGGAATTGGATGGAATGTTGAGGTCATGGCTATATCTGAGTAGACTCTGGGTCCCATTGAGGAAACCAATGAGGTAGTTGCACCACAAGCAAGTTGTTCAACCATGGGGAGAAAATTTTTGGGTGCAGCGGGAGCATTGGGATCGTAATAGGTGAGTTGGTCAACCTTGACCACACGTCCGTCATGGAGGAACATCATGGTGCGAAAGATGGATGAGGCAACCGCCCGCATGGCGTACATGTAACTGCGGCCAAGTAAGAGGTTATAATCAAGTTGGGCGTTGATGACCTCTATGTCGATGAGCACTATTTTACCAGCCAACTAGATGGGAACATTAGCTAAGAGACCTTGGGGTTGAGCCGAACGACTGTCGTAGGCTCGCAACGCGGTGGTGGACTACTGGAGAGTAGGGGATCCCAACTTCTGCCAAATGAATGTGGACATAATGCATGTAGAGGCACCTTTGATGCATCAATGGATGACAAGATTCCGAACAGATACAGAAACTTGGAATGCTAATGTGGAAGGCATGCGTGGTTCGGATTGGTCCAAATTGAAGGCCATCATTTGTGAATCATTTGGGTCAATAGCACCAATGGGTGAAAGCAAAGTCTTGCAATGTGTAGGATAGTTTTTTAAGACTTCTAATGCAGACATGGCTACGGGGGACTGGGCTAAGTCATTTACAATGTTGTAATTAGACGCGGCGCGAGCATTAAGGTTATTGTTGATGCGGCAAAGTGGGAAGCAAGGGGCTTTGGAGGCACCATCTAGTAGAGCCGGAGGTATGCGTAATGACTGATTGGTGGGATGAGCGTTAGTGTTTTTGTCGGTGGGAGGGGCTTTAGGGGTGGAGCCATATTGGTTCCGATGGGTTTGAAGGTTGACATCGATGGATGACATCATGAACAAGTGATGGGTACCTGAGTGTAACATGGATTGATCAGGAGCAGCATAAGTGATTTGCTGTTGTGGTGGCATGTTTCCTTGAGGGGGAGCCAATAGCTGAGTGTTCACTACACCTTGGGTGGGTAAAGGGTTTTATAACACCAAGCGTTTATTCTGAGGTGGTGGGGGGTTGGGTGGCACCTGAGGAGCTTCGTGCCCTTGGCGATGGGCATCATCGGTCCAGAGTTGCCGAGCTCACTCCAAATGTGGGCAAGCATGTGTGTAATGTCCATAGACCCCACAAATAGAACAAGGACGGTTTGTTTGCAAATTAGGATTTTTGGCTTGCTTGGGCGGCCGATCGGGGTTTTGGTTGGTAGGTGCCACGTTATTGTTGTTTGGAGGATTGGGAGGTTGACCGCCTTGGTCTGGAGGGGGGTTGTTCCCATGGTTATAGCATTTTCCATGGTTTTGTTGGCCTTGTTGGCGTTGGTTATTTAGGTTGGGTTGCGGATTATGTTGCGCATATACTTTCCCATAGGCAGTAGGTGGGTTCTGGGGTTGTGCAGGTGCCGGAGCAGGTTGCGGTGGATAATACGTAGGTGGAGGCAGCGCAGTTGTTGAACCTTATGGGGGTTGCTGATATGCTTGTGCGAAGGGTTGCGGGTTTGCCGCAGGGGCTGCCTGTGGCGGGTAATAAGCAGGTGGGGCTTGAGAGGATACAGGAGCTAGAGCGACCTGCGGGTGATAATATGGCTGAGGTGCGACCGGGGGGGGGGGGTGTAAGCAGGGGATGCAATACCAAATCTCTGAGGTGGACATGAGGTTCAATGGGAATGGTGATGATGTGCCATGAGGGCAGATGGATTCGTTGCTCCGGACTGAGATGTAGCCCACGAAAGGTTGGTGCCAGGGCTAGGACGTGCTGTGGAAAAGGGCTGGTTATGTGAGGCTTTATGGCCAATGATGCCATCTTTGGCATTGGATGCCCTCGGCGCATAGTGCCAGGAGGAATCGCCTCGGGGGGCGTCAGGGATGATGGAATATAAGTAACCAGACTGGGCGTAAATAAGGTCAAATTGCTGGGCTTTGAGGATGGCCTCTTCTTTGAAATGGGGTCGCTCGGATGCCACATCCTTGGTAATGACAGGAAGGAGAGATTTTAGAAACCAATCTAAGAAGATATGGTCATCTAACTTGATTTTGTAGAGGCTGCGGCGTTGATGCCACTCATGAATGTTGTCAGTGATGTGGGTGGCCGTGTTTTGTCTGCAAGACAGTAGGAGATAAACTCCCGCGTCATAGCAGATAGGTAACTGAAAGAACTGTAGGAAGGTCGATGCAAGGGAAGCAAAAGGTGGCATGGGTCCCATGGGGCTGCTTAATGTATCACTTAGCTGCAGAGCCAGTGAGGGTGCGCTGTAACAGACGGAGTCGTCTACTATGGATTAGGAGGAATACCATAGATGGAAGGACATAATATGGTTCTAGGGGTCTTCACCTGCCTTGCCCTCAAACTTCAGGATGTTTGATGGGAGCTTGGTGGGCATGTGAGGCCACGCAGGGTCGTGTCTGATGGGATCATTAGTTAGTCTGGCCAGGTCAGGAAGGTTGAGACTAGCCATGAATGGAAAACTAGTAGAAGGATGGGACATACTAGTAGTTGTGACCACGTTGGGGCCAATGCCCCCAAGTGGAGGAACTGGGTTCGGGTTGCCCCTAGGTGGAGGAACGAAGTTGGTATGGGACAGTCCTACATTTTCAAGGGTAGTGTGAGCCACTGGTGGAGTTGGGATGGGTATGGTAGCCACTGGAATAGGTATAGTGACCGGAATGGTGGATGTGGGCCCAATCGAGGGCATACCCAAAGTAGGTGTGGTAGCTAGGGTGGTGGCGGATGCTCCACCAGTGGTGCCTACAAAGAAAGGGTTTGAAGTCATGCCAGCCATGGGGCTACTTGGTGCAGTGTAAGTGGGGTTCTCAGACTCTGCCTCAGAATCAGAGGTAAAATAAGGGGCGTTAGAGTCGAGGGACGGAGCTCTGCGTCTATGACGAGTGGAGTCGAGTGATGAAGCGCTATGTCTATGACGAGTGGTGTCAAGTGAACTGTGCTATGGGGGTTGGCCCTGGAGGAACCGAGAATGTATTGGGGACTCAATGGTGACAAATGATGTCAAGTCTTTGGGGGTTGTGTCAAGTGGAAAATCGCTCAAAAATGTAATGTCCCCTCCTATCATACCAGCATGATAGAGAGGACGTGATACTAAAACTGGGCATCTAGCCCCATATCCATTAATTAAAAACTTATTGATAAAAAGACATATACATGTGCATGTTATAGAAACACAGTGGAATTAAAAAAATCATGTTTGATATCTAACATACATTCAAACATTTATGTGACAGCCATTAAATAAAGACATTGCAAAATTATAAAAGAGAATACTTATCTTAACAAAGTAGTCCCAAGCAACTGGCTATGCAATTTCAATGTTCCACCCAACCATAGGCCATTTGTGCTTATCAACCTCTTGATACAACTGCCACACCCGAGCTGGGCATGATCTCTACAAGGAACCAGTGAACAACAGACTCACACATAGCCAAGCATACACCAAGATGAGCCAAGCCAATCTACAATTGGGTTTATCAGGCTGCTAGGAAATGGAAAGGAAGAGTGGCTAAGCTAGTGAGCTCAAGCATAGAGCCAGGGGTAACCTTACAAGATCTATCTAGCTTGGCACTCACAATACCTACACACCCAGCACAAGGAAGTATTCTTTTCACTGCTGTACAGTCCCTCAAGCCATACCTTCCCCATCTAGTGCTCTCAGGGTGTGCATAGAAGAGTAGCTAAAGCCCTCTTGATCATCTTGAGAAGTTGTCTCCCCACTAGGTTTATCAAGCCCTCTTTGTCCACTACCACTCCAATCTCTTGCTCACAGATTCAAACCAAAACAGGGATGCACATAACAGCAAAATTATAAGTGATGGGCATGAAGAAACATTTTTACAGTGAGATTCCCAAAGATGGGGTTTTCATTAGCTTCAGAAAAAACGTGGGAAACCCAAAAACGAAACTAGAAGATGGGGAATAACCCTGGGAAGCCAAATCCGTTTTCAGAAAAACGTCCATAGACATTCTAGGGCAAAAATGGCCTCCATAATAGTTCCAAATCGTGGTCCTCCTTCCCCAGCCACTGTGTAACACAAAAACGATCTCCCATCCATGGAAGAATGCAGGAAAATGATAAAAATGTGATGAGGAAGGACCCAGTAGTTTAGACTGCATGAGAGAGGAAAGACTGTGGGTTCATAATGCCTTTGGGCACCATTTCGTGGGTGTTTTCTTGCCCAAGGAGACAAAATATGATTTCCTAGGTTGATGGCTTTCCCATACACGAAATTGGCTGCCATACCTCTTCATTCCCAAGGCATTAACTGCCTCAACCAATTTCTAGAAGAATTAAATGATTGGGTCCATAACCCAAAATGGGTAGTTGGTGGTTTATGGGTTTTCTTATTGACACATGGATTAACACCATTGGCTCAAGGGTTTGAATAATTTCCCTCCCTATTCCTTTTAGAATCATGCCCCCATCTCTTTGTTGCATAGCATAGCTAGTTGTGGGTATTTTCATTAAAATTTGTATTTACATGATGTCTTATTTACATTGTGCCTATCTAGCACAAGAACCATATGCATCTATTTTATTTGTCGATACATAAAACGTTAAATCAATGGTGGGGCCTTGGCCTTGAGCTCCTCACCATGAATAAATTACAATATTTACATCATTTACGATTTAAATGCGAAGGGGGTCAAAATGGGGACATTGCATTCCCCTCCCCTTACATTAGCACTGTCCTCAGTGCTCATCAAAATTAAACAAAAATGGATATGCCACCCTCATGGCATCCTCCATCTCTCATGTAGCCTCATCGGGACCGTAGTGCTTCCATTGCACCTTTACTTGTCCGATGGCTCGGTTCCGGAGCCATGTTACCTTATTGTCTAGGATGCATAACGGATCGGTTTGGAATTCTCCCTCGGGTTCCACCTGGATCACATCCCAATTAATCACATGGTTAGGATCATGTACATATTTCTTAAGCAAAGAGACATGAAAAACATTATGAGCTTTACTGCTAGTAGGCAATGCAAGTCTATATGCAACTGGCCCTATTCTTTCAAGCACTTCAAATGGCCCACAATATCTAGGTGATAGCTCGGCACAACTCCCAAGCTTCAAGGAACTCTTCCTTGATTTCACTCTAAGATACACATGATCCCCAACATCGAATTCCCTATGGATCCTATGCTTATCTGCATAGCTTTTCTGTCTATCCTGGGTTGTTTTTAAATTCTGTCTGATCTTGGCAACTTCTTGCTCCATTTCCTTAAGCAATTCTGGCCCAAGTACAATTATGTTCACTGGATTGTCCCAAGTCACTGGTGTCCTACACCTTCTGCCGTACAAAGCCTCATAAGGACTCATTCCCAATGATGCTTGTTTCCCATTATTATATGCAAATTCTACCAAGTGTAGATAATCCTCCCACTTGGATGGTTTGTCCATTACATACATGCGGAGCATGTCTTCAAGCACCCAATTTGCTCTTTTTGTTTGCCCATCTATTTGAGGATGGTATGTGGTACTAAAGATTAGCTCTGTACCCAAATATGCAAAGAGACCTTTCCAAAAATTGGAAGTGAACTTTGTATCCCTGTCAGAAATTATTGCCTTAGGCAACCCATGTAATCTGAAAATTTCCTTCATGAAAATATTTGCAATGGCATCGGCTTTATGTGTGGACTTAACCGGTATAAAATGTGCTGCCTTTGCTAACTTGTCCACCACAACCATAATGGAATCATGTTGTCTCACAGTCATTGGAAATCCTATAATAAATTCCATGGATATTACCTCCCATTTCCATTCTAGAATTGGCACTGGGAGCAATAAACCTGCTAGATGTTGGTGTTCACTCTTCACCTGCTGACATTCCATGCACATAGATATGTATTCAGCGACATCCTTCTTCATGCTTGGCCAGAAATAATATTTTCTTGCTGTAGCAATTGTTTTTTGATATCCTGGGTGACCAGAGTATGGAGCTTTATGGATTTCATCCATAACGATCCTCCTTAAATCTGTCGCATTTGGAATATAGACTCTATTCTTATAAGTAAGAAGTCTGCCTTCTTCCAAATGATAGCCTTCATACTTCTTGCCAAGGTCTTGCTGCTGCAATCCGCCCTTTATCTGCTCATACACTTCATCCTCAACCATATGGTTAACAATCTGCTGCCTCAAATCTGGTTGGAAAGTACTAAGCGCTGCCACATACATCTCATGTACCTTCCTACTGAGTGCATTAGCCACCTTGTTTTCTTTCCCTTTTATGTGTTTGATTTCAAAATCAAATTCACAAAAATTCCAGCCATCTAGCTTGCCTAGCATTTAAAGTTGGCTGATCAAACAAGTATTTCAGACCACAATGGTCTGTCCTTAACTCAAATTTTCTTCCCATTAAGTAATGCCTCCACATCTTTAAGGCATGTACTATGGCTGCAAGTTCTATATCATGAGTAGCATAGTTCTTCTCATGCTCCTTCAACTTTCTTGACTCATAGCATATCACGTGGTTGTCTTGCATAAGAACTCCTCCAAGTCCTTGATTGCATGCATCGGTACATACCACAAAGTCTTTTTCTGGGTCTGCGATTTTCAAAATTGGTGCACTTGTAAGAAGATTCTTCAACCGTTGAAAAATTTCCTCACATCTTGGTGACCACTCAAACTTTATCCCCTTCTTTTGCAAAGAAGTGATCGGGTTTGCAACCTTGGAGAATCCTTCGATAAACCTCCTGTAGTAACCAGCAAGGCCCATAAAAGATCTCACATCAGTCACATTCCTTGGAGTTGGCCAATTCATAATGGCTTCAATCTTATCAGGGTCTACATATATTCCTTTGTCGGAGATGATGTGACCCAAATAATGAATTCTATCTTTATAGAAGTCACATTTGCTCAACTTTGCATACAGCTTATGCTCCCTTAGTAATTGCATTGTCATTCTCAAATGTTCTTCATGCTCTTCTTCATTCTTAGAATAGATGAGAATGTCGTCTAGGAATACAAGAACAAACTTGTCCAAATATTTGTTAAAAACATTATTCATGAGACACATGAATGTAGCTGGTGCATTTGTGAGACCGAATGGTACCACTACAAACTCATAGTGTCCATACCTTGTTCTAAAGGCTGTCTTATGAATATCTTCTTCTTTGACTCTTACCTGATGGTAACCAGACCTCAAGTCAATCTTTGAAAATACCTTTGCTCCTCTCATTTGGTCAAAAAGGTCATCAATTCAGGGAAAAGGGTATTTTTTCTTCACAGTGACTTTGTTCAACTACCTGTAGTCAATACATAACCTGAGTGTTCCATCTTTCTTTTTCACAAATAGAACAGGCGCTCCCCATGGGGACACACTTGGCCTAATATACTTCTTTTCCAGCAACTCTTGTAATTGGATTTTCAATTCTAGCAATTCCGGTGTACTCATCCTGTAGGGTGTCTTAGACACTGGTGCCGCTCCTGGCACAAGTTCAATTGTAAAGTAAATGTCTCTCTTTGGAGGGAGTCCTCGAATCTCATTAGGAAAAACATCCCTGAATTCTTGCAATACATGATAGTCCTCCAATTTAAGAGTTTCATTCTCTGCTGCCTCTAAAATGAGGGCTGCATACAGTTGACATCCCTTCCTACAGAACTTCTTCAGCTGCATGGCTATAACCTGTCTAATAGAAGTCACCTTTAGAATGCCTTTTACAACCCTCGGGTTTCCTTCCTCATCCATGCATTCAAATGTCTTATTGTAGCAGTCAAGTTTAACCCTACGTGCTTCTAACCAATCCATTCCAATGAGAATGTCATAGGAACCAAGTGGCAAAATATTCAGATCTGCATAAGTGAATAGCCCACCCATCTCTAATGGACATTTCTCAACTATTTCACTAACTTTTCACTTGGTTCCAGTGGCTAGTTGACCTAACCATGATTTACTATGCATTAATTTCTTGAAAGCACAAATCTCAAGAATTCTAGGAGTGACATAATTGTGAGTAGATCCAGGATCAATCAAAATAGAAACAGATTGCTTAGCAATCTTACCTTCAATTTCACCACAGTTGATTGATGATCTGCCTGGCGTTCGTCTAGTGCTGGATATATTCTAGCGATTGTCCTTGCCACTTGACCCACAGTTTCAGCTCTCTGGATGTTGTGGACTTGATTTGCATTCCCATTTCGATGTGGAAAGTTCCGAAGCATGTGGTCTCCTCCACAACCCCAACATTGAAGTGGTTCTCTTGGTTCCTTGGGATCTCTTGGTTTGTCTCCCATCATCCTAGTTGGCTTAGTCACAACCTGTGATGGTTTCCTTTGCTGATTCCGGAATTGAGGAGGCTTGAACCCCTTCTTCCTTTGATCAAACTTTTCATTTTTCTTATCCTTCCATGCCTTATGGAATTCTGGTTTGCTTCTGTTTTTATCAAAGAAATACTTGGCCTTTCTTATGGCCTCCTCTAAAGTTCGAGGTTCATCAAACTCAATTCTATCTTTATATGATTGGGGCAGTCCACTTAGGAAATGCTGAATTTTCACCTTATCATCTCGAATATACCTGACATACCTCAGCAGCTCTAAGAACTTGTTTGCATATTCTTCCATGGTCAATTGTCCCAATCTCAGCTCATGGAACTCTTTGATCTTATCATCATAGTACCTATCAGAGAGGTACTTTTGCTTGAAGTATTTCTTGAACTGCTTCCACACAATATTCCTTTCATTGATCTTCTTCACTTGCCTGATGTGTTCCCACCATATAGATGCTCTTCCATTCAAGTTGAAGATGGATACCCTTGCCTTCATATTTCCCGAGTAGTCTTGGACTTGGAAATGCTTTCTCATCCCAAGAAGCCAAGCTTCAACTTCTTGACCAGAATTTACCTCTCCATCAAATGTAGGAGGTTTTGCCTTCTTAAATTCCCCATGTGAATTGTTCTTGTAGTGCTTATTCCTCTTGCTCCTGTGAAATGAAGAGATTGAACCCTCAATGGATTCTTAAGAGTCAGATGATTCATTAGAAGAGATTTCTGGAGTATATGTTCTATCTGTAGAAACTCTTCTTGAGCCATTGGCCCTCTTACGAGAATTCCTTCTAGAACTACTCCCACCCCTTTCTTAATTTGATGTCTGATGTCAAGAGTTTATTTGCCTTTGGATGTCTGTCAAACTCTATAGCATGGCTGCATTCAACTGATTTTGTTCTTCTTGAGCTTTAATCATCCTTTCATTATCTTCCCTACAGCTTTGCAACTCCACCCTTAGGCTTCTCATGGTGGCTGCAATACCTGGAGGGGTCTCTTGATTTCTTCTCCCATTAGATTCTGTTTCAGCATTTTCAACATGTATGTTCTCCCCCATGGCATCTGTCTCAGGCTCATAGGGATCTTCTGCATCATCCATGATGTTGATTTTCTTGGCCCAACAAATATCCAAAAATTTCCAACTGTACTATCTAGAGTGCTACCCTGATGTAACTGTGATTCTGTGAAATGTGTTCATCAACACAATTGTTAGCTGCATTATATTCTCAGAAATTCATAAATTACTTTATGCACGTGGAAAAATATTATGTTGACAATTTGTCGAATCATCGAATTTTCTCACAATTAACGACATATGAGGGGGACAAAGGGGGTCAAGGGGGCTTTCCCCCTTGTGGTTCGCCACTGCAGGGCGGTTCGAGGGCATCGCCCTCGTTTTTTTTTTTTTTTGGAAATATTTCAGCAGCTTCGGGGCGATTTGATGAACGCTTCCGCAGTTTCGGAGCAATTCGCCGAACTCTTCCGCAGTTGCGGAGCAATTCTCCGAATGCTTCCGCAGTTGTGGAGCAATTCACCGAATGCTTCCGCAGTTTCGGTGTGGTTTGCTGAAGCCTTCCAAAATTGCGAGGTGTTTTGCCGAATTCTTCCACATTGCGGGACAATTCACGGAATCCCTTCGCAGTTTCAGGGCGACTTCCCGAACTCTTCTGCGTTGCGGAATGATTCGCCTAATCCTTCCGTAGTTTCGAGGCGACTTCCCGAACTCTTCCGCGTTGCGGAATGATTCACAGAATCCTTCCGCAATTGCAGGGTGAATTCCCGAACTCTTCCGCGTTGCGGAACGATTCGCAGAATCCTTCCGCAATTGCGGGACGATTCGCCGAAGTCTTCCGTAGTCATGGGACGAATCGCTGAAGTCTTCCGTAGTCGTGGGACGAATCGCCGAAGTATTCCGCAGTTTGGGAAGAGAATTCCTTCTGCAATTTTGGAAGAGAATTCCTTCCGCAATTTCGGAAGAGAATTCCTTCCGAAAATTTCCTTTCGACGCCGAACACTTAGAAGATTAAGGATTTTAGGTTTTAGGTTTCCCCTTCTTAGACCAATTGTGAATACAATTGGTTCCCCAACCTACCACCTCGCCAAATATGTAGCCAGTTTATTAATCCCACTAGTGGGGAATACAGACTCGTTTATCAAAGACTCCAAGGATTTCATTAATATCATCAAGGAGGAAAAATTAGACGCACATGACTTACTAATAAGCTTTGATGTTGTGAGTCTATTTACCAAAATTCCCCTTAATGAAGCAGTGCAGGTGTTATTCGAAGTAGCGGATTCAGATACTGCAAAGCTGGCAGAAGTATGCCTCCGATCCACCTTCTTCAGCTTCAGAGGTGAATTCTATGAGCAAACTAGCGGGGTGGCAATGGGGTCCCCTTTGTCACCAATTGTGGCTAATCTCTTTATGGAACACTTCGAAATGAAATCCCTTCATTCGTTCCCTTTACAACCCGCAAGGTGGAAAAGGTATGTGGACGATACCAATGTGAGATGGCCCCATGGGATTAACGAGCTAAACAAATTTCATGAGCATCTCAACCAACTCTCGGAGGACATTAAGTTCACTATGGATATTGAAGAAGATGGTAGCATCCCCTTCCTCGACGTGCTAATAAAGAAAAATGAAGATGGAACCCTAAGCCATGGTGTCTACAGAAAGAAAACCCACTCAGAAAATTACCTTCACGCTCACTCACACCACCACCCCTCTCAGAAAATTGGGGTAATCAATACCTTGGCCATGAGAGCTTTCCGCATATCTGACAAGGAGCATCTTGAAAAAGAGAAAGACCACTTAACCACCGTCTTCAGTAACCTGGGATACAAGAACAAGGACATCCATAAGGCAATGAAGAAAGCAGAAAACTGGACTCAACACACAAAGGAGAGGAAGACTCGCAAGGCTTTCCTCCCTTACATCCAAGGAGTAACCGACAAAATTGCAAGGGTGTTAAAGAAAAAAGAAGTTTGGACTGCCTTCAAACCTATGGAAACCATTAGACAGAAAATGAGATCGGTGAAAGACAAGGTTGATTGGCACCAGTATAAGGGGGTGTATAAGGTAAACTGTTCATGTGGAAAGAGCTATATAGGAGAGACAGGTCGATCTTTTCAAACTAGATTGAAAGAGCATGGGGAGGACATAAGAAGAGAGAGGGCAAACACTTCCGCACTCGCAGAGCATTCCCTCAAAACAAAACACCAGGTCTTCTTGGAAAACGCGGAGGTACTCGCGGTGGAGGACCACTACTACAAACGAAGGGTGAGAGAGGCCTTGGAAATCATAAAGCACCCGAACAACCTAAATAGAGACGGGGGACTTGAAATAAGCGAGAGATGGCTACCTCTGGTAAACAAGGAAGGTAATGGATAAAACCAGGTATGTTTCTATAACTAGCATTTTCTGTGATGAGTATCACTAGCCTCCGACTCGTCTTATCCATTTCATCGGTGAGTTTTTATCATGAATTTTTCATTCAATTATTCATTGGTTATATATGGACCATTAATAATTATTAATAATTGATTATTAGTATGACTGGTTGATTGTGAGACCTTTAGAGTAATAAATACTATATAGTTTTATTTTATTATTGTGAAGGTCATTTAATTATACTTTTTAATGATTTTATTATTGAGAATCAATTATTAATTAGTTAGCTAATCTAGTATTAAGAATCAATTATTAAATAGTTAGCTAATCTTTAATTGGACCTTTATTGTTTTATAATTGTTTTATTTCATTAGTAAAGGTTTTTAATAATCATTTGGACCATTAATAATTATTATGTGATTGATATTATGACTGGTTGATTTTGAGAAATAAAAACTATATAGTTTTATTGTGAAGGTCTTTTAATGATTTTATTATTTATCAATTATTAATTAGCTAGACCTTTATTATTATATAGGGGCATTATTTCTTTAGTAAAGGTTTAATAATCATTATTTCAATAATGATTTTTATTTTGTTTGATTATCTTTCTATTAAGTTGACCTTGTATGAATGAATAATTTTTGAATGATTTCTAGAATTCGAAGAGGAAATTTGGGAGGAATTGGAGAATTTATAGAACATCATAGTGGAAGTTGAATGTGAAAAGATGAAGATGTAGAAGATGAAAAGACGAGAAGATGAGAAGGCATCTCTAACTATTTATATGCAGATGAGCAACTTCCTTCAACATATTCTGTCCTGATGATGAATCCAGCTTGGGATTCGAAACGTCGACTACGAAAATGACCACCGTGGATCATCCGAATACCTTTTCAAACTTAGAAAATTTTTCTGCTGTTTCAGTGCAGTTCGCCGAATTCTTCCGCGTTGCGGAACAACTCGCAGAATCCTTCCGCAGTTTCGGAAGAGACTTCCTTCCACAATTTCGGAAGAGAATTCCTTCCGCAATTGCGGGAGAGGATTCCTTCTGCAGTTTCCGGCAGAACTCATAGAAACTTAGAAAATTTTTGAAAATTTTCTTATCTATCAGTGTTGAGCAGGAAGCATACTTACCTCCGCAACTATGATAGGTAGTCCCATAAAGGCCCAATGCTGCAACCAACGGCTCTGATACCAAAATGTAATGTCCCCTCTTATCATACCAGCATGATAGAGAGGACGTGATACTAAAACTGGGCATCTAGCCTCATATCCATTAATTAAAAACTTATTGATAAAAATACATATACATGTGCATGTTATAGAAACACAGCGGAATTAAAAAAATCATGTTTGATATCTAACATACATTCAAACATTTATGTGACAACCATTAAATAAAGATATTGCAGAATTATAAAAGAGAATACATATCTTAACAAAGTATTCCCAAGCAACTGGCTATGCAACTGCAACGTTCCACCCAACCATAGGCCAGTTGTGCTTATCAACCTCTTGATACAACTGCCACCCCCGAGCTGGGCATGATCTCTACAAGGAACCGGGGAACAACAGACTCACACATAGCCAAGCATACACCAAGATGATCCAAGCCAATCTACAATTGGGTTTATCAGGCTACTAGGAAATGGAAAGAAAGGGTGGCTAAGCTAGTGAGCTCAAGCACAGAGCTAGGGGTAACCTTACAAGATCTATCTAGCTTGGCACCCACAATACCTACACACCCAGCACAAGGAAGTATTCTTTTCACTGCTATACAGTCCCTCAAGCCATACCTTCTCCATCTAGTGCTCTTAGGGTGTGCATAGAAGAGTAGCCAAAGCCCTCTTGATCTTCTTGAGAAGTTGTCTCCCCACTAGGTTTATCAAGCCCTCTCTGTCCACTACCACTCCAATCTCTTGCTCACAGATTCAAACCAAAACAGGGATGCACATAACAACAAAAGTATAAGTGATGGGCATGAAGAAACGTTTTTATAGTGAGATTCCCAAAGATGGGGTTTTCATTAGCTTCAGAAAAACATGGAAAACCCAAAAATGAAACTGGAAGATGGGGAGTAACCCTGGGAAGCCAAATCCGTTTTCAGAAAAACATCCATAGACATTCTGGGGAAAAAACGGCCTCCATAACAGTTCCAAATCATGGTCCTCCTTCCCCAGCCACTATGTAACACAAAAATGAGCTCCCAGCCATGGAAGAATGCAGGAAAATGATAAAAACGTGATGCAGAAAGACCCAGTAGTTTAGACTGCGTGAGAGAGGAAAGACTGTGGGTTCAGAATGCCTTTGGGCACCATTTCGTGGGTGTTTTCTTTCCCAAGGAGACAAAATACGATTTCCTAGGTTGATGGCTTGCCCATACACGAAATTGGTTTCCATACCTCTTCATTCCCAAGGCATTAACTGCCTCAACCAATTTCTGAAAGAATTAAATGATTGGGTCCATAACCCAAAATGGGTAGTTGGTGGTTTATGGGTTTTCTTATTGGCACATGGATTAACACCATTGGCTCAAGGGTTTGAATAATTTCCCTCCCTATTTCTTGTAGAATCATGCCCCCATCTCTTTGTTGCATAGCATAGCTAGTTGTGGGTATTTTCATTAAAATTTGTATTTTAATGAAATAGAACCAAGAACCATATGCATCTATTTTATTTGTCGATATATAAAACGCTAAATCAATGGTGGGGCCTTGGCCTTGAGCTCCTCACCATGATTAAATTACAATATTTACATCATTTATGATTTAAATGTGAAGGGGTCAAAATGGGGACATTACAAAAAATCCTAATGCAGCCGAGTGTGCAGAAGGAAAGCGCAAAAAATATGGCACTCAGGCCAACAACCAGCTCAAAACACTTACTGTAACAGCTGTGTTACGATAAATGGAGCGTCAACAAAAATGGTCAGAATACCAACAAGTAGCAGGTTTCCTAATAAATAAAAATAGTGGACTCGCTAGACCAAATGAAGGTAAGGGAGTATGCAAAAACCTAGCTAAATAGTATTCTGACTCAACCAGACATATCCTCTACAAGGTGATGAAATCCAAGTTAGACAATATGGATAGTAGAGCCAAGTCTCTAAAGATATCCCCCTACTGGGAGGGACACCGGGTAGTCAATCCTAGAAGAAAAGCAACTAAGATACCCTGTTCATGACATGTTCGGTTGGGTGAATCTGCAGTTTGGTTCTATCACCGTTGTACTCCCGTACGGGTAGTACACCGAGAACTACGAAGGTATCCTTCGGTTACTGAATGGATTGTGGTATTCCAATCAGGCTTTCGGAACCAGTCTGGCTACTTCAACCGTCCTAGGGGAGAGGCCTTCCCGATAAATTGGTTTTAAATCGTGTCAAAAAATACTAGGAGATTTTGGTTCCCTAATGGACAACAACTATGTCTCAAGTGTAAGCGACCGAGGGGTGTTATTTGGATGCCTATCCCCCCGACCCTACCTAACTACAATATTCTTTTGGGTTCCCCAAGTGGGGTTAGAATGTTGGTTGTGTTAAGTAGTATTTTAGGGCTCACTTGAATTAGGTGACAGAGTGTGTGCGTGTGAGATAATGAACCCAAGTAAAAGTGCCACGGGGTGGGCAACTTTCTAACTAACAATAATAATGCAGAAATTAAACTTTGAAATGCAAAATTTTCTCTTTTCAATTAAAATGCTGAAATTTAAAAAATTATGTAAATGGAACATAAATAATACTGCTAGAAAAGGCTGTAGGTAAGTATGGCTGCAGGTAGGACAGGTGGCTGTGCAGGTACATAAAATATTGCAGCAAAGTTCTGCGTTCAAACAGAAAAAAATGCAGAAAACAGATCACGGGTCTGCGGTGAAACTACGCGGTCAGATCGTGGGAAATAGGTCGACAGTCGTGGGCGGACCGTAGGAAAATGGCTCAAAGCTGCAGGTGGATCGCAGGAAAATGGCTCAAAGCCGCAGGCGGATCGCAAGAAAATGGCTAAAAGCTGCAGGCGGATTGTAGGAAAATGGCTGAAAGCCGCAGGCGGATCGCAGGAAAATGACTAAAAGATGCAGGCGGATTGCAAGAAAATGGATCAAAGCCGCAGGTGGATCGCAGGAAAATCATTGAAAGCCACAGGCAGATTGTAGGAAAATAGCTAAAAGCCGCAGGTGGATCGCAGGAAAATGGCTAAAAGCCGCAGGTGGATCGCAGGGAAGGGCTGGACAACCACAGTCGGACCGTAGGAAACAGGCTGAGAGCCGCGGTCAGATCACAGGAGACAGACTGAAAACCACTTAGAGATCGCATGAAATAGGCTGAGTGCCACGGTCGGATCGTAGGTAACAGTCTGAAAGCCGTGGTCGGATCGCAACTACGGGGATAAAAGACGCGGTTTACAGCAGCAAACCCGACTACCGAAAGGGATAGCCGAAAGGAAAAAACAAGAAAATATTGTAGAAAACTAAAAATTTCTTAAAGACTATAACCATAAATTCAAAGGAACACTAGGGGAGTCGCCAAAACTATAGCTAGGGTTTTCACCCTAGCTTGTGCAAATGAGCACCTACTAAGGAGAAGGGACTCCTCAATAGTAGTTCAGTAAAAACAGTAAATACAAGACAATAAATAAAACAGTAACTACTTTAAGCATGTGCATAAAATAACAAAAAGATAATAAAAATAGTTTTTGTATTGATTATACCTCCAATGTGGGGTTGGTGAAGCTCTTGCAGTAGTCTAGGAGGGCTGCTTCCAAGCTCCAATAGGCTCCTTCTCCTTCTCCAAAGTGTTTTGGATATGGTCCAAAGGGGCACTCAAATGTGAAAATAGCTCAAAAGAGTGAGCTAGGGTTTCAGGAGTGATTTTGACAGTTTAAGGATAGGGGTGACTGTGGATATGAAATGGGGAGCCTCCATCACCTATTTATAGGTTTTTTAGTTGTGGAGTGTTGACCCATGGTTTTGGGCACCATATGGTTTAGGTCAGCTATATAGGGATTTTGCTTCCTTTTTTCCCTCTTTTTCCTCTTTTTTGTATTTTTTTATCCATTTTTAGAGGGTTTTTGCTTTTTTTGGAGGAATTTAACTTATTTTGGGGAAAAAAGGGGGTTTGGCCTTTTGGAGGCTTTTTTAATGGTTTTTTGGCCTTTTGGAGGCTTTTTAATGGTTTTTTGAGGTTTTGGAGGCAAATATGGTGGGAAATATGGACCAATGAGTCATGTAATGGGGTAGATGAGGTAGTGAGCACTTTTTGGGTGTTAACAATGCAGGAAATATTTTTTTCTTTCGATGAATTCTACCTATGGTAAGGAGAAAGTTTTTTCCAATGGTATTGCCAAACAAGCTCAATGCAACACAATTCCCAATGCAAACAAATTTGACAATGAAAGTACTCTTTTCTTTTTCAACGAAACACACAAATGTTCACAACACTACTATCCAAATCAAAGTATTTTTATTTTCTTTTCTTCAAATCAAAACAACACTAAGTAATGAAATGAGAGGATTCTGAAACGAAAAATGCAAGCTTTTCACTTTCTCTTTTCAATGATTTAAAGGCAACAAAAATAAAAAAAATGCACCTATCTTTCCTTAGCATGGAAGCAACTTTTTGAAAAAAAAACGAAATGTACTAGAAATTTTCAAGAAGATGAATAATTCATAATTCAATAAAAAACACAATCAATCATATTTCCATTCATCTTTTCCAAAACATTCCAATGCACAATGATCTTTCTTCAATAACTTTTTGAGAAACAATGGAAAAGAAGCACTTTTGATTTTCCAATGGATGCATCAAAACAATAAACTTGAAGACAACTTTGCTTTCAGATCTGAATGACTGAAAAGAAAACGCTACTTGCAGCATTCATACACTCAGAAAACTCAAGAAAAGACAAGCACTAAACCAAGCAAAAAGACACTTTTAACTCAAAATCAAGCAGCAACAAGCAAGCTAAGCAAGCAAAGCTCAAAACAAAAGTAGATGAGGTCTGGAAGGTGATCCAATGCAATGGTCAGATCAGGGATGGAAGGAAGGGAAAGAAAGAATGAATGGATGAAGGTGGGGGAGACAAAAGTATCCGCCACTACCGATTTCAAACTTGTCCAAAGTGGAACCCAAAGTCAATCCAAATGAAACCAAACTCTCAACACACAAATCAAAATGGGATCTTTGGCTGGATGTTGCAGCATAGAGGGATTTCATACATCAAAACAAGGCTCAGACTATCAAACAAGAAGATGGATGCATGTATACTAAGTCTCGACAGATCGGTGCACTCTGTCTTTGTAGACAGTGCGATGTTGTAGTTTACCTGCATGAGATATGTGACGATGTCGTAGTCTACTAATGCACAGGATGCGACGAGCAAGCAATAGTCAAAGAACAAAGACCCAGAAAAACACAGTGTCGCTCTGTTTTCACTTCCTAGGTGCGACAAGCGAGTTCTAGATTCAAAAATGAATCAGATCTCCTAATAATGAACCACTAACAGGTTTGAAATTGAGTAGTATAAACTCAAAGGAAGAAGATCTGACAATGGAACCAATCCTAAGAAGGAAAATGGAAAAGGAAAAGACAACAAGGCTTGTGACAAGTAATCAACTGAAAATGACTCAGATTAACGATCACTAAACAAGGATATCCCCAGTATGGTCACCAGATTTGTTACCGAACAATCCACTCGATCGGAGGCGAGTCGGATCTCCCTAGATCAATGCGAGTCTAGAACAAATAGAATAGACTACAAACACATTTCCTAGATCTACTTAAGGATCAAGTGCTAGATGTCTTACCTCTTTGATTCGCTATCCTTTTTTCTCGAATGTTGCTCCACGTCCCATGGTCGTCAGATCCAAGCTGCAAGACCTGTCAAGACACAAAAAAGAGAAATTAGTAAAAAGCATCTATACAATAAGAGATCTATGTAAATAGTTAAGCAGGTAAACAACACAACATCATCACATATAAGAGCGATATTGGTGGAAAGCATTTGTATTACTGCAAATAGAGGTGTACATGATAGAGATATAGAACTACAACCAATGACTTAATGTATTATCCCTTCTCCACACAAGCCAATTGCCAAGCCCTTCCAAGGAAGCATGAATTCTCCAAGAGGTGAGTGAAGGTGTTCTTAAGAGAGATTTCACCAGCATGTAGATACCATAGTCTTCCTCCCTTTGGTATGGGAGTGAGCCTCATATATATAGGACTAAGTGGATGAGATTATGGATAGGATAGATTGAGAGATAGTAGGAGAGAGATAAGGGATCTTCCCAATGAGTTAGGGGTCGAGTACCAGCTCTCCAAGAGATCAGGGATAAGCTCCCAAATGGGAAAGTTTTGAGAAAGATCTCGAAATGTCTATTTTTTCCCATTAACAGACCTCATCGCACCTTGCTATGGAGCAACCTGTGATGACCTCTCAAAAGGTTGTACAAACTGAGTACAAATCCTCTCAAATGAATACTTGGTCCAGATGACTTCAGGGATGTATACATTAAATCATGATGATGGGTATATTTTAGGTGTAACAAAACCTCATGGTTTACAGGTATGCCTCTTTTCAGCCATTAAACTAGGAACATATGCTATGCTGATAATAAGATATGATGAGTACAAGAAACTTGTTCTATTAAAATAGAATCAGCATATCCTTAGGCTTAACTATAAATAATAATAATTTCATACTGCCTAGCACAAGCTTACAAATCATTATTTACATTGCAGGTATAACTGCTTACTGTATAAAGAAATGTGTAAATAAAACATAGACTATGAACTGAAGTTGTCTCCAATAGATCATAAATCTGCATAATACAACAAAGACCTAAAATTCTATCCATGATCCATAAACAAGGTTCAATTTAAATAACATAGTCATGTTCAGATCTGATAAACAATCCATTCCACAATAGATCAGAGTTATATAACAATAAACCCTAGCACTGTTCCATAAAACTTAACAGATAAATGCTACATATAGACTTATATGAAATTTGAAGACCAGTGGACCTAGCACAAACCTCCCAGCCTTTGACCAACAAGTTCACCGTGCTTTCAGGTCACCTTCGAGATGAGTTCACAATCCCCTCTGGTTCAGTAGTTAGATTTTATTTACCCTTAACTTGTTCCCCATGTTATTTAGTAAATTTATGTGGTAGTAGGAAACCCAACATCCAACTCAGTGCTCCTAAGCTTCAGGATGCTCCAAGGGATTTTAATCCTCAGCCATTAAGACAATCATTAAGATCACAGCCTATTCAGAGTATTTTCTGCAGTGCTCCTACAAGCTTGGGGTAGTGCTCCTACCTGAACACAACCAAGTGTCCAAGCTGTACCCAGCTATTCTGATTGCTCTTAGTCTAGTCCAGTTTTGTGCTCCAAAATTCCCCCCCTTTACTTGTCTTCATTTAATCTGGTTATTGTTCTTCTCTACTCCCATTTCTCTTGTATGATAATGATCATAATGAATGTTCATCCTCCAGTGTTTGAATGAGTTTCACTTTTTATATTCTTGGGTGTGAAATATCTCATTTAGTTAATTCTATATTTCAATATTCTCTCAAATCTTTTCTTTAGGGTTTTTCCATTTTCTCCATTTATAATTTCTCATTATTATTTAATTGGCTTTTTCCCTCCAACCCATAGGGGACTGTGACTCCCATCTCATTAAAGTGATGGTCCACATGGTCATTAGAAATCAATTTCTCAAATTACTAATGTCATCTAAGTAAACTGAAATATTACTTAGCAAAATATCAAAGGGGTTAAAGTCCAACATTTGGGGTATTACACTACCCTCCATTAATCATTTTCTCAATGTGATAGTTCTTATAGTTAACATTGTGATGAAGGTTGACTCATAAATTTTTCTAAGTTGTTATTTTTATGCATAAATTAGTGTGAGTGATCATGTTGGATTTGGTACTCATAACCTTTGTTTTGTTATTGTTTTCTATTATACTCGTGCTAGAACACAAATCCTTGAGAATACTTAGTCGTTTGTCAAGATTAGAGGGACACCTCACCATAAGAATGATATCATCAACATAAAGAAGAAGGATCATGAGCATTACATCTAAAGTAATTCCATTGTAACTTGCTTCTTTCAAACATGCCTCTAACTTATCAATGTAAATTTCGAAAAGGGTGGGTACATGGGACATCCTTTCTTAACTCCTATATTACATTTAATTTCTTTCTCCTTTCATTCAATGTTCCTAATATTAGAAGTGACCTTCTCATACAACCTTATTACATGACAAAATGAATATTCCATTGCTTCTCAACCATTGATTTAAGTTCCTAAAATTTCTCTAAAACATCACTCCTTTTCTTAACAAAATAGGTCCAAATGTGTCTAGGGAAATGATCAAAACTCATAATATAATTTGCACCTTATAGTTATGGATTCTCTATTGGTATGCACAAGTAACAATGTACCACTTGAAATACAGCAATTGCCAGCATAAAATTCCCTTCTCAAAACACTCTATATGATCCTTACCTAAAATGCATCATGTGCAAACACCATACGATAAATCATGATTAAGAAGACATGACACACAAGCTCTTAATCCTTCTACAATGCAAACTATGAAAGTTTAGGTCACCCAATCACTCATGCCAAAGAAAATTGTTAGGACCACTCTTAGAAACAAAGGAATTTGAGTAAATGGAAAAGATATGATGAAGTAAATTTTGAAATTTTATACAATTCATATTTGGTAACAAACTATACAATGGAATAAACTTTGAAATTATCCTTGATGTCTTTGCAATAAATCAATTAGACTATAACTCAGACTTCTTACTTGTTTGGATCATACGAAAGATAGAGATAATGTTAGCACTTAAATCAGGTTCATGGTACACATAATTGAAAAATCCGTTTTCAAAGAAGATGTTACCAATACCATACATGCAGTGCAGTGTTATCATATGAACATGGAAGAATAAAAGAGAATCATATGAACATGCATTTCCTAGTATTAAGGATATTAATAAACATAGAAGTTGCATCAAAGAGAATCATATGCACATGCGTAACTTAAGTAGGTGCATAAAATGATGTACCATTATGATGAGAATGATTGAATTGTTGATCAGATATGGAAAGATTTCTAATTTCTTTGCCTAGGGATTCCAACAAGTTATAACGCATAGCTTGTAAATGACCTAGCTTTCAAAAATAGCACAACCATTTGAATTAAACTATATTTTTTCCAGTTTTTTGTTGTCGTGGTGCATGAGAGGAGTCAATTTTTAGACTCTTCGATCGCCACGAGAAGTTATGATTATATTATAACATCACCAGTAGTAATTTGATTACATACAATTAGCCAAATACAAGCTCACTATTTTATTTAACAAAAATTTAAATTATATAAATATATTATAATTATTTTTCATGACAGAAAATAAAAATACCTTTATTAATACAGTGATGCATACATATGTATGGGGATCGGCTCAGGTACAATATCTTGGTGGCTCTCATTATTATGTTACATTTATTGATGATGCAACTAGGAAAACTTGGGTTTATTGCATTAGACAGAAATATGATGTGTTTGCTACTTTTAAGAAGTGGAAACATTTGGTTGAGAATGAGACAGGAAAAAGACTGAAGTGTCTCAGATCTGATAATGGAGGTGAATACTGCGGCAAGGAGTTTGATAGTTACTATTCATACGATGGGATTCGTAGAGAGAAGACAGTCCCAGGAACACCACAAGAAAATGGTGTGTCTGAAAGGATGAACAGAACGATCATGGAGCGTGCAAGGTGTATGATATTGCATGCAAGATTGCCCTTACAGTTTTGGGTGGATGCTGTAAATACAAATGTTTATTTAATAAACAAAGGACCTTCAAGTGCTTTGGATGGTGGTATTCTAGAGGAGGCATGGACAGATAAAAAGGTAAACTACTCATTTCTGAGAATGTTTGGTTGTGAAGCTTTTGTCCATATTGATAAAGATAATAGAACAAAGTTTGAAGCTAAATCCAAGAAATGTACCTTTATTGGATATGGTGTTGATGAATTTGGTTATCCTTTATGGGATTATGAAAATAACAAAATCATCAAGAGTATAGATGTGATATTCAATGAAAAGTTCATGTATAAAGATCAGTTGAAGGGAAAGAAACATGAAAAGGAAAACACAGAGTACACAGTACTTGATGAAATTACAGAAAATGAAGTTCCAAAGGTGCCAGAAAATAAAGAATAGTGGCAAGTGCCCGAAACTCCTGCAACTGCAAGAAGATCTACCAAGTTAAGTAGAATCCCTGACCGATACTCTCCTTCAATGTATTATTTGTTGATGACTGATGCTAGTGAACCAGAATGTTATGAAGAAAAAATTTAGGTGGAAACTAGAAAGAAGTGGGAGCAAGGCATGAATGAGGAGATGGACTCATTGGTAGAAAACCAGACTTGGGATTTGGTTTAGTTGCCTGCTGGTAAAAGAGCTTTGCAGAACAAATGGATTTACAGGTTGAAGGAAGAAGAAGGAGGCAAGAAACAGTACAAGGCTAGACTTGTTGTAAAGGGGTTTGCATAGAAGAAAGGTATAGATTTTGATGAAATATTTTCTCCTATTGTTATGATGACTTCAATTAGGACTATCTTAAGTCTAGTGGTGGTAGAAGATTTGCATCTTGAATAGTTAGATGTAAAAACAACCTTTCTCAATGGGGATTTGGACAAAGAGATATATATGCAGCAGCCACAAGGGTATGAGGTCAAAGGTAAGGAGAGTTTGGTGTGCAGGTTGAAAAAGAGCTTGTATGGTTTGAAGCAATCTCCAAGGCAGTGGTATTTAAAATTTGTCAGATTTATGATAGAACAAGGTTATAGTAGATGTCATTCTGACCACTGTGTTTATTTCAAGAAGCTAGACAATGAAATATATATTATCTTGTTATTATATGTGGATGACATGCTTGTTGCAAGGTCTAACATGCAGAATATAAATGTACTCAAAAGGAAGCTAGCTAATTCATTTGCGATGAAGGATTTGGGTGCTGCAAAGCAAATCCTTGGTATGAGAATAATGAGAGACGGGAAAAATCACAAATTGACACTGTCTCAGAGTGAGTACATACAAAAGGTGTTGGAGAGGTTCGGAATGCAGAATGCAAAACCAGTTAGTACACCTTTGGCCATCCATTTCAGTCTAAGTAAGGAAATGTGTCCCAAGACACAGGAAGAGACATATTACATGTCCAAGATTCCCTATCAATCAATAGTTGGAATCTTGATGTATTCCATGGTGTGCACAAGACCAGATATTGCACATGCAGTGGGAGTTGTAAGTAGATATATGAAAAATCCAGGTAAAGAACATTGGAGGGCAGTACAGTGGATTCTTAGGTATTTGAGAGGTACCACCACTCAGGAATTACGTTTTGGAGGTTCAGAAACTGTTATACAGAGATATGTTGATGCAGATATGGCAGGTGATAAGGATAGCAGGAAGAGCACCATAGGGTATGTGTTTACTGTAGGTGGAACAACAGTAAGTTGGATTTCGAGACTGTAGAAGGTTGTTGCATTTTCAACAATAGAAGCAGAGTATGTTGTTGTTACAGATGCTAGTAAAGAGATGATTTGGTTGCAGAGGTTTATGGAGGAAGTGGGTAAGAAGCAAAAGGATAGAAGGTTGTATAGTGATAGCCAGAGTTCCATTCATCTTGCAAAGAACTCAACATTCCATTCGAGGACTAAACATATACATCTCAAGTACCATTTCATACGCTCTGTTCTAGAAGATGAACTGTTGAAGCTGGAAAAGATACATACTATCCATAATCTTGCAGACATGTTCACAAAGGTAGTGACTAGAGAGAAACTGAGTTCTTGCTTGGTTTTAGTTGGCCTTCTAACATGAAGGTGAAGAGGAGAAATTTTCCAAGTCCAAGTCCAGCAAGTGCAGCAGCGGTGGAGTTGCTGTGATCAGTCTCCAAGTGGGAGATTGTTGGTTGTGGAGCCAGATCTTCCAGTCTCATAGATGATGATTCAGCTGTGTCCATACCCCAGGTTTGGTTATGATCCCAGCCCGATTCTCAGGGGGTCCAGGGGTTTGTGGGCAATGCCCCTGAGGAAAATATTTGGGGTTGTTTTCGCCACCAGTTTTTGGGCCCATGGTTTTGGGTAACCCATGGTATTTTCCCATTGTATTTCCCTTATAAAAGAAAGACATTGTAACACGGCTAGGGTTAATGATGTATTAGGTTTTATGCATTGTAAAGATCTCTAAGATCAGGAGAGAGACTGTGAGATAGTGAAGAGGAAGTGCAGCGGCTGTGCTGCAGGTTGTATCCCTTCACCTTGCTGGATGGTAATAATAATAAGGACTGAAAAATTCAGTGTGCATGTAGCCCAAGTTGGGTGAACCATGATATATCTGTGTCTCTTTTGTAATGTGTATGTGTGATTATATTTGCATGTTTGTTTATTTTTATTGCTCTGTGATCCTGTTTTTCTAACATCAGTATGGGAAACCGCAGTATCCAGCACTACAGTATCCGCCAACGCAGTATCTGGCACTGCAGTATCCTCCACCATTGTACACACCATATGGACCACCGCAACAACCACAGTATGGGAATCCACAGTACCTGCAATATGGCCCACCACGTGGAGGGGCTAGAGGAGGATTTCGTGGAGGTCAAGGTGCTGGCACAAGACGAGGAGGAGCTACTGGATGAGGGAGAGGACCAATTATATGCTACAATTGTGGGAAACAAGTCCACTATCAGAGGGATTGCTCGAATCCATCACCACCGCAGTGAACGTATTGCAGCACTGTTGATCATGGCGTTGAAGACTGTCCGCAACTCATCGTCAAGTGGCAGACCAAGAATCCGCCACCACCTCCACAGAACCAAAACCAGAATCCACTGGTTGTGCAGATGATATCGACGTAGGCTTGAAAAAAACATGTGATTGTTGGACTGGTGACACGATGAGGAGCAATGGTAGAAGCCGATGGGCCACAAACTTCTATCCGACCAACAATATGGAAAAATTTATGCAGGAGGTGCTGAGACAAAGGAGGTAGTTACCTCTTCAGGAAAAATTTATCTATGATATGCCACCGACATTCGACAATATGAAGTCTCAGGGAAAGGCTAATAACCTAAAATACTTCTTAAAGAGTTTCTTGGAATTGGAAAAGGATCAAGATGCGCTGGAGGCGATGTCCAATCTATTGAATCGACAGCACGGTGTATGCCAGGATCAAAGAGTTAATCACATACACAAGATGAAGATAGGGAGAGAGATGAGAATGTTGACACAAATTGGAGATTTTGATGTCGACTCAATTATCTTAGACCTGGGGTTGGATGTCAACATTCTGACCAAGCAGACATGGGAGACCATGGAGAAACCACAATTGGCCTGGTCACCAGTACAAATGCCATTAGCAAACCATAGTAAGGTTACTCCAATTGGTCGGGTGTACCAACTTCCCATTGAGATTGAGGGCCTCAAGTCTTATGCCAATTTTGATGTAATTGAAATCGTGGAAAACACCAGTCCCTATACAGTGTTTCCAGGGATCGACTGGGCAATCGATAATCTAGAGGTTATCAAATTTAAGAAGCGGACAATGACATTTGAGAATTGCGAGATGAGGGTCATTGCACCTTTGGATCCTGCGGAGGGGTAGCGATACGTTGAACCGTCCAGAGATGAATTTATGGAGGGATGGGATAGTATATACAATATATCAGAGGATTACATAAATCCTATAATAGATGGTGAATTGGGTTGGCGTAGTGTCAGTTGAGCATCGTCGGATTCAAATGAGGCGCTCGAAAATTGGCAGAACCGGATACATGAAGTGTCATTTAGGAGATGTGCAAGGATCACACAATTACTGCGATGGGTAGCCATGGAGGACTGTGCCCTACAACTATATGAGGGATTTCCTAATTTGAGAACCTTTCTTGCAGAGTTTGAAGAGAAAGTACTGGAGCCGCAATGTTTATTGGGCTTGGAGGAAGCCTTGAAGGCTACTCCTATGTGTTGGTGGGAAGTGCACAAGTCTAATATCACAACCTTGCCACTATGTCGCTACCTAATGACGGTTAGGTTCGGCGATGCAGAAGGATGTAGCGGAATGAAGTTTGATGGAAGAAGCGACCCGGACATACATTTTGCGGAGTGCGAAAGTAAATGGGGATTACGAGCCAAAGAGGAGTGGGTCCATGCGTTCATTCACACTTTGGATGAAGTACCGCGGATCTGGTATGTCGCAGCAGAAATGCGACGCAGAACAACTTCTTGGGAGCAACTAACACTTGGCTTTAGCCAAACATTTTGTTTCTCATATGAGAAGCCCTTCATCCATAGTGCGCTACAGGTGATCCGCGAGAAGATATTTGAAGCAGTACCAACAGAGCAACCATTAGAACTTCGGTGGACTCCAACACCAGAAATGATGATGGAGTGCTACAACATCATAGGAGAGCTAGATGATGAGGATGATCTGAGGGCTACGTATGTGCCGGAATCAGAAGGTAGTCGTAGTGTCGAGGCACTAGAAATTCCTTCTGACAAATTCCAGCAACCGTTGAAGATCAAGAAAGTATACATTGGGATGGAAGAGAACCCGAAGTTTGCAAGAATTGTGGATTACTGGGATGAGTCAACCATTGGGAAGATGAAAAATTTGCTGCATGAGTTTCAAGATCTATTCCCAATGAAATTCTCAGAGATGAAAGGAATTTCTAGGGACTTAGGGTAAATGAATATTCCCCTGAAACTTGATGTGAAGCCCGTCAAGCAGCAGCCCTACTGGTTGAATCTACGGCACAAGGAGAGAGTGCAGGATGAGATTGAAAGGATGCTGGAAGCAGGAATCATAGAACCCATAGAAGAATCCAAGTGGATTAGCCCGATTGTGGTCCAGGACAAGAAAATTGGCAAAGCCCGCATCTGTGTGGACTTGCAGAAACTGAACGATGCATGCTTACATGACCCATTCCCGACACCATTCACAGATGAGGTGCTGGAAGGAGTAGGAGTTCAGGGGATCTACTCATTTACGGATGGGTTTTCAGGTTATCATCAGGTCAAAATTGCGAAGGAAGACCGGCACAAGACTACATTTGTCACAGAATGGGGCTGCTTTCAGTATACAGTGATGCCATTTGGATTGAAGAATGATCCAACAAATTTTTCAAAATTAGTGGTGTCAGCGTTAAAAGACTACATTTATAAATTTCTTTCAGTCTATATGGATGATTGGACAGTGTATGGGTTGGTTAAGGATCACGTCCCAAACCTGAGGCTAATGGTTGAACAATGTCAACAGTACCAGATCTCCTTGAACTTAAAGAAGTGCATCTTCTGTGCTCCATTCAAGATTTTACTGGGGCACATTATCTGCAAGGAAGGAATGCTGGTAGACCTGACGAAGATTTCCATTATTGTTGACCTCACACCACCGATGAAAGTCAAGCAATTAAGAGCCATGTTGGGCCACACAGGATACTACCGGACATTCATAATAGGATATGCAGCAATCACAACACCCATGGATAATTTATTGAAGAAAGATGCC
Organism: Larix kaempferi; assembly: GCA_027924585.1. Taxonomy (NCBI): domain Eukaryota; kingdom Viridiplantae; phylum Streptophyta; class Pinopsida; order Pinales; family Pinaceae; genus Larix; species Larix kaempferi. The sequence goes on along the minus strand of BSBM01001051.1, from coordinate 11,157,010 downwards.
AAGTTCGAGTGGAATGACGAATTCCAAAAGAGTTTGGACATACTAAAAGCGAAGATGGTTGCTGCACCTATCTTGGAATTTATGGACTGGATAAAGGAGTTCCATGTCCACGTTGATGTGTCATCAGTCGCATTAGGAGTTATCTTGGCCCAACCACGAGAAGGAGACATCGACCACCCGATAGCCTTCACAAGTTGGAATATGTCTACTGCAGAGAATAATTATACCACCACGAAGCGAGAAGGTTTGGTGATGGTCTACGCCCTACATAAATTCTGACACTACCTACTCGGGGCCACTTTAAAATGTTCACCGATCACTCAGCATTGAAATATCTAGTAAATAAGCTTGTGTTAGGGGGGGAGATCTGTCACTGGTGTTAAATTTTGAGCATTAATTCACAATACTCTAGGATCTTTACTGAGAGAATAACATGTATAGTATATCAATGCATAACAATCATAATAAGCATAACAAGCATCACAAGAATCAAAAGCATGAGAGATAAGAGACACAGAGTTTTCGTGGGGAAAACCCTAAGGTGAAAAAACCCACAACTTCCTCAGAGATAGAGAGATAAATGGCTCAACCAAAGTACAACCAAAATACACTGAGATAGTCTCCTAGTAGCAGATGATCCTCCTCCTCACTAGTGCGCCACTTTCTGAGTGAGAGAAGTGTGAGTTTCCGAGTGAACAAATAGAGATCTCCTAATCTCTATTTATACTTAACCTTTTTGCCCAGTTACACTATGGGGCCGACTTGTCTGGCTAGGCACATCCATAATATAATATATATTTCAGGGTCGACCCCACACATGGTGGTCTAATAACCCATTGACAAGTACACACACTTGCGACACTTGTAAATACACATGACGACACTTCCTTATAGAGGAATAACACATCTCTTATAAGGGTACAATAAATATATATGAAATACATGGATGGAATACATTGCGAAGTTACATATACATCAACACTCCCTCTTAACTAAGAAGGTATTTCTCGACACAGATTTGCTATACAAGTCTTCTTCTCGGGATTATTGTCATCGATGCATTGTCATCATCATCATCACTGCTGCTGCTATCTCAACCAATCTCTGACTCTACTCGTCATAGGAAGTTCTACAGAGCCGGTTATTTTTCATACTGGATGTAGGCCCACCACCTGCAAGTCTTCATCATCACTGGCCATACTGTGGATTCCTCGGGACTTATTACGTGAGTCAACAAAACCTCGAAAGAGCATCCCAAGATTGATTACGAGCACACAGCTCAACCTATCGGATCTCCCAGGATCTTTTACATGCTACTACAGAACTTGTCCATGGCCACAGAGTATCACGAAGCACAACCCAGATGCACACACACAACACTTACACTCACCGGCATGGGAGGACCAACCTACCACCATCCGTGAAAGGCTCACAGCACTTACATCAATGACCATGGGAGAACACATCTTCCACCATGTCGGAAAGGCTCTACACTTACATCAACACACATGGCAGAACACATCTACCACCATGTCGGAAAGGCTCTGCACTTACATCAACGCACATGGGAGAACACATCTACCACCATGTCGGAAAGGATCTGCACTTACATCAACGCACATGGGAGAACACATCTACCACCATGTCAGAAAGGCTTTGTGCATCTGTGTCTTCGGAACTCGTCACACATAATCCAACTGATTATGTAATGTATCCACCTGATACATATGATCATCCTGATCATCATCACTGTACCATCCTGGTACATATCATCTAGAGAAACATCCTGAAGCTCGTCATCATGATCATCTTGATCATACAATGCATCTACCTGATGCATACCTATTATCTACCTGATACATATCATCATACATGATCCACTTGATCATATAATGTATCCTCTTGATACATACACAGATACATGATCCACACAATGTATCCACCCGATATACATATCAACACACATGATCTACTTGATCATACACAATATCTACTTGATACATATACATATACATATACATGGTCCAAGCATCCAACATGATGCATATACAAAATACATACATATGATCCAACTGATCATATCCATCATCCAACATGATGCATACATATACATATAAATGATCCAACTGATCATACCCAGCATCCAACATGATGCATACATATACATATAAATGATCCAACTGATCATATAGAGCAGAAACTAGAACATCATCCTGATGCTCATCATTCAGCGCTTACATCCATAGCCATGTGAAGGATCCTCCTTCCAACATGCTTGGAATGGCTTCAGTAAATGTCTCCATCACTTCTTCCTCGAAGTGTCATTGATTTGAAGAAAACCAAGCCTCTCTCTGAAGTACTGGAACTTCACTATGGCTAATGGCTTCGTCAATACATCTGCAATTTGCTCGTTCGTCGCAACATACAGGAGCTTCACTACTCCTCTCTGCACCATATCCCTGATATAGTGATATTTGATCTCTATGTGTTTCGACTTGTCGTGAAACACTAGGTTCTCAGATAGCTTCACACAACTCTAGTTATCAAAGTAGATACCAGTAGCATCCAATGGGAGATCAAATAACGCAGACAGTAGCTTCTGAAGCCATACTGCCTCATAGCTAGCTGAACAAGCTGCAACATACTCTACCTCAGTTGTACTCAGTGCTACGCAGGATTGCTTCCTACTAAACCAAGAGATCACACCTGATCCCATACTGAAGCAGCACCCAGATGTGTTCTTCCTCTCTGCAGCACTTCCTGCCCAATTTGAATCAACATAACCCTGCAAGTTAAACTTTTGATTCGCTTCATACTTGATCCCATAATCCACTGTACCCTTCAAGTACCTCAGAACATGCTTTACAACAATCAGATGAACACTCCTTGGATCTGTGAGGAACTGACTCAATGTGTTCACAGCAAAGCAAATATCTGGTCTCGTGTTCATCAGGTACATCAAGGACCCAATCATCTGACAATGCATAGAGATATCAACTGGCTCAGATGAAGCATCACATAGAAGCTTTAGGTTCGATGCCATAGGTGTAGCCATGGACTTGCAATCCATCATACTAAATCTCTTCAGGATATCTACTGTGTACTTCCCTTGACCAAGGAAGATCCCACCTACATTCTGCCACACCTCCATACCTAGGAAATAATGCATCATTCCCAAATCTTTCATATTGAACTCAACAGCAAGCTTCCTCTTAGTATCTGCAATCAATCTGTCATCTCCTGTTACAAATAAGTCATCCACGTACAGAAGTAGAATCACAGGATTCTCTTCCTCAACCTTCTAGTAAAGGTTGGAATCCTTTTTACTCTTGGTAAATCCCAAACTAGATAGGAAACTGTCCATCCTACCATACCAAGTTCTGGGATCTTGCTTCAAGCCATACAAGGATTTCTTCAATCTGCACACATATGACTCCCTGTCATGTATTTCAAAACTGAGTGGTTGCTCCACATATACTTCCTCTTCAACTAAACCATTCAAGAAGGCAGTATTGACATCCATCTGGTGTATTTTCCATTTCATTGCTGCAGCCAGGGCAAGTACTGTTTTGATGGAAGTATACCTGGCTACATGTGCAAAAGTTTCTTCATAATCTATTCCCTCTTTCTGAGAGAAGCCACTAGCTACAAATCTTTCCTTGTATTTCTCTACACTGCCATCTGCAGGATGCTTGATTTTGTAGATCCATTTGGAAGTCACAACAAACTTCTCTTTAGGTCTTGGGACAACATCCCAAACATCATTCTTCATTATTGATTGGTATTCCTCAACCATGGCATCCTTCCATTCTTTCTTTTCCATTGCTTCTTCATAGCTGGAAGGTTCTTTGTTCATAATGTCACAGAGTAAAGCAACATAGGTGGTATGTGATCTGGTTCTCTTCTTTGCTCTGTGTTCTTCTTCTGGAATGCCAAATCTTTCTGCATCTTGAATGAGTTCTCTAGCCCATGCAGGTTTCCTCTTGTGAGATTTATCCTCACGGGGTGGATCTACAGGTTCTTGCGGATGTTCAAACTCACGAACAATTTCTAGAATTGCTTCAGTCATGGTAGTGTCTTGAAATCTAGTTTCCTTAGGTTCTTCATAAACTTCGATAGGTGCCTTCCTTGATTTGATGAATGCTGAGTTTTCATCAAATGTTACATCCCTGCTGACATCAATCTTCTTGAACCCTAGCAAGTATATTCTGTAAGCCTTCAAGTTTTCACTGTAACCCACAAAGATACCCTTCTTTCCTGAAGGATCTAGCTTGGTCCTATTTTCCTTTGGGACATGTGTGTATACTGGACAACCAAATATTCTGAGATGGATGACTTCAGGTTTCTTACTAGAAAAGACCTCTTCTGGTGTCTTGTTGTCCAATATCTTGTGGGGTGTTCTGTTCTATACATATATAGCTATTCTAGCTGTTTCTTCCCATAGATGCATAGGTAGATCCTAGTCATGAAGCATTGCCCTTGTTGCTTCCATGATTGTTCTATTCTTTCTGTATGCAACTCCATTTTGTTGTGGATTGTAAGGAGAAGTCAACTCCCTCTTAATACCTGAATCACTGCAAAGCTTCTTGAACTCACCTGAGGTGAATTCTCCACCATTGTCGGATCTGAATGTTTTGATCTTCTTGTCAGTTTGATTCCCCATCAAGGTTTTGAATTCCTTGAACTTGTCAAACACTTCATCTTTTTTCTTCAAGAAGTAGACCCAAGTCTTCCTGGATAAGTCATCTATGAAAGAGACATAGTAAACATACCCACTTAGAAAACTGGATGACATGGGACCACAAACATCTGAGTGGATGATTTCCAAGATGCTTTTTGCCTTGCTTTCACTGCTTGGGAATGCCTTCTTAATGTTCTTTCCTTTTGCACATCCTTTGCAAACACCTTCATGCTTGGTCTTGATTTCAGGAAGACCCTCTACTACCTTGCTTGCAATTGGAAGTGCCCTATAATGCATATGAGAAGTCTTCTATGCCAAAGTTCACTTGGCTCCATGGAGTCATGTAGCATGGCATGTTCAGGTTGACCTTTCAATTTATACAAACCTCCCTCTTGCTCTCCAATCACTACTACATCCTCTATGGTATTTCCCTTTGGCCACATTAGGACTTGGCCATCCACAAATGCAACCCTCATACCTTTTGCATCCAATGCAGAGATGGAGAGCAAGTTCTTCTTGAGCCCAGGTACATAAAGGACTTCTTTCATCTTCACATATTTTCCAGAATCTAGGTTGTAGGAGGCTTCACCACTTACTTTGATTGGGTATTGATAATCATCCCCAATTTTCACCTTATGGGGTGATTCATGTTCAGATAGGTTTACAAAAGATTCCTTAAATCTAGTCATGTGTTTGGAAGCCACACTGTCAATTAACCAATCATTACAACCATGGGAGATAGTACCTGTGAGAGCAGAGATTAGAACATACTCTTCTTCACTTGATGAGTCATCATCACTGTCATCACTTTCTGCTCTAGCCTTCTTCTTGGGTGGTTCATCATCTTCAGCAGCATGAGCATGATATCTTTTCCTACTGCCCTTCTTCTTCTTGATGTTGTTGTTCCTTTTGTTCTTGGGACATTCTGAAGCAAAATTACCTTTCTCATTACATGTGAAGCATCTGAGATCTTTCTTATGTTTATGTTGATGATAGTGTGAAGATTTCTTGGCATGACAGTGCTCTCTCTTTGAACTTCCTTTCTTGGTGTGTACTGTGAGAGCTTGATCTTCACTTCCCATCTTTTCTTCTCGGCCCACAAGCCTTGCTTCTTCTTGAGAACATTCTTCCTGCAATTTGTTGAAGGAGATCAACTTCTTCCTTGCACAAATTCCTTGAATAAAGGAATCCCATGACCTGGGTAGGCCATTTAGAGTGGTCATGACAACTTCACCATTTTCCACCATTTCATCTACTGCTTCCAGTTGTTCCTTAATCTGGGAGACCCTAGAAAAATAAGATTGAATGGTTTCTCCATTCTGAAACTTTACTCCTTACAATTGGTTCCGCAGGGTCATCTTCCAATTTATGTTCTTCCCTTCAAATAGCTTGGTTAGAGAATCAAACATTTCTTTGGGTGTCTTTAGAGATGACACATGTGGGATAAGATGATCCTTGATAGAATTAGCAATGATTCTCTTTGCCTTGACCAAGTTCTTCTTATGCAATATCTTAGCCTCATCATCCTCTAGGATAGGGATGTCTTCTTTTATGTATGAGTCCAACTCATTCTCTTCCAGGATTAACCCAATCCTATACTTCCAAGCTCAGAAGTTATCAACACCTTCAAGCTTATCCTCAATCTTGCTGTGGTGAGACATCTTAAAGAGTACTTCAAATGGAAATAGAAAAGATTAAGGTCTTACCACTTGAAATGCTGAAAACTAGATCTGGACCCGGATTAGGGTTTGTCGAAAAAACCCTAAAAATTCAAAATGTGAATTTCAACTTTCTAAAAGGATAGAAAGATGAACCTTGACGAGCTAATCAGCCTGGTGTATTCAGAATTTGAGATCAACAAATCTTTACCCTTCAGATTTTCCCTTTTGTCCTCCTGGGTTCACTCGGGAGAGCCTTGAATTAGGGTTTGAGTTTCCCAGAGATCTACCCAGCCACAAATCTCGATCCAAAGCTCTAAAATTGGATTTTTTCAAGGAGCTTCCAGCTATGTCTTCAGATTTTAGAAATTCCTATTTTTGTGGAAACCCTAATTTTTAGGGCCAAATCTGAAAATGCTCAGAATTGAATTCTAATTGGACAGATAGATTCTCCTTGATGAGTAGAGTCAATCTACTATACTGGTTTTCCAAAATATGTGGAGAGAAACCCAATAAACAACAAACCCTTGGTTTCCGTCACTTCACAATGTCTTCTTCTCAGGTTAGCTCTGATAACATGTTAAATTTTGAGCATTAATTCACAATACTCTAGGATCTTTACTGAGAGAATAACATGTATAGTATATCAATGCATAAAAATCATAATAAGCATCACAAGCATCACAAGAATCAAAAGCATGAGAGACAAGAGAGATAGAGTTTCCGTGGGGAAAACCCTAAGGTGAAAAACCCCACAACTTCCTTAGAGATAGAGAGAGCAATGGCTCAACCAAAATACACTGAGATAGTCTCCTAGTCGCAGATGATCCTCCTCCTCACTAGTGCGCCAATTTCTGAGTGAGAGAAGTGTGAGTTTCCAAGTGATCTAATAGAGATCTCCCAATCTCTATTTATACTCAACCTGTTTGCCCAATTACACTATGGGGTCGACTTGTCTAGCTAGGTACATCCACAATATAATATATATTTCAGGGCCGACCACACACATGGTGGTCTAATAACCTATCGGCAAGTACACACACTTGCGACACTTGTCAATACACATGACGACATTCCTTATAGAGGAATAACACATCTCTTATAAGGGTACAATAAATATATATGAAATACATGGATTAAATACATTCTGAAGTTACATATACATCAACAGCTGGTTGTTTCTATTCCAGGAATTTGATTTTGAAATAATTGTAAAGCCAAGACCACTGAATGCAGGACCAGATCACTTATCACGAATTGAGTCAGGGGAAGAGCCAAGGAGCATTGATGAAGGATTGTCGGATGCTCATTTATTCAGGGTTGGCATGGTTGACGACCATTATGAACAAGTTATTCAGTTTTTGGAAACCGGGGAAGTGCCGATAGGCTTCACTATCAACCAAAAGAAGTAGCTAGTCATCAGAGCTGTAGATTTTCAGCTGATTGCAGGACAATTGTTTAAAATGGGGCCAAATGAGATACTGCGATGATATGTCCTTCCGCATAAACAATAGCGAATTCTTACAGAATCTCATGATGGGATCATTGGGGGACACTACGGAGGATGTGCCACTGCGAGGAAGATTTTGCGAGCAGGACTATGGTGGCCGATGATGCATGGGGATGCTGCGGACGATGCTAAAAGCTATGATGTATGTCAATGAACAGGGAAGCCATCAAGGAGGGATGGATGCCACTAGTACCTCAGTTGACATTGCAACATTTGGATAAATGGGCACTTGACTTTGTGGGACCCATCAACCCACTAGAAAAAAAAATAGGGCCGTGCTAAATAATCACAGCAATGGACTATTTGACACGATGGGCCGAGGCAGCACCAGTAAAGTATTGCACCACTGCGATAGCATCTAGATTCTTCTTCGACAATGTAGTCACCAGGTTTGGGTTCCCAAAAGTATTGATGAGTGACCAAGGGGCTCACTTTGTGAATCGGGAAATCGTAGCAATGACAGAGGAATTTCAGATACAACACATCAAAAGCACCCCCTACCATCCAAAAGCAAATGGAACAGTGGAAGCATTTAAAAAATTCCTGGAGCATGCACTCACAAAGGTATGCAACATGAATCAGGATGATTGGGATTTGAATATTCTTGCGATACTATGGGCATATCGCACAACTTGCAAATGCATGACTAGATAGACACCGTTCAAACTCATCTATGGGCAAGAGGTCGTAATGCCGATGGAGTACATTGTCCCCAGTCTGTGGATTGCAGTTGTCACCAGCATGAGCGACGATGGAGCACTAGAGGAACGATTGGCCTAATTGGTACAACTCAATGAGGACAGATTCATTGCAGGCTTTCATCAGAAGGTGGAAAAGGACCGACAGAAGGCTTGGCATGATCGCCATATTAAACAAAATCACTTTCATCGTGGGGATACAATTATGCTATAGGACAGTAAGTTCACCAAGCATCTAGGTAAGTTACAGATGCATTGGTTAGGTCCTTATGTTATCGATTTTGTTATTGACGGAGGTGCGGTGCAGCTGAAGAGCTTAGATGGCAAGCTGTTTCCTACGTTGGTAAACGGGAATAGGTTGAAACACTATCACCATGATCAGGTGCATAGCGGTTGAGAGGTTTCAAACAAACAAAAAATCAATGAAGACAAAGAGTGATAAGCATGTGGAAAACATGTGCAAAGAATGGCTAGCTAGGTCGCTCGTCAATGCTTCACATGTAGGAGTCCAATCCGAGTGTGATTGCTGTGGATTGACATCACCAGAAGACGACGGCCGAGTACTCTAACAAATTCGGCTGGCTATGGATAATATTTTCCAAATGATGAGCAAGTGTTGAGCAGCAATCATCAATACCGACGGGAGGATTGCAATATGCAAGTTGAGGTAGCAAGAATCCGAAGAAGAGCATTAGTAGGTTATATGATGCGAGTCTATAAGTTAGATGTAGAACAGTAGGAATTTCAGTAGGAAAATCCCAAGGAAGCCATGGAAAAGGGTAGTGAGATAGCTGCAATGGTGCACTTCATTTCGAGTGGAAGCACCCCAGGTGTGCTAATAGCCAGAACGACAATGGTGCATGAGAAACCAACGAAGGAGGAAATCAGGACACTCGAAAGGAACAGAGACGAGTTCTCGCTCGAGATGTCTAAGAGTGTGGTAGTAGTTAGAAGGGTTGGGGTTTCCCTGACCACCAGAACACTAGGGGAGGAGACTCGATGGCTCCAATAGTGGAATTTCAAATGTGTGAAACAGATGTGCCAGAGCAGCTGGCCTGTTTCACAATTTGGCACCGACAATGAACTTGTACCCAGGTCGTAGCAAGCCTGAAGTGCCAGAGAAAGCAAAGACAAGGTAGATGACCAAGGTTTCAAGAGACTGGAGTATGAGTATGAGGTAGATGACCAAGGTTGAAAAATACTAGATGATGAGTTCGAGAAGTACATGACAACAAGCTCCAGACACCAAGAACAACTTCAGAAGTTAACCACAGTGACATATGAGATCAACACCAGTGGTGTCCAATTGAGGTGCCTTAAGGGCGAGCCACAAGTTTGTGTTGGGGACCTGTTGGCACGGGCTAAGTCTACATGAAGTGTGGAAGCCAACAGGTGTGGAAGGGACAATCCATGAAAGAAGGATCCTTCGTGGAGTTAGAGAAAGCGCAATAATAGTTAAATTAGTTAGAGTTGGTCATGTGGACTGTTTTCTAACTACATAGTATCATATAAATAGAAGTAGATTTGTAAGCCTAAGGGAATCGAAGAAATGATAAGAATTCGATCCATCTTTTGATCTGTTTTGTATCCGCGACATGGTGTATTGACTATTTCTGCGAAGTTCATTCCGCTGGTTTTAATGAATGCATGAAGATGTTCGATTATGGTTCCATTTCTATCTCTATCTCTGTCTGATGATGAATGTGAATGTTTGCAACGTGTTTAATACTCTATGGGTTGAATGATTATTGTTGATGCGAATAATTAGGTTAAGTATGTTGTTGCAAATATTTATTCTCTGTTGAATCTGCGAATGGGATAATGTGCGAATGATGAGTTAATAGTTTGTTGCGGAAGATATAATCTCTATTTTCTACAAAGGTAACGTGTGTTGAATGCATGTCCTCAACTCCATTGTGGAAACTTGGTTCCTACAGCCCCCTTGTGCATCGCGGGTGAGGCTTCATTCTCTCCGCGAGTGTTGCTGGAAGGGTTAACACCCTTATGGGCCGATGCGTAAGGGAATTTGGGTTGGTGTTTGTTGGCGACAATGTGCAGTGAACCCCTATCGATAGACACTGTGTCAACAAATTCTTTAAGCACCGGTGCTACATTTAATGTAAATCACTAGTGCATGTATTGTTATAAAGCATCAGGATTTTTAGTAGTTCACAAGCACTGGTGCTACATTCAATATAAAGCACTAGTGCATATATTGTTATAAAGAATTGGTTTCGATTAAAATTTTGGTGCACACCAATTTTATATGTATTACCAAGCACCGATGCACAAATTTTGGTGTGCATCGATGTTATATGTATTACCAAACACCGATGCACAAATTTTGATGCACGCTGGTGCAAGTATTGCTTTCAAAATCACCGATTCATTTTATGTTTGTTAGCGCCAGTGCACTACAAATCCTCCAACCATTGAGTTTAATTTACTTATAATAAATTTTCGTAAAAACCTCCGCTAAAACATCTGATAACATTTGCATAGGTTGTAGCAGAGGTTTTTGAGAATTTTGACAAATCTTGTAACACTAAAAACCTCTGCTACAGGTCCTTTTACTTGTAGTGTACCCATATCACAAAAGAGTGAGATTGAGAATATGGTTCAAGAGATATTAGATGTTGGCATCATTTATCCTAGACCAAGTACTTTCTCTGCTCGTGCTAAAGAGAACCTACTAAGGATTCAGGAACCCTTAGTAGCAGTTCATGTAAATGGGTAAAAAATAAGGAATAAACCAATTAACCTAAAATATGTGAGTGAAACAATGGAAATAAAAAATTAAAAAAATTAACTACTACAGTAATAAAATGGATAGGAACCCACAAATGAAAATATGATTTTATGTATTAATATGTAAAAATTGGTTTACAATATGGTGTTACCTCAAAAGGTGAGGTTGTAGGATCCCTTCAGTTGTACGTGAGTAGTGCACCAAGTCTCCAGGGTCCCTTGCTCTTCTTCAAATGCTCCAATGGTGGCCAAGACTCAACTGTAATGGTAAATAGAATCTCAAGGCGATAGGATAAAGTTCAACGAGAATTTCGACAACATAAGGGTGTGAAGAGTTGATCATGGATGTGAAAATGGGGGGCATCCATCACCTTTTATAGAGGTTTTGGATGGTCGAGTATTGACCCATGATTTTAGGCAACCAATAGTATTGGTAAATGGTTTTAGGGTTTTTCCCTCTTTTTTAAATTATTTTTGACTTTTTTTCCCTTTTTATTTTATTTTTTGGGGAATTTTGGACCCTTTTATGAGGTTTTTAAATCTTTTTTGAAGGAATTTTTGTTACACCGTATTTTTCCACCTTGTGAGCATTAATACTCCTTGGCCTCCCTCATCCATCTGGAGACTCAAAACCATATTTTTGGTTCTCCTTGAACGCTTTTTTCCCTATTTTTCCTCTTGTATGCAAGCTACTTCAGTACAACTCGTGTATATGCTGGGTGCATCACTACAGCCAGCGTACATCGAGTTTTTGGTAAATGAAAGTAAAATCTCTATTTTCACTCCAAAAAGCGGCCTTTGTGACCTTTGGCCCTCCATGTATCTTGAAATGACTTGATTCGACCTTTCACTTGCCTTTGGAGGGTTATATATTGAGCTATTATGGTGCATGGATGGGGGAGAAGGAGAAGAGCATTGAAACTCTATCAAAAATTTTCCTTGCTTGAGTCTACATCCATTGATCCTAGTTGTTGTGAACCATTTATGTTCACCTCCTAAACTCTTTCATATCTTGTGAAGGATTCATTATTTTTCTCGTCAGTTTTCCATTGTATGGGGAATTGAAGTGGTGGAGGCACAAGTGGAGGGACCTAGTTCTTGGTTCAGATGAGTTGCCGATAGGAGGTTGTATCTTGTTCTTCTTGTCCATATTAATAGAAATACTCATTTTCTCGTCCATTTATATTGTGAATGATCATTTATTATCATTGGGTACATTTGCTTATATATCATGGATTATGCTATTGTATATGTTAACATCTTTTATATATCATATGCAATTGTTTGCGTTTATTCTTGAGACTAAGATGCAGGTTCAAGTGTTGTGATTCAGAAGCTCAGCAGAATTCTTCATCGAACGTCCAGATTGAGGTAGGTCCTTTATGTTGTTTATCTGCATTTACATTTATATAGCATATGTTGGGAAATGAGGTCATTTTCTTGACTTCATCTTCTCTGTTGTGGTCTACCCCAAGCCATAGGATTTTTTTCAGCGTAACAGAATTGGTGTCTCTACTAGGGAGAAGCCTCCATTTGGGGTCTTTTGGGAAATTTTTCCTTGTTTTGGTTCTCTGTTCTTTCAGGTTTCTGTGTTGCTGATAGATCGTCAGGTTATTATTAAAAATATTGAGTTTCTTGGCCTCTTTTACTCATTTGTTTGGTTACCTATCTTACCTTGTACGCTACTTTGTTGTGGTTTACCCGCGTGTACATGCAACTATTAGTTAACTAACCAGTGTACGTACGCTACTGTTAATTGAAAAGTTGCGTATATATCCGATTTAACCTTGTTTATGGTGTTTGGTTGATGCTGGGTGAGTTGTGGGTGTTCTTGAGTCTTGCTAGGCCTATGTCCTGATTATCTCTTTCCCTTTTAGTAACTGGAAGCTCCTCTTTCTTTGTTTTTTGAGAAATTGTTTTTTTAAACCATTTTTCTTTTTATAGCTCATTAGCTAAGTTGAGTCTTGCTTTTTGGGGTTTGCTGGGTTATCTGCACTACATTCTCTGCATTTTTTTTTTCTGAAAATTATTGATTCTAGTTGCATTTTCATTTATTTTGAAAATACAAAAAAAAAATTGCTTTTTACTTGCATTTTGCATTGGAGTGCTTGTGACTTCATTTGGGTTTGATTGAGCATGAAATATTATAGAGAGATTACATTTTATTTCTGAAAAGAGACTTTGGTTTGACTGTCATTTAGTGGCATACATATTTCTATTGGTAGATGAGTCTAGTGTTTGTGGATGTGCATATTATTGAGTCATTTCATATCATTAGTTTCACGGCCATATTCATTTGAGTAATCACAACCAATAAAATTAACGCTTAATCAAAATTGATTAGAACGATTTTTCTTTTCTAGGGTGCACCAACAAGTATAGGTTGTAGAGTCTTGGAATATAACCTTTGAGAGTAAAAAATCCAAGACTATCAAACAAACATTATGTGTCTGACTAGGGAGTGGTGAAACCCATGGTATACATCGGTGTTCTCAGGATGCTCTACTCATGCAAGAGTTAAGCACGAGGTTGCTTGTGGAGATATCCCTCCAATACTTGTTGAACGTGGAAGATATATCAAGGATTTGTTTGTATCTGCAGACTCTTGAGGGATTTGACCCTTTTGAGCTTTGGGGTTAGCTACCTTTCCCATACGACGAATCCCACCTGTGACTATTCGCCTGAGCATTCGTTATACTTGGTGACCATAGTTTTTTTACCTAGGTATCGCTTAGGTTATTTGTAGCGGTTATCTTGTGAGTGTCCTGAGTCAGATAGGCGTAGGATAACACAGTTGTGGTTACACATTGAAGTCTGAGGGCCCTTATAACTGATTATGTTACCTCTGGTTATAGTTTGGGAGTCTCAGGCCTCTGCTAAGTGAGACATACTGGCTGTAGTGTCGAGACGTCCCTTGATCCAGTCCTCTGTTGTGTGCATTTTGGCTGTATTTTATTTTAGGTGTGTGCTCTGTGACGATTTAGTAGGTCGTTAGGAGACGCTTATTTGTCAACTCTTTGAATTCATCGTGGATCGAGATCCGGCTCCCCACTGATCTTGTCGGTTGGTTGGTTTACCAGCTAGCGATCTGTCACAATCTCTTCGCAAGAGACGTCGGAGGACTATCGCTGGCCCTTTATTCACATATTACAAAATTCAGAGGGCTCCCACTATGATTTATGCATATGGCACGTTGGGAGTCCCCATGACTCCTTCTGCTGGCATGAAGAGAACTTCACCTCCTCATGTATACTCTCTGAGAACTGAATGGGAGGTAGGTTCATCACACACTAATCCTCATGGGTTTGGGATATCCTATCCCACTAGTAGGAACCCGTTTGATGATACATGGTCATCAAGTCATCCGTATGGTTTATCTATGGGTGTGTCATGTTTTAGTTCTACATCCATCTCCACGACCTCAGACCCTTTTACTTTAGGTATGCCCATTTGTATGTAGAATATTACTTCCTCCCTGTCTGGTAGTCACACTAGCTCAAGAGTTGGGTTTGGGGGCACTGCACCCCCTTTTATTGATTATCAGTTCGGGAGTGGTCACATCCGTCCCTCTTCTCTGAATGTTGGAGGATGTCCTCCTCCTTCATCATCCCCTAGTGTTAGTGTGAATCCTTTCTCTAGTGTAGGTTTCATGGTAGGCATCGGACCTATGACTTATATCCCATCTATTAACCTGTATGCCTCTATGCATGTCCTTGTACCCACGAATGCTCATATGATTCTGAATCCCCCTCCTAGTTCTTCAGTTCCATGGGGTTGGAACATATCGTTTTCTTATGGCCCTTACTCGGTTGGTTATTGCGTGTCAAGTGTTTATATGATACCCCATTCTTATGGAGGCAACTTTTATAATTATTTAGTCGGTTTTGGCCCTTATTTCGTTCCCCCTTATGGAGCCCATTCTATGCACATGATTGTGTATCCTCATATGGGATAGGTTGGAGGAGCATATTATCCTTTTAGTCAAGTTCATGGTTTCTATCAAATTTCATCAGCACCTCAGGTGCCAACCTCAATGTACACGGTCTCATCCTCGGTTTTTCAAAGTCAGTCTCTTTCAGAAGTTTGTACTCAAGCTTTGTAGCCTCCGATTCCATTCCTCGCTAGGTTGAAATTTCTCGATCGTTCTAAGCTCATGAATGATATGGTGTGTCATGACTATACATGGCCCCTAGTCCCCACCAAGCTCCCTTTCGTTGTTCCAAATTTTGAAGGGAAGAAGGGTGAGGATCTAGGTGATCACGTCACCACATTCCACCTATGGTTCTCCTCGAATTCCTTAAACCACGATTCCATCCATTTTAGGCTATTTCAACGCATCCTTACAGGGGATTCCACGAAATGGTACTTCAAGTTTCTTGGGTTTCACGTCCCCTCCCATCATTTCGACCCGTAGAGGGAACATGACCGCAACATGGGGGTGTGTTTAATTCTTCGCCAAGCCATATGACTAAATTCACGATTTAATAAAATGCATAATTAAATTATACACAACGTAAATAAACACCATCTACACACAACTGCATTGTGCATTCAACATACCAATAACAGTCATCAAATTAAACATTGCAAAACACAAAATGAACATAATTTAAACCATGGAGAATACTTATCTTTAATATGAAATTTTCCAAACAACCGGCTATGTGAGAGCAACATTCCACCCAACCATAGGTCCCTGTCCAGCCTATATTCTTTCAGCTGAGAGACCACCCCCAAGCTGGGATGTGTATCCACTAAGGAGGAACTAAACAAGCTCACTCACAGCCATGGTTTCACACAAAAAGTCATGCTAAGCCAACACGCAGTTGGGTTTATCAAGCATGCAATAGAAAAAGGAGGAGGATTCTAAGCCAGTGAACTCAACCATAGAGCTACAGGCATCTCAATTAAACTCAGATAGTCATGGCACCCACAATACCTACCACACCCAACACAAGGAAGGTCCCCTTCTCTACTGCACAGTCCCTCAGGTGCCCCTTCCCTCCATTTCTATTCAGGGTGGGCATAGAAAGGTCTAGCTGCTAATTCCTTGAGATTCTAGCTTTCACTAGATTTATCAAGAAATCGCAACCTCTGTTCTATCCTTCACACTTGGATTCTCATAATTCGGTGACCAAATGACTCAATCCCGTAATTGGATTTTTGGGCTATCAAAAATGGGTTTTCCCATGTATTTTTGGGCATATAACACTCTCAAATTCGCCCCCAAGGTTCATGTTTATGGATCCCCCATTGGATTTCACTAACCACACGAAATTCTAGGTGTTTATGGCACTTCAAAATGTGGTTAATGCAAAGTTGCAATTTTTGGTTTTTCTCACTACTGGCACTATGTAATGGATGAAAACTGAATCTTAGATGATCAACAATGGAATGGGAATGAGGAATAACAAATTCCCATGATTTAGAGTGAATTGTGGGTCAAGGAAACAGATCCCATGCCTACCATACAAGTTTCTGGGCTGCCCATGCTCCATTGAAGCCATGGACTGATTTCTTCAACTACTTAGAACAGAAATAAATGTCACCAAGGAAAGTCAAATGGGTTCTCAAGATGACATTTGGAAACATATGGTTCAACCCCACAATCCCCCTCACCACTTCATAGTGGATACACATGCCCCCCTCTTATTAGTTGCTTCCATAGCCAGTTTTTGGTATTTTATTGCAATATTAATATTTACATCAATTTACAATATTCCATGTCTTAATAGCACATGGATAACATAATATCAAATGTTTTTCTTTTTAATAAAATTCGAGCATACACTAGTGGGGCCTTGGCCTTGATCTCCACACTAGGGAAAACATACATCGCATGTATACAATATTTATATTAAAAGCCAATATTTCCTAAGGGTTAAAATGGGGGTATTACATTCCCCTCCCCCTTAGAACAACACCGTCCTGGGTGTTCTTAAAACTGAACAAAAATGGGAATGCCTCTCTCATGGAATCCTCAAGCTCCCATGTAGCCTCATCGGGACTAAGATGCTTCCATTGCACCTTTACCTATCTGATGCCTCGCTTCCAAAGCAATGTGACCTTCTTTTCGATGATACGCATAGGCTCCACTTGGAACTCTCCCTTGGGTTCCACCTATATCACATTCCAATCAATCATATGATTAGGATCATGTACATACTTCTTAAGCAAAGATACATGGAAAACATTATGAGCTCTTATGTTAGCAGGCAATGCAACTCTATATGCAACTAGTCCAATCCTATCAAGGACTTCAAATGGCCCACAATATCTTGGTGCCAGCTTGGCACAACTCCCCAACTTTAGGGAACTTTCCTTGGTCTCACTCTTAAGTAAACATGGTCCCCAATCTTAAATTCTTTATGCACTCTTTTCAAGTCCAAGTAAATCTTTTTCATTTCCTGAGCTGCCTTTAAATTCTACCCGATCTTAACAACTTCTTTTTCCATTTCCTTGATCATCTCTGGTCCAAGCACTACCCTATTCACTGGGCTGTCCCAACTCATTGGAGTCCTGCATCGTTTTCCATACAATGCTTAAAATGGACTCATTCCCAATTATACTTGATGTCCATTAGTGTATGCAAATTCTACCAAGTGTAGGTAATCCTCCCACTTGGATGGTTTATCCATCACATACATTCTCATCATGTCTTCAAGAATCAGATTCACCCTCTCAGTTTGGCCATCTGTTTGAGGATGATATGTTGTACTGAAATTTAATCTAGTTCCCAATTCCTGAAACAATCCTCATAAATTGGAAGTGAACTTTGTATCACGATCATAAATTATTGCCTTGGGAAATCCATGCAATCTGAATATCTCTCTCATGAAAATATCTGCTATTTAATTAACCTTGTGAGTGGACTTGACTGGAATGAAATGACCTACCTTTGATAGCTTGTCCACCACTACCATAATTGAATCATGCTTCTTCACTGTCATGGGAAGATCTGTTATAGGTTGATGTATTTGTAACTTCGGAAGATATTCACTTGTATATTAAATTTGTACGTTATTGTATATCCAACAGAGATGTATTATTCCTCTGATTGGAAGTGTCATCATTTGTATTTGCAAGTGTCGCAAGTTACATTGTAAGTGTCGTCATTTGTATTGATGGGTTATTAGACCACCAGTGTGGGGTCGGCCCTAGTTAGGTCATGTGGTTGGGTTATTAGGCTTCCTTAGGAAGACGACCCTATTGGTTTATTGGAAATTCAAGTTAATGTATAAATAGATGGTGTGCCTCTCTAATTCTATTCATTCACTCACTTCTCAAGCTCGCATAGCTAAGTAAGAAAGTGGTGCACATGTGGAGGAGGAGGAGTATCTGCTAGAGACATCTTATTGGGTTTGATCCTTGTGATCTTGTATTAAGGCTTATTCTATCTCTGAGGAAGTTGCGAGGTTTTTCACCTTCTTGGTTTTCCCCAGTGAAACTCCATGTCTCTTGTGTGCTTGTTATTGTGTCTATGATTGATATGCTGTAGATTTGTTGTACACATTATTCTCTTAGAGATCCTGAATGATAATGGAATGAAATTATTGAAAAATTAACATGGTATCAGAGCTGACCTAAGAAGAAGGCATTGTGGAGTTGCGGAAGCTAGTGCTTCTAAATATTTGGGTTTATCTCCACATATCATTAAAGGAAGGCGACTAGACGGACTCTCCTAGCAAGGGCGCATCTTTCTGTCAAGACATAATTCAATTCTGAGCATTTTTAGTTTTGACCTAATCTCTACTGCGGTAAATTAGGGTTTCGAAAAAAGTTGGAATTTTTGGAATCTGAATCCATGGCTGGATACTCCTCAAACAAATCAAATTTTAGAGCATTGGATTGAACTTTTTGGTTGGGCATAAGGGTGGGATTTATCAAACCCTAGTTCGGTGTCCTGTCTAGTGAATCCAGAAGTTTCAAAGGCAATTTTGAGAAGTCAATTTTTGCAGATCTCAAAATATGAGTATACTAGCTTGACCAGCTCAGCAAGGCGCATCTTTCTATCCTTTCAGAAGTTTGAACTTCAAAGTTTGAATTTTTATGTTTTCTCTAACAAACCCTAATCCAACTCCAGATCTAATTTTCAACAAATCAAGTGGTAAGACCTAAATATTTTATTTCCATTTGAGTTTCTCATTAAAATGTCTCACCACACCAAGCTTGAAGATAAGCTTGAAGGGGATGATAAATTTCGAGCATTGAAGTATAGGATTGGGTTAATCCTAGAAGAGAATGAGTTGGACAACTACATAAAGGAAGAGGTTCCAGCTCCAGAGGGAGATGAGGCTAAGGCCTTACATAAGAAGAACTTGGTCAAAGCCAAGAGAACCATTGTCGATTCTATAAAGGACCATCTCATACCTCATGTGTCTTCCCTAAAGACACCTAAGGAGATTTTTGACTCTTTGACTAAGTTGTTTGAAGGAAAGAACATAAATCGGAAGATGACTCTGCGGAACCAATTGAAAGGGGTAAAGATCTAGAATGGAGAGACCATCCAATCCTAATTTTCTAAAGTCTCTCAAATCAAGGAACAACTTGAAGCTGTGGATGAAGTAGTGGACAATGGATAAATTGTCATGAACACTTTGAATGGCCTACCTAGGTCATGGGACTCCTTCATCCAAGGAATCTGTGCAAGAAAGAAATTGATCTCTTTCAGTAGACTATGGGAGGAATGTTCTCAATAAGAAGCTAGGCTTGTGGCCTCAGAAGAAAAGATGGGAAGTGAAGATCAGGCTCTCACAGCACACACCAAGAAAAGGAAGATTAAGAGGGAGACATCTCATCACAATAAGTTTTCTCACTACCATCCTAAAGAGAAGAAAGATCTGAGATGCTACACATGCAATGAGAAAGGACACTTTTCCTAAAATTGTCCCAAGAACAAAAGGGACAACAACAACAAAAACAACAACAAGAACAACAAAAGAAGATATCATGCTCATGCTGTTGAGGATGATGAACCTCCAAAGAAGAAGACTAGAGTAGAAAGTGATGACTCATCAAGTGAAGATGAATATGTTCTAATATCTACTCTCACGGGTACTATCTCTCATGGATGTGATGATTGGCTTATTGATAGTGGGGCTTCCAAACACATGACTGGGTTTAAAGAATCCTTTGTGGATCTATCTAAACATGAGTCACCTCATATGGTGAAACTTGGGGATGACTATCAATATCCTATCAAAGGAAGTGGTGAAGCCTCCTACAAACTAGACTCTGGGAAGTCTTTGAAGATGAAAGATGTTCTATATGTACCTGGGCTCAAGAAGAATCTCCTATCCATATCATCTTTGGATGCAAAAGGAATTAGAGTTGCATTTGTGGATGGCCAAGTACTCATGTGGCCTAAGGGTAAGACCATAGATGATGCAGTAGTGATTGGAGAGCAAGAGGGAGGATTGTACAAATTGAATCGACAACCTGAACATGCCATGGTACATGAGTCCATGGAGCCAAGTGAACTTTGGCATAGAAGGCTTGCACACATGCACTATAGAGCACTACCAATTACAAGCAAAGCAGTAGAGGGTCTTCCTAAAATCCAGTCAAAACATGAAGGTGTTTGCAAAAGGATGTGCTAAAGGAAAGAACACAAAGAAGGCATTTCCAAGTAGTGAAATCAAAGCAAAAGGAATCTTGGAGATTATCCACTCCAATGTATGCGGTCCAATGTCTTCCAGTTCTCTGAGTGGGTATGTATACTATGTTTCCTTCATTGATGATTTCTCTAGGAAGACTTGGGTTCATTTCTTGAATAATAAAGATGAAGTGTTTGATAAGTTCAAGGAATTCAAAGCCTTGATGGAAAATCAAATAGATAAGAAGGTCAAGACCTTTAGATCCGACAATGGTGGAGAATTAACTTCAGGTGATTTCAAGAAGTTATGCAGTGATTCGGGGATTAAGAGGGAGTTGACTGCTCCCTACAATCCACAAAAAAATGGAGTTACAGAAAGGAAGAATAGAACTATCATGGAATCAACATGGGAAATGCTTCATGACCAAGATTTTCCTATGCACCTACGGGCAGAAGAAACTAGGACAACTGTATATGTGCAAAACAGAACACCTCACAAATACTTGACAACAAAACACCCAAAGAATTTTTCTCTGGTAAGAAACCAGAAGTTATCCATCTAAGAATATTTAGCTATCCAGTATACACACGCATTCCAAAGGAAAAGAGGACAAAGCTAGATCCTTCAGGAAAGAAGGGCATCTTTGTGGGTTACAATGAAAGCTCGAAGGCTTACAGAATATAGTTTCCAGGGTTCAAGAAGACTGGCATCAGCAGGGATGTAACATTTGATGAAGATTCAACATACATCAAATCAAGGAAGACACCTGTTGAAGAACATGAAGAACCAAAGGTAACTAGATTTCAAAACACCACTATGAAAGAAGCAATTCCAGAAGAATATCGTTAAATTGAAGATCCACAAGAACCCATAGATCCACCCTGTGAGAAGAACTCTCACAAGAGGAAGCTTGCATGGGCTAGAGAGCTCATCCAAGATGCAGAAAGGTATGGCATTCTAGAATAAGAACACAAAGGAAGGAAGAGGACTAGATCACATACCAGTTATGTTGCCTTGCTCTGTGACATTATGAACAAAGAACCTTCGAGTTATGAAGAAGCAATGGAAAAGAAATAATGGAAGGATGACATGGTCGAGGAGTACCAGTTGATCATGAAGAATGATGTTTGGGATGTGGTCCCAAGACCAGAAGAGAAATTTGTTGTGACTTCCAAGTGGATCTATAAGATCAAGCATGCTGCAGATGGTAGCATAGCGAAATACAAGGAAAGGTTTGTAGCTCATGGATTCTCCCAAAAAGAGGGAATAGACTATGAAGAGACTTTTGCTCCTGTAGCCAGATACACTTCCATTAGAACAGTACTTTCTCTGGCTGCAGTGATGAAATGGAAGATACACCAGATGGATGTCAAGACAACTTTCTTGAATGGTGTAGTCGAAGAGGAAGTGTATGTGGAGCAGCCACTCAGGTTTGAGACACATGATAGGGAGTCATATGTGTGCAAATTAAAGAAAGCCTTGTATGGCTTGAAGCAAGCTCTTAGGACTTGGTATGGTAGGATAGACAAATTTATATCCATTTTGTGCTTTACCAAGAGTAAAGCGGATTCCAACCTTTACTACAAGGTTGAGGAAGGAAATCCAGTGATACTACTATTGTGTGTGGATGACCTGTTTGTTACAGGTGACGATAGATTGATTGTTGATACAAAGAGGAAGCTTGCTGCCGAGTTCGATATGAAGGACTTGTGCATGATGCACTACTTTCTAGGCATGGAGGTGTGGCAGAGTGCAGATGGAATATTCCTTGGACAAGGGACGTATGCAGTAGAGATCCTGAAGCAGTTCGGGATGATGGAATGCAAGGCCATGGCCACACCTATGGAATCAAACCCGAAGCTTATGTGTGATGCTTGATCTGATTCGGTTGATGTCATGGTGTATCGTCAGATTATTGGGTCCTTGATGTACCTGATGAACACAAGACTAGATATTTGCTTTGCAGTGAACACATTGAACCAGTTCCTGACGGATCCCAGAGATGTTCACCTGGTTGCTGTAAAGCATATTCTAAGGTACCTAAAGGGTACAATTGATTATGGGCTCAAGTATGATGTGAATCAAAAGTTTAACCTGGAGGGTTATGTTGATTCATATTGGGTAGGAAGTTCTGCAGACAGGAAGAGCACTTCTGGGTGCTACTTCAGTAAGGGATCAGGTTTTATCTCTTGGTTTAGTAGGAAGCAGTCCTGTGTAGCACTTAGTACATCTAAAGTAGAGTATGTTGCAACTCGTTCATCTAGTTGTGAGGCAGTATGGCTGAGGAAGCTACTGTTTGAGTTATTTGATCTCCCATTGGATGCTACCTGTATCTATTGTGACAACTAGAGTTGGGTGAAGTTGTCAAAGAACCCAGTGTTCCATGATAGGTTGAAGCACATTGAGATCAAATATCACTATATCGGGGATATGGTGCAGAGATGAGTAGTGAATCTCCTATATGTTGCAACGGATGAGTAGGTTGCAGATGTGTTGATGAAACCACTAGCCAGATTGAAGTTTGAGTACTTCAGAGAGAGGCTTGGTGTTCTTCAGATAGAAGATACTTCGAGGAAGAAGTAACGGGACAGATTTGCAGGAACCATTCTAGGCATGGTGGTAGGAGGATCCTCCCACGACTGTGGATGTAAGAGTTGTATGATGAGCATAAGGACGATGCTCCAGATGACACACATCAGGATGATGTTATGACGATGATCAGGATGATCATATGTGATGAGTATTAGGATGATGCTCTGGATGATATGCATCAAGACGATTCTATGATGATGATCAGGATGATCATATGTGATGATATGCATCAGGTAGATGCTTGGCATGATCAGTTGGATCATATGTGATGAGTCCTGAAGACGTGGATTCACATGAGATTTTCCGACAAAGGAGTAGATGTGTTCTCCCAAGGTCATGGTGTAATTGCTGAGCCATTCTTTACAAGGTGTAGATGTGTTCTCCCACGGTAAATATGTAAGGGATGGATCCATTCTTCATAAGGTGTAGATGTGTTCTCCCACGATGAAGATGTAAGGGCTAGAGCCATTCTTTACAAGGTGTAGATGTGTTCTCCCACAGTAAATATGTAAGGGCTGAAGCCATTCTTTACAAGGTGTAGATGTGTTCTCCCACGGTGAATATGCAAGGGCTGGATCCATTCTTCATAAGGTGTAGATGTGTTCTCCCATAGTGAAGATGTAAGGGCTGAAGCCATTTTTCAAAAAGGTGTAGATGTGTTCTCCCATTGTGAAATAATAAGGGTTTAAGCCTTCCCCGAATGGTGGTAGATGTGTTCTCCCATGTCAATGGTGTAAGTGTTTTGTATATGCATTTGGGTTGTGCTTCATGGACGATGAGATGATATGATTAGTATGATCATGAGTATCAGTATGATACATCATGGCCATGGATAGGTTGTGCAATTGAATGTAAAATATCCTAGGAGATCCGATAGGTTGAGTTGTGTGCTCGTAAAAATCCTGGGATGCCCTTTCAAGGTTTTGCTGACGCACGTAATTAGTCCCGAGGATTCCACAGTATGGCCAATGTTGATGAAGACCTAGATGTGGTGGGCCTACATCCAGCATGAAAAAGAGTTGGCTCTATAGAACTTCCTATGACAAGAAGAATTCAGGGATAGCCTAGTGATCGAGATGTCGAGTACAGCAGTAGTGATGATGATGATGCTCCGTGATCTAGTAATAATGGTTCAGCTCTAGAATTAAAGACTTGTGCCAATATGTATTGATGACCTATGTTAAAATAATACCTTCCTAGTTAAGAGGGAGTGTTGATGTGTTTGTAACTTCAGAAGATATTCACTTGTATATTACATTTGTACTTTATTGTATATGCAACATAGATGTATTATTGCAAGTGTCGCAAGTTACATTGTAAGTATCGTCATTTGTATTGATGGGTTATTAGACCACCATCGTGGGGTCGGCCCTAGTTAGGTCATGTGTTTGGGTCTTAGGAAGTCGTCCCTGTTGGTTTATTGGTAGGTCAAGTCAATGTATAAATAGAGGGTGTGCCTTTCTCATTCTATTCATTCACTCACTTCTCAAGCTCACATAACTAAGTGAGAAAGTGGTGCACATTTGGAGGAGGAGGAGTATCTGCTAGAGACATCTTATTGGGTTTGATCCTTGTGATCTTGTATTGGGGCTTATTCTATCTCTGAGGAAGTTGCAGGGTTTTTCACCTTCTTGGTTTTCCCTGGTGAAACTTTGTGTCTCTTGTGTGCTTGTTATTGTGTCTATGATTGATATGCTGTAGATTTGCTGTACATGTTATTCTCTTAGAGATCTTGAATGATAATGGAATGAAATTATCGAAAAATTAACATTATAAAATCCATAGAGATCATTTCCCACTTCCACTCTGTAATGGGTAAGGGCTGCAACAATCCTTCTGGATGTTGATGCTATGCCTTGACTTGTTGGCTCTTTTGACACTTAGAAATGTACTCAGCTATGTATTTCTTCATCCCATGCCAAAATTATTGCTTTCTTGCTGCTTTTATTATCTTCTGATATCCTGGATGTCCAGAGTATGGCATTTGATGTATTTCATCCATCACAAGCTTCTTCAAATCTGCACTATTTGGAACATATAGTCTATCTTTATAGACGAGAATATCATCTTCTCCAAGATGATATCCTGCACACTTTTCATCTATATTTCTCTGCTGCAATTTTTATTTAATTTGAAGTTAAGTTTCATCACCATTTTGGGATTCAAGAACTATTGTATTCAAACTTGATTTGCACATACTTAATGCTTCAATATGAAATTTTCTGCTAAGAGCATCTACAACCTTATTCTCTTTCCCTTTTACATGCTTAATTTCAAAATCAAATTCACAGATAAATTCCATCCATCTGGCTTGCCTAGCATTCAAGTTTGGATGATCAAACAAATACTTCAAGCTGATGTGGTCTATCATAAGCTCCCATATTCTTCCCAAAAAATAATGTCTCCACATCTTGAGAGCATGTACTATGGATTCTAATTCTAAATCATGCGTGGCATAATAATTTTCATGATCTTTTAATTTTCTTGACTCATAGAAAATCACAAATCCTTCTTGCATGAGCACTCCACCTAGCCCTTCAATGCAATCATATGTGCACACTACAAAATCCTTGCTTGGATCTGCTATCTTCAAAATAGGAGTGCTGGTAAGTAACTCCTTCAGCCGCTGAAATATTTTCTCACATTTTTCAGACCATACAAACTTGACATTCTTCCTCTACAATGAAGTGATTGGATGTGCTATCTTGGAGAATCCTCCAATGAACCTTCTGTAGTAACCATCAAGGCCCATAAAATATCTAGCATCTAAAACATTCTTTGGAGTAGGCCAATCCATTATGGCTTCAATCTTTTCTGGATCCACTGCAATACCTTCTTCTAAAATAACATGACCCAAATATTGCACCTTCTTTTGATAAAATTCACACTTGCTTAACTTTCATACAACTGATGTTCTCTAAGGACTTGCAACACCATCCTTAGATGCTCCTCATTCTCTTCTTCATTCTTTGAATAAACAAGAATGTCATCCAAGAAAACAATTACAAACTTATCCAAATATTTATTGAAGACACTATTCATGAGACACATGAATGTGGCAGGTGCATTTGTAAGACCAAATGGCACCACAGTGAACTCATAATGACCATATCTAGTTCTGAAATCTGTCTTATGAATGTCTCCCTCCTTTATCCTTACTTGATGGTAACCAAACCTCAAGTTAATCTTGGAAAACACTTTATCTTCCTTCATTTGATCAAATAAGTCATCAATCCTTGGCAATGGATACTTTTTCTTGACTGTCACTTTATTAAGATGCCTGTAATCAATACACAACCTTAAATTCCCATCCTTCTTCTTGACAAATAGCACAGGTGCTCCCCAAGGAGATACACTCGGTTTAACATACCCCTTGTCCAATAATTGTTGTAGCTGCATATTTAATTCGACCAATTCTAGCGTGCTCATTCTATAAGGTGCTTTGGAAATAGGCATTTCCCCTGAAACAAGATCGATGGTAAAATCAATATCTCTCTTTGGTGGAAATCCCAACACTTCATCTGGAAACACATCTTTAAACTCTTGCAATATCTGGAAGTCTGATATTCTTGGTCCTTTGTCCTCATATGAATCTGATATATGAACTGCATATAATTGACAACCATTCTTATAAAAAAATTTCAACTGCAAGGCCGAAATATGTCTTACTGAAACTTGCTTGGGAATTCCTCTTACTAATCTTGGTCTTCCCTCTTCATCAATGCATTCAAGTGCTTTATCATAATAGTCCAACTTGGCTCTATGCCTTACCAATTAGAGTATCATAAGATTCTAATGGTAGGACATTCAAATCCACTTTGGTGAGGAGTCCATTCAATTCCATGGGGCACTCCATCACTACTTCACTCACTTTTATCTTGGTCCTTGTGGCTAATTGAACTAACCAAGACTTATTATGCTTCACTTTTCTAAGAGAACAACCTTCAAATATCTTAGGAGATAGATAACTATGAGTAGATCCGAGATCAATCAAAACATAAATAGATTGCTGAGCAATCTTACCTTCAACTTCCACTGTAGTTGTTGCTTCAAGGTTTTGCAAGCTCCTGGGGTTCTCCCTTTTAGTTGCAAAATCTCTAAGCATGTGGTTTCCTCCACAACCCCAACATTGAAGTGGTCCTTTTGATGCTTTATTTGCTGCTACTGCTAGCTTGAATCCACTCCTTGATTTATGCCCCTGTGGAAAGGTTCTGGGATGATTTTTGAATGGTGGCTTGAATCCACCTTTCTTTTGATCAAACCTCCCTCTTGGATTTCCTTTCCATGTTGGGTGAACCTATGATTTTCCTTTAATATTCTCATAGAAATGCATTGCCATACTAATGGATTCATCAAGACTTGGTGGATTAACAAACTCAATCCTATCTCTAAAACTCTGAGGTAAAATCCCAAGAAAACATTGGATCTTTACCCTCCCATATTTGATATAGTCCGCATACCTCAATAATTCCAAATATTTATGGACATGTTCTTCCATATATTTATGTCCCAACCTGAGTTCATTGAAATCTTTCCTCTTATTGTCATAATACCTAGCAGAAAGGTATTTTTCCTTGAAATAATTATTAAATTGCTCCCAGTTAATCCTTCTTTCACTAATCCCTTTTACTTGTAAGAGGTGTTCCCACCAAAATGAAGCTCTTCCATTTAGATTGTAAATGGAAATCCTGGCCTTTTCATTCCCTGAGTAATCATGAATCCTGAAATATTTCTTCATACCAAGAATCCATGCCTCTGCCTCTTGGCCAGTCTTATCTTCTCCATCAAATTTGGGAGGCCTTACCTTCCTGAATTCTCCCTGTGGGATTCCCTTGAATTTATTTCTTCTTTCAAGTCTACTAGAATTATGTCTTGGACGTCTTCTATAACCTTTGGAGTCACAAGACCCACTGGAAGAAGATCTTGAGGAGGGTGTTCTATGTTTTTTTCTCATAGAACTCTTTCTTGGGCTTGGAGTGCTCCTCCTAGAACGACCTTTAGAGCGACTCTATTCATCTCTTTACTCTTTGCCTACATTGCTTGGGTTGGACCCAAGGTTTATCCTCTGTTGCATATCAATGAGGAATGCAAAACGTCAAATTTTCAACTTCAGAAAATGTCACTTTCACAATCTGCAATCCGCAATCTGTACTTCGGAAGTTAGAAATGCGGAAAGTCAGATTTTCACTTCCGAAAATGTCACTTCCGCAATCCGCAATCCGTACTGTGGAAGTCGGAAATGCAGAAAGCCAAATTTTCACTTCCAAAAATGTCACTTCCACAATCCACAATCCTCAATCCGTACTACAAAAGTGAGAAATGTGGAAAGCCAAAATGCAAATTTGAAATTTTTTTGTCTCCGCAATCTGCAATGCACAATGCGAAATTGCGGAAACACCTCTTCTACACCTGCAACTTTCAGAGCTCATATATCACTCATCCTTTAACCAAATAAGGCGAGTTTGGTACCGTTGGAAATATAGTGGAGAGATATATGAAATGGTGTGAACCCCTACCACACCTGAGAAATCTGATTTTGTCATTTCTCCAATCAAAATGTTGACAAAACTTCATCAATATCTCTTTAAACATTCTCATATCTTCCTGTAAACTCACAGTTTGGACCGAGCAACCCCAATGCTGCAACATGGGATCTAATACCACTCTGTCACATTCCCTCCTATCATCCAGACCCGCAAAGGGAACATGATTGCAACATGGGGGTGTGTTTAATTCTTCCCCAAGCCATATGACTAAATTCACGATTTAATAAAATGCATAATTAAATTATACACAGTGGAAATAAACACCATCCACACACCACTGCATCGTGCATTCAACATACCAATAACAGTCATCAAATTAAGCATTGCAGAACACAGAATGATCATTATTTAAACCACAGAGAATACTTATATTTGAGATGAAACTGTCCAAACAACTGGCTATGTGAGAGCAACATTCCACCCAACCATAGGTCCCTATCCAGCCTATATTCTTTCAGCTGAGAGACCACCCCCGAGCTGGGATGTGTATCCACTAAGGAGGAACTAAATAGGCTCACTCTCACATCTCTTCTACGTGATTTTTTTTTGAATAAATAACCTAATGAAACAAACAAATGCGGAACTATAAACACTAGTTGTCGCTACAACCTACTTAGTGATATTATGAATGTGTGTGCACTACTCATTCACTATTTCTTCTTTTTTTTTCAAACAAGTGCCATTCATGGCTGTGTGCCTGTATCTTATTGCATTAATATCTAGCCACAAAATTAAATACCAACCAAAAGTATAACGAATACATGTTGAACAAATTGCAACAATCTAAAAAGGGCACAAGCAGTAATAATCACACCTTAATTAATGACTATATTAATATCATTAATATGTTATTAATTATGAATTACAACTAGTAAAGTATTAATGTGAGTACAGTTTTAAGCTGCATAGTATATGTTATACCCAGGTACTAATATACAACCTATGCATTGACATGCTATCTAGTCCTAGCATTAACTTTGTAATCACTAGGCTAGTGATATGACTTAGTCACTTATATTATCCATGCATAATAAAACCTAAGTGATCTCATTTTAAAAGCAAATGCAATAAAATATAAACTTAATGCAATGTGAAATCTCTCTCTCTCTCTATATATATATATATATATTACAACCTAACATATATATATATATATATATAACCTAAGCGCTCAAAGGTGGACATATAGTCTAACCTAAGCTGTACAAACAACCTAACACTCATATTATAAACTAAGCGCTAGGAAAGACATCATATGCTGACTTAGCATATGGGAATGCCATTAAAATGGACTTAGAATAAAAGGGATACCTTATAACATAATGTAGCGTAGTGAATAAGCACATGGCTAGGTCAACACAAAGTTGGACCTTGGCTTATGCGAACCATATCACCATGCCACGATGTGAAACCAACCGGCCCAAACCTTGGCTTTCGTTGTGACACTTACGCCATGATGTATAACGTATAGATTGTAATGGTTCGCAGCATGTATGCTATGGTTTTAACGTTCTTAACATATAAAATGTGGTGACTGTATCTAACTTCTACCTCTGCCATGCATACCGCGAAATACATGAGCCAAAGTTTTAAACCCTGGGCGCCTTCCTAGAAGGTGGCTCCACTAGGAAAGGATGTGTTCTAGAACTTAACACAATGGAAACAACTCGCTCGTACTCCATCTAGCCATGTTGGATTTCGCATGAACTGCCAACTCCCAAGGCTTGCTGCATTAATGTTTGACTGCGGTTGAAATGAAAGTTGAGTGTCCCACGACCGTCGATCATGATCCGGGTCATCCAGCTTGGGATTTGTGAATGTGTAAGTGTCTTTGATATCAGTTGTGGCTTTTGGCACCAACTCTGACGAGGCACCTAGATATTAGATGGATGTATGACCAGGTTCATAGGTCACCACTCCTCCAACAAGTACCACCTCAAGATACAAACCCTACCTTGCATTATGTTGCTCATTTGGAACTTCGACGGGCTCCTTAAGGCACTTATGCTCCGAGCATGTTGTTCTCTCCCGCACCAGGGAGGAGATGCTCTCATAATGCTTCC
This sequence comes from Larix kaempferi, assembly GCA_027924585.1. Classification (NCBI taxonomy): domain Eukaryota; kingdom Viridiplantae; phylum Streptophyta; class Pinopsida; order Pinales; family Pinaceae; genus Larix; species Larix kaempferi. Next base: position 11,125,918 of record BSBM01001051.1, on the reverse strand, counting down.
AACTCCTTGTGTGAGGTAGCTACCGGCAGCGTTGCTTGGGTTACATGTATCACAAGTAAGAAAATTCATCCTTTAAGCAATTACCGTAATTTACCTCGCTGTTTTGTTATAAGGATATTATGTTGTCACCATTTAACTGTTTGCATTTCATGTGTAGATATGGAACAACCCGACCTTGGTCCTCTTATAGGTTTGACCCAACGATATGTGGTTACTCCACCACTAGTTTCGTTGTAAATTTTACTTTTTACATAGGAGAATTGCTAATGCCATGACTAACTGCTGCGCTTGACACTTCTCAATGAAGGAACTACGAGACCGAGGGCATGTTGGGTCATTCGACGCTGTCTCCATGACTTGGAACGAATAAGCAACTATGAACTTGGCTAGGTAACCCATCATCCTTGGTCCTTCGAGTGAAACTACCCCATCGATTTTGGAAGGTTACTTAAGACTCTTGGTTCTCTTGTCTTCTCAGGATGCAACAAGTCCTTCAGCCATCCTCATTGTTCGATGTGATTGTGTTTAGATGTGGAAGGCTCCCAGCCTGTAGGTGAATGTAATGTTAGTCTTAAACTTGTATGGTGAACAATACTTCATCGAACTTGAACTTGGGTGGTTGGGCCACACTGGGCGTTGTCAATTAGGCACCATCGCGGCTTGGTTTGACCCTTGAAGGGATTTTTTTTTGGAAGAAGAGCGACAACTCTGGACTGTATTATTTAGTTTGTAAATAATGAATGCATTGGAAATGAGAGTGTTTAAGTATTAGCTTGTTTTATTACAGTAATGAATTGATATGGATGCTCTTGGCCTTTGTTTCCTCTTTTACTAAATGAACAGAGTTAAATAAAATGACAATGAAGAGCGTGATACGAATAGAGATAGTATGAGACAACAAAGAGCAATCTTGAGAGAAGAAGAAGATGCACATTTGGTGCAACAAATTCCAATGGAGGACAACCAAGGTAAATTTTTGAATTATATGCTCCATAATTTAAATATCATATTTTATCTTTCTCTAATAATTTGTTATATATTAACTATTTTTTTTCATTTTAGTCTTATTATATTTTATTTGTAATAATATTTTTAACCAATTGTTTTATAGACTACAAAATTAGTAACAATTTTCCAAAAAATTTAACTATTTCATAATTTAATTTATTTACTATTTATTTGTAATGATATTCTTATTTATTTCATCCATTTGTTATTTATATTTCAAAATTTTCAACAATTTTCATGTTAAATGAATAATTTTCAAGTGGCTAACAAATGTTATTGGAACAATTTTCACATGAAATGTACATTTGGATTCTATTTTCATGTTAAAATGTACATATTTTTTACTATTTTCAAATTTCTAAGTTGCTAACAATTTTCAAATTAAATATACACTTGGACCCTATTTTCAACTTAAAATGTACATATTTAACTATTTTCAAATTTTTAAGTTACTAACAATTTCAAGTTAAATTTAATTTCAATTCTTGTTTTGTTATTTCTTAAAAAACTATCTGTACAATTTGTTATTTAGACTATGTAAAATTAGTAACAATTTTCCAAAAAAAATTTTTATTGCATAATATAATTTATTTACTATTTATTTGTAATGAATATTCTTATTTATTTCATAACTTTGTTATTTATATTTCAAAACATGTAACAATTTTCATGTTAAATGAGTAATTTTCAAGTGGCTAACAAATGTTATGGGAACAATTTTCCAATGAAATGTACACTTGGAAATTCTATTTTCAAGTTAAAACATGTACATATTTAACTATTTTCAAATTTCTAAGTTGCTAACAATTTTCAATGTTATTAGAACAATTTTAAAATTAAGTGTACACTTGGACCCTACTTTCAACTTAAAATGTACATATTTAACTATTTTCAAATTTCTAAGTTATTAACAATTTCAAGTTAAATTTAATTTGAGCTCCAAGCCTCAACATGTGTTTATTGAAATAACAATCAATGTCTAATTCTAACGTAGTCCTCATTTATTTGAAATGAACATTGTGATAGTTACTTGTATTAAAGTTAGAAAATTCAATTTGAAAACAAATGAAATGAATAGTTATGTAATACATGTAAAATTCAATGGCAACAAATAAAATGAACATTGTGATAATTATGCAGTAGTTGGAAAATTCAATTATGTTGTTTTTAATGTATTTTCAATTCATGTACACCAATTTTTTCTATGCATGAATGTAGGGATAAGTTTTAAATATCTTTTTTCTTATAATAATTATATATTTTATTTATATTTCAAAATTTGTAAAAATTTTCAAGTTAAATGAATAGTTATGCAATAGTTGGAATATTCAATTCATGCGCAATTTTCAATTTGTTAATTTCCACATCAAATATCAAGTACTAACAATTTTAAAGTTCAATGTACAACTATCAAGTTATTAATAATTATCAATTTAAATTATACATAATTGATTTTCAAACTCTACTAACAATTCTCAGTCTAAATGTACAATTTCAAGTAACTACATACATATTTTGTTATTTTGAATTTAAGTCACAAACAATTTTCTTGTTTTTAATTTATTTTCAATACTTGTACCAACTTTTTCAAGTTAAATGTACATATTTATTTATTTTGAATTCAAGTTCCAAACAATTAAATCTTGTTTTAAAAGTATTTTCAATTCTTGTACCAATTATGCATTTCAAAACACTTCAATTTGGTACTTTAAAATTAATCAATCATTGCATAGTGCATTTCTGATTGAAATTATATTCACATGAATTTTGATTATGTAGGGAGAGATTATTGTCAGCCATCATATCATGGTGATCAAGAATCACATGATCTTGATCAGCGATCACACGACACCTTTCCCTCTCACATTTCTAGTATAATTGGGAGTTGCAGTGGGGTTGGAAGAGCTGCGAATTGTCTTGAGGATTGTGCAGTTGTTTCTGCACGAGAAGAGATTGGGAACTCGATCCCTAGTCGTAGATTTAGAGAGCATGTCAGTAATATAATTGAGTCATATTTTGAACAACATTCAACGATGGCACAAGCTCAAACCCTACATGGGTTGATAAAACACAAAAAATTGAAACGTGCCACAAAGTTGTTGGGTTTTCAAGATGTTAAAACAAAAAAGACATGCGAGAATGCAATAGAAAATATAAGAACTGCATTATCTTCATTTGGAAAATCAAGAAATAATGATATGTGAGCTGCTTGTAGGGAACTTACAATGGTTGTTGTGTCATAAAGCACCTCAAGAAATCGAATGGTATCAACAATGGAATCATTGTTCAATGTTTCAAAAAGAACATTGTTCAAATATACTAAATTCATGGTCTGAATAGATGAAAATGATGAAGATGCTTGTTGGGCTCTTATTTGTAGGGAACCCTATCGAGGAAGGATGGAAACAGACATTAGAGAGAAGGTGATAGAGTTTTGGGATAGCCATTCTTGTGCTATTCCAGATCAAAAGTGTGTCCTGCGACAACGTTTATCAAGAGGCATTTATTAGGAGCATTGTAAGCATGTGATGGAGATAACGGGAGTTGCACTTTATGAGGTTTTCCAAGAAACCAATCCTGGTGTTCAAAAATCATTTAGCATGTTCAACAAATTGAAACTGTGGTATATTAGGCTGAATACGATTCGCAACACTTGTTGCTACCAGTACCACGTTGAATTTCAACTATACTATGACACATTTCTGGATTTTTGCAAAAGGCACTAGAACAGTGAACTAGCTCCTCACACAGTGCAAGATTTTATTTGTATGATACTATGCAACATGAATCCTGAACACGTGTTTTTCAATAAGAGGTGTGTAGGTGAGAGAAGATTCCCTAAATGTAGTGATTTGACATTGTTCCATAGGAAATTTCCTATCGATCCAACACACCATGGATTGTCACATATCACAATTAAGTGGAAGCAGTACAGGTATTTCTCCATGAATCCATCATCTTCTTCATTTGTCCCATCTAAGAGGATCGACTTGCTCAAGGATGAGATTCCCGTTTCATATTTCATGGAGAAGTTTCAAAGTCAGATTTATAAATACATAAAGCACTCCCATAGGTCTAGGTGGAAAGCTTCAGAATTCAAACATTCTCGTGAGGTATTTGAGCTGGGAACAATCTTATCAGTGGTAGACTTTGCTGAGAACTACACATTTTCTCCTTGGAGAGAGATACAGAGTGAGTATTATTGTTAAATTTTCAGAATTTACTTCAATCTGATCTAGGATCTTAACTGAGAGAACAACATGTACAGCATATCTACAGCATATCAATCATGGAGACAATAATGCAAGCACACAAAAGACACAAAGATTTACTTGGGGAAAACCATAAAGGTGAAAAACCCCAATAACTTCCTCAGAGATAGATAGAGCAATGATACAACCAACCAAGAGAGATAGCCATAACCTAGCAGCAGATCCTCCTCCTCCATAAGTGCGCCACTCCTCCTTGAGTGCATGTGTGAGAAGTGAGTGAGCAAATAGAGTGCCTCCCGCACTCTATTTATACTTGACTTGACTTGCCTTTTTACCTAACTCATGTAGGCTCGAACTTAACCACATAACATAATGCTGAGTGGGCCGACCCCCAATAGGGTGGTCTAATAACCCTTTGACCCACATGGCCGACCCCCAATAGGGTGGTCTAATAACCCTTTGACCCACATGACTTATACAGGGCCGACCCCAAATAAGGTGGTCTAATAACCCATCAAGTATAAGTTACGACACTTACAATATAAATGACGACACTTCCTTATAGAGGAATAATACCATCTCTATAGGAATACAATATACATATACATGTGAAATACATTACGAAGTTACATATACATCAACAATTATCACTCCAACTAGGTGCCTATATTCATACATGTATTGTACAAACATGCTCAGGAAAGCATTGATGGTAGGGATAGCAATCCTCATTCACGTGAAGTGGTCAAGGAGTGCCATTTTTATGTCAATGATGATCGTGAGCATGACACATTGTTCGTTCAACACTGCTTAGGGTTGATTTATGATTCATTCGGGCAGAGAGGCGTACCATTTGTTGAACATTGGATTTGGTCAGATGGGTGTGCAAGGAAATTCAAATCGGCATGCTCATTTTATTGCTTGAGTCACCTTCACAAAGAGACAAGAATCTGACACACTTGGAGCTCTTTTGAAATAGGGCATGGAAAGGGTGAACATGATGGTGCAGGTGCATGTGTGAAATGAGCACTTCGGAGGTACCAGATGAGTCATAGTGCAACCTGACTCAAACGCTCCATGGAAGTAGTTGATTAGTGCACACGTCATTTGGGACATCAAGGTCGGGACCAAGCAAGGCCGGTGTGCAAGTAATAAACTCCAAACTCAATTAATAAGCTAATAACATTCAATATCATTATTTCCAAAAGAACACATACTCAATAGGAATTTATATATGAAAAATTTAATTCCATGCAGGTTCTTTTGGGATGTTTCCCTTGGTTATGTGAATAGATCCATGCCTTTGTATTGTGAGACCATACCTAGTACGAGGGAATTACATTATGTTTGAAGTAAATACATGGGTGACATATTTTCGATTGAAACGAGGAAGTATACTTGTTTTTGTGATTTTTTGCATTGATGCAAATGGATGTGGGCTTCATCACTGTGAAAATGATGTATATGTGAAACCATGGAAATATGTCCCTCTTAATCCAAAGGGCCCACATCCAATTCGAACATGGAAAGAGATGCACACTAATGAGGCAATGGTCTCATTAGATCATGATCGAGTTTCTGATATGGTGAGGGAAGGTACAAGAGACTTCATTAAGTTAATTAATTCACTATATATTACACATATACAAATGTTGTAGAAATGCACATAGGACATTTGAATAATATGTTGATGTATTTGTAACTTTGGAAGATATTCACTTGTATATTACATTTGTATTTTATTGTATCCCCAACGGAGATGTATTATTCCTCCGATTGGAAGTGTCATCATTTGTATTTGCAAGTGTCGCAAGTTACAATGTAAGTGTCGTAACTTATATTTGATGGGTTGTTAAACCACCTTGGTGGGGTCGGCCCTATATGAGTCATGTGGATGGGTTATTAGGCTTCCTTAGAAATTCGGGCCAGTAAGGGTTAAGGGAAGGTCAAGTCATTGTATAAATAGAGAGTGTGACTCTCTCATTCTATTCATTCACTCTCTCACTCACTTCGCATTAGTGAGAGAGAGAAGTGCGCACAAGTGGAGGAGGAGAAGCTATTAGGAGACTATCTCTTGTTATGGGGTTTGATCTTTGTGATATTTGTATTGGTGCTCATTCTATCTCTAAGGAAGTTGCAGGGTTTTTCACCTTCTTGGTTTTCCCCGGTGAAATGCTTTGTGTCTCTTGTATCTTATGTTTGATCTGATGTAAATGTTTTTTCTCTTAGTTAAGATCTTAGATCGGATTGAATTAAATGCTGAAAAAATAACATGGTATCAGAGCTATCCTGAAGGAAGGAATTGTATGTCATTTACGACACTTGTTTCACTTGCGACAAATTGGAAGCTAGGGCTTGATATAGTAAAAACTAGTCATCGTAGCACTTTCGCTATAAATAATTTTTGGCGAAGGTTCAGGATATAAAAATTTTAAAGGCCAAATATGAAATGTTCATGTACCTTTTTTCCGAAGATCGACCTCAGATTCATTGTACTTTGTGAGATATGATTCGTACAAGTTAGGGTTTCTGCCTCTTCCAGAATGCAGCCCTAAACAGGTGACCTAGGCACAAAGGTCATATCTCATGCTAGGAAGCTCCAAATGGATTCCGTAAAAAGTGGTAGTTAGGGAACGAACTTTATTTTCACAGGTTCGGGTTTTAGAGGCCAAAGTTGAAACAATGACATGTGGAACTCCTTACAAGTTTTCTATGTTTTTTCATCACATAAACAGGTCATGTTGCGACACTTAGCATATCTATCTCATGGAGAATCAATCGGAGCTCAGATATATGGGGTTATTCTACCACAAGAAGAAGTTTCAGACCCTGAGGATCCAAAATTTCAGAGAGACACCATAAACAATATGGCATATATTTCTATCCAAACAGAATTGGATTCTGAGCACTTTCATTTTTGGCTTGTCACTACTGCGAGAAATTAGGGTTTTTGACAAAAGTTGGAATTTTGGAATCTGAGACCACGGCTAGATGTTGCTCATCAAAATCAAAATTTAGAGACCAAGATCGAAGTTTTGGTTGGGTATAACCCCAGGTTCTATCAAACCCTAGTTCGAGATTTTGACCAGAAAACCAGAATTTGACAGAAGCTGCAAATCTGAAACGTGCAGGTCAATTTTGGAGGGTCAATTTTTGGAGTTTTCAAAATCTTAGCACACTAGCTTGCTCGCCTCAGTCAATTGCATCTCCTTGTCCAGACAGAAGTTTGGAATTCCAAGCTTGGATTTTTAGGGCTTCTCTATCAAACCCTAGCCAGCTTCAGATCCAGATTTAACAAATCAAGTGGGGCTGATAACTTCTGAGCATGGAAGTATAGCATTGGGTTAATCCTAGAAGAGAATGATTTGTACACCTACATAAGTGAATAAGTTCTAGTTCCAGAGGGAGATGAGGATTAGGCCTTACATAAGAAGACTACAAGCAATCCCGACAGGTATGAATTGAGGAGATACATCTATGTTTTGAAATTTGTTCATGATTAAATTTAGGATATGGTTGTCTTCATATTATCGAGGTTAGTACATTCTTGATTAATTTTAGACTTGTCTTATCACCTTAGTAAAAGTATGAATGCATGTGAATGATAGAATATATTCATTGATTAGGGTTATGACACTTATGATTGTACTAATGCACTGTGGTGTTGTATGAGGATGATGTTGTCTACTAACATGAAAGGTACATCAAGAAAGACAAATCAAGTTCTAGATCAAGAACATATGACCATGGTGACATGAATACAAAGACTCATCCATAGCCATTGATCACGTAAAATCTCTACTTACAAGGTATGTATAAATTGGTTCTACAATGCTTAACTTATGAGATATGCAGGTTATTAGCACAACGTCTCTAAATCATTGAAGAGAACAAAGAGGACATTGTTTGGGTATGTTTGACATAACTTGAAAACATGATAATCCAGGTATGTTTTTCTTATATCAAGTTAGAATCCTACATTGTGTTAGGATCTCATATAAGTAAACTTTTGTATGATTTATAATGATTATTCATGAAGTTATGGGTTTGAGTAATCATGGGTTTATGCATATTATGCTTCTTACTTTGATTAATGATATAAAAAACCAGAAGAGTCCTATGGTCAAATAAGAATATGCATGAGTAAAAGAAGTCCTCCCTGAAACCTTGAAATACTAACGATTGTGATAAATTACATGTGTATGAAATGACCATGACCATAAATGTTTAAGATTATTTAGAATCATAATGTTTTGATAGTATTGAGATTATACTAATGAATGTATGATTATGTATGATATCTTGAGGATGACACAATGATGACACTAGTTCACACTTAAGCATGCATAGTGGTCCAGGATAGATATAAGTTCAAGGATAGATAATCTAGGAAGCAAATATCAAGAGGGAGCACACTCTAGTAGTTCCTGCAAGGAAGCAAAGATTGAGAGGGAGTCCACCCAGCAACCAAACAAAGATAAATATTTGAATTGTCATTTATTGTATATATGATTACTTAAATAATGTTGTTCATTCATGTACATACTTATGTTCCTATATTTAGGATGCATATTATGCATATTAGAAAAGTTGCATTAATGAACAAGATACCACTAATATGCAAGTAATGGGTAAGTGGCCTATGGTACTGTACAACATTCCATTGCTACTTATCTAGAATGAAACCTCTTTGTTGACATGTTGGGATTTGTGCACACTCTTAGAAATGTTCTTCTAGAGATGGAAGGCATCTAGAAAGTTACGGGATATGGATAAATGTTGTATTGAAGCATTGGCTAAGATAATTGCATGACTGTATGACATATGTCCTTATGTGTTAGATTTTGTTCTTAAAACTAGGAGAAGTTTCTAATCATGCAATTGAATTTGACTTGTAGGAAAGATCGTGTACAATCACCTACAAAAGAAGAACAACAATATTTGTTCCAACGACGAAGTTCAAGAAAACTACCTATTGAAGATATTGAATAAATCTGAAGTTCCCAGGATCAAGGATACAATAATGAAAAGATGCCATGATCGATGAATACCAGTCGATCATGAAGAATGATGTTTGGGATGTGGTCCCAAGACTAGAAGGGAAGTCTGTTGTGACTTCCAAGTGGATCTACAAGATCAAGCATGCTGCAAATGGTAGCATAGAGAAATACAAGGCAAGGTTTGTGGCTCATGGCTTTTCCCAGAAATAAGGGATAGATTACAAAAAAAAATTTCACCTATATCCAGATACACTTCCATCAGAACAGTACTTTCTTTGGCTGCAGTGATGAAGTGGAAGATACACATGCCAAGACAACTTTCTTGAATGGTGTAGTCGAAGAGGAATTGTATGTGCAACAACCACTCGGTTTTAAGACACATGACAAGGAGTCATATGTTTGCAAGTTAAAGAAAGCCTTGTATGGCTTGAAACAAGCACCCAGGACTTGGTATGGCAGGATTGATAGATTTTTGTCAAGTTTGTGATTTACCAAGAGTAAAGCGGATTCAAACCTTTACTACAAGGTTGATGAAGGCAATCCAATGATACTCCTATTGTATGTAGATGACCTGTTTGTTACAGGTGAGGATGGGTTGATTGCTGATACAAAGAGGAAGCTTGTTGCCGAATTTGAGATGAAGGACTTGGGTATGATGCATTACTTTCTAGGGATGGAGGTGTGACAGTGTAATGTCCCCATTCAAATAAATTGCATAGAAGACAATCCCATCAATCCTACTAGTTTCCTAGGTTGGATGGGAACATTTGGAATTGTAATAAGGAAGCTAATAAATGATATTTAGACATTAGAAGGGTTCAATTATTTAATAAATAAATTGAATAAATAAATTCAAGATAAATTCTAGGTGGCAAGTGGTTTTGAAGACATATGGAGGATGTGGGACCCACACTAGCTTGATTTTTCAAGGACACATGGAATCTCTCTCTTGCCAATTTGAATTCATGAGAAGGCGAACATTCTTGGGTGAGTTGGTAAGTCATACACATGGAATTGAGAATCTTAGGTCGAATTGGGATGGATTGGTAACCTCCATGGAAGAGGAAGAGTCAAATTGGAAGCTTGTGGACACTTGGGCTAGATTCCCTAGCTCCTATGACAACAATTATGGAGCATCTATGACATCTATGACAAATTGCAGATCTGACCTCTGACATCTGACCATTATGACATGTCAACCCCAAAAATAGGCTCCAAGAGGGCACTCATGGGAGTTGGAGAAGACAAAGAGACCCCCACTCGAATTGGTCGAAGGTGGAAGACTAGGAAAGGTGAGACACATGGAAAATCTTCACCCCTTACCCTAATTCGAATTGGATTGAGTTTATGGATGGATTGGGAACCTTAGAAGGCTAAGGATTTTTATAAAATATAGGAATAAACCAAGACAAGGGATTTGTTAATTTTCGAGCATTAATTCAATATACTATAGGATCCTTACTGAGAGAATAACATGTATAGTATATCAATGCATATCAATCATCATAAGATGCAAACATAAGAGACAATAGACACACAGAGTTTCCATGGGGATAACCCTAAGGTGAAAAACCCCACAACTTCCTTAGAGATAGATAGAGCAATAGTACGACCAAAGTACACAAAGATAGACTTCTCCTAGTAGTTGATCCTCCTCCTCACATGTGCGCCACTTTCCGAGTGATGGAAGAGTGAGTTATGAAGTAATCCAAATAGAGATCGGGAGATCTCTATTTATACTTTTCCTGACTGCCCAATAAAATTATGGGGCCAACTTGTCTAGCTTAGTACAATAACCCAATGTTAACTTAATCAGGGCCGACCCCACACATGGTGGTTTAATAGCCCATCGGCAAGTTACGACACTTGCGACACTTTTCAATACAAATGACGACACTTCCATATAGAGGAATAATAACATCTCTATAGTAGTACAATATACATAGATGAAATACATGGGTGAAATATGTTCTGAAGTTACATATACATCAACACTCCCTCTTAAATAGGAAGGTATTTCTTGACACATATCTACTAGCACAAGTCTTATTCTTTGGATCATCATCAATGAATCATCATCCTTGAATCATCATCATCATCACGACACTGCTATCTCAATCAATTTCTGAATCTACTCGTCATAGGAAGTTCTACAGAGCCAGTCCTTTTTCATATTGGATGTAGGCCCACCACCTGTAGGTCTTCATCATCACTGGCCATACTATGGAATCCTCAGGACTTATTAAATGCATTAACAAAACCTAGCAAGACCATCCCAGGATTGATTACGAGCACACTGCTCAACCTATCGGATCTCCCAGGGAGCTATTACATGTGACCAAGAAAAACCTAGCAAGAGCATCTCAAGACTGATTAAGTGCCCAACACAACCTGCAATATCTCCTAGGGAGATATTATATGCTACCAAGCAAAACCTATCAAGAGCATCTCAAGACTGATTATGTGCCCAGCACAACTTGCAAGATCTCCTAGGGAGAAATTATATGCCATGGACAAAACCTAGCAAGAGCATTTTCCAGATCTCCCACGGAGCTATTATATGCCAGCGAAAAAACCTAGCAAGAGCATCTACAAATCTCCCAGGGCGCTATTATATGTCCCTCCAAGCAAAACCTTGAAAGAGCATTTGCCAGATCTCCCAAGGAGCTATTATATGCCAGCAGAAAAACCTAGCAAGAGCATCTGCAAATCTCCCAGGGATGTATTATATGCTTATTATCACAACCTGTTCCACGGCCACAGAGTATCAACTTGATACTCACCATACATCATCCTGATGTGCACATGATCATCCTGATCATCAACACTGCATCGTCCTGATGCATGTCATCTGGAGCAACATCCTGAAGCTCATCATCCATGATCATCCTGATCATACAATGCATCCACCTGATGCATACACAGTATCTGCCTGATACATATCATCATACATGATCTACCTAATCATACCATGTATCCACCTGATACATCTACAGATACATACACATGATCCAACTGATCATATCCAGCATCCAACATGATGTGTACATACATATACATATAAATGATCCAACTGATCATATCCAACATCCAACATGATGCATAAATACATATAAATGATCCACTGATCATATCTAGCATCCAACATGATGCATACATACATATAAATGATCCACTGATCATATCCAACATCCAACATGATGCATTCATACATAGAGCAGTAACTAGAGCATCATCCTGATGCTCATCATCTAGCGCTTACATCCACAGCCATGGGGAGGATCCTCCTCTCACCATGCTTGGAATGGCTCCAGCAAATGTCTCCATCACTTCTTCCTCGAAGTGTCATCAATCTGAAGAACACCAAGCCTCTCTCTGAAGTACTCCAACTTCACTCTGGCCAGTGGTTTCGTCAGTACATCTGCAACCTGCTCATCCGTCACAACATACAGGAGCTTCACTGCTCCTCTCTACACCATATCCCTGATATAGTGATATTTGATCTCAATGTGTTTCGACTTGTCGTGGAACACCGAATTCTCAGGCAGCTTCACACAACTCTGGTTGTCACAAAAGATACCAGTAGCCTCCAGCGGGAGATCAAATAACTCAAACACTAGCTTCCAAATCCATATTGCCTCATAACTAGCTGAACACGTAGCAACATAATCTGCTTCAGCTGTACTCAGCGCTACGCAGGACTGCTTCCTGCTAAACCAAGAGATCACACCTGATCCCATATTGAAGCAGCACCCAGAAGTGCTCTTCCTATCTGTAACACTTCCTGCCTAGTCCGAATCAACATAACCCTGCAAGTTAAACTTTTGATTCGCATCATACTTGAGCCCATAGTCAACCATACCCTTCAGGTAACTCAGAATATGCTTTACAGCAACCAAGTGAACACCTCTGGGATCCATCAGGAACTGGCTCAATGTGTTCACCACAAAGCAAATATCTGGCCTCGTGTTCATCAGGTACATCAAGGACCCAATCATCTGAAGATACATAGTGACATCAACCGAATCAGATGAAGCATCACACAGAAGCTTCAGGTTTGATGCCATAAGTGTGGCCATGGCCTTGTGGTCCATCATCCCAAACCTCTTTAGGATCTCCACTTCATAATTCCCTTGTCCAAGGAAGATACCATTTGCACTCTGCCACACCTCCATGCCTAGAAAATAGTGCATCATCCCCAAGTCCTTCATCTCGAACTCGGCTGCAAGCTTCCTCTTGGTATCAGCAATCAAACTATCATTACCTGTTACAAACAGATCATCTACATACAATAGTAGTATCACGTGATTTCCTTCCTCAACCTTGTAGTAAAGGTTGGAATCCGCTTTACTCTTGGTAAAGCCCAAACTGGATAGAAAACTGTCCATCCTACCATACCAAGTCCTAGGAGATTTCTTTAAGCCATATAAGGCTTTCTTCAACCTACACACATATGACTTCCTGTGATGTGTCTCAAAACCAAGTGGCTGCTCCACATACACTTCCTCCTCGACTACACCATTCAAAAAGGTTGTCTTGACATCCATCTGGTGTATCTTCCATTTCACCACTGCATCCAAAGCAAGTACTCTTATGATGGAAGTGTATCTGGCTATAGGAGCAAAAGTTTCTCATAATCTATTCCCTCTTTCTGAGAGAAGCCACGAGCTACAAACCTTGCCTTGTATTTTTCTATGCTGCCATCTGCAGCATGCTTGATCTTGTAGATCCATTTGGAAGTCACCATAGACTTCCCTTCAGGTATTGGGACTACATTCCAAACATCATTTTTCATTATTGATTGGTATTCCTCGACCATGGCATCCTTCCATTCTTTCTTTTCCGCTGCCTCTTCATAACTGGAAGGTTCTTTGTTCATGATATCACAGAGTAAAGCAACATAGTTGGTATGTGATCTAGTTCTCTTCTTTGCTCTGTGTTCTTCTTCTGGAATGCCATATCTTTCTACATCTTGAATGAGCTCTCTAGCCCATGCAGGTTTCCTCTTGTGAGTGTCCTTCTCACGAGGTGGATCTATAGGTTCTTGTGGATCTTCAATTTCACGATCAACATCTGGAATTGCTTCAGTCATAGTAGTGTCTTGAAATCTGGTTTCCTTTGGTTCTTCATAATCTTCAACATATGTCTTCCTTGATTTGATGAATGCTGAGTTTTCATCAAATGTTACATCCCTGCTGACATCAATCTCCTTGAACCCTAGAAAGTGTATTCTGTAAGCCTTCGAGCTTTCACTATAACCCACAAAGATACCCTTCTTTCCTGAAGGATCTAACTTAGTCCTCTTTTCCTTTGGGACATGGGTGTATACTGGACAACCAAATATTCTGACATGGTTGACTTCAAGTTTCTTAGTAGAGAAGACCTCTTCTAGTGTCTTGTTGTCCAATATCTCATGGGGAGTTATGTTCTTCACATATATAGTTGTCCTAGCTACTTCTGCCCATAGATGCATAGGTAGATCCTGGTCATGCAGCATTGCTTGTGCTGCTTCCATGATTGTTCTATTCTTCCTTTCTGCAACTCCATTCTGTTATGGATTGTAGGGAGCAGTCAACTCCCTCTTAATCCCTAAACCACTGCATAGCTTGTTGAAGTCACCTGAAGTGAATTCTTCGAAAATAGATTCTTGAAGTCACCTGAAGTGAATTCTCCGCCATTGTCTGATCTAAATGTCTTTATTTTCTTATCAGTTTGATTTTCCATCAAGGATTTGAATTCCTTGAATTTGTCAAGCACTTCATCTTTGTTCTTCATGAAATAAATCCAAGTCTTCCTGGAGAAGTCATCAATGAAAGAGACATAGTAAACATACCCACTCAGAGAACTGGATGACATCGTAATGCATACATTGGAGTGGATAATTTCCAAGATTCCTTTTGATTTGCTTTCACTGCTTGGAAATTCCTTCTTTGTGTTCTTTCCTTTTGCATAGCCCTTGCAAACACCTTCATGCTTGGTCTTGATTTCAGGAAGACCTTCTACAGCTTTTCTTGCAATTGGTAGTGCTCTATAGTGCACATGTGCAAGCCTTCGATGCCAAAGTTCATTTGTCTCCATGTATTCATGTACCATGGCATGTTCAGGTTGTCCCTTCAATTTGTACAATCCTCCCTCTTGCTCTCCAATCACTATTGCATCATCAATAGTTTTACCCTTTGGCCACATTAAGACTTGGCCATCTACAAATGCAACCCTCATGCCTTTTGCATCCAATGCAGAGATGGAGAGTAGGTTCTTCTTGAGCCCAGGTACAAATAACACATCTTTCATCTTCAAAGACTTTCCAGAGTCTAGGTTGTAGGAGGATTCCCCACTTCCTTTGATAGGGTATTGATAATCATCCCCAAGTTTCACCTTATGGGGTGATTCATGTTCAGATAAATTTACAAAATATTCTTTAAACCCAGTCATGTGTTTAGAAGCCCCACTGTCATTTAACCAATCATTACAACCATGTGAAATAGTACCTATGAGAGCAAATATTAGAACATACTCTTCTTCGCTTGATGAGTCATCACTTTCTGCTCTAGCCTTCTTCCTGGGAGGTTCATCATCCTCAGCAGCATGAGCATGATATCTCTTGTTGTTGTTGTTGTTGTTCTTATTGAAGTTGTTGTTGTTGTCCTTCTTGTTCTTGGGACAATCTTGGGCAAAGTGTCCCTTCTCATTACATGTAAAATATCTACCAAGAGAAGGATCTTTAAATTTCTCCCTTTGAGTATGGTGAGAAGATTTCCTATGAGATCTCTCTCCTTTGAACTTTCCTTTCTTGGCATGAGCTGTGAGAGCTTGATATTCATTCCCCATCTTTTCTTCTTGGGCCACAAGCCTTGCTTCTTCTTGTGAACATTCTTCTTGCAGTCTGTTGTAGGAGATCAACTTCCTTGAATAAAGGAATCCCATGACCTGGGTAGGCCATTCATAGTGGTCATGACTACTTCACGATTCTCCACCATTTCATCCACTGCTTCTAATTGTTCATTGATATGAGAGACCCTAGAAAAATAAGATTGAATGGTTTCTCCATTCTTAAACTTTACCCTTTCAATTGGTTCTGCATGGTCATCTTCCGATTTATGTTCTTCCCTTCAAATAGCTTGGTCAGGGAGTCAAACATCTCTTTGGGTGTCTTTAGAGATGACACATGTGGGATGATATGGTCCTTGATAAAATCAGAAATGATCCTCTTTTCCTTGACCAAGTTCTTCTTGTGGAGGGCTTTAGCCTCTTCTTCCTCTAGGACAGGGACCTCTTCCCTTATGTAAGTGTCCAACTCATTTTATTCCAGGATTAACCCAATCCTATACTTCCATGCTCGAAATTTATTAGCCCCTTCAAGCTTATCCTCAATCTTGGTGTGGTGAGACATCTTAAAGAGTACTTCAAATGAAAATAGAAAAGATTTAGGTCTTACCACTTGATTTGCTAAAAACTGGATCTGGTCTTGGATTAGGGTTTGTAAGAGAAACCCTCAAAATTAAAAATGTGAATTTCAACTTTTTGAAAGGATAGAAAGATGCGCCTTGATGAGCTGATCATCTTGGTATATTCAAAATTTGAAATCTGCAAATCTTCACCCTTCATAAATGGCTTTTAGTCTTCTCGGGTTCACTAGGGAGGACCCTGAATTAGGGTTTGAGTTTCCCGGAGATTTACCAAGCCAAAAATATCAATCCAAAGTTCTAAACTTCGAGTTTTCCAAGGAGATTCCATCTATGTCTTCAAATTGCAGAAATTCCTATATTTGTGGAAACCCTAATGTTTAGGGCCAAAACTGAAAGTTCTCATAACTGAATTCTGATTGGACAGAAAGATCCACCTTGCTAAGGAGAGTCAATCTATCATATTTCTTTTCCAAAATATGTGGAGAGAAACCCAATAAACAAGAAACCCTGGTTTCCGCCACTACACAATGTCTTCTTCTTAGGTTAGCTCTGATCCCATGTTAATTTTTTAACATTAATTCAATATACTCTAGGATATTTACTGAGAGAATAAGATGTACAGTATATCAATGCATATCAATCATAGAAAGCATATCAATCATCATAAGATGCAAACATATAAGAGACAATAGACACACGAAGTTTTCGTGGGGAAAACCCTAAGGTGAAAACCCCACAACTTCCTTAGAGATAGATAGAGCAATAGTACAACCAAAGTACACAGAGATAGACTCCTCCTAGTAGCTGATCCTCCTCCTCACATGTGCACCACTTTCCGAGTGATGGAAGAGTGAGTTATGAAGTGATCCAAATAGAGATCGGGAGATATCTGTTTATACTTGTCCTGACTGCCCAATAAACTTATGGGGCCAACTTGTCTAGCTTAGTACAATAACCCAATGTTAACTTAATCAGGGCCGACCCCACACATGGTGGTCTAATAACCCATCGGCAAGTTACGACACTTTCAACACTTGTCAATATACATAGATGAAATACATGGTTGAAATACATTCCGAAGTTACATATACATCAACAGGATTTTGATTATTTGAGAAAAATTGCATTTGTGAAGAGAGAGCTAGTGGATGACTAGTTTCTTTCCTTAGCCAATTTCGAGGGTGAAAGATTCCCATCCAAGTTAGTGTTTGGAGAGGCCACTCAGGTCTTTCATGGATATTTAATAGAGTTTTATTTTCAAGTATCAGCTACAGGGAATCTCATGGTTTTGTTTAGTGCATGACCATCTCTCAACCATTTCCAGTTTTAAAGGCATATTCATGCTTCTTGAGGGAGGGCGTTTTTGGTGAGCTCTTGTACTCATTGGCAAAGATGCATATGATGTGTTTATGATTTTAGTAGCTTAATATCCTATGTTATTCATATTCAGAAGTCTCAGGTCGAAATACCCACTAATTGTGTGCAAAAATGTTGATTAATGAGCAAACAGTGTCCATTTCCCCACTACATTGATGTATATCATTATAATGCTGATGATTTCGAATGAATGGATGTTTCTATGATACATTTGTGATTAATATACTGCCATGGATTTATTTTACAAGTTTCATGTACTTTACTTGAGCATTTGAAGTATTTTTACTCAATTTAATTGCATTGGGAGAAGAAATAGTGCCATTTCCCCAAGGGTCGAATTGGTGATTTTTGCAGCTAAATGGGAGAGGGTTGGAACAGATATATTAATCAGTTAATGGTTCATATGAGAACTTAATAACATACTTAATACATTACCTACCTCTGTTCAGAAATTCGGGGGAGTTTGAAAGCATTTGGGAGGCCATTTTCCGTGTTTACCCAGGGGGGATTTGATGCACAAATTACTAGTAAAATTGCATACTTGAACCAGAATCTTAAGAGAGTTTGCAGAGGTATTTTGGTGTCCATATATCATAAATAAAAATAATATTTAATTCCTAATATCATTCATACACTTCCTTGAATATTTGGGACCATTTGGAGCAAAATTGGGACCTAGGCATCAAAACTAGTCAAAGGTTGAAATTGGGAAAAAATTGGAAAATTGGACATTTTTGTAAAAATTGAAAAAAAGACATTACAGGAAGAGTGCAGATGGAATCTTCCTTGGACAAGGGAAGTACACAATAGATATCCTAAAGATATTTTGGATGATGGACTACAAGGCCATGGCCACACCTATGGCATCGAACCTGAAGCTATTGAGTGATGCTTCATCAGAGTCAGTTGATGCCACGATGTATCGTCAAATGATTAGGTCCTTGATATACCTGACAAACAAGAGAGCATATATTTTCTTTGCAGTGAACACATTGAGCCAGTTCCTGATGGATCCTAGACATGTTCACCTGATTGTTGTAAATCATATTCTGAGGTACTTGAAGGGTACGACTGATTATGGCCTCAAGTATGATGCGAATCAAAAGTTTAACCTAGAAGGATATGCTGATGCTGATTGGGAAAGAGCACTTTGGGGTGTTGCTTCAGTATGGGATCAGGTTTGATCTCTTGGTTTAGCAGGAAGCAATCCTGAGTACCACTGAGTACAGCTGAAGCAAAGTATGTCGCATCTTGTTTGGCTAGTTGTGAGGCAGTATGGGTAAGGAAGCTACTATCTAGTTTGTTTTCTCTCCAGTTGGATGCTACTTGTATCTTATGTGACAACCAGAGCTGTGTGAAGTTGTCTGCGAACTTGGTGTTCCATGACAAGTCGAAGCACATCGAGATCAAATATCACTATATTATGGATATGGTGCAGAGAGGAGCAGTGAAGCTCCTATATGTTGCAACAGATGAGCAGATTGTAGATGTGTTGACCAAACCACTATCCAAAGTGAAGTTAAAGTACTTCAGAGAGAGGCTTGGTGTTCTTCAGATAGAAGATACTTCAAGGAGGAAGTGATGGGACACATTTGCAGGAGCCATTCCAAGCATGGTGGTAGGAGGATCCTTCCCATGGATGTGGATGTAAGTGTTGTGTGATGAGCATCATGACGATGCTCTAGATGATGTTATGTATGATGATGATCAGGATGATCATGTGATGATGATATGCATCAAGATGATGCTATGATGATGACCAGGATGATCATGAGATGATGATATGCATCAGGATGATGCTATGCTATGATGATGATCAGGATGATCATGTGATGATGATGTGCATTAAGATGATGCACTGTATGATGATGATTAGTATGATCATGAGCATCAGAATGATGCTCCATGTGAGGATGATCAGGATGATCATGAGTATCAGGGTGATACTTCGAGGCCGCGGATATGTGGCAGATTGTGCAGTAGCATGTAATAGCTCCTTCGGATATCCAATAGGTTGAGCAGTAAGCTCGTAATCAGTCCTGGGATGCTCTTTCAAGGTTTTGCGAGGGAGGCATGTAATCAATCCTGAAGATCTGATAGGTTGTGCTAGGCATGTAAAAGTCTTGGGATTCTCTTTAGATATATTGTCGATCGTGCTAGGCACATAAAAGTTCCTGGGATGCTCTTTTAAGGTTTGGCCTATTCACATGTAATCAGTCCTTGAGATCTGATAGGTTTCACTAGTCAAGTAAGAGTCCTGGGATGCTCTTTAGAGATCTTGCAGGTTGCAAGATGCTCTTTTAAGGTTTTTTGAAGTTCACATGTAATCAGTCCTGGAGATCTGATAGGTTGAGCAGTAAGCTTGTAATCAGTCCTGGGATGCTCTTTAGAGATCTTGTAGGTCGTGCTAGGCAGATAAAGGATCCTGAGATGCTCATTAAAGGTTTTGTGACGGCTGCATGTAATCAGTCCTGGGAGATCTTTTCGGTCGTGCTAAGGCACATAAAGGATCATGGGATGCTCTTATCAGGTTTTGCAGAGGCACATAATCAGTCTTGATATTCCACCTCTATCAGGCTGCTCGCATAGATGATGAATGTTGGCACTATAATTTAGTTTTCATTGATGGTTGGAAAGAAGACAAGGAAGGTGAATCAGACCATACCAACTTCAGTTTACTAAAGCTGTGACTGATTTTGAAATACAAGAAAATAATGTTTTTAGACAAGCTGTGCTTCATATGGCTGCAACTCAAATAGCTGCGACTCAGACAAGCTGTGACTCAAACAAGCTGTGACTCAGACAGCTGAGACTCAGACGACCATGACTCAGACGGTCGTGACTCAGACAAGCTGTGACTCAGATAGCTGAGACTCAGGAGCCCGTGACTCAGACGGCTGCAACTCAGACGGTTGTGACTCAGACGGCTGCAACTCAAATAGTTGCGACTCAGACAAGCTGTGACTCAGATGGCTAAGACTCAGATGGATGAGACTAATATGACTATGACTCAGACGGTCATGACTCAGATGGCTGAGACTCAAACAACCGTGAATCAGACATCCACGACTCAGACAAGCTGCGACTCACAAACATTTTTTTATTTATTAATTTATAGCATGTAAATTCTGGAAGTCAAAGAGACAGTTCAATTTTTGAATTGGGAGTTAAAGAGACAGTTTAAGTTTTAGAATTGGAATATCTGGAAGTTAAAGAGACCGAGGCATATAACTTTAGCATCTATAAAAAAACAATTGAGGAGAACAAAATTGGAAGGTCAACGGAGAGGATGAAGAGGATTGGTTGCTGGCTGAAGAGGATGAAGCTATGATTCGAAGTTAACAATTCAGAAGAAAAATGTGTGGCTCGATTTAATGAAAAATAGAATTCCCAGAAATCCAATCTGTAGCAGCAGAGAACAAAAATGAAAAGGGTATGTACTGATATATCTGAACCAGTGTGATATAATTGACTGAAAATTTGCTTACATAGGGTGGTAGGGAGGAGCAAGGGAAGACTATAAAGTCTTCTTTGCAAGTTGGTGCTTGTACATTTGGGAGTTGTAGATTCCATTCAGTTGGTGCTAAAGAAACAGAGGTAGCAGCCTCATCTAGGTTGTAGCTCAGATAAAATAGAATGTAAAGAGAAGTTGGAGCTTTCCTTTCATCCTAACAAGAAGAGGTTTTTTCCCTTTATGGGTTTCCTCAGGAAAATCAGTGCCTCTGCATATTTATGTGATTGAACATTGTTTATATGCCTGATATTTAATTATATTATAAAAATATACCTGCTATAAAGGAATGTGCATAGAAGATCTCATATCATATTGATTGTCACACTTCATCAAAGTTAAAAGGGAAAAAGAATGTAAAATTGTTTAAGCACAGTAATAACTGATTCACCCCCCCCTTCTCAGTTATTTGAATATTTTCAACAATTGGTATTAGAGCAGTGTTCCTTTAGTCTAAGGTAGATCTGAAAGCTTAAACATGACAAGCAACGAAGGCTCAACCAATAAAGCTCCTATGTTTGATGGAACAAATTTTGCCTTTTGGAAAGTTAGAATGAGAACATATTTAATGTCCCTAGGTGCTGATGTTTGGGAAGTTGTAGAAACTGGATATACAAAACCTGTGGTTCTTACTTCCAAAGATGACAAGATGGAATTCAGTTTTAATGCTAAGGGAATGAATTCAATATTAAGTGGTCTTGCTGAATCTGAGTTTGTGAAAGTGATGCATCTTAAATCTGCTAAAGATATGTGGGATAAACTTATTAATAGCTATGAAGGGAATGAGAAAGTAATAGATGCCAAACTGCAAACATACAGGATGAAATTTGAACAACTAAAGATGAATGAGGATGAGACTGTTAGTAAATATTTCCTAAGGGTTGAAGAGATTGTGAATGCTATAAAGGGCCCCGGTGAAACAATTGAAGAAGCATCCTTAGTTCATAAAATTTTAAGATCTTTGCCTGATAAATTTAACCCCAAAGTTTCAGCAATAGAAGAGTTAAATGATCTTAAAAATATGGGTATTGATCAACTCCTAGGAACTCTAACTGCCTATGAAATGAGGATCAACAAAGATAAAAATACCACTAGAGAAGCCTCTTTCAAAATAGACAAGAATACTGATTTTGAAATGGATGAGATTGAAGCAAAATTTGTAAGAAGACTGAAAACTGGATCAGGGAAATATAAAGGCAAGTTGTCCTTTAAATGTTTCAATTGTGGTAAGGTGGGACACTTTGCATCTAAATGTCCTTATAAGAAAAGAGATCAGAATCCTGTTGATAAAGAGAAACACACATATAAGAGATATAATAAATATAACAATTACATGAAGAAAGGCTTGTGTGCAAATGATGTTGACTCTTCAGAAGCTACAGATAGTGAATCTTCCTATGAAAATAAGGAGAATGAGTTTATGCTTATGGCCATAGAAGATCTTGATATTGATTTTACAGAGAGTGACATGAATGATGAAGATGTTGTAGTTGATAAGGAAGGTGAGTTAATTAGTGCATTGGAAGAAATTGATAGACTCAGACAAAAGAAGAGGAAACAAAAACAGTTACTGATACAGTATGAAAAGGATGACAAAGAACCTAGTACAGACTGTATTTTGGTAAAAATAGAACTAGAAGAGGAAACGAAAATAGAAGACATTCTTAAAAAATAGCTGGCTAAAAGTAGAGAAAGATGTGAAAAGTTAGAAGAAGAAGTGGTGATTGTTATGAAAGAATTAGAGAAATTCCAAACTTTGCATCATCATAATTTTTCAAGAATTAAAGCCTTAGAAGAGTTGAATAATATCTTAAGTAAGAAAAGATCTCTATTGATTAAATCTGGTCTAGGCTACGAACAAGGTTCAAGCAACAGTCACTCAGAGAACAAAGAAATAACTAAGGTGATCAACTTTCAAAGCAGCAAGCAATCAGAATTCACAAAGTCTGCAACCTCCATCAAAGCTGAAGCAAATAACACCAACAGTAATGACAATCTAATGAATGATAAAAGGGATAGAGCTACAGGAACAAAAAGCAATATTCTGCAGTCAAGAAAGCATGAAGAAGAAGATGTCCAACACAGAATGATAAGGCAATCAACTTCAAGAGTACAACCAAGATTCAGGTATCAAAATTTCTTTAATGGTTACTGTTATTGTTGTTCTAACTTTGGTCACAAAGCTGCAACCTGTGTTTTCAATCTTAGAAACACTCAACAAAGAATATTTAGCAATAATCAAATGCTACAACATGGAATGAAACAATTAGTGAATAACCATATCCACGATACTCCATTAGCAATCATAAGAGGAATTCATAATAGAAATTTCAATCGTTTTGATCTTCTATACAATGAACACGAATTCTATATCTGTCATAATTATGGACACAAGGCTTCATAATGTTATTTGAAGAACTACAAAACAAATTCAAGAGTGAATCATTTAGATGAAAGAAAAGTGTGGAAGAAGAAAGAAAGCAATCAGTGTGATTTAGTGCTTTTTGCTCAAAGGAAGAAGGACCCATGGTATATTGAAAGTGGTTGCTCCAAACACATGACTGGGGATCAAGGTAATTTTCTGTCTCTAAAAGAACACAAATCAAGAAATGTAACTTTTGGGAATGATGCTCCAGGAAAAATTAGAGGCAAAGGAATGGTAAGTCTGAGTAATGGCAAAGGGAAAGCTCAAGATGTTATGTTTGTAGATGGCCCGAAGCACAATCTTCTTAGTGTCAGTCAGGTATGTGACAAAGGATGTGAAGTTGTTTTCAATTCTAAGGAATGCAAAATTAAATCTATTTCTTCAGGACAATCGGTTGCGAAAGGTATAAGAACAGAAAACAATGTTTATGTCTTGAAAGAAGAAAAGGAGGAATGTCATCTAAGCAAGTATGATGAGAGTTGGCTATGGCATAGAAGACTTGGAAATTTAAATTTTGATCATATAATCAAGCTTAGAAACAATGGAGTAGTGAAAGACATTCCAAAGATATCAAAACCAGATGATGTTGTATGTAAACACTATCAAATGGGAAAACTGACTCGAACACAGTTCAAATCCAAGAGTTTCCCTTCTTCAGATAAACCTCTTCAGTTAGTGCATATGGATTTGTGTGGACCATCAAGGAAGGAAGGTACATGAAAATAAAACTATTTTATGCTAGTTATTGATGATTATTCTAGACTTACTTGGGTTGAATTTCTGAAAGAAAAATCTGAAGCATTTTAAAAATTTAAAGTATTTAAAGCTCTGACTGAGAATCAAACAGGAAGAAGACTAAAGGTAGTAAGGTCCGATAGAGGAGGAGAGTTTAGTTCAAGGCATTTCAATGAATTTTGTGATGAATAGTGTATCAAAAGAGAGTATACAATTCCAGGGGCTCCACAGCAAAATGGAGTGGTTGAGAGACATAATAGATCAATTCAGCAAATGGCAAGATCAATGATGAAAGAAAATAATATTTCTCAAGTTTTTTGGGTAGAGGAAATTCATACACTTAACAAAGCTCACTTAAGGCCAAATGGTGATAAAAATACTTATGAATTATGGTTTGGGAGACCTGCTACAATCAACCATTTCAAAGTCTTTGGGAGTAAGTGTTATATCAAGAACAATGATGAGCATCTTGGTAAATATGATGACGGGGCTGATGAAGGTGTTTTCTTAGGTTATGCTACAAACATAAAAGGATACAGATGCTATAATAAGAGGTTGCATAAAATGTTTGATTGCATTGATATTAAAGTAGATGAAGGGAGTCATGTAAAAGACACTCAGATAAACAGTGATGAATCATGTATAGAGGATACAGCTGAAGATGAAGAAGAACAGGTCCAAGAATTAGAAAAGGAAGAATCTGAATTAGAGAATGAAGATGCAGACTCACAGCAGCAATCAGTAAAACCTCCTTCAAGAATTATTCGGAAAAATCATCCTGAAAGTCAGATCATTGGTGACAAGAGTGAAGGTGTGCAGACAAGAAGACATTTACTCAAAGAACAAAACAATATCACATTGCCTTTTTATCTATAATAGAACCCAAGAATTTTTATGAAGCTAGTGAAGATGAAGATTGGATAAAATCCATGAATGAAGAGCTTGATCAGATTGAACATAATAATACTTGGGAACTTGTTCCTAGATGAGGAGATAAGAATGTGATAGGTACCAAATGGGTATTTAAGAATAAGATGAATTGAAAAGGACAAATTGTGAGAAATAAAGCCAGATTGGTTTGCAAGGGTATGCACAAGTTGAGGGACAAGATTTTGATGATACTTTTGCACCTGTGGCAAGAATGGAAGCTATAAGAATGTTTCTTTCTTATGCCTGTCACAAAAATTTCAAAGTTTATCAGATGGATGTTAAATCAGCTTTTCTAAATGGAGATCTAGAAGAAGTGTATATGGAGCAACCTGAAGGTTTTTCACTGACAGAAAATCCTGATTATGTCTAAAAAATGAAGAAGGCACTATATGGATTGAAACAAGCACCAAGAGCATGGTACTACAGATTGGATAAATATTTACAAGAAAAAGGATTCAAGAAGGGCACTGCTGATAGCAATTTGTACATCAAAACTGAAGGTGATGATTTATTAATTGTTCTAGTTTATGTTGATGACATTATATGTGGATGTACTAGTGCATCTTCTGTCCAGTGGTTTTCTAATTCCATACAATCTGAGTTTGAAATGTCAATGATTGGATAATTATCATACTTTCTTGGTCTTCAAATCAATCAGAATTCTGAAGGTCTATTTCTCTCTCAAGAGAAGTATTTGAAGGAGATGTTGAAAAAGTTTCAAATGGAGGATTCTTCACATGTCAGTACCCCTATGATTCTTGGCTGCAAGCTTAGCAAAGATGATATCTCACCAGATGTTGATCAAAGAACATGCAGGTTAATGATAGGTAGTCTTCTATATATTACATCAACTCGTCCTGATATCATGCATGTTGTTGGAATGGTAGGAAGATTTCAGTTTGCTCCCAAACAAAGTCACTTGGTAGCTATGAAGATAATTTTCATATACTTGAAAGGCACAATGACTTATGGTCTCTAGTATCCTAGGAATCAAAACTTTCAGTTGATTCCATATTCAGATGCTGACTGGGCAAACTATTTGGATGAAAGAAAGAGCACTAGTGGAGGTGCATTCTTCTTAGGCGATTCATTAGTAGCATGGATGAGTAAAAAGCAAGGTTCTATCTCTCTATATACTACTGAGGCTGGATACATAGCTGCTACAGCATGTTGTACACAGGTATTATGGATGATACAAACTCTTGCTGATTTGGATGTAAAATATTATGAACCTATCCCTATTCACTGTGATAACACAAGTGATATCAATGTGTCTAAAAACCCTGTGCTTCATTCCAACACTAAGCACATACCAATTAAGTATGACTTTCTAAGGGAGCAAGTCACAAACACAGTGGTTCAATTGAATTTTATTCCCTCTACAGAACAAACATCTGATATCTTTACTAAACCATTGTCCAAGGCACAGTTTGAATATCTTCGTCAGAAGTTGGGTGTCCTACCCAATTCCAACTGATCTCCTCACCATGATAAGGGGAGTCTGGGTTTAATGAATATCAGATATGTGCTTATGATGATTTCATATTGACTTTTCCTCATGACCATATTATTGAGTTCACCTTGAAAGGGGGAGTATGTGTGTATTGCATATATGATTATACTATAAGTTCTGTGTAGTTCCTAATGCCCATTTTTTTTTGGATTTTTCTTGATAGGGGGAGCTGTTTCTGTAAATTGTATCTTTGACATTGATGTCAAAGGGGGAGAAGTTCAGGTAGTTACAGATGAAAAGCAGCATCATAAATTTTAGGTTTCCATCAATTCCAAAGGGGGAGATTGTTGGCACTATGATTCAGTTGTCATTGATGGTTGGAAAGCAGACAAGGTAGGTAATTCAGACCATACCAGCTTTAGTTTACTAAAGCTATGACTGATTTTGAAATACAAGAAAAAGATGTTGTTAGACAAGCTATGACTCAGATGGATGCAACTCAAACAGTTGCGACTTAGACAAGCTGTGACTCAAACAAGCTGTGACTTAGATGACTGAGACTCAGATGGTCGTGACTCACATGGCCGTGACTCAGATGGATGCAACTCAAATAGTTGCGACTTAGACAAGATGAGACTCAAACAAGCTGTGACTTAGACAACTGAGACTCAGATGGCCGTGACTCAGATGGCCGTCACTCAGATGGCTGAGACTCAGATGGCCGTGACTCAGACAACTGCGACTCAGACGTCCATGACTCAAACGGCTGCAACTCAAACGGCTGCAACTCAAACAAGCTATGACTCAGATGGATGAGACTCAGACGACCGTGACTCAGATGGCTGTGACTCAAATGACCGTGACTCAGATAGTTGCGACTCAGACAAGTTGCAACACACAAACATTTTTTTATTTATTAATTTACAACATGTAAATTATGGAATTCAAAGAGACAATTCAATGTTCAAATTGGGAGTTAAAGAGACAGTTTCAGTTTTAGAATTGGAATATCTGGAAGTTAAAGGGACCGAGGCATATAAATTCAACATCTATAAAAAAATAATTGAGGAGAACAAAATTGGAAGGAGAACGGAGAGGATGAAGAGGAGTGGTTACTGTCTGAAGAGGATGAAGCTATGATTCGAAGTTAACAATTCAGAAGAAAAATGTGTGGCTCGATTTAATGAAGAATAGAATGCCCAGAAATCCAAGCTGTAGCAGCACAGAACAAAAAATGAAAAGGGTATGTACTGATATATCTGAACCAATGTGATATAATTGATTGAAAATTTTCTTACATAGGGTGGTAGGGAGGAGCAAGGGAAGACTGTAAAGTCTTCTTTGCAAGTTGGTGCTTGTACATTTGGGAGTTGTAGCTTCCATCCAGTTGGTGCTAAAGAAACAGAGGTAGCAGCCTCATCTGGGTTGTAGCTCAGATAAAATAGAATGTAAAGAGAAGTTGGAGCTTGCCTTTCATCCTAAGAAGAAGAGGTTTTTTCCCTTTATGGGTTTCGTCAGGGAAATCAGTGCCTTTGCATATTTATGTGACCGAACATTGTTTATATGCCTTATATTTAGATATGTTATAACAATATACCTGCTATAAAGGAATTTGCATAGAACATCTCATATCATATTGATTTTCACACTTCATCAAAGTTAAAAGGGAAAAAGAATTTAAAATTGTTTAAGCATAGTAATAATTGATTCACCCCCCCCCCTTTTAGTTATTTGAATGCTTTCAACAATGAAGACCTACAAGAGGCTAGGAATACATCCAGCATGAAAAAGGGTTGGCTCTGTAAAACTTCCTATGACGAGAAGAATTGAGAGATAGCCCTAATGATCGAGATGACGAGTTTAGCAGCAGTGATGATGATGCTCTGCGATCCAGTGACGATGATCTAGCTCCAGAATTGAAGACTTGTGCTTATATGTATTGATGACCTGTGTCAAGAGAATACCTTCCTAGTTAAGAGGGAGTGTTGATGTATTCGTAACTTCGGAAGATATTCACTTGTATATTACATTTGTATTTTATTGTATCCCCAACGGAGATGTATTATTCCTCCAATTGGATGTGTCGTCATTTGTATTTGCAAGTATCGCAAGTTACATTGTAAGCGTCATAACTTATATTTGATGGGTTGTTAGACCACCTTGGTGGGGTCGGCCCTATATGAGTCACGTGGATGGGTTATTAGGCTTCCTTAGGAAGTCAACCCAGTTAGGGTTAAAGGCAGGTCAAGTCATTGTATAAATAGAGAGTGCGACTCTCTCATTCTATTCATTCACTCACTCACTCACTTCGCATTAGTGAGAGAGAGGAGAAGTGTGCACAAGTGGAGGAGGAGAAGTTGCTAGGAGACTATCTCTTGTTTTGGGGTTTGATCTTAGTGATCTTTGTATTGATGCTCATTCTATCTTTGAAGAAGTTGCAGGGTTTTTCACCTTCTTGGTTTTCCCTGGTGAAATGCTTTGTGTCTCTAGTCTCTTATGTTTGATATGTTGTACATGTTGTTTTCTCAGTTAAGATCCTAGATCAGATTGAATTAGATGCTGAAAAACTAACATAATATTTGTAATGTATCTTGCAGGTGATGTATTCGTTGTCATTGCACCCCCCCACAACCAAGAAAATGTGGCATATTATTTGATGCGATGCACACAAATAAAAAGCAGTTTGGTGCAACCCTATCAAGATGGATACTTAACATACCAAATTGGAGACATGGTTCTAATGGGACAATTTTTTGAAAGAGTGAAAAAATAGGGTGCTCATATTATTTACAAAGATTTTATGCCTGAATATAGAACATGCCAATACATTCATTTGGTGGTGGCAGCTCGGATACATCTAACATAAATAAAGGTGAAGAGAGGTGAGCCAAAGAGATGGAAGATGATAGAAGCTTACCATGATCGTATTATGGAGACTTGAATTCCTATAACCCATTGGCTAGATGAATGAGTTACATGTATGCCACTTGCATCATTGACATAGTTGTCATGTTGTCTTGTTGAATATTTTTTTGGAGATTTTTGTGGAGGTTGTTTAAAAATGTATTTTTGTAGATGCATTAATACCAAGATAAAAATACTAGATGGGAGGCTTTTGTGAAAATTGGGTCATGGTGCTCCAATGTCAATACACTTGAATGTATAGTCATTGCTCCATGAACTTCCTCCATAATAGTTTTATAGATATTAGTTTAGATGCTTTAAAAACAATATTAAAGATATAATAAATAGTTGAATTGTAATGTGTAGACAATATAATGTAATTGTAGAATTTCAATTTTAAATTGTAATGTACATTCTAATTTTAAGTTTTGATTTCAAATACAATTGTAATGTAATTGAGAATTTAAAATACATCTATACAATGTAAAATTTAAAATTTAAAATTTAAAATTGTACAATGTATTCTAATTTTAAATTTTTATTTCAAATGCAAGTGTAATGTAATTGAAATTGAACTTTTAAATTGCAACAAAACATTAAATTTTCAATTGAAATTATACATTAAATTTTAAATTGTAATTGAATTGGAATGTGGAAATTGTAATTGAATTGTAATGTGTAGACAACATAATGCAATTATAATTTCAATTTTTAATTTCAAACGTATTCTAATTTTAAATTTTTATTTCAAATACAATTGTACTGTAATTGAGAATTTAAAATACATCTATACAATGTAAAATTGTAAAATTTAAATTTTAAATTGTACAATGTATTCTAATTTTAAATTTTGATTTCAAATGCAATTGTAATGTAATTGAAATTGAACTTTTATATTGGAACAACACATTGAATTTTCAATTGAAATTACACATTAAATTTGAAATTGTAATTGAATTGGAATGTGGAAATTGTAATTGAATTGTAATGTGTAGACAACATAATGCAATTATAATTTCAATTTTTAATTTCAAATGTATTCTAATTTTAAATTTTGATTTCAAATACAATTGTAATGTAATTGAGAATTTAAAATACATCTATACAATGTAAAATTGTAAAATTGTAAAATTTAAATTGTACAATGTATTCTAATTTTAAATTTTTATTTCAAATGCAATTATAATGTAATTTAAATTGAACTTTTAAATTAGAACAACACATTGAATTTTCAATTGAAATTACACATTAAATTTGAAATTTTAATTTTAAATTGTAATTGAATTGGAATGTGTAAATTGTAATTGAATTGTAATGTGTAGACAACATAATCTAATTGTAATTTCAATTTTTAATTTCAAAAGGAATTCTAATTTTAAATTTCTATTTCATTTATGCAATTGTAATGTAGTTGAAAATGAGCTTTTAAATTGTAATTGAATTGGAATTGAAATTACACATTAAATTGAAATTTTATATTGTAATTGAATTGGAATTGGAATTTCAATTTTAAATTGTAATATATGTATTCAATTCTAAATTTTGGATTTGCAATTGTAATGTAGTCGAAATTGAAATTATCAATTGAACTAAATTGTAACTACACATCGAGATTGAACTTTTATATTGTAATTAATGTACATTAAATTTGCATTTGAAATGACAAAACATAAATTTGTAACTGTAATAACTTTATCCAAGTGTAATATAAAAAAACAATCGATTTCAAATCGGATACAAAATACACATGAAGACATCAATATGATAAAATATACAAAATATGTAACAAAATATCCAAATTCAAATTCAATTTCAAATTTCATTACATTACAATTGCATACATCATCATTACATTACATTACAATTGCATTTGAAATCAACTCATTGGCCACTATCCCCACAAGGCCCTTGATCGACCATGTGACTGCCTTCATTTGTAGTAGATCGATGTTGGCCATGAGATGGTAAACTATGAAAGAATGCCTCGATCTCCATCGAGTCAATGGTGATATCTGGAATCTGGGTAGGAATATGAGTAGATGGCCCTTCATCAGAACCACGTCGTCGAGCTGCATCCCAATCATCTGAGAAATTCATTACAGCACTGACACCCGCCTGTAGCAATGCTTGTGTAAGATGCCATTACATGTAATAAGTTAGATTTATTAAAAATTAAAACTAAAACATAATTTAAGTTATAATTCAAAAATTGAAACATAAAGTACAAAAATAAATTACTAAATGTGATTAAATAATGAATTGCAACATAAATTAAAACTCACCTCTGTGTCTAGACCCGGCTGGTCAAAACCTTTGCGGTCCTCATGTCTATCATCAGGAGCAATTCCCTTTCCTTTTCCCTGTACAATTTGAAATTCATTTGAAGTTAAGATCTAAAACATAAAATCTCAAAATTTAAGAACTAAAACATAAATTATTTAAACTAAGAAATAATAAACACAAATTAAATTGGAACATAAATTATAACTTACCTTGACTACTGTCGTCCGAGGGTTGGGATGAGCGGATGGACCAACCGATGGCTCACTACCAAAGATTTGATCCATGAATGTGGTCCCCTGCATGGAGAAATAAAATACGGCTCCCTTAAGTATTATTGACCATTCAATTTACGACATATAATATGATGTAACATGAAAACATATATACATAATTGTACAAAAGTATACCTATCCTGGAGCGACGTATCTACGATACAACCAAAAGTATGCATCTCGGGCTAACTGATCATACCCCTATATGGCCTCGCCATCCAAACTCCTGAGCAGGTCATTATCAACCCACTCTATCTCTAGATCTGCAGGTGCAGGGGGTGGTCTAGATGCCTCTCCATGCACAACAACAATAGCACTACCCATGGCAGTGAACAACAACTCTGCAATGTCATGTCTAGCCTCTGCAGCAATATGGGATGACTCTGTCACGTTTGTCGACCTGATAACCGTCCTATCTGGAATCGGTACCAACCTTGGAAGGGGTGGCACGAAGGAAAGGTCACTACAAGCTCCAGGACATTGGTAGGAGCATCCCCTACCAACCCCAAAGAACTCAGACCCTATGTTGGTGTAATCTAGGCGCATCCCCAAAACAAAATCTGCATAAATATGTTTTGCAAAGTACAATGGGACCTAGTCATGGTGGGGGAACATGCCCCACGCTATGATGAATCTATCATATAAATATGGTGCAGTGGCCTCCAACTTAAACTCCTTGAGTCTAAGTGGTTGACCAAAAGGGTGGTCAAACAAAGTATCGTTGATGTCATTCCCTGTTATGGAGACTTTGAAATCCTCCCATTTGTGGGGCTCAATGACATCATGTCTCCTCCTCTGGAATGCAAAAATCCAAATGTCACTAAGAGGTCCCACCCTCTTGTAGAGGGCCAACATGTCATCCATTGTTGATAACATCATGAATAATGGTCGTTATGTGGAAAAATCCTCCCTCAATGTGCATACACATGAGTGCACCCACTCTCGCTGGGTAGTGATATCAGCGAGAGTGATGCGTGTGACCTCATCGTCGTATGATCCCCCTGATGGACCTGTGATCCAAAACAAAACACAAATGTTACTGAAAAATATATATTATAACTTACAACAGAAAATTCAATGCATTATATACTAAAAATTTACTGAAAATGTATCTAACAAAAAATATGCACTTGATGCACTCATGTCTTGTCGCACATCCCCCACCTTGGGATCATGATGTATGTCGTTCAGATGAACTGACACACTATCTCCCCTTCTACCACCAGTGGCAGCCAGCCCCAGCGTGGCCTCACTCCTCAGTGAATGGGAGCCCTGTCGATGGCCGCCCTGTTGGGTGACGTCGAATCCTCTCGTGCTTTGCCGAGCACGAAGAAATTAAGTTCTCTCTTGAGAACTCTCTGCATCACATTTCAATTTCTAATTCTAATTCTATTTCAAATTTCACATATAAAATTCAAATTCAAATTTCAAATTCTATTTCAAATTTCACATTTCAAATTCAAATTCAAATTCAAATTTCAAATTCAATTCAAATTCAAATTTCAAATTCATCAAATTCAATTTCAAATTTTGATTTCAATAAATCAAATTTCAAATTTGGTAGAGGTACTTGAAAAACAAAACCAACCATCGACCAAAAAAATCTCTACAAAGGATGTCGTTGATTGGAAGAGGGTTATGGTCACTTTCTCATGACTCAATATTTGGTATAGGGAAGAAAAGTTGAAAAGAAAAAAGGGATGTGGAATATATTGTATCTTATAAAATTAGTAAAGTCAAATTTTTATTTACTTATGTGGCATAACGTGTTAACTAATTTCATATTTATTTTGATTTAACATGACGTTGGTTAATAATATTTCTAAAAAAATCAAATTGAATATTAACCATCTAGGAATAGTAATGTTAACACACTAAAAATGAAAGAAGGAGAATACAAATTGTAGAGAGGTCAGGAGCTCTTTGGCTAGTTCTTTGAATTCAATAAATTGTCCAATATCTTTCGTCACAAATCACTACAAGCAAAAATAATTAGAATCATCTTGGAACAAGGTTTGTGAGAAATATAAAGAATTAGACTAAATATTCGTTACAATAAAATTAATGTAATTTAATATAGTAGAAAGGAAAGTGACAAATTGTTTTCATAAGTTAGGAGGTTTTAATTTTAATTAAGTTATGGAAGTTGATACAATTAGATTAGTTAATCTATACGACTAGATAAATTTATGTCTACTATAACAAGATAAAAAAAAAGTAGCATCTATTCTAACTTCCTTTGTATCATTTTTTTTTATAAATTTACTCATCTTACTTGGTGTTTTTAGGTGACTAAGTTTCACTGTAAAAGTTGTGAACTGTGATTAGATTTCAATATTATTAATTTTATTTTTTAAATCCAAAATGTTGAAATCTTTTTGTTTGATTCTTTTTAGTTCATTTTTTATTTATTACCAATATTATTATGCATACTAAAAACATATAAATTTACAATATAAACATTTTTATACTTAATTAATTTATTTATATTCAAATAGCAATCATAACTTTATAAAATTATGTCTAATTCCAATAAATTTCTAAATATTATACTAAACCATGTTAGGAAAGGTTCATAACAACCATGAAAACTAAGATTTTAAATTATTCATGAATAGACTTATTCAACCCTTTGAAAATAAGTTGACAATGACATAAAAATAAAAATAAAAATGATCTTATAAAAAAATCTTTCAACTTCCATGTAAACACTTAATCCTTTCAACAATACTTTAATTATTTTTAATTCCAAAAATACTACTTCTATAAAACCTTACCCAAGGATGTCAAATATAACAACTATGGTACATGATATTTGTTTAAAAATGTACAAATGAAACTATCTATACTAAAATTGATATGACCACATTTGAAAAGTAGTTTTAAGATGTCTAAAATATTGATTTTCTTGTAGATACGATTCAGACTAAATTTAGTTTTTGGTGCCAAAATAAGACCTGATTAACTATTTATGACATGAATAGAAATCTACACCTTATTGATTAGTCAATTTCAAAGGATTTCAATTGTTTTTTTAATGTTAATAGTTTTTGTTACATGTCTATATGAGCTTATAATGAAAAAAAACGGGGAACCCAATATGTATAACTATTTTTTCAATCCTCTTGGCATTCACAAAGGATTGAAAAAAAACATAAAATTTCAATTTCAATTTAACTTAATTTAAAATTTCAATTTAACTTAATTTAAAATTTCAATTTTAATTTAATTTAAAATTTAAATTCCAATTTGTATTAAAATTTCAATGTCAATTTCAAAGGTTTTCAAATGTTTTTTTTTTTATGTTAATGGTTTTTGTTAAACCGACAAGTAATATGATTTTTTTTTTCAATTCTCTTGGCATTCTCAGAGGATTGAAAAAAAATGGGCAGCATTTAAGCATGTCAAAACACATTTTAAAATAAAATCAATATCATTTTATGCAACGAAATGCTGCCGTGCATAAAATGCTACCGGTTGATATAAACAAAATATTAATAATTAAAAAAAAAAATACAACTTAAATTTAAAATTTAAAACATATTTCAAATGGTTTTTGGTTTTTCTTTTGAAATGAATTTTGGTTTTCAAATTGTTTTTTGTTTTGGTTTCAATGGTTTTTCTACACAAAAAAATGGTTGTTGGTTTTAATGGTTTTTCTAAACAAAAAAATGGTTATTGGTTTCAAATTGGAGAAAAAAATTGCAACATTCACACAAATTTATAAAAAAAATAAATTAAATTGTATTAAAAAAACAAAGGGATGGTTGGAACCCCACTTACCTAGTGGAGTAGAAGACATGGATGGGAGTTGACGTGGGGCGTAGGTGTGGGCGTGGGCGTGGCGTGGTGTGTGTCCTGCAGACGCTCGATCGGGGGGTCGCTGTCTCCTGTAGACGCTCAGTCGAGAACTTATTTTGAAATAGGGTCGGTCGAGCCCTGTTTTTATTTTTTGTGTCAGTCTTAACAGCTCGATCGAGGGTTATACAAGCCCTCGATTGAGGGTTTAACCAAGCCCTCGATCGCGGTATTTTCAAACCTTCAATCGAGGTTTTTATACCTCGATCCAGGGTTTGAAAAACAAGTTTTTTGGGTTCCCCACGCCCAAAATCGTGAACCACGTTGGTGGATTCACCCTATTATGTGAATCGTGTTGCATTCATCTTTTTAAATGTGGAATGGTTAACACGTTTAACTCCAAGCAATGGGATATGTTTGTATCGTTTTCGCCCATGTTGTCTTTACATTAATTAGATGGATTCGCATTGATTTGATGAGATGTTTACAACATTCAATTGATTAATGAACATTCTACTTCTCAATGCTCATAGAGGCATGCACATATATTAAAAGGGTTGTTGCATGAAATAGTTTCATATTTCACTTAAAATGTAATGTTGTTATGCTGCACTGTTTATTTTTAAATGCGCAGACTGTGTAAAAGATGGTAAGATAAAATGTTGGAATGGAAACATAGGGTTAAACCCTTATCCATATATACTACTTGACTTTGAAATATATATTAATTTGGTTTCAAAACCATGGACTACGATTTGGTTCTAAAGCGAATATCGTGTCCCTAACTTAGCCCATACCTAGGGCATTACTTTTAAATAAAACGCTACTATAACTATGATGAAATCTACAGGATAAAAATGCATTCTCACTTGATTTACATCCCGTAATAAAATATCAAAGGTATACAAGCTCTAGAAAACCCCAATCGAGTTTTGAAAAGAATTTTATACATTATACATAAGAAAAATAGCTTAGAAAAAGATCTTGAGCTCAAATCTGGAATACAAATATTTAATATACATATTTACATGAATGTATAAGCAGATTCAGAAATGAGCATTCCATTAAAATAGTTAGGAAAAATATCATGTTCATCTTTATCCCCTTTCTGGGTCGATCTATAAAATGGAAAATGAGAGTTTATAAATATTTATGGCTTGACATGTAAACCTGTCGGTTTACATGTCTGCCTGATTTACACCATAAATTGATATAAACAAAGTTCTATCAGTAAGATAGAAATAAATGTATTCTATATAAAATGCATACATATAAACATAGGTTAGCTTTTAAACAATGGTTACTCTAGTGGGCCTATCTCAGGCTCATAACCCATTATTTAACCATATTTATGTCTACTTAAATGCACCAGAACTATATCCATCCATACATCAAACTTGAACTATGAATATTTCTGGCATTTCAACTTAGATCATAGAACTGTATCATATTACAGAGAATCTAGAAATCTATGGAAGATCTATACTCAGTAATCGGTATAAATTTATACATATAAGCATATCCGAATAGTAAATCATTCAACAATACTTCCAAGAATAAACATAAACAAATTCCATTATTGTCCATAAAAATTATCAAATAGGTGCAGCAGATAAACTTATCTGAAATCTGATGACCAGTGGGACCAAGCACAAACCTCCCAGCCTTTGACCAGCAAGATCTTCTTGTTTTTAGGTCACCCACGAGCTGAGTTCATAGTCCCCCGAGTTTAGAGTATATATTTTAAATTACCCCCAACTTAACTTTCTCCCCAAGTTATTGAGGATATTTTTGTGGCAGCAGGAAACCCAACATCCAACTCGGTACTCCTGAGCTCCAAGATGACCCAGGGGCTTTTAAGCCTCAGCCATTAAGAGAAGCAATTAAACACAACCTATTCAGAGTAAATGCAGTGCTCCTACAACCTTGGGGTAGTTCTCCTACCTGCACACAATCAAGTGGCCAAGCCAATACCCAGCTGTATGATTCCTCTTAATCTAGACCAGTTTGGTACTCCCAAAACTGTCCTCATTCACTTGTCTTCATTTATCTCTGGTCATTTGGTTCTTCCCAATTCCCATTTATATTGTGTGTTAATCATCATGAGAATGCGAATAATGAAGTGTTTCAATGAGTTTCACTTTTTATTCTCTTAGGTGTGAAATTTCTCATTTTATGAATTCTTTTATTTCATTAGTCTCTCAAATATTTTCTTTAGGGTTTGTCATTTTTCTCCAATAATAATTTCTTATTATTAAATTTTAATTGGCATTTTCCATCCAATGCATAGGGGTTTGTGACTCCCATCTAATTAAATGTGCTGGTCCACATGGTCATTAGAAATCAATTTATCATATTTCTAAAATCACCTAAGTAAAATGAAATAAAACTTAGCAAAAATATAAAAGGGTTAAAGTCCAGCATTTGGGATATTACACTCACTCACAGCCATGGTTTCACACAAACAGTCATGCTAATACAACACATAGTTGGGTTTATAAAGCATGAAATAGACAAATAAGGAGGATTCTAATCCAATGAGATCAACTACAGAGCTACAGGCATCTCAATTAAACTCAGATAGTCATGGCACCCATAATACCTACCACACCCAACACAAGGAAGGTTCCCTTTTCTGCTACACAGTCCCTCAGATGCCCCTTCCCTCCAGTGTTATCCAGGTTGGGCATAGAAAGGTACATATGCTAATTCCTTGATATTCTAGCCTTCACTGGGTTTATCAAGCAATCCCAACCTTTGTTTTATCCTTCACGCTTGGATTCTCATAATTCGGTGACCAAATGATTCAATCCTATAATTGGATTTTCGGGTTATCAAAACTGGGTTTTCCCATTGATTTTTGGGCATATAAAACTCTCAAATTTGCCCCCAAGGTTCATGTCTATGGATCCCCATCATATTTCACTATCCACATGAAATTTCGAGCATTTATGGCACTTCAAAATGTGGGTTAATGCAAAGTTACGATTTCTGTTTTTTCTCACTACTGGCACTGTGTAATGGATGAAAAATGAAGCTTATATGTGTTAGGATATTCCTATACTCCATCCTAGTCCCACCAGTATTTTGATCATTTACATTTTCAGTCATGCATGCACCTTTAGGGTTTGCATGCATTCTAGGGTTTGCATGCATCCCAGTCATTAGTCCAGCACCTAGCCCTCAATTAGCCAGCCCCCAAGAGCTTCTCACTATTCAGTTTTATCCCTCTAGTTGCTTAATGCACCCTTCTTCCTTGATTTTAGGGAGCAACTTGCCCTTCTTCACCTACCAGTCTAGTTGTCACTCAGTTACACTCAGTTACAGTCAGTTACACTCTGTTACACTGAGTTACACTCAATTACACCTACCAGAGTTAGTTTGACTGATGGTTGACAGTTATTTGAGCATTGATGACTCCACTGATGATGATGAAGACTTCCAGTTGTGCTCTGATGATCATGAGGACACTTAGTTGTGCTCCGATGACACTCTATTGATCTTATGATCACTCTGAGAGGCTAATTCAAATTGCCACCTTGGGCATTCGAATCCTCTCTACCATTGTACTATTTATTTGTCCATATTGTGATTAATTAACTAGTGTGTGTGAAGTATTATTGCTTCTATCTTAGTTCTATTGTACCATATTATTGTGTTGCTCATTATACTGTATTGTTCACTCTTCTTCTATTTTCGTACTCAATCATAATTACTCTTGTGAGGTACACATCATCTCTTAGATCTGCTGTGAGGATTTTCACATGGTATCAGACCATGTTGAGAGTATTATCTATCTCCATTCTTGAGAGTTTTTTGCAGGTTATTACCAAGATTTTGAGTGCAACAGTTTCTACATTTTTGCAGCAGTAGCAGTTGCAGTTATTCTATATTGTTTTTGCAGGTCCTCTACAGCTTCTATGTATTCATCAGGAATTACTCCTCTTGATCCACTCAACTATGATGAATGGAAACCAAGAATGATAGCAGACTTGAAGATCCATGATATTTTTATTGTTATTTTGAAAGAGAGTTCGAATCCCCTGAAGAGAAGATTGATTGGTTAAATAAAAGTGACATGCACTTTCAAGCAATAATGTTTTCTTTGTTTGCTCGCCAGAGATTCCAATTCAAATACCGTAATGGTGTTGAAACTCCAAAGGAGTTATGGACTCCAAAAGAGATATGGGCTCACCTGGATGGAAAATTTGGCAGAGAGAATGAAGGACTTGGTCCCAAACCATTCGAAAGAAAACAAAGTGATGCATTCGCTCCTCTTGATGGTCTCTCAGATCATGCACCAGTATCATCTCATATTGAAGTTGTTGACAAAGAACTTGCATATTCTACACTCATGCTCAAACTTTCTTCTCTTTCTGTGCCAGCTCACACTCTAGATATTGCAGAAGGTCCTAAATCCTCTCTTGCACCAAATTCTGTTGGTTTGCATCATGATCACATGATTATTTCGGAGGTCAAAACAGCTTTTGAAGGTAATGCATTCGCTCCTCTCCAGGTAACTCCTCTTTTATACTACTATATGATCATAATTCCATGCTTTCAGAAGGTCATTGAAGAATATGGCCATTGCCATTCGCTTGGGATAATTTATCATGCATCTACTGGTTTTTATCTCACCTCTCATGGTTCAAAGGAGATCTCAAGAAACCATGATTCAAGTCTTGTATCTAAATTGGGTTCTAAGCAATTACTGCTTGGGATAATTTTTCATGCATATGATAGTTTTGATCTCACCCCTACTAGTTCAAAGGAGATCTCAAGAAACTGTTTTTTAAGTCTTAAATCTGATTTCGATTTCAAGCAAACATGTAATAGTTATTTTTGGCATAATCTCACCCATGGTGGTTTGAAGGAGATGACAAAAGACTATACGCACTTTCACAGATTTGATCCTACCTCAGCTGATTCGAATCACAGGTTCAAAGATCATTCTCATACTATTGGATTTGTTCT
The DNA here is from genome assembly GCA_027924585.1 of Larix kaempferi. Taxonomy (NCBI): domain Eukaryota; kingdom Viridiplantae; phylum Streptophyta; class Pinopsida; order Pinales; family Pinaceae; genus Larix; species Larix kaempferi. The sequence goes on along the minus strand of BSBM01001051.1, from coordinate 11,084,630 downwards.
CATCACATTCGATATGTAGAGCAAGTACAATCACATGCTTTTTGAGCATGATCCACTTCTTCCCAAGAAGAAGATACCTCCAGACATATGACCAAGCATCACACATGCTTGAGTTTGGAGCATTTATTTTTATGTGTGCCTTACAGTCTATTTTTTGAGGAAGGGGGTATGTTTCCCCTGAAATTTTCCCACTTCCTTGGTTTATTGATTGTTATTATTCATTGTATTGGGTGACCTTTGGTCTTAGTTACCAGGGCCCAGGATGGATTAAGGGGGGGTGTTAGGATATTCCTATACTCTATCCTAGTTCCATGAGTATTTTGATCATTTACATTTTCAGTCATGCATGTACCTTTAGGGTTTGCATGCATTCTAGGGTTTGCATGCATTTTGCCTGCATCCCAATCATCAGTCCAACACCTAGCCCTTAGTTAGCCAGCCCCTATGAGCTTCTCACTATTCATTTTTATCCCTCCAGTTGCTTAATGCGCCCTTCTTCCTTGATTTTAGGGAGCAACTCGCCCTTCTTCACCTACCAGTCTAGTTGTCACTCAGTTACACTCAATTACAGTCAGTTACACTGATTTACACTTAGTTATAGTCAGTTACATTGAGTTACACTCAGTTACACCTACCAAAGTTAGTTTGATTGATGGTTGACAGTTACTTGAGCATTGATGACTCCACTGATGATGATGAAGACTTCCAGTTGTGCTCCGATGATCATGAGGACACCTAGTTGTGCTCCGATGACACTCTATTGATCTTATGATCACTCTGAGAGGCTAATTCGAATTGCCACCTTGGGCATTCGAATCCTCTCTACCATTGTACTATTTATTTGTCCATATTGTGATTAATTAACTAGTGTGTGTGAAGTATTATTGCTTCTATCTTAGTTCTATTGTACCATATTATTCTGTTCCTCATTATACTGTATTGTTCACTCTTCTTCTATTTTCCTACTTAATCATAATTACTCTTGTGAGGTACACATCATCTTTTAGATCTGCTGTGAGGATTTTCACAATATGATGAACAACGCAATGGGAATGAGTAAGAATGAATTCCCATGAGGAAAATTGACTTATGGGTCAGGGAAACAGAGCCCATACCTGCCATACGAATTTCTGGGTTTCCCATGCTCCATTGAATCCATGGACTGATTTCTTCAACTACTTCCTTACAACATAAATAAATGTCAGCAAGGAAAGTCAAATGGATTCTCAAGATGACATCTGGAAACATATGGTTCAACCCCACAATCCCCCTCACCACTCCCTAGTGGATACACATGGACCCCTCTTATTAGTTGCTTCCATAGGCAGTTTTTCGTATTTTATTGCAATATTAATATTTACATCAATTTACAATAGTCCATGGCTTAACAGCACATGGTTAACATAATATCAAATATTTTCCTTTTTAATAAAATCCGATCATACACTAGCGAGGCCTTGGCCTTGAACTCCACGCTAGGGAAAAAATACATCGCATGTATACAATATTTACATTAAAAGCCAATATTTTCTAAGGGTCAAAACGGGGGTATTACACTGGCGACACATATAAGAGCTTCAACGATTTGGTTTTGGTTTTTCTAGATCACTTTCAGTTACCGGTTCGGTACGAAACTAGCACCGAAATCTTGTCCACCTTCTGGTAGGATAAAGCCACACATATGTCTAATCACATTCAAGAGTGGCGCCAATGGAAGAGGTAAGTAAAAGCCAACATTCCTCCAAAATTTCTCCTGGAATGGTTCCTCAAGTCTGTTCTCCCTTATATTTCGAAGGACATTTCATTATTCGGAATTATAATTGAGGAACAAGCCATCTTTAGAGCCCAGTAATTAGACTTGGTCTATGCTCAGTCTGGGATTTTGTATGACATTATACTTGACGCGCGGCGATCAAGACATGAGCCCAAGCCCGCTCCTGGACCACATGCCGATGGCATCGTTGGTTCCCTAAGTGCTCGTTCTGTAGATATGGTTACGACTCAGATGCAAAATATGTCTATTAACCAGTCTGCCACTGGATAGGCTCTTGCCTCATCCATCTCCACCTAGTCATCCGATGTACATTCTATACAATCGGTGAACCCATTCAGTAACCAGTAACCTGGTGGGAAAAAGAAGGGGAAGAATAACCATAGGGGTGGGAACAATAAGAATAAGAAAGAGAATGCTAACCCTCCTCGGTATGTCAAAAATGCTGGTGGGGATCGCAAGCCCAAATGTAAGGTGAATTTTCCTTGCTAACTTTTCCTAGAGGATCACCTTACACATTTGTGTTCTCGTATGGAGGAAGCATCGAAGCACATCGCACAGAGCCCGGATGTGCTGACAAATCCCCTTCCTCATCATCAGAATATGGCTTCTGGTTCTTCCGTCATCGGTCATGGGACTATTGAAACTTCGAATTCTTATACCCACGATGATGGTTTTGGATGTGTGAAATCTGAGGTTTGTGTTGCTATGCGCTCGTGTGATCATGGAGCGCCACAACCTTCTTTGGGGAATGATCCCCCTCCAACTGAGTCTCCATTGCATATTGAGAATCTCAACCTTATGCCATGGGTACCAAAAGGTGTCCTCAAGCACTCAACACATAATATTAATGCCCGAGACGCCCATAACTTCTCAATTGTGGAAGATCTAGGCCAAATCTCGTGTCTTATGTCAGCTCTCGAGGTTCTTCAGGCTTATCCTTCACAAAGGAATGCCCTTCTATTTGCTTTGGGATTCTAGGATCCTTGTAGCCCAAATGTCATCAAGTTTGACACTACTGATGTTCAGCCTTGGTTTCCCTATCATGTGGCTTTCCAAGTTCATGTTAGGTGTTTAGAGATGATCATTAAGCATACCATGGTTAGCAAAGGTGCTTCCACTTTAGTAATGTATTTAGCTTGTTGGAAGGCTCTTGGCTCTTCTCTGTTGTCGAAGTCTACAACCATGCTCACTACATTCGATGGCCATTTTTTCAGGATGCATGGTATTATTCCTTCCCCTAAGGTCCACTTGGGTGGGAACTCTGTGCCTATAAAGGTCGAGGTGGTCGATTCTCCCCTTAACTATAACCTTTTTCTGGGTCAGAATTGGATCTACGCTATGAAAGCGATTGTGTCCTCTTTTTTTAGAGTCATCTGCTTTCCCCACGGAGGTAATATTGTGACAGTTTATCAGCTATCCTTTTCTAGTTCCAGTCTCGAAGCATCGTCGGGATCTATGGTCCCTCAAATAAAAAATTCTCAGCCAACAATTGGGAATGTTGGTGTAGGCTTATATTCCTCCTTTATGGGATCTTTCAATTTTGCCACACCAATCTCCTTTATAGGAACCATCTCTGATGATGCTCCTTCATTATTTCGTCCTGTACCATTTCGGACATCATACTTTAGTGATCCATGGACTCTATCTTCCACGAGTTCCTCATCGGGATACTCTTTGCACATCGGAATGGACATGCCTTTGTTTGCAGCTAAGCTTGCTTATCGTGATATTCAACAAGTCACTGTAGAGCTTGGTCTCTCTTCTTCAAGGACAAAGGAAGAAGATCTCGTTATGCTGCTCGCATGGGTAGTTCACTCATCTTGTTCACATGACTGCCTTGATGATAATTTACCTTCGGATGAATCCATTATCGAGGCCATGAACAACAATGACAAGCCTTGGGAGGACCTCCATCATAGATCTTATTTCCTTCGCAACCTTGATCTTCTTGAGCAAGATGAGTTTCGGTCAACTCTAGCCAAGAAAGTTGGTCACCCTATGGTTCCTTTGGAGTCGCATGGCATTTATGCGGAAGGGAATATGGCTAATATTTCCCCTACTACCCCGATCAACATTTCTTACACTCTCGAAAAAGTCAAAAATGTATACATTGGTGCTGATTGTTCCACTGAGGAAATCCGTATTTACACTGATTTATTTAAAGAGTTTCGGGACATGTTTTCCTAGTAATACAAGGAAATGCTAGGTATTGACCCGAGTATTGTTGAACATGAGATTAAGACTTACCTCAATGTTAAGCCTATTCGAAAATGTCTTCGTGTTGTTAATCCTAGGAAGGCAACCGCCATTAATGCAGCGGTAGAGAAACTGCTTAAGGTTGGTTTCATCTACACATTTCACCTTACCGAATGGGTATCCAACCCCGTTCCTATGGATAAGAAGTAGGGAACCATCCATGTGTGCACCGAATTTCCTGAACTGAATAGAGCGTGTCCTAAAGATAACTTCCCCACCCAATTCATAGATCAAATTTGGACAAGTGTGCGGGAAGCGAAGTATTTTCGTTTATGGACGGTTTTTTCAGGCTATAATCAAATCCAAATTAAACCTGAGAATCAACATAAAACTACATTTATATGTCCTTGGGGAACCTTCACATATCGGAAAATGCCCTTCGGCCTTAAAAATGTTGGAGCTACATTTCAGCAGGCCATGACCTATGCTTTTCATGATCTTAACAGTATAATGGAAGTTTTCCTAGATGATCTTATTGTTCACTCTTGTAGTAGAATGGATCACCCAGTCACCTCCATCTTGTTTTCAAGAGATGTCGTCGTTATAATATTCGTTTGAATTCGAACAAGTGCATATTTTGCGTGAAAACTAGTTTCCTTCTAGGATTTATAGTCTCGAAGGAAGGTATCAGAGTCGATCTGTTGAAGGTTGAGGCAATACTTCGGTTGCCTCCCCCGCGCAATTTGGCTCAACTTCAGAGCTTCCAAGGTAGGTATACTTTCTTACGTTGTTTCATCATGAACTATGCCAATATTACTAAGGGTTTCGCATGATTATTGAAGAAAGACACCCATTTTATATGGGATGAGCGAGCCCAACAGTCTTTCGACGCTCTTAAGAAAGCCTTGGTATTGTCCCCTCTTCTTAGTCCACCCGACTATGCAAGAGACTTTTTACTTTATGCGGCCGCGTCTCAAGAGACGATTGGTATGGTCTTGGTTCAGGTGGACGATAGGCTCCAAGAGCATGCCATCTATTATCTTAGTCAAAACCTAGTAGACGTTGAACTAAGGTATTCTCACGTGGAGTAATTGGCCCTTGCGACTATTCATGCATTCCAGAGATTACGACACTACATCTTGCTTAGGAAAACCATAGTTATAGAACATGTCAATCCATTTCAATTCATGCTCTCATGACGTCTGATTGGGGGGAAGTACAATAAATGGATTGTCATCCTTCAGGAATTTGATCTCGATTTTGCCTCGGTGAAGTCGGTGATGTCCTTGGTTTTCGTGGAGCTGATTTCAGATTTTCCTAGACTTGATGAGGAAGTGGTCCATGAGGACTCTTTCGTTGATGAGCATTTATTCCTTATCTCGTCATCAGACCCTTGGTATGGAGACATCATTATATATCTCCAGACTCTGAATTTCCCTTCGCATTTTTTACGAGATGAGTGACGGCGTGTGAGACAACATGCCAAAGATTATGTCATCGTTGGTGAGACTTTGTATCGTCGAGGAAAAGACTCTCTCCTACGTCGTTTCTTAAATCATGAAGAAGCAAAGTTAGTACTTAATGAATTCCATAGTGGGGCATGTGTTGGTCACTTATCCAGGCTTGCTATAGCCCAGCGTATCTTGCGAGCAAGTTATTTTTGGCCTATGATATTTAAATATTGTGTTAACGTTGTAAAGAGATGCCACCCTTGTCAAGTGTTTTCTTGGAATGCATGCTCGCATCGTGCTCCCCTCTATCCGGTCGTCACCATCGATCCCTTCACCAAATGGGGGGTTGATTTCATGGATTGCAACCCAGCTTCGGCTGGGGGGCATTGTCATATCATAGTGGTCGTTGATTACTCTAGCAAATGGGATGAGGCCATGCCGACCATTAAATCGGATGGTGAAACAACAACCCACTTCGTATTCAATCATATCATATCTCGGTTCAGTATCTTGAAAGAGATTGTCAGTGACCATGGTAGTTGCTTTCAAAATAAGATGATGGATGAATTATCTCAAATGGCTAGGTCGAGGTAGTCAATAAGTCCCTTAAGGCCATTCTCCTAAGGACCATCCAAAAAATCAAGATTAATTGGCATATCATGTTGTATCCTACTTTGTGGGCTTATCGAACCACAGTAAAGACTTCCACTGGTTTCTCACCTTTTCAGTTAGTTCATGGTGTGGAGTCCATATTACTGATTGAATGCGAAATCCATTCTTTGAAGCTAGCCATAGAACTCCTTCCTGACACTTCATAAGTAGATCAACGCTTATTCTACCTTGAGCAGCTTGACGAGCAACGTTGGGATGCCTCCATAACAATAGATGCCGACAAATTCCATGTCAAGGCTCAGTACGTGTAATACCCCCAATTCGACCCTTAGGATATATTAGCCTTAAATGTAAATAACGCGTACAGGTGATGTATGTTTTCCTAGCGTGGAGCTCAAGGCCAAGGCCTCGCTAGTGAAAGCCGAATTTTATTTAAAGGGCAAGTATTTGATATTTTGATACCATGTGCTCTTAAGCCATGGAAATTGTAATAGGATGTAAATAAACATCATGCAATATAAAATCCCAAAACTGGCTACGGAGGCAACAAATGAGAAGGGGCCACGTGTATCCACTTGGGAGTGGTGAGGGGGCTATGGGAGTGAACCATAGGTTGCCATATGTCATTATGAGAACCCTTTGACTCCCTTAGAGGGTATTTATTCATGTTGTAAGAAAATGGTTGAAGAATTAAGTCAATGACTTTGATGGAGTATGGGCAGCCCTAAATTCGTATGGGTAGGTATGGGCTCTTTTGACTTGTCCCACAAGTCACTCTACATCTTGGGGGTTGCTCCATCCTTATCCCCATTCCATTGTGGAAGTATGGGACATCTTTCTCCACCCAAAAACGAGCTCCCAACAGTGAGAAAACCGAAAATCGCGACTGTGAGAGAACCCACGTTTTGGGAAGCCAAAAACGTCCCGATTTGGGATTGGACAGAGAAATCCAATGGGGGATCCAATGGTAGGAACCTTGGGGCGAATTTGGAAGCAATAGCTACCCCAAAATCCATGGGAAAACCCAGTTTTAATGGCCTAGAAAATCAGTGACGGATTTGGGTTGTTTGTGATAGATTTGTGAGAAATCCGATTGTGGATATATGAATAGAGGATGGGATTGCTGAGTCTAGTTTTGAAGGGTATGTGGCTCTGGGTTTGAGCTCAGTGGACTAGCATCCTCCTCCATCTCCTATTGCATGCTTGAGAAACCCAACTGTGTGTTGGCTTAGCATGGTTGTTTGATCGAAACCCTGACTGTGAGTGAGCCATCTAGTTCCTCCTTAGTGGATGCATAGCCCAGCTCGGGGGTGATCTCTCAGCCGAAAGAATACAGGCTGGATAGAGATCTATGGTTGGGTGGAACGTTGCTCTCACGGAGCCAGTCGTTGTATATCGCGTTGCAAGATAAGTGCTCTCCGTGACTTTAATTTGGATATATATATCTGGGTTCTGCAATGTGTTATTTGAATGATTATTCTTCATGTTAATGAAATTGAGATGAAGTCTGTGCATGGCATACGAATGAGAATGGGTCTCTTTATGTTGAATCATTCTCTGCTGTGGTAAATATGTTATGCAATTACGGTCTGTTTGTGTGCTTGCTAGTATGTTCATCCGCTGTGTTTATATTGAAACGAATCTGCATATAGAAGTTTTAAAATGTTAGTTATTTATGTGCAAAATATTGGGGCTAAGTTTACCAAAAGCCTGGTAGGTTGTTAATGTTTCCTTCCCTGTTGTTCTATGGAGAAGGGGACATTACAGTACGATAGGTCTGTCCATCCTCGGCAATATGCCGAATGAGTTGGTTCTCCTTTATGACCAAGCTAAGGAACCCCTGGGGGCAGTCAAGTTTAACCCAATGTGGCACAGTCCTTACATTGTGAGGCATGTCCTTGAGAAAGGGGCCTATGAGTTGGAAGATTATGAGGGGAACGCCTTGAAGGAGCCTCAAAATGGGCTCTATCTCAAGCAGTATTATGCTTGAGCTTCTAGCTCAAGCTAATACTTTTGTATACCATTGTATAGTTTTTGTACATAGTTTATATTTCCTTTTGGTTTTTACTATTTTTTACAGCCTTTTTGACTAATATATCGCTATGAAGTACCGTTTTGAGCAATTGTTTGCATCGGGAGTGGATTTCGAACCTTTTTGCACCTTCAACGGGTATTTTCTACACTTGTCATATAGGTTAGGATGTCATTATGCCTGCATTATTGCATTGACCTTATGGATATATTCATAAACCTTAGGTGCGACCCCGCTTTTTAACTAACACAAAACCTTCATGTTTCTTTAGAAGTGTCGTTATTTGGCGGTAGGGCCTGTCTGACCATGGGTGCCCTAGTTATATCCTTCTTATTTCTTATGGCGCTCATGCAGTTATTTCTCCTTTGGATCAGGAGTCCTTTGTAGTCCCGCCATGACATACGATGAAGTTTCATACTCTACTTTATCTTTATTCTGGCCATCTCCCATAAGGACTCCCTGTTTATGTCAAGTTGTGAATGCATTGCATTATCTTGCTTTCCTTTGAGCCTTTTGTCGGCTCCTACATTCTCAGTTGTTAGCCATTTTCCTGAGTACTTTTCCTTCCAATCCAAGCAGAGTTATAATTTATCCTTTGCAGCTTGATTACCCTTACCTAGAGGGAACACCCCCCGAGTGTCTGCATCCTGCACATTATTTCTTGCATTGAGCATAGGTATCTTCCATTTCTCGGAACTAGTTTTATTTCCATGACACTCATTCGCTCATTATTGTATCATAAGCAATTTTATTCTTTTTCAAGCTACATAACATGAAAAAGACAAAAAAATCATATAAATTAAAAATCCGGACGAGAAAATTTTACTACCTTCTATTGGCAGTTGTCATGTCGCCTTTGAACAGAGCATTTGTCTCCACTCCATGTATCATGGGTCAAAATATTAGTAGGACCTTAGGAAGCTGTACTCGTTTCTCAGATCTTGCTCCACTGGTTGGTTATGATTCCGGTCATTATGGAGCCTTTGTTGATGCCTCATGCATCACAAAGTATTATTAGTATCTAGTGCTTGAGTCTATGTTGCCTGAGTCTATCCATATGCTCATGCTCTTGTTCAAAGGAATTATTGAAACCAAAGTTGGCCACTCCTCAGATCTATCTACTATTGCATGTCGGCCATCCCTTATGAGTCCAATTTGATCACATATGGTGTTCATCTTGTTCGTCTGAGTTCTTCCAAATCTTTCAGCTTAGCTGCTACCTTGTGCTTGTTGATGAGGGATCCATTAATGCCTTCCTTTGAGCGACTCCAACTCATTTATTATGGAATCGAGATTTAGAGTTCTTTGAGTACCTTGAGACTTGCAATCATTAGTGGTAGGTTATCTCGCCATCGACAGTTGGGAATTCATTAATGTCCCCTGGTCGATGGATTTGTCAAGTGTTTGACCTCAACACCTTTATTCACACTTGGTGAATGTACTCAGTGCCTTGATGCCCATTTTCATCATTGGTGGTTTATCTCGCGTCTATTAACGGTATACCTCAATGACCGGTAATCAGACAATGTCACATCAAGTTCGACATCAGTACCCTTATTGACTGGATGGGGCATGCACCGTAGATGGTTTGTGTAGAAGAACCCAGACTTCAGTGGCATTCAATATATGCTACTTGTGATCGTGATTGTACCTATGAGAGATTGTTCTCATACATCAACAGCTTGTACCATCACTCTACATCAAATGTTTCCTCTTCAACAGGAGATCATGTCTTACTATATATGGATCATGGTTATGACCATTCATGACATGTATTCACTATGTACTGCCTACTCATGGCCATTGTATCAGATTGCTATGTATTATACCGATATGTACACAGATATATAATTGTATTATGACGAGTGGGATACTCCTTCCATTTATGTCTTCATCACTCCACTTTAGAGATTCATAATGTATTTCGGCCATCGTAGTACCTTCTCTGACCTCACACATTAGGGGGCATCTGTTACACTGTATTTTTCCACCTTGTAAGCATTAATACTCCTTGGCCTCCCTCATCCATCTGGAGACTCAAAACCATATTTTTGGTTCTCCTTGAACCATTTTTTCCCTATTTTCCTCCTTTATGCAAGCTAATTTAATGCAACTCGTGTATACGCTGGGTGCATCACTACAACCAGCGTACATTGAATTTTTGGTAAATGAAAGTAAAATCTCTATTTTCACTCCAAAAAGAGGCCATTGTGACCTTTTTCCCTCCATGTATCTTGAAATGACTCGATTCAACCTTTCACTTTCCTTTGGAGGGTTATATATTGAGCTATTATGGTGCATGTAAGGGGGAGAAGGAGAAGAGCATTGAAACTCTATCGAAATTTTGCTTTGCTTGAGTCTACATCCATTGATTATAGTTGTTGTGAACCATTTATGTTCACCTCCCAAACTCTTTCATATCTTGTGAAGGATTCATTCTTTTGCTCATGAGTTTTCCATTGTATGGGGGGTTGAAGTGGTGGCATTACAAGTGGAGGGACCTAGTTCTTGGTTCAGATGAGTTTCCGACAGGAGGTTGTATCTTGTACTTCTTGTTCATATTAATAGAAATACTCATTTTCTCGCCCATTTATATTGTGAATGATAATTTATTATCATTGGGTACATTTTGTTATATATATCATGGATTATGCTATTGTATATAATAACATCCTTTATATATCATATGCACTTGTTTGTGTTTATTGTTGAGACTAAGTTGCAGGTTCAAGTGTTTGTGATTCAGAAGCTCAACAAAATTCTTCATCGAACGTATGGATCGAGGTAGGTCCTTTATGTTGTTTATCCACATTTACTAGCATATGTTTGGAAATGAGGTCATTTTCTTGAGTTCATCTGTCTATTGTGATCCACCCCAATCCATAGGAATTTTTTCTCTGTAACAATTTCATTAATTGAGGAGGGGAAATAATGATTTTTTTGCCTTTTTGGTAACAATTTGAGGGTTTTTTTTTAGGGTTTTGGTGGCCAAAATTGTAGGAAAAGTGAAAAAATGGGGTTATGTGACTAGGGAGAATGAACTAGCGAACAATTTTTTGGTGTAGGCCAACAACAAGCTCGAAACACTTGTTGCAACAGCTATGCTACAACAAGCAGAGCGACAATAAAATGGTCAGAATACCAACAAGCAACACTCCTAAAAAATAAAAAGTAGACTCACTAATCCAATGGGGGTATAGGAGCATGCAAACACCTATCTAAGTTATATGAAATCTCACACAAATCGTATCCACAGCAGGGTGATGAAATCCGCAGTCAAGCGATACGAAATGGAGAACCAAATGCTAAGGATATCCCTCTACTGAGAGGGACTCCGGGTAAAAGATACCACAAGAATGGAAAATAATCTACCCAGTTCATGGTACGTTTGGAAAGTTGTTCCACAACTTTAGTTCTTTGTTGGTCGTACACCCAGTATGGGAGCCAACATGCACTAGATAACAATGAGTAGGTGTCCTTCAGTATAGAATGGAGTGCGGCATTACACTCAGACCTCCAGAACCAGTATTTCTACTTTCCCTCCTAAGGGAGAGGCCCTCTGACAAATCGGTGTTAACTATACCAACAAGTAATAGGGGTTCTTAGATCCCTAATGGACAAAAACTATGTTTCAAGTGTAAGTAAAAAAGGGGTGTTATTTGGATGCCTATCCCCAATGGCCTACCTAACTGCAAAGTTCTTTTTGTGTTCCCCAAGTGGGGTTAATTTGGTTGAGTTAAGTAGATTTTAAGGCTCACTTCAATTATGGTGACAGAGTGTTTGCACAAGTGGTGTGTAACCAAAATTTCCCAGTGTGGCAACAAAATAATTAAAACTTGAAATGAAAGTATTTAACTGCGATGTACAAAAAAAAATGATCTTGTTGAAATGTAAATGGTAAAAGCAATTTTTTTTAAATGGTACAGCAAGTAAATAGAATAAAAGTAAAGCTAGAAAAAATGGATGCAAGCAAACATATGGCTGTTAAGCGAGAAAAAACTGGAAAAAATGGTTGCAGGGTGCGGGAAAACTATAGAAAATTCATGATGTAAATGACTGACAGTAACAGGAAACCGAACTCGACTTCTAGGTTGGAAAGCGCAAATTTCAGGCTGGGGTCCCGTGCTTTTCAGGGCACGACTTCTAGGCTGGAAAGCGCGCTACAGGGCGTGGCTTTCGGGTTGGTTCCTGCACTTTCAAGGCACGGCTTCCGGGTTGTTTCTCACGCTGCAGGGCATGGCTTTTAAGGCTAAAACCCGTGCTTTGGGGCGCGTCCTTAGGAAAGAACCCGCGCTTCAGGGCATGGCCTTAGGGATAAAACTCGCGCTTTAGAGCGCAGATAATGGGAAGGAACCCGCACTGCAGAGAGCAGCTGTCAGTGCAACAGTCGCAATCCATGACACGAAAACAGCTTCAGAAATCACGGGTCCAGCCACAAAAAAGGAATTTTTGAAGTTGATAATGAAGGCAAGGGCCAAATCTGCAAATATGGGGTCCAAGGGGTAGACCAGAGCTGTAATATGCAAGAAAATAACAAGTATAAAACTAAAAATAACCAAAGATTCTAAGGGAATCGAACTAGTGGAGTCGCCAAAACTGTAGCTAGGGTTTTCACCCCAGCTCGTGCTAAAGAGCACCTACTAAGGATTCAAGAACCCTTAGTAGCAGTTTATGTAAATGGATAAAAACTAGGAAATAAACAAATTAACCTAAAATATGTAATTGCAACAATGGAAATAAAAAAATTAAACAAATTAACTACTGCAGTAATAAAATAGATAGGAACCCACAAATGAAAATATGATTTTCTGTATTAATATGTAAAAAATACTTTACAATATGGTGTTCCCTAAGAAGGTGAGGTTGTAGGAGCCCTTGCAGTCATATGTTAGTAGTGCTCCAAGTCTCCAGGGTTCCTTCCTTTTCTCCAAATTCTCCAATGGTGGCCAAGACTCAATTGTAATTGTAAACAAAAGCTCAAGGTGATAGGCTAAAGTTGAATAGGAATTTCAGCACCATAAGGGTGTGAAGATTTTATCATGGATGTGAAAATGGGGGGCCTCCATCACCTTTTATAGAGGTTTTGGATGGTGGAGTATTGACCCATGGTTTTAGGCAACCAATAGTATTGGTAAATGGTTTTAGGGTTTTTCCCTCTTTTTGAAATTATGTTTGACTTTTTTTCCCTTTTTATTTTATCTTTTGGGGAATTTTGGACCCTTTTTTTGGGTTTTTGACATTTTTTTAAGGAATTTCATTAATTGAGGAGGGAAATAATGAATTTTTTCCTTTTTGGTAACCATTTGAAGGTTTTTTTAGGGTTTTGGAAGCCAAAATGGTAGGAAAAGTGGACAAATGGGTTATGTGACTAGGGAGATGAGCTAGTGAATAATTTTTGGGTGTTAATGCTGACTTCACAAAAACCTTTATGGTGAAATTTGATGCCTTAGTGAATGGAATTGGTGTCGTTTTAAATGCAAGAAGGAAGGCCCCTTGCATTCAAAATTTTCCAACTTAAAGGAAAATACTTACTCAAACCAATTTATGAAAGGAAATGTTGGCTATACTACATGCAATTAAGAAACTACATCCTTACCTAATAGGAGGACACTTCAAGGTAAGAATAAATTATGATAGTCTTAACTACTTTGTTACACCAAAAACTCGTCATCATGATTCCCTGATCCCTAAAGTCCCTGAGCTAAAACATTGAAAGAAAAGTTGTTTTCATTCCCCTTTACCTTTTGTTGTCACTCCAACGCACCCTACTAACCAGCAAGGTGTGTCAGGTTCAAGGTGATGCGCTCTGCAACTTAGCAAAGTGAATCGGTGACGCGGTGTGATCTTGTACAAGGTGCATTGATCACTTTCTGGCGCATGTTTACCTTGTGCAAGGTGCATCGTTGTTGGTTAAAATGGAAAAAGAGAAGCTTCGAGCGACTTATCGAAGCTAGGATGGCATGGAGACTTATCCCTACTTACCTAGAAAGGTGGCAGTCGATCCCCTTGTCTAGTGGGATGATCCCTTAAGCCTCTCCCCTAAATAATCAACCTCTCCTATCCCTTTAGCTCTCTATATATGAACCCCCTCTCCATTGTTGTAATACCCCATTTTGACCCTTAGAATATATTAACTTTTAATGTAAATATTGTATACATGTGATGTATGTTTTCCTAGCATGGAGCTCAAGGCCAAGGCCCTGCTAGTAGAAGCTCAAATTTGATTTAAAAGACAAGTATTAGATATTATGTTACCCATGTGATATTTAGCCATGGAACATTGTAAAAATGATGTAAATAGACATCATGCAATAAAATACCAAAACTGGCTATTGAAGCAACTAATGAGAAGGGGCCATGTGTATCCACTAGGGAGTGGTGAGGGGGTTATGGGATTGAACCATAGGCTGCCAATTGTCATCTTGAGAACCCATTTGACTTTTTTTGCTGGCATTTAATTCTGTGTAAGAAAGTTGTTAAAGAAATCAGTCCATAGCTTCAATAGAGCATGGGTAGCCCAGAAATTCGTATGGTAGAGTATAAGCTCTGTTTTCTTGTACCACATGTCACTCTACCTCATGGGAAGGGGTTCTTCCTCATTCCCATTCCAGTGTGGAAGAACCAAGCATCATTTTTCACCCATTACAAATTCCCAGCAGTGACCAAAAACTAGAAATCACAACTTTGTCAGAACCCATGTTTTGAAGTGCCATAAATGCCCACAATTTGGTATTGATAGTGAAATCCAATGGGGAAAACATATATATGAACCTTGGGGCAAATTTGATAGCATTAGAACCCCGAAACCATAGAAAAACCCAGGTTTTTATAACCCATAAGTCTAGTGACGGGATTGAGTTATTTGATGACAGAATTGTGAGAAATCCAAGTGTGAATATTTGAACAGAGGATTGGATTGCTTGAATTTAGCTTGAGATGTTTGTAGATCTGTGGTTGAGCTCAATGCATTACCATCATCCTCCTTTGTTCATTTCATGCTTGATAAACCCAACTGTGTGTTGGCTTAGCATGACTATTTGAGTGAAACCATGGCTGTGAGTGAGCTTGTTTAGTTCCTCCTTAGTGGATACACATCCCAGATCGGGGGTGATCTCTTAGCTGAAAGAATATAGGATGAAAAAATATCTATGGTTGGGTGGAATGTTTCTCTCACATAGCCAGTTGTTGGATAGTTTCATCTTCAATATAAGTATTCTCTGTGTTTTAAATTGTTATCATTCTGTGTTCTATTCTGCCTTAATTATTCATGTTAATTGAATGATATGATTATCTTAAGCTAGTTGGCATGAAGCCTGTGCATAGAATGAGAATGGGATTGATTATTGTATGATTGTTCATTATTCTGCCTGGAAGAAATAGGCTGAAGCATTCCCTTCTACATGTGTGTTATTATGGTGATCCCATTGGGTTTATGTTGAGTATGATTCTGCACTACATTTCAAGTTAAGTATTCATGTGGTTTGAGTTATGTTAAGGCTGTGCTCTGCAATGTTTTGATTAATGACTATTGGTTATATGCTGAATGCATGATGAAATGGTGTGTGGATAGTGTGTAATTCCGCTGTGTTTATTAAGAATGAGCTACACGCATAAGTTTTTATTTATCCATGGATTTCTTACTAGTGAATGGGACCCATATTGTCAAATAAGCCCGGTATGTTTGGTCATGTTTCCTTCCTTGCACTAGATTGATGGAAGGGAACGTGACAAAGTGGTATCAGAGCCCATGTTGCAGAACTAAGGCTTCTTGGGCCAAACTGTGAGTTACAAGCAAGTAACAAAATGTTTTAACAAGGTATTGGTGAAGTTGGGGCGTCATTTTGGAATGGAAAAATAGTAGGATCATATTTCTCAGATGGGGCATAGGACCACACAGGTGCATAGAGCTCTGCAAGAGATTTCCAGCGGTACCATACTCATCTCATTTGGTTAAGGGATGAAGGATTTATGAACCCCAGAAGTTGCAGTGCCGGAGGTGTTCCAAGGTTGCGGATTTCAGATTTCAGGAACACAAAGTTTTGAAAAAGTGTGTTCCGGTTTCCGAAATCCTGAACCTCTAATTTTGGGTTTTGGGTTGCGGGAACGAGGATTTCCAAAACTTGCATTTTGGATTTCCGTAATTCCAAACCTGCAATTTCGGGTTTCGGGTTTCGGGTTGTGGGTTGTGGGATGGTTACATTTCCGTGATTGCGACCTGACTTTCCGAACCCACAATTTCAGGTTTCGGGCTTTGGGTTGTGGGATGGGTACATTTTCGTGACCGCGACTTGAATTTCCGAACCCACAATTTTGGGTTTCGGGTTGCGAGATGGTTACATTTCCATGACCACGACTTGACTTTCCGCACCCGCAATTTCAGGTTGCGGGATGCGGGTTGTGAGTTGCGGGGTGGCAAAAAAAAAGTATAGAGCTCGAAAATTGATTTTTGAATAACAGGAGCTTGCAAAATCGGAATTGGATGAGGTCTGTGGCGTTCTAAGGCCATTAACGGAAGCCATGAATGAACCAGTGAAGATCCCAAGCCCATTATGCTCAAATTTGGCATCCAATTGGAATTAATGGTTTTTATGAATTAGTGTCCCAACGCTTGAAAGAAGGTCATATTGAGTTGAAACTTATATGGAGCGGTCATGGAGTAGGCACAGTGTTAAGTTAGGAATTCTGGAGCCAAACTCCAAAGGAGGTGGAGTTGGGGTGTGCAAGAAGGCCAAAAAGCACTATTCCGAGACACGTTTTTGGGATTTTGAAAAGCTTGCAGTGGATGAAAGTGACCCTGTAATTCGGATTCAATAAATTTACCGAACTCAACGTTTCTTATTCTTATTAAACCAGACATATTCCATTAGACAAATATTTTCCAGAAATGCTCAATTTGGGAGATAGCCATTTTTGGCCCAAAATTTGAAATTTTGGAAAAATGTGAAAAGTGGAAAGTAGTCAAACCCAGAATTTTATAGAAGATGAACGGCACATCAGAACAGAGATCCGTGAGTTGTTGAGTGTTCCTTGTTATATAGGCTAACTTCTCGATAGAAACCTTTTCTTGATTCTTCATAGATTTGCTTCTACAGATGGATGAAGTTGGCAGTTTAGGATATTTTGTAACTGTGTAAAAGTGCAGAAATTTTGGTAAAAATTGTCATTTTTTAAGTAATGTAGTTTCCACACCCGAAGTTGGAATGGAGCACGTGGATAGGCATTGGAAATATTATCCAACAGGGAACAATGGTGCATGACCATAATTTGAATGAGGCTATCATACCTCATAGTTGTGCAGAGCAGAAAAGTGCCAATGACTGTTTTGACAAAACTTTTGTCAATATGGGCAATTTCTAGGATTGCATGCCTGGAAAGTAGCAAGTTAGAATATTATGCATGAGTATATGTATTGAATTGATGCTTGGTGATTAAATCATATCTAATGATCCCTTGTGTGTTTTCTAGAGGCCATGAAATCATACCAGCTATGATGTGGAAGAGGAATCCCATGCGACGATGAAGGATTGGAAAGGGAGAGTCCCTTAACCCTGTTTTGATACTGTATTTATATTTTATGAGCTTGATGTGTAGAAAATTATGGTATGAGAATGCTGAAAATGCCAGATATTAGAGGAATGGCATGAATATGCATTGGCTAGCATATTAATAAATATTGCACAATGCATGAGCATATGCTTGTGCACACATAGGATATTACATATGGGTAAAAGTAGTAAGGTTCTACATATGCAATGAACCACTAATGGAAAATATTGTGGTTGATAATCACTATTGGTGTTGGTAATGGATGTAGGACCAAAGACAACAGAAGCATGGCTAAATGTGTTGATGATGTTGTTGCATGTTGCCAACAACCTTATGAAGAAAAGGCTAGGGTAGCAAATCCATGATCAAGAGATGGGTGGAAGGATTCTGTAATCCTCTGGAAGAGACCAACTGATCAGGTAACATCAAAGGTGTAAATGGGATCCATGTAGGTAATGGTTTAATTATGATGATTGCATATGTGTTGAAAGGGGATTGGGTAAGAATCCATTGAACCATATTTAGTAATCATAAAATGGTATGCATTTAAGGTTGAAATGCACTCATGTGAATGCCATACTGCCATAGTGTGGTGGAGTAGGGAGTGGTGAAAGAAAAATGCCTCATACCATGTGATTGTTTAGAAATTTAGACTACATTCATATAAAATATATCATTGCATGTGTATGTTAGTTATGAGCTTAATAATCAAAGCAAGTGAGGACTGGTGGTCTTGATTATGGTAATGCATGCTATATGAGGTAGTCATGTTTCGACCATAATATGTTTGAATGCAGAACATTCATGAACCAATGCAAGGTAGCATTGAGTGGATATGCATTAAGAGATTTTATAAATCTTGTAGTTATGCATTGAGTTGATGCATATGAAAAATTTGAGTAAATGTTGTAAATGTGTATGCATAAGTGTGGGTGCACTTGTTGTGATGCATTGCATGAATGCATGGGATGGTATATGCGTTATTGAAAACTAAATAATGGATGAGATGATGAATTGATGATAATTCTAAGATCATTTCATGGATGTTGGAGCATAGGCCGCAGCTATAGTAAAGCTGCAAATTTTGAGGAAAAAGCACAAGTGTCAAGGAAAGTGTTGATTTCGAATAAAGCACCAATTTTTGGGCAGAAGCAGATAAGTGCGCAGTACGGTGCCAGATGGATGAGCTCAGCGCAGATCACGGACCGGAAATCGCGGAGCTCGCGCGCACACGTCAAAGAATGAATGTAGACGAGTAGAAAGCTCAGCTACCGCAATAAATGAAGCAACGGAGTAGAGGGCTCAGCTACCCTCATTATGGATAAAGTACAGAAGTTATGGTTGCTCTAACCAAGGAAGAGAAACGGACCAAAAGCATTAAAGACGAAGGACATGGAGCAATAACGATTAAGCGGTGCCCATGCCCACAATCTGCACCGAAAATCACGGAGCCTGCAGGAAGCAGCGACGTGACTGCAAGTGGCGCCTACAGTACACCTAGCCATGTACGCGGTTAGGGTTTTTGGGGAATACTGTTGGGAAAGGCCCACAGTTTTGTAAAGGTGCGACCCTCAGGGCCACCTATATATATGTATAATTGATAAGGGAGAAGGTTAGCTAGCTAGTTAGTGGGTTGGTTATTTTGTATGGTGATTGTTTTCTACTGTGTTGCTAGAAGACAAGAGTAGAACCGGATAGCTGTGAAGCTAATCCCTGAGTTGCAGACAGTCTGAGTCGACGTCTGAACTATTGTAATCTCTGTTGAGGAAGAGAGTAGATCTAAGAGAAGGGCTCCCAGCTGTGTGCGTGGAGTTTCCTGGAAAGATCTAAGGCTGCAACTGTGTGCGCAACATTATTGTATAATTTCCCTTTGAGTTAATATATGAAACACTTCCCGTGGATGTGGTTTCCCGTGGAGGTGAATTCCTTAAGTCTTGTTGTTATGGTAATGATCGTGTGAATGCATGTCTATGTTGTTATCTTTGTTTTATGAATGTTGCGATATCTCTGAATATGTTGAATACGTTCTCGAAGCTTCCTTGGACATTATAATTGTTAAGTGCCTAAGAACTTTGTAGAACGCCATCGCTGCGACACTTAAGTAGTGTGCAGCTGTGTCGTGGCGCAAGGCCGAAAACGTTATAGTATCGGGTGCCGAAGGTAATCGCCTCAGGCGTCGTAGTGGAAATACCACGCAGCTAGTTTGGTACGAGTTTCAGCGCTATTGCGCTAAGAGATCTATGGAGGGGTAAGACTCCGCGCCAAGGACTCCCTGGAGAGGGGAGAAGACTACAGTCTTCGCGTCGCCAAGGTTAAGGAAGCCTGATTCCTTAGCCCCCCCATAGCCACTTCGGGTGAGACTTTGGGCTGCTGTGCAGCTCGTTGCCGAGAGGGCCAGTGCGCCAAGGGGTTTTGTTGCTGCGCTTCATTAAAACCCGGGTCTGCCCAAAGAGCAGCCAACAAATGGTTCCGTTGCCTTGAGACTTGCTACTCCGGTGACACGCGAGATTGTTTCCTTATGGTTGGTTAAGCCAACAAATGGTTCCGTTGCCTTGAGACTTGCTACTCCGGCGACGCACGAGATTGTTGCCTTATGGTTGGTTAAGCCAACAAATGATTATGTTGCCTTGCGACTTGTTGCCTTAAGGCTTGCTCAACCAACAAATGGTTTCGGTTTCAACACTGTTATTGTGAAGGCAATGTGCTATTGGAATCCTATAGCTAAATAAATTCAAGACTGGTTTGATTCAAAGGCTAGAGAGTTCGCTGAACGAGAAAATAGAAGCTCTACGCTTCAGATAGAAGACTGGTTGCAGAAGTATATTTATACAGACCTTCACAAAATTTTCTTTGTCACATTTGCGCTTGAGTTGCATACGTGGCTAGCCAAGTTAGCAAATACTAGATCCACTGTGCATATTGCTCAACCCGTCACTTGGACGCCTGAGCTGGTTAGCATTTTGAAGCGGATAAATAATTCAGTGTCCCACGCAGTAGATTTCTGGTTGAACAATCTGCTGGAAGGCTTCATCACCGAGTTTGCAGTAGACACGCGAAAGAGTTTCAGCGAAGCTGAGAGGAACTTCTTCCAAGCACACAGAGGTAAGTTCTTAAATTCTTTGAACTTATGGATTAAAATGCTTCCGTATGAAAAAGGAAAACTATGCATAGCTTCCGATGGATAGCACAGACAAGTAATGTCCGCAGATTCTGATAGTGATCTTGCAGCTATTGGTCGCACTCGTAGTGGAAAACGGTATGAAGTAGGCCTTGACCAGCATTCTTTTGAGTCTAGCCCAGAAGATAGTCAAGTTCCTAAAGCGAGCCATAGAGAAAGACAAGGGAGTGCTCACATCCCCTATTATCCTTTTACACCGCAAAAGCCAGACGGGGCTCAGTATAACCCTGCAGTAACACCTTCTAGTAGCCCGCACGGTACTTCTAGTACCTCAGCCACACCTTTGTTTAACCATCCTGGAGGCAGTGCTACAGCACCTCCACCTCAACCTAGCGCAAGGAGGATGGGTGATGACATGAAGCTACTAACTTTTAGAGGAACAGGGCTAGAAGACCTTGAGCAGCACTGGTTCCTATGTGAAGCCATTTGGACAATTAAGCAAATTAATGACGATGCTGTTAAGCTGGTTCAGTTAGCAACCACACTAAGAGAAAGAGCCTTAACTTGGTTCATGAAATACTCAGCAGCACAGAATAGGACGCTTGCTGATGTAAGAAGTGATATGATCAAGGAATTCAAGAAACCTAAATCAGAATCACAGTGTATAACAGAACTCAAAGACATAAAACAGTTACCTACAGAGTCAGTATGGGACTTTGACCAGAAGTTTAAAGCCTTGATAGATCAACTAAGCTTTGAGTTTGCACCACAGCAGCATAAGGAATGGTTCATTGTTGCGCTGCTTCCACATATTAGACTTCCTCTTATGCAACAGAACCTTACTACTTAGGAACAAGCTCTAGAGATGGTTATGAAACTAGAAGCTTCACCAATTGCTGGAACAAGCAACGATGTTGCGCAGTTGTAGAACCAGTTAGCAAACCTAACCTTGCAAGTCCACGATATTAAGAAAGGAAAGGAAGTTCAAGAAGAAATTTGGTGTACAAAGTGTAAAGCACAAGGTCATTCAAAGGACCATTGTCCCGTTTTCATAGAGTATATTGCAACTAGAGCACCTAACCCTTTACCACAGGCTCAAGGGCCTTGGTGTGAAATCTATATAACTAGAGGTCACAGACCACAAGAATGTCACTTGTTACAGAAATATGTACAAACTCCAAAGAATCTATATTGCAATTTCTGTAAATCAGTAGGCCATGATGAGAACAATTGTAGAGCATATGATCTTATGATGGAAAGGAAACATGATGTTTATAGAGTACAATCAGAGTCACAAGGGCCCACAGCAGGTCCATCGTATGAACCAGATCGCGCAGGTAGAGCAGGAAATTACAGGGGTCGCGGACGCGCATCAGGATTTGCTCGCGGAAGAGGACAAATCACTTGTTACAACTGCGGAGCACAAGGACATTATGCAAGGGATTGCCAAAATCCTACAACCATCTGCAGATATTGTAAATCTTATGATCATATCATTGAAGAATGCCCTCAGTTGATGGCCAAGATGCAAGCAAAGACGCCACAGGTCAACCAGAATATTCAGTTGATTGGAGCAGAAAAAAGAGCACCAGATCCTACAGTTAATATAGTGACGCGCAGTGGAGCAATTACTGGTACTCTAGAATTGGGAACTGGAAAGACAGCAACACAATGGGTACGCCGCGCTAATATTAAACCACCTCCACTCAACCTGCAGAAGCAAAAAGAAGCATTCAAGCAAGCTCAGGAGTATTTCTCAGATCCATGAACTTCAAGTTCTGTCGCAATTCCCCATAATGATATCGGATCGCAAGTGCTAAGACAAGAAAACCTGGTACAAGAACAGGCGACTACATCTGGAAGGCCTGATGATGATGATGCACTAGGCAGTGTCCATGCTTTCCTGAGAAACTATTTAAAGCTGTTGCGCAATGAAAAAGAAACTATGGAACTTCAACACCTATTGGATAAGTGTCAACAATCTACTTCGACGAACACACCGCAGCGTGCTGTTCACCAGATTGGAAGTCATATTAGAATTGGAAAAGAGATGAGGCTCACAGCGTAGATTGGAGCATTTGAAATGGACGAATTCATTTTAGATTTAGGCTCAGAAGTCAATGTTCTCACCATGCAGACATGGGAACAGATGGGTAGCCCACAGCTTACAAAATCTCCTATCCAGCTAAGACTTGCGAATCAGCAACGAGTTTCTCCATTGGGTAGATTACCCAATGTACCTATTGATATCGAGGGAGTAAGAAGTTCTGTAGACTTCGAAGTTATCAAAATTCTGGATGATACTAGACCTTATCCAGCACTCTTAGGCATAGATTGGGCATTTGATAATTTGGCTGTCATAAATTTGAAGAAAAAACAAATGACTTTTGAGGATGACCAGATTAGGATCATTGCACCGCTTGATCCCAGTCAAGGACCAAGGTATATTGAACCCATTCGAGCAGAAGAAGAAGTGTGCCACATGGAAAGTTTGTATCAAATGACTGCTAGTCATAGTGACTATGTCAATCAGACTCAGAAGTAGGATTGGAAAACTGGCAGAATCGCTTAAATGAGGTTTCTGCAAGGCGATGTGCCAGGATGACTAAATCCATTCGATGTATTGGCACAGAATTGAATGACACTCCAAATTTTGATGGTTTAACTAAAATAAGCGAATTCATACATACATATGAACAACAGATTCTAGATGAGCAACGCATACAAGCCTTGGATGTAGCACTGCGCACTACGCCCGCAAGATGGTGGGGTGCACATAAAGAGAATATTCACACATGGCAAGACTGTCGCAGATTGATACTGCGTAGATTTCAAGAAACTAAAGCAGAAGTGTTCCACAAATACGATGGACAGAGTGACCCTAGGTCACATGTTGAAGCATGCATTCAGTAATGGTCAGACATTCCAGAAGATGAGTGGGTTCACCTATTCATCCACACATCGGATACAGTTCCAAGGAACTGGTACACTGAAATAGAATTGCACAGAGGC
The DNA here is from genome assembly GCA_027924585.1 of Larix kaempferi. Classification (NCBI taxonomy): domain Eukaryota; kingdom Viridiplantae; phylum Streptophyta; class Pinopsida; order Pinales; family Pinaceae; genus Larix; species Larix kaempferi. The sequence continues at coordinate 11,060,889 of BSBM01001051.1, read as the reverse complement.
ACTATCACTTGGCCTCTAATGATAGAAAGCTTTCAACTTACCTTCAGCTTTGAGTCAGAACATCCGAGCATCGACCACGCTTTAAAGTGTATTAAAAAGAAGTTATTTGAACAATGTCCATTACCAGAATATTCCCAACCGGATTGGGCTGTCCAGATAGAACATGCCCTGGAATACTATATTTTCACTGCTGAAGAAGAAGAGGATGATCCTCGCAAGATCAATATTCCAGAATCAGAAGGGATGCACAATGTTGAAGGTCCTCAGCTTGATATCCCTGCCATTACAAAGCACATCAAGCTCAAAAAGATCAACATCAGTACAGAAGCAAAACCCAAGTTTGCTTCTATAAGAGATTATTGGGATGATGAAACTGTTGGCCATATTTTAGATTTATTACGTGACTACCAGGATATCTTTCCTACCAAGTTTACAGAAATGAAAGGCATCCTAGGAGATTTAGGAGTGATGCGCATACCTCTGAAAGCAGACGCCAAGCCAGTAAAACAGCGCCCGTACAGGTTGAACCCGCGCTATAAAGAAAAGGTTAGAGAATAAATTGATAAGATGCTCGCAGCAGGTATTATTGAGCCAGTAGAGGAAAGTGATTGGATTAGTCCTATGGTGGTACAAGAGAAAAAGGCAAAAGGTGAAATAAGATTCTGTGTACACTTGCGCAAGCTGAATGACGCATCAGCAAATGATCCATTTCCTACTCCCTTTACAGACGAGGTGCTTGATAATGTTGGAGGACAAGAGGCTTACTCATTCACTGATGACTTTTCAGGATACCATCAGATCATAATCCATCCAGAAGACCGCCATAAGACTACTTTTGCGACTGAATGGGGATCATTCCAGTATACGGTAATTCCCTTTGGTCTTAAAAATGCACCTGCTATCTTCTCTAGAGTCGTTGTTGTTGTTTTTAAAGAATTCATTCACAAGTTTTTAGAAGTCTATTTTGATGACTGGACTGTGTTTGGTTTATTAAAGAATCATATAGGGAACCTGTGCATGATGTTAGAAAAATGTAGACAGCATCAGATTTCCCTTAACTTGAAAAAATGTATCTTTTGTGCTCCTTTTGGTATTCTGTTGGGCCATATAATATGCAGACAAGGACTTCTGATAGATCCTGCAAAGGTTTCCATCATTGCTAACTTGCCTGTGCCCAACTCAGTTAAGCAATTACGCACTACATTGGGACATACAGGATACTACAGGAAATTTATTAAGGGATATGCAAAGATAACTGCGCCGATGGAAAGATTGCTGAAAAAGGATTTGAAATTTCAATGGACAAAAGAATGCCAATAGAGCTTGGATACACTTAAAGAAAAGATGATCACTACGCCTATTCTAGTTTTCCCAGACTGGAGAAAACCCTTTCATGTTCATGTAGATGCTTCTTCCATAGCATTGGGGGTTGTGCTGACACAACCGGGAGAAGGAGGTATTGATCACCCCATTGCTTACTCTAGCAGAAAACTCTCTACAGCTGAGAAGAAATACACCACTACAGAAAGAGAAGGACTAGCTATGGTGTATGCCCTATAGAAATTCAGGCATTACCTATTGGGCGCACATTTTAAAATGTATACTGACCATTCTGCTTTGAAATATTTGGTCAATAAGCTAGTGTTAGGGGGAAGAATTTGTAGATGGCTACTACTCTTTCAGGAGTATGATTTCGAGGTTATTGTGAAGCCAGGTAGATTGAATGCAGGACCTGACCATTTATCTAGGATAGAGTCAGGAGAGGAACCTACAAATCTGGAGGACAATCTGCCTGATGCGCAGTTGTTTTATGTTCACGCAGCTGACGAGTATTATTCTGATATTCTTGAGTTTCTCACTACCGGGAAAGCGCCAGTTGAGTTTTCAATCCAGCAAAAAAAGCAACTTGTTGTCAAAGCTGCAGAATTCACCTTGATAGCCGGCCAGCTTTATAAGTTGGGTCCTGATGAAGTCTTGCGCAGATGTATCTTACCGCATGAAAAAAACTCCATAATCGCAGAAGCGCACTTAGGAGCCGCAGGAGGCCATTTCGCAGGAAAGCCGACTGCGCAGAAGATCTTAGCCGCAGGTCTTTGGTGGCCAACATTGCACAAAAATACTAAGGAATTCTGCAAATGTTGCGATGTATGCCAGCAGACAGGAAAACCCTCAAGAAGAGATGAAATGCCGCTAAGACCCCAGATATCATTGCGTGCTTTTGATAAGTGGGCTATTGATTTTGTAGGACCTATCAACCCACCAGGAAAGAGAACCGGCACAAGATACATCATCACAGCTACTGAATACCTCACCAGATGGGCTGAGGCGAATCCAGTTAAGAATTGCGACGCTGGTACTGCCGCGCAGTTCATTTTTGAGAACATTATCACTAGATTTGGATGTCCACTGATTCTAATGAGCGATCAGGGCACACATTTTTTGAACAATACTATAGAGGCCCTCACCGAGGAATTCCACATCAGTCACCACAAGAGTACACCCTACCACCCCCAAGCTAATGGTACGGTGGATGCATTCAATAAGATCCTGGAGAATTCCCTAACGAAGATCTGTAATCAACAAAGAGATGATTGGGACCTTAGAGTCACAGCTGTATTATGGGCTTACAGAACCACATGCAAGAAATTAACAGGTCACACACCTTTCAGTTTGGTGTATGGACAAGAAGCAGTTATGCCCATGGAATACATTGTTCCTAGCCTCAGAATCGCGCAAATTACAGAAATGGCAGATACTGATACTATGAATGAAAGACTCTCACAACTGCTTGCCTTAGAAGAAGACAGACTTGTGGCCGGATTTCATCAACAAGTACAGAAGGAAAGACAGAAAGCTTGGCATGATAGGCATATTAAGAATAAAGTCTTTCAACAAGGAGACTTGGTACTCCTCTATGATAGTAAATTCCTCAAGTTTCCAGGCAAGTTTCGTGTACACTGGTTAGGCCCTTTCCGGGTGATCAACATAACAGAAGGAGGAGCAGTTCAGCTTGCAAAGCTTAATGGAGAATTGCTGCCCACAAGGACTAACGGGAGTCGGCTCAAGCTTTATCGCGACGGCCACTCCGCCCTTGCGACTTAAGTAACTAATAAAAGAAGTGCAGATGCCCAGTGTAGTTGAAAGAGACATCGCATTATCACACTCTACACGGAAGTTGCGAGACACTTTCAGTCTGGCTTCCCGTGCAGTTCCTTGAAACATCCACGCACATCTATAAAGTTTTTTTTGGAGCGACCCTATTTGTGCTCATGCGACGTTTTCTCCGGCTTGTTAAACCATCGCTCTTGCGGAGCTCCCCATACCAATTTGCCGCTTGACGAGTTCTCGTTGTGGACCCCTCCATATGCACAATTACCTATGATGAAGTGACCTGCCGAAAAATTTGAATTACAGCAGTTATGTAGCCGCGTCTGAGTAATAATGCAGGATAAGCCCTCCATTTAATTGTAGCCGCTCTGACAGATTCGGCTCGATTTCCGTAAGATTTCCATTTATGTCATGCGCCGAAAGCTTTAACTTCTCCTGGAAGCCTATCAGGGCCCATCCATCACAATTAATGCACTGCAGAGGCGCGAGGGATAAGGGGGTTGTCAACTCATGAACAGGAACCTACGGCTATTAACCCCACTTGTCCGCATTCACTATGGCCTTTACCTATAAATACCCCGCACTTGTACATTTTCGGGTTACTTTTCTCGAGTTGCATAGTGTCTTGTTTGAGAATCTAAGTTATTGTTTTCAGAGCCGAGTTGTGCAGTCTGCATCCTTTGATTTCAGCGTTCGTATTTCACGTTGTTTCGTCATTTGTCTGTTCAAGTTTTTTGTTGCCTACCGGTTCACGACGGAGAACCTGTCAACTAAAGAAGTTGTTCGCCAATTTATGCGCCGAGGCTTAGATTTCGGCATGACTACTCCAGTGACGGCCTCGACTTATGTACACCCTGGTTGGACTAATCCTAGACAGTCTCCGGGCACAAGGGCATCTCAGCCACAGCAGCCAGACGAGCCCGTTCCAGAGCCCTTGGACACTATGGTGAATTATATTCCGCCGCACCCAGATGATGCACCCGAGGTGCATATTCTGAAAAATGCTAAGTATCCAATTCCGCTGCCTCCGATGCCGGATACTGTGCGACAAGAAGGGTCCCTGCGTGGACACCTTCCACTGGTCAAGTTTTCTGATTTCAACCTTGGAGACTACAGAACATATCCTCAGTTTGCGCCAGATCGCTATCTGATGGTAGTCTATAATACTGATAGAAAGGTTGACGAATTCATCCCAAAAGAATTCGCAGCAAACCTGGAGAGGCCTGGATTGCTGAACCTACTGAAGCTACCACACTTCGGGCGTAGCAACGAAGTCAATGCAGTCGTTAGGGAACTGCTGTCATGCGTTCATGGAGGTTACCTTTGGCTGGGGAGGCCAATCGATTTGAATGTCGATTTGATTCATCGTGTTACCGGCCTATCCAAGGTTGGTAAGGACCCTAATATTCATTCTGTTGGAAAAGATAAGGATAGAAAGTTGGCTGCACGGCTGGTGCAGAAATATAATTTGACAAGAGGAGGTCGGGCTTATGACCTCACGATAGTAGAGGATGAAGCACTGAGGTTTACAGGCAGTCTGCTCGCAGGCAGACTTCTCACGAAGTGCAGACCTAAAGAAGTTACTGGAGCTGTCATGGAGCTCGCTATCGTAGCTGCCGAGGGAGAGCAATACAATTGGTCTCTCTTCCTCCTCAATTCTTTCTTGGAGGACTGTCGGAACGTCCAAGACAACCCCGGTCAGTTGTTCCATTTTTCTTGGCTTTTAATTTTATGTGTTTTTATCGGGTGGAAGGAGCCCCCGAACATTCAGTTCCTTCCGCGCTGTGCAGGAGAGGTTGCCGGCATGCGCTATGTCAACCTCTGGGATTCTAGTAATCCCGCGAAGCGCAAGATGAACCGCGCTGTGTTTTGTGAATACTATTATCTCCTCAAGGAAACCATTGAAGAAATGCCGAGGCTGAGTAAGGAAACAACCCAAAGATATGAAGGCAAGTTGGTTTTCTCTGCGAACTTGCATGAGATATACCTCCGGCCCTGCAGCATTCAGGACGAATGGGCTGTAGGCCTTTACCGGATGACCACTGATGATGTGGAAGAAACTGTCAAGTCTTGGTCGGATAAATGGAGGGAGGCCACCAACATCGCATCCGCGATACCACCCCCTTCTGCGCAAGAACAAGATAGAGGAAAGGAAAAGGAAGCGCAGGAGACTGATGAACTTCCGCCAGGACCACCCCCAAAGAAGCAGAAACTGTCGCACCCCGCAGAAGCGACAGAAGACCCATCTGAGACCCTTGCCGTGGGCATCGGCCATTTCTTGAAGGAACAATTTCGTGAGCTGCGACCTCACATGCTCACATCAGAAGTGCGTTGGACCTGCAGTTCGTAGAAATAAAAGGTCTCGCAGGAAGAATTGCGCAGACCCATGCGCCAGCATCCAGTTCGCAGACGCCACAGATACCTACAAGCATTGAGCGAGTGGACGCACTTGCCGAGAGACATACTGTCATACACATCCCGCCTACAAGCATGACACTTCCGGATCCTTTGGCCGCACTGCAGGTAAGCGCAGTTGGCCCCATTGAAATCAATTTGTCTGTTATTTCGATAGAAACCTTGCAGTTAATGCAAGAGAAGGTCTCTATTGAGCTAAGAGCTAGAGAGCTCTCCACATTCCATGCAAACCAAAGGTTACAATCATAGGAGAAAGAGATGAAGGCAATCTATAAGAACATCTTTGAGAAGCTTGCACATTATGAGGAACAAGACACTGGGATAAGAAACATAGTTGATGAAATTGCCCAGGAAATCTCGGCTTGCGAAATTCAACCAGACCTTCCTCTGGTTGACAAAGTTCAAATTATTGGAGGAAGGGTGAAATCCCTAGAGCAAGAAATAGTTGCTATGGCTGAAGACCATAGAACGCAGATCGCCGAGTTAGAAGCTCGTGTTGCAGCGCATTCTGAAGATGATAGCCAGGAACAATTTGAAGCACTGCGTAGAGCTTCCACACAAATGAAGACCAAAGCAAATGAAGCTGAGAGCCTGATGACACAAGCTATGGAGGCTTGGACTGAGCTCGAGACGCTTCCTTTCAAAGTCGGCCTTTTGGAACAGGTACAAGTAGCTTTACAGTCTCTAACTGTTCTGACCGAAGAAGCTAAGACCTTAGAAGGCTTAGCAAAAATGAGGAAAATGAGCGAAGTGCGCAGAGTACAGTAGCAACTGCACAAGCTCAGAAATGAAGATGCTAATCTCATCAACAGCATTCAGCCATTTATGGATGAGTATGCTGAACTTGCTACCCAAGATGAGGCAAAGATCAAAGAACTTGCTGAATCTCAACAGTTGATTGATGGCGTAACCAAAGAAGAAGCCAGTTCAGACATGGTCCATATAGCTGCGGAGTGCTTGGATGAAATGGACTCCGCTATTGCGCAGTGGAAGAACGCATTTGCCACGATCAAAGCAAGGGAAGATGCGCAGCTGAAGCGACCACATGCTAGTGCGAGTGGCTCGGGGATGAGCCACAAGTAAGTGTTAGGGGCCTGTTGGAGCATAGGCCGCAGCTATAGTAAAGCTGCAAATTTTGAGGAAAAAGCACAAGTGTCAAGGAAAGTGCTGATTTCGAATAAAGCACCAATTTTTGGGCAAAAGCAGATAAGTGCGCAGTACGGTGCCAGATGGATGAGCTCAGCGCAGATCACGGATCGGAAATCACGGAGCTCGCGCGCACACGTCAAAGAATGAATGTAGCCGAGTAGAAAGCTCAGCTACCGCAATAAATGAAGCAACGGAGTAGAGGGATCAGCTACCCTCATTAAGGATAAAGTACAGAAGTTATGGTTGCTCTAACCAAGGAAGAGCAACGGACCAAAAGCATTAAAGACGAAGGACATGGAGCAATAACGATGAAGCGGCACCCATGCCCGCAATCTGCGCCGAAAATCACGGAGCTTGCAGGAAGCAGCGACGTGACTGCAAGCGACGCCTATAGTACACCTAGCCATGTACGCGGTTAGGTTTTTTGGGGAATACTGTTGGGAAAGGCCCACAGTTTTGTAAAGGTGCGACCCTCAGGGCCACCTATATATATGTATAATTGATAAGGGAGAAGGTTAGCTGGCTAGTTAGTGGGTTGGTTATTTTGTATGGTGATTGTTTTCTACTGTGTTGCTAGAAGACAAGAGTAGAACCGGATAGCTGTGAAGCTAATCCCTGAGTTGCAGACAATCTGAGTCGACATCTGAACTATTGTAATCTCTGTTGAGGAAGAGAGTAGATCTAAGAGAAGGGCTCCCAGCTGTGTGCATGGAGTTTCCTGGAAAGATCTAAGGCTACATCTGTGTGCGCAGCATTATTGTATAATTTCCCTTTGAGTTAATATATGAAACACTTCCTGTGGACGTGGTTTCCCGTGGAGGTGAATTCATTAAGTCTTGTTGTTATGGTAATGATCGCGTGAATGCATGTCTGTGTTGTTATCTCTGTTTTATGAATGTTGCGCTATCTCTGAATATGTTGAATACGTTCTTGAAGATTCCTTGGACGTTATAATTGTTAAGTGCCGAAGAACTTTGTAGAATGCCATCGCTGCGGCGCTGAAGTAGTGTGCAGTTGTGTCATGGCGCAAGGCCGGAAACGTTACAGTATCGGGTGCCGAAGGTAATCACCTCGGGCGTCGTAGTGGAAATACCACGCAACTAGTTTGGTACGAGTTTCAGCGCTGTTGCGCTGAGAGATCTACGGAGGGGTAAGACTCCGTGCCAAGGACTCCCTGGAGAGGGGAGAAGACTGCAGTCTTCGCGTCGCCAATGTTAAGGAATCCTGATTCCTTAGGCCCCCCCATAGCCACTTCGGGTGAGACTTTGGGCTGCTGCGCAGCTCGTTGCCGAGAGGGCCAGTGCGCCAAGGGGTTTTGTTGCTGCGCTTCATTAAAACCCGGGTCTTCCCAAAGAGCAGCCAACAATGGACTGTTACAAATGCATAATAGTAAGTGCATAACGAAGGTAGTCATGATCGATGGGCTATCGGAATACTCTGTGGAAGGGCAGAGTTGTATAAATCATATGACTGTAAAATAATGAGTATCTAAAGTTTCATTTAAATTGTATGAATGATGCGACTCTACCTTGCAATTTTAGTATGATAATGATTCACGTGAAGTAAATGAGTTTGGTGATATGGATATGTTAACAACTGAAAGTGTTAGAATTATTGAGTGTTATAATTTTGAGATCACTTCAGTGACTGTTGTAGCAACGAACAAATTATATGCATAGATACTCACAGCATGTTTGGTTGATTGAAAGTTTCAAATTCCAGGTATAAATGTCTTACGTATGGCAATGAGAATAAGACCATAGTAAAGACCGAACTCTACCATGTGCAAAAGCCAAAGGTTATGAGAAGGTTCTCATGGTTGTGAAATTTAACTTATCCATGAAACAAATATGAAAATATTCTGATTTAAGTTTATGAGAATAATATCATGGTTGCAAATCTAATTTATGTAGGGAACAGTTTTGAAAAATTTGATTTAGAGCTTATGAGAAGGAATCTCATGGTTGAGAACTCTAAGTTCTATTAGAAAGAAGGATTGTAAATCTCGGATTTGGAATTTTGCTAATAAATGACTAATGATTGTTTAGCTTATATGAATTGTGTCAAGAGGACATGTTGTAAGTGGATGTTCATGTATGGCAGCAGACATAAGACCATAATGGGAGAAGTGATACCACTTACAAGATCCAAGCAATATGAAGATTGCCTCATGGCTAAGAAAATCAATTTTTGTAGTAGACAGAATTGCAAATTCATATTGAATTTAATTATTAAAGCCATTGATTAGTTATGGAACAATCAGATTTGAATTTTATTGTTAAATGTTGCTGATTGTTTAGCTATTTAATAAGTGTGTTAGGAAGACACATTGTAGTAAGACCATGAGAGAGGGCCTGTAGAAGCCAAACTTCATGGGAAGGATCCCATATCTTGGAAATCGGTTTCGGGTGAAACGCCATTGGATATTTTGATAATGTCCCACCTGCACTGCATGATTGGTAAACAATATGAGTGAGATGGTAAAGATTATGCCAGTAAGACATATGAGGGTTATGTAACATCAAAAGGAGTTGGGATGGAAAACCGAGGGACTGTCAACTCAAAGAAGGATACCCCATTCCTCACTAATGAAGAAGACTACATCTGCAAATGGATAAGTGTTCTATGACCCTAACTAAGAATATGCATGTTTAATTGTTAGAGTCAATATGCAGAGCATGTTTCGATTTTATTTCCATTATGACAGATTGCTTGAGTGTGAGTACGGCCTACATGGCTCACATCAAAAAGGGGTGCACACTTTTCCGATGTCGAGTTATGACAGGATTATCAATATTGACTACACCCTAAGGGAATGGATGCATTCCTGGTGTTTCAATGTTGGATAGTGAATGTTATGAAATGTGTTTATAGATTTCGAGAAAAAATACTATTGAGTTTGCTTACCCATCTTGTGTTGTCAGATTAAACAGATGCAAATCGGTGCTACACACTGAAGAAGAAAAGTGAAATGTTGTTGTGTGTGTGAAGGTGTGGGGATATTGATGAAGGATTGTTGTATGCCTAATAAACCGAGTCGGTGTACTGGTTTCAGAATTGATTACTTGGATTTTTTAGAAGTATTGGTGAAAGGTTGTTACATGCCTAAGGCCAAGTAGTAGAGCCTTGAACTATAATGGTCGGTGGCGCAGTTTCCTTCCATTGGCTGATGACCCAGACGGATGTGCTAGCTTGAAAATGGAGAGGGCCAACCAGATATGGGACTGGTTGGGCACCACCAATGCTTGGTAAATCCAATCGACGTGTAGGTGTACTGGTTGAGCATTAACTATTTGATGTTGTGGAGCAGCCTGCGTGCTGGCCAAACATCCAAGTCCATAGGATATTCCAAGGCTTGCAAAGCAAAGCAGGACCCTGTGGACCAGAGAGGAAACACACAATACAGATAAGTATTTGGTTATCTTGTAGCTTCTTGCTTATGAATATACATGTGTATATGATTTGGTTATGATTTCTTAAACTCTTGTTTAGAGATAAACCCTATGAAAATAAACTAAACATGTGAATTGATTCAATGTTTGAGTGTAGGTATTATTGGAATAAAGGAATATGAAGGCATCCTAGGGATAAATGTGGACATCTGACCGTCTTAAAGAGCTTAGCATGAGTAGTAATGAAAGATGGTGCTAGTGGGACTGTGTGGTTCCTATTAGCCAAGAGTTGTAGACAAACCATGTGGAGGGACTCCATGGTTGAGAGACTTGGAATAGACCATAGACACTAAGTGTCATAGCCAAGAAAGGAAGGTCAAGCATTCACGTTGAAGTGAAAGAGGCTCGGAGCATGAAAACCATAGTAGTGGTGTGGGTTCCAGAATGGAACAAGACTAAGAAGAGAAAAACTCTTACTGCTCTCTCTTTCTTTGTTTATTGATGCATTTATAAAAACATAAAATGGTTTGATGCATGTCATGACTTGAAATGATTGTGTTAATTGCTTGAAATAACTGTGAATGTTGAATTAATGAATTTCCTGTGAATGGATGAACATGAAGGAATTCATGAGTACGTTGGGAAAGCATGAAAAGTATGAAAGTCTCATGGATAAAGCATGGACTACCCATGTCAATTGGGAAATTAATTAACTGATTTTAATGTTTCTATTATGCTTGGCCTAACAAAAATTGCAATGATGTATTTCACAGGTAAGAAGTGGAATTTAATTGGCTGCAGCTGTTACAAAATAGTGGTACTAGCGAGCAAAGAGTGGGCTGTTGTGTACATTGACCATGGAAACAAACCAAAAGCTAATGGATTTGGCTGAAACTCTTCTTCAAACAATTTCCAAGACCCAAGAGAATCTTGGAGAACTGCTCAAGCTACAAAAGTAGCAGAATGACATGAACCATAAGGTTTTGCAGGACTCTATTTGTCTTCAAAGACAAGTAAAATAATTCTGGAAACAATCAATCGAGGAAAGGGCAATGGATCAATGAGCATACATTCATCCAATCAGTCAGCTAAGAAATGTTCCAGGTGGGAAGACTCAAAGGAAATTGAGCAAGAAAGGACAAAGCAACTAGTGAAATGTTGGAAATGTGGAGGGAATCATTGCCTCCACAACTGTCCAACAAAGGAACGTCAAGAGGGTAGCAGACGTAAAGCTTTTAGACTTGTGGATGAACTGGAAGGTCAGAACCAACAGGAGTAGATTATGGAAGCGAAAGGACTTGGTCCTGAAATTTCAAAGTAAAGGATAGAATGCAGGGTAGATTTGCAAAAATTTTGAAAATTTTGGACGTTTAAATTGTATATGTATTCCTAAGTATTGGAACATCGAGGATGGTGTTATTCTAAGGGGGAGGGGATTGTAATACCCCATTTTGACCCTTAGGATATATTAACTTTTAATGTAAATATTGTATACATGTAATGTATGTTTTCCTAGCATGGAGCTCAAGGCCAAGGCCCCACTAGTAGAAGCTCAAATTTTATTTAAAAGAAAAGTATTAGATATTATGTTACCCATGTGCTATTTAGCCATGGAACATTGTAAAAATGATGTAAATAGACATCATGCAATAAAATACCAAAATTGGCTATTGAAGCAACTAATGAGAAGGGGCCATGTGTATGCACTAGGGAGTGGTGAGGGGGTTGTGGGATTGAACCATAGGCTGCCAATTGTCATCTTGAGAACCCACTTGACTTTCTTTGCTAGCATTTAATTCTGTGTAAAAAAGTTGTTGAAGAAATCAGTCCATGGCTTCAATGGAGCATGGATAGCCCATAAATTCATATGGCAGAGTATGGGATCTGTTTTCTTATACCACAAGTCACTCTACCTCATGGGAAGGGGTTCTTCCTCATTCCCATTCCAGTGTGAAAGAACCAAGCATCATTTTTCACCCATTACAAATTCCCAGTAGTGAGCAAAAACCAGAAATCGCAACTTTGCAAGAACTCACGTTTTGAAGTGCCATAAACGCCCACAATTTGGTATTGAAAGTGAAATCCAATGGGAAATCCATAGATATGAACCTTGGGGCGAATTTGAGAGCATTAGAAACCTCGAATTTCATAGAAAAACCCATTTTTTATAGCACAAAAATCCAGTGACGGGACTGTGTTATTTGATGACAGAATTGTGAGAAATCCAAGTGTGAATGTTTGAATAGAGGATTGTATTGCTTGAATTTAGCTTGAGATGTCTGCAGATCTATGGTTGAGCTCAATGCCTTAACATCCTCATCCGTTGTTTATTGCATGCTTCATAAACCTAACTGTGTGTTGGCTTAGCTTGACTGTTTGAGTGAAACCATGGCTGTGAGTGAGCCTGTTTAGTTCCTCCTTAGTGGATACACATTCCAGCTCGGGGGTGATCTCTCAGCTGAAAGAATATAGACTGGATAGATATCTATGGTTGGGTGGAACGTTTCTCTTACATAGCCAGTTGTTGGACAGTTTCATCTTAAATATAAGTATTCTCTGTGTTTTAAATTGTTATCATTCTGTGTTCTATTCTGCATGGGTAATTATTCATGTTAATTGAATGATATGATTATCTTAAGCTAGTTAGCATGAAGCCTGTGCATAGCATTAGAATGGGATTGATTATTGTATGGTTGTTCATTATTCTTTCTGGAAGAAATAGGCTGAATCATTCCCTTCTGCGTGTGTGTTATTATGGTTATCTCGTTGTGTTTATGTTGAGTATGATTCTGCACTACACTCCAAGATAAGTATTCATGTGGTTTGAGTTATGTTAAGTCTATGCTCTGCAATGTTTTGATTAATGACTATTGGTTATATGCTGAATGAATGATGAAATGGTGTGTGGATAGTGTGTAGTTCCGCTGTGTTTATTAAGAATGAGTTGCACGCATAAGTTTTTATTTATCCATGAATTTCTTACTGATGAATGCGGCCCATATTGTCAAATAAGCCCGGTATGTTTGGTCATGTTTCCTTCCTTGCATTGGATTGATGGAAGGGGACATGACAATTGTCAAGAGAGGAAGGATATAGTACCTTTATGCTGGTGAAATTTCTCTAGGTGATCCACTTCATCCATTAGGAGGCTAAGCATTCAATATTGGAGGCTAGGATTTTTGGAAGGAGGTTATGACATCAAATCTTTGGTCATAGCATCTCTCCCTTTTTACTTCTTACTATTACATTTAATACAAGTTCTTTCTGTAAAATTTGTTGTGTTAATGATGTTTAGTGTTTTTGTGATAATCTGCAGAAGGATCTAACAGCTGTAACAAGCCTCACACAAACTCTCAAGAAGTTGCAAATAAGAAGAGAAGAATGCACTCAATAATCACTCATGAAGATAGAAAATGGAGAATAGTAGTTTCATACATCAGCTGTGAGCTGGCACTGTGAAAACTCAATATAATGATATAATGACTATGTAGAGAATTCAAATTAACCAAGGAGGTCATTCAAATCATGCTCAAAGTTTAGCTTGGAGTACAATGGATACATCATCCAATCAGTAGTATCAGTCATAAATGGTAATAGTCAGTCAAATGAGTCTAACTGAGTCTAATAGAACCATCTAGGCATAAATCAGGGCATGGATACTCCAAGGAGGGCGCAGGAGGTTGTCAAATGGTCAAGTGGCACTCCAGAACTAGCTAACTAGGAGCTAAAGGAAGTTAGCATGAGAAATCAGTGGAAGAACTGCTCAATCAATGCATTAACTGACTATCATTCAACTAGTAGGTGAGATGTGGCACTCTAACTGAATGATAACTGGCGGTAGGTGATAAAAGGTGCACTTGTCATGCAGAAGAGTCAAATAGGGTGCATCAGGTAGGTAGGAGGCCAACTGGGGGATGAAGACAGGATCTAGAGAGCTGAAAGTAGGCTCTAGGTGCTGGGAGGACTACCAACATGATGACAAGATGCATGCAGTTGCATGCAGCATGCAAAATATAAAAATGATGGTGAGAATATTCCAACACCGCCCTTCAAGCTATACTAATAGGTAGTAACTGAAAACTAAAAAATAGGGCCCTGGTGACTAAGACCAAAGGTGACCCCGTACAATCAATCTAAATAAACTAATTGAGGAAAGAGGAAAAATCCGGTGGGAAGAAATCCCTCCCTCAAAATAGACTGAAGGATGCTAATGTAGCATATCATCACTCACCTAGAAGGAGGCAAGTGTCCTTCTTTTTCAAGGAAGGATCAATCAATCTTAAATGGATCAGTAATGTGAGAAGGATGAAACCTTCCATTCTGAAAATATGATCTGGTTCTTCTATGATCTTGTGGATCACCAACCAAATCACCGGAAGATCGAAGTGTAATGGCATCCCATTGAGGAAGAGGAGGATCATCAGGTGAGAGACCATCAGGTTCTTGTGGATCTAGATCTCCCATTCGCTCATCTTCATCATCAGTTGCTATATATTCATGTTCTTGTGGATCTAGATCTAACATTCCCTCGTCATCATCTCCATATTCAGATTTTGAATCTGGAATCAAATTTGAAGAACCTTCTCTCTCTTTCTCATCATCACTTTCAAATTCTGAATCTGAAATCTCATGTGAAAAAGCAAGTGAAATTGGCTCATCACCACATCCAAACTTTGAATCTGAAATCTCATGTGAAGAAGCAAGTACAACTGGCTCATCATCACATCCAAAATCTGAATCTGAAACGTCATCTGAAGAAGCTGTGATCTCTTGCACATCATCACTCAAAGGATGAACAAATCCAAAAATGTGAATATCATGAAACTGTTTCAGAATGTGCATGTAGTTCTTTGATGTCTTCTTTGAACCAACATAGGTGAGATCACTATCAAAGGAAGTATGACATGATGATGATGGATCTCCATTAATATCTATTTTGGATGCAGTAGTGGTGGCCCATTTTGCCATAGGAGTTGAACCAATAGGTGTTAGATCTTCAGGTTCTTGTGGATCTGGATCTAGCATTCGCACTTATTAAAGAGTCCTCTTTTTCCCAATCTTCTTTGGTAAATCTTTTCCATTTGGAAAACCTTCAACCACATTTTGAGGTTGCAAGTTTTGCAAATGCCTGTGGTTGAGATGAGATAGCCTACTCTCTTCATTTGCATGAGAGTGAAGAGCAGACTCCTTTGAGAGAGGTAAGAAGTGTGAAAAATCATAGAGTTTTGTCTTATGATTTGCAACTCCTTTTGCAATGATTTTCCCTGAAATCATGTGTTGTACCTCGACTTCATTTGGAGAAAAGAACACTCTTTTGGGATCTCCAATATGAGTCATTTGATACACTGAAATTATATTTGCTATGAGAGAAGGAACATAAAGCACATCAGAAAAGTAGCCATGGTCAATATTGATTCTTCCAATCCCCTGAGAGGAGACATCATAATCATTGCCTAACATGATAGAAGGGCCATCTGAGCTTTCGAAGTTGGAGAAGAGATCTTTGGAGTAAGACATATGTCTTGTTTCTCGTGAATCTATGATGAATGAAGTATTTGTTGATGCTCTTTCCATGAGGGCATGACATCTCTCATTGTCCTTGGATCTAGAAGGTTCCGTATCGGTATCTTTCTTCCTTGCACATGCAGGTACAGGGAGATTGTTCTTCTCAAGTAACTGAGCCATCAAGTATATAGTCTACTTCATACAAGAACTCTTAGGATGAAATCCTCGATGACAATATGTGCACTTGGATCTCTCTTTCTGAGATTTCTTGTTCTTCTTTCAGTTCAAAACCCCATCTGACTGATATGGAACATCTTTTGGCTTTGTATCATTCGCTCTCTTTTCAGAAATCTTTTGCTTTCCCTTTGCATTCGCTCTTTTGGCCTCAACAACTGTAAGGGCTGAATCCAACTTTGGTTTGATTATTCCCATGGAGATTAACTTATCCTCCTGTTGATTAAGAGATTGGATGAAGTCATCAAGTGAGGGAAAATTTCATTTTGAAATGGACATCTTAGCTGATTGAAATGTGGAGACAAAAACTGAGAAGTTTGGCCCCAATTTAGAGAGAATGGAAAGAATGAGTTGTTTGGCTTCTTTCACTATCTCATATATTTTCAACTGATAAATCAAGCTTTTGAACTTGGTTAAGAATGCATTGATGGATTCGAAGCTTTCAGGACTCAAAGAGATGAGTTCATTCTCCAATTTATGACCTTTCAGATAATCTTTCTGTCCAAAGAGGGATTCGAGCTTGTCCCAAACCTATTTTGGAGATGTTATATCGATGGCATGGAAGTGAATATCTTCATAAATTGAGAGAAGAAGTAAGCCTACTGCTTCATCAATCCTATCCAAGTACTTGGATTTCTCTACTGCACTAAGTGGTTCTATGATTGTTCCATTTAGTGTCCTGGTGAACCTCTTGTATATGATGAATAGATCCATCTTGGCTTTCCATTCGACATAGTTGGAAGAAGTGGGCTTTAGATCCATATGAACAGTGAAGTTCGAATTGAAGAAGAATTCGAATGGGTGAATAAACCTGCAAAACAAGAAGAGTTTTTTTTATGGATATTTTCTACACTTCGAATGAACACTACCTTAAGACACCTGAGCACATATGACTAAGTCCTTCACACATGGATAGACCTCACTGGATTGCTCAAGTGAATTCAAGGTAATAGCACCAAGATTTGCTGTGGAAACTCAGAGGCTTCCGGTGCTCAAGGAAAGATAGCTGCTCAAAGAAATGTTGCAACTGCTGTAGTTCGAATAGTTGCTGACTGCTCTAATACCATGTGATAATATGCAGAAGGATCCAACAACTATAACAAGCCTCACACAAACTCTCAATAAGTTGCAAAGAAGAAGAGAAGAATGCACTCAATAATTACTCATGAACACGGAAAATGGAGAATAGCAGTATCATACATCAGCTGTGAGCTGGCACTGTGAAAACTGTGTTAAATTTTCAGAGCTTACTTCAATCTGATCTAGGATCTTAACTGAGAGAACAACATGTATAGCATATCAATCATGGACACAATAATGCAAGCACACAAGAGACACAGAGTTTACTTGGGGAAAACCATAAAGGTGAAAAACCCTAATAACTTCCTCAGAGATATATAGAGCAATGATACAACCAGAATACAAGAGATAGTCTTCTCCTAGCAGCAGAGCCTCCTCCTCCACAAGTGCGCCACTCTCCCAAGTGTGAGTGAGAGAATAGAATGTGTAAAATGAGAGAGACACACTCTCTATTTATACACTAACTTAACTTGGCCTTTACTCAACTAGGTCGGCCTCAACTTAACCACCTAACATAATGCTGACTGGGCCGACCGCCACTAGGGTGGTCTAATAACCCTTTGACCCACATGACTGACCCCCAATAGGGTGGTATAATAACCCTTTGACCCACATGACTTATACAGGGCCAACCCCAACAAGGTGGTCTAATAACCCATCAAGTATAAGTTACGACACTTCCGTATAGAGGAATAATAACATCTCTATAGGAATACAATATACATATATGTGAAATACATTTCGAAGTTACATATACATCAACACTCCCTCTTAACTAGGAAGGTATTTCTCGACACAGGTCTTCTAGCACAAGTCATCTTCTCTGGATCATCGTCATTGGATAATCCACATCGAGTCATCATCATCGTCACTGTTGCTACTATTTCAATCAATCTCTGAATCTACTTGTCATAGGAAGTTCTATAGAGCTAGTCCTTTTTCATAATGGATATAGGCCCACCACCTACAGGTCTTCATCATCTGTGCGAACGGTCTAATAGAGGTGGCCTCTCAGGACTAATTTTATGTGCGGATGCAATACCGGAAAGAGTATCCCAAGAACATTTATGTGCCTAAGCATGACCGGCAAGATCTCCCAGGACTGATTACATGCATCTCCTCCACAATACCTTTAAAGAGCATCCCAGGAACATTTATGTGCCGCAGCACGACCGACAATATCTCTAAAGAGCATCCCAGGACTTATTACGAGCACATAGATCAACCTCTCGGATCTCCAGGACTGATTACATGTGGATAGACAAAACCTTTAAAGAGCATCCCAGGAACATTTATGTGCCACAGCACGATCGACAAGATCTCTAAAGAGCATCCCAGGACTAATTACGAGCACACAGCTCAACCTCTCGGATCTCCAGGACTGATTACATGTCTCCGTAGTAATACCTCATCCCAGGACTGATTACGAGCACACAACTCAACCTATCGGATATCTGAGGATTGATTACATACTACATAGCAATACTGGAAAGAGTATCCCAGGAACATTTATGTGCCACAGCATGACCGGCAAGATCTCCCAGGACTGATTACATTCTATTTGCACAACCTGCCACATATCATCTCTGACCTCCAAGTATCAAGCTAATACTCATGATCCAACGGATCATCATCGCACAAAGCATCATCCTGATGCTCATGATCACACTGATCATCATCATTGTATCATCCTCATACATATCATCTGGAGCAACACCGTGAAGCTCGTCATAATGATCATTCTGATCATACAATGCATCCACCTGATGCATACCAAGTATCTACCTGATACATATCATCATACATGATCCACCTGATCATACAGTGTATCCACCTGATACAAATACAAATACATGATACATATCAACCAACATGATCTACCTGATCATACAATGTATCCACCTAATACATATACAGATACATGGTCCAAGCATCCGACATGATGCATATACAAAATACATACAAATGATCCAACCGATCATATCTAGCATCCAACATGATGCGTACATACATATACATATAGATTATCCAACTATCATATCCAGCATCCAACATGATGCATACATACATATACATATAAATGATCCAATTGATCATACAAAGCAAAAACTAGAACATCATCCCGATGCTCATCATCCAACACTTACATCCACAGCCATGTGAAGGATCCTCCTTCCAACATGCTTGGAATGGCTTCAGCAAATGTGTCCATCACTTCTTCCTCAAAGCGTCGTCGATCTGAAGAACACCAAGCCTCTCTCTGAAGTACTCGAACTTCACTCTGTCTAGTGGCTTCATCAGCACATCTGCAATCTGCTCGTACGTCACAACATACAGGAGCTTCACCACTCCTCTCTGTACCATATCCCTAATATAGTGATATTTAATCTCTATGTGTTTCGACCTGTCGTGGAACACTAGGTTCTCAGACAGGTTCACACAACTCTGGTTGTCACAAAAGATACTAGTAGCCTCTAGTGGGAGATCAAATAACTCAGACAGTAGCTTCCATAGCCATACTTCCTCACAAATAGCTGAACAGGCTGCAACATACTTTGTCTCAGGTGTACTCAGTGCTACGCAGGACTGCTTCCTGCTAAACCAAGAGATCACACCTGATCCCATACTGAAGAAGCACCCAGAAGTGCTCTTCTTATCTAAATCACTGCCTACCCAATGTGAATCAACATAACCCTGCAGGTTAAACTTTTGATTTACATCATACTTGAGCACATAATCAACTGTACCCTTAAGGTACCTCAGAATATGCTTTACAACAACCAGGTGAACATCTCTTGGATCCGTTAGGAACTGGATCAATGTATTCACCTCAAAGCAAATATCTGGTCTTGTGTTCGTCAGGTACATAGAGGACCCAATCATTTGATGATACATCGTGACATCAACCAGATCATATGAAGCATCACACAGAAGCTTCAGGTTCGATGCCATAGATGTGGCCATAGCCTTGCAGTCCATCATCCCGAACCTCTTCAGGATCTCTACTGCATACTTCCCTTGTCCAAGGAAGATTCCATCTGCACTTTGTGACACCTCCATGCCAAAAACAAATAGTGCATCATCCCCAAATTCTTCATCTCGAACTCGACAGCAGGTTCCACTGAATGTCGACAATCAATCTATCCTCACCTGTTACAAACAGGTCATCCATATACAAAAGTAGTATCACTGGATTTCCTTCCTCAACCTTGTAGTAAAGGTTGGAATCCGCTTTACTCTTGGTAAAGCCCAAACTGGATAGAAAGCTGTCTATCCTACCATACCATGTTCTGCACATATATGACTCCTTGTCATGTGTCTCAGAACCAAGTGGCTGCTCCACATACACTTCTTCTTCAACTACACCATTCAAGAAGGCTGTCTTGAAATCCATCTGGTGTATCTTCCACTTCATCACTGCAGCCAGAGCAAGTACTGATCTGATGGAAGTGTATCTGGCTACAAGAGCAAAAGTCTCTATGCTACCACCTGCAACATGCTTGATCTTGTAGATCCTCTTGGAAGTCACTATAGACTCCCCTTCAGGTCTTGGGACTGCATCCCAAACATCTTCATGATCGACTGGTACTCCTCGATCATGGCATTCTTCCCAGATCCTGGGAACTTCAATATCTTCAATACTTTCAATAGATAACTTTGTTGTTGAACAAATGTTGTAGTCCTTCTTTTGTAGGTGATGGTATATGATCTTTCCTACACGACAAGTTAAATTGCATGATTAGAAAATATCTCATACTTTTCAAAACAAATTCTTACACATAAAGAATATGTCATACAGTCAAGCAATTATCTTAGCCAATGCTTCAATACAACATTTATCCATATTACGTAACTTTCTAGATGCCTTCCAATCTCTACCAGAACATTGTTAAGAGTGTGCAAAACTTGCAACATGTTAGCAAAGAGATTTCATTCTAGATAAGTAGCAATGGAATGTTGTACAGTGCCATAGGCCACTTACCCATGTATATTAGTAGTATATTGTTCATCAATGCAACTATTCTAATATGCATAATACACAACCTAATTCTAGGAACATAAGCATATACATCATTGAATAACATTATGTAATAAATGACAATTCAAATACTTATCTTTGTTTGGTTGTTGGGTGGACTCCCTCTGAATCTTTGCAATTCCATTCTGATGTGGATTGTGAGAAGTGGTCAAATCCCTTTAAATATCTGCATCCTTGCAGAAACTACTGAAGTGTGCTCCTTTGCTTTCTTGTAGGAACAACTGGAGTGTGCTCCCTCTTGAACTTTGCTTCCTGGATTACCTGTCCTTGAACTTACATCCATCCTTGAGGTCTCATACATAACCACACATTTATTACTATAATCTTAATACTATAAAAACACAATAATCTCAAGCATGTATAGTTAGGATCATTTCAAACACAGATAATAAACATTAGTATTCAAGGTTTTAGGGAAGTCTTCTTTTACGCATACATATTCTTATTTGATCATAAGAATCTTTTGGTTAGTTGAATAATTAATTATGGTAAGAAACATAATATGCATACAACCATGATTATTCAAACCTATGACTTCATGAATAATCACTATCAACAACACAACAGTATAAGATCCTAACACAAGGTAGGATTCTAGCTTGATATAGGAAAAACATAACTGGATTAGCATGCTAGCTAGTTATGTCTAATATACCCGCATAATGTCTTCTTGTTCTCTTCAGTGACTTGTGCTAGTAACCTGCATGTCTCATATGTTAATCATTGTAGGACCAAGTTATACATACCTCGAAAGTAGATCTTCTATGTGATCCATGAAAATGGATGAATCTTTGTCTTCATGTCACCATGATCATATGTTCTTGAAGTAGAACATGATTTGTCTTTCTTGGTGTACCTTTTATCTTAGCGAACAACATAAACCTCATACAACATCACACTACATTAGTACATTCATGAGTGTCAAAACCTTAATGAATGAATATCTTCTATTAAGGTGATATGACAAGTCTAGTAATTAATCAAGATTGTACTGTAATGATATGAAGACAAACATATGATAAAATTAACCATGAAACATACCTGTAAGCCATACCTGTCAAGATTGCTTGTAATATTCTTATGGAAGGCCTTAGCCTCATCACCCTCTGAAACAAGAACTTCTTCACTTATGCAGGTGACCAATCCATCGTCTTCTAGGATTAACTCAATCCGCTTGATTTGCAGGAATTGGATTTGGAGCTGTAATAGGGTTTGTCAGAGAAACCCCCAAAATTCAAACTTTGAATTTCAAACTTCTAAAAAGATAGAAGTATGCGCCTTGATGAGCTGATCAAGCTGGTATATTGAGAATTTGAAAACTGCAAAGTTTCACTCCTCAATTTTGCCTTTGAAACTTTTGGATTTACTAGACATGACCTCGAACTAGGGTTTGATGAAGCCCACTCTTCTACCCAATCAAAAGGTTTGATCCAAAGCTCTAAGCTTCTATTTTTATGAGGAGATTCTAGCCGTGGTCACAGATTTCCAAAATTCCCATTTTTGCAGAAGCCCTAATTTTCCACTTTTCTAATCAAAGTCCTGAACGAGGGTCTAATCAAGCCCGACCTTCTGCCCAACCACAAATTCTGATCTTGGTCTTTAAATTTTTATTTTGATGAGTAGCATCCAGTCGTGGTCTCCGATTACAAAAATTCCAACTTTCTCTGAAGCCCTAAATTCCGGAAGCCATGAATGAAGGTACTCAAAAATAATTCTGTTTTGACAGAAATATGTACCTGATTGTTTCTGGTGTAACTCTGAACTTTTTAGTCCACAGGGTCTCAAAAATTTTCTTGAGATAGACCGACCTGTTATCTTTCCATCCCAATAGGTCTAACCTCAACTGGATTCTCTAAGAGAGAGTTATGCCAAGTGTCGCAACGTGACCTGTTTATGGGATAAATCAAGAGAGCGAACTTGTACGGCATACCACGTGTCATAGGCTCAACTTTAGCCTCTGCAAATGTTTCCTAAGATAGTACATTCTATGTACTACCTGTCACTTTTTATGAAATTTCATTTGGATCTTCCTTGCCCAAGTTATGACCTTTTTCCCAAGGTCACCTGTTTTTGACTCAGATTTGGAAGAGGCAGAAACCCTATATTGTACAGATCATAAATGACAAAGTACAATGATATAGAGGTTTTCCTTTGGACATAAGGTACATCAGAATCTTATCTTCGACCTGTAAAAGTTTCAGATCCGAAAACTTCACGAAAATGGATTTATAGCGAAAGTGCTACGATGACTGGTTTTTTTGCTATATCAAGCCCTAGCATCGTAAGTGCAACAAGTGTCATACATGCCATATCATGCCTTCTTTCAGGCTAGCTCTGATACCATGTTAAATTTTCAGAGCTTACTTCAATCTTATCTAGGATCTTAACTGAGAGAACAACATGTACATCAAATCTATAGCATTACAATCATGGACACAATAATGCAAGCACACAAGAGACACAGAGTTTACTTGGGGAAAACCATAAAGGTGAAAAACCCCAATAACTTCCTCAGAGATAGATAGAGCAATGATACAACCAGAATACAAGAGATAGTCTTCTCCTAGGAGTAGAGCCTCCTCCTCCACAAGTGCACCACTCTCCCAAGTGTGAGTGAGAGAATAGAATGTGTAAAATGAGAGAGACACACTCTCTATTTATACACTAACTTAACTTGACCTTTACTGAACTAGGTCGGCCTCAACTTAACCACTTAACATAATGCTGACTGGGTCGACCCCCACTAGGGTGGTCTAATAACCCTTTGACCCACATGGCCGACCCCCAATAGGCTGGTCTAATAACCCTTTGACCCAACTTATACAGGTCCGACCCCAACAAGGTGGTCTAATAACCCATCAAGTATAAGTTACGGCACTTACAATATAAATGACGACACTTCCGTATAGAGGAATAATAACATCTCTATAGGAATACAACCACTTCCATATAGAGGAATAATAACATCTCTATAGGAATACAATATACATATATGTGAAATACATTCCGAAGTTACATATACATCAACAAATTGAATACAATAATACAATGATTGTGTAGACTATTTGAATTAACCAAGGAGGTCATTTGAATCATGCTCAAAGTCTATCTTGGAGTACAATGGAGACATCATCTAGTCAGTAGTATCAATCATAAATGGTAATATCCAGTCAAGTGAGTCTAACTAAGTCTAACATAACCATCTAGGCATAAATCAGGGAATGGACTCCAAGGAGGGCGCATGAACCTGTCAAATGGTCAATTGCCACTCCAGAAGTAGCCAACTAGGAGCTACAGGAAGTTAGCACGAACAATCAGTGGAAGAACTGCTCAATCAATGCACTAACTAATTGTCAGTCAACTGGTAGGTGAGATGAGGTGCACTTGTTATGTAGGAGATTCAAATAGGGTGCATCAGGTAGGTAGGAGGCCAACTGGGGGCCGAAGACAGGCTCTAGGGAGTTGAAAGTAGGCTCTAGGTGTTGGGAGGACCACCAACATGATGATTGGATGCATGCAGCATGCAGATTTGCATGCAGCATGTAGATTTGCATGCAAAATATAAAAATGATGGTGAGAATATTCCAACAATTTTCTTCTTTTACTGTTAATCTAGATCAATTCCCATCCATGTGCTTTTATCACTTGTTTGTTTCCACATGATTTGTATGGTTTTGGAACTAAAGATATGAAGTCTTGGAGCTTGGAGAAGCAAGGAGAGAGGAATTGCATAATTGAGGTAAGCCATCTCTTCTATTTTTCTTGCATTTCTATTGGCACGGGATTAGTCCGCAGGAAGTGCGGAAGCCGGTAGCGGCGAAAGGGATGATCCGTAGAAGAAAGGGTCATTCGTGGAGAATGCAGAAGTAGATAGCTAGTTAGATAAGGGTCATGTGGACCGTTTTGTAACCACTTAGTTTTGTATAAATAGAAGTATGATTGTAATCCGAAAGGCATGAAAGATGCGGTGATGAATAGAGCTATAGACCGGTTGAGTTACTGATCTGTTTTGTATCCGCAATATGATGTATTGATTGTTTCTGCGTGTGTCATTCCACAGGTTTTAATGAATGCATGCGGATGTTCGATTATGGTTCTATCTTTGTCTTTATTTCTGTTAAATCATGAATGCGAATTTTTGATGAGATGTTTTTGTTGTCTATGCCAATGAGTAGTTAGATCATGTTGATGCGAATGTTTGTTATGCATTGTTTATGCGATTAATGAATATGTGAATGATGAAATGTTAGTATAGTACGAATAACATAATCTCTGTTTTCTGTGAGTGCAATGTGTGTTTGATGCATGTCCTCAACTCCACTGTGGAAACTTGGTTCCTGCAGCCCCCTTGTGCATCTCGGGTGAGACCTCACTCGCTCTGCAAGTGTTGTTGGAAAGGGTAAAACCTTTATGGGCTGGTGCATAAGGGAGTTTGGTTGATGGTTTGTTGGCGACAGGGTGAAGTGAACCCCTATCGACAGTTGCTATGTCAACAAATGGTTCTGTTGTCGGGGCCTTGAAGAGTAAAAGAAAAGGATATGTTGTGGCATGCGATGAAACCGGAGATTCAAGAGTGGTTTGACAAGAAGATAGAGGAGTTCGTAGAAGGAGAGAAGCAAAACCCTAGACAAACAGTAAGCAGTTAACTGGTTGCAGAAATACATTTATTTATGTATCCACGAGATATTTTTCTATGAATTCCCAGTCCTGTTCCATGAGTGGCTAGCGCAGCTAAGATTCCAAAAGCACCATTTCCAAAAGACTGAGCCTGAACATTGGACACCAGAACTGATTCGACAGCTGAAACATGTCGAAAACACAGTGTCAAGGGCTGTCGATTTCTAGGTGGATAGTATCCTAGAGGGATATATTACTGAGTTCGTAGTAGACACGATCAAGTCATACAACGATGTGGAAATAAATTTCTTCAGGGGACCAAGGGGAAAGTTCTTCTTGTTGCTAAAACTGTGGATTAAGATGCTCGTCTGCAAAAAGGGCATATTGAGGATGACTTCCAACAATTAGACATATCGGTGTGTGGAGGTTGTGGGTATCACGTGAATGCAAATCTGATAGAAAGATGTGGGGTAGATGGACATGAGCGACGACTAGTTTGTAAGGGAAGCTGACAAAGAGTGTGGTACCTTGAGGAGTGGGGTGATATTCCGATGTCCTAAGAAGAAGAGGAGGACTGAGAGAGAGTCTCCTGAGAGGACCGGAATGGAAGACTGTGAAACTGGACCACAAGGGAGAAAGCGACCTTATTGCAACAAAGACAATGACCAGGCTACCTTAGAAGGAGAAGAGGGACGGATCGTAAGTTACAACATACCTGCAACCCCGTGCACTACCCATAATTTTACAAGAAGAAACACAAGCTATTCACAAAGTTTCCCTACGTGCAGTGGTAAAAGTAGCGCATCAATAAACAATAACAGTAGGAACGTTAGAATGGTAGACAACACAAAAATGCCCACTTTCCAGGGGAATGGGACCAAGGATCCCAAGCAGTTTTTGTTTCTGAGTGAAGCACTATGGACCGTAAAGCACGTCCAGGATTAGGATATTAAAACGGGACAACTAGCGACGACCCTTAGGGACCATGCGCTAGATTGGTTCATGAAGTTTACAAGGGTTCCAGCGAAAAGACTAGCCAAGTTGTTGGCACAGATCAAAGCAGGAATGATCCATGAATTCAGGAAGCCAAAGTTGGAATCGCAGTATGTCACCGAGCTCAGAGAAATCAAGCAATACCCAAATGAGCCAGTATGGGAATTTGATCAGCGATACAAAACACTGATAGCGAAGGTAATTTTTGGGATAAATGATATGCATCACAAGGAGTGGTTCATTGCAGGATTGGTACCACACATCCGCGGACCACTAATGCAACATAAAGTTGCAACCCAAAAAGAAGCATTGGAGATTGTGATGAAGTTGAAGGATTCACCAATAGGAGAAACGGGGTTGGGTATGGATCGAATACAAGCACAGTTGGAAAAATTGATGATCCAACTTCAAGACATGAAAAAAGGGAAAGAGGCTTGCGAAGAGATCTGGTGCACTAGGTGTAGGACAAAGGGACACCACCAGGATCAGTTCCCAGACTTCTGAGAGCATTTGCAATATGGTGCACCAAATCCCCTCAGTCAGGGAGGGCTACCTTGGTGTCATATCTTCCAAATGAGAGGCTATCGACCAAAGGAGTGTGTTTATCTACAGAAAACAATGTCGAAACCAGAGAACTTGTATTGCACATTCTCTAAATCGGTTGGCCATGATGAAAACAACTGCAGAGCTTATGGCCTACTCCAGGAGAGGACTGTGGCTGCATACTTCATGGAAGGAGAAGAAGAGGCATCGAGTCAGCAACATCAGTAGTATAATCAACCGTCGGCCCAGTATAATGACCAACCGCAACAGTATGATAAGGGGAAATATGGGTAGACGTAGTATGGTCAGCCACAGTACTCGCCACTGCAGTACCCCCCATATGGTCCACTGCAACAGCTGTAGTATGGGAAACCGGAGGACAAGGAGGAGCTATTGGATGAGGATGACGACCGATTATATGTTATAATTGTGGGCAGCAGGGGCACTATTAGAGGTATTGCCCAAATCCAACGCCATGGATCATGGCGCTGAATACTGTTCACAGCTCATCGCGAAATGGTAGACCAAGAATCCGGCACCACCTCCACAAAACTATATTCATCAGAATCCACCACTGACTGTATAAAGGATATCAACAGAGGCTCTAAGACAACATGCGACTGTTGGAGTAGTGACACGAGGAGGAGTGATGACAAGAGATGACAGGCCAGGAGTTAGCGTCCAACCAACAACACGGAAACATGTCACCTTTGATGTGGAGGTCGAAAGGGATATCTTCTTGGTAGCACAGGAGGCGATGAGACAGAAGAGGGAGTTACCTCTTCAAAAAGAAAGTATCTATGATATGCCACCAATATTCGACAGGATGAAGTTGCGGGGGAAGGATAACACCTTAAAATCCTTCTTGAAGAGTTTCCTGGAGTTGGAAAAGGATCAGGATGTGTTGGAAGAGATATCCAATCTGTTGAATCAATGAGAGGGTACACGCCAGGAACAAAGAGTTAATCACATACACAAGAGGAAGGTGGGACGAGAGATGCGAATGTTGGCACAAATCAGAGCATTTGATGTCGACTCAATTATCTTGGACTTGGGGTCGGATGTCAACATTCTGACCAAACAAACATGGGAGACAATGGGGAAACTACAGTTGGCCTGGTCACCATTACGAGTTGCGATTAGAAAACCAGAGTAAGTTTACTCCACTTGGTTGGGTGTACCAAATTCCTGTTGAGATTGAGGAGGTCAAGACTTATGCAGATTTTGATGTAATTGAAATCGTGGAAAACATGAGTCCCTACCCAGCATTGTTAGGGATTGATTGGGAAATTGATAACCTAGCTGTTATCAACTTCAAGAAGTGAACAATTTCATTTGAGAATCGCGAAATGAGGGTCATTACACCTTTGGATCCTGTAGAAGAGCACTGATACGTTGAACCGGTGAGAGACGAATTTACAGAAGGATGGGATAGTGTATACAATATATTTGAGGATTACATTAATACCACTGTAGATGGAGAATTGGGATGGTGCAGTGTCAGTTCGGCGTTGTCAGATTCGAATGAGGCGCTCGAGAATTGGCAGAACCGGATGCATCAAGTGTCATTTAGAAGGTGTGCCCAGATCACACAGTCATTGCGATGGGTAGCCACAGAGGAGTGCGCACTGTTAAATTTTCAGAATTTACTTCAATATGATCTAGGATCTTAACTGAGAGAACAACATGTACAGCATATCTACAGCATATCAATCATGGAGACAATAATGCAAGCACACAAGAGACACAAAGATTTACTTGGGGAAAACCATAAAGGTGAAAAACCCCAATAACTTCCTCAGAGATAGATAGAGCAATGATACAACCAACCAATAGAGATAGCCATAACCTAGCAGCAATCCTCCTCCTCCATAAGTGCGCCTCTCCTCCTTGAGAGCATGTGTGAGAAGTGAGTGAGTAAATAGAGTGCCTCCCGCACTCTATTTATACTTGACTTGACTTGCCTTTTTACCTAACTCATGTCGGCTCGAACTTAACCACATAACATAATGCTGAGTGGGCCGACCCCCAATCGGGTGGTCTAATAACCCTTTGACCCACATGGCCGACCCCCAATAGGGTGGTCTAATAACCCTTTGACCCACATGACTTATACAGGGCCGACCCCAAACAAGGTGGTCTAATAACCCCTCAAGTATAAGTTACGACACTTACAATATAAATGACGACACTTCCTTATAGAGGAATAATACCATCTCTATAGGAATACAATATACATATATGTGAAATACATTCCGAAGTTACATATACATCAACACTCCCTCTTAACTAGGAAGGTATTTCTCAGCATAGTTCTTCTAGCACAAGTCATCTTCTCTAGATCATCGTCACTAGATAATCGTCATCGAGTCATCATCATCGTCACTGCTGCTGCTATCTCAATCAATCTCTGAATCTACTCGTCATAGGAAGTTCTACAGAGCCAGTCCTTTTTCATACTGGATGTAGGCCCACCACCTGCAGGTCTTCGTCATCACTGGCCATACTGTGGAATCCTTAGGACTTATTACGTGCGTCACAAAACCTCGAAAGAGCATCCCAGGATATTACGGGTACACAACTCCAACCTGGAGGATCTCCCAGGGCGCTATTACATGTGACCCCACCACAAAACCTCGAAAGAGCATCTTAGGATGTTACGGGTACACAACTCCGACCTAAGATCTCCCAGGGCACAAATTACATGTGGTCCACCACAAAACCTAGCAAGAGCATCTCAGGATGTTACGGGTACACAACTCCGACCTGAGATCTCCTAGGGCACAAATTACATGTGGTCATGGCAAAACCTCGCAAGAGCATCTCAGGATGTTACGGGTACACAACTCCGACCTGAAATCTCCCAGGGCCCAAATTACATGCCATAGGACAAAACCTCGCAAGAGCATCTCAGGATGTTACGGGTACACAACTCCGACCTGAAATCTCCCAGGGCACAAATTACATGTCCTCCCAGAGCAATGTCTCGAAAGAGCATCCCAGGCTGTTACGGGTACACAACTCTGACCTATAGGATCTCCCAGACATGCTCATCTGCATAACCTGATCCACGGCCACAGAGTATCGACCTGATACTCACCATACATCATCCTGATGTACTTATGATCGTCCTGATCATAATCACTGCAACGTCCTGCTGCAAGTCATCTGGAGCAACATCCTGAAGCTCGTCATCCATGATCATCCTGATCATCAATGCAACATCCTGCTGCAATTCATCTGGAGCAACATCCTGAAGCTCGTCATCCATGATCGTCCTGATCATCAATGCAACATCCTGCTGCATGTCGTCTGGAGCAACATCCTGAAGCTCGTCATCTATGATCATCCTGATCATCACTGCAACATCCTGCTACATGATCTACCTGATCATCAATGCATCTTCCTGATGCATACCAAGTATCATACATGATCCTCCTGATCATCAATGTATCCACCTGATACAAATATATGATACATATCATCATACATGATCCTCCTGATCATCAATGCATCTACCTGATGCATACCAAGTATCATACATGATCCTCCTGATCATCAATGTATCCACCTGATACAAATATATGATACATATCATCATACATGATCCTCCTGATCATCAATGCATCTACCTGATGCATACCAAGTATCTACCTGATACATATCATCATACATGATCCTCCTGATCATCAATGTATCCACCTGATACAAATACAAATACATGATACATATCACCATACATGATCCACCTGATCATACAATGTATCCACCTGATACATATACAAATACATGATACATATCACCATACATGATCCACCTGATCATATCAGCATCCAACATACATAAAATGATCCAACTGATCATATCAAGCAGAAACTAGAACATCATCCTGATGCTCATCATCCAGCGCTTACATCCACAGCCATGTGAAGGATCCTCCTTCCAACATGCTTGGAATGGCTTCAGCAAATGTGTCCGTCACTTCTTCCTCGAAGTGTCCTCGATCTGAATAACACCAAGCCTCTCTCTGAAGTACTCGAACTTCACCCTGGCTAGTGGCTTCGTCAGCACATCTGCAATCTGCTCGTCCATTGCAACATACAGGAGCTTCACAGCTCCTCTCTGCACCATATCCCTGATATAGTGATATTTGATCTCTATGTGTTTCGACCTGTCATGAAACACTGGGTTCTCGGACAGCTTCACACAACTCTGGTTATCACAGAAGATACCAGTAGCCTCCAATGGGAGATCAAATAACTCAGACAGTAGCTTCCGTAGCCATACTGCCTCACAACTAGCTGAATAGGCTGCAACATACTCTGCCTCAGCTGTACTTAGTGCTACGCAGGACTGCTTCCTGCTAAACCAAGAGATCACACCTGATCCCATACTGAAGAAACACCCAGATGTGCTCTTCCTATCTGCAGCACTGCCAGCCCAATCTGAATCAACATAACCCTGCAGGTTAAACTTTTGATTCGCCTCATACCTGAGCCCAAAAACCACTGTACCCTTCAGGTACCTCAGAACATGCTTTACAGTAACCAGGTGAACACCCCTCGGATCCGTCAGGAACTGGCTCAATGTGTTCACAGCAAAGCAAATGTCTGGTCTCGTGTTCGTCAAGTACATCAAGGACCCAATCATCTGACGATACGTAGAGACATCAACCAGCTCAGATGAAGCATCACATAGAAGCTTCATATTCGATGTAATAGGTGTGGCCATAGCCTTGCAGTCCATCATCCCGAACCTCTTCAGGATCTCTACTGCATACTTCCCTTGTCCAAGGAAGATTCCATCACTCTGCCACACCTCCATGCCAAAAACAAATAGTGCATCATTCCCAAGTTCTTCATCTCGAACTCGGTAGTAAGCTTTCGCTGCATGTCGGCAATCAATCTATCTTCACCTGTAACAAACAAGTTATCTGCATACAAAAGTAGTATCACTTTTATATTTCTCAATGCTGTCATCTGCAACATGCTTGATCTGATAGATCCATATGGAAGTCATAACAAACTTCCCTTCAGGTCTTGGGACTACATCCCAAACATCGTTCTTCATGATCTACGGATCATGGCATTCCATTTCTTCATCCCAGATCCTGGGAACTTCAATATCTTCAATAGATAATTTTGTTGTTGAACAAATGTTGTAGTTCTTCTTTTGTAGGTGAAGATATACGGTCTTTCCTACAAAACAGGTTAAATTGCATGATTAGAAACATCTCATAATTTTCAGAACAAATTCTTACACATAACGAAATATGTCATACAGTCATGCAATTATCTTAGCCAATGCTTCAATACAACATTTATCCATATTCCGTAGCTTTCTAGATGCCTTCCAATCTCTACCAGAACATTGTTAAGGGTGTGCACAACTCCCAACATGTCAGCAAAGAGGTTTCATTCTAGATAAGTAGCAATGGAATGTTGTACAGTGCCATAGGCCACTTACCCATGTATATTAGTAGTATACTGTTCATCAATGCAACTATTCTAATATGCATAATACATATCCTAAGTCTAGGAACATGAGCATATACATCATTTGAATAATTTTATTTAAACAAACACATATGTAAGAAATGATAATTAAAATACTTATCTTTGTTTGTTCATTGGGTGGACTCCCTCTGAGTCTTTGCTTCTTTGCGGGAGATACTAGAGTCATAATCTGAAGTAGCTTCTTCTACACCTTTCTATTGTGGAATGTAGGAAGATGTTCAACTCCCTCTAAATATCTGCATCCTTGCAGAAGCTACTGAAGTGTGCTCCTTTGCTTTCTTTGCAGGAACAACTGGAGTGTGCTCCCTCTTGATCTTTGCTTCCTGGATTACCTGTCCTTGAACTTACATTCATCCTTGGTCCCTATGCATCATGATTGTGTTATCCTTGTGATCTCATATAAAATCATACATTCATTAGTATACTATTAAAACACAATAATCTCAAGCATGTATAGTCATGATCATTTCAAACAGAAATAATAAGCATTAGCATTCAAGGTTTATGTAGGAATCTTATGGTTAGTCAAATCATAAGAAGCATAACATGTCTAAACCTATAATTACTCAAACCTATGACTCTTCGCGTTAGTTGAATCATCAATTAAGATAAGAGATATAATGTGCATAAAACCTGTGATTATTCAAACCTATACTTTCATGATTCTTCTGGTTAGTCATATCATTAATTATGGTAAGAAATATAATACGCATACAGCCATGACTTATTCAAACCTATGACTTCATGAATAATCATTATCAAACAACACAACAGTATAAGATCCTAACACAAGGTAGGATTCTATCTTGATATAGGAAAAACATACCTGGATTAGCATGCTAGCTATTTATACTCACATGATGTCTTCTTGTTGTTCTTCAATGACTTGTGCTAGTAACCTGTATATCTCATAGGTTAGCCATTATAAAACCAAGTTATACATACCTCGTAAATGGATCTTCTATGAAATCCATGACAATGGATGAGTCTTTATCCTCATGTCATCATGATCATATGTTCTTGAACTGGAACATGCTTTGTCTTTCTTGGTGTACCTTTCATGTTAGTAGACAACATAAACCTCATACAACACCATAATGCATTAGTACAATCATAAGTGTCAACACCCTAACCAATGAATATCTTCTATCATGCATTCATAATTTTGTTAAGGTGAAACGACAAATCTAAAATCAAAATTGTACTAACCGTAATAACATGAAGACAAACATACCATAAACTTAATCATGGACAAATATCGAAACATACCTCGATGAGTCATACCTGTCGAGATCGCTTGAAAACTTCTTATGTAAGGCCTTAGCCTCATCTCCCTCTGAAACACGAACTTCTTCACTTATGCAGGTGACCAATCCATCTTCTTCTAGGATTAACCCAATCCACTTGATTTGCAAGAACTGGACCTAGAGCTGGATATGGTTTTGTCAGAAAAACCCCAAAAATTCAAACTTTGAATTTCAACCTTCCGATAGGATAGGAATATGCGCCTTGATGAACTGATCAAACTGGTATATTCAGGATTTGAAAACTGCAAAGTTTCACTCCTCAATTTTTCCTTTGAAACTTTTGGATTCACTGGACGTGACCCTAAACTGGGGTTTGATGAAGCCCACTCTTCTGCCCAATCAAAATGTTTGATCCAAATCTCTAAGCTTCTATTTTTCCGAGGAGCTTCCAGCCGTGGTCACAGATTTCAAAAATTCCCATTTTTATAGAAGCCCTAATTTTCCACTTTTCTGATCAAAGTCCCGAACTAGGGTCTAATCAAGCCCGGCCTTCTACCCAGCCAAAAATTCTGATATTGGTCTCTAAATTTCTATTTTGATGAGTAGCATCCAGCCGTGGTCTCCGATTACAAAAATTCCAACTTTCTTCAAAGCCCTAAATTCCGGAAGCCATGAATGAAGGTACCAAAAAAATAATTCTGTTTTGACAGAAATATGTACCTGATTGTTTCTGGTGTAACTCCGAAATTTTTGATCCACAGGGTCTGAAAAAGTTTTCTGAGATAGCCTGACCTGTTAGCTTTCCATCCTCACAGGTCTGACCTCAATTGGATGTTCTGAGAGAGAGTTATGCCAAATGTCGCAACGTGACCTGTTCTGGGAAAATACAGGAGAGCGAACTTGTACGGCGTGCCACGTGTCACTGTTTGACCTTCGGCCTCTGAAAAAGTTTTCTGAGATAGCTCGGCCTGTTATCTTTCCATCCTGACAGGTCTGACCTCAATTGGATTCTCTGAGAGAGAGATATGCCAAGTGTCGCAACGTGACCTGTTTATGGGATAATACAAGAGAGCGAACTTGTACGGCGTGCCACGTGTCACTGTTTGACCTTCGGCCTCTGAAAAAGTTTTCTGAGATAGCTCGGCCTGTTTACTACCTGTCACTTTTCACGAAATTGCATTTGGAGCTTCCTAGCCCAAGTTATGACCTTTTTCCCAAGGTCACCTGATTTTGACTCAGATCTGGAAGAGGCAGAAACCCTATATTGTACAGATCATAAATCACAAAGTACAACGAATTAGAGGTTTTCCTTTGGACACAAGGTACCTGGATATTTTAGCTTCGACCTGTAACAATTTCAGATCCTAAACCTTCTCCAAAACGGATTTATAGCGAAAGTTCTACGACGACTGGTTTTTACTATATCAAGCCCTAGCATCGTAAATGCAACAAGTGTCATACATGCCATATCATGCCTTCTTTCAGGCTAGCTCTGATACCATGTTAAATTTTCAGAATTTACTTCAATATGATCTAGGATCTTAACTGAGAGAACAACATGTACAGCATATCTACAGCATATCAATCATGGAGACAATAATGCAAGCACACAAGAGACACAAAGATTTACTTGGGGAAAACCATAAAGGTGAAAAACCCCAATAACTTCCTCAGAGATAGATAGAGCAATGATACAACCAACCAATAGAGATAGCCATAACCTAGCAGCAATCCTCCTCCTCCATAAGTGCGCCTCTCCTCCTTGAGAGCATGTGTGAGAAGTGAGTGAGTAAATAGAGTGCCTCCCGCACTCTATTTATACTTGACTTGACTTGCCTTTTTACCTAACTCATGTCGGCTCGAACTTAACCACATAACATAATGCTGAGTGGGCCGACCCCCAATCGGGTGGTCTAATAACCCTTTGACCCACATGGCCGACCCCCAATAGGGTGGTCTAATAACCCTTTGACCCACATGACTTATACAGGGCCGACCCCAAACAAGGTGGTCTAATAACCCCTCAAGTATAAGTTACGACACTTACAATATAAATGACGACACTTCCTTATAGAGGAATAATACCATCTCTATAGGAATACAATATACATATATGTGAAATACATTCCGAAGTTACATATACATCAACACGCACTACCAACATATGAGGGATTTCCTAATTTGAGCACCCTTCTCACTGAATTCAAGGAAAAGGTGGCGAAATCGCAGCGTTTATTGGTCATGGAGGAAGCCTTGAAGGCTACTCCTACGCGCTAGTGGGCAACACACAAGGATAATATCACAACCTGGCCACTATGTCTCCACCTAATGATAGTTAGGTTCGACAATGCGAAAGGATATAGCGGAAGGAAGTTTGATGGAAGAAGTGACCTGTAAGCACATTTGGCTGAGTGGGAAATCAAATGGGGATTACGAGCAAAAGAGGAGTGGGTCCATGCATTCGTTCACACATTGGATGAAGTACCGCGGAGTTGGTATGTCGCAGCAGAACTATGACTCAGAACGACTTGTTGGGAGCAGCTAACAATTGGCTTCAGCCAAACGTTTTATTTCTTAGATGAGAACCCCTTCATCCATAGTGCACTACAGGTGATCCACGAGAAGATATTTGGAGCAGTACCGACAGAGAAATCATTAGAACTTTGGTGGACTATGACACCAGAAATGATGATGGAGTGCTACAACATCACATGAGATCCAGATGACGAGGATGATCCAAGAGCTACCCATGTACCAGAATCAGAAGGAAGTCGTAGTGTTAAGGCACCTGAAATACCTTCCGACAAATTTCAGCAACCACTAAAGATCAAGAAAGTCAATATTGGGTTGGAGGAGAACCCGAAGATTGCAAGCATTGGGGATTATTGGGACGATTCCACCATTGTGAAGATGACTAATCTGTTGCATGAGTTTAGGGATCTATTCCCAACGAAATTCTCGGAGATGAAAGGAATTTTCGGGGACCTAGGAGAAATGAAGATCCCCCTGAAACCTGATGCAAAGCCAGTCAAGCACCGGCCCTACCGATTGAATCCAAGGCACAAGGAGAGAGCACAGGTTGAGATTGCAAGAACACCGGACCCAGGAAGTATAGAATCAATAATGGATGAATTCGGGAAGTACATGACACCAAACTAGTGTAGTCGGAAGGGATCAACAACAACTATAAGAAGTGAGAACATAAGAGCATACTACGAAACCATGGCATAGTGAAGCTAGCTGCGCTGCTAACCAAATAACGCGAAAAAAAGGGGGCTACAACAAATCACAATAGGCACCCATTGACAAGGCATTGGTCAACAACAGTAGCATCGGTCGAAATAGGGATCACAGCACCACAGTCTGTATTGCGAAGGAGTCAAATCCTATCATAAATACAGCAATTAAACCACAACGGACAGCAGCAAAAATGAAAAATGGGCATTTAATACCCAATGCATGCGGTAGATTTGGAAAATCACTGCCGGATTCGGTAATCATGGTCCAAAATTGGTTGGAAGTGTCCAACCAACGCTATAAATGCAAGGAAAGGGGCAGTGAAAGGCATTGTGTGATTAAGCAAGGGATTACAGAACTACATGGAGGTTTATGTTTCAAGCACCAGTACTAAGTGACTAGTGACAACACCAGTTACAAAGGAGCAGTCAGAAGTCATGTCCATCATCCAGACAGAAAGAAGAGGAGCGTGAATCGACTCCAAACACCGGCCGTGCAAAGAAGAAATGAACCCGGGCCTCAGCACGGTTCACTAAGGAAGCTGCAAGTCCCTCAGGTTCTGAAGTACTGCAAGAAGGGCACGATGTCCCAATGCTCTCAGATTATTTTTTGCCACATAGGGAAGAGGCACCCGTGCTGTGGGTAAAAAAGAATGAAAGGTATTCGATTGAGATGTCGTCAATACCGTAGGGCGTTCCTCATGTTGGGGACATTGTGTTCAAGCTGCAGAGGCTGCAGTATATCGACTATGACCTCGCAAGATTTAAGGAATATATAGAAGGCTACGTTGATTTCCCCCACAAAGGAGGCCCAACCATGAAGGGACCCGCGGCATGGGCATAGGGATTGGAACGCTTGGGGCTATTAGGCCTTACCCACATGCTGCAGTTCGGGTGGTTAGCGCAAGTCAGTGCATGCATCAAACAACTGATTGCGTGTTTTCATGGTGGGTC
The DNA here is from genome assembly GCA_027924585.1 of Larix kaempferi. Lineage (NCBI taxonomy): Eukaryota > Viridiplantae > Streptophyta > Pinopsida > Pinales > Pinaceae > Larix > Larix kaempferi. The sequence continues at coordinate 11,022,861 of BSBM01001051.1, read as the reverse complement.
TATTTGGATGCATGAGAATATCCCCATCACAGACGAATTAATCGCCAAAATCACCGGGTTGCCTAAAGACGGAGTCGACCCTTCTCAATTTTTCCAGGGGAAGGATAACGACAAGAAGTTTGTAGAACAGTTGATGCCAAAGTGTGGTGTGGAGAAATATTCTAGAGGATACATCATCCACACAATCAATGACCAGGATGTAAGGGTCGGGGCAAAGATACTAGCAGTCAAGGTGACATGGAAGAATAGGCCCAAGGAATGTAATTCATGGGTCATCACCGTTGTGGAATTATGTGCCGTAGGAGAACAGATGAATTGGTCCAAATTCCTGCTACACGAGTTGATCGATGATGTGCACAATGCACAAGATTACAGGAAGCCATTTACATATTCCTGGCTCCTCATGCTGATTGCATTAGCAGGATGGAGGGAACCTGACCACTATCAGGGTATGGACATCCCAGAAGCCTGGGTACACGAAGGTGAGCGGTACCATAACTTATGGGTAACCATTGATAAATAACGACAGAAAGACAACATTGTGCAATTTTATGTGTTGTTGGAGAGGATGCGGATAGATGCACAGATGATACCGCGGATACCGGAGCAAGCAAAAACAAAGTATAGATCGATCGCAAGACTATCGGTCGAGGCACAAACGATTTACCTTCAAGCCCACAGAGATCCAGGGAAGCAATGGGTGTGGACACAGTACAAGCTCACCGAGGCTAAGCTCGATGCCATTATCGCCAGATGGCCAGAGGAATGGAAGGTTCCAGCCGATGAGATGGACATAGCAAATGGGAAGGAAACAGTTCAACCGAACCTGGTCAGGGAAGACAAAGTTTCAGCCAGTCGGAAGGAAGGCACAAGACAAGATGATACTACGAAAGATTAGTCGGAGGACTCCAGCCATGATGGAGCCCCAACAGCAAACACCCTGATCGATTCAGAGCTGGAGGTGTAGTAGGACGAACTGAGTGTTGGAATATTCACACCATCATTTTTGTATTTTTCATGCTTGCATGCAAAACTGCATGCTGCATGCATTTGCATGCCACTACATGCATCCAACATTATGGTTGTCTTCCCAGCACCTAGAGCTTGCTTCTATCTTGCCAGAGCCTGTCTTTAGCCCTCATTTGGCCTCCTATCTACCTAATGCGCCCTCCTTGACTTATCTTCTTAGCAAGTGCTCCCTTCGCACCTACCACTATCAGTTAGAGTGCTTTTGCTCACCTACCACCAGTTATCACTCAGTTAGGGCGCCTTATCTCACCTACCGGGAGTTATCATTCAGTTAGTGCATTGATTGAGTAGTTCTTCCACTGATTGCTCATACTGGCTACTAGTAGCTTCTAGTTAGCTAGTTCTGGAGTTCCACTTGACTATTTGACAGCCTCATGCACCCTCCTTGGAGTCTACATTCCTTGATTTATGCCTAGATGGTTCTGTTAGACTCAGTTAGACACACTTGAATGACTATTAGCATTTATGACTGATACTATTGACAGGATGATGTCTTCATTGTTATCCAAGCTAGACTTTGAGTTAGACAGCCTCATGCACCCACCTTGGAGTCTCCATTCCCTTATTTATGGCCAGATGGTTCTATTAGACTCAGTTGGTCACACTTAACTGACTCTCAGAGTTGTGACTGATACTACCGACTGGATGAGATCTCCATAGTTATTCATGCTAGACTTTGAGCTTAGATTCGAATTCCCTACTTGGCTAATTCGAATCCTATATGATGCCTCATCATTGATTATTGTAACACATTCTCTACATTCATTATTCATTGTATGATATTGACATTGTCCATTATTTTGTGTTTATGAGTGATTATTGAATGCATGCTTCTTCTTCTTTGCAAATAATTTTGAGAGTTAGATTGTGAGTTTGTTATAGTTACTAGATCCCTGTAGATTATCACATGGTATCAGAGCAGTAAGTAGTTATTCAAACTGCAGCCATTGTAGCAGTTGCAGCATTTCTTTGAGCAACTATCTTTTCATTTGTGCACCAGAAGCCTCTGAGTTTCCATAGCAAATGTGCCAAGTGTCCTTAAGGTAGTGTTCAGTCGAAGTGTAGCATTCTCCATGAGCAAAAATTCTCTTCTTTTGCAAGTTTATTCACCCGTTCAAAATCTTCTTCAACTATTCGACTTTCTCTGTTTCAGATGGATCTAAAGCTCACATCTTCCAACTATGTTGAGTGGAAAGCCAATATGGCTCTCTTCATGACGACCAAGGGATTCACCCGAATACTTAACGGAATGATGGTATAACCTCTCAGTGCAGTTGAAAAGTCCAAGTACTTGGACAAGCTTGATGAATCAGTTGGTCTCCTCCTCTTAATTTCTGATGATCTTCACTTCCATGTCATCGATCTTACATCTCCTAAAGAGGTTTGGGACAAGCGCAAATCCCTTTTTGGACAGAAAGATGATATGAAAGGACACAAATCGGAGAATGAGCTCATATGTTTGAGTCCTGACAGTTTCGAATCTATCAATGCCTTCCTCAACAAGTTCAAAAGCTTGATATCACAGTTGAAAAGATACGAGATAGTGAAAGAAGATAGGTAGCTTATACTTTCCATTCTCTCAAAGTTGGGGGCAAACTTCTCAGTTTTTGTCTCTACTTTCCAATCAGCTAGGTTGTCCATTCCAAAATGGAATTTTCCCTCACTTGATGATTTCATCCAATCTCTTACTCAAGAGGAAGAGAAGTTGATCTCTATGGGAATGATCAAACCCAAATTGGATTCAGCTCTTACAATTGCAGAGAGAGCGAATGGTAAAGGAAAGCAAAATATTTATGACAAGAGATCGAATGGTACAAAGCATACAGATAGTCCATATCAGTCAGATGGGGCTTTGAACTCTAGGAAGACCAAGCATTCTCAGAAGAAAAGACCCAAGTGCACCTATTGTCTTAAAGGTATCCATCCTGAGAGTGATTGTATGAAGAAAGCTATAGATATGATGGATCAATTACTTAAGAAGAACAATCTTCCTATGCTTGCATGTACAAGGAAGAAAGATCCTGATATTGAGCTTTCCATATATGAAGGAAAGGAAAGATGTCATGCCATCATGGAAAGTGCATCAACTGATTCTACTTTCATCATAGATTTAGGAGCATCAAGACACATGTATTCCTTTGAAGATATCTTCTCCAGATTCAAAATCTCAGTTGGCCCTTCCATCAGATTGGGCAATGATTTAGAGGTCTCCTCTCAAGGGAGTGGAAGAATCGATCTTGACTCATGTTACTTTTCTAATGTGCTTTATGTTCCTTCTCTTGCAGCAAATTTACTTTCAATTTACCAAATGACCCATGTTGAAGAGCCCAAAAGAGTGATCTTTTCTCCAAATGAAGTCGAAGTACAAGACATGGTTTCATGGGAAATCATCTCAAAATGTGTTGCAAATCATGAGACAAAACTCTATGAGTTTTCCCACTTCTCACCTCTCTCAAAGGAGTCTTCTCTTCACTCTCATATTCATGAAGAGAGTAGACTATCTCATCTCAACCACAAGCTAGCTCGAGATGTGGTTGAAGGTCTTCCCAATAGCAAGATTGCTCATGGCACCTGCAAAGATTGTTCTAAGAAGATTGAGAAAAAGAGGAATCTTGAAGAAGTGCGAATGCTATATCCAGATCCACAAGAACTTGAATATCTAGCACCTATTGGTTAAACATCCACTGGGGATCTTGTTGAAGATCCATCATCAAATTGTAGTTCTTTTGATAAAAATATCACCTATGATGGCTCAAAGGAGATATCAGATATCTACATGCAGCTTTAGAAGCAGGTTCATGATGATCCCACTTCAACAGATATAGAGTTTAAAATTGATGATGAGGTAGCCTCACTTGCTTCTTCACATGAGATTTCAGATTCATAGTTTGAGAGTGATGATGAGTTTCAAGAGAGCGAATTTCCATCACATGATAGTTCATATTTTGAGTATGAGACATCAGCTTCACATGTTTCTCCTCATGAGATTTTAGATTCAGATTTTGTATGTGATGATGAGCCAGTTCTACTTGCTTATCCTCACGAGAGTTCAGATTCAGATCTTGGATGTGATGAGCCAATTCTAGATACATCTCCACATGATATTTCAGATTCAGAGCTTGGGAGTGTTGACAAGCTCCAAAAGAGAAAACCATCATCACATGGCAGATCAGATTCAGAGTATGATAGTGAATATGATGAAGAGAAAATGTTGGATCCAGATCCACAAGAACCTGAAGATCTAGCAAATGCTAATGAGGACATGGGAGATTCAGTCCCTTATGATCTCTCAACTGATTTTCCTCCTCTTCTGAGATGGGCAGCCACTACTCTCATTGCTAATCTAGTTGATCGACGGAGAACCACATAAGGTTTTCAGGATGGAAGGTTTCATCCTTCTCACATTACGGATCCTTTTCAGATTGATCAACCCTTCTTTTGAAAAGAATGACACTTTCCTCCTTCAGGGGAGAGCGATGACATGCTATTTTAGCATCCTTAAGTTTATTTTGAGGGAGGGCTTTCTTCCCACTGGGTTATCCCTCTTTCATTACTTAGTTTGATTAGATTGATTGTACGGGGTGACCTTTGGCCTTAGTCACCAGGGCACTAATTTTATTTTTGGTTATTTCCTCATTGTATAGCTTGCGGGGGGTGTTGGAATATACACACCATCATTTTTGTATTTTGCATGCTTGCATGCTGCATGCATTTGCATGCCACTGCATGCATCCAATCATCATCATGGTTGTCTTCCCAGCACCTAGAGCTTGCTTCTATCTCTTAAGATCCTGTCTTTAGCCCTCATTTGGCCTCCTACCTACCTAATGCGCCCTCCTTGACTTATCTGCTTAGCAAGTGAGCCCTTCTCACCTACCACTGTCAGTTAGAGCATTTTTTCTCACCTACCACCAGTTATCACTTAGTTAGGGCGCCTTATCTCACATACTGGGAGTTATCATTCAGTTAGTGAATTGATTGAGTAGTTCTTCCACTGATTTCTCATCCTGACTGCTTGTTGTTGTTGTATATGTAACTTCAGAATGTACTTCACATATATGTATATCATATTCCTATAGAGATGTTATTATTCCTCTATACGAAAGTGTTGTCATTTATATTGTAAGTGTCATAACTTATACTTGATGGGTTATTAGACCACCTTGTTGGAGTCGGCCATGTATAAGTCATGTGGGTCAAAGGGTTATTAGACCACCCTATTGGGGGTCAGCCCAGTCATCATTATGTTATGTGGTTAAGTTAAGGCCAACCTAGTAAAGGTTATTAGGCAAGTCAAGTCAAGTATCAATAGAGTGCGGGAGGCACCTTATTTGATCATTCTATTCTCTCTCACACTCTCGGGAGAGTGGTGCACTTGTGGTGGAGGAGAAGCTGCTACTAGGATATGTCTATCTCTTATGCTTGGGTTGTATCATTGCTCTATCTATCTCCGAGGAAGTTATTGGGGTTTTTCACCTTTATGGTTTTCCCCAAGTAAACTCTATGCCTCTTGTCTACTTGCATTATGGTGTCCATGATTGATATGTTGTAGATATGTTGTACATGTTGTTCTCTCAGTTAAGATCCTAGATCAGATTAAAGTAAATTCTGAAAAATTAACATGGTATCAGAGCTAGCCTGAAAGAAGGCATTGTATGGCATGTATGACACTTGTTGCAATTGCGAAGCTAGGGATTGATATAGCAAAAACAAGTCATCATAGCACTTTCGGTATAAATAAATTTAGGAAAGGTTTCAGGGTCTGAAAATTGTACAAGGCGAAGCTATAATCCCCATGTACCTTTTTTCCAAAGGAAAACTTCCAATTCGTTGTACTTTGTGTTTTATGATCTGTACAATCTAGGGTTTCTACGTCTTCCAAATCTACGTCATAAACAAGTGACCTAGGAAAAAAGGTCATAACTTGGGATAGGAAGCTCCAAATGAAATTTCATAAAATGTGACAGGTATTGCACGGACTGTAATTTCTCAGGTAACTTTTTCAAAGGCCGAAACTGAACCAGTGACTGTGGCATGCCGTACAAGTTCGCTCTCCTATTTTATCCTATAAACAAGTCACGTTGCGACACTTGGCATAAATCTCTCTCAGAGAATCCAATTGATGTCAGACCTATGGGGTTGGAAATATGATAGGTCGGGATACCACAGGTAGAAGTTTTAGACCCTGTGGATTGGAAAGTTCAGAGTTACACTAGAAACAATTAGGTACATATTTCTGTCAAAACATAATTATTTTTTAGAACCTTCATTCATGGCTTGAGGAATTTAGGGTTTCAAAGAAAGTTGGAATTTTTGTAATTGAAGACCACGGATGAATGCTACTCATCAAAATCGAAATTTAGAGACCAAGATCAGATTTGTTGGTTGGGCAGAAGGCCGAGCTTGATCAAACCCTAGTTCAGGACTTTGATCGGAAAAGTGGAAAATTAGGGCTTCTACAAAAATGAGAATTTTTGAAATCTGTGACCACGGCTGGAAGCTCCTCAGAAAAATAAAATCTTAGAGATTTGGATCGAACCTTTTGGTTGGGAAGAAGGGTGGGATTTATCAAACCCTAGTTCGAGATCCTATCCAAAAGATCTGGGAGTTTCAAAGGAAATTTTGAGGGGTGAAACTTTGCAGTTTTCAAATTCTGAGTATACCGGCTTGATCAGCTCATCAAGGCACATCTTGATATCCTTTCAGAAGTTTGAAATTCAAAGTTTGAATTTTTAGGGTTTCTCTGACAAACCCTAATCTAGCTCCAGATCCAGTTCCTGCAAATCAAGTGGATTGGGTTAATCCTAGAAGAGAATGGATTGGTCACCTGCATAAGTGAAGAAGTTCTTGTTTCAGAGGGAGATAAGGCTAAGGCCTTGCATAAGAAGATTACAAGCAATCTCGACATGTATGACTAGTCCAGGTATGTTTCAAGATTTTTTCATGATTAAGTTTATGGTATGTTTTGTCTTCATATTATTACAGCTAGTACAATCTTGGTTAAATTTAGACTTGCTGTATCACCTTAATAAAATTATGAATTCATGATAGAAGATATTCATTGATTAGGGTGTTGACACTTATGATTGTACTAATGCATTATGGTGTTGTATGAGGTTTATGTTGTCCACTAACATGAAAGGTACACCAAGAAAGACAAATCATGTTCTAGTTCAAGAACATATGATCATGGTGACATGAAGACAAAGATTCATCCAATGTCATGGATCACATAGAAGATCTATTTACGAGGTATGTATAACTTGGTCTTATAATGGTTAACTTACTAGATATGCAGGTTACTAGCACAAGTCATTGAAGAGAACAAGAAGACATCATGTGGGTATGTTAGACATAACTAGCTAACATATTAATCCAGGTATGTTTTTCCTATATCAAGTTAGAATCCTACCTTGTGATAGGATCTCTTATATAAGTATACATGGCATGATTGATAATGATTATTCATAGCTTTGAATAATCATGGGTGTATGCATATTATGTTTCTTTTCTTAATTGATGATATGACTAACCAGGAGAGTCATGAAAGTATAGGTTTGAGTAATCACGGGTTTAGGCATATTATGTTTCTTACTATAATTGATGATATGACTAACCAGAAAAGACCTTTGGTCAAATATGAATATGCATGAGTAAGGTAAGTCTTCCCTAAAACATTGAATGCTAATGCTTATTATCTGTGTTTGAAATGATCATGACTATACATGCTTAAGATTATTGTGTTCGATAGTATTGAGAATATACTAATGAATGTATGATTATGTATGAGATCTTGAGGATAACACAATAATAATACTAATAAGCATGCATAGGGATCGAGGATGAATATAAGATCAAGGACAGGTAATCTAGGAAGCAAAGATCAAGAGGAAGCATACTCCAGTAGTTTCTGCAAGGATGCATATATTCAAAGGGAGTTGACCACTTCTCACAATCCACATCAAAATGGAGTTGCAGAAAGGAAGCAAAGACTGAGAGGGAGTCAACCCAACAAACAAACATGTATAAGTATTTGAATGATCATTTCTTGCATATTTGATTGTTTAAATAATATTGTGTTGAATATTGTAACTTCAAAGAATATTATATTTGTATATTATTTATTCCGGAGATGTTCCATACCTCCGATGTGATTATACTATAAATCCGGAGATGTTTATTCCTCCGAGTTGGGTGTGGTAACTAGGGTTATTAGACCCACCATGTGGGGGTCGGCCCAGTCAGTTATAATGGGGTATTTAACCTAATGGTTAAATACGAGCCTACATGTACTTGTGTAAAATACATATCAGAGTAGTGTATAAATAGAGGAGGTGTGTTGCTCATTTGACACACTCACACTCTTGAGGATAGCGCACTTGTCTGGGAGATCTGCTAAGGAGACAAAGAAGGAAGGAGCACATCTTGTATTTTTGGTTGATCATCTTATTGAGGAAAGCTTTGCTGGGTTTTCTACCCCATGAGGGTTTCCCAGGGTATATTGTGTGTCTATCTTGTGATTGTGTTTCTTTCAGTGATCTTGCTTGTCTATTTGGTTTAAACTTAACATGGTATCAGAGCTAGACTGAATAGGACATCTTTCACAAGGTAAGAATACCTCTTTCTCTCTCTTTGGTGAAGTTAGGGTTTCAGCCCAAAGTTGGTATTATTGATTTTTGGTTGCATGGCTGGATAGCTCTTTTCAATACCTTTTTTTTGAGCTATAGATCGAACTTTTTGGTTGGGTAGAACTCTGGGAAATCCAAACCCTAATTCTACCAAAAGTGCGATACGTCAGATTTTGGTTTCAGAAAAAAGTTGTAATTTTTGAATTCTTATTACATGGCTGGATAGCCCTTCTCAAGAGAATTCTTTTGAGCTATAGATCGAACTTTTTGGTTGGGTAGAACTCCGAGAAAGTCAAACCCTAATTCTACCAAAAGTGCGATAAAATTCTGTTCCAGATTCCGGAAAAGTGAAAAGTAACTTCCCAGGTAAGTCTACTCTGTCTCTTGGACTCCCCCAAGAGAAGATGGCTCCAAACACTAAGCTTGAAGACAAGCTAGAAGGCATAGAGAATTTCTGGGCATGGAAATACAGAATTGGTCTCATTCTTGAGGAGAATGATCTTGCTCATTATATCAAGGAGGAAGTTGCGGAACCAAAAGAAGATGAAGCCAAAGAAAAACACAGGAAGGATTTGATTAGGGCAAAGAGAATCATAGCTGATTCTATTAAAGACCACTTGATTCCCCAAGTGGCTTCTAAGAAGACTCCAAAGGAAATGTATGATGCCCTAGGAAGAATGTATGAAGGAAAGAACATCAATAGGAAAATGAATCTAAGGACTCAGTTGAAGAGTACCAAGATGCACAAAGGAGAATCCATTCAAGACTATTTCTCAAGAGTCTCTCTAATCAAAGAGCAACTAGATGCCATTGGTGATACTATTGATGAAGATGAACTTGTGATGACAGCTCTAAATGGTCTCACTAGACCTTGGGAGTCATTCATTCAAACTATGTGTGCCAGAAAAGAAAGTATGAAGTTTGATGTAGTTTGGGAGGATTGTGTACAAGAGGAGGCTAGGGTTGCAAATCGAGAAGCCTTGCTCAAAGAGGATGACCAAGCCTTGGCCACCCACACCAAAAGAAGAAGGAGTCAATCCTACTCCAAAAAGGGTAGTCACAAGGAGTCTCATCCTCCTCATAGATTTCATAAGAAAAGAGGATCTACTCAAAGAAGAGATTACTCTTCTTTCCAGTGCTTTTCTTGTCACAAAATAGGACACATTGCTAGAGATTGCCCTCTACAGAAGAAAAAGGGCACTCACTACAAAAGGCACCAAGCACATCTTGCAGAAGATGATAGTGAAGAAGAAGAAGTAGAGGAAGAAAGGTCTCACAATAAAAGACCTAGAAATGAAGAGGAAGAAGAAGAAAGGACCTTCTTCAAAAGAAGGTCAGGGAGAAATGCAGAAGAAGATGCAGAAGAATATGTTCTCTTCTCCGCACTCTCTGGATCTATAACCCTTGGAGAAGGTACATGGCTTATTGACAGTGGTGCTTCAAAGCACATGACAGGACAGAAAAGGACTCTCTCAAATCTTGAAGAAAAGACTTCTCCCCAAAAGGTATCTCTAGGAGATGACTATCAATATCCCATTAAGGGAATTGGTGAAGCAAACTACAAACTCGATTCTAGAACTCCCATGAAGATGAAGGAAGTTTTATATGTTCCAGGATTGAAGAAGAATTTGCTTTCAATCTCAGCTTTAGACAAGAAAGGCTATAGAGTGGCATTCATTGATGGACAAGTGTTAATGTGGTCCAAAGGCAAATCTATTAAGGATGCAATTGTTATTGGTGAAGAGGAAGGAGGTTTATATAAACTCAAGGGTCATCTGGAAGCTGCTCTTATTCATGAAACCTCTAGCCCCAGTGAGCTATGGCATAGAAGACTAGCTCACATTAACTACAAAGCCTTACCCTATGTAAGCAAGGTGGTCATAGGACTACCAGATTTGAAGGTTGATCATGATGGCTCATGTAAAGGATGTAAGAAAGGGAAGAATGTCAAGAACCCCTTTCCAAAAAGTGAAACAAAGACTAAGGGTATCTTGGAGTTAATACACTCAGATGTATGTGGTCCAATGCCCACCACCTCTCTAAGTGGATTTGAATACTATCTTTCATTCATTGATGATCATTCAAGGAAAACTTGGATATACTTTCTAAACGGTAAGAATGAAGTTTTTGGAAAGTTCAAAGAGTTCAAGGCTCTAATAGAAAATCTCTCAGAAAAGAAAATCAAGATTCTCAGAACAGACAATGGTGGAGAATATATTTCAAAAGAGTTTGAAGAATTCTGTAAAGAAGCTGGAATCAAGAGAGAACTAACCACTCCCTACAATCCCCAACAAAATGGGGTTGCAGAAAGGAAAAATAGAACCATCATGGAAGCTGTGAAGACTATGATACATGACCAGGATCTTCCCATGTATCTATGGGCTGAAGCATCCAGAACAGCAGTATATGTTCAAAACAGATTATCTCATAGTGCTCTTGATTTCAAAACTCCAGAAGAAGTGTTTACTGGAAAGAAGCCCGAGGTAAGCCATCTTAAAATTTTTGGGTGTCCTGTGTACATCCACATTCGAAAAGAAAAGAGAACCAAGTTGGATCCTTCTGGTAAGAAAGGAATATTTGTTGGTTATTGTGAATCATCCAAAGCCTTCAGGATTTACATACCAGGCTTTCATCATATAGAAATCAGTAGAGATGTAACTTTTGATGAAGAAGCAACTCTCAAGAAATCAAGAAAATGCCAACTTGAAGAAATCTATGAAGAAGATCCTTCTTCTAGAAACTCAGAGGCTGTTCACATCCCTGAAGATAATCCACCAGAGGATCATGACATGTTGGAACCACAAGAACCTCCTATCTCAGATTTATCAAAGAAAAGAAGGCCAGCATGGGCTAGAGATATTATCCAAGGGGCTGAAAAATATGGTGCTCCTGAAGGCTCATTAGAGAAAGAAAGAAACCAAAGCTAGTGTCCAACTATATGGCCTTGATGTGTGATCTTGTGGATCAACTACCTACTAGCTATGAAGAAGCAGCTCAAAAGAAAGAATGGGTAGAAGCAATGACAGAAGAATATCAGTCGATAATGAAAAATGATGTTTGGGATATAGTCCCCAAACCAAGAGATAAAAGTGTGGTTTCTTCCAAATGGATTTTCAAGATAAAACATGCTGCAGATGGTAGCATTGAAAAATACAAGGCAAGGTTTGTAGCCAGAGGATTCTCTCAAAAGGAAGGAATTGACTATGAAGAAACATTTGCACCTGTTGCTAGGTATACTTCAATTAGAACTATCATGGCACTTGCATCCATGATGAAATGGAAATTACATCAAATGGATGTTAAGATAGCTTTTCTGAATGGTGTAATTGAAGAAGAAGTATACATAGAACAACCTCAAGGTTTTGAGGTCAAAGACGGAAGGACCCATGTATGCAAACTGAAAAAGGCATTATATGGATTGAAGCGAGCTCCCAGGGCTTGGTACGGAAGGATTGACAGTTTCTTAACAAGCATGGGCTTTACCAAAAGTAAAGCTGACCCCAATCTTTATCTAAAAGTGATGGATGATGAACCTGTTATATTGCTGCTATATGTAGATGATCTATTTCTAACCGGAAATGAGAATCAAATCATTGAAAGCAAGAAGAAGCTTTCTTCAGAATTCGAAATGAAAGATCTCGGATTAATGCACTACTTCTTAGGCCTAGAAGTGTGGCAAGATCCAAAAGGAATCTTTCTAAATCAAGGTAAGTATACTGTGGAGATTCTCAAAAGATTTGATATGTTGGAGTGTAAAGCCATGGCCACTCCCATGGACTCCAACCTGAAACTATTAGTTAATGATTCATCAGAACTAGTGGACATAACCCTATATAGACAAATCATTGGATCATTGATGTATTTGACAAATACTAGGCCGGATATATGCTTTGTTGTAAATACCCTAAGTCAGTATCTAGTAGAACCTAGAAAGGTTCACCTTATAGCTGCAAAGCATATAATGAGGTACCTAAAAGGTACAATGGACTTTGGCTTATACTATCTTGGAGATAATGAACTCAAGTTACGTGGTTACTCAGATTCTGATTGGGCAGGTAGTGTCCCAGACAGAAAAAGTACTTCAGGCGGATGTTATGGCCTTGGATCTGCCATGATCTCCTGGTTCAGCAAGAAACAATCTAGTGTGGCCCTCAGTACTGCTGAAGCAGAATATATAGCTGCTTGCTCTGCCAGCTGTGAAGCAGTGTGGCTTCGGAAACTCTTATCTGGAATTTTTGACTTAGAAATGGATCCCACTGTGATTATGTGTGATAATCAAAGCTGCATTAAGATGACTGAAAATCCTGTGTTCCATGATAAGTCAAAACACATTGAGATCCGTTACTTCTATATACGAGACATGGTGCAGAGAGGAGCCATCAAGCTCGAGTACATAAGCATTAAGGATCAGATTGCCGATATCCTGACTAAACCTTTGTCTCGAGTAAAGTTTGAACACTTCCGAGACATGCTTGGTATAGTCCAGAAGGACCCTCCTCGAAAGGGGGAGTAGTATAGTATTTGATAACAATTTTGTTTTGTTGCACTTAGCTACTTGCAATTATTTAGATTTAGAACTCTTATATATCTTTTATTTTTATGGATAAATGTTTTGATGCTAGATGTATTAGTGAGAATACATGCTAGATGTATACATGTTTTGGTGTGATGTATACATGTTTTGATGTTAGATGTATTAGTAAGAATACATGCTAAGTGTGATGTATACATGTTCTGATGATTAGATGTATTAGTAAGAATACATGCTACATGTGATACATGCTCTTGGATATTTGTACCTGTATAGATGAGAATACAGAAGGGGATTGAATCATCCCTGGACTTTCAGTCCTAAAGAGAGCCGTAGACGTGAGGTCTCCGAGAATGAAGTCCTTAGTGGACAATTGAGGGGATTGGATCATCCCTGGACTTTCAGTCCTAAAGAGAGCCGTAGACGTGAGGTCTCCGAGAATGAAGTCCTTAGTGGACAGTTGAGGGGATTGGATCATCCCTGGACTTTCAGTCCTAAAGAGAGCCGTAGACGTGAGGTCTCCGAAAATGAAGTCCTTAGTGGACAGTTGAGGGGATTGGATCATCCCTGGACTTTCAGTCCTAAAGAGAGCCGTAGACGTGAGGTCTCTGAGAATGAAGTCCTTAGTGGACAGTTGAGGGGATTGGATCATCCCTGGACTTTCAGTCCTAAAGAGAGCCGTAGACGTGAGGTCTCTGAGAATGAAGTCCTTAGTGGACAGTTGAGGGGATTGGATCATCCCTGGACTTTCAGTCCTAAAGAGAGCCGTAGACGTGAGGTCTCTGAGAATGAAGTCCTTAGTGGACAGTTGAGGGGATTAGATCATCCCTGGACTTTCAGTCCTAAAAAGAGCCGTAGACGTATGGTCTCCGAGAAGTGGGTATTGTATCATCCCCGGACTTAGGTCCCTGAATTGATCCGTAGACGTGTGGTCTCCGAGAAGTGGGGATTGTATCATCCCCGGACTTAGGTCCCTGAATTGATCCGTAGACGTGTGGTCTCCGAGAAGTGGGGATTGTATCATCCCCGGACTTAGGTCCCTGAATTGATCCGTAGACGTGTGGTCTCCGAGAAGTGGGGATTGTATCATCCCCGGACTTAGGTCCCTGAATTGATCCGTAGACGTGTGGTCTCTGAGAAGTGGGGATTGTATCATCCCCGGACTTCGGTCCCTGAATTGATCCGTAGACGTGTGGTCTCCGAGAAGTGGGCATTGTATCATCCCCGGACTTCGGTCCCTGAATTGATCCGTAGACGTGTGGTCTCCAAGAAGTGGGGATTGTATCATCCCCGGACTTCGGTCCCTGAATTGATCTGTAGACGAATGGTCTCCGAGAAAGTGATTTTATTGATGATGTGGTTACTTGTATCGGTAGGATACTTGTATTGATGATGTGGTTACTTGTATCGGTAGGATACTTGTATTGATGATGTGGTTACTTGTATCGGTAGGATACTTGTATTGATGATGTGGTTACTTGTATCGGTAGGATACTTGTATTGATGATATAGTTACTTGTATCGGTAGGATACTTGTATTGATGATGTGATTACTTGTATCGGTATGGATACTTGTATTGATGATGTGGCTACTTGTATCGGTAGGATACTCGTATTGTTGAAATGGTTACTTGCATTGGCATGAATACTTGTGCTGCTGATCATGTGATGACGATGCTGCTGATCGTGTGATGACGATGTTGCTGATCATGCTGCTGATCATGTGATGACGATGCTGCTGATCGTGTGATGACGATACTGCTGATCGTGTGATGACGATGCTGCTGATCATGTGGAGACGATGCTAAAGATCGTGATGTTGACATTGATGTACCAGTAACTGTTTGAGTTACTGATGAAGACAAATTGAAGAAAGCTTCCGATGATTTATAGATGTATCATGTATAGTGACTCCTTGCTCCTGCAGATGCTGTTATAATATCCTTCTCGTTAAGGGGGAGTGTTGAATATTGTAACTTCAAAGAATATTATATTTGTATATTATTTATTCCGGAGATGTTCCATACCTCCGATGTGATTATACTATAAATCCGGAGATGTTTATTCCTCCGAGTTGGGTGTGGTAACTAGGGTTATTAGACCCACCATGTGGGGGTCGGCCCAGTCAGTTATAATGGGGTATTTAACCTAATGGTTAAATACGAGCCTACATGTACTTGTGTAAAATACATATCAGAGTAGTGTATAAATAGAGGAGGTGTGTTGCTCATTTGACACACTCACACTCTTGAGGATAGTGCACTTGTCTGGGAGATCTGCTAAGGAGACAAAGAAGGAAGGAGCACATCTTGTATTTTTGGTTGATCATCTTATTGAGGAAAGCTTTGCTGGGTTTTCTACCCCATGAGGGTTTCCCAGGGTATATTGTGTGTCTATCTTGTGATTGTGTTTCTTTCAGTGATCTTGCTTGTCTATTTGGTTTAAACTTAACATATTGTTCAATGATGTATATAGTGATGTTCCTAGAATTATGATGTGTATTTTGGCCTATTAGAATATTTGCATTAATGAATAGCATACTACTAATATGCATGTAATGGGTAAGTGGCCTATGGCACTGTACAACATTCGATTGCTACTTATCTAGAATGAAACCTCTTTGTTAACATGTTGGGAGTAGTGCAAACTCTTAACAATTTTCTGGTAGAGATTAGAAGGCATCTAGAAAGTTACGTGATATGGATAAATGTTGTATTGAATCATTGGCTAAAATAATTGCATGACTATATGACATATTTCTTTATGTGTAAGAATTTGTTCTGAAAACTATGAGAAGTTTCTAATCATGCAATTTAACTTGTTTTGTAGGAAAGATCGTATACGAGCACCTACAAAAGAAGGACTACAACATTTCTTTCAGCAACAAAGTTATCTATTGAAGATATTGAATATATTGAAGTTCCTAGGATTCGGGAAGAATGCCATGATCGAGGAGTTCTAGTCGATCATGAAGAATGATGTTTGGGATGCAGTCCCAAGACCTGAAGGGAAGTCTGTTGTGACTTCCAAATGGATCTATAAGATCAAGCATGCTGCAGATGGTAGCATGGAGAAATACAAAGCGAGGTTTGTAGCTCATGGCTTCTCCCAGAAAGAGGGATTGAGTATGAAGAGACTTCTACACCTATAGCCAGGCACACTTCCATCAGATCAGTACTTGCTCTGGCTGCAGTGATGAAAATGGAAGATACACCAGATGGATGTCAAGACAGCTTTCTTGAATGGTGTAGTCGCAACCACTTGGTTTTGAGACACATGATGGGAAGTCATATATGTGCAGAACTTGGTATGGTAGGATAGACAACTTTCCATCTAGTTTTGGCTTTACCAAGAGTAAAGCGGATTCCAACCTTTAATACAAGGTTGAGGAAGGAAATCCAGTGATACTTCTTTTGTATGCGGATAACCTGTTTGTTACAGTTGAGGATAGATTGATTTCCAACACGCAGTGGAATCTTGCTGCTTAGTTCGAGATGAAGGACTTGGGGATGATGCACTATTTTCTAGGCATGGAGGTGTGGCAGAGTGCAGATGGAATCTTCCTTGGACAAGGGAAGTATGCAGTAGAGATCCTGAAGAGGTTTGGGATGATGGACTGCAAGGGCATGGCCACACCTATGGCATCGAACCTGAAGCTTCTGTGTGATGCTTCATCTGAGCCGGTTGATGTCACTATGTATCATCAGATGATTGGGTCCTTGATGTACCTGAAAAACACGAGACCAGATATTTGCTTTTTGGTGACCACATTGAGCCAGTTTCTGATCGATCCGAGGAGTGTTCACCTAGTTGTTGTAAAGCATATTTTGAGGTACCTGAAGGGTACAGTTGATTATGGGCTCAAGTATGATGCGAATCAAAAGTTTAACCTACAGGGTTATGTTGATTCAAATTGGGCAGGCAGTGCTGCAGATAGGAAGAGCACTTATGGGTGCTGCTTCAATATGGGATCAGGTGTGATCTCTTGGTTTAGCAGGAAGCAGTCTTGCGTAGCACTGAGTATAGCCGAAGCAGAGTATGTTGCAGCTTGTTCGGCTAGTTGTGAGGCAGTATGGATTAGGAAGATACTATCTGAGTTATTTGATCTCCCTCTGGATGCTACTGGTATCTTTTGTGACAACCAGAGTTGTGTGAAGCTATCTGAGAACCCGGTGTTCTACGATAGGTCGAAACACATAGAGATCAAATATCACTATATCAGGGATATGGTGCAAAGAGGAGCAGTGAAGCTTCTGTATGTTGCAACAGATGAGAATATTGCAGATGTGCTGACGAAGCCACTAGCTAGAGTGAAGTTTGAGTACTTCAGAGAGAGGCTTAGTGTTCTTTAGATCGATCACACTTCAAGGAAGAAGTGATGGAGAGATTTGCCGAAGCCATTCCAAGCATGTTGAAAGGAGGATCCTTCACATGGTTGTGGATGTAAGCGCTGGATAATGAGCATCAGGACAATGCTCCAGTTACTGCTCTGTATATGTATATGCATCATGTTGGATGCTGGATATGATCAGTTGGATCATTTATGTATGTATGCATCATGTTGGATGTTGGATATGATCAGTTGGATCATTTATGTATGTATGCATCATGTTGGATGTTGGATATGATCAGTCGGACCATGTGTATGTATTTGTATATGTATCAGGTGGATACATTGTATGATCAGGTAGATCATGTAAGTTGATATGTATTAGGTATGATCAGGTGGATCATGTATTTGTATATGTATCAGGTGGATACATTGAATGATCACAATGATCATGGATGATGAGCTTCAGGATGTTTCTCCAGATGACATGCGTCAGGACGATGTAGTGATGATGATCAGGATGATCATGTGAACATCAGGATGATGTATGGTGAGTATCAGGTTGATACTCTGTGGCCATGGATAGGTTGTGCAGATAAGCATATAATAGCGCCCTGGGAGGTTTGCAGATTCTCTTGCTAGGTTTTTCCGCTGGCATATAATAGCTCTCTGGGAGATCTAGCAAATGCTCTTTCGAGGTTTTTCTTTGGGAGGACATATAATAGTGCCCTGGGAGTTTTTCATATTTTCTTGCTAGGTTTTGCCGCTGGCATATAATAGCTCCCTGGGAGATCTGGCAAACGCTCTTTCGAGGTTTTGTCCTATGGCATGTAAGTAGACCTGGGAGATCTAGACAGGATGAAAATGGCCTCGGATGATCTTTCGAGGCATTTCTATGACCACATGTAATAAGTCCTGGAGATCTGGACAGGATGAAAAAGGCCTTAGATGCTCTTTAGGGTTCTTGCTTGACAAGACACTCTTTTAAGGTTTTGTGGTGGGGGTCACATGTAATAAGTCCTGGAAATCTGGACAGGATTAAAAAGGCCTCAGATGCTCTTTAGGGTTCTTGCTAGTCAAGAGACTCTTTTAAGGTTTTGTGACAGTCACATGTAATGTGCTCTTGGGAGATCTGACAGGTAGAGTTGTGTGCTCATAACAGCCTAGGATGCTGCAGCCAGGTTTTGTGACGCACGTAATAAGTCCTAAAGATTCCATAGTATGGTCAATGATGATGAAGACTTGCAGATGTGTTGTTGCAGCAACACCCCTCCCCAAAATTTTGTACATGTTGGGGCCCCTCCTATACTTTTGTAGAAATTTGCTTGAGAAGCCATCCCAGCCGTCAGCCCTGTTTTCAGCATAAAATTTTGCTTCCCTGCGGAGCAGGTTGCCGTCAATCCTACCATGTTCTCCCCAGTGAGCCAAAAGATACATAGTCCCGAAGCCACGGAAGTCAAGCGCCCAACCTTTCCAAAAAGAAGACTTAGGTTTTCTTTGCTGAAAGTAGCGGAAGCCTTTGGGTGAGACCACCCGAAACAGCGGGAGCTTTCGCCCTAACCTTCCGCAACCACGGAGAGATTCGAGTTGTCCTCCCGAAAAGGCGGAACAATTCAGCTCTGCCTTCCGAAACGGCGGAAGCCATTCGGATAAACTCGCCGAAATAACACCAAGGAATTCATCTTTTTCTTCCGAAGTAAAAGACTTAGAAAATTTTCAATCGTTGCTTCTGCGGAACGGTTCCAGCTCCGAATCGACTTAGCTCCCGAAACGGCGGAGCCTTCCACTCAAACCTCCCGCAACCGCGGAAAGGTTCCGGCTTTCCTCCCGAAACGGCGGGACTCATTCGCCCTAGTCTCCCGAAAAGGACTTAGATTTCCTTCTGATTAAGGGAAGGCGGAAACTTTTAGTTTCAACTTTCCGAAACGGCGGAAATTTGAGTGAACCCTCCCGAAACGGCGGAGTTTTCGTTGAACCCGTCCGAAACGGCGGAAGTTTTCATAAAATCCTTCCGCAACGGCGGGGGAGTCCAGGGAACTCTTCCGAAACAACGGAAGCCGCCACGATATCTTCCCAAAAGAAACTATGCGGAAACTTTTGATGAAACCTTTCCGAAACGGCGGAAGCCATCTTCATAAGTCCTACGGGGAGAATTCACGATCGCCTTCCGAAACCATGAAAAGGACTTAGTTTTTTCTCAAGAAGCTGTCGCGGGGGCCTTCAGCTTTTGCTCCTGAAACGCGGAAGCCTTCGGGCTACCCTTCTGAAATAGCGGAAGCCAATCACTTACCCCAACCGGCAAAAGGACTCCGAAAAGGATCCCGGGTGAATTTGCGGAAAATATAAGTTTTGCTTCCGAAACGGCGGAAGTCATTCCCAAAAGCGTTCCGAAACTAGCGGGAGCCTTCGCCAAAACCTTCCCGAAAATCAACAAGACCTTGAAGTTTTGGATCGCGGAAGCTTTCGCAAAAGTCTTCCGAAAATACCGGGAGCATTCGCTATACTGTTCCGAAAGAGCGGAAGCTTTGGCGTTACCCGTCCGCCACGCGGTGGTCTCTCGCGGAAGGCTTCGAGCTTCCTTTTTCGCATTAAGCCTCGAAACGTCGGAAGCTTTCGTTGAATCCTTCCGCAACGGCGGATACAAATCACGAACTAGCCCCGCGAATGGCGGTCGCACGGAAACCAAGGTGCGTTGACGTAACCGCTACGCGCGGCGAATTTAAACCCCGTTTTAACCACGCCACCTACCGAATTAAAGGCTCACACGTGCCCATTCTTATAAATTACGGTGGGGGGGCTCGACCAATGCACCATTGTTCTTGTCAATCGGCCAACGACGTGCGACACCGTGCAAAATGCTCCAGCTCACCTCGCGCATCCGTGCTCGCAGCCACCTTGCTCAAGCAATCCCCACGGTGCCAGGTAGGATCTTCACCTTGTTTTTCACTACTGAGTTGTCCTTTTGGGGAAAATATTGGGTTTAGTGGGATTGTAACGGGCAAAACACCCGTCGAGGGCTATGTTTTTCCCGTCAGGTACAGTGAACGGAGTTTTCGTTTCACAAAATCGTCATGGGCCTTCGTAAAAAACGTATATTTTTTGTTGGTAGGTACGGGCGGTTAGCCATGCCTTGTTTTGTTTTAAACCCCGGTTCGCGCCCCTCGTCGTGGGTTAAGTCGTCGAAACCCTACGGGCTTTCCATGTCCCGGGCCGATAACTCAGACTCAAAACCCGGGCGCCTTCCATAGGCCTTAGCCCCTACACACGAGCCGAAGCTTAAAGCCACAACCGCCCTAGCACTCCACGTCAGCATATCCCGGCGCCGTTACCTCCGCCCGGACTAAAATCTCGCGTACTGACTCGGCGAGTGGCCGCGCATGACGATAGCATCCATAGCCCTCACCGAGTCAACCCGCGTCTTCCCCGCCTTCGACCTCTCCAACCGCAGCCATAGCGAAAGACTTCTCCTTCCGCGAGGCGGAACCGGAAGCCGATTGCTTCCGCGAATCACCTATCGGTCCAATAAAACCAATAGCGCCCGCAACATATTTTATCCCGTACCCATCTTTTGAGAGCTTCAAGTGTTTCAATGTGTGTCTTATGATTGAAATAATGTTTTACTTCCTAAGTATTTGCTTCACTGATTTATCTCATTAAAACGATTTTGCTCTCTGCTAAAACCATACAACCTGTTGCTCAAAATCATGATGAATTGTATATGGATGCTATCAGGGATAATTCAAGATGCCAAAACCCAGTAAGAAGAAGGCGAAGATGACAGAAAAGAAACCTGCTCCTCCTAAGATTGAAACCTCGCTCCAGGACACCAGGTGCACCACTGGTGTCCCCCCAGAAATCAGATGGGATGACATATACAGGATGATCAGGGACCAAGAGATCCCAGATATGTTGCTGGAAGAGGCACCAATCTATCAAAATATCAGAGCCTCAGGCATAACAAGAGCCGCTACCCGCCCTGAGCTATTCCCCTGTGCTGAAGTGATCGGGTGGATTCTCCAACATGCAGATGCTGATGGGAGAGTGATAAATGACAGCAGGAAAGTAGCTATTGCTTCGTTTCAACCTGCATATGTTGCGGCGGCCTACAGGTTTCCCCGTGTCCAACAAGCTCTGACTGATGAATGGTTGGGCCAGATGGATAACGTCGAGATGGCCAAGAAGCTATTGAGGGGAGGGAAGCATTTGAGAAAGAAGGGAAATGACGAATATGACGTGCAGAATCTGAGGGCCCCTTACAGATTGATCGCTTTAATGCTATGCAGAATATTCGGCATGCCGGATGGCACAGTATACAAGATTCAGTGGGTCCCTATCATTCACTATGTGGCATTTCAGGGGACAGTGTTTGACTGGGCCACTATCTTGTCAGATAGTCTGGCCTCAATGATAAGTGCTGCTAAACCCGGGCTGGCCTCGAAGAAGGCTGAATTCTTCATGTCCTCATACCTGATAGATTGTATCTTGGCCAAGATAGAGTTCCCCGGATTGGGGTGTATATGGGATAGGGCCACAACCCCGGTCTACACCGCATTCAAGATGTTGTGGGCTCAGAATTACAAGCCCAGCTACAAACTCATCTGCGAGGAGTTTATCATGCCCCTATACGAGAAAATGTTCAAGGAAGAACCAAGTTGCCTGTCACAAAACGCTTTGGAAGTCCTTGAGGATTATGGGGACTTCTACTTTTCAGAACAAGGTACCTACTTGAGAATGTTCGGAGGGACTAAGCCCCCATACATATTGCCGCAGTATGCCACAGACTATGTGGTGCTCAAGGAAGCAGTAAGACAACTCTTCTTGGATGGGATTGGAGCATCCCTCCACAAGCTACACAAGGCTTCCTTTCCCCCCCTACCTTTCTGCATAGGTGCTTACAAGTTTTCAGGGGTGGCCTCTGCCGACGAATTTGTTCAAGAGTTGAGGGCCTTCCATTTCGGTGAGGTCATCTTCCACAGGAACGACAGAAAGGGTAAAGTGGCCGAGCATTGCAAGGGGAACTATGCTAATTTCGAATACTCCCACTACCCCGATGCCGAGGAGGAAGCATTCAGAGGCATCAGCAACATGACCGAGCTAAGGATCTGCCGCCAAAGTACTGGAGCAAGCTCTAGCTCAACCAAAGCCCAGAAGACCATCCAGCAAAAGGAGAAAGAAGCCAAGGATGCCCGGGCTCAGGAAGAGCTCAGATTAAGAGAAGAGGCAAGGTTGCAAAAGGAAGCCGAGGAGGCAAGAAAGCTACGAGAGGCTGAGAATGAAAGACTGCGGAAGGAGGCTGAAGAAGCCCAAAAGCAGAAAGAAGCAGAAATTGAGCAAGCTGAAGCAAGGAAGAAGGCGGAGGAAGAATTGAAGGCAAGAGAAGATGCCCAGGTAGGTGGGTCCGGCGCGCAGGACATGGAGATAGACACCTCTCAAGCAGGTGGCTCTAGTACCCAAAGGGAAGGGACAGACCCCGCTCAGGAAGTCCGGACCCCACCTATGGAAGAAGACATAGACATCATAAACCGACCAATTGTACCGTACACTCCATCTGGGAAGCGTACGGTGTCCAAATGGAATGAGTTTGTCTATGACAAGAAGAGAAAAACAATGGTCCTCCAATCAGAAGAAAGGATTAAAAGTCCTTTCCATGACGACATAGTTACCCACCGAGAGGTCGCTGTCATGCAGAACACAGATGCGGATCCCATTGCCATGGCCTCCGCAGTTATAGCGACAGCACAAGCATCATTTGCCAATGTAGGCGTTATAGTCAAAGAAAATATATTGACAAAGAAAAGAGCACGTACCCTGCAGCGAAACGTGGCTAATGAGCAAGCTCAAAGAGACCTGGCAGTGAACAAGTATAATTGCTTGTACGCTGAGCACAAGGAGTTGGCGAACAAGTACAGCTACCTGGAGGAGGAAAAGGACCAGCTAGCACTCCAAATAATGATTGCGGAAGCAGAGAAGAGTGGAGCAGAAGAAAAGGCTTCCCAGCTAGAAACAGACAAGCAGGCATTAGCTGAGCGTTTAGAGCAAGCGGAAAGCAGAACCTTGGACATGTCCCCCTTCCACGAGCTATCATGCAATATACTACAGCAAGTGCATGGCTCTCAAGAGCTAATCACTGATGAGGTGTGCAAACTCAAGGCCATGACGGTTAGGCTAAAGGAAGTGAATGCGGAAGCCCACAGGCTCAAGGCTAAGAATACCCGTGTCAAAGCAAATGTCATAAGTCAGATGGCATGGAGGGAAGGGAAAGGAGGTTTTCCCCCGCATCTTCCTTTCAAGACCGTGGAAGATTTTAATGAAGATATAGCCCTGTTGGAGTTTGGCCGGAACTGTGCCAATAAGCTGATGGCCAGTGTGCAGAAGACCACAGATAGAATCAACAACCTGTACCAAAAGCTCAAAGAAGTCCATAATAACTGCTCATTGAGTTTCCCTCAGACCCTAGAAGACTTCCCGGGAAAGGAGCAGCGGTTATCTCAACTGAAAGAAGAGCTGGGCGTCCAGATGAAGTATGTGAAAAGCATTGATTTCCTTGCCATGGATGATCTCCAACATTACATCGGTTCATCAACACTTCACAATCATCTGTTGAAAGAAACATACCAAATTGCTGAAGCAGAAGTACAAAGCATTAAAATAGAGCTCGGGAAGAATGTAACTTCTCAGAAAATCCTGTTCCCTGCTGCAGCAAACATAATCATAAGAGATACAGGTGTGTGGCATAGCTACATAGAAGAGGAGGTCAGGAAAGCTGCGAGCAGCAGCAGAAGCATCAGTAGACCCAGCAGCCTCTTCCCCAGCAATGGCAGAAAGTCTGGCCAGCCCCATTCCCCCTTCCCAATCAGGGGCAGCATCAGCAGGGGATTCGAAGACCTCCTCCCAGGCAGCACCAGTGACAATCAATTTGGGCGACCCTTTGCCACCGGAAGCTCACGCACAGGAGTGAAGCAAACTAAATTCAGTGAGTCACTCGCTTCAGCCGGACACGTACCCAGCAGGGAACGCTTTGAGTTTAGCAAAATTTCTGTTATATGTAAGGCGTAAGCTGTGGGACAGCTGTCCCTATTCTTTTTTGTCAAAATATTTTGTAAATGAAGTGACCATTTTTTGGTAATCGATTATATTAGAAATCCCTGTAAATGACAGGTAGGGGAACGCTAGGTGTCAGCCCAGAGGGCAAATATGTAACTATAAATAGAAGCAAGGAAAGATGAGACAGGGACTTTTGAGAGGGAATGAAAATTTTGGGCAAATGATATGAGCTATCTTGTATCAGCTCTGTAAATTGAAATTTTCTAATAGAAGCCACGGGAGATGGACGTTTTGCTTGGAATGTTGGGTTGCTTCATGTTGGACTATTCTAATGACTGCAATTCGGCAATGTGAGATCATTCTTGACTTCTGAATTATTTCTTTGTACTAATGATTTTGCTCTCATCTATGCATGCGTCCTCTCTATTACATGGACAATGAACGCGTTCCATATTAAATCAGGAGTTACCTGCTGATACTTTTATCATTGCTGTGGATTTTTCTTCTGGATCGAATAGCTAACTGTTCTTTCTTCAGGATAATCGTATGGCTCATTGTTCATGCTTTTAATTGCTCCTTGCAGGGGTCTTTTAGTTTAATTCCAGTATCGTTGCATCTAGATCCGTTTCTTTTATTCTTATTACTTAGATCAAACAATTTTGATTCCTTCTGTTCATAAGCAATAGATTCGTTCTGTAAGTTTCATTGTAGATCTGTTTTCTTATCCTGTAGCTTTTCTCTGTTTATTTTCTGAGCAATAGATGCGTTCCATTTTAAATGAGAAGCTATCTTCTCAAGATCCTCATCTAGCTGTAGCTTTGACCGTAAGAAATAATAGTTATCTGTTCGTTGCTTATGATATCTGTTGCAGCTGATTGCTCTCCCCTTTAAGCGTGTTCCCCTGCAGGGATAGGTAGATGTGTTCCTGTTTCTAGATTTAGATCTGTTCCAATTGCATTTAGATTAAGTATAATTTAGGCATGTGCATCTCATATAAAACACATAAAACCCAAAAGAACGGTGGATCGGGCCATAACCGGTAGAATCGGATTTAAAGTCCAAAACCACGGTTGCCGGAACCGCTAACCGGACGGATTCCCTACACCAAACGGGAGACAGTCTAATTGGGACCGTCTCTCGGGGAGAATCCCTTTCTGATTGATGCTACGATATCCGAGGCATCAACAGTTTTTGGCGCTAGAAGGAGGGCCTGAAGTGCATGGCTGATAGAGGAAAATCTACCACGGTCATAGATAACACTGAAAACCCGCTTGAAGAAAACTTTTCAAACAGCCCAGATCTTGGATTAACAGACCAAGAACGCCTCATCTCTGACCCTGAGCCTCAGGAAGCTTTATACGCTGTTCCTTTTGCAGAAATAGAGGACTTGAGAAGACATACTAGATCTTACGTTAGACAGCTAGGTGGGTTAAACGCTGTCAACTTCCTCCCTAAGAAAACTACACCCAGAAAGGAGCCGCAATACACCCGTGATTCGATCCTCGTTCAGAGTTTTGAAGAACTGGTAAATCTAACGTTGGAAGAAATCTCCGGCACTCTTAACAAGTCAGACCAAGAAAATCCCGAAGAAATTACCACTCCCAAAAGTACTCCACCGAATTCACCTTACAATTCTCCACCGGGGTCTCCACGTCCAAACCCAAACATGGCTGTACCTGCCTGGAGAGCAAGGGGAGCGCTGAACCTAGCTGGACCATTCCATAATCTCCCTAAAAACCCAGAAAAGGTCTTGCCTAAGTACGATCCAGGGAAGGCCATTTCGGCGGAGGATCACCTCAAGAGTTTTTACTTAGCTCTGAACCTTTTAAATGTACAACATGAAGACGTAGTCTGCAGGTTGTTTCCGTATACATTCGAGCCTAAGGTATCATCTTGGTACTTTAGCCTTCAACCCAGCTCAATCTCTAGTTGGGATGATTTCGAAAAGTGTTTCCTCAAGAAATACGGGAACCAAAAAACTGTAGCCACGCTTATGAAAGAGCTCTTATCCATGAGAATGGAGAAGAAGGAAAAGGTTCAAGACTTTAATCAAAGATTCACAACGCTGTTAAATAACTTTAGTGAAACTAACAAACCCACAGAAGAGTCTTTAATTGAATACTACACAACAGCTCTTGAAGGTCCAATCGCAATGTTTGTAAAACGATCCAAGAAAACGACCCTAATAGAGAATTTTGAGGAAGCTCGAAAGGTAGAGGAAGAGGCTGATAGCATAGCTAAACATGCCTTAGATGTGGAAACAAAACCAGCAGCTAGCAAGAAACCTTTGCTCCTCACGAGAGGCAAAGAAGAGCCATCTACGGATATGGAAAACGTAGTTAAGATGATGCAGAAGTTATCTAACAAAATCGTAGATCTTGAGAAAGACAAGGCTGCTAATACATCTAGGAAACCTTTCAAGCCATTCTATAAGAGAAGGGAAGACGGGGAACAGTCTCACCCACCAATGAACACTGCCCCTGTTCTAAATTTGAATGAGATTGGGTTGGAGAATTTCTGCACCTTTCACCAAGAACCACACTCGGAGAAGAGCTACCCTCAATGGATCAATTCCATGAGCTTGGTCATGAACCAAATGTTAGATTCTCAGATCCCAGACCAGGATGATCCTCCAGAAGAGTCAGGCCCTGAGTTAGAGGAACCAACCCCGGACACTACTATGGTATTGTGGGATTGGATACCTATGACTGAATTAGTAGAAGAAGATCACGCAGACAGCTCTCCCTCTACCATAAATGTTGCCACTCGCAGCAAGGGCCCAATTGCGGATCCTGTACCAGTCACCATTCCCCATAAGCCTAAAATTTTGAAAGATCCGCCTAGGAGGCATATACCAATCATCCCACCACAGCCCAAAGTAAACCAAACAGCTGCCAAAAGGCCAAGCGCTGACAACACAGTTCAGCCGCCTAAGGAAACCTTGAACAAAACTGATCAGTCCATTCGAATTGGGAATGAATCCGATATAGGGTATGATATTATCGAAGATATCAAGAAAGTTAAAGCAAACGTATCAATATTTGACATGTGTAGCTTACCCCATCAACGAGACAAACTACTTCATGTTTTACAACCAAAACCCAGCGCTACATTAACAGATTCTCAAGACAATCCTGAAATTAACGAGGCCAGCATCGGTGGGAAATCCAAGTCCCAAACATTGCCATTTCTGCTGACATTCGAAATTTTTAATCACAATGTTCATAACTGTCTGGTAGACTCCGGAGCTTCTTCAAACGTCATGCCACTTTCAATTTGTAAGAAAATTAATGGGCAGCCCGTACCATCTCCAGCTCAAATCATACAATTAGACAGGACTGCTGTCAAGGTTATAGGGGAGATGAAAGATGTTCTAATTAGACTGTCAGCCGACCCTAGAGTTTGCCAATTCATTGACATAATGGTGGTCGATATTCCTGAAGCTTATGGGCTGATTCTGAGTAGGGATTGGTCCACCAAGTTAAGCGGCTACTTTGCTACCGATTGGTCTCATCTATGGCTGCCTTATCAGAACAGGCAGAATCAAATTAAAATTCTTAGGGAACCTCATATGAAACAAAACGTAACCCAGCTAGAAGAAAAGAATGAGGCTGTAGCTTTCTCTTCCTCGGTCCTGGGAAATTACTTCTTGGAAATGGATCCGGGTAACTATCAATCTGAAACCTTTTGCCATGAATCAGACAAACAGTCCGATCTCCTTCATTTTTCTCGGACTGATGAGGTTGATTGTAACATAGTCAATTTAGTTGCTAACGTAGACCACAAAGAAACTAACTTAGTTGAATCTAAAGATACCTTTTGGACATTATACTTTGATGGTTCTAAAACTCTGGAAGGATCCGGAGCCGGTTGTGTTCTAATGGATCCAAAGAAGAACAAGTATTTTTTGTCTTGTAGATTAGAATTCGATTGTACTAATAATACCGCTGAATATGAAGCTTTGGTGCATGGTTTAAAGAAGGCCATTGGCTTAAATGTTAAGTACCTGAAGGTTTTTGGTGACTCCGAGATAGTAGTCAGACAGGTAAGAAACACCATTCATTGCCTCTCACCGCACTTGAAAGGTTACCAGGCTGAGGTATGGGATTTAATCATGTATTTTGACGCTTTCAATATAAAATCAATTCCTAGGTTGCAAAATTCTGCTGCCGATTTGTTAGCAACATCTGCTTCTAGATTGGTGCCGACAAATAATAAATGCTCGATTGAATTGATTTTCAGGCCTTCCATTCCCGATAACATCACAAACTTCAGAATCTTCGATGATGACGAGCAGATTATCAGCTTCCTGACAAATGAAGACAGTTTTCAAGGAGCTGCAATAGATGAGGAAGAACATGATGATGATTTGATGAAGAAGGAAGAGGAGAAGGGAAATTTCATGCCAAAAGGGGTAAGGTCCCTCGAAATGCTTTTCGATCTTCAAAATAAATTCAAAAGACCAGCTAATACCAAAACTAACAGCTCATCAATGCAACATGAGTTGGTTAATTTGGGTACCGAGGCAGAACCAAAATTTGTCAACCTTGGCAAATGCTGTTCACCTGGAGAAAGAGAAAGGTTCATTAAGTTGTTTAAACAGTACAAGGATGTTTTTGCATGGACCTATGAAGATCTGAAAACATATGACGTCCGCATCATTCAGCATGTTATACCAATGAAAGCGGGTGTCAAGCCATTTCAGCAGCAGTTGAGGAGGATGCATCCCACTCTTGAACCGCTGATCCAAAAGGAATTAAAGAAGCTCCTGGACGCTAAGATAATCTTCAAAGTTCGGCATTCCGAATGGGTTGCAAACTTGGTTCCCGTGAGGAAGAAATCAGGAGAGATTAGGCTATGTGTAGACTTCAGAAATTTAAACAAAGCCTCAGATAAAGACAACTACCCCGTGCCTTCAATGGAGCAAATCCTCCAAATGGTGTCAGGATCCGAATTGTTTTCTCTCCTCGATGGTTTCTCGGGCTATAATCAAGTGTTAGTAGCCGAAGAAGATCGTCTCAAGACCACTTTCAGGACTAAGTGGGGAACTTTCGCCTATAGAAGGATGCCATTTGGTCTGATAAATGCAGGAGCTACATTCCAAAGGGCGATGGATATTGCCTTCCGAGGATTGGGTGGGCAATGCGTTGTTGTCTACTTAGATGATGTGACAGTCTTTTCAAAGAACAGGGAAGATCATGTTGTTCATCTGAGACATATCTTTGATCGCTGCCGGAAGTATGGTATTTCCTTAAATCCCAAGAAGAGCGTGTTTGCTGTACCCGAAGGTAAGCTATTGGGTCATATCATCTCCAAAGATGGAGTGTCAATCGACCAGGAAAGAGTCCAAGCTATTAATAAGATTCCGATGCCTCACAACAAAAAATCTATGCAGTCTTTAATGGGCACCATCAATTTTGTCCGCAGATTTGTTCCGGATTTTGCACAAATTGTTAAGCCATTGCAACAGATGGTTAAACAAAGCATACAATTTAAGTGGACAGATTTGGAGAAGGACGCATTTAGAGATATCAAGGCAGCTGTAGCTAAAGCTCCTTCCTTAAGAAGTCCAGATTTCGATAAAGATTTCATCCTGTATACCTTCGCTTCGGACGATTCTCTCGCAGCTGTACTCACGCAAAAAGTGGAGTTGGGGGACGAATACCCAATTTCGTTTATGAGCACTGGTCTGCAAGGGGCTGAGCTGAATTACCCCGTAGTGGACAAGCATGCCTACGCGGTCTTCAAAGCAGTCAAGCAATTTAGGCCATACATTTTGAAGAACAGAACTAAAGTAATAGTTCCCCATCCAGCTGTTAGATCCCTTTTCGTTCAAAAGGAATTGGGAGAGAGGAGAGGAAACTGGGTCACAGCTCTGCAGGAGTATGATTTGGAATTTAAACCGGCTACAATCATCAAAGGACAGGGTCTATGCAAGTTACTGGCGGGAAACTCGACTGATGAAGAGCACCATTGGAGAAATGAAGCCGAGCTCAATTCGGTTGAGGTATGCCATATCTTCACAGCTCCCCAGTCATGGTATAGAGATCTAGTGCACTATTTACAGCAGGGATATCTACCCGAGCACTGGAATTCTAAACAAAGAAGGGCACTCCGCTTGAAATCGGCACCCTATCAAATCATTGATGGGATTCTTTTTAGAAAGAATTATGACGGAGTCCTTCTTAGATGTTTGGAAAAGGAGGATGCAAACAAAGTTGTCAAAAAATTGCATGATGGCCCCGCAGGTGGCCATTACTCAGGAGAGACGACAGCACACAAGATACTGAGAGCTGGTTATTACTGGCCCACTCTGTTTCGAGATGCCCACACGTACGCACGAAACTGTGATGTATGTCAAAGAAGCACTGGGAAGTTACCTAAGGCCGCAGGACCATTGCAGCCTGTCATCATCTCTGAACCTTTTGAGCAATGGGGCATAGATGTTATCGGAGAAATAAATCCAAATTCTTCCTTGCAACACCGATACATTCTGACAGCTACCGACTACTTCACCAGATGGACGGAGGCCATCCCGCTGCGCAAGATCAATGAAGATGCAGTTATCAGCTTCTTGAAAGAGAACATCATAACCAGGTTTGGGGTTCCAATTTCCCTTGTTTTTGATAATGCTACTTATTTTTCATCTTGCAAGATAAATGAATTTGTTTATGAATGGGGAATTAAGTTGCATTATTCAGCCAATTACTACCCTCAGGGAAACGGATTAGCTGAATCCTCAAACAAGAATCTGATTCGAATCCTTAAGAAAACGGTGATAGAAAACCAGAGAAGTTGGCATGTGGCTCTCCCAAATGCCTTATGGGCAGATAGGGTAACCCCGAAGAATGCTTTAGGTGTCTCCCCTTTCACTCTTGTCTATGGCAAGGAAGCCATACTTCCCCCAAACATCTTGCTGCCATCCTTGCAATTGTCCCAAGCCTCTCGGGGTTCTAGTAGCCAAGCCTTACAATCCAGGATAGACACCCTGCTTCGCCTGGAAGAAGCCCGACACAAAGCTAAAGACCGATTTCATCAACACCAGGACATAGTTAAGAGATGGTTCGATAAGAGGAAATCCGGCAAGAGGGACTTTGAAGTTGGGGATTTAGTCCTGAAATGGGACCATAATCACGAAGGCAAAGGAATGCATACGAAGTTTCAACATCTATGGGTAGGCCCGTACCAAATTTCTGCAAAATTGGGCCCATCCACTTATAAATTGACAAATCTCGAGGGAGAGGAAGTAGCCCTTCCACTCAATGGCCTCGCCCTGAAACAGTACTTCGCGTGAGTCTCCGTGAGACTTCCTGTACATAAATAAAGTTGTCTGTTCGCTTTCGCTTTTAGCTGTTTTATGTTTCGGCCATGTTGTTTCCTGTTTTGTTTTTTGAACTTTTCAAGAGGTTTTGTTTTCTGAAGCACCCGTTTGAGTTTCCCGTTGGAGATAGCTCTCTCAAAGAAAACCTGCAACCCATGAGTCTGGAACCTTGCTCAGTAAACCCGGCCTGCTGTGCTCTCGCTGAAATAATCAAAAAAGCGGGAGGCCTACCCTGCTAGTCACACTAACCCTGTTCAATAGCAGAGACCCATGGCCATCTTCACTACTATCGTTGGGCTCCACCCACTCTCACACTTCGAAGGCATCTCAAGAAAGGTTACCTAAGTTGGACCCATGGAAAGTGGCACTTCTCGAAGACACGGGGTATTGAAATGACTCCATGCTGCTGATTTAAAAGCCAAAATGGCCTACATTCAAGAGTCTGTTTTCCAGGGATTCTCGCCTCAATTAAAGCATGGCTGAGACAAAACAAAAGGGACATGTAAAATCAAGGAGGCTGTCCAAAAGGGACATGTAAAATCAAGGAGGCTGTCCAAAAGGCCCAGCTCAAAATAGGCTCCTCTCTGTCCGTGAAGTTGGATCAAATCAATAAAACCTCTAACTCACACAAAAGGACATTATGGATTGAGGAGCCCAAATCAAAGATCGGTCCAAAAGGAAATATCCCTGGAAGGCTCAAACAGCTAAGCTGTCCAAAATACAAGCATCCCAAAGGATGCCAGCAGCATGGGAATGAGGAACAAGAACAATAGTGTCCATGAGAAAGTGTTGCAAATCCTGTGGAGTCCGGCAGTAGTGACCATTCGAGGGATGATCCTCCTAAAATAAATCCCATATGCTGGCCCTCTGAGAGTGGTGAAGATACCTCGGTCGAAGCTCCCCTGTCCCCAATGGCTAGCAGGAAAAGTGCTCCTTACCCCGCATGAGTCTAAAATGCTCAGCTGAATAACGCACCCGAGACGGGGGTTTTAGTGGGGTTCCGGACCATGTAGAGTATTTTTTTTTTTTTCAGAGATCTGTGTTCGCCAGCGACTCGCCATTGTTGTTGCAGCAACACCCCTCCCCAAAATTTTGTACATGTTGGGGCCCCTCCTATACTTTTGTAGAAATTTGCTTGAGAAGCCATCCCAGCCGTCAGCCCTGTTTTCAGCATAAAATTTTGCTTCCCTGCGGAGCAGCTTGCCGTCAATCCTACCATGTTCTCCCCAGTGAGCCAAAAGATACATAGTCCCGAAGCCACGGAAGTCAAGCGCCCAACCTTTCCAAAAAGAAGACTTAGGTTTTCTTTGCTGAAAGTAGCGGAAGCCTTTGGGTGAGACCACCCGAAACAGCGGGAGCTTTCGCCCTAACCTTCCGCAACCACGGAGAGATTCGAGTTGTCCTCCCGAAAAGGTGGAACAATTCAGCTCTGCCTTCCGAAACGGTGGAAGCCATTCGGATAAACTCGCCGAAATAACACCAAGGAATTCATCTTTTTCTTCCGAAGTAAAAGACTTAGAAAATTTTCAATCGTTGCTTCTGCGGAACGGTTCCAGCTCCGAATCGACTTAGCTCCCGAAACGGCGGAGCCTTCCACTCAAACCTCCCGCAACCGCGGAAAGGTTCCGGCTTTCCTCCCGAAACGGCGGGACTCATTCGCCCTAGTCTCCCGAAAAGGACTTAGATTTCCTTCTGATTAAGGGAAGGCGGAAACTTTTAGTTTCAACTTTCCGAAACGGCGGAAATTTGAGTGAACCCTCCCGAAACGGCGGAGTTTTCGTTGAACCCGTCCGAAACAGCGGAAGTTTTCATAAAATCCTTCCGCAACGGCGGGGGAGTCCAGGGAACTCTTCCGAAACAACGGAAGCCGCCACGATATCTTCCCAAAAGAAACTAGGCGGAAACTTTTGATGAAACCTTTCCGAAACGGCGGAAGCCATCTTCATAAGTCCTACGGGGAGAATTCACGATCGCCTTCCGAAACCATGAAAAGGACTTAGTTTTTTCTCAAGAAGCTGTCGCGGGGGCCTTCAGCTTTTGCTCCTGAAACGCGGAAGCCTTCGGGCTACCCTTCTGAAATAGCGGAAGCCAATCACTTACCCCAACCGGCAAAAGGACTCCGAAAAGGATCCCGGGTGAATTTGCGGAAAATATAAGTTTTGCTTCCGAAACGGCGGAAGTCATTCCCAAAAGCGTTCCGAAACTAGCGGGAGCCTTCGCCAAAACCTTCCCGAAAATCAACAAGACCTTGAAGTTTTGGATCGCGGAAGCTTTCGCAAAAGTCTTCCGAAAATACCGGGAGCATTCGCTATACTGTTCCGAAAGAGCGGAAGCTTTGGCGTTACCTGTCCGCCACGCGGCGGTCTCTCGCGGAAGGCTTCGAGCTTCCTTTTTCGCATTAAGCCTCGAAACGTCGGAAGCTTTCGTTGAATCCTTCCGCAACGGCGGATACAAATCACGAACTAGCCCGGCGAATGGCGGTCGCACGGAAACCAAGGTGCGTTGACGTGACCGCTACGCGCGGTGAATTTAAACCCCGTTTTAACCACGCCACCTACCGAATTAAAGGCTCACACGTGCCCATTCTTATAAATTACGGTGGGGGGGCTCGACCAATGCACCATTGTTCTTGTCAATCGGCCAACGACGTGCGACACCGTGCAAAACGCTCCAGCTCACCTCGCGCATCCGTGCTCGCAGCCACCTTGCTCAAGCAATCCCCACGGTGCCAGGTAGGATCTTCACCTTGTTTTTCACTACTGAGTTGTCCTTTTGGGGAAAATATTGGGTTTAGTGGGATTGTAACGGGCAAAACACCCGTCGAGGGCTATGTTTTTCCCGTCAGGTACAGTGAACGGAGTTTTCGTTTCACAAAATCGTCATGGGCCTTCGTAAAAAACGTATATTTTTTGTTGGTAGGTACGGGCGGTTAGCCATGCCTTGTTTTGTTTTAAACCCCGGTTCGCGCCCCTCGTCGTGGGTTAAGTTGTCGAAACCCTACGGGCTTTCCATGTCCCGGGCCGATAACTCAGACTCAAAACCCGGGCGCCTTCCATAGGCCTTAGCCCCTACACACGAGCCGAAGCTTAAAGCCACAACCGCCCTAGCACTCCACGTCAGCATATCCCGGCGCCGTTACCTCCGCCCGGACTAAAATCTCGCGTACTGACTCGGCGAGTGGCCGCGCATGACGATAGCATCCATAGCCCTCACCGAGTCAACCCGCGTCTTCCCCGCCTTCGACCTCTCCAACCGCAGCCATAGCGAAAGACTTCTCCTTCCGCGAGGCGGAACCGGAAGCCGATTGCTTCCGCGAATCACCTATCGGTCCAATAAAACCAATAGCGCCCGCAACATATTTTATCCCGTACCCATCTTTTGAGAGCTTCAAGTGTTTCAATGTGTGTCTTATGATTGAAATAATGTTTTACTTCCTAAGTATTTGCTTCACTGATTTATCTCATTAAAACGATTTTGCTCTCTGCTAAAACCATACAACCTGTTGCTCAAAATCATGATGAATTGTATATGGATGCTATCAGGGATAATTCAAGATGCCAAAACCCAGTAAGAAGAAGGCGAAGATGACAGAAAAGAAACCTGCTCCTCCTAAGATTGAAACCTCGCTCCAGGACACCAGGTGCACCACTGGTGTCCCCCCAGAAATCAGATGGGATGACATATACAGGATGATCAGGGACCAAGAGATCCCAGATATGTTGCTGGAAGAGGCACCAATCTATCAAAATATCAGAGCCTCAGGCATAACAAGAGCCGCTACCCGCCCTGAGCTATTCCCCTGTGCTGAAGTGATCGGGTGGATTCTCCAACATGCAGATGCTGATGGGAGAGTGATAAATGATAGCAGGAAAGTAGCTATTGCTTCGTTTCAACCTGCATATGTTGCGGCGGCCTACAGGTTTCCCCGTGTCCAACAAGCTCTGACTGATGAATGGTTGGGCCAGATGGATAACGTCGAGATGGCCAAGAAGCTATTGAGGGGAGGGAAGCATTTGAGAAAGAAGGGAAATGACGAATATGACGTGCAGAATCTGAGGGCCCCTTACAGATTGATCGCTTTAATGCTATGCAGAATATTCGGCATGCCGGATGGCACAGTATACAAGATTCAGTGGGTCCCTATCATTCACTATGTGGCATTTCAGGGGACAGTGTTTGACTGGGCCACTATCTTGTCAGATAGTCTGGCCTCAATGATAAGTGCTGCTAAACCCGGGCTGGCCTCGAAGAAGGCTGAATTCTTCATGTCCTCATACCTGATAGATTGTATCTTGGCCAAGATAGAGTTCCCCGGATTGGGGTGTATATGGGATAGGGCCACAACCCCGGTCTACACCGCATTCAAGATGTTGTGGGCTCAGAATTACAAGCCCAGCTACAAACTCATCTGCGAGGAGTTTATCATGCCCCTATACGAGAAAATGTTCAAGGAAGAACCAAGTTGCCTGTCACAAAACGCTTTGGAAGTCCTTGAGGATTATGGGGACTTCTACTTTTCAGAACAAGGTACCTACTTGAGAATGTTCGGAGGGACTAAGCCCCCATACATATTGCCGCAGTATGCCACAGACTATGTGGTGCTCAAGGAAGCAGTAAGACAACTCTTCTTGGATGGGATTGGAGCATTCCTCCACAAGCTACACAAGGCTTCCTTTCCCCCCCTACCTTTCTGCATAGGTGCTTACAAGTTTTCAGGGGTGGCCTCTGCCGACGAATTTGTTCAAGAGTTGAGGGCCTTCCATTTCGGTGAGGTCATCTTCCACAGGAACGACAGAAAGGGTAAAGTGGCCGAGCATTGCAAGGGGAACTATGCTAATTTCGAATACTCCCACTACCCCGATGCCGAGGAGGAAGCATTCAGAGGCATCAGCAACATGACCGAGCTAAGGATCTGCCGCCAAAGTACTGGAGCAAGCTCTAGCTCAACCAAAGCCCAGAAGACCATCCAGCAAAAGGAGAAAGAAGCCAAGGATGCCCGGGCTCAGGAAGAGCTCAGATTAAGAGAAGAGGCAAGGTTGCAAAAGGAAGCCGAGGAGGCAAGAAAGCTACGAGAGGCTGAGAATGAAAGACTGCGGAAGGAGGCTGAAGAAGCCCAAAAGCAGAAAGAAGCAGAAATTGAGCAAGCTGAAGCAAGGAAGAAGGCGGAGGAAGAATTGAAGGCAAGAGAAGATGCCCAGGTAGGTGGGTCCGGCGCGCAGGACATGGAGATAGACACCTCTCAAGCAGGTGGCTCTAGTACCCAAAGGGAAGGGACAGACCCCGCTCAGGAAGTCCGGACCCCACCTATGGAAGAAGACATAGACATCATAAACCGACCAATTGTACCGTACACTCCATCTGGGAAGCGTACGGTGTCCAAATGGAATGAGTTTGTCTATGACAAGAAGAGAAAAACAATGGTCCTCCAATCAGAAGAAAGGATTAAAAGTCCTTTCCATGACGACATAGTTACCCACCGAGAGGTCGCTGTCATGCAGAACACAGATGCGGATCCCATTGCCATGGCCTCCGCAGTTATAGCGACAGCACAAGCATCATTTGCCAATGTAGGCGTTATAGTCAAAGAAAATATATTGACAAAGAAAAGAGCACGTACCCTGCAGCGAAACGTGGCTAATGAGCAAGCTCAAAGAGACCTGGCAGTGAACAAGTATAATTGCTTGTACGCTGAGCACAAGGAGTTGGCGAACAAGTACAGCTACCTGGAGGAGGAAAAGGACCAGCTAGCACTCCAAATAATGATTGCGGAAGCAGAGAAGAGTGGAGCAGAAGAAAAGGCTTCCCAGCTAGAAACAGACAAGCAGGCATTAGCTGAGCGTTTAGAGCAAGCGGAAAGCAGAACCTTGGACATGTCCCCCTTCCACGAGCTATCATGCAATATACTACAGCAAGTGCATGGCTCTCAAGAGCTAATCACTGATGAGGTGTGCAAACTCAAGGCCATGACGGTTAGGCTAAAGGAAGTGAATGCGGAAGCCCACAGGCTCAAGGCTAAGAATACCCGTGTCAAAGCAAATGTCATAAGTCAGATGGCATGGAGGGAAGGGAAAGGAGGTTTTCCCCCGCATCTTCCTTTCAAGACCGTGGAATATTTTAATGAAGATATAGCCCTGTTGGAGTTTGGCCGGAACTGTGCCAATAAGCTGATGGCCAGTGTGCAGAAGACCACAGATAGAATCAACAACCTGTACCAAAAGCTCAAAGAAGTCCATAATAACTGCTCATTGAGTTTCCCTCAGACCCTAGAAGACTTCCCGGGAAAGGAGCAGCGGTTATCTCAACTGAAAGAAGAGCTGGGCGTCCAGATGAAGTATGTGAAAAGCATTGATTTCCTTGCCATGGATGATCTCCAACATTACATCGGTTCATCAACACTTCACAATCATCTGTTGAAAGAAACATACCAAATTGCTGAAGCAGAAGTACAAAGCATTAAAATAGAGCTCGGGAAGAATGTAACTTCTCAGAAAATCCTGTTCCCTGCTGCAGCAAACATAATCATAAGAGATACAGGTGTGTGGCATAGCTACATAGAAGAGGAGGTCAGGAAAGCTGCAGCAGCAGCAGAAGCATCAGTAGACCCAGCAGCCTCTTCCCCAGCAATGGCAGAAAGTCTGGCCAGCCCCATTCCCCCTTCCCAATCAGGGGCAGCATCAGCAGGGGATTCGAAGACCTCCTCCCAGGCAGCACCAGTGACAATCAATTTGGGCGACCCTTTGCCACCGGAAGCTCACGCACAGGAGTGAAGCAAACTAAATTCAGTGAGTCACTCGCTTCAGCCGGACACGTACCCAGCAGGGAACGCTTTGAGTTTAGCAAAATTTCTGTTATATGTAAGGCGTAAGCTGTGGGACAGCTGTCCCTATTCTTTTTTGTCAAAATATTTTGTAAATGAAGTGACCATTTTTTGGTAATCGATTATATTAGAAATCCCTGTAAATGACAGGTAGGGGAACGCTAGGTGTCAGCCCAGAGGGCAAATATGTAACTATAAATAGAAGCAAGGAAAGATGAGACAGGGACTTTTGAGAGGGAATGAAAATTTTGGGCAAATGATATGAGCTATCTTGTATCAGCTCTGTAAATTGAAATTTTCTAATAGAAGCCACGGGAGATGGACGTTTTGCTTGGAATGTTGGGTTGCTTCATGTTGGACTATTCTAATGACTGCAATTCGGCAATGTGAGATCATTCTTGACTTCTGAATTATTTCTTTGTACTAATGATTTTGCTCTCATCTATGCATGCGTCCTCTCTATTACATGGACAATGAACGCGTTCCATATTAAATCAGGAGTTACCTGCTGATACTTTTATCATTGCTGTGGATTTTTCTTCTGGATCGAATAGCTAACTGTTCTTTCTTCAGGATAATCGTATGGCTCATTGTTCATGCTTTTAATTGCTCCTTGCAGGGGTCTTTTAGTTTAATTCCAGTATCGTTGCATCTAGATCCGTTTCTTTTATTCTTATTACTTAGATCAAACAATTTTGATTCCTTCTGTTCATAAGCAATAGATTCGTTCTGTAAGTTTCATTGTAGATCTGTTTTCTTATCCTGTAGCTTTTCTCTGTTTATTTTCTGAGCAATAGATGCGTTCCATTTTAAATGAGAAGCTATCTTCTCAAGATCCTCATCTAGCTGTAGCTTTGACCGTAAGAAATAATAGTTATCTGTTCGTTGCTTATGATATCTGTTGCAGCTGATTGCTCTCCCCTTTAAGCGTGTTCCCCTGCAGGGATAGGTAGATGTGTTCCTGTTTCTAGATTTAGATCTGTTCCAATTGCATTTAGATTAAGTATAATTTAGGCATGTGCATCTCATATAAAACACATAAAACCCAAAAGAACGGTGGATCGGGCCATAACCGGTAGAATCGGATTTAAAGTCCAAAACCACGGTTGCCGGAACCGCTAACCGGACGGATTCCCTACACCAAACGGGAGACAGTCTAATTGGGACCGTCTCTCGGGGAGAATCCCTTTCTGATTGATGCTACGATATCCGAGGCATCAACAAGATGGTGGGCCTACATCCAGTATGAAAAAGGACCGGCTCTGTAGAACTTCCTATGATGAGTAGATTCTGAGATTGATTGAGATAGCAGTAGCAGTGACGATGACGATGATTCGAGGATGATGATTCGTTGATGATGATCCAGAGAAGAAGACTTGTGCTAGTAGACTGGTGTTGAGAAATACCTTCCTAGTTAAGAGGGAGTGTTGATGTATATGTAACTTCAGAATGTATTTCACATATATGTATATCGTATTCCTATAGAGATGTTATTATTCCTATATACAAATGTGTCGTCATTTATATTGTAAGTGTCGTAACTTATACTTGATGGGTTATTAGACCACCTTGTTGGGGTCGGACCTATATAAGTCATGTGGGTCAAAAGGTTATTAGACCACCCTATTGGGGGTTGGCCTAGTCAGCATTATGTTATGTGGTTAAGTTAAGGCCGACCTAGTAAGGTTATTAGGCAAGTCAAGTCAAGTATAAATAGAGTGCGGGAGGCACTCTATTTGATCATTCTATTCTCTCTCACACTCTTGGGAGAGTGGCGCACTTGTGGAGGAGGAGAAGCTGCTGCTAGGAGATGTCTATCTCTTATGCTTGGGTTGTATCATTTCTCTAACTATCTCTGAGGAAGTTATTGGGGTTCTTCACCTTTATGGTTTTCTCCAACTAAACTCTGTGTCTCTTGTGTGCTTGCATTATGGTGTACATGATTGATATGTTGTAGATATGTTGTACATGTTGTTCTCTCAATTAAGATCCTAGATCAGATTGAAGTAAATTCTAAAAAATTAACACTTGTAGCTTCTAGTTAGCTAGTTCTAGAGTTCCACTTGACTATTTGATAGCCTCATGCGCCCTCCTTGGAGTCTCCATTCCTTGATTTATGCCTAGATGGTTCTGTTAGACTCAGTTATACATAATTGACTGAATATTACCATTTATGACTGATACTATTGACTAGATGATGTCTTCATTGTTATCCAATAGAGACTTTGAGTTAGACAACCTCATGCACCCACCTTGGAGTCTCCATTCCCTGGTTTATGGCCAGATGGTTTTGTTAGACTCAGTTGGTCACACCTGACTGACTCTCACTAGTTGTGACTGATACTACCGACTGGATGATATCTCCATAGTTATTCATGCTAGCCTTTGAGCTCAGATTCGAATTCCCTACTTGGATAATTTGAATCATATATGATGCCTCATCATTGATTATTGTAACATATTCTCTACATTCATTATTCATTGTATGATATTGACATTGTCCATTATTTTGTATTTATGAGTGATTATTGAATGCATGCTTCTTCTTCTTTGCAAATAATTTTGAGAGTTAGATTGTGAGTTTGTTACAGTTGCTAGATCCCTGCAAATTATCACACCGATGATAATGAAAAGGATGAACCGTGCTGGAAAAATCACATGGGAAGGGCTCACTGCGGAGCAGGTCACCAGAATTCTGGAGAGCATTACAGAAGTGGTGGAAAATAGCCGTGATCAAGTTACACAGAATTTAGCTGAGCAATTCTAGTAGATAGTTGAGATACTAACCACAGTAGAGAACACAATAATTAATACAAGCATACTAGATGGGTATATTTAGCAAAATCTGTCGACACCCAGATTCAAGGTAGAAGTCGACACCCAACCATGGATAGTCCAACTAGAATCCCATGCCATCAGAACAGGTGTTGAGGCCTTGGACTTCAAGGTTCAGAAGGCCGACCAAGTTATGGTAAATTTCAATTTGCTCTCCATGTTATCATTACACTGAATTGAAAGCCGCAGCAAGTGCAAATATCCACGACCATGAGGTTGCGATGCACAACAAGATGGTCGAATACAAGAAGCAGTTGCACATTAGGGAGATGGAGGCACAACGTCTCCAAGACAAGTGAGCTTCAGTACTAGCCAAGAAAGAGAAGCCTATAGAGGAATGGACTAAATTAGAATGAGCGCTTGCGAAGGCATGCAAAACGATGAACTTAGATCCGGATGTAGACCCAAAAGCAAAAGCTGTTATGTTAGGGGTGGCTCTCACTGAGCTAAGGAAGGAACATGCAGAGCTCCAGGCTAGAGTGACACCCAGCACACCGACAAAACAGATTCAGAGTTGGCAGACGGAGATTGAGAAAGCCATAACAGAGATTTGGAAAATGGAAGAGGTGGCACAGATAGTCACAGAAGGCATCACAGAGTTTTGGGGCAATATAGTTGAGGATGACCCGCTAGAAACACTGAAGGGACAACACAGCGAAGCAGAAGCCTAGTTAGAGGCCTTTAAGGGATCACTCAAAACGATTCCCACAATGATACGAATGACAAAGTCAGCTGAACTGAAAAGCATGCAACAGCATGTAACAAAAGCCCGCGAAAGGTAGTAGCGGAGGGCCACGAACTTGGACGAGCTCTAAGTGAAATCCGAAGTTCTCATAGCACGTGTGGTAGAGGTAATGAAATAAATTAAGGATCAACTAGAGGAAGCACAAAAGAAAGGTTGCGACCACCCAACGAATTAGTAAGTGGGAGAATGTGCGCATATTAGAGCATCAACGAAGGAAGTAGTTGACCAGCTCAAAACTACATATGATGAATTTTAACAGTAGGTGAACAAACCAGCGGTGTCCAGTTGAGGTGGCTCGAGGGTGAGCCACAAATTTGTGTTGGGGGCCCGTTGGCACGGGATCAGTCCGCAGGAAGTGACGAAGCTGATAGCTGCAAAAGGGATGATCCACAAAAGAAAGGGTAACTCATGGAGAATGCAGAAGTAGATATTTAGTTAGATCAGGGTCATGTGGACCATTTTGTAACCACTTAGTTTTGTATAAATAGAGTTATGATTGTAAGCCTAAGGGCATGAAATATGTGGTGATGAATAGATCTATAGACCGGTTGAGTTAGTGATTTGATTTATATCTGCGATATGATGTATTGATTGTTTCTTTGAGGTTAATTCCGCAGTTTTTAATGAATGCATGAGGATGTTTGATTATGGTTCTATCTTTGTCTTTATTTCTGTTAAATGATGAATGTGAATGTCTGATGATATGTTTTTGCTGTCTATGCCAATGAGTAGTTATATCATGTTGATGCGAATGTTTGTTCTGCCTTTTTTTGCCATTAATGAATATGCGAATGATGAAATCTTAGTATAGTGCAAATAACATAATATTTGGTTTTTGCGAGTGCAATGTGTGTTTGATGCATGTCCTCAACTCCACTGTGGCCGGGGCAACAGTCGTTGTGTCAACAATTTCAATTGATATAGGAACAGTACTTGTGTTATGTATTCATTTGTTCTAGATATAAACCATTTAGACTAGGGATATCTATTTGAGTCCTCTCATACAGATTGTCTGTAAACAAATTTGGCAACCAGAATAGGGATAATAGTCCATGTTTTTTTATTTCATTTCATTTTCGTTTCTTTGATTTCTTTCCAATTAGCCTCTAGCCTCGAAGTTGATTTTTCTTTTTAGATCTGACCATCAGAGAGTCTCTAGGATATCCAGACTCTATTTGGGATATTCATTAGGCATTTTACCTTTTTATTCTAGGAGAAGTTTTTATTTTTTGTTGCTTAGATCCCTCCCGACGCACCTGGTCCATTCATCACCCGTGTCATTGCAATTATGATGCAATTAGTCTGTTTGTAGACTACGTAGTTGACGCTCTCTGTCAGTTTACAACTTGTGTCACTGACGGTTACCTTTTGTGCAGAGCACGTCGTTGGGTATCCCAAATCTCTGGTTCACCCTTGCAGGGCGCATCGCCCTTCATTACTTTGAACTTAGTGTTAAAAATTCTCAAAATTGGTTTTCAGCTTATTTTTTGATTCTGTGTGTTTTTCATTGACTATTACATAACCTCCTAGACCCAACATACCTCATCCTTGACATATTTTTTAAGTTTGCATATTGATTTGAGTCTTAGCTATTCAAGCAGGTGTATCCCTCATTGTGGGAAATTTCAATTTCCCATGAACACACTCAGTCTTGTGAATCCTTATCATATCATCTGATCTATTCGATCTGACTTCTAAGCCCGCTGACATTTGATTGTTGTCATTTTGCTCAATTTTGTGTGTTTTTGAGATTTTGGGTGATTATTTTTCTTTGAGAGTTTTCGATCCATCAAAGTTTGCAGTAGTATATTTATTCTCTTATTTTTCTGAATATAGACTTCAAAAGAGGTGCAATTCTCATATCTATTGAGTACATTTGATTAGAAAGTCAAAGTTGTTCATTATCTTCATTTCAAGCATGTTTCTTGGAATTGTTGTAGAGAATTTTTTGTGAAAATCCTCACAATAGATCTAAGAGATGATGTATACCTCACAAGAGTAATTATGATTAAGCAGGAAAATAGAAGAAGAGTGAAAAATAAATTATAATGAGCAACAGAATAATATGGTACAGTAGAACTCAGATATAAGCAATA
The DNA here is from genome assembly GCA_027924585.1 of Larix kaempferi. Classification (NCBI taxonomy): domain Eukaryota; kingdom Viridiplantae; phylum Streptophyta; class Pinopsida; order Pinales; family Pinaceae; genus Larix; species Larix kaempferi. Next base: position 10,978,485 of record BSBM01001051.1, on the reverse strand, counting down.
ATACTTCACACACACTAATTAATTAATCACAGTATGGACAAATAAATAGTACAATGATAGAGAGGATTCAAATGCCTAAGGTGGCAATTCGAATTAGCCTCTTAGAGTGATCATAAGATCAATAGAGTGCCATCGGAGCACAACTAGGTGTCCCCATGATCATCGGAGCGCAACTGGAAGTCTTCATCATCATCAGTGGAGTCATCAATGCTCAAGTAACTGTCAATCATCAGTCAAACTAACTCTGGTAGGTGTAACTAAGTGTAACTCAATGTAACTAAGTGTAACTGAGTGTAACTGAGTGTAACTGAGTGACAACTGGACTGGTAGGTGAAGAAGGGTGAGTTGCTCCCTAAAATCAAGGAATAAGGGCGTATTAAGCAATTGGAGGGCTAAAACTGAATAGTGAGAAGCTCCTGGGGGCTGTCTAACTGAGGGTTAGGTGTTGGATTGATGACTAGGACGCATGCAAAATGCATGCAAACCCTAAAGGTGCATGCATGATTGAAAATGTAAATGATCAAAATACTGGTGGGACTAGGATGGAGTATAGGAATATCCTAACATTTTTATTCTTTGGAACAAGGATTAATAAGATCTTTGAAAAGTTTAAAGGATCATTACTAGCTTGCATTTTCTTGGGTTTGAAAAAGTTATTCATCATTTCCTTGAAAATTCTAAGTGCATTTGGACTTTTGCAAAGCATTCCAAAGATAGTGCAAATTCTTGCATTTTTTTATTTGCTTCCCACTTTTTGATCATTATTTTGGAAGATAAGAGTTATTGCATTCAAAAGGAAATTCTTCTTTTCATTTATTCATAGATTCACCTAACTTGAAAAGACAAAAAGGAAAAAACATTTGGATTTGGTGTATTGTTCGTTTTTGTTGGATTAGTGAAAGAGTGCTTTTGAGTTCTTTTTGGTTGATTTTGAAAGTTTAGAGATACTTATTCATTTCATTATCGAAAACAAAAAATATTTCTCCTTACCTTAGCTAGTTTTCATCGAAAAGAAAAAGAAAATATTTTCATTTGCATGTACTTAAGATTTGCATCATTTTAAATTCATGTCTTCACCCCATGCATTTGTCGGAACATTTAAAAACCCATTAAATACTTAGGATATATTTTACTAGTCACCTAGATTAATTTCCTAAGTTTTGAATAGCTAAATAGAGCTAGTTTTGTCTTTTAGTGGACCACTTGCTATCCTAAGTCACAAAAATGAATTTGGAAAAATTATGGATAAGATTTCCTTGGATTCAGTGTGATTTTATTCTATTCCTGAATTAGAAAGACACTTTCCTGATTTAGATAGCTTTATCATGTTTTTTTCTACTTTCTAGTGGATAAGGAAAAGCTAGTTAACTTGGAAACTCTTACCACTTGACCAATTTGACCTCCACATCATTTCTTATCCATATTTAAAATCCATTTACCTCACTCATGGGATGCCATACCATACTTTCCAAATTCATGAGCCTCTAGCACAATTTTGGAAACTGCTTTTGCAACCTAGGGGGTTTTTATGTTTTTAGTAAGCCTTACTTTTTGTGCTTTACAACTTGCTTCTAAGGAATTCTATTTTCTCTGTTGAGATGTATTTTATATTTTATTCACATTGAGGAATAATATATGAGATAATATTTCCATTAATTGAGTTCCTTCTCTTATGTTATGTCAATAATTCTTCTTCTTATTCTTGCATATCTTTGAATAATTCGTGTGAGGACTTCTTTGCTTCAAGATTCTTGGCTATTAGAATTCATTCAGGGTATTCAACATATATAGAATTCTCACATGGTATCAGAGCCTTCGGAGTTATTAATTAAATTAGTCTTCCAGTATGAGTTTTAGAGAGTTTATTTTGCAGGTACTGAAGATCAAATGGCATAAATTTATTGTTGAAGAATTCAGATTTTTCCATCTTGCATCATTGTTCTCTCATATGTCTTCTGATTCGAATCATCAACTAGTTGTTGCAGCTCATACACACTTACAAACTCTTCTTGGATTGATATTTGGTGTGTTATTGAATTCCATGGAGGCAAAATTACAGTTTGGAGTGACTAGTTTCGCTCTCTCTCTCTCGCTTCTATTTCACTGCATGATTTTTGGCACCGATTGCACAGAAGATGGAGGACATCATCAAGTCTCATTTGGATCTGATCTCAAGAAGCTCAAGTCTAGTGAGAATATTCCACTTCTTCCCAAGAAGAAGATTCCTCCAAACATTTGGCCAAGTTCTCACCTGCTTGAAGTTTGGAGAGCATTAATATGGTGTATTCCATGATCTTGAGGGGAGGTTTTCTTCCCAATTGGTTTTCCTTCTTTCCTCACCTACATGGGTTAACAATTTTTTGTATTGGGGTGACCATAAGCCTTGTTTCTTGGGCCCTATATTTTGGATATTTCAACTCATAAAGTCAGGCTTAAGGGGGGGTGTTGGAACATTTAAAAACCCATTAAATACTTAGAATATATTTTACAAGTCACCTAGATTAATTTCCTAAGTTTTGACTAGCTAAATAGAGCCAGTTTTGTCTTTTAGTGGACCACTTGCTATCCTAAGTCACAAAAATGAATTTGGACAAATTCTGGATAAGATTTGCTTGGATTCTGTCTGATTTTATTCTATTCCTGAATTAGAAAGACACTTTCCTGATTTAGACAGCTTTATCCTGTTTTTTTCTACTTTCTAGTGGATAAGGAAAATATAGTTAAGTTGGAAACTCTTACCACTTGACCAATTAGACCTCCACATCATTTCTTATCCATATTTACATTCCATTTACCTCACTCATGGGCTTCCATACCATACTTTCCAAATTCATGAGCCTCTAGCACAGTTTTGGAAACTGCTTTTGCAACCTAGGGGGTTTTATGTTTTTAGTAAGCCTTACTTTTTGTGCTTTACAACTTGCCTTTAAGGAATTCTATTTTCTCTCTTGAGATGTATTATATATTGTATTCACATTGAGGAATAATATCTGAGATAATATTTCCATCATTTGAGTTCCTTCTCTTATGTTCTGTCTCAATAATTCTTCTTCTTATTCTTGCATATCTTTGAATAATTCGTGTGAGGACTTCTTTGCTTCAAGATTCTTGGCTATTAGAATTCATTCATGGTATTCAAACTATATAGAATTCTCACAGCATTCACTTAATCATTGATATAAAATTTAACGGTAGCACTAGGTTAAAACTATATAGAAACTTGTGTGTTAAGTTAGAGACATGTTTTGGCATATTTAAGCATGGCAATTGTCGTTATTTTCGTACACTGCATCCTGAGTTCCTATAGTTCTTCCATGTACCAATTGGTATATTGAATGGACTTTCACGTACCCTCAGGTATATAGAAAGGTACTTCACGTACTCTATAGTATATAGGAAGGATCATGTCATGCGGTTGTGCATTAGACAACACCACTGCGGATTTGAGCTCCCACGTACCTTGATTATATCGGGAGACCCTGCTAGGATCCATGTAACCATCCGAGTTAACATATTGACCATCTTGGCATGGAAATACACCGAGAACAACACTCGGGTAGATACTATAAACATGCTATCAGGTAGACAAGTTATATAGTCATGGGTACAGTCCTAATCCTCCCTGGTTAGTGCTCTAAAAGAATGGGCTGAGTATAACTGTTGGACCCTGTGGTATATCGCGAGTTGCACCGCCTTGATAATCCCGTGAGGTTACACACCATTGAATCCACACCTACCACATAAGTTTGCTTGCGGCCTTAGCATGTGTAGATTTTGTTGATGTATTTGTAACTTTGGAAGATATTCACTTGTATATTACATTTGTATTTTATTGTATATTCAACAGAGATGTATTATCCCTCTGATTGGAAGTGTCGTCATCTGTATTTGCAAGTGTCGCAAGTTACATTGTAAGTGTCATCATTTGTATTGATGGGTTATTTGCCCACCTGTGTGGGGTCGACCCTAGTTAGGTCATGTGGTTGGGTTATTAGGATTCCTTAGGAAGTTGGCCCTATTGGTTCATTGGCAAGTCAAGTCAATGTATAAATAGAGGGTGTGTCTCTCTCATTCTATTCATTCACTCACTTCTCAAGCTTGCATAGATAAAAGAGAAAGTGGCGCAAAAGTGGAGGAGGAGGAGTATCTGCTAGAGACATCTCTTTGGGTTTAATCATTGTGATCTTGGTTTGTGGCTTATCTTATCTTTGAGGAAGTTGCGGGGTTTTTCACCTTCTTGGTTTTCCCCAAGGAAACTCTATCTCTCTTGTGTGTTTGTGGTATTATGTCTATGATTGATATGTTGTACATGTTATTCTCTTAGTGATCCTGAATGATAATGATAATGAAATGAAATGATCGAAAAATTAACATGGTATTAGAGATGACCTAAGAAGAAGGCACTGTGCAGCTGCGGAAGCTAGGGCTTCTTAATTTTTTGGTTTTTCTCCACAAATCATCAAAGGAAGGAGGCTAGATTGACTTTCCTAGCAAGGGAACATCTTTCTATCGAGACAGAATTCAATTATGAGCATTTTTAGTTTTTAGCTCGTCACTGCTGCAGGAAATTACGGTTTCAAAAATTTAGAATTTTTGTAATATGAATCCACAGCTCGATCCTCCTCACGAAAATAGAAGTTTATAGCATTGGATTGAACTTTTTGGTTGGGCAGAAGGGTGGGCTTTATCAAACCCTAGTTCGGGGTCCTGTCTAGTAAATCCGGAAGCTTCAAAGGCAATTTTGAGGGGTCAAATTTTGCAGATCTCAAAATCTGAGTATACCAGCTTGACCAGCTCAGCAAGGCACATCTTTCTATCCTTTCAGAAGTTTGAAATTCATATTTTAAATTTTTAGGGTTTCTCTTACAAACCCTAATCCAACTCCAGATCCAGTTTTCAGCAAATTAAGTGGTAAGACCTAATAACTTTTCTATTTCCATTTGACTCTTTAAGATGTCTCACCACACTAAGCTTGAGGATAAGCTTGAAGAGGATGATAACTTCCCAGCATGGAAGTATAGGATTGGGTTAATCCTAGAAGAGAATGAGTTGGACACTTACATAAGTGAAGAGGTTCCAGTCCAAGAGGGAGAAGAGGCTAAGGCCTTACACAAGAAGAACCTGGTCAAGGATAAGAGAAGCATTGTTGCTTCTATAAAGGACCATCTCATACCTTATGTGTCTTCCCTAAAGACACCTTAGGATATGTTTGACTCTTTGACCTAGTTGTTTGAAGGAAAGAACATAAATTAGAAGATTACTCTATGGAACCAATTGAAAGGGGTAAATATCCATAATGGAGAGGCCATTCAATCCTACTTTTCTAAGGTCTCTCAAATCAAGGAACAACTTGAAGTTGTGGATGAAGTAGTGGAGAATGGAGAAATTTTCATGACCACATTTAATGGCCTACCTAGGTCATGGGACTCCTTCATCCATGGAATATGTGCAAGAAAGAAGTTGATCTTTTTCAGTAGACTATGGGAGGAATGTTCACAAGAAGAAGCTAGGCTTGTGGCCCAAGAAGAAAAGATGGAAAGTGAATATCAATCCCTCATAGCACACACTAAAGGAAATAAGTTTAAGAGGGAGAACTCTCACAACAAGAAACATTCTCATTTCCATCATAAGAAGAAATATTTCTCTCATGTTCGATGCTTCACTTGTGATGAGTTAGGACACTTTGCTTCAAAATGTCCCAAGAACAAAAGGAACAATCACTACAACAAGAAGAAGAGTAAAAAGAAGAGATGTCATGCTCATACTGGAGAGGATGATGAACCTCCCAAGAAGAAGACTAGGGATAAAAGTGAATATTCTTCAAGTGAGGAAGAATATGTGCTGATTTATGCTCTCACAGGTACTATCTCACATGGATGTGATGATTGGCTTATTGATAGTGGGGCTTCCAAACACATGACAGGATTTAAAGAATCATTTGTAGACCTATTTGAACATGAGTCACCCCATAAGGTGAAACTTGGGGATGAATATCAATATCCTATAAAAGGAAGTGGTGAAGCCTCCTACAAGTTAGACTCCGGGAAGTCTTTGAAAATGAAAGATGTTTTATATGTACCAGGACTTAAGAAAAATATTCTCTCCATATCATCTTTGGATGCAAAGGGAATGAGAGTTGCATTTGTAGATGGCCAAGTACTTATGTGGCCTAAAGGTAAAACAATAGATGATCCAGTGGTAATTGGAGAGTAAGAGGGAGGATTATACAAATTGAAGGGACAACCTGAACATGCCATGGTACATGAATCCATGGAGCCAAGTGAACTTTGGCATAGAAGGCTTGCATACCTGCACTATAGAGCACTACCAATTGCAAGAAAAGTTGTAGAAGGTCTTCTTGAAATCTAGTCAAAGCATGAAAGCATTTGCAAAGGATGTGCAAAAGGGAAGAACACAAAGAAGGCATTTCCAAGCAGTGAAAGCAAAGCAAAAGGAATCTTGGAGATTATCCACTCCGATGTATGCAGTCCAATGTCATACAGTTCTCTGAGTGGGTATGTATACTATGTTTCCTTCATTGATGATTTCTCTAGGAAGACTTGGGTCTATTTCTTGAAGAATAAAGATGAAGTGTTTGATAAGTTCAAGGAATTTAAATCCTTGATAGAAAATCAAACTGATAAGAAGATCAAGACCTTCAAATCTGACAATGGTGGGGAGTTCACTTCAGGATACTTCAAGAAGTTATGCAGTGATTCAAGGATTAAGAGGAAGTTGATTACTCCTTACAATCCACAACAGAAAGGGTTTGTAGAAAGGAAGAATAGAACTATCATGGAGACAGCACGGGAAATGCCTCATGACTAGGATCTTCCTATGCACCTACGGGAAGAAGCAGCTAGGACAACTGTATATGTATAGAACAGAACACCTCACAAGATACTTGACAACAAGACACCAGAAGAAGTTTTCTCTAGTAAGAAACCTAAAGTTAGCCATCTCAAGATATTTGGATGTCTTGTGTACACACACATTACAAAGGAAAAGAGGGAAAATATAGATCCTTCAGGAAAGAAGGGCATCTTTGTGGGTTACAGTTAAAGCTCGAAGGCTTATAGAATCTACTTTCTAGGATTCAAGAAGATTGACATCAGAAGGGATGTAACATTTGATGAAGGCTCAGCATACATCAAATCAAGGAAGACACATGTTGAAGACAATGAAGAACCAAGGGTAACCAGAATTCAAGACACCACTATGAATGAAGCAACTCCAAAAGAAGGTCGTGAAATTGAAGATCCACAAGAACCTGTAGATCCACCCCATGAGAAGAACTCTCACAAAAGGAAACCTGCATGGGCTAGAGAGCTCATACAAGATGCAGAAAGGTATGGTATTCCAGAAGAGGAACACAGAGAAAGGAAAAGGACAAGGTCACACACTAGCTATGTTGCCTTTCTCTGTGACATTATGAACAAATAACCTTCCAGTTATGAAGAAGCAACATAAAAGAAAGAATGGAAGGATGCCATGGTCGAGGAATACCAGTCGATCATGAAGAATGATGTTTGGGATGTGGTCCTAAGACCAAAAGGGAAGTCTGTGGTGACTTCCAGGTGGATCTATAAGATCAAACATGCTGCAGATGGTAGCATAGAGAAATAGAAGGCAAGGTTCGTAGCTCGTGGCTTCTCCCAAAAAGAGGGAATAGATTATGAAGAAAATTTTGCACCTGTAGCTAGATACACTTCCATTAGAATAGTACTTGCTTTGGCTTCAGTAATGAAGTGGAAGATACACTAGATGGATGTCAATATTGTCTTCTTGAATGGTGTAGTCGAAGAGGAAGTGTATGTGGAGTAGCCACTTGGTTTTGAGACACATGACAGGGAGTCATATGTGTGCAGGTTGAAGAAATCCTTGTATGGCTTGAAGCAAGCTCCTAGTATTTGGTATGGTAGGATAAACAGCTTTCTATCCAGTTTGGCCTTTACCAAGAGTAAAGTGGATTCCAAGATTTACTACAAGGTTGAGGAAGGCAATCTAGTGATACTCTTATTGTATGTGGATGACATGTTTGTGATAGGTGATGATAGGTTGATTTCTGACACCAAGATGAATCTTGATATCGAGTTCAAGATGAAGGACTTGGGGATGATGCACTACTTTCTAGGCATGGAGGTGTGGAAGAGTGCAGATGGAATCTTTCTTGGACAAGGGAAGTATGCAGTAGAGATCCTGAAGCGGTTCGGGATGATGGACTACAAGGCCATGGACACACCTATGGCATCGAACCTAAGGCTTCTATGTGATTCTTCATTTGAGCTGGTTGATGTCATAGTGTATCATCAGATGATTGGGTCCTTAATGTACATGAGGAAAACAAGACTAGATATTTGGTTTGTGGTGAATACATTGAGCCAGTACCTGACGGATCCCAGAGGTGTTCACCTGGTTGCTGTAAAGCATATTCTGAGGTACCTAAAGGGTACGGTTGATGATGGGCTCAAGTATGATGCGAATCAAAGGTTTAACCTAGAGGGTTATGTTGATTCAGATTGGGTGGGAAGTGCTGCAGATATGAAGAGCACTTTGGGGTGGTGCTTCAATATGGGATCAGGTATGGTCTCTTGTTTTAGCAGGAAGCAGTCCTGCGTAGCAGAGTATCTATTGTGACAAGTATGTCACAGCTTGTTCGGCCAGGTGTGAGGTAGTATGGCTTAGGAAGCTACTGTCTGAGTTATTTTATCTCCTATTGGATGCTACCAGTATCTATTGTGACAACCAAAGTTGTGTGAAGTTGTCAGAGAACCCGGTGTTCCATGACAGGTCGAAGCACATAGAGATCAAATATCACTATATTAGGGATATGGTGCAGAGAGGAGCATTGAAGCTCCTGTATGTTGCGACGGATGAGCAGGTTGCAGATGTGTTGACGAAACCACTAACCAGAGTGATGTTTGAGTACTTCAGAGAGAGTCTTGGTGTTATTCAGATTGAAGATACTTCAAGGAAGAAGTGATGGGACACATTTGTAGGATCCATTCCAAGCATGGTGATAGGAGGATGCTTCCCATGGCTGTGGATGTAAGCGCTATGTGATGAGCATCAGGACGATGCTCCAGTTACTGTAATGTATGATGATCAGGATGATCATATTTGACAATATGCATCAGGTGGATTCTTGGTATGATTGGTGTGATTATACGATGATGACATGCATCCGAAAAATGCAGTGATGATGATCAGGATGATCATGTGATGATGATGTGCATCATGACGATGTGTTGTATGATGATGATCAGTATGATCATGAGTATCAGGATGATTCACCGTGGTCGTGGACAGGTTGGGCATGTAGCATAGAAAAAATCCTGGGAGATCCTATAGTCTGAGCTAGGATGCTCTTTCGAGGTTTTGCTACTAGAGGCATTTAATAAGCCCTAGCGATCCAATAGGTTGAGTAGTAAGCTCGTAATCAGTCCTGGGATGCTCTTTAGAGTACTTGCAGGTTGTAAGATGCTCTTTAAAGGTTTCGCCTAACCACATGTAATCATCCCTAGAGATATGATAGGTTGAGCAATAAGCTTGTAATCAGTCCTAGGATGCTCTTTAGAGTACTTGCAGGTTGCAAGACGCTCTTTAAAGGTTTTGTGGTGTGGGGGTCACATATAATCAATCCTGGAGATCAAATAGGTTGAGAAGTAATCTTGTAAGCAGTACTAGGATACTCTTTAGAGCTCTTGCAGGATGCAAGACACTCTTTTAAGGTTTTGTGACAGTCAACATGTAAAAGATCCTGGGAGATCCGATAGGTTGAGAAGCAAGCTGGTAATACGTCCTCGGATGCTCTTTCAAGGTTTTGTTGACACATGTAATAAGTCCTGAGATTCCACAGTATGGCCAGTGGTGATGAAGACCTACAGGAGGCAGGCCTACATCCAACATGAAAAAGGGTTGGCTTTGTAGAACTTCCTATGATGAGAAGAATTCAAAGATAGCCCAGTGATCAAGATGTCGAGTATAGCAGCAATGATGATGATGATGCTCCATGATCCAGTGATGATGATCTAGCTCTAGAATTGAAGACTTGCGCCAAATATGTATTGATGACCTGTGTCTAGAGAATACCTTCCTAGTTAAGAGGGAGTGTTGATGTATTTGTAACTTCAGAAGATATTCACTTGTATATTACATTTGTATTTTATTGTAAATCCAACAGAGATGTATTATCCCTCTGATTGGAAGTGTTGTCATTTTTATTTGCAAGTGTCTCAAGTTACATTGTAAGCGTCGTCATTTGTATTGATGGGTTATTAGACCACCGGTGTGGGGTTGACACTAGTTACGCCATGTGGTTGGGTTATTAGGCTTCCTTAGGAATTTGGCCCTGTTGGCTCATTGGCAGGTCAAGTCAATGTATAAATAGAGAGTGTGTGTAATGACCCTTTTTCAAAATTTTATTAAAATGCCAATTTTTCCACTTTTTCCCCAATTTCGACCTTTGACTAGTTTTACTGTTTTGACCTCCAAATCAACCCAAATGCTCTCAAATATTCTGTAGGAGTGTATGAATGGTATTTATACTTGAATATTAGGTTTAGGGATGTTTTATGGCCCTCCAAATACTGCGACAAACTTGATTTGTATTCTGATCAATATAGGTAATTTTGACTAGTAATTTGTGCATCAAATTCCCCCGGGGTAACACTGCAAATGGCCTTCCAAATGCCTCCAAACTCCCACAAATTTATAAACAGAGGTACGTAATGTGTTAAGTATGTGATTAAGGTATCATATGCACCATTAATTGATTTTTTCTACTGTTCTAACTCTCTCACATTCAACAGCAAAAACCCCCAATTCGACCCTTGGGGAAATGGGACTATTTCACCTCTCAATACAAACAAACAGAGTAAAAATGATTCAAATGCTCAAGTACAGTACATAAAAATTGGATACTATATCCATGTCAGTATATTAATCACAAATATATCAGAGAATCATCCATCCATCTGAAATAATCAACCTTATAGTGCCATACATCAAAGCATTGGGGAAATGGACATTGTTTGCTCATTAATCAATAATTTTGCATACATTCAATGGGTATTTCAACTTGAGAGTTTCTGAATATGAATAATAGAGGATATGAAGCTATTAAAATCAAAAAAATATCATATGAATCTCTCCCAATGAGTGTAAAATCTCACCCAAAGCGCAATCCCTCAAGGAGCTCGAATATGCCTTCAAAATTGGAAATGGTGGAGAGAAAGTGCTGCACTAAATCAAACCATGAAACTTGCTATAGCTTCTACCTGCAAATAAAAATTCAATAAATCACCATGAAAGACCTGAGTGGCCTCTCCAAACACCAACTTGGATGGGAATATTTCACCCTCGAAATTGGCTAAGGCAAGAAACTAGTCATCCACTAGTTCTCTCTTCACAAATGCAATTTTTCTGAAATCATCAAAAGCCATTCTCATACTTGATTTCTACATTTTATAAAAAACATTAGCCTTCAAGGGGTCGAAATCCTCTCAATAGATTCAATAATTTTCCATTTAGAAAATATTCCTCATTTGCCACTTGTCTCCTAGTTCCAACCTTCCATCTTCTCCCAAATTCGAATTTGAGTCTCTTTAGATTCCCCGAACTCCATGAGCACTTTCCTTGAGCCTATTTTTGGGGCTGAAATGTCATAATGGCCATGTCTAAGAAGTCAGGTCTGAATTTTGTCATAAATGTCATAGATGCTTCATTATTGTTATCATAAAACTAGGGAATCTAGCCCAAGTGTCCACTAGTCTCCAATTTGACTCTTCCTCTCCCATGGAGGTTACTATTCCATCCCATTTTGACCTAATATGCTCAATTACATGTGTTATGACTTACCAACTCACCCAAGATTTTTCACCTTCCCATGAATTCGAATTGGCAAGAGAGAGCTGCCATGTGTCATTGAAAAATCAAGCTAGTGTGGGTCCCACCACCTCCATATGTCTCTAAAACCACTTGCCACCTAGAATTTCTCTTGAATTTATTTATTCATCATATTTATTAAATGCTTGAACCCTTCTAATTTCTAAATATCATTTATTAGCTTCCTTATTACCATCCAACATGTCCCCATCCAACCTAGGAAACTAGTAGGAGTGATGGGATTGTCTTACTATGCACTTATTTGAATGGGGACATTACAGTCCTCCCCACCCAAGATTGTTTGTCCTCAAGAAATTTCAAATTTGGATGCTGCAAAAGCTTCTCCTCTTCCCATGTGGCATCTTCATTTGGTAAGTCCTTCCATTGCACTAAATATTCTTTGTTGATTATACTCCTCAAGCTTCTTTCCCGTGTCTTCAAAATATTTTCCGGAACAAGTGTGAGCTAACCTTCATCATCCAAAGGAGGAAGTATTTATGAAGTGATGATTTGTTGACCAAGATATTTCTTAAGACAAGAAACTTGAAATACATTGTGGATTTTACTCCCTTCTGGAAGTTCTAGTTCATATGCTACTTCTCCAACCTTCCGCACTACCTTGTATGGCCCATAGTACGTTGGTTTTAATTTTTCTGCTCCATTCTTTTTGAGAGATGTTTGTTTATAGGGATGAAACCTTAAATATACTAAATCATTGACTTGAAAGGTTCTTTCTTCTCTATGTCTATCAGCATATTGTTTTTGCTGATTTTGAGCAACCTGCAAATTGTCTTTCAAGAGCTTTAAAATTTCTTGGCTCTCTTCCACCCAATCTTTAGCCTTTGGGGCTCTACTATCACCAAATATAATGTCAGCAAATGTAAGTGCATCATAACCATATAATGCTTTGAAAGGAGACATTCCCATTGACATATGATAAGTGGTGTTGTAGCAAAACTTACCCAAGTGTAGCCATTTTTCCCGTGCTTTTTCCTGCCCTCCCACATAGTTTCTTAGGTATCCTTCCAACCATTGGTTTACACTCTCTGTTTGTCCATCAGTTTGTGGATGATAGCTAGTACTTGCAGTCAATTGAGTGCCTACCAATCTAAAAATTTCTTTTCAAAAAGCACCCACGAATCTACTATCTCTATCACTGACAATGCTCTTGGGGAGCCCATGCAATCTGAAGATTTCTTTGAAAAAATATCAGCCACTTGTGCAGCACTAAAAGATGATGTAACATCAAAGAAATGAGCATATTTTTTCAACCTATCAACTACCACATAGATGCAATCCTTACCCAAGTATTTAGGCAATCCAGTGATGAAATCCATGGAAATACTGTCCCATTTTTGCTCCGGAATGGGAAATGGTTGTAATAGGCCGGCTAAATATCTAAGTTCTGATTTGTTTTGTTGAAATGCTTTACATTCATTCACATACTTCTGAACATATTCCTTCATCCCCTTCCAAAAAAATCTTTTCCTCAACTGTCTATAAGTTTTGAAGATCCCCGGATGGCCCTCTTTTGGGGAATCATATGCTTCTTGCAAAATTCGGTACTTGAGCTTGGAGTTATGAACTAAATAAATTCTTCCCTTATAATATATCATCCCATTCAAAATCCTATAATTATCATCCCCTTTGATTCCATCCAACACATCACAAGCAAATTTGTCTTCGGCATATTCAGCTAGTAGCATGTTTTTCCAATCATTGGCAATATCCATGAGAGAAAAAGAAGGCCTTCTTGACAAAGCATCTACTACTATATTATTCTTTCCTTTGACATATTCAATATCGAAATCATAAGCTTGAATCTTTCTTACCCACTTTTGTTGCCTTTCATTTAGATATTTTTGGGTGAGAAAGTGTCTTAGACTATTGTGGTCAGTTTTCACCACAAACTTCATGCGCACCAAGTCTTTTCTGAATTTTTCCAATGCATGCATAATGGACAGCAGTTCTTTATCATAGATGGAGTAAAATTTTTCATGAGGCTGCAACTTTCTGCTCTCAAAGGCTATGGGTTGTTGGCCTTGCTTTAGGACAACCCCTATTCCTCCACCTAAAGCATCACATTCCACACCAAAAGGTTTAGTAAAATCAGGAAGTGCAAGTATGGGACAACTACTCATTACCTCTTTCATTTTTTGGAAGGCCTTTTCAGCCTCTTCATCCCACTTGAAAGAATCATTCTTAGTCAAATCAGTGAGTGGAGAAGTCAACTTGGAGAACCCTTTAACAAATTTTCTGTAGTAGGTGCATATGCCAATAAAGCCTCTCAAGTCGGTAATATTTTTTGGTGATGTCCATTCCAAGATAGCCCTAATTTTTTCCATGTGTACCTTCACTCCTTCTTGCCCAATAATGTGCCCAAGATACAGTAGTTCTTTCATCCCAAATTTACATTTTGATAATTTAGCAAATAAGGACTCTTCTTGCACGATTTTCAACACAATCTCTAACTACTGCAAATGCTCTTCCCATATTTTACTATAAATGAGAATATCATCAAAGAAAACAAAAAAAAACCTTCTTACTTGCTTGCAAAATATCCTATTCATACATGCTTGAAAGGTGGCTGGAGCATTGGTTAACCCAAAAGGCATGACAAGAAATTCAAAGTTGCCAAAATGACATCGAAAAGCCGTCTTTTGCACATCTTCATCTTTCATTTGAATTTGGTGATATCCTGATCTAAGGTCATTTTTTGAGACGTATTTGGCCCCATGAAAGTCATCCATGAGCTCATCAATCCTAGGAATAGGATACCTATTCTTGATAGTCTTTTTGTTCAAGGCTCTAAAATCTATGCACATTCTCAATGTTCCATCTTTTTTCTTCACTAGCACTACTCAAGAAGCATAAGGGCTAGAGCTTGGTCTAATGAGTCCCAACTCTAGGAGTTCTTGGATAGCTTTTTCAATCTCATCTATGAACTTTTTAGGATGTCTATAAGGTGGTATCTGAATGGGTGAAGTACCCTCCTCCAAAATAATAATTTCCTCAACCCCCCTATCCGGTGGCCTACCATGTGGAAGGTCTCTAAAAACCTTTTCATATTTTTGCAAAAGTCTCTCTATCTCCTTTGGGTGTTTGACAATATTTATAGTTGGCTTGGGAGATGTAATATGACATTCAGTAGCCCATTCTATATCCCCATTCCTTAATATAGATCTCATACTATTGCAAGTCACTGCTTGATTTGGATAAGTGTGTTGCCCTGTCACAATTCTTTGTACTCCTTTTGAATCTTGGAATTTCATTTCCGGAATTTGATAATTTACTTTGTGCTCTCCTATTGAATACAACCATTGAAATCCCAAAACCACATTATTATCAGCAACATCCACCACATAAAAACTATCAACAAAAGTATAGTTACCTACGGTGACTTGCAGCTTTGGAACCCATGTTTTGCATTGCATTGTGTTGTGACCGGGAATGACAACTGTGAAGCCATCAAATGGTTCAATAGGCATGTTTCTTTTCTCTACCATATCTACATCAATGAATTTATGAGTGGCTCCTCCATCTACCAAAACTGAAGTTCTTTGTCCTTGTACCACACCTTTGCATCGGATAGTATGATAGCGAGGTACTGTTGAAAGCACTGCCATTCTTGCTTTGTTCGGTGAAGGCTGATTTTCTTCTTGTCTTTCCTCTTCTACTTCTATCTCATATGCCTCTTCTTGATCTGAAATATGTCCATCTTCATCCATGCCCCCATCATACCCCTCATTATCAGAAAATACTTCTATGTATTGAGCCTTTCCTTTGGTACATTTGTGCCCCGGTGTCCATGGTTGGAAGCATGTGAAGCATAGTTTCTTTTTTCAAAGTTCATCCATGTTTAGTCCTCTTTTTTATTCCTCTCAAATGAATTTATTTTCCAAGGTTTCTTATCATATCCATCCCTTTTCCAAGGTTTCTTTTCAAATTTATAGCTAGGCTTAGGAGGAAATCTCGTTCTAGGAAGCACATTTTGGAGATCCCTAGTCAAGCTCATTGCATCTTTTAATGTAGTTGGCTTGTGGGATTTGACCAAACCTCTTAAGGGTTCATCCAAACCTTCAATGAACAGCAATACTAATCTTCCCATAGATACATCAGCCACCTTGACTGATAATTTTTTAAAGCCCAACATATATTCAGTAGGGGACCCAGTTTGCTTCAATTGAGCTAGTTCTTTGAAAGGCAATTCTGGATCTTTTTGTTCAAATCTTTCTAGTACCCTATCAACAAATTCTCCATATGTTTTAACCTAATTATGACCCAAGGTTCTCATCCCATGAAACCACCATTCATTGGCATCTCCTTCCAAATGCAAAATGGCCATTTTTAATGCATCATCTTCCAACATAGGATTCAGCTGAAAATATACATCCAATTTTTGCATCCATGTGTTAGCAGAATTTTGAGAAGAACCATCAAAAGTAGGAAGTGACATTTTTCCAACAACACTATTTAATTCTTTGTTTTGGAATGGACTCCTATTGTCTCCCTTCCTATTAATCTTTTGCATAGCATCAATGTAGTCACTGAGTGGTACACCTCTTTTACACTCTTCATTCAAATCATTCCAATCATTTACTAGTTTCTTGTAATCCAATTCAAGATTGGGCTCTTCTTTGGGCGTGAGAAATTTATGTGCAGTATGGCTTTGTGTGCTTTGAAATTCATCAGGTCTATTATGAGGTCCTGTACTTGAGAAAATATGCTCATTCCCTTTCATCTTTTCCCCTAAATGTGAACCACTATTATCTCCTATCATCCCTTTGCTTTGAAGTTGGCTAATCAGCAATTCAAATCCTTGAAACAATTTATCACCTATCCTATCCATGTTTGCTGAAAGTTTAGAGAAACATGGATCTAAGGTCACAATAAGTTCCTCCTTATGTTTTAATTTGTCATCCTCCTCTCTACCCATGGTTTCAGCAAAAGACTCCTCTTCTTCTACTACCTCTTCTTCAACAAAAACATCTTCAACTATTGGTTCAAAGGGTGGTGGATTATTATTTTGACTTCTTGTTAAGACGATCAGGTTCCAAGAACATGCTCTGATACCACTTGTAGTGACCCTTTTTCAAAATTTTATTAAAATGCCAATTTTTCCACTTTTTCCCCAATTTCAACCTTTGACTAGTTTTACTGTTTTGACCTCCAAATCAACCCATATGCTCCCAAATATTTTGTAGCAGTATATGAATGGTATTTAGACTTGAATATTAGGTTCAGGGATGTTTTATGTCCCTCCAAATACTGCTGCAAACTTGATTTGTATTCTGATCAATATAGGTAATTTTGACTAGTAATTTGTACATCAAATCCCCCCGGGGTAACACTGCAAATGGCCTTCCAAATGACTCCAAACTCACACAAATTTATGAACAAAGGTATGTAATGTGTTAAGTATGTGATTAAGGTATCATATGAACCATTAATTGATTTTTACTACTATTCTAACTCTCTCACATTCAATAGCAAAAACCTTCAATTCGACCCTTGGGGAAATGGCACTATTTCACCTCTCAATACAAACAAACGGAGTCAAAATGCTTCAAATGCTCAAGTAAAGTACATGAAACTTGTATAATATATACATGGAAGTATATGAATCACAAATATATAAGAGAATCATCCATCCATTTGAAATAATCAACCTTATAGTGTCATACATTAAAGCATTGGGGAAATGGACATTGTTTGCTCATTAATCAATAACTTTGCATAAATTCAATGGGTATTTCGACCTGAGAGTTTCTGAATATGAATAACAGAGGATATGAATCTATTACAATAAAAAAATATAATATGAAGCTCTCCCAAGAGTGCAAGATCTCACCCAAAGCGCAATCCCTCAAGGAGCCCGAATATGCCTTCAAAATTGGAAATGGTGGAGAGAGAGTGATGCACTAAATCAAACCATGAAACTTATTGTAGATGATACCTGCAAATAAAACTCCATTAAATCACCATGAAAGACCTGAGTGGCCTCTCCAAACACCAACTTGGATGAGAATCTTTCACCCTCGAAATTGGCTAAGGCAAGAAACTAGTCATCCACTAGTTCTCTCTTCACAAATGCAATTTTTCTCAAATCATCAAAACCCATTCTCATACTTGATCTCTACAATTTCTAACCAACATTAGCCTTCAAGGGGTTGAAATCCTCTCAATAGATTCAATAATTTTCCATTTAGAAAATATTCCTCATTTGCCACTTGTCTCCTAGTTCCAACCTTCCATCTTCTCCCAAATTTGAATTTGAGTCTCTTTAGATTCTCCCAACTCCATGAGCGCCTTCCTTGAGCCTATTTTTGGGGATGACATGTCATAATGGTCAGGTGTAAGAATTCAGGTCTGAATTTTGTCATAAATGTCATAGATGCTTCATTATTGTTGTCATAAAACTAGGGGATCTAGCCCAAGTGTCCACTAGTCTCCAATTTGACTCTTCCTCTCCCATGGAGGTTACTATTCCATCCCATTTCAACCTAAGATGCTCAATGCCATGTGTTATGACTTACCAAATCACCCAAGAGTGTTCACCTTCCCATGAATTTGAATTGGCAAGAGAGAGCTGTCATGTGTCATTGAACAATCAAGCTAGTGTGGGTCCCACCACCTCCATATGTCTCCAAAACCACTTGCCACCTATAATTTCTCTTGAATTTATTTATTCATCATATTTATTAAATGCTTGAACCCTTCTAATGTCTAAATATCATTTATTAGCTTCCTTATTACCATCCCACATGTGCCCATCCAACCTAGGAAACTAGTAAGATTGATGGGATTGTCTTACTATGCACTTATTTGAATGGGGACATTACAGTCCTCCCCACCCAAGATTGCTTGTCCTCAAGCAATTTAAAATTTGGATGCTGCAAAATCTTCTCCTCTTCCCATGTGGCATCTTCATTTGGTAAGTCCTTCCATTGCACAAAATATTCTTTGATGATTCTACTCCTCAAGCTTCTTTCCCGTGTCTTAAAAATATTTTCCGAAACAAGTGTGAGCTGACCTTCATCATCCAAAGGAGGAAGTATTTATGAAGTGATGATTTGTTGACCAAGATCTTTCTTAAGACAAGAAACATGAAATACATTGTGGATTTTACTCCCTTCTGGAAGTTCTATTTCATATGCTACTTCTCCAACCTTCCGCACTACCTTGTATGGCCCATAGTACCTTGGTTTTAATTTTTCTACTCCATTCGTTTTGAGAGATGTTTATTTATAGGGCTGCAACCTTAAATATACTAAATCATTGACTTGAAAGGTTCTTTCTTCTCTATGTCTATCGGCATATTGTTTTTGTTGATTTTGAGCAACCTGCAAATTGTCTTTCAAGAGCTTTAAAATTTCTTGGCTCTCTTCCACCCAATCTTTAGCCTTTGGGGCTCTACTATCACCAAATATAATGTCAGCAAATGTAAGTGCATGATAACCATATAATGATTTGAAAGGAGACATTCCTATTGACATATGATAAGTGGTGTTGTAGCAAAACTCACCCAAGTGTAGCCATTTTTCCCATGCTTTTTGCTGCCCTCCCACATAATTTGTTAGGTATCCTTCCAACCATTTGTTTACCCTCTCTGTTTGTCCATCAGTTTGTGGATGATAGCTGGTACTTGGAGTCAATTGAGTGCCTACCAATCTAAAAATTTCTTTCCAAAATCACCCATGAATCTACTATCTCTATCACTGACAATGCTCTTGGGGAGCCCATGCAATCTGAAGATTTCTTTGAAACAAATATCAGCCACTTATGCAGCACTAAAAGATGATGTGACATCAAAGAAATGAGCAAATTTTTTCAACCTATCAACTACCACATAGATGCAATCCTTACCCAAGTATTTAGGCAATCCGGTGATGAAATCCATGGAAATACTGTCCCATTTTTGCTCCGGAATGGGCAATTGTTGTAATAGGACGACTGGACATGTAAGTTATGATTTGTTTTATTGACATTATTTACATTCATTCACATACTTCTGAACATCTTCCTTCAGCCCCTTCCAAAAAAATCTTTTCCTAAACTGTCTATAAGTTTAGAAGATCCCCGGATGGCCCGCTAGTGGGGAATCATGTGCTTCTTGCAAAATTCGGTACTTGAGCTTGGATTTATGAACTAAATAAATTCTTCCCTTATAATATATCAGCCCATTCAAAATCCTATAATTAGCATCCCCTTTTATTCCATCCAACACATCACAAGCAAATTTGTCTTTGGCATGTTCAGCTAGTAGCATGTTTTTCCAATCCTTGGCAATATCCATGAGAGAAAAAGAAGGCCTTCTTGACAAAGCATCAGCTACTATATTATTCTTTCCTTTGACATATTCAATATCAAAATCATAAGCTTGAATCTTTCTTTCCCACTTTTGTTGCTTTTCATTTAGATCTTTTTGGGTGAGAAA
Organism: Larix kaempferi; assembly: GCA_027924585.1. Taxonomy (NCBI): domain Eukaryota; kingdom Viridiplantae; phylum Streptophyta; class Pinopsida; order Pinales; family Pinaceae; genus Larix; species Larix kaempferi. The sequence continues at coordinate 10,958,162 of BSBM01001051.1, read as the reverse complement.
GTGTGTTAGACTATTGTGGTCAATTTTCACCACAAACTTGCTGCGCACCAAGTCTTTTCTGAATTTGGCCAATGCATGCATAATGGCCAGCATTTCTTTATCATAGATGGAGTAAATTTTTTCATGAGGTTGCAACTTTCTTCTCTCAAAGGCTATGGGGTGTTGGCCTTTCTTTAGGACAACCCCTATTCCTCCACCTGAAGCATCACATTCAACAACAAAAGGTTTGGTAAAATCAGGAAGTGCAAGTATGGGACAACTACTCATTACATCTTTCATTTTTTGGAAGGCCTTTTTAGCCTCTTCAACCCACTTGAAAGAATCCTTCTTAGTCAAATTAGTGAGTGGAGAAGTCAACTTGGAGAACCCTTTCACAAATTTTTTGTAGTAGGTGCATATGCCAGTAAAGCCTCTCAAGTCGGTAAATTTTTTGGTGATGGCCATTCCAAGATAGCCCTGATTTTTTCCATGTGTACCTTCACTCCTTCTTGCCCAATAATTTTCCCAAGATACAGTAGTTCTTTCATCCCAAATTCACATTTTGATAATTTAGCAAATAAGGACTCTTCTTGCAAGATTTTCAACACAATCTCTAACTGCTGCAAATGCTCTTCCCATGTTTTACTATAAATGAGAATATCATCAAAGAAAACCAAAAAAACCTTCTTAGTTGCTTGCAAAATATCCTATTCATACATGCTTTAAAGGTGGCTAGAGCATTGGTTAACCCAAAAGGCATGACAAGAAATTCAAAGTGGCCAAAATGACATCGAAAAGTGGTCTTTTGCACATCTTCATCTTTCATTCGAATTTGGTGATACCCTGATCTAAGGTCATTTTTTGAGAAGTATTTGGCCGCATGAAACTCATCCATGAGCTCATCAATCCTAGGAATAGGATACCTATTCTTGATAGTCTTTTTGTTCAAGGCTCTAAAATCTATGCACATTCTCAATGTTCCATCTTTTTTCGTCACTAGCACTACTCAAGAAGCATAAGGGCTAGAGCTTGGTCTAATGAGTCCCAACTCTAGGAGTTCTTGGATAGCTTTTTCAATCTCATCTTTGAACTTTTTACGATTCCTATAAGGTGGTATCTGAATGGGTGAAGTACCCTCCTCCAAAATAATACTGTGCTCAACCCCCCTATTTGGTGGCCTACCATGTGGAAGGTCTCTAAAAACCTTTTCATATTTTTGCAAAAGTCTCTCTATCTCCTTTCGGTGTTTGACAATATTTATAGTTGGATTGGGAGATGTAATATGACATTCAGCAGCCCATTCTATATCCCCATGCCTCAATATAGATCTCATACTATTGCAAGTCACTACTTGATTTGGATAAGTGTGTTGCCCTCTCACAACTCTTTGTACTCCTTTTGAATCTTGGAATTTCATTTCCAGAATTTGATAATTTACTGTATGCTCTCCTATTGAATACAACCATTGCACTCCCAAAACCACATTATTATCAGCAATATCCACCACATAAAAACTATCAACAAAAGTATAGTTACCTACGGTGACTTGCAGCTTTGGAACCCATGTTTTGCATTGCATTGTGTTGTGACAGGGAATGACAACTGTGAAGCCATCAAATGGTTCAATATGTATCTTTCTTTTCTCTACCATCTCTACATCAATAAAGTTATGAGTGGCTCCTCCATCTACAAAAATTGAAGTTCTTTGTCCTTGTACCACACCTTTGCATCAGATAGTATGATAGCGAGGTACTGCTGAAAGCACTGTCATTCTTGCTTTGTTCGGTGAAGGCTGATTTTCTTCTTGTCTTTCCTCGTCTACTTCTATCTCATATGCCTCTTCTTGATCTGAAATATGTCCATCTTTATCCATGCCCCCATCATACCCCTTATTATCAGAAAATACTTCTATGTATTGAGCCTTTCCTTTGGTACATTTGTGCCCCGGTGTCCATGGTTGGAAGCATGTGAAGCATAGTTTTTTTTTTCTAAGTTCATCCCTGTTTAGTCCCTCTTTTTCATTCCTCTCAAATGAATTTCTTTGCCAAGGCTTCTTATCATATCCATCCCTTTTCCAAGGTTTCTTTTCAAATTTATAGCTAGGCTTAGGAGGAAATCTCGTTCTAGGAAGCACATTTTGGAGATCCCTAGTTAAGCTCATTGCATCTTTTAATGTAGTTGGCTTGTGGGATTTGACCAAACCTCTTAAGGGTCCAGCCAAACCTTCAATGAACAGCAATACTAATCTTCCCATAGATACATCAGCCACCTTGACTGATAATTTTTGAAAGTCCAACATATATTCAGTAGGGGACCCAGTTTGCTTCAATTGAGCTAGTTCTTTGAAAGACAATTCTGGATCTTTTTGTTCAAATATTTCTAGTACCCTGTCAACAAATTCTCCATATGTTTTAACCTGATTATGACCCAAGGTTCTCATCCCATGAAACCACCATTCATTGGAATCTCCTTCCAAATGCAAAATGGCCATTTTTAATGCATCATCTTCCAACATAGGATTCAGCTGAAAATATACATCCAATTTTTGCACCCGAGTGTTAGCAGAATTTTGAGAAGAACCATCAAAAGTAGGAAGTGACATTTTTCCAATAGCACTATTTAATTCTTTGTTTTGGAATGGATTCCTATTGTCTCCCTTCCTATTAATATTTTGCATAGCATCAATGTAGTCACTAAGTGGTACACCTCTTTTACACTCTTCATTCAAATCATTCCAATCATTTACTAATTTCTTGTAATCCAATTCAAGATTGGGCTCTTCTTTGTGTTTGAGAAATTTAGGTGAAGTATGGCTTTTTGTGCTTTGAAATTCATTAGGTCTATTATGAGGTCTTGTACTTGAGAAAATATGCTCATTCCCTTTCATCTTTTCCCCTGAATGTGAACCACTATTATCTCCTATCATCCCTTTGCTTTGAAGCTGGCTAATCAACAATTCGAATCCTTGCAACAATTTATCACCTTTCCTATCCATGTTTGGTGAAATTTTAGAGAAACATGGATCTAAGGTCGCAATAAGTTCCTCCTTATGTTTTAATTTGTCATCCTCCTCTCTACCCATGGTTTCAGCAAAAGACTCCTCTTCTTCTACTACCTCTTCTTCAACAAAAACATCTTCAACTACTAGTTCAAAGGGTGGTAGATTATTATTTTGACTTCTTGTTAATACCATCAGGTGCCAAGAACATGCTCTGACACCACTTGTAGTGACCCTTTTTCAAAATTTTATTAAAATGCCAATTTTTCCACTTTTTCCCCAATTTCGACCTTTGACTAGTTTTACTGTTTTGACCTCCAAATCAACCCAAATGCTCCCAAATATTCTGTAAAAGTGTATGAATGGTATTTAGACTTGAATATTAGGTTCAGGGATGTTTTATGGCCCTCAAAATACTGCTGGAAACTTGATTTGTATTCTGATCAATATAGGTAATTTTGACTAGTAATTTGTACATCAACTCCCTTCGAGGTAACACTGCAAATGACCTTCCAAATGCCTCCAAACTCACACAAATTTATGAACAGAGGTATGTAATGTGTTAAGTATGTGATTAAGGTCTCATATGAACCATTAATTGATTTTTACTACTGTTCTAACTCTCTCACATTCAACAGCAAAAACCCCCAATTCGACCCTTGGGGAAATGGCACTATTTCACCTCTCAATACAAACAAACGGAGTAAAAATGCTTCAAATGCTCAAGTAAAGTACATGAAACTTGTATAATATATACATGGCATTATACCAATCACAAATATATAAGATAATCATCCATCCATTTGAAATAATCAAGCTTATAGTGTCATACATCAAAGCATTGGGGAAATGGACATTGTTTGCTCATTAATCAATAAGTTTGCATACATTCAATGGGTATTTCGACCTGAGAGATTCTGAATATGAATAAAAGAGGATTTGAAGCTATTACAATCATAAAAATATCATATGAATCTCTCCCAATGAGTGCAAGATCTCATCCAAAGCGCAATCCCTCAAGGAGCCCGAATATGCCTTCAAAATTGGAAATGGTGGAGAGAAAGTGCTGCAATAAGTCAAACCATGAAACTTGTTGTAGATTTGTAACGTCCCCTTCCATCATCAAATGCAGGGAAGGAAACATTAACAACACACCGGGGCTTTTGGCAGACTTAGCCCCAATATTTCAATTACTCCAAAAATATGTAAGAATTAAAAACTTCTGTGTGCAGATTCGAGCTTCAATATAAGCACAGCGGAATTAAAACACATTTGCATGCACACCAACAGCAATGCTTCAACACATCTAGCACAAACAGAAGATGATTCCATATGCAGGGATTCAATCCCATTCTTATGCTATGCACAGACTTCATTTCAATTTCAACCTCATGAATAAATAACATTCAGATTTAGCACTTTACAGAACTCAGAATGTATATAAATTAATTCACAAGAATACTTATCTTTTAACACAAATGTCCAACGACTGGCTATGTGAGAGCAACGTTCCACCCAACCATAGATCTCTGTCCAGCCTATATTCTTTCAGCTGAGAGATCACCCCCGAGCTGGGTTGTGTATCCACTAAGGAAGAACTACCTGGGCTCACTCACAGCCAGGGTTTCACTCAAACAGCCATGCTAAGCCAACACACAGTTGGGTTTATCAAGCATATGGATGACAAATGAGGAGGATGCTAAGCCAGTGAGCTCAACCACAAAGCTACAGGCATCTCAAATGATCTCAGCAGTCATGGCACCCACAATACCTACCGCACCCAACACAAGGAAGGTCCCCTTCTCTGCTGCACAGTCCCTCAGGCGTCCCTTCCCTCCAGTTCTCTTTAGGGTGGGCATAGAAAGGTCCAGCTGCTAATTCCTTGAGATTCTAGCCTTCACTGGGTTTATCAAGCAAACCAAACCTCTGCTCAGTCATTCACACTTGGATTTCTCACAGTTCTGTTATCCAATAACTCAATCCCGTCACTTCATTTCTGGGCTGTAAAAACTGGGTTTTCCAATGGATTTCGGGGTATCTAATACTCTCAATTTCGCCCCAAGGTTCATATCTATGGATCCCCCATTGGATTTCACTGTCAAATACCAATTCTGGGTGTTAATGGCTCTTCAAAACGTGGGTTCTTGCAAAGTCGCGATTTCTGGTTTTTCTCCCTGCTGGGCATTCGTTTTTGGATGGAAAATGGTGCTGGTAAGTTTCACAATGGAATGGGGATGAGGAAGAAGCAACATCCATGAGGTAGAGTGGCTTGTGGTACAAGAAAACAGAGCCCATACTCTGCCATACGAATTTCTGGGCTGCCCATGCTCCATTGAAGCCATGGACTGAAATCCTCAACCACTTCCTTACAACAGAATTAAATGTCATCAAGGAAAGTCAAATGGGTTCTCAAGGTGACATATGGCAGCCTATGGTTCAATCCCATAGCCCCCTCACCACTCCCTAGTGGATACACATGGCCCCTTCTCATTCGTTGCTCCCATAGCCAGTTTTGGTATTTTATTGCATGATGTTTATTTACATCCTATTACAATTTCCATGGCTTAAGAGCACATGGGCATCAAAATATCAATGCTTGCCCTTTAAATCAAAATTCAGGCTTTCACTAGCGGGGCCTTGGCCTTGAGTTCCACGCTAGGAAAACATACATCACATGTACACATTATTTACATTAAATGCTAATATATCCTAAGGGTCAAAATGGGGTATTACAATCCCCTCCCCCTTAGAATAATACCGTCCTCGGTGTTCCAAGACTTAGGCACACATATACAATTTACATATGTCCAAAACTTCAAAAAAAAAAAAACTTTACAGATCTGCCCTGCATTCTGTTCTTTACTTTGAACTTTCAGGACCAAGTCCTTTGATTTTCACGAGCTGCTCCTGCTGATTCGGATCTTCCAGCTCATCCATAAGTCTGAAAACTTTATGGCTGCTACCCTCTTGAGGTTCATCTCGTTCTGCTGCTTTTGCATCTTGAGCATCTCTCCAATATTTTCTTGGGTCTTGGCAATTGTTTGAAGAAGACTTCCAGCCAATTCTAATAGCCTATGGTCTGTTGCCATGGTCATTGTGCACAGCTGGTTCTCACTTGGCTCACAAGCAACACTTGCTCATAACAACTGCAACCAATTGATTTAATTTCCACCTGTGAAATTCATCATTACAATTCTCATTAGGCCAAGCATAACCCAAACATAAAAAAGAAAATCAGTCAATGGTTTTTTCCCCAGTTGACATGGATAGTCCATGCTTTACTCATGAGACTCCCACACTTTTCATGCTTGCCAACATACACATGAATTCCTTCATGTTCATCCATTCACAGGAAATTCATTAATTAGCATTCACAATTCACTTTCATCAAATAAACACACTCTACTTTTAGCCTTACATGCATTCAACAATTTTCTGTGTTTATAAATGCATCAATAAAAAGGAAAGAGAGAGCAGTAAGAGTTTCTTCTCTTAGTCATGTTCCATTCTGGAACCCACACCACCACGGTGGTTTTCATGCTCCTAGTCTCTTTCACCTCAACGTGAATGCTTGACCTGCCCTTCTTGGCTATGACACATAGTGTCTATCGTCTATTCCAGACCTTTCAACCATGGAGTTCCTCCACTCGGTTGGTCTAACTCTTGGCTGCTAGGACTCACATAGTTCCACTAGCCCCATCTTTCATTACTGCTCATGCTGAGCTCTTTGGGACGGTTACATGTCCACACACATCCTTGAGATGCTTTCATAGTCATTGCTTCCAGCAATACCTACACTCAAACATTGAATTAATTCACATGTTTAGTTTATTTTCATAGGAAATCATAGCCAAATCAAATACACATGTATATTCATAAGCAAGAAATTACAAGATAACCAAATACTTATCTGTATTGTGCATTTCCTCTCTGGTCCACAGGGTCCTGCTTTTACTTTGTAAGCCTTGGGATCCTCCTGCGGACTAGGATGTTTGGCCAGCACGCAGGCTGCTCCAAATCATCAAATAATTAACACCTTACCAGTACACCTTCACGCCGACTGGAAGGAAACTTCACTACGACCATTTCTAGGTCAAGGCTCTACTATGGAGCCATAGGCATATAATAGCCATTTCATCAATACTTCACAACTCTTCATCGAAACCCCCACAACCTCCACAACCTCCACAACATCCTTTCATTTATATTAACCCTTCCACCACAACCCCTCACAACATCCTTTTATTTTGATTCTTTAGTGTGTAACATCAATTACAATCTGTTTAGGTTGTCAACACAAGATGGATAAGCAAGTTCATTAGTATTGCTGCTCTAAACTGTAAACATATTTCATAACATTCACTATCCAACCTTGAAACACCAGGAATGCGTCCATTCCCTTAAGGCGTAGTCAATATTGGCATCCCTAACATAACTCGGCACCAGAAAGGCGTGTACTCCTTACTAATGTGAACTATGAAGGTCCTAATCATACTTCAAGCAGTCTGCCATAATGGAAATAAAATCAAAACATGCTCTGCATATTAACTCTAATAATTAGACATGCATGTATGTATATATATATATGAATCAGGGTTTATGGAACACTTATCCATTTTGCAGATGTTATTTCTTTTCTTTAATAAGGAATGGGGGCTCCTTCTCTGAGTTGACAGTCCCTCGGTTTGCCATCCCAATTCCTTTTGATGTTGCATGCCTCTCACATGTCTTACTGACATAATCTTCACCATCTCACTCATATTTTTTTTACCAATCATGTAGTGCAGATGAGACATTAATAATGTCTTATGGCGTTTCACCTGAAACCCACTTTCAAATCATGGAGTCCCTTCCCATGAAGTTTGGCTTCTGCAGGACCTCTCTCTCTTGGTCTTACTGCAATGTGTCTCCCTGGCACACTTATTAAACAGCCAAACAGTCAACAACATTTAACAATACTATTCAAATTTGATTGTTCCATAACCAATCCATGGCACTAATAATTAAATTCAGTATGAATTTGCAACTCTGTCTACTACAGAAATTGGTTTTCTTATCCATGAGGCTATCCTCATATTGTTTGGCTCCTGTAAGTGGCACCACTCTGCCCGTTATGGTCTTATGCCTGCTGCCATACATGAGCATCCACTTATAGCATGTCCTCCTGACACATTTTCATATAAGCCAAACAGTCATTAGCAATTATTAGCAAAATTTCAAATCCGAAACATTTACAAATCTGATATTTACAACTGTTCTTACTAACAGAACTTAGAGCTCTCAACCATGAGATTCATTCTCATAAGTTCTAGATCAAATTTCACAGTCATATCATTCATACAACTCTGTCCTTCCACAGAGCATTCTAGCAGCCCATCGATCATGATTGGGCTCTTCATGCACTTACTATTCTGCATTCATAACAGCCCATGAAATGATCCTAGAATTATCATCAATTCATCATTTCATTCATTATTTATTTTGCAATAACATATGCATCAGTCCTATGCATTCATACAATGCATCACAAGATTTATAAAATCTCTTAATGCACATCTACTCAATGCTACCTTGCATTGTTTCATGAGTACTATGCATTCAAGCATATTATAATTGAAACATGACTATCTCATATAACTTTCATTACCATAATCAGGACCACCAGTCCTCACTTGCTTTGGTTATTAAGCACATAACCAACATATACATGGCATGATATAAATTCATATGAATGCATTGAGATTTCTAAACAATCCCAATTGGTATTCAATATCACATGCAAACTAACTCAACATAGCTCAAACATAGTTGAAGAGATCTTACCAAATCCTCTTTCAACCTTCATGCAATTTGACACCACTAATCATTACCTGCATAGTTACCATTAACATCGCGTGATGTTACCTGATCAGTTGGCCTCTTACCATGGCTGCTCAGTCCTTTTGCCAACTTTATGATCATAGATTTGTTGCACCATCCTTTCTGCATAAGGTTGTTGGCTTCATGCAACAACATCCTCAACACATTTAGCCATGCTCTTTGTTATCTTTGGTCCTACAACCAATACCAACATCAATAGTGATTATCAACCACAATATTCTCCATTAGTGGTTCATTGCATATGCAGACTTCATTACTCTACCAATATGCAATATCCCATTTATGCACAAGCATTCCCATATGCACTATGCAATGTTTGTTAAGATGCCATCTAGTGCATATACATCTATGTAATCCCTTACATTTTTAACATTTTTATGCCATATGACAATTTCATAATTATAAGTATGATAACAAACAGGGGTTTAAAGAATTCTTCCCTTTTCGATCCCTCACTGTAACATGGAATTCCTCTTCCATATCATGCAATTGTAGAAATTGCCCACATTGACAACAAAATTTGTTTGTCAAACAGCCGATGGCACTCTTCTGCACTAAATATCTATGATATATGTAGACCTCATTCAAACTCTGGTCATGCATCATTGCTCCCTGCTGGACAAGCTTTCCAATGTCTGTCTTCATGCTCCATTCCGACATCAGGTGCGGGAACTGCATCTCTTCAAAAATGACAACTTGTACTCCAATTCTGCACATTTTACACAGTTGTATTTTGGTCTAGAATGCCAACTTCAGCCACCTGTGGAAGAAAATCTATGAAGAATCACAAAAACTTTTATATCGGGCAAAGTTAGTCCATATAACAAGGAACACTCGGCACTTCGCGGATCTCAATTTCGATGCACCATTCATCTTCTATGAAATTTTGGGTTTAACTACTTCTTACTTTTCACATTTTTAACTCCCTTTGCATCCTGTGCTCCACCTGTGCGCCACCTGCGCACAACCTGCGCGCAATCCGCGCACTATCTGCGCGCAACCTGCACGCCATCTGCGTGCAATCCGTGCGCAACCTGTACGCCATCTGCGCGCAATCCGCACGCAATCTATGTGCGACCTGCAAGAAATCCGCGCGCGATCTGTGCGCGCCCCGCGCGCAATCTGCGCACAATCCGCGCGCAATCTGTGCGCGACCTGCGCGCGATCTGTGCGCGCCCCGTGCGCACAATCCGCGCGCAATCTGTGCGCGACTTGCGTGCAATCCGCGCGCGATCTGTGCGCGCCCCGCGCGCAATCTGCGCACAATCCGCGCGCAATCTATGCGCGACCTGCGCGCGATCTGTGCGCGCCCCGTGCGCAATCTGCGCACAATCCGCGCGCAATCTGTGCGCGACTTGCGCGCAATCCGCGCGCGATCTGTGCGCGCCCCGCGCGCAATCTGCGCACAATCCGCGCGCAATCTGTGCGCGACCCGCGCGCAATCCGTGCGCGATCTGTGCGCGCCCCGCGCGCAATCTGCGCACAATCCGCGCGCAATCTGCACACATTCCGCGCACCGCGCAGATTTAAAACTGCCGCCGCGCACCTTGCGTTTCCTGTAACTTTCGGGGTCCATTTCTCCTTCGTCCCTTAACCAAATTGGACAAATTTGGTACCGTTGGAAAGCTCTGGAAGAGGTCTATGCACCTATGTGATCTTATTCTTCATCTGAGAAGTCTGACCCTGTCATTTTTCTCAATCAGCATGCCGCCCCCAACTTCCCAATTCCACATCAAAACCATTATGTCTCTTGCCTGCAACTGCAACTTTTCACAACAGTTAGAAAATTTTCTGGAATGTGCCCTTTCATTCCCTTACAGAGGTGAACTACTACAGATCAGACTTGCATAATACTTGCATAAAAACAGTAAGAGAATGACAAGAACTTGCATCTCTAATAAGGGATTTTCTTTTCATTTCACATTCAACAATCCAACCAATGGATTCACAATTAATCTCCAAGCATCCAACAAGCATGGGTAAGGAGAATCATGAGCATAAGGGCATAATTTGCAGGCTTTCCTCACTTCTGAAAACCATCAATTGGCCACACAATGTGGATTCATTGTAATTAACAATCATCATTAAGACATGGGGCTGTAACAACTGATTATTCATGCTTTTAAACAAACAGAACTCATTTCCAGCCATGCTCAACATTCAAGTTCATGCATTCAAAGCATCATGGACATTCAAGGAACATGGATTCATCATTAATCAAGGTCTCAAGCACACGATGCATCATCTCCTATGCACAACAATTAACAACAACAACAACAAAACAATATAAGATGGCAGAGGTTACCCCTCCTTTCTCTCCTCCATGGAGGCAAACAACAAATACAAACTGAATGCTACAGCATTGGGGACAAATTAGAGCAAGCATTCAACCTAAAAATGAATTTTCTCGCTCCTTCCCCTATTTCATAGAATGCAATCAATGCAAGCAGCTTGCAAAAATCCCCAAACAGTCATGGAAATGATTTCCCATTCCAGCAAATAGAAGCCATGCGATCTTGAGGTTTCTTTAATGCATTTTAGTTCCAAATACAAAATGCATGTACACACAATGATTTATATCTTTGTGAAGGGCCCAACAGCCGTAGTGTTGAACCTAGAGCTCTGATACCACTCTGTAACGTCCCCTTCCATCATCAAATGCAGGGAAGGAAACATTAACAACACACCGGGGCTTTTGGCAGACTTAGCCCCAATATTTCAATTACTCCAAAAATATGTAAGAATTAAAAACTTCTGTGTGCAGATTCGAGCTTCAATATAAGCACAGCGGAATTAAAACACATTTGCATGCACACCAACAGCAATGCTTCAACACATCTAGCACAAACAGAAGATGATTCCATATGCAGGGATTCAATCCCATTCTTATGCTATGCACAGACTTCATTTCAATTTCAACCTCATGAATAAATAACATTCAGATTTAGCACTTTACAGAACTCAGAATGTATATAAATTAATTCACAAGAATACTTATCTTTTAACACAAATGTCCAACGACTGGCTACGTGAGAGCAACGTTCCACCCAACCATAGATCTCTGTCCAGCCTATATTCTTTCAGCTGAGAGATCACCCCCGAGCTGGGTTGTGTATCCACTAAGGAAGAACTACCTGGGCTCACTCACAGCCAGGGTTTCACTCAAACAACCATGCTAAGCCAACACACAGTTGGGTTTATCAAGCATATGGATGACAAATGAGGAGGATGCTAAGCCAGTGAGCTCAACCACAAAGCTACAGGCATCTCAAATGATCTCAGCAGTCATGGCACCCACAATACCTACCGCACCCAACACAAGGAAGGTCCCCTTCTCTGCTGCACAGTCCCTCAGGCGTCCCTTCCCTCCAGTTCTCTTTAGGGTGGGCATAGAAAGGTCCAGCTGCTAATTCCTTGAGATTCTAGCCTTCACTGGGTTTATCAAGCAAACCAAACCTCTGCTCAGTCATTCACACTTGGATTTCTCACAGTTCTGTTATCCAATAACTCAATCCCGTCACTTCATTTCTGGGCTGTAAAAACTGGGTTTTCCAATGGATTTCGGGGTATCTAATACTCTCAATTTCGCCCCAAGGTTCATATCTATGGATCCCCCATTGGATTTCACTGTCAAATACCAATTCTGGGTGTTAATGGCTCTTCAAAACGTGGGTTCTTGCAAAGTCGCGATTTCTGGTTTTTCTCCCTGCTGGGCATTCGTTTTTGGATGGAAAATGGTGCTGGTAAGTTTCACAATGGAATGGGGATGAGGAAGAAGCAACATCCATGAGGTAGAGTGGCTTGTGGTACAAGAAAACAGAGCCCATACTCTGCCATACGAATTTCTGGGCTGCCCATGCTCCATTGAAGCCATGGACTGAAATCCTCAACCACTTCCTTACAACAGAATTAAATGTCATCAAGGAAAGTCAAATGGGTTCTCAAGGTGACATATGGCAGCCTATGGTTCAATCCCATAGCCCCCTCACCACTCCCTAGTGGATACACATGGCCCCTTCTCATTCGTTGCTCCCATAGCCAGTTTTGGTATTTTATTGCATGATGTTTATTTACATCCTATTACAATTTCCATGGCTTAAGAGCACATGGGCATCAAAATATCAATGCTTGCCCTTTAAATCAAAATTCAGGCTTTCACTAGCGGGGCCTTGGCCTTGAGTTCCACGCTAGGAAAACATACATCACATGTACACATTATTTACATTAAATGCTAATATATCCTAAGGGTCAAAATGGGGTATTACAAGATTCTACCTGCAAATAAAACTCCATTAAAGAACCATGAAAGACTTGAGTGGCCTCTCCAAACACCAACTTGGATGGGAATCTTTCACCCTCTAAATTGGCTAAGGCAAGAAACTAGTCATCCACTAGTTCTCTCTTCACAAATGCAATTTTTCTCAAATCATCAAAAGCCATTCTCATACTTGATTTATACATTTTATAACCAACATTAGCCTTCAAGGGGTCGAAATCCTCTCAAAAGATTCAATAATTTTCCATTTATAAGATATTCCTCATTTGCCACTTGTCTCCTAGTTCCAACCTTCCATCTTCTCCCAAATTTGAATTTGAGTCTCTTTACATTCCCCGAACTCCATGAGCACCTTCCTTGAGCCTATTTTTGGGGATGACATGTCATAATGGTCAGGTGTAAGAAGTCAGGTCTGAATTTTGTCATAAATGTCATAGATGCTTCATTATTGTTGTCATAAAACTAGGGAATCTAGCCCAAGTGTCCACTAGTCTACAATTTGAATCTTCCTCTCCCATGGAGGTTACTATTCCATCCCATTTTGACCTAAGATGCTCAATACCATGTGTTATGACTTACCAACTCACCCAAGAGTGTTCACCTTCCCATGAATTCGAATTGGCAAGAGAGAGCTACCATGTGTCATTGAAAAATCAAGCTAGTGTGGGTCCCACCACCTCCATATGTCTCCAAAACCACTTTCCACCTAGAATTTCTCTTGAATTTATTTATTCATCATATTTATTAAATGCTTGAACCGTTCTAATGTCTGAATATCATTTATTAGCTTCCTTATTACCATTCCACATGTGCCCATCCAACCTAGGAAACTAGTAGGATTGATGGGAGTGTCTTACTATGCACTTATTTGAATGGGGACATTACAATCCTCCCCACCCAAGATTGCTTGTCCTCATGCAATTTCAAATTTGGATGCTGCAAAATCTTCTCCTCTTCCCATGTGGCATATTCATTTGGTAATTCCTTCCATTGCACTAAATATTCTTTGATGATTCTACTCCTCAAGCTTCTTTCCCGTGTCTTCAAAATCTTTTTCCGGAACAAGTGTGAGCTGACCCTCATCATCCAAAGGAGGAAGTATTTCTGAAGTGATGGTTTGTTGACAAAGATATTTCTTAAGACAAAAAACATGAAATACATTGTGGATTTTACTCCCTTCTGGAAGTTCTATTTCATATGCTACTTCTCCAACCTTCCGCATTACCTTGTATGGCCCATAGTACCTTGGTTTTAATTTTTTGCTCCATTCTTTTTGAGAGATGTTTGTTTATAGGGCTGCAACCTTAAGTATACTAAATCATTGACTTGAAAGGTTATTTCTTCTCTATGTCTATCAGCATATTGTTTTTGCTAATTTTGAGCAACCTGCAAATTGTCTTTCAAGAGCTTTAAAATTTCTTGGCTCTCTTCCACCCAATCTTTAGCCTTTGGTGCTCTACTATCACCAAATGTAATGTCAACAAATGTAAGTGCATCATAACCATATAATGCTTTGAAAGGAGACATTCCTATTGGCATATGATAAGTGGTGTTGTAGCAAAACTCACCCAAGTGTAGCCATTTTGCCCATGCTTTTTGCTGCCCTCCCACATAGTTTCTTAGGTATCCTTCCAACCATTGGTTTACCCTCTCTGTTTTCCCATTAGTTTATGGATGATAGATGGTACTTGCAGTCAATTGAGTGCCTACCAATCTAAAAATTTCTTTCCAAAAAGCACCCATGAATCTACTATCTCTATCACTGACAATGCTCTTGGGGATCCCATGCAATCTGAAGATTTCTTTGAAAAACATATCAGCCACTTGTGCAACACTAAAAGATGATGTAACAGCAAAGAAATGAGCAAATTTTGTCAACCTATCAACTACCACATAGATGCAATCCTTACCCAAGTATTTAGGCAATCCGATGATGAAATCCATGGAAATATTGTCCCATTTTTGCTCTGAAATGGGCAATGGTTATAATAGGACGGCTGGACATGTAAGTTATGATTTGTTTTGTTTACATGATTTACATTCATTCACATACTTCTGAACATCTTCCTTCAACCCCTTCCAAAAACATCTTTGCCTCAACTGTCTATAAGTTTTGAAGATCCCCGGATGGCCTGCTAGTGGGGAGTCATGTGCTTCTTGCAAAATTCGGTACTTGAGCTTGGAGTAATGAACTAAATAAATTCTTTCCTTATAATATATCAGCCCATTCAAAATCCTATAATTAGCATCCCCTTTGATTCCATCCAACACATCACAAGCAAATTTGTCTTTGGCATATTCAGCTAGTAGCATGTTTTTCCAATCCTTGGCAATATCCATGAGAGAAAAAGAAGGCCTTCTTGACAAAGCATCTGCTACTATATTATTCTTTCCTTTGACATATTCAATATCAAAATCATAACCTTGAATATTTCTTATCCACTTTTGTTGCCTTTCATTTAGATATTTTTGGGTGAGAAAGTGTCTTAGACTATTGTGGTCAGTTTTCACCACAAACTTGCTGCGCACCAAGTCTTTTCTGAATTTGTCCAATGCATGCATAATGGCCAGCATTTATTTATTATAGATGGAGTAAAGTTTTTCATGAGGATGCAACTTTCTGCTCTCAAAGGCTATGGGGTGTTGGCCTTGCTTTAGGACAACCCCTATTCCTCCACCTGAATCATCACATTCCACAACAAAAGGTTTAGTAAAATTAGGAAGTGCAAGTATGGGACAACTACTCATTACCTCTTTCATTTTTTGGAAGGCCTTTTCAGCCTCTTCATCCCACTTGAAAGAATCCTTCTTAGTCAAATCAGTGAGTGGAGAAGTCAACTTGGAGAACCCTTTCACAAATTTTATGTAGTAGGTGCATATGCCAATAAAGCCTCTCAAGTCGATAATATTTTTTAGTGATGGCCATTCCAAGATAGCCCTGATTTTTTCCATGTGTACCTTCACTCATTCTTGCCCAATAATGTGCCCAAGATACAGTAGTTCTTTCATCCGAAATTCACATTTTGATAATTTAGCAAATAAGGACTCTTCTTGCAAGATTTTCAACACAATCTCTAACTGCTGCAAATGCTCTTCCCATGTTTTACTATAAATGAGAATATCATCAAAGAAAACCAAAAAAAACCTTCTTAGTTGCTTGCAAAATATCCTATTCATACATGCTTGAAAGGTGGCTGGATAATTGGTTAACCCAAAAGGCATGACAATAAATTCAAAGTGGCCAAAATGACATCGAAAAGCGGTCTTTTGCACATCTTCATCTTTCATTCGAATTTGGTGATACCATGATCTAAGGTCATTTTTTGAGAAGTATTTGGCCCCATGAAACTCATCCATGAGCTCATCAATCCTAGGAATAGGATACCTATTCTTGATAGTCTTTTTGTTCAATGCTGTAAAATCTATGCACAATTTCAATGTTCCATCTTTTTTCTTCACTAGCACTACTCAAGAAGCATACGGGCTAGAGCTTGGTGTAATGAGTCCCAACTCTAGGAGTTCTTGGATAGCTTTTTCAATCTCATCTCTGAACTTTTTAGGATGTCTAGAAGGTGGTATCTCAATGGGTGAAGTACCCTCCTCCAAAATAATAATTTGCTCAACCCCCCTATCCGGTGGCCTACCATGTGGAAGGTCTCTAAAAAACTTTTCATATTTTTGCAAAAGTCTCTCTATCTCCTTTGGGTGTTTGACAATATTTATAGTTGGCTTGGGAGATGTAATCTGAAATTCAGCTGCCCATTCTATATCCCCATGCCTCAATATAGATCTCATACTATTGCAAGTCACTAGATTTGGATAAGTGTGTTTCCCTCTCACAACTCTTTGTACTCCTTTTGAATCTTGGAATTTCATTTCGGGAAGTTGATAATTTACTGTATTCTCTCCTATTGAATACAAACATTGCACTCCTAAAACCACATTATTATCAACAACATCCACACATAAAAACTATCAACAAAAGTATAGTTACCTACGGTGACTTGCAGCTTTGGAACCCATGTTTTGCATTGCATTGTGTTGTGACCGGGAATGACAACTGTGAATCCATCAAATGGTTCAATAGGTATCTTTATTTTCTCTACCATCTCTACATCAATGAAGTTAGGAGTGGCTCCTCCATCTACAAAAACTGAATTTCTTTGTCATTGTTCCACACCTTTGCATCAGATAGTATGATAGCGAGGTACTGCTGAAAGCACTGCCATTCTTGCTTTGTTCGGTGAAGGCTGATTTTCTTCTTGTCTTTCCTCTTCTACTTCTATCTCATATGCCTCTTCTTGATCTGAAATATGTCCATCTTCATCCATGCCCCCATCATACCCCTCATTATCAGAAAATACTTCTATGTATTGAGCCTTTCCTTTGGTACATTTGTGCCCCGGTGTCCATGGTTGGAAGCATGTGAACCATAGTTTCTTTTTTCTAAGTTCATCCCTGTTTCGACCCTCTTTTTCATTCCTCTCAAATGAATTTCTTTGCCAAGGTTTCTTATCATATCCATCCCTTTGGCAAGGTTTCTTTTCAAATTTATAGCTAGGCTTAGGAGGAAATCTCGTTCTAGGAAGCACATTTTGGAGATCCCTAGTCAAGCTCATTGCATCTTTTAATGTAGTTGGCTTGTGGGCTTTGACCAAACCTCTTAAGGGTTCAGCCAAACCTTCAGTGAACATAAATACTAATCTTCCCATAGATACATTAGCCACCTTGACTGATAATTTTTGAAAGTCCAACATATATTCAGTAGGCGACCCAGTTTGCTTCAATTGAGCTAGTTCTTTGAAAAGAAATTCTGGATCCTTTTGTTCAAATCTTTCTAGTACCCTGTCAAAAAATTCTCCATATGTTTTAACCTGATTATGACCCAAGGTTCTCATCCCATGAAACCACCATTCATTGGCATCTTCTTCCAAATGCAAAATGGCCATTTTTAATGCATCCTCTTCCAACATAGGATTCAGCTGAAAATATACATCCAATTTTTGCACCCAAGTGTTAGCAGAATTTTGAGAAGAACCACCAAAAGTAGGAAGTGACATTTTTCCAATAGCACTATTTAATTCTTTGTTTTGGAATGGAATCCTATTGTATCCCTTCCTTGTAATCTTTTGCATAGCATCAATGTAGTCACTAAGTGGTACACCTCTTTTACACTCTTCATTCAAATCATTCCAATCATTTACTAGTTTCTTGTAATCCAATTCAAGATTGGACTCTTCTTTGGGTGTGATAAATTTAGGTGCACTATGGATTTGTGTGCCTTGAAATTCATCAGGTCTATTATGAGGTCCTGTACTTGAGAAAATATGCTCATTCCGTTTCATCTTTTCCCCTGAATGTGAACCACTATTATCTCCTATCATCCCTTTGCTTTGAAGTTGGCTAATCAGCAATTCGAAACCTTGCAACAATTTATCACCTATCCTATCCATGTTTGCTGAAACATTAGAGAAACATGGATCTAAGGTCGCAATAAGTTCCTCCTTGTGTTTTAATTTTTAATCCTCCTCTCTACCCATGGTTTCAGCAAAATACTCCTCTTCTTCTACTACCTCTTCTTCAACAAAAACATCTTCAACTACTGGTTCAAAGGGTGGTGGATTATTATTTTTACTTCTTGTTAAGACCATCAGGTGCCAAGAACATGCTCTGATACCACTTGTAATGACCCTTTTTCAAAATTTTATTAAAATGCCAATTTTTCCACTTTTTCCCCAATTTCGACCTTTTACTAGTTTTACTGTTTTGACCCCCAAATCAACCCAAATGCTCTCAAATATTCTGTAGGAGTGTATGAATGGTATTTATACTTGAATATTAGGTCCAAGGATGTTTTTTGTCCCTCCAAATACTGCTGCAAACTTGATTTGTATTCTGATCAATATAGGTAATTTTGACTAGTAATTTGTACATCAAATGCCCCCGGGGTAACACTGCAAATGGCCTTCCAAATTCCTCCAAACTCACACAAATATATGAACAGAGGTATGTAATGTGTTAAGTATGTGATTAAGGTCTCATATGAACCATTAATTTATTTTTAATACTTCTCTAACTCTCTCACATTCAACAGCAAAAACCCCCAATTCGACCCTTGGGGAAATGGCACTATTTCACCTCTCAATACAAACAAACGGAGAAAAACATGCTTCAAATGATCAAGTACAGTATATGAAACTTGTAGAATATATCCATGGCAGTATATGAATCACAAATATATCAGAGATTCATCCATCCATTTGAAATAATCAACCTTATAGTGTCATACATCAAAGCATTGGGGAAATGGACATTGTTTGCTCATTAATCAATAGTTTTGCATACATTCAATGGGTATTTCAACATGAGAGTTTCTGAATATGAATAACAGAGGATATGAAGCTATTGAAACCAGAAAAATATCATATGAAGCTCTCCCAATGAGTGCAAGATCTCACCCAAAGCGCAATCCCTCAAGGAGCCTGAATATGCCTTCAAAATTGGAAATGGCAGAGAGAAAGTGTTGCAATAAGTAAAACCATGAAACTTCCTGTAGATGCTACCTAAAAATAAAACTCTATTAAAGCACCATGAAAGACCTGAGTGGCCTCTCCAAACACCAAATTGGATGGGAATCTTTCACCCTCTAAATTGGCTAAGGCAAGAAACTAGTCATCCACTAGTTCTCTCTTCACAAATGCAATTTTTCTCAAATCATCAAAAGCCATTCTCATACTTGATTTCTACATTTTATAACCAAAATTAGCCTTCAAGGGGTCGAAATCCTTTCAATATATTCAATAATTTTCCATTTAGAAGATATTCCTCATTTGCCACTTGTCTCCTAGTTCCAACCTTCCATCTTCTTCCAAATTCGAATTTGAGTCTCTTTAGATTCCCCCAACTCCATGAGCGCCTTCCTTGAGCCTAGTTTTGGGGATGACATTTCATAATGGTCAGGTGTAAGAATTCAGATCTGAATTTTGTCATAAATGTCATAGATGCTTCATTATTGTTGTCATAAAACTAGGGAATCTAGCCCAAGTGTCCACTAGTCTCCAATTTGACTCTTCCTCTCCCATGTAGGTTACTATTCCATCCCATTTCAACCTAAGATTCTCAATTCCATGTGTTATGACTTACCAACTCACCCAAGAGTTTTCAACTTCCCATGAATTCGAATTGGCAAGAGAGAGCTGCCATGTGTCCTTGAAAAATCAAGCTAGTGTGGGTGCCACCACCTCCATATGTCTCCAAAACCACTTGCCACCTAGAATTTCTCTTGAATTTATTTATTCATCATATTTATTAAATGATTGAACCCTTCTAATGTCTAAATTTCATTTATTAGATTCCTTATTACCATCCCACATGTGCCCATCCAACCTAGGAAACTAGTAGGATTGATGGGATTGTCTTACTATGCACTTATTTGAATGGGGACATTACAGTGTGTCTCTCTCATTCTATTCATTTACTCACTTCTCAAGCTCGCATAGCTAAGAGATAAAGTGGCGCAAAAGTGGAGGAGGAGGAGTATTTTCTATAGACATCTCTTTGGGTTTGATCATTGTGATATTGGTTTGTGGCTTATCTTATCTCTGAGGAAGTTGCGGGATTTTTCACCTTCTTGGTTTTCCCCGAGGAAACTTTGTGTCTCTTGTGTGCTTGTGTTATTGTGTCTATGATTGATATGTTGTACATGTTATTATCTTAGTGATCCTCAATGATAATGATAATGAAATGAAATTATAAAAAATTAACAGATTTTGGAGTGTATTTTTTATTTTTGTATATAAAACTCTTAGGAGAAATCTTGGTTTAGTCGTTCTAGATGATCAAGCTTTAAGAATATCTTGCAGGATTTTAAAGTTTCCACCTGAATATCCCTTTAATCAGGAGGAAAAATCGAGATAAAATATCGATCAATGTACCACATATGTGTCACATGAAGAAGATACTTATACCATGGAGTCAGGAATGAACTATTCACCTCCCGAAAATCCACCTATCACTGATCTTCTGGGTCTATTGATTGTCGAAAAAACTGCTTCACATGGCACATCTTTTCATCATTCGATGGAAGGACATCCTGGAGCCACAGATTGGATTTTAATTCAACCCCAAGATGACACTGTATGAATAGATTTTGGTCCAACTGCATCCTTTTGGGACACTTCTTTAGGGCATCATGTTTCCGATTTTGAGTCACATCCGATGGTGGAAAATCCACTTAATCAGTTTCATCCATGGATTCCCAATGATGTCTATTTTGCACATGTTTATGCGACTATTGACCATTTACGAACATTCGATGAGAAACTTAGACGACATAGTTTCCCACCTAGTCCTAATCTAGAAGTGTCACCTATTGCACAACATTCCCCTAGTCATTATTTATCATTTTCTTCACCAGGAACATCTACACCTACCATGCCAACTTATGAACCAGGTCAACCATCATTTCTGAAAAGTACACATCAAATTTAGGAGACCGGTTCAACACCTCATCTAACACCAACCACTGGAGGGAAACCTTCAACCACTATTAACTATGTTATTGGAACATTACCTCCACCACCCCCACCTCAAAATTTGAGGGGAGGTTATAATCTACCTGTTAGTATATAGTCTAGTGGAGGTAATCCCTTATTTAGTATTCAACAATTAGTTATGAGTCAACCTACGATTAGTGGTCAACATTCGGTTACTGGGAACACTCCAGTAAGTGGACAATTTTCAACTGGGGGGAAACCCCTACTTAGTGGACCTAACCTAACTAGGGGAATCAACCAGTTAGCAGACCTAACGTGAGTGGAGGACATACTTCACATTTGAACTATACTATGGTTGGCAGTTCTCTCCCAACCATGTGACAACCTACGTGGACAAATCAGACGGGGGGACCATCTACTTAGACCCAACCCCATGGGGGCATATCTATCCTGGCCATCCTAATATTCCTATAGGACAAAATTATCCAGGAAACCTTTTTCCTGGATTACCCTATCCCAAAAAAAAGAACACCCCATGGGGGCACCATAATGTTCCACCACCTGTACCTCCAGCCGCTGGACCATCCCCACCACCTCCACCAACTGTCCCACCACCTCCCCCACCATCTGGTCCACCACCACCACCACCACCTTATTTTGGAGGAGGAGGAACCTAGAATTCTTGCTAAGGCACACCTTATTCTGGAGGAGGAGGATCCCTGCATTCTGGCGAAGGACCACCTTATTCTGGAGGAGGAGGAACCCCACCTTCTGGCAGAGGACCACCTTATTATGGAGGAGGAGTAACCCCACCTTTTGGTGGAGGACCACCTTATTCTGTAGGAGGAGGAGGACCCCCTTCAGGTCCACCTCCCAACCCAGGAGGCCCACCCCCATATGGCCAATTTCCTATGGGAGGAACTTATGATCAATCTATCCATGGTCCTATTGGTACACCAATGCTTTATCAGTATTACCACTATCCACATCGAAACCAACAATTACCATTTCTGTCTACACTTAATCTTCCAGGCTTGTCTCATTTACTTAATGATCACATTCATCATGGCATAAATTGGCCTATGATTCCTATGAAGTTACCATAAGATATTCCAAAGTTTGATGGAAAACCCGGTGAAGACCCTAAGAACCACGTTATGACTTATCATTTGTGGTGTTCGTCCAATTCCTTAATGGATTATTCTGTCTATTTGAGGTCATTTCAATGAACCCTCACCAGAACTTCCACAAAGTGGTACATTGAGTTGCCACCACATTCCTTTCTTGACTTTCGATCTTTGGCTATGTCATTTCTGACTCACTTTAAGCTACCGATCCGCTACAAAAATGGTACAAATCTTTTGACTTCTCTCCGTAAAACTGCTGCCACTCACATTTCTGATCATATTCATGAGTGGAAGAGGAGATGCTGTCTTATTAAAGCCCTCATTCTGGATCAACTCCTTGCAGATTGGTTCATGAAGTCACTGCTTCCTATCATATCTAAAGACGTAGCTATGGGTGGGGTTGTTACAAAAGAACAATATATATCTCGTGCCTAGTATTTAGACCTTGTCTATGCTCAATCTGGCACCTTATGTGATATCATTCATGATCCCCCCCGCCCTACATATGATCCAGCAAAACCACCTACACGACCTCATGTCGATTACATCATTGGTTCTATTCATACCAATCTTGCTACACAATCTAGTGGATCACAAAGCCATCATAGCTCAACCCCACCCGTGACATAGGCTGGACATCACACCAAAAAATCACCTAGCCCTGCTTCCACTAAGGAAGTGAATTCAATTCAATCTGCTTCACCTAAAAAATCCAGTGGTAAAAAGAAGAACAAAGTTAAATCTAAGAAGTATTCTAACCAGCAGGAGCCAAGAAACAATCCCGAAGACAATAAACAAAAGCAGAAGGTTAAATATCCTTGTTTACTTTGCGGTGATGATCACTTCACCAAAGAATGCCAACTTCGGGAGCAAGTGAAAAAATTCCTTAAAGGGAACCCCACACCTGCAGTTTTAATTGATCCCTTCCCCACACAATAAGAGCAAATGATTGCACAACATCCATCTCCTTCTTAAGGAGAACTGTCCACAACCTCTCATGTTCTCATGATGTGGAGCGAAATAGTCAACTTAAATACTTGTTCCCGATCATATGACTCTCCTTCTACAAAGGAATCCGATGAGGGTAATCCTGAAAAATCCCCCACATCTACATCTAGCATTCCTTCACCTCAAGGTCCTCTCGTCATAGAGAATCCTTTACCGGATTAAGTATTGCGTCCACCCAAGACAACGATTCGAAAATCCATTTTCAATCCAAATGCTTGGGTTTCTCAAAACTATAATATAGTAGAGTATTTAGCGCAAGATCCTTGTGCTATGTCGACGTTAGAAGTCTTACAAAACTATCACATTCAGCATTAGACCCTGTTATCCATGATGGGAATTGTAGATCTAGATTCCTCCAACACCATCATGTTCAAGCTAGAGTATTTCAAGCCGAGGATTTTCTACCAGCTTGCATTTCAAATCGTTACTAATGTTTCTGGGAAAAATATCCATCGTACTATCTTAGACAAAGGAGCCTCTACATCGGTTATGTTGTTATCCTATTGGAGAGTCATTGGATCTCCTGAGTTGAACCATTCTCCCACCACATTGAAAGCCTTTGATGGATGTGGATTTCAACCTCACGGGTTGTTACATTCTTTGACCGTCGAGTTGGGGGGTAAGAGTGTTTCCATTAATGTGGAATTCGTCGTTGCCTCATTGGATTACAACCTATTACTTGGTCAAAATTGATTCTATGCCATGACCGTGGTTGCATCATCCGTCTTCTGCATTGTGCAATTTCCCCACCAAGGGAAGATTGTCACTATCGACCAATTAGATTTTTGTACACCTGACACCACTACTCATCCTGCGGACAATGTCCCTCTTTTAGGACACTCCACATAGATATATGAGAGTGTGGGGGTAGGATTCTTTAAATATTCATCCCTCATGGGAGTATTTCCAACATCAGATCCCCCTTCCCATGTTTCTATGGGTGCCCCAATTTTTCCAAATTTTGCCACAATTTTTATATAAATCATGTCCATGGCTGACTACATAGTGTCAGTTATAACGTATCAAGCTTGTATTATTCATCACTTTAAAACTATTGATTGACTCAGGCATCTATCCTTTTAATTAGCATAATTTCCATGTGATTTTCAAATATATATTGTTTTATATGATGAATTAACATTTTTAAGCCATGTGGGCATATATTTTTGTTGCTACATGCTATGGTTCTCATACGGATGGTCATTGAGATTGCCATTCGTTTATGCGTGGTCATTTGAACCATCATTCGCACCTGGAAATTTGTTTGTTTGCCTACCTGTACGCATTCATGGCATAAACAGAAATATGGGTTTTTCTCCCAGCATATCCAATTGGGTTGGTGAATGACGGTTTTCCAAAAATCCTAATATTTCAGGAGATATCTAGGGTTCTTTACCTCAAGTTAAACCCATATTTTTAGCAGTGAATATTTCTGAATTGCCATATTGCACCTTGATTTGCATGCACGTGGGAGCAGATATTGCCAAATAGTTTAATGGGTTTGAAGAAGACCTATTCAGCTACAAAACCTAGAATTTGTTTCACCAAACTCACAACCACCAGAGAGTTATCGAGGGGGCATTTTGCCAATTTATTCTAGATAACATTTTCTGGGTTGGTCGTTTTCTGAGTTTGTTTCAAATCATAATTACAGTCTATTATTAGAGGGGTCAACCGCTGGTAGGGTTGACCCTCTCTCCCATGTACAAACTATTATATATACAGGCTTAGCCATGCTCTCAAAAACGTTTTTGGGTTAAGACCCTGAATTGATAATATGGAAGCTCTGGTTCAAATTCATTTTGCTCATGCTCATGTGACTGGTTAGTTAGTCAAGCTTCAGCCAACTGGGAGGGCCCCCCATAATTGTGTGATCATTTGTGTTGTGTATTCCTATTTCTACATTTCGTTTTTCCTTTCAACTAAGTATTGTATTCTTTGTTCTTACTGTATGTAAACGTTTCTTTCCCTTGTGTATATTCATAGCATTGTTGCCTTGTATTGCTACATAAACATTTTAATTTTGTTCGTGCGTGCTATGTCAATTGAGCTCATCGTAAACTGTTAGTTAGAAAGAGATCTCTATTTTTCGTAGATAGCATTTTAGTTCATTTCATACAGTAGTGTTATTGCTCTTAGCGTAGATTAGGGTTTGAGGTTTAGTTTATTGTTCATACATCTGAATTCATTTCTATTTCATGCACATTGGATCCAATAGATAGTTTCATTTCTTGTAGCTTTCTTTGGTTAGATATAATTGCATTTTCGATTTCACTTAGTTGCTCTGTAATAGGAATTAGTTCTTAAATCAAATGCAATTAATTAGTTTCATTTTACATAAAACAGTGAGCTGTAGTTTAGTCAATAGCCTTTCATTTCAAGTATCAAATAGTTAGTTTCCTTTTATAGTATAGTAAGCTTTGCTTTGCTCAATAATTTGCAATTTTAAATCACATAGTATAGTTGTATTTCAATTCTCAATGCATTAGTCTTTGGTTTATTTTGATCATAGAATACTCTTCAATTTGTTCAAATAGTTGTGATTGATAATCAAGTAGTATAGTTTATTTTCAATAGATGTAGTAGTCTTTGATTCAATAGTTGTCAATTCAAATACAATAAGTTAGTTTTTCTCTGATTTACAAGTACATTAGTATCTCATTTTGTTACAAGAATAGTGTAGAATTGTTTGAATCTTCCTTTCATAATAAAATAGACTTGTGCTTGTTGGTAGAATTTTTTATTATATAGCATAGTTGTAATTGAATTTTTCATAAGAAGTAGTGTAGTATAGTTTGCTTTCAAAACAGATTTGCTTCCCAATCTTAGATTAGTTTATTGTATAATTCATTTGTAGAAGTAGATAGTTTCATTAAGTTGATTGTTGCTCAAGTAGATAGGATCCATTTGCGAGTTTTTGAAGCTTTTCAATAGATTAAGATTGCAAGTTAACTTAGAGTTGATTTTGAAAGTTTCCTTAAATTAGAATAGTTTTGCTTTATGTTAACAGTAGATAATTAATTTTCCTTTGATTGCTTGTTAGCATAGACTTAGAATTAGAAATCTAGATAGGGTTGCAAATGCTTTTCTAGTTAGTCATTATATCCTAGTTCTAGATTAGTGTTGATATTTTAAAAGTTCATAAACTAATTTCCTTTTGAGATCAAAACATTTCCTAGAATAGAAATTGCATTTAGAATTGTAGATTAATTAGTGAGTGTCGTATGTAGTGTCTGAATGCAATGCCAATTGAAGGCCTTTTTTATTAGTCAATTGATAGTTCAGAACCCTTACTCACTTTTAGGTAAATTACTATCTTTATGTTAGGCTAGGGTAATTTAGGCTTCAGTCCTACACATACTGTGCCGACACCTCTAAGCTTACAAGCCCCCAGGTTGACAATTAAGTGTTGAATTAGATAGTGCATATTTTACTTGACAGTTTCCACGGTGAACATGCTTTCTTCCTCTCATTACTCGAAGGATTAATGGATTGTGACCGATCCAGATCATTTGGATACTATTGGAGATTTCATGCCTCCCAACCCTGCAGAAGCTACTTATGAGGCCATCCAATAAACCCTTGATTTACCAGATGTACACTCTGGCGTGGAATCTAACTCACTTTCTATGCCATTACAACATACTTCTGTAATGTACCAACTAGAATTAGTGTCACATACCCAAACTCTAGACATTTTATGTTATTATGAAAACATTATGTTTTATTTTTATTGTAAAGTTTTATGATTATTGACCAAGTGGGGTCATGGATGACTGTAATTAATTACTTTGAATATTTTATTATTAATAAATAAAAGTGGAGACAAATATTCAAAGGAGATTGTTGAATGAGTGTTCACTGACCCACTAGGAGGAATGGACTGGGGTGGAGAGGAAACTGACACTTGGTAGCATCCTTAACAAACTTCTAACTGTTGCAGGGGGCAACTTCCCTACTTTTATGGTCATGTTCCCCAAGAAAGTTGAACTGAGAAGGTGGCTCATTTACTGAAATAAACTGACCAAAGACCTAGGCATGCTACTTATCTACCCATCGAATTCAGCAAGGGGTTGTTCATTCTTACCTTGTGATAATTTTTGAGCACAAGAGATTCAATGAGGGGAAGGTTAGAAGTGATTGAGTGAACTAAGACTGCATTCTGAACTAGTGCAGCCACATTGCTGAGTTCAATATTGCTAAAAGTAAGAATTACTACTGCTGAGTGCTACTACTGGGTTGCAAGGGAATTTATTCCATTACTCCCCACAAAATATTCGTCCTGGTGGTTCAGTGAACAGGCTCGGGTGTCCTAAGGAAAGTAGCTTGGTTGTCTTCAGGAGAAGGTTGGGTGGAATGGACTCCTTTGGCTGTTTGTTTCTTCTACAATTATCAGGTTCAACTTGTGTTATCTTATTTATTTCTATCTAATTAGTACTAATGATCTGAATGCTATTATGTTATCAATTTCAATTAAAAATTTAACAAACTATACTGTTAGTAAATGTTTTAGTTCTACAACTTTATCTATTCTAAATGACCAATATAACTATTAGGATAAGATGCAGATTTGATGTTATAGTAAATAAATGAATGAATGATAAATACTTCCCTGGATTTTTCCCCACACTTTTTAGTGTCATACTCTAGTACAGGGAAGAGTAGTGAAATTTAGATATGAATAATGATATGCAGCAGATAGAGATGGATGAATGTTTGTATAATTAAAATCTGTAATGTCTCTGTACTATCATTGTATTTTACTTGAATATAAATCTCTTATGTATTACATACAGAAGAACATGACAAATATCTAGTATATAGATTATTTTCAATAACATAATATTCATAGAAGAGAAGTAATGATTTTATGATTTCTGTCCAAACTTATTAGGGTTTCAACCTTTCGAATCATCAAAACATATATATCATACATTTCTGAGTATAAAACTCTCTTTCAAATATACTTTACAAATATTATAGTCTCTACTATCAAAACCCTATAACACTTAAAGTAGTATGCAAATTGAAGCAAATTTTGGTACTGCCTTACAGAAGTAGAAGTTATACAGATATAAACACTATTACTTATTATAAAACATCACAATATATATATTGTCCACGGTTCATAATACCAATCTTTAGCAATTAAGGGATCAGGCAAATGTCTCAGGGTTTAAACTATGTGGCTAAATATACATCATAACATGCTGTAAACAATTCACTTTAAAAGATTTCATAAGAGAAGTGCGAGTCCAAGGAATCGAAACCCTCGGAACAAGATTTCTTAAACCTAGAAACGACGAAGGAAGTCAAGAGTCATCTGTAGGCTCGATTTTTCCAAGACCTAATTTAAATAATACAAACAAACTCATGAATAAAACTTATAATACTACTGAAAGTATTAATGCAAGACATGGTCGAGAGTTCGAACCTTAGCAGGAGTGTTTACATACAAAAAAATTACAGTAATCATTATAGCAGGGTATAAACCGAGGTTCGCAGTCAACATTTTTACATAAAGGTAAAACAAAACTATACTGCATACAGTCAAAACAACGGGCCGTGCCCTTTTTAACAAACACTGTATTCTTAATCGAGGATTGGTCGAGAGTAGCTCACCATCCTTTAATTTAAACCATAATTAATTTTTGGGTAAAATTAAAACTTTAGTTACAAACCAAGAAATCATTGAGAATACAATGAGAGGCCTTAAAGGCTTGGGAGCAACAACTCCCAGTTCTAATACAAAATTTGCACTGCCTTATGGATTAGGTTTAGTACAACCAAAATCTGAACAACCTTTGAATCCTGATGAGACCTAAGTATAAACAAACCAACTCTCTGCTAAACAAATGGAAACTTGATTGGTGACAAGTTCTTTGCAGTAATGGATACCCTTGGGATGTCTCTAAGGCTTACCAGGGCCCATTCAAAAGCTTTCATCCCTTTACAATCAGTTTCAACCATTGCCAAGAAAGGTCACCTCCCATTGAAACAACATGACTAAGGGTTATTTTAAGAACCAAGTATTAAAACCAACATGGACATTATTTAAACAACTATTGATTTTTAGAAAAGCCATTAAAACCTCACCTGGAAGTAACTGGAGCACGGTTGAGTACCTCAGATTCTTCAACGCAGACGGTGGAAGTATGAAGTTTCCACTTTAACCTCCAGAAAGAGCACAAACTCTATGCAGTTACAATTACAAAGACACCTCTAAACTTGCAACTCTATCAAGCACCTATGGTTTAGAAGAAGAAATTTCACTAGTGAACTCCATAAAGAGTTAAGATCTGTACAATTGTGAAACCATACTGAGAGCACTACTTATAGCAAGGTCAGGGTATCGAAACCCAGGAAGGCTCCTTCAAACAAAACCCTGAAGGGTAGAGAGCCTATCGGCCTCACCCTCACTTTTCTCAAAATGAACTAAATTTTAAATAGGTGGGCATATCAATGCCAGGGTTAGGGTTTAACCCAAACCCCAAGACCAACCACGAAATCAACGATGCAGATCTAGCCACCGAGACAAAACCTTGCACGATCACAAACCTCATTTAATGACATTTAATATTACCACATTCAATACACAACTTACTTCCAGCACAGAGATCCAACTAGGATTCTACCATACCATCCCTGCACAGCTCAGTGAGAATTACACTGCGTATTTGAAGATTTATCTCCTTACTCAGAGATTATCCACGTGAAGTTTGGCCACGAGAGCAACCATCAAACAATCCACCAAGGTAGTAGTTATGCAACCATTAAATACCTTAGTTGTCAGTTTGTAGTGCATGCCAACAAATCCTCCAATATAAGTTAATGCGTCGTATCTCTGCATAGTTGGAAAGCATAGAGTAAGGTTACGAAATGTTACAGTATAACAAGCTTTACCATTTACAAATCAATATTTAAGGTGATAGTTTATGCGAATAGTTATAGCACATATCATTTTCATATAAAGTCTATGCCTATAGAATGTGCATTTGCAACCTAAAACGAAACGTATAGTTTATAAAAGCTATATTTTATTGCTTGACATAGGTAATACATCTATAATCTATGTAATGGAAAAATATTACATGGTTTCCTCCATAGTTTTGGTAGAGATTATTTAATGTAAAACTACGCAATTTTTCCATAGTATTGATATATGAATTATGTGTTATTAATACACGAATTTTCTCCATAGTAAACTTTAGGATTACGTTGTAATGAAGGTAATCAAATAATTACAATAAAATACCTGAGTTTGAGTTGTAGAGCAAATAATTCTTTACATGTTCATAATTTTAACTTAAAGGGTCAGTATGGTGTTGTAAGATAAATTGAAACACATCAGAAGGCTTCGTTTGGAAATTCTCTGTCTTACCTGTTCTCTGCAAATAGATTTTAGGAGCATTAGCTAGTGATAGCTAAGTAATCCTTGGGCCTAGTCAAGGAACCCTTTATTTCATCAAGATGAACTTTTAGTCTCTAGAACCAAAATTTATAGCATAGAACGAAAATCGGATGTCATGCTTTTGAACAATTAAATACATAATGTGAGCTTTGTAATTCTTGAAACATTCCTATAATTGAATGACGGTATAAGACAAAACAACATTTTAAAAAAAAGAACTATTTAAAGTTAATAGCAGTGACGACCGATGTCGTTATTCATAAGGAATATAAACCTTTATTCTTAATGACGGATTATAGAATTTGTGGTCATTAAGCACTATTTTTATTTTGAACACCTAGATGTGTTTTATAGTTAACATTTAATACTTCCGTACAACAATCACAAGCAGTTAATGTTATTTGAAATTTTTTAAATTTTAGTGAACTTTTGGGGATGTTACATGTGGTATCAAAGCGCAAGTTCAAATACTGGGCCTAAAGTGGCTCATTTGCGCAAATGAAAAATTATAACAGAATTACAAATTACTGATTTAATTTATTTTGTTTCCAGTTTCAGCATTTTATAAATTCAGTCTGCAGGTATGGAAGGACCAACAGAGTCGGCTGAGGATAGGTCCCTTAATAACGAACAGAATAATAATGAGCAAGGATACATTAATGCAGAAAATCTATTTGTCGAATTGAATGATAATTCATCTGAATTATTAAGGATAGTTAAAGATTTAAAAATTGAGATAAAAATTGTTAAGGAACAAAACAAACGAATTCTGAAAGCTCAAGAGGAGCTGAATCAAATCCTATTGGATAATTTTCATAAAAATGATCAAGATAAGAAAACAAAAAATAATGTTGAATCTGGAACACTATCCTACCAATGTAATGATAAAAAGGTAAAATTGACTAATTATGACAGCAGTTCATCTTCTAAATTTGATGCAAGGGCATACAGGAAAAAGCATAAGTATTCTAGTGATAGTAGTGACAGTGACTGCTACACTAAGAAAAAGAAGTATAGGCCCTACGAAGAAATTTCTGGCGAGTTTAAAAATATCAAACCACCAAATTTTAACGGAGAAATGGAAAAGAGTGAGACAGTTGAAGCATGGTTGTCCGGTATTAATAAGTATTTCCAGATTTATAATTACTCTAGTCATTTAAAAACTAAAATGACAATTTATAAATTAACTAGAAAAGCAGACATCTGGTGGCAAGATCTGAAACGAGTTAAAGGTTTAAAAGAGAAAAGTGTAAATTGGAGTAATTTTAAGAAATATTTTAAAAGAAAATTTATTTCAGAACAGTATTATGAGGAACGAGCTAAAGAGTTTTATGAGTTAAAACTAGGTTCCATGGATATGAGAGAGTTGTGCAACAAGTTTTTGAATTTATTAAGGTATGTGCCTTATTTCATTGAAAAAAAGCCTAAGGTACAAAGGTTTCTGAGCTGCTTGCCCTCTCACATAAAAGATAGGATTGAATATGATAGTCCTCAAACTCTTGAAGAGGCCATGAGGAAGGCAAACATCTGTTATGAACAGAATAAGAAAAGAGAAGGTGTACCAAGCTAGAAAAAAAAAAGGCCTAATAACTTTGAGGAAAGGAAGAAATAGTTCTCTTTTACTCGCAACTTTGGAAACAATAATTCACGTAATTACTCTAACAAAAAGTTTTTCAGGAAATAATGCAACAGGTAATACACAATCAAAGTTTACAGCTGTAAGGAACATTGATGCATCTAAAATTTTTGTTAAAAATAATGAACAGAAAGAACCTGTTAAATGTTGGGACTATCAGGGACCTCACTATGCATCAAACTACCCACTCAGAAAGAAGTGTCAACAACATACATACTATACAGGAGGAGGCTATTGTCAGTGACTTAGTAAGGGAGATGCCCAGGATAAATGCAGCTTTGGAGAACAAACAAGCGGATGATCAAACTTCCATGGTTGAAGTGGAAGGTATGCTGAAAAACAAACCCATTTCTATTCTAATTGATACAAGATCAAGTCTTAGCTATGTTTCACCTGATTTACTTAAATGTTGCAATCTGAAAATATATAAGTTTGATAAATCATGGTTGGTTCAGTTAGCTACTGGAACGAAGAGAAAGGTGACTGATTATGTAAAAGAATGTGAATTACTGATGAATTAGTGTAGGACTCATGTTAAACTGAATGTGTTATCTTTGGGTTCTTACGATGTTCTGATTGGAATGGACTAGTTAGAAAAGCATAGAGTAGTATTAAATTGATTTGAAAAGACCATTACTTGTTTAAACGATGCATGTGAAACAGTAACAGTAAAAGGTATTCCTAGAAAGATATTTGTTAGACAAATTTCTTCTTTACAAGTTAAAAAGGCTATTCGTGAAGGGTGTAAGTTGTTTGCTATAAATGTAATTAATGATGAACAATCCACTAAGGAAGATAAGCTAAAGCTGGAAGATATATCCATTCTTAAGGAATTTATGATGTATTCCCAGAATAAATTCCAAGACTACCTCCTAAAAGGGAACTCAATTTCACCATTGAGTTAGTACTGGGAGCGGTACCAAACTCAAAGGCACCTTACAGAATGAATATTCTGGAGCTTAATGAACTTAAATCACATCTTAAAGAACTGATTGATAAAAATTACATAAGGCCCAGTGTGTCTCCATGGGGAGCACCGGTAATTTTTGTTAAAAACAAAGACGGAACTATGCGTTTATGCATACACTACCGTCAGCTAAATAAAATGACTATAAAGAATAGATATCCTTTGCCTCGCATTGATGATCTGTTTGATCAACTACGCGACGCAAATATATTTTCTAAGATAGTCTTGAGTTCGGGGTACCATCAAGTCATAATTAAAGATGAGGACATCTTTAAGACTGCTTTTAGAACCCGTTACTGTCATGTCCCCATTTTGACCCTTATAATATTTTGGGCTATAATGTTAATATTGTATGCATATTATGTATGATTCCTAGCATGGAGCTCAAGGCCAAGGCCCTGCTAGTGAATGATCGATCTTGAAGAGGCAAGTATTTGATATTATTCTATCCATGTGCTAGTGAGCCATGGAAATTGTAAATATGCATTTTAATATAAATGCCCACAACTAGCTATGCAATGCAACAAGAGATGGGGGCATGATGTTTACAAGGAATTGGGAGGGAAATATTCAAACCCTTGAGCCAATCAAGTCAAGCCAAGAGTCAATGAGAGAACCCATCAACCCTCAACTACCCATGTTGACTTTTGTACCCAATCATTTACTCTCCCAAGAGTTGGTTGAGGTAATTAATGCCTTGGGAAATGGAGAGGTATGGCTGTCCAAATTCGGGTATGGGCAAGCAACCCTTCATGGAAAATTGTGTTTTGATTCTTGGGAAAGAAAGGAACCATGGAATTGCCCCCAAGTCTTTCTTCTCCCATCAGTTTTGCTCTCTCACGAGTTTGGATCTACCTGGGCGTTTTCCTCCATGGATTTCCTATGTTTTTTTTTCATTTTCCTAGCAGGGAAGGGCATTTTTATGTTGTATAACAGTGGGGAAGAAAGGGAAATGATTTGGGGTTTTATAGAGTCCGTTTTGGCCCACTGAATGCTCATACATCTATGGGAAAAATCATTTTTCTTCCCTGGGTTTGATTTCCTCTCCCCACAATCCGATTTGGGTGTGCAATGATTTGGGGAAAAACCCATAGACCCTAATTTGTAAAATGCATTGTTGAAAATGTGTATCCATGCCAGTTTTTAGAGTTGTTGTGTGTAAAAGAATGTTGGGGTTGAGATGGGTATCCATTGCTTTGGGCTGTGCTAGGCTTGAGAGTCCCCTTTTCCTTGTAGATATCATGCCCAGCTCGGGGGTGGTCTCTGAGTACTGAAATAATACAGGCTGGGTAGAGACCTATGGTTGGGTGGAAAGTTGCAGTGACATAGCTAGTTGCTTGGGACAT
Source organism: Larix kaempferi (assembly GCA_027924585.1). NCBI lineage: Eukaryota > Viridiplantae > Streptophyta > Pinopsida > Pinales > Pinaceae > Larix > Larix kaempferi. Next base: position 10,923,039 of record BSBM01001051.1, on the reverse strand, counting down.
CATTATAGCGAGATAAGTATATTCACTCATGTGTATTTACTTCTACAATGATTTAATTGATGATTGTTCTTGATATGGTGGATGCATGTGAAATGTGTGTGGTTGATGTTTTATTCTGCTGTGCATGCTTGCTTGATTTACATCTGCACACATATGCATTTTATTGTAATGCCATTTGTTTTGTTCATGATGAATGGGACTAAGTTTTGTAAAAGCCCAAATTTTAGTGCCATGTTCCCTTACTTGCATTAATATATGGGAGGGGACATGACAGTTAAGGGCACTACGAGTTTGTGGTTATGCCTTTTGGGCTGACCAACGCTCCAACAGTTTTCATGTGCCTTATGAATAATGTTTTACATCAGTACTTAGATAAGTTTGTAATAGTTTTTATTGATGACATTCTAATTTATTCTAAGACAAAAGAGGAACATGACGAACATTTAAAGATAATTTTACAAGTGTTAAGGGAACACCAACTTTACGCTAAGTTCAACAAATGTGATTTTTATGAAGATAAAATATAGTACATAGGGCATGTGATATCCAAGGATGGAATTGCAATAGACCCAGACAAGATAAAAACAATTAATGAATGGCCTGCCCTGAAAGATGTAACTGGTGTACGATCTTATATGGGAATTACAGGTTACTATCATAAGTTTATCGAGGTATTTTCTAGAATAGAAAATCCTATAACATCTTTACAAAAGAAAGGTAAGAAAGTTGTATGGGATAAAAAATGTGAAGAAAGCTTTAAGAAACTAAAAGAATTATTAACAACAACACCTATTTTAAAAATTGTTGATCCCAACAAAGATTTCATAGTATGCACGGATGCATGAAATGACGGACTTGGTGGGGTCTTAACACAAGAAGGTCAGGCTATTGCATATGAGTCTAGGAAGTTAAATATTCATGAAAAGAACTATGCAACTTACGACCTAGAGTTGGCTGCTGTAATACATGCATTAAAAATGTGGCAACATCATTTAATTGGAAGAAAATTTATTTTAGTGACTGACAATAAAGGATTAAAGTATTTGTTCGATCAACCAAATATGAACGCAAGGCAAGCTAGGTGGCTAGCTTTCCTTAGCAAGTATGATTTTGAGATTCAGTACATTAAAGGAAAGGAAAATAAGGTTGCTGATGCCTTAAGCAGAAATGTTAGGCTGAATTTTGTTTCAGTAATCAGTATTTATAAAACTGATCTGGAAAATCAAATTAAGGAAATAATCGATATGGATGAAAAATATCATAATTTACTTAATAAAATTGCTAAAATTTTTATAATAGATTTCAGAATTGATGAAAGAGGGTTACTGTTGTATAAAAAAAGACTTTATGTGCCTAATGTTGCTAAAATTAAGTTGAAGATTTTGAATGAATTGCATAAAATTCCATATTCAACATATCATGGTTACCAGAAGATGATAACTATGCTGAGAAAAGATTATTTTTGGCCATGCATGAAAAGTGAAGTAGCGGAATATATTGCTAGGTGTATAGAGTGTCAGCAAGTAAAGGTTGAACACCGACACTCAGCTGGTTTGTTGCATCCACTACCTTTTCCAGATTGGAAGTGGGACATAATTAGTATAGATTTTATTACCGGTTTACCTAAGAATCAGAAACATAATGATTCCATAATGGTAGTTGTGGATAAGCTTAGCAAAGCAGCCCACTTCATACATGTTAAGACAACTTACAAGGCTGCTAACATTGCTGAATTTTTTATGAAGCATATTTTTCGTTTGCATGGTATTCAGAAAGTTATAATTTCTGATAGAGACTCGAAGTTTACAGGAAATTTATGGAAATATGTATTTAAAGGTTTAGATACTACTTTAGATTTTAGTACATCATTTCAACCACAAATAGACGGAAAAACTGAAAGAGTTAATCAAATTCTTGAGGACATGTTAAGAATGTATGTTAGAGATCAACCAGGTAAATGGGAGGAATATTTGCATCTTGTTGAGTTTGCTTATAATAATCATTACCAAGCTTCAGCAAAACTCAGTCCCTTTGAAATTTTATATGCCAGAAAATGTAATACTCCTATCTCTTGGAGTAATCTAGTTGATAGGTTAATGTTAGGACCTGATTTGTTAAGAGAAATGGAACTAACCGTGAAATAGTTTCAAGGCATTTTAAAATTGCACAAGATAGACATAAAAGTCATGTAGATCTCAAAAGAACTTAGAAAGAGTTTCACGTTGGTGAACATGTCTTCATCAAAGTAAAACCTAAAAAAAATTCCCTAAGATTGGGAAGCTGTGCTAAATTAGCACAAAGGTATTGCGGACATTTTGAAATTTTGTCCAGGGTAGGACCAGTGGCATATCAGTTGGCATTGCCACTGAATCTTAAAGTACATAATGTATTTCACATCTCTCTTTTGAAACAGTATGTGCATGATGCTACTCATGTGATTAATTGGAATGATGTACAAGTGGAACCAGGATGAGATTTTCTGGTGGAATCAGACTGTATCCTCGATAAGAGGGAAATTTTGCTTCGTAATCATACCATTGGACAGGTTAAGGTGCAATGGAAGCAGCTTACTCCAGACAAAGCAACTTGGGAATTGGAAAGTAATATGCGGGTGGCATATCCAATGCTGTTCCAGGAGGAACAAGAGGATGATAAATAAAGTAAAATCGAGGACAATGTTGATCTTAAGAGGGGGTGTTTGTCACATACCCAAACTCTAGACATTTTATGTTATGATGAAAACATTATGTTTAATTTTTATTGTGAATTTTTATGACTCTTGACCAAGTGGGGTCATGGATTACTGTAATTAATTACTTTGAATATTTTATTATTAATAAATAAAAGTGGAGACAAATATCCAAAGGAGACTGTTGAATGAGTGTTCATTGTGTAATGTCCTTCCTATCCTACAAGGCTATGGAGAGGACACTAATAATAATACTGGACATCTAGTCCCATACTTAAACAAAATTAAGCATTCATACAATTCATAGATGGAGAAATACAAATGCATAAACATTTGAGTACACAGCAGAATTTGATTCCAATATACATCCATCATACATTCCAGATTTTCATGCCATTCATCAATTTAAGCAACATCAAATTAGCAAAGGAGAATACTTATCTTAAACCAAGTAATCCTTGAGCAACCAGCTACGCTTCTACAATGTTCCACCCAACCATAGGCCAGTGTGCTCCTTAATCTCTCAACACCACTACCACCCCTGAGCTGGGTATGATCTCCACAAGGAAAAAGGGGGAAACAAGCTCTCACATAGCCAAGGATACACCAGAATCATCCAAGCCAATCAGCAGTTGGGTTTCTCAGGCTACTAAGAAAGGGGCAGAAGTGAATTACTAGGCCAGTGGCTCAACCATTGAGCTATGGATACTTCATTGAGCTCATCAAGCCAAATTTGTCCTCCTCCACTTTTGAATCTCCTGCTCATAGGTTCAAACTAAACAGGAAGGGACATAACAGCCAGAAATGCAGGTGTTGGGCGATTTTGCAGTAGGATTCCCAACGATGGGAATTCCACCAATTCAAAAAATGTGGGAAAGCCCAAAACAAAAAATTGGAAAATGGGAAAACAACCCCAGGAACATAATCGTTTACAGAAAAACGTCCATGGGCATGTTGGGGCAAAAATGACCTCTAAAAACCCCCATAAAATCGTGGTTCTCTTCTCCCGGCCTCTATGCTAACCAAAAACGAGTTCCCAGGCATGGAAGAATGCAGAGAATAGTGAAAACGTGAAGGAAAAACCCCAGTTCGCCGCAGGCTGCGTGAGAGAGGAAAGACTATGGTTCAGAATGGCTTGGGAAGGCAAAACGTGGGTGATTTCTTGCCTTGCAAGCAAAAATTCAAATTCCCAGATTGATGGCTTGCCCATACCCAAAATTGGCTGCCATACCTCATCATTCCCAAGGCATTAACTGCCTCAACCAACTATGGGAAGAATTTAATGATTGGGGCATAAGCCAAAATGGGTAGTTGGGATCTCATGGGTTTTCTCATTGACACATGGATTGACTCCATTGGCTCAAGGGTTTGGTTATTTTTCCTCCCTATTCCTTGTAAGATCATGCCTCATCTCTTTGTTGCATTGCATAGATGGTTGTGGGTTTTTCATTAAAATTGCATATTTACATGGTGTCCAAATTTACATTGTGCACGGCTTAGCACAAGAACCATATGCATCTATTATAATTGCCGATACATAAAACGATAAATCAATGGCGGGGCCTTGGCCTTGAGCTTCTCACCATGACTAAATAACAATATTTACATAATTTACAATATTAATGCATTAGGGTTAATATGGGGATGTTACATTCCCCTCCCCTTTTAATAACACCGTCCTCAATGTTCCAATGCTTCAGAATTTAAATACCCACTTTACATATGTCCAAAAATTCACAAAATGTGGTAGGCTCGTCCTGCATTTCACCTTTTTACTTAGTTTTTTCAGGACTAAGTCCTTTGGTCTTTACAAACTGCTCTTGCTGGCTGGAACCTTCTAGCTCTGCATGAGGACATCGTTCCAAAACAATTCCTTCCTTTTCTCTTCCTTCCAACGGGTCCACGAAACTAGGGAATTTACTGTTGCTACCCTCTCGATATTCTCTTGTTGGGCAGTCACGGAGGCAATGATTTCCTCCACATCCCCAACATTTCATTGGCGGATTTACCTTTTCCCGGTCCATTTCCTTTGAGTCTTCGCACCTGTAACGTTTCTTAATCGGACGATTGGATGAATGCTTCTTCATTGATCCACTTTCCTTTCCCTTGCTCACTTCTCCCAGAATTCTTTTTACCTCTTTTTACAGACAAATAGAGTCCTGCAAAGCCTCATGGTTTATCTCATTTTGTTGCCTCTGTAGCTTGAGCATCTCCCCAAGATTTTCTTGGGTCCTGGCAATTGTTTGAAGAAGACTTTCAGCCAACTCTAATAGCCCTCGGTCTTTTGCCATGGTCAATGGGCACAACTGAACACACTTTGCTTACTAGCAACACTTTCTTGTGCCGGCTGCAACCAATTGTTTCACTTTCTTGCCTATGAAATTCATCATGGGAATTCTTTGTTAGGACAAGCATAACATAAACATTAAGATTAGTCAATTATTTTCCCAATTGTCATGGAATCTCCATGCTTTATTCATGGGACCTCCACACTTTTCATGCTTTCCCAACATACACATGAACTCATTCATGTTCATCCTTTCACAGGAAATTTATTATTTCAGTATTCACAATTCATCTCAAGCAATTAAACACAATCTATTTTTAGCCATGATATGCGTTCAACAATCTTTTGTTTTATAAATGCTTCAATCAAAAGGAAAGAGAAGAGTAGGGATTTCTCCCTCTTAGTCTTGTTCTATTATGGAGCTACACCATCGTTGTGGTTTCATGCTCATTAGTCTCTTTCACTTCAATGTGAATGCTTTGACTTTCCTTTCTTGGCTATGACACTTAGTGTCTAAGGTTTGTCTATGGACTTTCATCTAGGGCACCCTTCCCATTATTGCTTATAGAACCTTCGGCTGCTAGGATCCACTTGTATCCACTAGCACCATCTTTCATTACTGCTCATACTGAGCTCTTTAGGATGGTCACATGTCCACATGCATCTCTAGGATGCCTTCATAATCCTTGCTTTCAGCAATACCTACACTCAAACATTGAATCAATTCACATGTTTAGTTCATTTTCATAGGGTTTATCTCTAATCAAGAGTTTAGGAAATCATAACCAAATCATATACACACGTATATTCATAAGCAAGAAGCTGCAAGGTAACTGAATACTTATCTGTATTGGATGTATTTACTTTATTCCACGGGATCCTTCTTTGCTTTACGAGCCTTGGATTTTCCATGAACACAATAACGAATGTTGGGCCAGCACGTAGGCTACTCCACAATCATTCGAATAGGCAATTCCAGGCTAGTACGCCGACTGGGTTTATCAATCATTTAAGGGGTGCTGGGCCAGCGTACACGCTACTTTACCATATCAAGTAGTTAATGCCCAACTAGTCACTCTCTAGACTTATCAAGAACTTTATATCATTCACTACCAAGTATTGAAACACCAGGATTGCGTCCATTCCCTTAGGGTGTAGTCAATATTGAAAACCCTAACATGACCTAGCACAAGAAAAGGTGTGCACCCCCTTTCTGATGTGCGCCATGTAGGCCCTAATCATACTCAAGCAGTTTGCAATGATAGAAATAAGATAGAGCATGCTCTGCATATTAACCCTAATAATTTAGACATGCATGTTCTTGTCTAGGGTCATAGAATACTCATTCATTTTGAATATGTGTCTCACATGCCTTCTGGGCATAGCTTTACCATCTCACTTTCGTGGTTTACCAACATGCGGTTTGGCTGAGACATTATCAGTGGCGTTTCATCCGAAACCCATCTCCAAAGCATAGGGTCTTTCCCATCTGGTTTGGTTTTTGCAGGCCATCACACATGATCTTCCTGCAATGTGTCATCCTGGCACACTTTATCAAATAGACAAACAGTCAGCAACATTTAGCAATAAGCTTCAAATATGATTGTTCCATAACCAATCAATAGCATTAATAATTAAATTCAATATGAATTTACAATTCTGTCTCCTACAGAAATTGATTTGCAACTATGAGACTATTCTCATAAACTTAAACCAGACAATTTTTAGATTTGTTTCATGCATAAATTTACAACCATGAGAACCTTCTCATAACCTTTGGCTTCTGCACATGGTAGATCTCGGTCTTTACTATGGACTTATCCTCATTGCCATACGCAAGACCTTTTTACTTGAAAACTGAATCTTCAATCGGCTAACACGTTGTGAGTATCCACGCACATAATCCTTCATTGCCATAACAGTTACTGAAGTGATCTCAGAATTATAATACTCCAAAATGCAAACACCTTCAGCTGTTTAACATTTGAAATGTAATGAAACATATATACATTTCTATATATGCATCACTATCACAATAAAATTGCAAGACATAGTCACACTATCCATGCAATTTAAATAACTGTAAATACTCATTACTTCCTTTCCATACAGCTCTGTCCTTCCAACAGAGTGCTCTAGTAGCCCACCACATGTCTACCTTCTTCATGCAGTCCTTCTCCTGCATTCATAGTAGCTTATGGAATGGTCTCGGGATTAGCAATAGTCCACCATTTCATCTATTATCTAACTGCATTGAAACATATATATGTCACACCCATGTATCCACACGATGCATTTCAACATGCGCACCTACACATGCATGCATATTTACTACATTTATCGAATATTTCAATGCATATCTCTTCAATGTCAGCTTGCATGATTTCATGAATACTATGCATTCAATCATACTATGGCCTAACCATGATTACTACATACATCATGCACTACCATGACAGGTCCATAATTCCTCAGTTGCTTTGGTTGTTAAAATCACAACCAATCTTCACCAATTGCATGACATGAATTCATACGAATGCATTGAGGTTTCTAGAAACTACAGGGTGTAAGGTTCCTTGCCTTCATTTACCCACACCTGACCATACTTGGTAGGTTAACATTCACATTCAGGAACTCAATGCAACCCAAATCACCTTAGTTTAAGCTTAGTTGAAGAGATTCACCAAATCCTCTTTCAACATTCATGTAATTAAGCACAGTTAACCCTTACCTGCATGGTTGTTATCAATATCGCTTGATGTTACTTGATTAGTCAACCTCTTACCAAGGCTACTTAGTCCTTTTTCCAACATCATGATCACAGATTTGTTGCACCATCCTCTCTTCATGAGGTTGTATGCAACAATCGTCACTCACATCCTTAGCCATGCTTCGGTTGCCTCTGGTCCTACAACCAATGCGAACACAACTAATTATTAGAAACCACAATCATTGTCTTAAGTGGCTCATTGCATATGTATAAAATCACTATTTTACCAATCATATATATGCAAAAACATTTTCACATGCATTGTGCAATATGCCATCTAGTATATATTCACTTCATCTATCTATCCTCTTGCATTTCCAGCATCCCTATGCCATAATTTTAAGTATAGACAACTCAGGAAATATAAATATAATAGCAATGGAGGAGTTAAGGAATTCTTCTCAATTCCTCATTCCATCATGGGGTTCCTCATCCACATCATAGCTAATCCTTTCCTCGGCTTCCCTACCAAGCATACAAGCAATAATTAGCTATGATATTATCATGAATTAGCAATTCAACATATACATATGTGCGATCATTCATTCTTGCTATTTTCCAAACATGCAATTCTGATGCTATAAACATAAATAGTTTAAGGTGAGGTATTTTCCTCTTGATCTTCCATAATGGATGTCACAACCAATTTCTCTTGCTGAGAATTCCATCCTTTATGCAATCTGTGCTCCTCATCCCAAGAGTGCATTTCACACTTTCAATGACTGTCTCTGGGGAACAATGGGGGTCAAGGGGGCTTGCCCCCTTGTGGCTTCCCTGCGCCACTGTAGGGCGTGTCGAGGGCAACACCCTCATTTTTTTTTGTTTTTTTTTTTTAGAAATCATGACGCCGTTGCGAGGCGGTTTGCTAAATGCTTCCGCAATTGCGGAGCAATTCGGTGAATGCTTCCGCAGTTGCGGAGCAATTCGGTGAATGCTCCCGCAGTTGCAGAGCCATTCGCGGAATGCTTCCGTTGCGGAGCGATTCGGTGAATTCTCCCGCAGTTGCGGCGCCATTCGCGGAATGCTTCCGTTGCGGAGCGATTCAGCGAATTCTCCCACAGTTGCAGAGCCATTCGCAGAATGCTTCCGCAGTTTCGGAAGACACTGGAAAATTCTTTCCATAGTTGTGGGGAAGTTCGCGGAACCCTTACGCAAATTCGGAAGACATTTCGGAATTCTTTCCGCAGTTGCGGAAGACTTTCCAGAATTCTTTCCGCAATTTCGGGCCACTCGCTGAACTCTTCCGCGTTGCGGAATGATTCACGGAATCCTTCCGCAATTTTGGAAGAAAATTCCTTTCGCAATTTCGGAAGAGAATTCTTTCCGCAATTTCGGAAGAGAATTCCTTCCGAAAATTTCCTTTCGACGCCAAACACTTAGAAAATTTTTCCGTTGTTTCGGAGTAGTTCGTCGAATTCTTTCGCGTTGTGGAACAACTCGCGGAATCCTTCTGCAGTTTCGAGACAACTTCCCGAACTCTTCTGCATTGCGGAGCAACTCGTGGAATCCTTCCGCAGTTTCAGGACAACTTCCCGAACTCTTCCGCGTTGCGGAGCAACTCGCGGAATCCTTCCATAGTTTCGGGACAACTTCCCGAACTCTTCCATGTTGCGGAACAACTCACGGAATGCTTCTGCAGTTTCGGAAGTCATTCGGGAATTCTTTCCGAAACAGACTTAAAAAGACTTAACAAATTTTTCAAAAACACTTTAAGAAAAATTTTGACATCTTCCCTTCTTTCAGTGATGATTGCTGCTTAGCAAGAGGTGATCGTTACCTCTGTAATCTATCCACATGTTTAGGCCCAATGCTGAGACCTGTGGTGATCAGGAAGGGACCTTCCCAAGTGGTTGTGATTGGATTTGGCCCATAGAGGCCCAATGCTGCAACTAGCAGCTTTGATACCAAAATGTAAGGTCCTTCCTATCCTACAAGGCTATGGAGAGGACACTAATAATAATACTAGACATCTAGTCCCATACTTAAACAAAATTAAGCATTCATACAATTCATAGATGGAGAAATGCAAATGCATAAACATTTGAGTACACAGCAGAATTTGATTCCAATATACATCCATCATACATTCCAGATTTTCATGCCATTCATCAATTTAAGCAACATCAAATTAGCAAAGGAGAATACTTATCTTAAACCAAGTAATCCCTGAGCAACCAGCTACGCTTCTACAACGTTCCACCCAACCGTAGGCCACTGTGCTCCTTAATCTCTTAGCACCACTACCACCCCCGAGCTGGGCATGATCTCCACAAGGAAAAAGGGGAAAATAGGCTCTCACATAGCCAAGGATACACCAGAATCAACCAAGCCAATCAGCAGATGGGTTTCTCAGGCTGCTAAGAAAGGGGCAGAAGTGAATTACTAGGCCAGTGGCTCAACCATTGAGCTATGGATACTTCATTGGGCTCATCAAGCCAAATCTGTCCTCCTCCACTCCTGAATCTCCTACTCACAGGTTCAAACTAAACAGGAAGGGACATAACAGCTAGAAATGGAGGTGCTGGGCATTTTTGCAGTAGGATTCCCAACGATGGGAATTCCACCAGTTCAGAAAACGTGGGAAAGCCCAAAACGAAAATTGGAAAATGGGAAAACAACCCCAGGAGCATAATCGTTTACAGAAAAACATCCATGGGCATGTTGGGGCAAAAATGACCTCTATAAACCCCCAGAAAATCGTGTTTCTCTTCTCCCAGCCACTATCCTAACCAAAAACGAGTTCCCAGGCATGGAAGAATGTAGAGAATAGTGAAAACGTGAAGGAAAACCCCAGTTCACCCCAGGCTGCGTGAGAGAGGAAAGACTGTGGTTCAGAATGGCTTGGGAAGGCAAAACATGGGTGATTTCTTACCTTGCAAGCAAAAATTCGAATTCTCAGATTGATGGCTTGCCCATACCTAAAATTGGCTTCCATACCTCATCATTCCCAAGGCATTAACTGCCTCAACCAACTATGGGAAGAATTTAATGATTGGGGCATAAGCCAAAATGGGTAGTTGGGATCTCATGGGTTTTCTCATTGACACATGGATTGAATCCATTGGCTCAAGGGTTTGGTTATTTTTCCTCCCTATTCCTTGTAATATTATGCCCCATCGCTTTGTTGCATTGCATAGCTGGTTGTGGGTTTTTCATTAAAATTTCATATTTACATGGTGTCCAAATTTACATTGTGCACGGCTTAGCACAAGAACCATATGCATCTATTCTAATTGCCAATACATAAAATGATAAATCAATGGCGGGGCCTTGGACTTGAGCTCCTCACCATGACTAAATAACAATATTTACATCATTTACAATATTAATGCAATAGGGTTAAGATGGGGACGTTACACACTGACCCACTAGGAGGAATGGAATGGGGTGGAGAGAAAACTGACACTTGGCAGCATCCTCAACTCACTTCTAACTGTTGCAGGGAGAAACTTCCCTACTATTATGGTCATGTTCCCCAAGAAAGTGGAACTAAGCAAGTGGCTCATTTATTGAAATAAACTGACCAAATACCTAGGCATGCTACTTATCTACTCATTGAATTCAGCAGGGGGCTATTCATTCTTACCTTATGATAATTTTTTAGCACAAGAGATTCGATGAGGGGAAGGTTAGAATTGATTGAGTGAACTAAGACCGCATTATGAACTAGTGCAGCCACATTGCTGATTTCAATATTGCTAAAAGCAGGAAGTACTACTACTGAGTGCTACTGCTGAGTTGTAAGGGAATTTATTCCATTACTCCACATAGCATCTTTGTCCTGGTGGTTCAGTGAACAGGCTCGGGGATCCTCAGGCACGTAGCTTGGTTGTCTTCAGGACCAAGTTGGCTGGAATGGGCTCCTTTGGCTGTTTGTTTCTTCTACATTTATCAGGTTCAACTTGTGTTATCTTATTTATTTCTGTCTAATCAGTACTAATGATCTGAATGCTATTATGTTATCAGTTTCAATTAAAAATTTAACAAATTGTATTGTTAGTCAATGTTTTAATTCTGCAACTTTATCTATTCTAAATGACCAATATAACTATTAGGTTAAGATGCAGATTTGATGTTATAGTAAATAAATGAATGAATGATAAATACTTCCATGTATTTTTCCCCACATTTTAGTGTCGTTCTCTAGTACAGGGAAGAGTAGTTAAATTTAGATATGAATAACGATATGTAGCAGATAGAGATGGATGAATGTTTGTATAATTAAAATCTGTAATGTCTCTGTACTATCATTGTATTTTACTTGAATATAAATCTCTTATGTATTACATATAGAAGAACATGACAAATATCTAGTATATAGATTATTTTCAATAACAAAATATTCATAGAAGAGAAGTAATGATTTTATGATTTCTTTCCAAACTTAGAATTGTGTAGGGTTTCAACCTTTCAAATCATAAAAACATATATATCATACATTTCTAAGTATAAACCGTTCTTTCAAACATACTTTACAAATATTTTAGTCTCTACTATCAAAACCTTATAACACTGAAAGTAGTATGCAAATCGAAGCAAAGTTTGGAACTGCCTTACATAAGTAGGAGTTATATATATATATATATATATATAAACACTATTACTTATTATAAAACATCACAATATATATATTGTCCACAGTTAATAATACCAATCTTTAGCAATTAAGGTATCGGGCAAATGTCTCAGGGTTCAAACCTTGTTGCTAAACATACATCGTAACATGCTGTAAACAATTCACTTTAAAATATTTCATAAGAGAAGTGCAAGTCTAGGGAATCGAAACCCTCGGCACAAGATTTCTTAAACCTAGAAACGATGAAGAAAGCCGAGATTCATCTACAGGCTCGGTTTTTCCAAGAACTAATTTAAATAATACTAACAAACTCATGAATAAAACTTATAATACGACTGAAGGTATTAATGCAGGACATGGTCGAGAGTTTGAACCTTAGTAGGAGTGTTTACATACAAAAAAATAACAATAATCATTATAGCAGGGCATAAACCGAGGTTCATAGTCAACATTTTTACATAAAGGTAAAACAAAACTATACTGCATACAGTCAAAACGACGGGCCGTGCCCTTTTTAGCAAACACTGTATTCTTAATCAAGGATTGGCCAAGAGTAGCTCGCCATCCTTTAATTTAAACCATAATTAATTTCTGGTTAAACTTAAAACTTTAGTTACAAACCAAGAAATCATTGAGAATCCAACGAGAGCCCTTAAAGGCTTGGGAGAAACAACTCCCAGTTCTAATACAAACTTTGCATTGCCTTACGGCTTAGGTTTAGTCCAACCAAAATCTGAACATCCTTTGAATCCTGACGAGACCTAAGTATAAACAAACCAACTCTTTGCTAAACAAACGTAAACTTGATTGGTGACAAGTTCTTCGCAGTAATGGATACCCTTGGGATGTCTCCGAGGCTTACTAGGGCCCATTCAAAACCTTTCATCACTTTACGACCAGTTTCAACCATTGCCGAGAAAGGTCACCTGCCATTGAAACAACATGACTAAGGGTTATTTTAAGAACCAAGTATTAAAACCAACTGGGACATTATTTAAACAACCATTGAATTTTAGAAAAGCCATTAAAACCTCACCTGCGAGTAACTAGAGCATGGTTGAGTACCCTAAATTCTTCAACGCAGACAGTGGAAGTATGAAGTTTCCACTTTAACCTCCAGAAAGAGCACAAACTCTGTGCAGTTACAATTATCGAGACACCTCTGAACATACAACTCTATCAAGTGCCTATGGTTTAGAAGAAGAAATTTCACCAACGAACTCCATAAAGAGTTAAGATCTGTACAATTGTGAAACCATACTGAGAGCACTACTTATAGCAGGGTTAGGGTATCGAAACCCCCGAAAGGAACCTTCAAACAAAACCCTGAAGGGTAGAGAGCCTGTCGGCCTCACCCTCACTTTTCACAAAATGAACTAAATTTTGAATAGGTGGGTATATCAATGCCAGGGTTAGGGTTTAACCCAAACCCTAAGACCAACCACGAAATCAACGATGTAGATCTAGCCATCGAGACAAAACCTTGCACGATCACAAACCTCATTTAATGACATTTAATATTACCACATTCAATACGCAGCTTACTTCCAGCACAGAGATCCAACTAGGATTATACCATACCATCCTTGCACAACTCGACAAGAATTACACTGCGTAGTTGAAGATTTATCTCCTTACTCAAAGATTATCCATGTGAGGTTTGGCCACAAGAGTAGCCATCAAACAATCCACCAAGGTAGTAGTTATGGAACCATTAAATACCTTAGATGTTGGTTTTTAGTGCATGCCAACACATCCTCCACTATAAGTTAATACGTTGTATCTCTGCATAGTTGGAAAGCATAGAGTAAGGTTAAGAAATGTTACAGTATAACAAGCTTTACCATTTACAAATCAAAATTTAAGGTGATAGTTTATGCATATAGTTACAAATATATGGTTTATGCGAATAGTTATAACACATATCATTTTCATATAAATTCTATGCCTATAGAATGTGCATTTGCAACCTAAAACGCAACGTATATTTTTATAAAATCTATATTTTATTGCTTGACATAGGTAATACATCTATAATCTATGTAATGGAAAAATATTACATTATTTCCTCCATAGTTTTGGTAGAGATTATATAATGTAAAACTACGCAATTTTTCCATAGTATTGATATATGAATTATGTGTTATTAATACACAAATTTTCTCCATAGTAAACTTTAGGATTACATTGTAATTAAGGTAATCAAATAATTACGATACAATACCTAAGTTTGAGTTGCAGAGTAGATAATTCTTTACACGTTCATAATTTTAACTTAAAGGGTCAGTATGGTGTTGTAAGATAAATTGAAACACATCCGAAGGCTTCGTTCGGAAATTCTCTGTCTTACCTATTCTCTGCTAATAGATTTCAGGAGCGTTAGCTAGTGATAGCTAAGTAAGCCTCACGGCTGGTCAAGGACCCCTTCATTTCATCAAGACGAACTTTTAGTCTCTAGAACCAAAATTTATAGCATAGAACGAAAATATGATGTCATGCTTTTGAACAATTAAATACATAATGTAAGCTTTGTAATTATTGAAACATTCCTACAATTGAATGACGATATAAGACAAAACAACATTTAAAGAAAAAAGACCTAGTTAAAGTTAATAGCAGCAACGACAGATGTCGTTGTTCTCAAGGAATATAAAAATTTAGTCGTAATGACAGATTATACAAGTTGTGGTCATTAAGTGCTATTTTTATTTTAAACACCTAGATGTGTTTTATAGTTAACATTTAATACTTCCGCATAGCAATCACAAGCAGTTAATGCTATTTGAAAATTTTTAAATTTTAGTGAATTTTTGGGGATGTTACAATTAGTGATACAAAAACTCAAGTTCTCAAAGAATCAATTAAAACTAGTGTTTTGGTGAGCTAGTTTGATTGTATTGGGATAGGATCAGAAGATTTGGGTAGAAGGAAGGTTGGGATATAATTTAATACCTCTTCAAAAAGTACTTGGACCATTGATGGTTCAAAATCAACAAGGCTTAAATCTACTGCAATGCTCCTGGGAACCCTAGCATATGCAGACTAGTATTACTCTATGTTTTGACCGAAGGATATGAATGAGTGTTTCTGAATCAGGGAGGCTAATAAAAATGAAATATCAATCAATTTACATTCATATATAAATCCATCAATTTTAAGTAATATCTTATAAATAATTACAAAAAGACAAGTAAAATAACATTCTAGGATTGCATAACTAGTAAAATCCAGGCGCTTCCAAACAGAAAAGGAAGGATCATGAATTCCTATTCTAATACATGTATTGGATAATAAATCATGTTAAATAACATCAGGAATAGAAATTATATAATGTGGATCTATTCTCATTCATCTACCACAAGCATTCTGAAAACTAGTTAAAATATAGGCAATTCTGGAGGGGGTGGAGAAAATAAAGAAATTATCATAATTATGAAATATAAAACGTATTGAATGATATCATAGATTATTATTGATTTTTATTACATAATATCATAGCCATTAGGATTCTCAAATAATTACAAAACTCTTCTCATCTTCTACTCAACAATACAGCACTATAAATCACTGAGAAGCTCTGAGATTCGAACCACAAACTTCTTGGATCTTTCTGAAATTTGACCCAGCCTTGGTTCAACTACAATACATGCAAATAAACTCAATGAAAATGTATGAATGCCATCATCCTCTCACAGAAAGCAGGAGCACATCACCCAGCTTGGACTAGGGGCACATCTCCCAAGTCTCTGAGGCACAATTTCTCTCAATCCAAACATCAAACTGACAAAAGATGTGAATGTGGTGTGCAATGTGTTGGCCCGGTTTTGCAACCAGGCTTAGTGCTATGGGCACCTGCTAACTAGTAGCAGCAGTTTCAATAGAAATAAAAACAATAAACTAAATAAACAATACTTTTCATGAATCTAAGCAAGAATCTAAGCAAATAATGTAAACATGTCAAAATCAAGAACAAGAAACATAAGAAATAATTTTTTGTATTGAAAAATGGGGGGGGCAAGCAAGTGCTTGCGATATTACCTTCAATGGTGAAGGTTGATGTTGAGCAACTCCCAAGATGAGTAGCTCCAAACTCCAAGAGGTCTCCTTCTCCAAGGTTGCTTCAATGGCTAAAAGTGCTCAAGGGAGATTTCAGCAGCATAAGGATGAGATAATGGAAGGATGTGAAATGAGGAGCCCCTACCACCTTTTTATAGGTTTTGGTGGTGAGGAATACCATTTGTGGTTTTGTGGAAACCAAATGGTATTGACCAACATGGTTTAGGTACTTTTCCCTCCTTTTTCCTTTTTTGAATAAAAATAATATTTTAATTCCCTTTTTAATATTTTTGGGAATTTGGACCCTTTTTGAGGGTTTTTTATGATTTTCTTGGAAAAATAATCTTTTTTAATGGAAAAAGGGGTGTACTAAGGTCTTTTGGTGACCTTTTGTTGGTTTCGGAGGCTCAGATGGTGAAAAAGTGGACAAATGGGTCATGTGAATAGGGAAATGAGCTAGTGAGCACTTTTTGGGTGTTAACAGATTGCCCCCTGATGTGTGAGGGCAGGAGCTCATCGTATGGCCGATAGACATCATAGTTCTTTTGTCCTTTTTTCTGGGAGTAGGGGAGAGAAGAGACCGGTTGGAGACTGGAGCCACGGCCCTTGGAAGCTGCAAAAACAAAAAATATTACATGGCCTCAATATGAATGAGGTATAATCTCTGATAAAGGACGAGGCGGGCATTCCCATGCTCGTATCAAGACATATACAAAACAATTAGTCCCAAGACGGGGGATCTAATACTTAAAGAAATATACTGGTACATCATAATGGTCCAGAGGGGACATTATTGTGGGATATACTCATGATCATGACTGATCTCAATAACTGATACACTGGAATAACTGTTGAACTGCTGAAACTGAAGGTGTCCAACATCTGTATGGACTCAATGACTATGAGTCATCTCTGAGAAATAATGTAACTGTATACTCAAGGGAGTATGAAACTGGGGTAAACCTGAATACTGTCGCCATACGCAACCCGGATATCTATAGAAAAAATGTAACTGGTTGTATCCATAGGTAGACCCTCAAATGTGGAGGAGTTAGGTGGTATCCGGGGTCTTCGACTAAATAACTGAACGGACCAATATCCTGTGCGAGTCTCAACGATGCGATCAAGGTGTTGAAGTCGAGCATGTGAGAAACAACCATTCGGAGAGGCACTGAGGATTCCTCTCGAAATGATTCGTAGGCACTCATCATAGATGGAAATGAGTCCAAGACACAGGTACCTCTAGGTCTATCCTCTGGAATCAATGTGGTTGTCGTCGACAGAGGGAGACCAGCAACTAACAAGGCAATGATGTTTCCTTGATAGGAGCACGAGGTGTAAAACTGAAGTGTTGTAGTACTGATGGTAGGACTGACATACTTGTGGAAATGGGAAATAACTGGGTCAAAAAATGGGTAGACTCAAACTTCCTCTGTTCAGAGCATGATGACATGGTTGACCTGGCAGCGTAGGGACCTGACTTGTAGGTGTGGGGATCATCTTTTAGGTCCTGAAGGGTATGCACTGACTCTAGGTGGGTGAAGCTGATGGTAGCTGTCGAGGGAGTTTCAGGGTTACATACTGCAGAATACTCTGAACAAAGGCGACCAAAATGGGGAAGCTGCTATGTGAGTAGGCATGATGTGTTGTAGCGCCAAGAGGCACCATTGATTCCTTCTTTGTAGTTTTAATGAGCTCCAAGAAGGGATAAAAGTGTGCTCTAAAATGGTACGGTCCTGTGGATTTTATGAGCCTAGGGCGGCTCATGCTCATGGTTGCTTTCGTGTTTAGAGAGTCTGAAAGCGGTAAGTGGACTCTATTGGTGTTTCTTTTTCGTAAGTTTAGTCTCCAAGGCCCGAAAAAGCATAAAATGATGCGGATGGAGAACTCTTCTAGCCGGTGTGACTAGAGTATACCTTTTTCGTAATTAGTCTACGAGGTCCGGAAAAGGGGTAAACTTATACCAGGTAGACGCCCTTTCAGATACGTTTAGCGAGCATGAAAGGAAGCAAGATTGCTCGGCGATCTTTTCATTGTTTTAGGAGTCAGAAAAGAGCTTAACAGAAACTCCCTAAGTGCCTTTTTCGTCAAAGGGGTTGCTCGGCCCCGAAAAAGGGATAAAGTTATACCGAACAAAAATGGATTGATGAGGGCGAGAAAAGGTCTCAAGCATCGTCATCAGTGCGGAAAACTAGATCCGGTGACATAAAGATTGTCGAAAACGGAGAACGGCCGATGTGGCATGCAAACCGAGGTGACGAGGGGGCGTGGAAAAAATGCCCGAAAAATATAAAGTTGAGAGCGAGAAATGATCTCTAGCATCATCACGAGCGCGGGAAAACTGAATCCGGCGATATAAGGCACGTCTAAAACGGAAAACGGCCGATGTGGCACGCAAACCGAGGCGACGAGGGGGCGTGGAAAAAATGCCCAAAAAATCTAAAGGTGAGAGCGAGAAATGATCTCAAGCATCATCACGAGCGCGGAAAACTGAATCCGGCGATATAAAATATATCAAAAACGGAGAGCAGCTGAAGTGGTACGCAAGCTGGGGCGACAAGGTGTCGGGACACAATGTTGATATTGGTCCTGGTGAGAGCGACAAATGATCTCAAGCATCATCACGGGCACGGAAATATGAATCCGGCAGTGCAAATGGTGCGAAAAACGGAGGTCATAAAGACTCCGGAATGGTTAAAGGAAAGAACTAGGTTAAAAAATGGCTACAAATAAAGGTGATCCCACCAAGCGAAGGATGCAGTGGGGGGTAGAAATGATGACCCGTGGGGGCAAAATACTAGGTGTATCAAATCAACTGAAATATACAAGTGACACGTGACCTCAAAAATGGTTGAGATCACAAATATGAAAAAGTGAGCAGGGTTAATGACCTGCCCCCATGCTATGTGAATGGGGTTTGTGATTGTGGATCACATATGTGTTGGTTTGAACGATGGGCTCATTGAGGTGTTGAGATAGAGATGATGGGGAAGGTTCAAAATGATTGATCATGCCCCCTATCCCGGGGTCGAGGTAATCTATTATGCCCCCTAACTCAGAGGTGTCAATGTGGTGCAGATGTTGTCTCAGAGAGAGATCAATAGGGCATTGAGCAACTGCTGGCAGGGTGTTATACCATGAGGCTGTGGGTCGTGGTGGCATACTGAAGTGATGATATGATGATGGGGGATTCCCTTTGTGGGGTGGATGCCCCCAGTATCTCCGATGAGGATCACGATGATGATGAGTAGGAAAGGTTTTGGGCCTGCCCCCATGTTGTGGACATGTGGTTTCCTGGTCGATTTGAAAGGGTTGAACCTGTGTGTCAAAGGGATCAATGGAAGGGGCCGACCGGACAGAGGGGTATCCAGTGGAGATCATATATATGGCGGGGTCAAGGCCGGGCATTTCGGTATCTGACCAAGTAAAGACATCAGTGAATTCTTGGAAGAGTTGTTGGTATTCTCCGATCTCATGCTCACTGTGGGAGGTTCCTAATGTGATGGTATGAAGGGCACCAAGTGGGTCAGAGATGTCAATGTGGATGACGGGAGAAATATCGGCCATGGGATCCGTTAACCAGTCGATTTTAGTAGGAAGGAAATCCTTGGACTCAACCGCGGATTGGGTAGCGGTGGTGGATGAAGTCTCTTCCAGGAGGAAGTATGGACGATGGTGCATGTCTTCCCCGGGATAATCAAAGGTAGTAGGAGTCTCGAGAACCTCTTCATCATTGCGGGAGCTTTGAGTGGTCAAATCGAGTGATGAGGTAGTGGTAGTCGAAGAGATCATGTAGATGGTGTTAATCTCTCCGGATGATGGTGCTGCGGGAGGGTAGATCTCCTCGATAGGGGGGGGTGCCGTCTCTAGGTCCAAATTGTTCATCTCGTAGAGAGCTGCTCTATAGTCTGGGATGTCAGGACAGTTGTGGGAGTAGTGGCCGTAAATACCGCATATCGCACATGGGTGGTTGGTACGCAGTGATTTATCACGAGGCATGGGGTTTGGATCGAACTTGACCACCGGGATGTTGGGGTCGTCGTCCAGCATTTGCATGTGTTCCTGCAATGCAGGTAACTGTGGACACTGATGGGTTGGATGGCCTAACTCATCACACAGCGAGCATTTTGGAGGAGCACGGAATATGGGGGGAGGTTTAACTGCCTTGGGTGGGGGTACCGTAGTGTATGGTTGTGGGCCTCTGCCCCCAGTGGGTTTAGAAAGAAGAGGGGGATCCTTTGACGTCGACGCAATCGTGAGACCAGGAGGAGGTTTCATTGACGACGAAGGGATATTGAGGTTAGGAGGAGGTGTCGTTGACGACGAAGGGATTGCGACACCAGGAGGAGGCTGATTTGTGGTAACAATAGGTTGTACCGGTTGGAGGATGACGTCTGGTGTCGGTGGTCGAACGGGAGGCGGAATATACCACACGGGTAATCCCAATGTTAGCCCGGGTAGGCTAAGGGTAGCCATAACCGGGGCGCTTACTACACCCGAAGGAGGAAATAGGAAGGGGATGGTGTGGATGGGTGTAACACCAATGTGACTGGGGATCAATGGTGGTTGACCACCGGACGTTTGCGTATTCTGCGAAAGAGTACAGAGGTTTGCGACTTGGGTCTCCGGTGACGGTGGTGGAATGGCCTGGAATGTAGAGGTCATTGGTGTATCCGAATAAAGTCCGGGTGCCACAGAAGACACAAAGGAGGTAACTGCACTAGAAGCGGGTTGTTCAATCATGGGAAGAACATTCTCTGGTGCTGCAGGGGCGTTGGGATCATAGTAGGTGAGTTGGTCAATTTTGACCACGCGTCCCTCGTGGGGGAACATCATGGTGCGGAAGACGGAGGAGGCGACCGCTTTCATGGCGTACATGTAACTGCGGCCAAGTAAAAGGTTATAGTCGAGCTGGGCGTTAATGACCTCTATGTCGATGAGCACAGTTTTCCCACCTAATTGGACGGGTACCTTGGGTAATAAACCTTGAGGTTGAGCTGACCGGCCGTCGTAGGCCCGCAATGCAGTGGTGGATTGCTGGAGAGCAGGGGATCCCAACTTCTGCCAAACAAAAGTGGACATGACGCATGTGGAGGCACCCTCGTCGATGATGCATCGATGGATGACAAGATTCCGAATAGAAACGGAAACTTGGACTGCTATGGTAGAAGGCAGCCGTGGTTCAGATTGGTCTAAATCAAAGGTCATCAATTTCGAATCATTTGGGTCAATCGCCCCAATGGCGGAAAGTAAAGTTTTGCGCTGAGTAGGACAGGTTTTTAAGACTTCTAACGCAGACATGGCTGTGGGAGATTGAGCTAGGTCATCTACGATGTTGTAATTGGACGCAGCCCGTGCATTGGGGTTGTTGTTGATTCGGCGAAGGGGGAAGCGAGGTGCTTTCGAAGCGCCATCGAGTGGAACCTGAGGTATACGCAATGTTTGATCAGTGGGATTAGCATTAGTATCCTTTTCGGCGGGGGGGGGTTTCAGCAGTCGGTCCGTATTGATTCCGACGGGTTTGGATATTTACGTCTGCGGTGGACATCATCAATAAGTGGTGGGTGCCTGAATCAAACATGGGTCGGTCAGGAGCTGTGTAAGTAATTTGTTGTGGTTGCACGTTGCCCTGTTGGGGGGCTAATGGCTGAGTGTTCACCACTCCTTGTGTTGGAAAAGGGTTTTGTAATACCAAAGGTTGTTGTGGAGGTGGTGGGGGGTTGGGTGGAGGCTGAGGAGCCGCCTGCCCTTGACGATGGGCATCATTTGTCCATAGTTGTCGAGCTCGCTCCAGATGTGGGAAAGCGTGGGTATAGTGGCCATAGACACCGCAAATGGAACAAGGATGGTTTGTTCGTAAATTAGCATTTTTGGGTTGCTTAGGTGGCCGATCGGGATTCTGATGAGCGGGCGCCGCGTTATTTTCTTGCGGAGGATGGGTAGGTTGTGGAGCTTGGTTACGGTTTTGATTGTTTCCACGGTTGCGTCCTCTTCCGCGGTTTGGTTGCCCACCCTGGTTGCGTTGGTTATTTTGGTATTGGGGCTGATGTTGTTGTGCGTACACATGCCCTTGAGCATTGGGGGGATTCTGAGGAGCCGCAGGTGCGGGAGCAGGTTGCGGTGGATAGTACGCAGGTGGAGCTGGAGGTGGTCCAGTTGCCTGCTGGGGTTGTTGGTACCCCTGAGCTGGTGGAGTTGTGAGGTGAGCCGGTGCAATCGGTTGTGGGTAATGCATATGCTGTTGTGGGAACTGCATGGGGGTCTGTACCGTAGGTTGAGCATAGTATGTAGGAGGTACATATGCAGATGGCGCTTGGCCATAACAATGTTGTGGACAAGAGGGTCCATGAATGTGATGGGTCTGGTTTGTTGGAGCATAAGAAGTTGTCGCTCCGGAACTGGATGTAGCCCTAGAGAGGTCTGGGGCGGGCATGGTGCTCACCATACTGAAAGGTTTTGCTTGCGGTGTAATTTGGCCAATAATGCCATCAGCGGCATGTGATGCCCCCGGTGTGTCACCGCGTGCAGAGTCACCTCGTGGGGCGTCAGGTATGATCGTGTATAGGTAACCTGACTGGGCATAGATAAGATCAAACTGTTGGGCCTTAAGGATGGCCTCCTCCTCAGACTGGGGTCTTTCAGATGCTACATCCTTCGCAATGAGAGGAAGGAGGGATTTAAGGAACCAATCTAAAAAGATTCGGTCGTCTAATTTGATCTTGCATAGGCTTCGGCGCCGACGCCAATCATGAATATGGTCAGTGATATGCGTGGCCGTGTTCTGTCTGCAAGACAGTAGGATCTCGACGCCCGCATCGTAGCGGACAGGTAGCTGGAAGAATTGTAGGAAGGTCGAGGCAAGGGAGGTAAATGTGGAATGCGTCCCATGGGGTTGCTCGATGTACCATTTGGCTGCGGAGCCAGTGAAGGTGCGTTGTAAAAGCCGTAGTCGGATTGAGTCATCCACTATGGAGTTGGAGGAACACCATAAATGGAAGGACATGATGTGATTTTGGGGGTCTTCTCCAGCCTTTCCCTCAAACTTAGGTATGTCAGAGGGAAGCTTAGTGGGCATATGGGGCCAAGCAGGATCATGTCTGATGGGGTCATTTGTGAGCCTAGCTAAATCTGGCAGGTTGAGACTTGCCATGTATGGTAGACTAGCGGATGTGGTGACCGGAACCGGGACCTGCCTAGCCATTGTGGTATGGTGTAGGGGTCCAGTAGCGCCTATAGGTATGCTAGGTATGGAGGGTATGTGCCCTCCAAAAGGTGTGGCATGATATGGGTTAGCGCTCCCAAGTGCAACTTGGGTTACACTTGGGTTAGGAATCGCACCAGGGATTCCTGGTATAGCACTGCCAAGTGCAACATGAGTTACACTTGGGTTAGGAATCGCACTGGGGATTCCTGGGATAGGGTTTGTGGAAACCGAAGGGGGTATGACCCCCATGTTGGGCATTCCCATGACAGGTGGTGGTCCTGTGCTAGGCATTCCTGAATGTGGAGTGTTACCCATATTGGGCATACCCAAGGGGGTGGTTGTTGCCGTGGATGGTACTGCCGCAGAAGGGTCTGCGGATGTCTGACCTATGGTTAATGTAAATTGTGGATCAACTGGTGTTTCAGACATATTTGTGGTTGGTGGTAACTCGGTGGGGTTTTCGGATTCTACCTCCAAATCAAAGGTGAAGTGGGGTATGTCAGAATCGGATGACCGTCTAATTGATTGACGATGTGTCGAATCAAGGGACAATGCTCTGCGTCTGTGACGTGGAGAGCCAAGTGGACTAAACTCTGGGAGTTCGCCCTGTAGACGACGAGAACGTCTAGAATTCTCAATGGTGAGAATATGTTTTGTATGTAAAAAATGTGTTTTAAATATCAGGTGGTGATATATATGTAAAAGACTCAAAACCCTAATGCAACCAAGGGTGCAAGAAGGGGAGTGAAAAAAGAAGGCTCACAGGCCAAAAAATCAATCCTCAAAAAATGCACTTATTCTAGCAGCTGTGCTACAATAAGTGGAGGAATGCAACAACTGGTCAGAATACCAACATGCAAGCGGCTTCCTAGAAAAAATAGGTGTAACTAGACTCAAAAGGTGGTAAAGATCATGCAAACACCTAATCTAAAAGTATTGTGACTCAAACAGACGATATCCTCTGCAAGGTGATGAAATCCAAGTCAGACAATATGAATGTTGAGACAACGGCTAGATATCCCCCTACCGGGAGGGACACCGGGTAATCAATCCTAAAAAGACAGGCTACTAGGATACTCCGTTCATGACGCGTCGAGAAAAGGTAAATCTGCCGTTTGGTCCTTTGATCGCAATATCCCAATACAGGGATATCCCGAGAACTGCGAATGGTAGCCCTTCGGTTACTGAATGGGTTTCGGTATCCCACTCAGGCTTCCGGAACCATCCTCGCGACTTCAACCCTCCTAAGGGAGAGGCCTTCCCACAAACCGGTTGTGACCGCGCCAAAAAGTACTAAGAGATTTTAGCTCCCTAATTGGACAACTTCTATGTCTCAGATGTATGAACTGAGGGGTGTTATTGGAACACCTATCCCCCCAATACTACCTAGCTACAAGAATTCTTTTAGTGTTCCCCAAGTGGGGTTAAAAGTGTGTTCAAATTAAGGTACGTTTTAAGGCTTAGTTCAATTAAGTGATCGTGTGAGTGCACGTGAGGTGTTGTAAACTGAACTTTGAAAAAATTAAATGCTTTAAGGGAAATTTTCAAAAAATAAAGGATTTTTCGAAAATAAAAAGCAAATATTTAAGACTTTTTTCACTAAAAGGAATTAATATGCTTTTCAAAAGATAACTCAAAAAATAAAGGATTTCTTGGATTTATGAAAGCAAATGATAAACTCCTTTTTTAAAAGAAATAAATGGATTTCTTCGTTTCAAGAAAAATTGCTAAGGGCAAGATTCTAAAGAAGTAAACAAGAAAAAATTTGAATCTAGATGAAAATGCAAAATGAGTCTTTCTTTCACTTTCTTGAAAATTTTGAAAAAGATTTCTAAATATGCACTTTTAAATAGTAAAATTTTTTTTCAAAGCTGTAAAATATACAGAATGCAAATACTGTAAAAAATGTGCTATGGGCAGAAAGTACAGTAAAAAATATTTTTCAAAATCGGGATGGCCGAATGAAAAAATTCAGCCGCGCGGGTTTTGGACGAACAGCCGCGATGGGCCGCGCGGGTTTTGGCCGCACAGTCGCGATGGACCGCGCGGGTTTTGGACGCACAGTCACGATGGACCGCGCGGGTTTAGGCCGCACAGTCGCGATGAGCAGCGCGGGTTTTGACCGCACAGTCGCGATGAGCCGCGCGGATAAATGCAGAAAGGTCGCGATGGACCGCGCGACTATCTGGAAAAAATCCACGATGGACCGCGCGGAAAAAGGCAGAAAAGTCGCGATGGACCGCGCGACTGTCTGGCAAAAAGCCGCGAGGCGGAAGCCGTGCACGGAAACTGAGAAACTAACCCGAAAATTGAAAATTTCGGGCTGTTTATGGGGGCAAATCTCAGAACAGCAATGGATCTGCTGTCTAAGATGGCAGATCTATGGATCTAAAGGTTAAAAACTCATAAAAACTAAGATTTAAAGGCAAAACTAGAGATCTAAAGTTCAAACCAAAGCGGAGTCGCCAAAAACTGTTGGCCCGGTTTTGCAACCAGGCTTAGTGCTATGGGCACCTGCTAACTAGTAGCAGCAGTTTCAATAGAAATAAAAACAATAAACTAAATAAACAATACTTTTCATGAATCTAAGCAAGAATCTAAGCAAATAATGTAAACATGTCAAAATCAAGAACAAGAAACATAAGAAATATTTTTTTGTATTGAAAAATGGGGGGGGCAAGCAAGTGCTTGCGATATTACCTTCAATGGTGAAGGTTGATGTTGAGCAACTCCCAAGATGAGTAGCTCCAAACTCCAAGAGGTCTCCTTCTCCAAGGTTGCTTCAATGGCTAAAAGTGCTCAGGGGAGATTTCAGTAGCATAAGGATGAGATAATGGAAGGATGTGAAATGAGGAGCCCCTACCACCTTTTTATAGGTTTTGGTGGTGAGGAATACCATTTGTGGTTTTGTGGAAACCAAATGGTATTGACCAACATGGTTTAGGTACTTTTCCCTCCTTTTTCCTTTTTTGAATAAAAATAATATTTTAATTCCCTTTTTAATATTTTTGGGAATTTGGACCCTTTTTTAGGGTTTTTTATGATTTTCTTGGAAAAATAATCTTTTTTAATGGAAAAAGGGGTGTACTAAGGTCTTTTGGTGACCTTTTGTTGGTTTCGGAGGCTCAGATGGTGAAAAAGTGGACAAATGGGTCATGTGAATAGGGAAATGAGCTAGTGAGCACTTTTTGGGTGTTAACACAATGGTTCATTTATGGAGAGAGGATGACTTGTGGATAAAGTATCCTTAGATAATTCTCCCTCCATGAGTGGATAAGGAAAGCTAGCTTTACTCCCTTTTCCCTTTTTGCTTTGCTTTCCTTCTTTTTCCTTTTATGTTTGCTTTTCCACTTTCTACTTTAGCTTTTTATTCTGTTTCTTGCTTTTCTGTTTTATCTTGCTTTTCTGAACTTTCCTTTTTTTTATTTACCTTGCTTTCTATTTTTATGTTGCTTTCTGCTTTATGCTGCTTTTCCTGAGTTTTTGTTACTTTTTTTATTTGCTCCATCTTTCATTCATTTTTCCCGATTTTCTAGATTTAGGTGCTTTCTCCTTCACTTCTTCTTCAAGCTATATCCAAGTCAACCTCATCCACTAATGCACCCTAGTAGAGCATTATCCTCATTTATTTAAGATAAGATTATTAAATGCATGAAAATTAAATATTCCAAGTGCATAATAAAATTTGGATAAAAATTAATTCACTCCTAATTAATTAAATGCCTGGAATTCAAAAATAACCTCTCATTATTTAATTAATTCCAATATGTCATTAGGATCCATAGGGTTTGATTTGCTTCATGGTGCTGAAAAAATAGGAGCATGACAGTCCTTGTTGATGTATATGTAACTTCGGAATGTATTTCATCTATGTATTTTATTGTACTCCTATAGAGATGTATTATTCCTTTATACGGAAGTGTCGTCATTTGTATTGACAAGTGTCGCAAGTGTTGTAACTTGCCGATGGGTTATTAGACCACCATGTGTGGGGTCGGCCCTGATTAAGTTAACCTGGGGTTATTAGGTTGAGTTAGACAAGTCGACCCCATAGGTTTATTAGGCTGCTCAGAACAAGTATAAATAGAGAGCGGGATCTCTCTATTTGATCACCTCACTTACTCACTTATCCATCACTTGGAAAGTGGCGCACATGTGAGGAGGAGGATCAACTACTAGGAGGAGTCTATCTCGGTGTACTTGGGTTGTACTTTGGTTGTGTTATTGCTTTATTTATCTTTGAGGAATTTGTGGGGTTTTTCACCTTAGGTTTTCCCCACGGAAACTCTGTGTGTCTATTGTCTCTTATGATTGCATCTTGTGATGATTGATATGCATTGATATACTCTACTTATTATTCTCTCAGTAAATATCCTAGAGTATTGTGAATTAATGCTCGAAAATTTAACATGGTATCAGAGTTAACCTGAGAAGAAGACATTGTGTAGTGGCGGAAACCAGGGTTTCTTATTTATTGGGTTTCTCTCCACTGATTTTGGAAAAAGTAATATGATAGATTGACTCTCCTCAGCAAGGTGAATCTTTCTGTCCAATCATAATTCAGTTCTGAGCACTTTCTGTTTTGGCCCTAAAAATTAGGGTTTCCACAAAAATAGGAATTTCTGAAATCTGAATACATAGCTGGAAGCTCCTTCGAAAAATCGAAGGTTAGAGCTTTGGATCAAGATTTTTGGCTAGGTAAATCTCCGGGAAACTCAAACCCTAATTGGGGGTCCTCCCTAGTCAATCCGGGAAGTCTAAAAGGAAATTCTGAAGGGTGAAGCTTTGCAGATCTCAAATTCTGAATACACTAGGATGATCAGCTCATCAAGACACATCTTTCTATCCTTTCAAAAATTTGAAATTCACATTTTTAATTTTTAGGGTTTCTCTGACAAACCCTAATCCGGGACCAGATCTAGTTTTCAGCAAATCAAGTGGTAAGACCTAGATCTTTTCTATTTTCATTTGAACTACTCTTTAAGATGTCTCACCACACCAAGCTTGAGGATAAGCTTGAAGGGGATGATAACTTCCGATCCTGGAAGTATAGGATTGGGTTAATCCTGGAAGAAAATGAATTGGATACTTATATAAGGGAAGAGGTCCCTATCCCAGAGGGAGAAGAGGCTAAAACCCTCCATAAGAAGAACTTGGTCAAGGCAAAGAGAATCATTGTTGATTCTATCAAGGACCATCTCATCCCCCATGTGTCATCTCTGAAGACACCCAAAGAGATGTTTGATTCCCTATCCAAGCTATTTGAAGGGAAGAACATAAATCGAAAGATGACTCTGCAGAACCAATTGAAAGGGGTAAAGCTTCAAAATGGAGAATCCATTCAATCTTATTTTTCTAGGGTCTCTCAGATTAAGGAACAACTAGAAGCAGTGGATGAAATGGTGGATAATGGTGAAGTTGTCATGACCACTTTTAATGGCCTACCCAGGTCATGGGATTCCTTTATCCAAGGAATCTGTGCAAGAAAGAAGTTGGTACCCTTCAGCAGACTGCAAGAAGAATGCTCACAAGAAGAAGCAAGGCTTGTGGTACGAGAAGAAAAGATGGGGAATGAATATCAAGCCCTCACAGCTCACACCAAGGGAATCAAGTTTAAGAGGGATAAATCTCATAACAAGAAACATTCTCATCCTCATCACAAGAAGAAATATCTATCTCATGTTCGATGTTACGAATGTAATGAAATGGGACACTTTGCTTCAAATTGCCCCAAGAAGAAGAAAGACAACAACTTCAACAAGAAGAAGAAGAATAAAAAAAGAAGATATCATGCTCATGCTGTTGAGGATGATGAACCTCCCAAGAAGAAAGCTAGAGAAGAAAGTGATGATGATGACTCATCAAGCGAAGAAGAGTATGTTCTATTATCTGCTCTCACAGGTACTATTTCTCATGGTTGTAATGATTGGTTAATTGATAGTGGGGCTTCTAAACACATGATTGGGTTTAAAGAATCTTTTGTAAATCTGTCTGAACATGAATCACCCCATAAAGTGAAACTTGGGGATGATTTTCAATACCCTATCAAAGGAAGTGGGGAAGCCTCCTACAACCTAGAATCTAGAAAATCCTTGAAGATGAAAGATGTGTTATTTGTACCTGGACTCAAGAAGAACTTACTCTCCATCTCTGCATTGGATGCAAAAGGCATGAGGGTTGCATTTGTAGATGGCCAAGTCCTAATGTGGCCAAAGAGTAAAACTATTGATGATGCAGTAGTGATTGGAGAGCAAGAGGGAGGATTGTACAAATTGAAGGGACAAACTGAACATGCCATGGTACATGAATCCATGGAGCCAAATGAACTTTGGCATAGAATACTTGCACATATGCACTACAGATCATTACCAATTGCAAGTAAAGCTGTAGAAGGTCTTCCTGAAATCAAGACCAAGCATGAAGGTGTTTGTAAAGGATGTGCAAAAGAAAAGAATGTAAAGAAGGCATTTCTAAGCAGTGAAAGCAAGGCAAAAGGTATCTTGGAAATTATCCACTCCGATGTATGTGGTCTGATATCATCCAGTTCTCTAAGTGGGTATTCTTACTATGTCTCTTTCATTGATGACTTCTCTAGGAAGACTTGGGTTTACTTCTTGAAGAACAAAGATGAAGTGTTTGATAAGTTCAAGGAATTCAAAACCTTGATGGAGAACCAAACTGATAAGAAAATCAAAACATTTAGATCTGACAATGGTGGAGAATTCACTCCAGGTGACTTCAAGAAGTTATGCAATGATTCAGGGATTAAGAAGGAGTTGACTGCTCCTTACAATCCACAACAGAATGGAGTTGCAAAAAGAAAGAATAGAATAATCATGGAAGCAATAAGGGCAATGCTGCATGGACAGAAGCAGCTAGGACAGTTGTATATGTGCAGAACAGAACACCCCACAAGATATTGGACAACAAGACACCATAAGAGGTTTTTTCTGGTAAGAAACCTAAAGTCAGCTATCTCAAAATATTTGGTTGTCCAGTATACACACATGTCCCAAAGGAAAAGAGGACCAAGCTAGATCCTTCAGGAAAGAAGGGTATCTTTGTGGGTTATAGTGAAAGCTCGAAGGATTACAGAATATACTTTCCAGGGTTCAAGAAGATTGATGTCAGCATTGATGTCAGCAGAGATGTGACATTTGATGAAAACTTAGCATTCATCAAATCAAGGAAGACACCTGTTGAAGATTATGGAGAGCCTATGGAAACTAGATTTCAAGACACTACTATGACTGAAGCAATTCTAGATGCAGATCGTGAAATTGAAGATCCGCAAGAACCTATAGATCCACCTCGTGAGAATAACTCTCACAAGAGGAAACCTGCATGGGCTAGAGAGCTCATTCAAGATGTAGAAAGGTATGGCATTCCAGAAGAAGAACACAGAGAAAAGAAGAGGACTAGATCACATACCAGTTATGTTGCTTTACTCTGTGATATCATGAACAAAGAACCTTCCAGTTCTGAAGAGGTGACAGAAAAGAAAGAATGGAAGGATGCCATGATCGAGCAATACCAATCAATAATGAAGAATAATGTTTGGGATGTTGTCCCAAGACCTGAAGGGAAGTCTGTTATGACTTCCAAATGGATCTACAAGATCAAGCATGCTCCAGATGGCAGCATAGAGAAATACAAGGCAAGATTCGTAGCTCGTGGCTTCTCTTAGAAAGAGGGAATAGATTATGAAGAAAATTTTGCTCCTGTAGCCAGGTACACTTCCATTAGATCAGTACTTGCTATGGCTGTAGTGATGAAATGGAAGATACACCAGATGGATTCCAAGACAGCTTTCTTGAATGGTGTAGTTGAGGAGGAAGTGTATGTGGAGCAACCACTTAGTTTTGAGACACATGACAAGGAGTCATATGTGTGCAGACTGAAGAAAGCCTTGTATGGCTTGAAGAAATATCCCAAGACTTGGTATGGTAGGATGGACGGTTTCCTATCTAGTTTGGGCTTTACCAAGAGTAAAGCAGATTCCAACCTTTATTAAAAGGTTAAGGAAGGCAATCCAGTGATACTACTTCTGTATGTGGATGATCTGTTTGTAACAGGTAATGATATTTTTATTTCCGATACCAAGAGGAAGCTTGCTGCCGAGTTTGAGATGAAGGGCTTGGGGATGATGCACTATTTTCTAGGAATGGAGGTGTGGCAGAGTGCAGATAGTATCTTCCTTGGACAGGGGAAGTATGCAGTAGAGATCTTGAAGAGGTTCAGGATGATGGACTACAAGGCCATGGCCACACCTATGGCATCGAACCTGAAGCTTCTGTGTGATGCTTCATCTGAGCTGGTTGATGTCACTATGTATCGTCAGATGATTGGGTCCTTGATGTACCTAACTAACATGAGACCAGATATTTTCTTTGCTATGAAAACATTGAGCCAGTTCCTGACGGATTCGAGGAATGTTCACTTGGTTGCTATAAAGGAATTTTTAGGTTGTTAAGATTTAATATGCTAAGACAGAAAATAGCAGCATTACATTCCATTTCACAATAATAGCATATACAGGATCACTGAAGAAACAACAAGCACAGCATAAACACAAGAGACAGAGATTTATCCTGGGAAACCCTCATGGGGTAGAAAACCCAGCAAAGCTTCCTCAATATAGATGACCAGCAATATACAAATATGAAACCCTGAGACATGATCTCCTCCTCCACAATAGCAGACCTCTTCTCCACAAATGCGCTATCCTCAAGTGAGTGAGTGTGTCAAATGAGGAACACACCTCCTCTATTTATACACTACTCTGACATATCTTTTACACAAGTACACGTAGGCTCGTATTTAACCAATGGGTTAAATACCCCACTACATCTGACTGGGCCGACCCCTCTAGGGTGGTCTAATACCCCTTTGACCCACATAACACATACAGGGCCGACCTCCACTAGGGAAGTCTAATAACCCGAGTTACCACATTCCGACGGAGGAATAAACATCTCCAGATATACAATAATATCTTTACGAAGGAATGAAACATCTCCAGAATAAATAATATACAAATATAGTATTCTTTGAAGTTACAATATCTCAACACTCCCCCTTAACGAGAAGAATATTATAACAGCATCTGCACGAGCAAGGAGTCATCAACATCATACGTGATACATCTATAAATCATTGGAAGCTTCCTCAACATCATCAGTAACTCAACCAGTTACTGGAACATCTTCAATACTGGAACATCAACATCTTCAGTACTCAATCATCAGCATCGTCATAATAGCATCGTCATAATAGCATCGTCATAATAGCATCGTCAACATGCAATCAACAGCATCGTCATCATACGATCATCAGCATCGTCATCACACGATCATCAGCATCACCATCACACGATCATCAGCATCGTCATCGCACGATCATCAGCATCGTCATCACACGATCAATCCAGTTCTCTATGCAAACCAGTTATGTACCTTTTGAACCGAAGTCCAGGGACGATACAGTCCTATCATGTACCTTTTGAACCGAAGTCCAGGGACGATCCAGTCCTATCATGTTCTCGGAGACCACATGTCTACGGCTCAGTTTACAGGACCAAAGTCCAAGGATGATCCAATCCTTACCGTACATTTAGGACCTACGTCCAAGGATGACTTAATCCTCCACCATGCATTTAGGACCTACGTCCAAGGATGACTTAATCCTCCACCGTGCATTTAGGACCTACATCCAAGGATGACTTAATCCTCCACCGTGCATTTAGGACCTACGTCCAAGGATGACTTAATCCTCCACCGTGCATTTATGACCTACGTCCAAGGATGACTTAATCCTCCACCGTGCATTTAGGACCTACGTCCAAGGATGACTTAATCCTCCACCGTGCATTTAGGACCTACGTCCAAGGATAACTTAATCCTCCACCGTGCATTTAGGACCTACGTCCAAGGATGACTTAATCCTCCACCGTGCATTTAGGACCTACGTCCAAGGATGACTTAATCCTCCACCGTACATTTAGGACCACGTCCAAGGATGACTTAATCCTCCACCGTACATTTAGGACCACGTCCAAGGATGACTTAATCCTCCACCGTACATTTAAGACCTACGTCCAAGGATGACTTAATCCTCCACCGTACATTTAGGACCATGTCCAAGGATGACTTAATCCTCCACCGTGCATTTAGGACCTACGTCCAAGGATGACTTAATCCTCCACCGTGCATTTAGGACCTACATCCAAGGATGACTTAATCCTCCACCGTGCATTTAGGACCTACGTCCAAGGATGACTTAATCCTCCACCGTGCATTTAGGACCTACGTCCAAGGATGACTTAATCCTCCACCGTGCATTTAGGACCTACGTCCAAGGATGACTTAATCCTCCACTGTGCATTTAGGACCTACGTCCAAGGATGACTTAATCCCTTACCATCCACCAACGACTTCATTCTCGAAGACTTACGTCTACGGCTCTTCTTTAGGACTGAAGTCCAGGAATGATCCAATCCCTTCACATGTTCATCAAGAACTTCATTTTCGAAGACATACGTCTACGGCTCTTCTTTAGGACTGAAGTCCAGGAATGATCCAATCCCTTCACATGTTCACCAAGAACTTCATTTTCGAAGACATACGTCTACGGCTCTTCTTTAGGACTGAAGTCCAGGAATGATCCAATCCCTTCACATGTTCACCAAGAACTTCATTTTCGAAGACATACGTCTACGGCTCTTCTTTAGGACTGAAGTCCAGGAATGATCCAATCCCTTCACATGTTCACCAAGAACTTCATTTTCGAAGACATATGTCTACGGCTCTTCTTTAGGACTGAAGTCCAGGAATGATTCAATCCCTTCACAACATGTATAACAAAACATGTATCCTCATCATCAAAATATGTATAACCACAACATGTATCATCATCATCAACACATGTATAACCACGACATGTGTCATCATCATCAAAACATGTATAACCACAACATGTATCATCATCATCAAAACATGTATGTATCATCATCATCAAAACATGTATAACCACAACAGGTATCATCATCATCAAAACATGTATAACATACAACATATATCAAAATCATCAAAACATGTATAACATACAACATGTATCAAAATCATCAAAACATGTATAACCACAACACGTATCATCATCATCAAAACATGTATAACATACAACATGTATCAAAATCATCAAAACATGTATAACCACAACATGTATCATCATCATCAAAACATGTATACATCTATCATCAAAAGAAAGAATATAAGAGTCCTAAATCTAAATAATTCTAAGTAACTAGGTGCAGTAAAAAGGTAACCTCATCATTGATGAGACAGACTTGTTATCAGATACTATGCTACTCCCCCTTTCGAGAAGGGTCCTTCTGGACTATACCAAGCTTGTCTCGGAAGTATTCAAACTTTACTCGAGACAGAGGTTTAGTCAAGATATTAGCAATCTGATCCTCAGTGCTTATATACTCGAGCTTGATAGCTCCTCTCTGCACCATATCTCGTATATAGAAATATCGGATCTCTATGTGTTGTTGACTTATCGTGGAATACAAGATTTTCTATCTTGATTCATTTCTAAGTCAAACACTCCAAATAATAGCTTCTGAAGCCACACTGCTTCACAGCTGGCAGAGCAGACAGCTATATATATATTCTGCTTTAGCAGTACTGAGAGCCACACTAGATTGTTCCTTGCTGAACCATGAGATCATGGTAGATTCAAGACTATAACATCCACCTGATGTACTCTTTCTGTCTGAGGCACTTCCTGCCCAATCAGAAACTGAGTAACCATGTAAACGGAGTTCATGACCTCCAAGATAATATAGACCAAAATCTATTGTACCTTTTAGGTACCTTACTACATGCTTTGTAGTTATTAAGTGAACCTTTCTAGGTTCTACTAGACACTGACTTAGGGTAATTGCAGCAAAGCATATATCTGGCCTAGTATTTGTTAAATACATTAATGACCCAATGATTTGTCTATATAGGGTTAGGTCCACTAAATAAGATGAGTCATTAACTAACAACTTCAAGTTGGAGTCCATGGGAGTGGCCATGGATTTATACTCCAACATATAAAATCTTTTTAGAAACTTCACAGCATACTTACCTTGGTTGAGAAAGATTCCTTCTAAGCCTTGCCATACTTCCAGACTTAGGAAGTAATGCATCAATCTGAGATCTTTCATTTTTCATTTCTGTAGCCATCTTCTTCTTTCTTTTCATGATCTGTTTCTCATTCCCTATAAGAAGGATATCATAATAATAGTATGATCCATAGCCTTAAGGTAAAGGTTAGGAACAACTTTAATTTTGGTAAAGCCCAAGCTTATCAAGAAACTGTCAATTCTCCCTTTGTGACTGAACATCATTCACACTCTGCATTGAATGATTTTCTGCATATCTATCTGTGCCATCTCTTGATAGATGGGTCTACTGATATGAGCCTCAATATTATTCAAACTTTGTGGTGAGTTCCTTCTTGCATCCATGTCATCTGTGTATAAAAACCATATTCAACCTTCTAGCAAAGGTTGAGATCCACATCACCTGTGGTGATCATTAAGCTCATCAATTGATTATCGATCCTGGGTACCCATACAGAACCTGAATCACACTTCTTCTTTTAATTACACCATTAAGAAAATGGTTCTATCTATCCTCTTGGAACAAACATCTCATCACGATTCTCTTTCTCTTTTCTAAGAGAATCTTCTAGCCACAAGCCTTCTATAGTGTGTTTGATTTGTAAATCCTTTTGTTGAACATCCATCGCTTGTTCATCATTCATCATGATTTTTCCTACAAATCAAAATTAGGTACATGATTAGTAATACTTCATAATCATCAAATCATATTGACATGATAACCTATTATGCATACAGATATCATTTACATAGTTATGCAACTATCTTGACCAATACTTTGGCACAACTCTTTCCCATATCCTGTATGCATACAGTGGCTATCTAGATGCCTTCCATCTCTACCAGAACATACTATTGAGAGTGTGCACAACTCTCAGCATGTCAGCAAAGAGGTTTCATTCTAGACAAGCAACAATGGAATGTTTGTCCAACTTACCAACCATATGCATATTAGTAGTATACTGTTCAATGTTCTATGAATATTTACACTTAGCATGATATATTATAGGAGTACAAATATGCATACAACCTATTACAGACAATATAATTTACTATTTCAAATAACAACTCAAATACTTATCTTTTATGTTTGTGTGATTGCCTCCCGCTTGATCTTCTGTATGTCTTTTGAACTTCTATTCATTATGTACCACTGTGCATGTTCAAGTGTCATCCTCATGATCTCATACACAAACATACACCCATTAGTATGTTCTAAATGTTATCAAAACATTATAGTTCTAAATAATCTTGAGAATGTATAGTCATGATTATAGTTAATAAACATTAGTATTCAAGATTTCAGGGAAGTCTTCTTTTACTCATGCATATCATCAATCAAGATAAAAGACATAATATGCATAATCCCTTGATTACTAACTTTATGAATAAGCATAACCAATCATACCAAGTATACTTATATAAGGGATCCTAACACAAGGTAAGATTCATGGGAAACATACCTGGATTAGTATACCTACTAAGTTATGTACAACATACCTAAACAATCTCTTCAATGATTTAGAGATCCTGAGCTAGAACCTGCATGTCTCATAGGTTAAGCATAATATAACAAAGTCATACATACCTCGTAAGTAGAACAAAGATTATGGATGAGTCTTTGTCTTCATGTTTTCATGGTCATGGAACCTGATTTATCTTTTGTGATGTACCTGAGCC
Source organism: Larix kaempferi (assembly GCA_027924585.1). Lineage (NCBI taxonomy): Eukaryota > Viridiplantae > Streptophyta > Pinopsida > Pinales > Pinaceae > Larix > Larix kaempferi. The sequence goes on along the minus strand of BSBM01001051.1, from coordinate 10,885,605 downwards.
TTGTTAGCAGACAACATCAACCTCACACAACATCATAATGCATTAGTACAATCATATAGCCCTAATCAATGAATGTCTTTGATCATTCACATGTATTCATACTGTTACTAGGGTGATAAGACAATTCTAACATTAATCAAGATTGTACTAATAAATAATATGAAGACAAACACATCATGAACTTAATCAAGAATTAGATTTCAAGACATACCTGAGCCTCCTTAAGTCATACCTGTTGAGACTTCTTGTAGTATTCTTATGTAAGGCCTTAGCCTCAACTCCCCCTGAAACTTGATCTGGAGCTTAATTAGGGTTTTCTAGAGAAACCCTAAAAATTCAATCTTTGACTTTCACACTTCTGAATGGATGAAATAATATGTCTTGCTGAGCTGATCAAACTAGCATACTTCAATTTTGGAATTTCCAAAATTTGACCCCTCAAAATTGCCTTTGAAACTTCTGGATCTTCTAGACAGGATCCCGAACTAGGGTTTGATGAAGCCCACCCTTCTGCCCAAACAAAAGGTTCGATCCAAGGCTCTAAACTCTTATTTTTCTTAGGAGCTTCCATCCGTGGTTACAAAATTCAAAAATTCTAACTTTTGTTGAAGCCCTAATTTTCCATCTTTCCGATCAAAATCCCGAACTGGGGTTTGATCAAGCCCGGTCTTCCACCCAACCAAAAAATTCGATCTTGGTCTCTAAATTTCGATTTTCCTGAGTAGCATTCAGCCGTGGACTCTGATTCCAAAAATTCTAACTTTCTCCGAAACCCTAAATTCCGGAAGCCATGAATAAAGGTGCTCCAAAAATAATTCTGTTTTGACAGAAATATGCACCTGATTGTTTCTGCTATAACTCTGAAATTTTTGCTCCACAGGGTCTGAAACCCTTTTTCTGCAGTAGCCTGACCTGTCATCTTTCCATCCTGACAGGTCTGACCTCAATTGGGTTTTCTGAGAGAGAGTTATGCCAAGTGTCGCAACATGACCTGTTTATGGGATAAAACAGGAGAGCGAACTTGTACGGCATGTCACGTGTCACTGTTTGAACTTCGGCCTCTGAAAACTTTTTCTGAGATATCTAGACCTGTTATCTTTTCATCCTGACAGGTCTGACCTCAATTGGACTCTTTGAGAGAGAGTTATTCCAAGTGTCGCAACGTGACCTGTTTATGGGATAAAATAGGAGATCGAACTTGTACGGCGTGCCACGTGTCACTGGTTCACCTTCGGCCTCTGAAAAAGTTTTTTGAGATAGTACCATCTGTGTACTACCTGTCAATTTTTACGAAATTTCATTTGGAGCTTCCTAGCCCAAGTTATGACCTTTGTTCCAAGGTCACCTGATTTTGACTGAGATCTGGAAGAGGCAGAAACCCTAACTTGTACTGATCATAACTCACAAAGTAAAACGAATTTGAGGATGCCCTTTGGACACAAGGTACCTGGGGATGTTATATTCGACCTGTAAACTTTTCAGACCCTGAACCTTCTCCAAAATGGAGTTATAGAGAAAGTTCCACGATGACTGGTTTTTGCTATGTAAAACCCTAACCTTCAAATTGTCGTAAGTAAAGCAAGTGTCGTAAGTGCCATACCTTGTCTTCCTTCAGGTTAGCTCTGATACCATGTTAAGATTTAATATGCTAAGACAGAAAATAGTAGCATTACATTCCATTTCACAATAATAGCATATACAGGATCACTGAAGAAACAACAAGCACAGCATAAACACAAGAGACAGAGATTTATCCTGGGAAACCCTCATGGGGTAGAAAACCCAGCAAAGCTTCCTCAATATAGATGACCAGCAATATACAAAGATAAAACCCTGAGACATGATCTCCTCCTCCACAATAGTAGACCTCTTCTCCACAAATGCGCTATCCTCAAGTGAGTGAGTGTGTCAAATGAGGAACACACCTCCTCTATTTATACACTACTCTGACATATCTTTTACACAAGTACACGTAGGCTCGTATTTAACCAATGGGTTAAATACCCCACTACAACTGACTGGGCCGACCCCTCTAGGGTGGTATAATACCCCTTTGACCCACATAACACATACAGGGCCGACCTCCACTAGGGAAGTCTAATAACCCGAGTTACCACATTCCGACGGAGGAATAAACATCTCCGGATATACAATAAGATCTTTACGGAGGAATGAAACATCTCCAGAATAAATAATATACAAATATAATATTCTTTGAAGTTACAATATCTCAACAGAGTTACCTGAAGCGTACAGTTGACTATGGGCTCAAGTATGATGCGAATCAAAAGTTTAACCTTCAGGGTTATGTTGATTCAGATTGGGCAGGTAGTGCTGCAGATAGGAAGAGCACATCTAGGTGCTGCTTCAGTATGGGATCAAGTGTGATCTCTTGGTTTAGCAGGAAGCAATCCTGCGTAGCACTGAGTACAACCGAAGTAGAGTATGTTGCAGCATGTTTGGATAGTTGTGAGGCAGTATGGCTCCGGAAGCTACTGTCTGAGTTATTTGATCTCCCGTTGGAGGCTACTGGTATCTTTGTCTGAGAACCCAGTGTTCCACAATAGGTCGAAACACATAGAGATCAAATATCACTACATCAGGGATATGGTGCAGAGAGGAGCAGTGAAGCTCCTGTATGTTGCGACAGATGAGCAGATTGTAGATGTGCTGACAAAGCCACTAGCCAGAGTGAAGATCGAGTACTTCAGAGAGAGGCTTGGTTTCCTTCAGATTGATGACACTTCAAGGAAGAAGTGATGGACACATATGTTGGAGCCATTCCAAGCACGGTGATAGGAGGATCCTTCCCATGGCTGTGGATGTAAGCATTGGATGATGAGTATTAGGACAATGCTCCAGTTACTGCTCTATATATGTATCCTGTTGGATGCTGGATATGATTAGTTAGATCATTTATATGTATATGTATGTACGGATCATGTTGGATGCTGGATATGATCAGTTGGATCATTTATATGTATATGTATGTACTCATCATGTTGGATGCTTGATATGATCAGTTGGATCATGGATTTGTATCAGATGGATACTTGTATGATTAGTGTGATCATGTATTTGTATAGGCATCATGTTGGATGCTTGATATGATCAGTTGGATCATGGATTTGTATCAGGTGGATACCTGTATGATTAGGTAGATCATGTACTTATGTATCTATCAGGTGGATGCTTTATGTATATCAGGTGGATGCATTATATGATCAGGTAGGTCATGTATGATGATATGTATCAGGTAGATACTTTGTATGCATCAAATGGATATATTGTTTGATCAGGATGATCACAGATGATGAGCTGCAGGATGTGCTCCAAATGATATGCATCGGGTTGATGCTATGATGATGATCAGGTTGATCATGTGATGATGTACATAAGGATGATGTATGGTGAGTATCAGTTTGATACTCTATGGGTGTGGATAGGTTGTGTAGGTATCATAGAAAAGATCCCTTAAAAACCAAATAGGTAGAGCGGTGTGCTCATAACAGCCTGGGTTGCTCTATCGAGATTCAGACAAGTAGAGAGGTGTGCTTGTAACATCCTGGGATGCTCTAAGTAGGTTTTGCTACAGTTTTTCATAGAAAATATCCTTTAAAATCCGGACAAGTAGAGCGGTGTGCTTGTAACATCTTGGGATGTTCTATCGAGATCCAGACAGGTAGAGCAATTTGCTCGTAACAACCTAGGATGCTCTGAGTAGGTTCTATGAAAGTTCACATAGAAACGATCCTTTAAAATATGGACAGGTAGAGAGATGTGCTCGTAATAGCCTGGGATGCTCTATCGAGATCCAGACAGGTAGAGCAGTTTGCTCGTAACATCTTGGGATGCTCTTAGTAGGTTTTGTGAAGGTCAACATGTAAAAGATCCTGGGAGATCCAATAGGTTGAGCAGTGTGCTCGTAATCAGTCATGGGATGCTCTTTCGAGGTTTTGTTGAGGCACGTAATCAATCCTGAGTATTCCACAGTATGGCCAGTGATGATGAAGACCTATAGGTGGTGGGCCTACATCCAGTATGAAAAAGGACTGGCTCTGTAGAAATTCCTATGACGAGTAGATCAGATATTGATTGAGATAGCAGCAGCAGTGATGATGAGAATGACTCGAGGATGATGATTCATTGATGATGATCTAGAGAAGAATACTTGTGTTAGCAAATATGTGTCAAGAAATACCTTCCTAGTTAAGAGGGAATGTTGATGTATATGTAACTTCAGAATGTATTTCATCTATGTATTTTATTTTACTCCTATAGAGATGTATTATTCCTTTATACGCAAGTGTCGTCATTTGTATTGACAAGTGTCGCAAGTGTCGTAACTTACTGATGGGTTATTAGACCACCATGTGTGGGGTTGGCCCTAATTAAGTTAACTTGGGGTTATTAGGATGAGTTAGACAATTCGGCCCCATAGGTTTATTAGGCTGCTCATAACAAGTATAAATAGAAAGCGAGATCTCTCTATTTGATCACTTCACTTACTCACTTATCTATCACTTGGAAAGTGGCGCACATGTGAAGAGGAGGATCAAATGCTAGGAGGAGTCTATCTCTGTGTACTTGGGTTGTACTTTGGTTGTGCTATTGCTCTATCTATCTCTAAGGAAGTTGTGGGGTTTTTCACCTTAGGGTTTTCCCCACGGAAACTCTATGTTTCTATTGTCTCTTGTGATTGCATCTTGTGATGATTGATATGCTTGCTATGATTGATATGCATTGATATATTGTACATGTTATTCTCTCAGTAAAGATCCTAGAGTATTTTAATTAATGCTCGAAAAGTTAACAATCCTCCCCTCCCAAGATTGATTTTTCTCAAGCAAGAAACCAACTCCAACCATCTATGAATCCAACCAGTGACTTCACTCAAAATATGATGTTGGCTATCTAGAATTGAAATCCTCAATTCCAAGAAAAATACCAAAAGTCCACCATGTTTCTGTTGCACCACTCTCATTATATCGGGATCTTCAAGATTCATCCCAAGGTCCCACTACTTATGTTGCATTCCTCCAGACATAAAAAAAAACTAAAATGACCCATCAATCCCTGTATCTTACTGCCATTGCTACATGTCTCCCGATAGCATTGTTCCTTGTGGAAAACTATCATCCCAAAGAATTCCAGGGTTCCATTGTCTTAACTGGATCCTCCCAAACATCAGTATCAACAAAAAAAATATATCATCATGGGGTATGTCTAGAATACTCCACCAAACTAGAAGTTCATCACTCCTAAAGGAATATTAAATCTCCTCATAAGCCATGATCAAACTAGCACTACAATTCCCATTCTTAAGACATAGATGGAAATCCCATGTCCATTCAAGTATACTGAATACATCACATAGAAGCCATAAATTCATATACAACTGATCAAAAAATATGGATGATGTGTCCATAATCTTTCCACTAATGCAAGCAATGAACTTACCTCTTGGGGTACTCAACTCCCTTATGTAACTATCCACTCAATTAGTGGATAAATGCATACTCTAACTTAGTGATCTAGATGGAGAATGGTGAATCAACTCTCTATAATAGCCATCCATCATGGTAGTCTCAACCGAAGGGATATCATGTGCATCCTTGACCTCAAACTACCCAAGCACATGCAAATCAGATTGTACTTCATATGCCCAATGCACACAAGTACCAAAAGTTAAAACATTGTTGTTCCAATGACAAGGGTGAAAGTCCCATGTCCAATCAAAAAGAGGAGAGGCATCATCACAAGTTCATGGAAGCTTTTGTTTCTCACAAAAAGTGTAAAATGTATCCAATAAGTCTCGATAGATGTAAGCAAGAATATCATTCATGTGTATTTTCTCCCAAATACAGAAAGAAGAGACACTCCAACCCAATGCTTCGACTAGGAACCAATATGCTTCCCTATGTGAGTGCTCCCAATGGCTCAACTCTCTTCCATTGGTCCAAATATGAACCAAATTTCTGAAACAAGTATCCACCAAATATGTGGATGTATCAACTCCATCAAATTCTGGTCCATCAAGCATGAGCTCTTCTGACTCCTCATTGGAGGAATGACTCACTCCAAGAAGAATCTCAGTTTGGCTCCGGAAGGTAGTATGTGCCTGGAACTCATAATATGCATATCTAAAATACTCAAGCACATGTATGTCATCATGAATATCATGAACCACCATATCATGGGGTTCCTTCATAGAAATATGAATGTCATCAACCAAAAGAGGATGGTTGATTTGAATGTAGGAGGGAGTATGTGATTTCTGCAATTCTTGGTGAAATTGTTCTATCTCCATATTGGATTCCAAGAGGGAACTTTGAGTGCTTCTCAAAGAATCTTGGGTGGCCATAAACTCATCATTGAGCTTGCAATTATCTTCATCATGCTTCAAGTATTCTTCCTGCAACATATGAATAAGATCATGCAAATAATTCTGTCAGAAAGCATATGTGAAAATTTACCTTGGTTTGTAGTCTTTGCTTTTTGAATCTTCTCCATGTTAAGGAATTTGTTCTTTATGCACATGTACTCTATTTTGACCTTCATATTCACTAGGCCCATAATAAATGAAAGAGGAATTGGTCTTATGTGTCTCCAGTCAAATAAACTCTTGAGGTCCCTTTCATTTTCTTCCTTGAACCTTTTCCATTGCTTGTAATGAAAGATATTGATGGATTGCATATCCATCATCAATTCAGCCTCATGATTCTTCACCTTGTCAGGTGGTCTACCCGATGGGTGGTATTCAAGAACCTTCTCATGTTGTTGTAGTGACTTCCATATGACCTAAATCTAATGTAAGTAGTCCATATGTGTGCCTTGAATGGTGGTGAGTCCCTCAGTGGCCCCCACAATGTCACCATGCTTTACTATGAATATCATGTCATGGGATAACCCTTCATCTGCTATGTAATTTTTCCTCACAGGTATGAATGAAAATGTATGGTAAGCATCATATTGCAGTCATATATGCCTTGCATGCTTCTCATTGATCATAACATATTTGAATTCAACAAAAGATCCATTACTAATGCAAAAATAACTCTTACCCATGTGAGCTAGTCTTGCACAATATTGCATCTCCATCTCGATGATGTAGCTATCCATCCAATTCAATGATGAATAGGATTATTTTTTCCTGTCCCAACAAAATTGAGCATTGGAACAAGTTCCTAACCCAACTAATCCATTGGGTTGAGGAGGTAGTTGCATAACCATGGGGTTAAATTTTGTATTCTAGGCAATTAATTAATTAGGAGTGTGCATTTAATTTTATCCATAGTTTGCTATCCACTTGGAATAAATATTTATGGTGCAATTAATATTTGAGGTTCATTTAATATTTTATTGTTATGTTGAATAAATGGAGAAAATGCTCCACTAGGGCGCATTAGTGGATAAGCTTGGAGGAGTGACTTGAGGAAGAAGTCAAGTAAAGCACATGAGTCCAAAAATGATGCCAAAAACGAGAAAAGAGGAATATTTCAGGAAAAGCAACATAAATAAGAAAGCATGATAAAAGAGGAAAAGCAGGAAAGTCTGAAAAGAAGGAAAGTTAGAAAAAGAGGAAAAAAGAAGGAAAGCCAAAGCAAAAGGAAAGGAAGGAATGCAAGCTTTCCTCATCCACTCAAGTAAGGCACATTCCTCAAGGAGACTTGATTCCCAAGTCATATAAGTTCTATAAATAATTCCATGAGCACCACATTCACATATTTTGTTAGTTTGAGAATTTGTATGAGTGCAATTGTGCCTCTGAGACTTGGGAGATGTGCCCTTAGTCATGTTTGGCAGATGTGCCTCAGCTTTCTGTGAGAGTATGATGGAATTTATCCATTGACACTGAGTTTATTTTCAGGTCCTGTAGCTGATCAGGTATAATATTAAGTTCATAAGTATCATAATCCAGTTTAGAGTTCGAATCTTCAAGCCTTCTATGAGTTTCTGTAGCTAGTTTCTTGTGTAGAAGAAGAGAGATCTTTCTATAACTTAATGAGAGGAATATTGGCCTATTTCTAATGTAATAACAAATGATTTAATGTTCTGATATCATTACATTCAATATAAATTATAGAACTCTAATTTCTTCTCCTATTTCTCTACCCCTTCTTGATACATGAGCATCGGGGCCTAGGCAAATCAGTCGAAATTATGTGACATGGAGAAGGCCAACCAGAGGGAGTGCCAACGACCACTGGTGTGGAAGAGTAGATTGGCTTTTCTGAGACAATAAGTCGAGCAGGAGAAGTTGGGTCGCATACCGATAGGAGCAACGAAAGTTGAGAGTCGACAGGATGGTCGATAGACGACAAGTTGAGCAGGGACATTGATGGTCGACATGCGTCGAACCACGACTCCGACAAGTTTGGGCATGAGCCAAGTGAGGAGGAAGGGGCGGATTGGTGAAGCCTTGGGTAGTGCAAAGAAATCCAATAGGTAAGTCGAAGTTGACAGACAGTATGGCTGACATGACTGATTATTGTATCCTGTCAAAAGGATGCGTAGAAGTCAAGGAGAGTACTTGGAAACAGTTCGGGGATGATAAGGAAGTTAATGGCAGTTACTGAAGGTGGTTGGGATCATGATAGATGTCAACACAGGTAGAGATTGTGCAGCATGGCAAGGGCGCTGACAGTTCCAAGTCTGCAGGATCTGAGGAGATCGAAAAATAGAGGATGTGTGTCTCGAGGGTCGAAGTGATCTCAGCAACAGCAGCAGCATAGTAGAATGCCAGGGAATTGAGATCAGTGAGATCACTTCACGGAAGGGACTTGGAATTTGGCAGAGTCAAGCAGAGCAAGAAAATCTCAAGATAAGTCTGGTAGATTGGATAGGAAATTCACACATCTACTTAGCTCAGGAGATCTAGCCATAGCTCATAGTTCCACAGTGAACCAGGAGAGGGTGACGGTTGACACATTGAGATAGCACACAATTACTTATGTATTGTAACAGCTGAGGCCGACAGTTAGTTAGTTATTTTATTTCCTTGCAGTTTGTATTGTAACTGATTCAAAGAAGTAATATAAGCCAGCTTCTGTCATGTCCCAAATTTTGCATTGGGTCACAATGGCCTAATTCCATTGGCCATATTCATGAGAATTTGTCAAATTGATGTTAATTGTCAAATAAGTGCCAAGGAGGAAAAATTACTAATTTCTTAGGTTAGGGTTGGAAGCATTAAAAGTTGGAGTGAAGGAGCTATAGGACCCAAAATAAATTTGGTTTACCATATTCACATTAAAATGGGTCACATAAATAATAAATGTTGAGAAAATAATGTGGCATTTGGTCATGAAGACATTTGGAGACTTATGGAGTCCTTAGGTGGCTAGATTCCCTCCACACACTTGGCACGCACTTCAACCAATTCAAATCTATGGGTAAGGAAACGTATTTGGAGGATAGTGAGGTGTCATATGGAAGTTCATGAGCTAAGGAAGTCAAATTGGTGAAGAGGATTAACTCCCATGGGGAGAGGAAGAGGTTAGGAAGACAATGTGTGCCACTTGGAAGGAGATTCCCCATACTCTATGACAACCAATGATAAAGATTCTATGACATATTCAGACCTGATTGCAGGATATGACAAATATGACATGTCAAGGATAAATATAGCCACAAATAGGGCACATTAGGGAGTTAGAGGAAGCCATTCTACTGGGGGAAATATTTGGATCATGAGGAGGCAAGACAAGTGTCATATGAGTTACTAAACCACAAAGATGAGCTGGAGGAAGCCCATGAAGGGAAATTCGACCTTAGGAGGCCCCGTGAAATTAATAAAAGGATTTCATGAGGAATAATATTAGCTTTTGATCATTTTTAGAATTTGCAATTGCATTTGGAGAAAAGAGCTAGTGGAGTGCTACTCTACTTGCCTTAGCACCAATTTCGAGGGTGAAAGATTCCCATCCTAGTTGGTAATTGGAAAGGCCATTAAAAAATTTCATTTGGAGATTCAATGGATTCATTTGTTTCAGGTGTAATATATAGGGAAGATAATGGTCACTTCTAGTTCAACTTGTTTCTTCAACCATTTCAAGTTTTCTATGCATATTCTTGATCCTTGAGGAATTGCGCCTTTGGTGAGACACTATTCTCTTTGGGGGAGCTTCTGATGCCCCATTATTTTTTAATATAATCTATATTATTTTTATTTCATGCTCAGAAGATCCACAAGTCGACATTCCAAGAAATACTATGCAAAATTGCTCATTAATGAACAAACAGTTCCATTTTCCCCACTACCTTGTTGCAAGTCAATGATATGTTGATAAATTCGAATGGTTAAGTGAATGAATGATGGATTATTGATAAATGGACTGTAATTTATGTGTTAAAATATTTTCAGTTTCATTATGCATGAATTTGGAGGCATTTGTTTGAGTTTCATAACATTTAGTGAAGATTGCCTACCATTTCCACTTGTATTGAAACTAGCAATTCTATATCTGATTTGAGGGATTTGTAGCAAATATTATAAGCTGAATGATGATGCATATGAGAGCCCATTTATTTCCATTATATTTCACTATCCTCTATTCATACTTTCGAGAGGTTTCTATTTCATTTGGAGAGACAACTTGTCATTTACCCTAAGGGGATTTGAACCACAATTTGCTAGTAAAACTCCCTACATTGACAAGATTACCAAAGTGAGTTGCAGAAGTCATTTGAAGGTTTTAAGGCACCTATAAACACCCTTATTATTTTCTAACATCATGCATACACCTTCTGGTACAATTTGAGATCATTTGGAGCTAATTGGATCCATCTATCCTTGGGGGTTTGAGCCTCGAAATTACTAGTAAATTCCCTGAGTTCTCTTGGATACCTATTCGACCCCAAAACCACACATAATTCTGAAAATATACTTTAATTAATGTATAATAATAGATCCAATTCTCAGGCCCATAATTAGTGAAGGTTGTACACTCTTTGGAAGAGCTTTGTTCCAAGACCTAGGGGGTATTTCCACTTCCCAAGTTCACTAGTCTTGTCTCGAAACTTCTTCCCTTACAAATTGAAGACCATGGTTGGGTATATCAGTTTATTATATGTCTTATAGATGTGTTAATGTGTCCCATTCCCCCTCATGACTTTCCTCACCAAGTTTGAAAGTGTTTGGAGGAGTTTGGAATCAGTTGTATACATTTACCTAGAGTGGAAATTTGGTGAATTTGAGCACATTGGGAAATTTTATTCAGAAGGGACATTACATTGGTATCAGAGCATGGTCATTGCACTTGTGATTTAATATCATACATTTAAGAATAATTTGCATCCATGTCTTACTATTATGATGAATCCTATGAGTACAATTCTTATGAGGAATATGCAGATGATTTTGAACAATATGAAGGAGAATGTGAATGGTATGAGGAAGAGGTGCCATCATGCAACACTTCCTACAATTTCAGGAGGAATGAAGATTATTATTATGACCCTATGTATGAGAAATATGAGTATGTCACACCACCAAAGGATAACTCTATGAATGACTTACAAAGATTGAGAGCAACATGTAAAACCTTGCCCCAACAATACCAGGCATATCTTGATTTGTATAAGGGAGGTACATATCAGCCCCCTTCTTTCGAAGACTTTGCTAATTGGGTGTTTTCAAATAGGCCCAAGAATGAGGATGTGGTGTTAGTAAAGAAAGGTTTATGCCATTGTTGTAAAAGACCTTGGAGAGAAAATCATGTGTGTGTGAGTGAAAAGAGCAGTGAAATATATGAACCTTCAGGGAATACATCTATTTCCTACTGGATGAGAGTTTTTGGGGTTTATTCAAAAAGAGATTCCAAATATATTGATCTTAAGGAAACCAAGGGGGAAAATTCACCAGCTTTCTTTAAGGAGCAAAAGGAAGAGACATCACATGAGCATGAAAAATATTCTATTGAAAATATGGAAGATCATTTCGAGACACTTTCTACCTTAGACATGAACCAAAGAGCATCTACTGATGGATGCTTGAACTATGAAGAAGTACCTACTGATGGGTGCTCACAACTCTATGTTGGTGACATAGAGATCACTTTTGAAAGTGTTTCCGAAAGCCAAATTTCCATTAAACATGAAAATAAAGACCTTGTAGTAGTTGAAGAAGAAACAATATCAACTTCACCATCACCACTTGAGCTTCATGAAGTTGGTCCAAGCGAGAAGGAAGAAGATGAGGAGGTTCATTTGCAAGAGCCTCATTTTCTTGTAGGGTCCTTAAATATTAATGAAAATAAGATCCAAGAGTCCATTAGCATTCTCCATGAGACTCAAGCATTGGTGTCAAATTCTTGTTGGAGAGCTACTTCATTGGAGGAAACATCCTTCCTTGAAGACATGGAGAAGATTCAAAGAGCAATGTGCCACATCAAAGGTAATTTCATGTCTTTGATTTTTTATAGAAACCATTTTTTTGAGCTTAATGAATTGTTACATGATGCATACTTGAAGAATAATGAGGATAATCATAAGCTCACAGTTCAAAATGAACAACTTCTTGAAAAGTTGCAAGATACTTGTTTTTCCTCCTATGTTTCAGATTGTCAAATGGTAGATTGTTTGGAGGATTCTAATGAAATGGTGGCTCATGAGAAATGTGTAAATTTGAAGGTGCTTGATGTGTTTGAAGATGAACTTGAAGAAATCCAAACACTTGATGTGGTGGAAGAGGAACTTGAATTGTCTCTTGATGAAGGTTATGCAAATTTTAAAGAAGATCATGATTTCTCTACATTGGAACCAATCTACGACAAATGTTTCACACTTTTGAAGGAGGTGCATGATACTACCCATATGGATCCTTCCCATGATGAAAATTATGCACGTTTTGATCATTTGGGTGATTTAGTTCATTCTCCTACATCCTACAATTCCATGTTTTGCATCATTAGTCTCAATGAAGTATGGGTGAAAGGTTCTTTTTATGGTGGGCCACATGAGGAGTATGGAACTCCTAGATTTACTTTTTATGATGACATCGTTGGAGCACATTCTTATTGACATTTGCAGCTGCGCATCCTTTTTTACTTTATGATGATGCACATCTACATGGATGCACCTATGATATGCATTTGAGTCACTTGAAGACTCATGGTTTTTCTTGCTCAACACTTAGTTCATTTGATATTGTAGGAACTTTATCCAACACTTGGGTGAATATATTTTTTATTGGTGAACATTTTTTTTGGCATCCACATACTTTCTTATATCTTTATGATTCTCCCATTCATGGATGTATGGGTGAGACTTCTTTGAGTCATTTGAAGTCTCGTTTTTTTTGCTCATTATTTGGTTAAGATTTTAGTGGAGATTCTTCATTCACTTCTTAGATGAAAGAATACATGGCTTAATATTTTGATGCTTATCACACCCTTTTGGATCAACATTATAGGACATTGGATCCTCACCTATGTCATTGGAGCATATTTGATTGGTCACTTGATGCTTGTACGCACTTGGAAAATGGTGTTCTACTTGCTTGGAGAATGTATACAAGTAAATGGGACCTAGGAAACCTCTTATCTGATGGTATGGGTTGGAGAGCACTCTTAATTGTTGGTGTTCAATACAAGCAATGGGACCCTGGAATAATTTTTGTCTCATTGGTTTCAGTTTTTTTTGGGAAATAAGTAGTATGGGAGATTGAGTTCCCACTTAGTAAAGTGATTTTAATCAGAGTAGTGCAGCAACAAGCATGGTGGTTCCTCTCTAAAACTTTCATGGAATCTTGAAGACTCAAAGTTCGGAAACTCAGTGGCAGCTTCAAAGAATTATACAGAAAGCAGGTTCTTCAACACCCATGTTTGAAATTGCTTGAGGACAAGTAATATTGGGAAGGGATGATTTGTCATGTCCCAAATTTTGCATTGGGTAACAATGGCTTAATCCCATTGGCCATATTCATGAGATTTTGTCAAATTGATGTTAAGGGTCAAATAATTTCCAAGGAGGAAAAATTACTAATTTCCTAGGTTGGGGGTGGAAGCATTAAAAGTTGGAGTGAAGGATATATAGGACCCAAAATAAATTTGGTTTACCATATTCACATTAAAATTGGTCACATAAATAATAAATGTTGAGAAAATAATGTGGCATTTGGTCATGAAGACATTTGGAGGCTTATGGAGTCCTTAGGTGGCTAGATTCCCTCCACACACTTGGCATGCACTTCATCCAATTTGAATCTATGGGTAAGGATATGTATTTGGAGGATGGTGAGGTGTCATATGGACTTTCATGAACTAAGGAAGTCGAATTGGTGAAGAGGAGTAACTCCCATGGGGAGGGGAAGAGGTTAGGAAGACAATGTGTGCCACTTGGAAGGAGATTCCCCATACTCTATGACAACCAATGATAAAGATTCTATGACATATTCAGACCTGATTGCAGGCTATGAAAAATATTACATGTCAGGGCTAAATATAGCCACAAAGAGGGTGCATTAGGGAGTTAGAGGCAGCCATTCTACTTGGGGAAATATTTGGAGCATGAGGAGGCAAGACAAGTGTCATATGAGTTACTAAACCACAAATATGAGTTGGAGGAAGCCCATGAAGGTAAATTAGACCTTAGGAGGCCCCATGAAGTTAATAAAAGGATTTCATGAGGAAGAAGAATAGGTTTTGATCATTTTTAGAATTTGCAGTTGCATTTGGAGAGAAGAGCTAGTGGAGTGCTACTCTACTTGCCTTAGCACAAATTGCAAGGGTGAAAGATTCCCATCCTATTTGGTAATTGGAAAGGCCATTCAGACCTTTAATTTGGAGCTTCAATGGATTAATTTGTTGCAGGTTTAATCTACATGGCAGATCATGGTCACTTCTAGTTCAGCTTGTGTCTTCAACCATTTCAAGTTTTCTATGCATATTCTTGATCCTTGAGGAATTGCGCATTTGGTGAGACACTATTCTCTTTGGGGGAGCTTCTGATGCCCCATTATTTTGTAATGTAATTTATATGATTTGTATTTTATGCTTAGAAGAGACACAAGTAGCGATTAGAAGAAATACTATGCAAAATTACTCATTAATGAACAAATAGTGCCATTTTCCCCACTACCTTGTTGAAAGTTAATGATATGTTGATAAATTCGAATGGTTAAGTGAAAGAATGAATATTATTGATAAATGGACTGTATTTTATGTGTTCAAATAGTTTCAGGTTCATTAGACAAGAATTTGGAGGAATTTGGTTGAGTTTCATAAAATTTAGTGAAGATTGCCTACCATTTCCCCTTATGTTGAAACTAGCAACAGTCACAAATTTTTGTGAGATGTTCAACGAGTGTGTCCAAACAATGCAAAGTTTGAAAAATGAAGTTGCATCAATCAAGGAAATCCAAAGGTGTGGTTGTATTCCTGATGCGTTAGACCACAGTGACGAGGAGGTCTAAGAAGTGGAAGCACGGGAAATAGTAGGAGAAGAACCAGAAGACAAACTGATCAAACTTTTGACGGATATGAGTGGTCGAACAAATATAGATGTGCGTACCTACTCAGGAATTCTGGATCCAGAAGACCTGATCGACTAGTTCATAGAGATGGAGAAATACTTAGACATAGAGTAAATCGAGGATCCTAAACGGGTTAAGACTGCATGTATGAGGTTGAAGGGTCATGCCTCATTGTGGTGGGACAATGTGCAGGCTGACTGAGCCAAGAAGGGAAAGGATAAAATCAACTCTTGGGATAGGATGGTTGCCAAGATGAAAGGGAAGTTCTTACCAAATGACTATGTGATTTCCTTGTTCCGAAAGTTGTAGAACTTTTGACAAAAAGATATGACCATGTAGGAGTACATGAAAGAGTTCTATAGATTGTCGATAAGGTCGGGTTAGACCGACGAAGGAGAAGAAGTTGTCGCTAGGTACGTGAACGGCTTGAAATATGCCATTCAGGATGAACTAAGCATGTCAAGATTTAGAGTGGTCGGTGAAGCCTACCAGTTAGCTCTAAAGGCAGAAGAGAAATTGTCAAGGAAATCCACAGCGACCAGAGGTAGGATGGTTGGTCAAGGTGCGAAGACTGTTTCTAGCGATCAAAGTAGCGACTACAAGAAGGAATCTATTGAAGAAAATCGATGGATGGAAGGCACATCGAAAAGGGAGAATGCACAAGAAAATCGACGCGATAGTCTTGAGAACCACGACGAGGTACATATGGTTGAACTGGTCCATCCGACGGAAAAGGAGCTAACATACCAGCCATATTATGTTACAAGTGTCGTGGAGCGGGACACAAGGCATATGAAGGCCCAGAGAACCTACATGATGTAGAGGATTCAAAGCCCAGACATCGAAGGGATGAGCAAGTCGATGAGAGGGAAGATTCGACATCCAAAAGTAGTGAGGATGGTAAGAAGAAGAGTCAGGCCATGACAGTGAGGAAGACACTGGTTTTGGATGACAGACGCGACGAGCAAGAGCCGACACAGCGAAAGGAGATCTTTTGAACCAAGGTGTGAATCGGTGAATGGCGTTGCAAGACCATAGTTGAAGGTGGAAGAACTGAGAATCTTGTGTCGACAAGGGTGATAGAAAAGGCATGGTTAAAGTGTCAAGAATATCCACACCCATATAATATCTCATGGTTGCAAAAAGGATATCACGTGAAGGTGACCAAAAAGTGCCTGATTAACTTTAGATTCGAAGGATTTGAAGACAACGTACTATGTGATGTAATCTCAATGGATGGGTGCCATCTGTTGTTAGGAAGACCATGGCAATATGATCGAAAAATGATCTATGATGGTCAAGCCAACAAAGTCATACTGTGGAAAAATGGCGTACGGAGGACTCTTAAGCCGAAGTCGGAGGAGTGAGCCGACTGTAAGCACGACAAGAGCAACTTTTGGGATAAGCAAGTGTTGATGTGCTCTTCGAAAGAGTGCCTCGTAGAAGAGGAAAAGAAATCGGGGTGTTATGCTATCATTCTTAAAGGACCATGTGTTGAGAGGTCGACAATGGAGAATATTCTGGTCGAAGTTGGAAATATGCTTAACGAGTTTCAGAGCATAGTAGTTGATGAGACACTGACAGGATTGCTGCCGACAAGGAGCATATCCCATCAGATCAACTTGATTCTAGGTTTGTGTCTGCCAAACAAAGCATCGCATAGGATGAGTATGACACAAGGTCAAGAACTCAACCGACAGGTCCAGGAGTTGCTGGAGAGGGGATTGATCAGAGAAAGTCTGAGTCGGTGCCTGGTACCAGCAGTATTAGCGCCGAGGAAAGGTGGAGAATGGAGAATGTGTACAGACTCCAGAGCCATCAACAAGATCACAATCAAGTATCGGTTTCCATTGTCGAGGATGGACAACTTGATGGATTGCTTGAGTGGAGTGAAGTACTTCACGAAGATAGACCTGAAGAGCGGTTATCACTAGATTCGGGTTAGAGAAGGAGATGAATGGAAGACAACATTCAATACAAGGGAAGGGTTGTATGAGTGGTTAGTCATGCCATTTGGATTGATTAATGTACCCAGTACATTCATGCGATTGATGAATGAGCTACTGAAACCATTCTTGGGGGAGTTTTTTGTAGTCTATCTAGATGACATTCTTATTTTTAGTCGAACCAAGACAGAACACTTGGAGCATATTCGATAGGTATTGCAGAAGTTGCAAGAAGAGAAGCTGATGGTGAACCTGCAAAAGTGTTTTTTCATGAAGGAAGAACTGGTGTACTTGGGATTTGTAATCTCAGGTAAGGTGTTGGTGATGGACCCAGAAAATTTTAAGGCAATATTGGAATGTCCGGAACCGACAATTACAATTGGAGTGCGGAGTTTCCATGTACTTTCCAGTTTCTACAGGAAGTTCATTTGGGGATTCAGTTGGATTTGTGCACCTTTGACAGAGTGCATGAAAAAGGGCAAGTTCGAGTGGACGGAAGCATCCCAGCAAGCTTTCGACAAGTTGAAGGAAAAGGTCACTGAGATCCCAGTGTTAGCGCTCCCATATTTCGACAAATGTTTCTAGGTCGATTGCGATGCGAGTGGAGTAGCAATTGGAGTAGTGTTGAGCCAGGAGGGACGACCAGATGCATTCTTGTTGAGCCCAGAATCGGCCTCTTTTAATCATCCTCGATCACCTTTTCTTCCCCTGTCCTACACCATTTAGCATGCTAATCAGACCTGTTGTCCTCACTTTATTCCCCCAAGCTGCCAAGGTATGACTGATCATTGCTCTATCTTATTAATGCTTATGATTGTGATAATTAAGGCTGTTTATCTCTCAATTGTGCTAACATGTTATCATTTATGAAGGTAGTTTGAGATAAGTGGACTGCAGGAAGGTGGGGCTGAACAAGTCTTGAAAGGAGGGATGTTCGCTTCTTAGAAAGGATCCTCGGGGCTCCGATCATCAATTAAGGCACATGGTTCTAATGTAACATACTAGATGGAGCTATGACAGGGAAGCTGTAATAGAATGCGCTATAATTGGAGATCTTTAGTATGTTGTTGCTCGAGTATAGTTGTGATCTGGAAAGATCGCCACTCCTGGGCCAATCAACAGCTTTCTCACATTTTTCTATGTCTTTACTATGCCACGTTTGTAACAGCTTGTATTATTTAGGGTGCTTGAAGATCAGAGATCTTCATGGCTGCCCGTTAATAGGATCGGATGTTATGATCTGCATGTATAAATATGGGGAGCTGTCTTGACCCAGGGGGTGGAACAACAAAGAACTTATTCATTGTATTAGCAGTAAAAGCAAACTGTGTAATCATTCTTCTGTTAATATAAGGAGTTACCTCTGAGTTAAAGGAACTTTATGTTGTTCAGCCAGCATCTCTGTGTGAAGGCTGGGCTCGTCTTCCATAGAGATTGTTGAGTTAAGATAGGATTTCTCGAATTTATTATTGTGTGATGTTTTGATTCCTTTGTACGCAGCATTAGTAAGTGTGGATTGCAGTATAATTAGGATTGCATTTCTTGGAGATTGGTAATTGGTACAGAGTGACAGTCGACTGAATAGGAAACTTTCTTTATGCAATTTATGTGACAGTCGTACACAACCTTGTTCATATTGCAGTTTAAGTTGTGATCCCATGAGCCCTTACAATTTATCTTTCCTGATATGATTGCTGATTTTCATTCCTGTAATTCAATCTCTTAGAGCAGCCGAACTCAATCCTTTGCAATTGAATTTCTAGATTAATATTTAGTTTATGCTTATGGTTTTCAAGAGTGATCAGATTGAAGAAGTGAGTTACTTGTTCTAGGATGTGAATAGGATTTCTTTTTATCTGCAATTGCCTTTGAATCTTATATTTTTTTTGTTGATGCATGGTAGAAAGGAATTGAAATTGTAGTATTTAGAAAGCAATTGGGATTACACAGATCTTTGGGATGGACATAGTTGTTAGAGGATAAAAGTATTCAATTACAGTGATGTGGTGTTTAAGCATAGACTGTGCATCTATCCTTTGAAATAAAAGACTTTCTCGGGTTGACAATAAATCTTGTATGCTCTGTATGTTGGAATAATCTATCTGCATATTGGGTGCTCAACAATTCTTCACTCAGAAGTTGGATGATGCGAAGCGGAAATATTCGGTCTATTACCAGGAATTTTATGCTATTGTCCAAGCTCTGAAGAAGTGGAGGCATTATTTGTTTCCCAAGGAATTTTTGTTGTACACATATCATCAAAAACTGAGTTATCTGAATACTCAGTCGAAGTTGAATCAGCGACACATGAAATGGGTCGAATTCCTGCAGGGATATACATTCATGTTGCAACATAAGTCGGGCAATTCAAACAAGGTTGCCGATGTACTGAGTCGAAGAGTTGCATTGCTAAACACAACGACCCTTCAGGCAACGAGAATAGAGTCTTTGAAGACAAAGTACAAGACCGACGGGGATTTTTTGAAAGCATGGGAGGCTTTTCGTGAACCATGGAGTGTCGATAGAACTCCATACTTGGATTATTTTATCCAAGAGGGATACTTGTTTAAGGGACAATAGTTGTGTATTCCCAGAGGATCAGTAAGGGAGAACCTAATCCAAGAGTTTCATAGCGGAGGATTAGTAGGTCATTTTGGCATCGACAATGTAAAATCTATGTCATAGTAGGATCTAGATACCATGGATTCCTCACAGCTGAAAATATTAAATTCATTAAGCAAGAGACAAGTGCAAAACTATTTCAGAATGAACAAATGATCAAAACTCAACACAAATGATCAAAATTCCAAATATTCACAAATTCACAGATATGAGATATTATTGATTGTCCAATATTACATTGAGTTTGGATCATCCTTATATAGAAATAGTAAGGAAAAATATCCACTTGGAGTGTCCACACTTATCTAGCTTAGATTCATCCCAATACCCCTAGGTTAACCAAATGGTTTCCAAAATAACCCAAACAGGTTCAAACTGTGCATGTGAACACTGGGTAAGCATGGGGAACCAAGATGGGGCTCACACATGTGAAGGAGTTTGTTGGTTGGAAGTTAGGTAGGCTAGAATAGGCCAAAAATAGCCAAAAATGGCATAAAAGACTAGGTTCAGTGTATGGGTGCCCTTGGTCAAAACAGATCCCTTAAAATAGGGGATTGAGGCACCTTAGGCATGCTAGGCAATAAATGCAATGATAAGCATGCTTAACAACTAGTTTGACCACCTCCTTGGCCCATACTTTGGCCCAAACCATGTAATCTTGTTCACACTAGCCTATACAAGTTCTAGCAACTTTATAATGACTAGTTTCACACCTAGGGATGTAGTATTAACCAGTTTAGCACCTAATAACCATTAATTAATTAATGATTAAGGTACTAAGGTATATATTGTTTTAACACCCCCCCATAAGCTAGACTTAATGGAATTTCAAAAATAAGGCCTTGGCAACTAAGGCTCAAGTAACCTTTTACAACAGAAATTTATTTGTCCATGTAAAACGAGGAAAGAGGCAAAACCACATGGGGAAAATCCTCCCTCAAGAATGGACATGACACAGAGATGAGAAAAATGTCTTCAATAGGTCTTGTTCTTCACTTGAATGAGTTGAATGAACAACTTCTTGGTGAAAGACTTGGTGAAGATGTTGTGGATGCCATGATCATGCACCAATGCATCAATGTTGTGTAGACAAAAAACATGTTGGGAGGCTCCTTGAAACTAATCATTTGATGATGGAGGAGAATCATAAGAATGATTCTTGCTGCATACATACTTTGATCTGAATACATAATCAATAATGGAAAAGATATCTCTGCAAAATCCTTCCCAAAGAACATCAAAAGACTCAACAAAATCAGCTTCTTGAGCAGCTTCCATATGATGAATCAAACCATGTACCTTTCTTCCAAACTGATGTAGCACCTTCCCAAGTCTGCAATAGAGTTCATGAGGCTCTGAAATATCAAAATAGGAGTCATATGGAGCAGAAAACAACAAAGGTATAGTGTCTCCATGAGTGAGTGGATTTACAGTAAGAAGAGAGTGTGCAACTAGATCACACTGACAATTGAGCGAACTTGAACGGTCAGGAGACTTGAGTTTTGAACCATAGGTGGTGATATCAGGTCCAGACATGTGGAACAGCAGTCCCATGATAGCCAATGACATGGATTTCCAACCAAGGAATTATATGCAAGACATAAAAACAACATAGATAAGTGACATAGTTTTGCAAACAATAAAATTGTGAGATTTTCCAACTGGAGAACTTGGGGGTTGTGTGGTATTTTGGGCATTCAATGGTTGGGAAAATGGTTTCATGGTTGTCATAACCTATATATAAGCCTTCATATTACCCTCCATATCAGAATATGAAGGATCTTATTAAAGTGGGAAAGAGCTTTCAGAAGGCATGTCAAAAACTAGTGAAAAATTACTAGTATTGCAAGAAAGATTTGGTGAACTGGATGGAGATTCTTTTAAGGAAGGGATAGAAATTTCTGAATCTGATATATCAGAATATGAATCAGAAACAAATACATCATAAATATATTTAACTCTAGCAGTCAAAGCATACAACTTATTACTTTTGCAGGTAGCATAGAGGCAATGGTCTTGTTCCAAAGAGAGCTTGGCTTCTTCTTTTCTTGCAAAATCTGGAACATGAATGTTATGTTATTCAAGTAACTTGGTTAGAATGTCTATCTTCTTTCTGAAACAAGATTTTTCATTGTGAGAACCTCTGCAATAACCACAATTGGGTTTCTCTTTCTTTCTCTTCATCTTCTTTACTTTTGAATCTTCATCACTTGAGCTTGAGCTTTCATCACTTGACTACTTCTTCTGCTTCATCTTCTTCTCTTGTGCTTTCGATTTGGGATTTTGTTTTCCTCTAGTTTTCTTCAAATATCCAGCTACAAGTACTTGATTTTTTTTCTTAATGGAACCCATCAAGACCAACTTGTCTTGCTCTTGAGTTAGCATCTCCATGAAATCAGCCAAAGATGACATCTTCCAATTTCTAACTGTAAGCTTTGTGGAGTGAAATGTAGAAACAAATATTGGGTACTCAGGACCCAATTTTGGAAGAATGGACAAGATCAACTTTTCTTCCTTCTTGTCAATGCCACATTGTTTGATTTGCAAGACCAAGCTCTTGAACTTGGTGAAGAAATCCTGGATGGATTCGAAATTGCTTGGGCTCAGTGAGATCAACTCATTCTCAAGTTGATGCCCTCTCATCTCATCAGTCTTCCCAAATAGATACTCAATCTTGATCCAAACTTCATTGGGTGTAGCTAGAATTTCCACATGAAACAGGAGGTATCTCGAAATACTGAGACAAAGGAGGCCGAATGCCTCATCCATTCTGTTAAAAAACTTTTATTTCTCCACAACATAATTTGGCTCAACCTTTGTGCCCATTGTGATCCTGAAAAAACTCTTGCATATCAACAAAATAACCATTTCATCCTTCCAATCGAAGTAATTGAAAGGAGTGAGAAGATTTGGGTGAGATGGCTCCATCTTCTTTTGTTGCTTGCGCACTGGGTGACAATGGTGCTCTTGAAAACCTACAAATGAAAACTCTCAACACTCAGGAGGTATCTACACTAACAATAGCTCCAAGAGCTCTGATACCATGTAAAATATATGTCATAGTAGGATCTAGCTACCATGGATTCCTCACAGCTAAAAGATTAAATTCATTAAGCAAGAGACAAGTGCAAAACTATTTCAGAATGAACAAATGATCAAAACGCAGCACAAATTATCAAAATTCCAGAAATGCACAAATGATCAAATATGAGATATTATTAATTGTCCAATATTACAATGAGTTTGGATCATCCTTATATAGAAATAGAATGGAAAAATATCCACTTGGAGTGTCCACACTTAGCTAGCTTAGATTCATCCCAATCCCCCTAGGTTAACCAAATGGTTTCCAAAATAACCCAAACATGTTCAAACTGTGCATGTGAACACTGGGTAAGCATGGGGAACCAAGATGGAGCTCACACATGTGAAGGAGTTGGTTGGGTGGAAGTTAGGTAGGCTAGAATAGGCCAAAAATAGACAAAAATGGCATAAAAGACTAGGTTCAGTGTATGGGCACCCTTGGTCAAAACAAATCCCTTAAAATAGGGGATTGAGGTGCCTTAGGCATGTTGGGAAATAAATGCATGGATAATCATGCTTAAAAACTAGTTTGACCACCTCCTTGGCCCATACTTTGGCCCAAACCATGTAATCTTGTTCACACTAGCCTATACAAGTTCTAGCAACTTTATAATAACCAATTTCACACCTAGGGATGTAGTATTAACCAGTTTAGCACCTAATAACCATTAATTAATTAATGATTAAGGTACTAAGGTATAATATTGCTCTAAAAGACAAGACCAGGGCATTGGTTGAAGAAAAGTATTATTGGTCAGGAATGACAGCAGACGTTAGAAAGTGGGTTCGGCAATGTAGAGTTTTCCAGTTGGAAAAAGGGAGAAGTCAGAACATGGGGTTGTATACACCATTACCTATACCAGATACCCCATGGGAGCACCTGAGCATGGATTTTATGCTAGTATTTCCAAAGAAACAGCAAGGGAGCGACTCAACCTTTGTTGTAGTCGACAGATTTTCGAAAATGGCACACTTTATTCCCTGTCGAAAGACAAGTGGTGCCACATGAATTGTTGTACTATTCTTCAAGGAAGTAGTTAGATTACATGGGTTACTGAAGAGTATCACTCAGACAGAGATACCAAGTTTATGGGACATTTTTGGAGAAACTTATGGAAGAAACTGGACACGAGGTTGTAGTTTAGCTCGACATATAATCCGCAAACAGACGGACAGACTGAGGTGGTGAATAGAAGTTTGGGAAACCTTCTGAGATGTTTGACAGCCGACAGACCCAAGTAGTGGGAGAACGTGTTGGTGCAAGTAGAGTTTGCATACAACAATTTTGTGAATCGGTCGACAAGTTTGATCCCATTCCAGATTGTTCAGGGGAGAATCCCACATGGAGTGGTGGACTTGGTCGAGTTGCCGACAGAAACCAGGAAAAGCGAGAATGCAAAATCATTCGCAGAGCATATGAAAGAGCTGCATGAAGTTGTGCGAAAGAACATAGAAAGGAGTAATGCGGCATACAAGTTGAGAGCCAACAGAAAAAAGAGACTACAGTCATTCAGCGAAGGAGACTTTGTCTATGCACATTTGCAGAAGGAAAGATTTCCGACAGGGACGAAGATTGGGCCATGTAAGATTCTGAAGAAAATTTTGGACAACGCTTATGTGTTGGAGCTGCCAAATAACTTGAGCATTTAACCAATGTTCAATGTCTCAAATCTGTACAAGCTTGAAGAAGGTTCAAGCAGTGGAAGTGCGAAAGTGCCGAAGATCGACTGGATAGTGCAGATTCCAGATTGACAGAAAGAAGAAATCGCAGAAGTATTAGAGGAATGCCAAGTCGAGCGTA
Organism: Larix kaempferi; assembly: GCA_027924585.1. NCBI lineage: Eukaryota > Viridiplantae > Streptophyta > Pinopsida > Pinales > Pinaceae > Larix > Larix kaempferi. Next base: position 10,860,677 of record BSBM01001051.1, on the reverse strand, counting down.
TGTGTAGTTCGCAAAAGAAGGAATACTTAGTGCGATGGAAAGATGATGAGTTACAGGAGGCGACATGGATTTTCGAAGAAGATTTTAGGAGACTGTCGGAGCAGTCGAGTTATTTTTCACCTAGGGAGTCTGATGCAGGAGCATCAGGGCCTAGGAAGATCAGTCGAAATTAGGCGACATAGAGAAGGCCAACCACAGGGAGCACCGACAACCACTCATGCGGAAGAGCATATTGGCTTGTCTAAGTCAATAAGTCGAATAGGAGCAATCGAGTCGCATACTGACAGAAGCAGCGAAATTCGAGAGTCGACAGGATGGTCGATAGACGACAGGTTGAGTAGGGATGTCGATGGTCAACATGAATTGAACCATGACTCCAACAAGTTTGGGCATGATCTGAGCGAGGAGGAAGGGGCGGACTAGCGAAGCCTTGGGTAGTGCAAAGAAATCCGATGGGTAAGTTGAAGCTGACAAATAGTATGGTCGACATGACGGATTACTGTAGCCTATCAGAAGGACATGTAGAAGTCAAGGAGAGTACTTGGAAGCACTTCAGGGTTGCTAAGAAAGTTAATGGTAGTTATTGAAGGTGGTTGGGATCGTGACAGATGTCAACACAGGCAAAGATTGTGCAGCACAGCAGGGGCATTGATAGTTGTAGGTATGCAATATCTGAGGAGATCAACAGAGAGAGGATGCATGTCTCAGGGGTCGAAGTGATATCGGGAATAACAGTATTAGAGTAGAAGGCCAGGGAATTCGGATCAGTGAGATCACTTGGCAGAAGGGACTTGGCATTTGGCAGAGTCAAGCAGAGCAAGCAAAGCTCAAGAGAAGTCTGGTAGATTGGATAGGAAAGTCACACATCTACTTAGCACAGGAGATCGATCCATAGCTCAGAGTTCCGCAGTGGACCAAGAGAGGGTGATGGTCGACACACTGAGATAGCACACAGTTACTTATGTATTGTAACAACTGAGGCCGATAGTTAGCTAGTTATTTTCTTTCCTTGCAGTTTGCATTGTAATCAATTCATAGAATTAAGATAATCCATCTTCTAGAATCTTGTTTACATATTTTCTATGTGAACGTGTGCGTTGTGTGTAATTGTTAAGCAAGAACCTTAGTGATAAGGCGCCTTGCATCACTTCTAGATTTAGCTAGAATTTGACTAGATTTCAGTGTTTATTTCATAATTCAACGAGTATAAGTTCAAATGAATCCATTCTTGTTTCTGGATTTGAGTAACATATCATATGTCATGATCCAAGTCCCTTTTAAGAATTTTGTGACCCTTTGAGCATTGTTTGGGAGTCCATAATTCACCCCAGTTGAGCTTTCCTAGAAGGTAATTTTTGTGTGTTTTGTGTAAGAATTTCTTAGATCTCTGTTCAACATTCTAGAATGTTTTTTTACTGTTAAATTATTGTTATTAATTCATATTCAACATCTCATATTCATAAATACTCATACCCAATGGTCATATTTTGTTTGGGAATTCGAATTTGAAATTCCTAGTCCTATCAAAGCATTGGTTTTTAATATAACTCTATGATTTTCTCTGAGTGGTTTGTTGGTTCCATTGAGAGGTTCATGAGGATAAATGAATCTAAAAATTGACTGGATTCCTATGCCAAAGATACATATATGGTAGCTTATTCATGGATCGCCTATATAAATATCAGGCTTGAAATTGTAAAACAACTTTGGAATTCCAACCCTGCACTTCAAATCTGAAGATATCCTCAAAGGTAGTGACCCCAAGTGTTTCTCCTCTTTCAAGTATCGTTTTATTTGAAGATATAAGTTGCATAATTGTGAATTATTTGCAAAGCGACAGTCATTGATAGTGGAGATAACCAGTGAGATTTTTGTGGAGGTATCAATTTATTTTAGTTAAGAGATTCGATGAATCATTCCTAGATTATTTTCTCTGCCAAAACAATTTACAGAGTTGTTGTAGACACTAATTGTATTAATTTCCAAATTTTATGTATATCTCACTGTATTTTTTATTTCTAGTATATCTCAATGGATCATAGCATATCTCAATAGATTATTGATCAGTTGATATAGCTCCCATGATAATTGAGTCAGTTGCAAAGTAGAACTCATATTAATTAGTATCTCCAAACTCCAACGCTTTTGTTCCATTATCCATTCATGTGTGTTGTTCTGTCTTCCCCAACATCTAGTGCTTCAAAAAAATTTGTGTTGGTATACGAAGTGTTAGAGATATCTGTAATGTATTTATTGGCACACCCAATGGAACACATCAACATATTCAACACTTGAATTGCATCGAATCTATACTGTCCATTCATGTGTGTTGTTCTGTCTTCCCCAACATCTAGTGCTTTTGTTCCATTATCCATTCATGTGTGTTGTTCTGTCTTCCCCAACATCTAGTGCTTCAAAAAAAAATTTGTTGGTATACGAAGTGTTAGAGATATATGTAATTTATTTATTGGCACACCCAATGGAACACATCAACTTATTCAACACTTGAATTGCATCGAATCTATACTATCTCCAATGCATTGACCCTTGGTATCTCGTCGGGTAAGCTCTGAATAAAATGTTTTGAAAGAGTCTTACGGCTTATATTTTTTTTTGAGTTGTGAACTCATTTGGTTATAAGGAATAATCATTTTGGATGGTTAAGATAAATTTTGGATGGTTAACGAGATATTCTAAATCTATAAAGCTAGAAATATTTATAGAGGAGCTGTAAGGTTTAGTTTTTGCAAAATTTTGTTACACACATTGTGTACTTAAAGATGTATAGATGTATTACGAAAGGGAGTTCAAGCACTTGCAATCACACAACTACAAGATATTGAAGGTATAAAGTTGTCAATTACATAATAATTCAACTTCAAGATTATCATTTATTGGTTGTGTCATGGTTTTATTTTTTGGCACATTACATTTTGTTGAACAGTCTTCAAAGTTTTGTATTATGTGATGTATCGGTCCACAGCCGTTTGTTTGCTAGAAGAAACATTGTAATTGCATATTCTAGAGATATATTTACCATTGATTGCAAAGAGCTCCGTGAGTTTACAAAACACTATTGGATAGATCTTCCGATATGTTTTTTTGCACTCAAAACATTTTGAACAAGCAAGCTAGAGATCAAAGGATTTAAAGCATCGTAAAGAAACCGAATACGAATTCAACTTCGAATTCAACATTAGGATTGAAGCATCATCAATTCAACTTCATAATAAAAAATAGAAGTTCATTTTTGTTTTGTAACTTGCAACTATTCTCTTTTCCTTTCAAAATTAAGTTTAATTGCATTGTACTTGGGTGCATTTTCAGTAGAAACCAACACCCCTCCTTCTTCTGATTCAAGTACTTCAAATGTTGAATATGTTTGTAAAAGGGTGGAGTTTCAATAACCTCTTAACTATTTGAGTGAGTCTTCAGTTTATTAATGGAACAAATCAATGGCTTGGTAGAGTTACTGAACAATCTATTTCTCTCTTCTTTCGACAACACTGTCATGGTTGACAAGACAACTCTCACTCATATTTGAGATTGTGTACAAGATTCACAAGACACTTGAGTTCCTACAACTTTAGTCACAACTCCTACAAGAAGAAACACATTCTAAACTTGTTCCTATTCAGAACAATCCTCTTTATGATTTATTTCATCATCATGCACATAATGACATCACTTCAGAAGCACATAAGCAAATCAGTGGCCCCACTTCAGAAGAAAAATAAAATGAAGATGAACTTATGTATACAGAGGTTCCACTTGCACTTCTCAATACCATAATCATACATTGGGAAGAGGTCACCCACAACAAGCATAGAACCAATCTTGGATACGACAAGGAAAAGACATTTCAGACTCTTGATTTCTCCAAGCCAATCCAGTTTCATAGTGTTTGGTTCTTAAAAGAAATTTTGTCTTCATCTACTCTAGTTTAGAGTTCGAAATTCCAACATTGTGATTGAGTTGGCCACATGAAATATCATTTTTTTTATCTTCACCTTTGTAAGCATTGTGGAAAGCATGCCCACTCTTCAAACAGATGCTTCATTCTAAAGAAACCTGCAACAGAGAAGATTCACTGTGGGTCGATCGCTTCCTAACAATGGTCATTAATAGATAAGAATATTTATAAGTCATACCAAAGAATTCATTCTTGATTAATGACACATATTGCAGTAGAGACATTCTCTTATCCTCACCTTGTTCCTGACAAGGGAGAATGACTGATGGTCAAAAACAAGCGAGCAAGAACAAGCGAGCGAGAAAAAACAAGCCTAAGCTAGTGCCAGAGCCATATCCAGAACCGTGTTCCAGTTTCTAGAGCCTTGATTTAGAGCCACCTAGCCAGATTTAGAGTTGCATCACTAAAACAAAGTCAAATCCATGTTCCACTGAGCTCCGTATTTTTTAGTCAGCCTAAAACAACCCATTTGTATAAGACATCAGTTTCTTGTTGCTTTTTCTAGACACCAATTTGTGGTGGTCCTTAAACCACCATTTCCAAAAGGAACCACTGATCCCTAGAGCCAAGTTCCAGAGAAAACCACTGAGCGAGAACTTGAGTCAAAGCCAAGTTCTAGAGAACCATTGAGCCAAAATCAGAGTTATCACCAAGTTCTAGAGTTTTTGTTCATCCTAAGACCACCTAGTTAGTAGAATACTTTAGCTTCTCCTAGCATTTGATTCTAAGATCACTTTCAGCCATTTGCAGCTCCAAACTTCATCTCTTTGCTTGGACTCAGATACACCCCTTCGGATTAAGGGGGGAATGTTGGAAACATAATCCTTTGGGTTATGGAATATTGTTGTATTATTATTTATTATTCACAATATTGATGAGAAAATATTGTGAAGAGTCATAGGTGAATAAGAAGAGTCATGAAGGAGTCCAAGAGACCACTTGGAAAATGCAACGAAGGGTCACTCTCCATGTATTAATATGTACATATATTAATGATAAAATGCATCAACACTTATTCTATCTTGTGTCTATTTGGATTTTTTTTAGTTAATTAATTATATGCCCTATTGGGCATCCCAACAAAGGAAATATATAAATTTTTGACTTCAAGGTGACACAAGAAGAAGCCTATAGCACATTAAAATTCTATATAGTAAGCAAAGATCCAACAATCCTAATGCAAAGGAGGAAACAAAAGTCTGATCAACAGTGAAGATAGCAATTTTCTTGAAAGGGGCATTTCCAAGAAGAAAGTGTTAGAGGCAATTTTTAATTTGGACCTTGACAAAGCTTCTAGACCTAACAGCTTCACTATCCATTTTTTAGAGTATGTAGGACCATTATAAAAATATATGTTTGCATGATTAACTATACGAAGGGTAAAAACTAAATTGTGGGGGGCACCAATTCTTCATTCATAATTCTAGTTCCTAATGATACAAAGCATAATTTTTTTCATATTTAGACCCATTTACTTATGCAATGCAAAATATAAAATACTCACTAAAATCCTTGTTGCTAGAGTTAAAATCCTTCTTTCAAAACTATTTTCATAAAATCAAGGTGGATTCATGTAAAAGCAATTAATATTCGATGATATTGTTTCAGTTCAAGAAGTTATCCATTCTAATGTCACTAGAGGAGAAAAGGGTATGATGATTAAAATTGATCTAGCCAACGCATTTGATAGAGTGTGGCATAATTTTTTATTCTCAATCATGAGCATATTTTTGTTTTCAAGTAATTTTATCAAATGGTTCAAAGCTTGCACAGGATGTCCATGGATATCCATGTTAGTGAATGGTAGACCTATTTCTTTATTTTAAAGCTCTGGAGGCATCCATCAAGGATGACCTCTATCCCCTTTTCTATATATCATAATGGTGGAATCACTAAGTTGAAAGCTTAATAAGGAAAGGAAGGTAGGAAACCTAGATAGCATCTTAATTTCCAAAGGATTCAATCCAGTCAACCATGCCCAATTCACTAATGATATCATATTTTTGGGTGGGGATTTAATAGTGAACACCCTTAGATTCAAGCATGTATTGGATAAATTTATTAAATCTCCTTGAGGACTAGTAAATGTTGGTAAAAGTGAAGTTCTCAACTGGAATAACCCATCATTTTTACACTAGAAAATTCTTCACATTTTTTGCTTTACTAGTCAGTTTCGATGGTCTTATTTTCTCTTATTAGGAACGCCTACCTCTTTGTGTTCCTCTGGAGCATTAGATTGGACCTGATTTTTTCACAAGATAAAAAAGAATATTAAGTCCTAGGGAGCTAAATGGCTAAATCCAACAAGTAAAATTGATCTTATTAAATATATTATTTCATATTTTCCTATATATCAATGTTCTTATCTCCTAGCTACAAAGTATATTATGAATAGTATAGCGAAGCAAATCTATAAGTTCACGTGGCAAGGAGCAAGTTGAACCAAGAAAAACTCCACCTCATCAAGTAGGAAACTATTTGAGCCCATTATAATCATGGAGGGGTTGAAATTAGAGATCCAAAATTGACAAATAATATAGCCTTAGGGGAAAGACTCTACATACTTGTAACAGGGAAGAGAGATTGGTGGAAATCAGATATTTAAAAAATATATCTTAAAGGATTAAAGTAATGATGCATAGACATGAGAAACATGAGTGGAAGAGGTTCCAACATTTTCCAATTCTACAAATCAGTTATTTCTTTAATACAATATCATTTATATTGGATACCTAGGAATGGGAGAAACATGGATATTTTGTAGGAAAAAATTATGGGCAAGGAACCATTGTGCAATAAACTCTCTTAATAAGAGCTATGAAACTGTCCAACAACCAAAGGCATCAATACTTTGCATGATATCTCAAAATTCCATGAGTCTAGATAGTGGAAAAATTGGAAGCAACTAGAAATTTTGAGACGTCTCCAATATCACTATACAATCCTCCATATCTAACTTCAAGGATCCTCCCCAATAGATCTAATGAACAAAGAAAAGAGAGGATGGGGGATTGACGGTGTCTATATGGTTAAAAAATGATAGTAGCATCTCCTTGGACAATTGTTGTTACCTTCACAATCCAAAATGTGGAAGAAGATATGGAATCCAAATGGGTTTTCCCAAGATTATTGCATTTTATTGGATTTTGGCTCATGGGAAATTATTAACAGTTGAACATTTAAGGATACATAGTGTATAGTGTTTATCCAGGTGTGTTTTAAGTCTTATTGAAGATGAATTAACTAAACACATCTTTCTAGACTCTCCAATATCTTTGAAAGTATGGGAAGAGTTTTTGATCAAGCTTGGAGAGAAAAATATTCTCCCATCGATATTGTGTGATCTATTCTTTAGTTGGAATTAATTATATCCTAGTTCTTTATTTAATAAAATAGAATTGGCCAAATGTTGGATGACTCTTCTGAAATTTATTTGTCGGAAGATGTGGTTGGCTCGAAATAAAGCAGTTTTCTCTTCTATCTAATGGTCCCATCAATGTAAAGTAATCAATTCTACAACGTCCTGGAAGGAAGCTTTAAAATTGTTTGAAATCTAAGAGATATCTCAACAAAACCTTACAATGCATGAGCATATGCGGGTCAAATATATGTTGTTTGGGATCCCCGCTCAATCCAAATTTTCTTGCCTCAATCCTAGATCTAATACACAATGGTGTCTAAATTTTAAAGAGCCAAAGTTTTATTCATGGATAAATTCACAAAAATGTTATAATGTTTTCTTTGATGGAGCCTCAAAAGGAAATCTAGAGTTGGAAAGAGAAAGAGGGGTGCTCATTAACCTTGAAGGAAATGATAAAGTAAAATTATCCTGGGCCTTGGAATGGCCTCAAAAAATGAAGCAAAAATATATGTGATATATCATGGTTATATATAGGAACAACCCTCCTAAAGGATCTTCAAATCAAGGATTTCACAATCATGGGGAATCCCTTTTTGTCATCTAGGAAATGTAGAAGAGGAACTTCAAGGAAGAAAATCTATTTCATAGAAACTTGCAAAGGATTACTATTAATTTAGAGGGGATCATATCTAAATTATTTCACATTCGAGGAAATCATAATACTCTTGTAAATCAAAAATCAAATGAAGTTGTTAAGTTTGATATAAAGGGGGTTCTAATAAAAAATGGGCCCCACCCTATAAATATTATGATCCCCTAAGTAATTTATAGAGGGAAACTATATGAACAAGAACCACTTTTATCATATGACATCTGAATTTATGAATTGCAAGAACACCTGGCAGCTTAATGGTTTAACAATGCACGGAATCCTTCTCCTTATTAATGGTTTTTGTAAGGGAGAATTCAATCTCTCTCGTTCCCTCAATCCTCTCGATCCTTGGTAGATGCTCATAGATATGGCCTCTTTAAACCCTTATGTGAGTTGATCTAGAAACAAAGGTGAGATATCCTGGAAAGCATGATCCATTATTGGTGGTGTCAATGAAGATTGAATGGGATTGGGAGTTTTATGGTGTAAGTTAGGCAATAGTTTCAAGAGGAGCCCGCTATCATTATTTGCTTCAGAGAAGAAAGATGTCTTGGTTTTGATTTTCTATGATGTATTTGTTGATGTATATGTAACTTCGGAATGTATTTCACATATATGTATATTGTATTCCTATAGAGATGGTATTATTCCTCTATAAGGAAGTGTCGTCATTTATATTGTAAGTGTCGTAACTTATACTTGATGGGTTATTAGACCACCTTGTTTGGGGTCGGCCCTGTATAAGTCATGTGGGTCAAAGGGTTATTAGACCACCCTATTGGGGGTCGGCCATGTGGGTCAAAGGGTTATTAGACCACCCTATTGGGGGTCGGCCCACTCAGCATTATGTTATGTGGTTAAGTTCGAGCCTACATGAGTTAGGCAAAAAGGCAAGTCAAGTCAAGTATAAATAGAGTGCGGGAGACACTCTATTTGCTCACTCACTTCTCACTCATGCACTCAAGGAGGAGTGGCGCACTTATGGAGGAGGAGGATCTGCTGCTAGGTTATGTCTATCTCTTATGGTTGGTTGTATCATTGCTCTATCTATCTCTGAGGAAGTTATTGGGGTTTTTCACCTTTATGGTTTTTCCCAAGTAAATCTTTGTGTCTCTTGTGTGCTTGCATTATTGTCTCCATGATTGATATGTTGTAGATATGCTGTACATGTTGTTCTCTCAGTTAAGATCCTAGATCAGATTGAAGTAAATTCTGAAAATTTAACAATATTATTTTCCTACAATGGTCCTCTTTTGGAATTCAACTCTAGTCTCTTGGGTGAGTTTGGATTTTCAGAGTTTAATAGTGAAAAGTAGAATTTGGGCATTACTTTTTGAAGGGTACGTTGAAACCTTGTGGGATTTGGAAATTTACCTTGGATTAGGTGATTTCCTTGAGTTCAATTTCATTGCAATTTCCTATAGCCTATATCACCCATATAATATTGGTCACAGGGAGGGTGACTTCATCTTGAAGATAAGAGAAATTAAGAAGATTTTGTAAAGTTTAAACAACCAAATTGAAGGGCTCATGAAAGTTGTTCAATAGATGAATATCCATCTTGAAAATTGGGGAATTAAGCAAGCAAAAATGGAATCCATACTGAAATATCGGGCCTTGAAGGAATAAAATTTGCCTCTGACTTGGATATGTATTACAACATTATCCTTGGATTCGCTAGAGGGTCTCAGTGTGTTGCAAGGAAATTGGTGTTTTCTATGGACTATATGAAAGTGAGGAGGAGAAGATGAGACAATGCAACAAAAAATTGTTGCACTTGCAAACCAATATATCCTTCAAGATTCACAATGAAAATATCATAATGTTGTGATGATGGAGGAATAACATTCCGAGCATAACTTCAAATATGTGTTTTACATGCATCTGACTTCTTGGGTAGTTTGTTAATGTAATATCCCAATTTTGACCCCATTGCATTAAAATCTAAATGATGTAATATTGTTATAAAATCAAGGCCAAGGGCCCACCATCGATTTAGTGATGCATATGGTTTCCATGTTATCCAGGCACAATGGAATTGCAAATATCATGTAAATATGCATTTTAATGAAATACCCACAACTAGATATGCAATGCAACAAGAGATGGGGGCATGAGTTTACAAGGAATTGGGAGGGAAATATTCAAACCCTTGAGCCAATCAAGTCAATCCAAGTGTCAATGAGAGAACCCATAAAACCCTTAACTATCCGTGTTGACTTTTGTACCCAATCATTCATTTCTCCCGAGAGTTGGTTGAAATAGTTAATGCCTTGGGGAATGGAGAGGTATGGCTGTCCAAATTCGGGTATGGGCAAGCCACCCTTCATGGAAAATCGTTTTTAACTTCTTGGGAAAGAAAGGAGCCACGAAATTGCTCCCCAAGCCATTACCCATCAACCAGTTTTTCCTCTATCACGTTTTTGGAGCTACCTGGGTGTTTTCCCTTGTTTTCTAGCTGGGAAGAAGGCGTTTTGGGTGTTGCAGAGCTATTGTGTAATACCCCATTTTGACCCTTAGGATATATTAGCTTTTAATGTAAATATTGTATACATGTGATGTATGTTTTCCTAGGGTGGAGCTCAAGGCCAAGGCCTCGCTAGTGGAAGGTCGAATTTTATTTAAAAAGCGCAAGTATTAGATATTATGTTACCCATGTGCTATTTAGCCATGGAACATTGTAAAAATGATGTAAATAAACATCATGTAATAAAATACCAAAACTGGCTATGGAAGCAATGAATGAGAAGGGGACATGTGTATCCACTAGGGAGTGGTGAAAGGGTTGTGGGGATGAACCATATACTGCCAAATGTCATTGTGAAAACCCATTTGACTTTCCTTGATTACATTTATTTTTGTTGTAAGGAAGTAGTTGAAGATTTCAGTCCATGGCTTCAATGGAGCATGGGCAGCCCATAAATTCGTATGGCAGAGTATGGGCTCTGTTTTCTTGTACCACAAGTCACTCTACGTCATGGGGATTACTTCTTCCTCATTCCCATCCCATTGTGAAAGAACTCAGCATCAATTTTCATCCAAAAACAAATTCCCAGCAGTGAGAAAAACCAGAAATCGCAACTGTGAAAAAACCCACGTTTTGAAGAGCCATAAATGCCCAGAATTGGTATTTGATAGTGAAATCCAATGGGGGATCCATAGGTATGAACCTTGGGGCGAATTTGAGAGCATTATCTACCTCGAAATCCATTGAAAAACACAATTTTTATAGCCCAGAAATCCAGTGACAAGATTGAGTTATTTGTTGACAGAAATGAGAGAAAATCCAAGTGTGGATGTTTGAACAGAGGATTGGATTGCTTGAGTTTAGCTTGAGATGTCTGTAGCTCTGTGGTTGAGCTCACTAGCTTAGCATCCTCATCCTTTCCTTATTGCATGCTTGATAAACCTAGCTATGTGCTGGCTTAGCATGACCGTTTGAGTGAATCCATGGCTGTGAGTGAGCCTATCTAGTTCCTCCTTAGTGGATACACAACCCAGCTCGGGGGTGATCTCTCAGCTGAAAGAATACAGGATGGATAGAGATCTATGGTTGGGTGGAACGTTGCTCTCACATATCTAGTTGTTTGGATGTTTGCATTTCAAGATAAGTATTCTTTGTGGATTAATTTATATGCATTCTATGTTCTACAATGTGTTAACTCTGAATGTAATTGTTCATGTTGATGAGATGAAATGAATATCCTAATATGGTGGATATGAAGCTTATGCATAGCATGAGGATGAGATTGAATTATTTGCATGTTGATTCATCATCTTCTAGGGTCAAATAAGCTGATGCATTACTGTTTGTCTGTGTGCAATTGTGTTTATTTCCGTTGTGTTTATGTTGATTATGTATTCGCACACATGAGTTTTTAATTGTTATCAATTTATTAGTAATGATTGGGGATGAGATTGCCAATAAGCCCGGTATGTCAGTCATGTTTCCCTCCCTTGCACCGGATTGATGGAAGGGGACGTGACAGAGTGGTATCAGAGCCCAGCTTGCCTCACTGGGGCTGCTTGGGCCAAAACTTTGAGTTACAGGCAAGTGACATAATGTTTTAATATAGTATTGGTGAAGTTGGGGTGGCATTTTTTATTGAAAAAATGGCAGGGTCAGATTTCTCAGGTGTGGAAGAGGATCACACAGGTGCATAGATCTCTCAAAGAAATTTTCAACAGTACCAAACTTGCCTCATTTGGCCAAGGGACGAAGGAGTTATGAACCCCGGAAGTTGTAGGGACGAAGGTGTTCCACGGGTTTCGGGAACACAAATTTTGAAAATTGCGTTATGGATTTCTGAAATCCCGAACCTGCAATTTCGGCTTTTGGGATGTCGGGTTTCGAGTTGCGGGTTACGAGGACACAGAAGTTTGAAAATTTGCATTCCAGTTTCTGCAATGCCAATCCCACATTTCGGGTTTCGGGTTGTGAGTTGTGGGGATGCAGAATTTTGAAAAATGTGTTCTGGTTTCCACAATCCCAATGCCGCATTTCGGGTTTCGGGTTGTGGGGACATAGAAGTTTGAAAAGTTGCGTTCCAGTTTCCACAATCTCGATCCCACATTTCGAGTTTCAGGTTGCTGGTTGCGGGGACGCATAAGTTTGGAAAGTTGCGTTCCGGTTTCCGCAATCCCGATCCCACATTTCGGGTTTCGGGTTACGGCCTGTGTGTGGCGGGATATTAAAAAAAAAAAAACATAGAGCCGGAAATTTGATTTTTGGATTACAGGAGCTTGCAAGGTTGGAATTTGATAAGTTCAGGGGCATTCTGAGGCCATTGACGGAGGCCATGAATGAACCTGTGAAGATCCCGAGCCCATTATGCTTCGATTTGGCATAAAATCGGAATGAATGACTTTTACAAATCGGTGTCCCGACGCTTGACAGAAGGTTGGATTGAGCTGAAACTAATATGGGGTGGTCATGGAGTAGGCACGGTGTTAAATTTGAAGTTTTGGAGCCAAACTCCAAAGGAGGTGGAGTCGGGGTGTGCAAGAAGGTCAAAAAGCACTATTTTGGGCCAAGTTTTTTGGATTTTGAAAAGCATGTAGTGGTTGAAGTGAACCTAGAATTCAGAATCAAGAAAATTACTAAATTCAACATTTCATATTCTCAGTAAACCAGACATATTTTGTTAGACAAAGATTTTCCATAAATGCACCGTTTGGGAAATAGCCATTTTTGGCCCAAAATTTGGAATTTTGGAAAAATGTGAAAAGTGGAAAGTAGTCAAACCTATAATTTTTTAGAAGATGAATGGTGCATCGGAATAGAGATCCACGAGTTGCTGAGTGATCCTTGTTATATAGACTAACGTTTCCCGGTAGAAACATTTTTGTGATTCTTCATAGATTTTTTTCCACAGGTGGTTGAAGTTGGCATTCCGGAAAAAAATACAACTGTGTAAAAATGTGCAGAATTGTGGTGAAAGTTGTCATTTTTGAAGTAATGCAGTTTCCACACCTGATGTCAAAATGGAGCAAGTGGATAGGAATTGGAAAGCTTATCTAGTAGGGAGAAATGGTGCATAGTCTGAATTTGAATGGGATTATCATGATCCATAGTTAATTAGAGCATAAAAGTGCCAGCCGCTATTTAGACAAAATTGTTGTGAATATGGGCAATTTTTAGAATTGCATGTCTAGAAAGTAGCAAGTTAGAATATTATGCATGAGTAAATGTATTGAATTGATGCTTGGTGATTAAATCATATCTAATGATTCCTTGTATGTTTCCTAGAGGCCATGAAATCATACCAGCTATGATGTGGAAGAGGAATCCCATGCATCGATGAAGGATTGGAAAGGGAGAATCCCTTAACCCCGTTTTGCCACTGTATTTATATTTTATAAGCTTTATGTGCATAAAATTATGGCATGAGAATGCTGAAAATGCAAGAGATTAGATGAGTGGCATGAATATGCATTGTTTGGCATACTAATAAACAGGCACAATGCACAAGAATATGATTTTGCTCGCATATGATATTACATATTGGTAAAAGTAGTGGGATTTTACATATGCAATGCACCACTAATGGTAAATATTGTGGTTGATAATCACTATTGGTGTTGATATTGGTTGTAGGACCAAAGACAATAAAAGCATGGCTAAAGATGTTGATGATGTTGTTACATATGGCCAACAAACCTTATGAAGAAAAGGCTAGGGCAGCAAATCCATGATAAAGAGATTGGTGGAAGAATGCTACAATCTGCTGTAAGAAACCAACAAATCAGGTAACATAAAAGGTGTAATTGGGAGCCATGCAAGTAATGGTTTACTTATGATGATTGCATAAGTGTTGAAGGGGATTGGGTAAGAATCCATTGAACCATATTCGGTAATCATAAAATGGTATGCATTTAGAGTTGAAATGCATTCATGTGAATTCCATACTGCCATAGTGTGGTGGAGCATGAAGTGGTGAAGGAAAGAGGCCTCATACCATGTGGCTGTTTAGAAATTTAGATTTTATTCATATAAAATACATCATGCCATGTGTATGTTGGTTATGAGCTTAATAGCCAAAGCAAGTGAGGACTGGTGGTCCTGATTATGGTAATGCATGTTATATGAGATAGTCATGATTAAGTCATAATATGCTTGAATGCATAGTACTCATGAAACAATGCAATGTGGCATTGAGTGGGTGTGCATTAAGAGATTTTATAAATCTTGTAGTTAAGCATTAAGTGAATGCATATGAAAAACTTGAGTAAATGTTGTAAATATGCATGCATATGGGTAGTTACACCTGAGGAGATGTATTGTGTGCATGCATGATTGTGATATATGTATATGTTTCATTACAATTGAGCAATACATGAAATGATGAATTAATGATAATTCTGAGATCATTTCATGAGCTGCTATGAATGTAGGGGAAGAATTGCATGAAGGTAGTCATGATTGACAGGCTTCCAGAATGCTCTATTGGAAGGACAGAGTTGTATAAATTATATGTCTATGAATTAATGAACATTTATAAGCTTTAAGTTGATTGCATAAATGATGTGACTCTACCTTGCAATTTTAGTATGATATAGATTTACGTGAAGTAAATGAGTTTGGTTATATTGATATGTTAATAAATATAAATGTTTTAATTATGGGAATGTTATAGTTCTCGAAATGCTTCAGTGACTTTTGCAGCAATAAAAATATTATATGCATAGAGGCTTACAAGTGTTTGGTTGATTGAAATTTCTGATTACAGGTAGATTGTTCTAGGCATGGCAATATGGGTAAGTCCATGATGAAGGATGGAATCTACAACGTGAAAGAGCCAAACCTCATGAGAAGGAACTCATGATTGAAAACTTTAAATTCTGTTAGAAAGAAGAATTGTGAATTACATATTTTTAAATCTCAGATTTGTAAATTTTTAGATTTGAAATTTTGCTAATAATTGCTAATGACTGTTTGGCTTATGTAAAATTGTGTCAGGAGGACATGTCGGAGGTGGATGTCCATGTATGGTAGCAAACATAAATCCATAATGGACAGAATGGTGCCACTTACAAGAGCCAAGCAATATGAGCATAGCCTTATGGCTAAGAAAATCAATTTCTGTAGTAGACAGAGTTGCAAATTCATGCAAATTCATATTGAATTTAATTATTAATGCCATTGATTGGTTATGAAACAATCAGATTTGAATTTTAATGTTAAATGTTGCCGACTGTTTGTCTATTTAATAAGTGTGCCAGGAAGACACATTGCAGTAAGACTAAGAGAGAGGGCTTGCAGAAGCCAAACTTCATGGGAAGGGATTCCATGATTTGGAAATGGGTTTCGGGTGAAACACCATTAGACATTATGAATGTCTCATCCGCACTGCATGATTGGTGAACAATATGAGTGAGATGGTAAACATTATGTCAGTAATACATATGAAGGTTATGTAACATCAAAAGGAGTTGGGAGGGAAAATCGAGGGACTGTCAACTCAGAGAAGGAGCCCCCATTCCCCATTAATAAAGAAAGACTACATCTGCAAATGGATAAGTGTTCTCTGACCCTTGTTAACACCCAAAAAGTGCTCACTACCTTATCTCCCTCATTACATGACTCATTTGTCCATATTTCCTACCATATTTGCCTCCAAAACCTTAAAAACCCATTAAAAAGCCTCCAAAAGGCCAAAAAACCATTAAAAAAGCCTCCAAATGACCCAAAACCTCCTTTTTTCCCCAAAATAAAGTAAATTCCTCCAAAAATAGCAAAAACCCTCTAAAAAGGGAATAAAAAATACAAAAAAGAGGAAAAAGAGGGAAAAAATGAAGCAAAACCCTATACAGCTGACCTAAACCATATGGTCCCCAAAACCATGTGTCAACACTCCACCACTAAAAACCTATAAATAGGTGATGGAGGCTCCCCATTTTTCATCCACAATCATCCCTATCCTTACGCTGCTGAAAATTCCCTTGAAACCCTAGCTCTCCACTTGGAGCTAATTCTTGAGAACCCTTTTGGCCCCATTTCCAAAACATCTTTGGAAGAAGGAGAAGGAACAACACTGGAGCTTGGAAGCAACCCTCTTGTACTGCTGCAAAGGATCCACCAACCTCTACATTTGAGGTAATTTTTAATACAAAAAAAGAGATCTTCACCATATTTTTCATGTTTTGTTATTTATGTTCACACTCATGCTAGGGTAAATTTCATACTGTTTTACTGCTTTTATTTATTGTTTATTGAACTGCTACTAAGGAGGCCCTTCTCCTTAATAGGTGCTCATTTGCACAAGCTAGGGTGAAAACCCTAGCTACAGTTTTGGTGACTCCGCTAGTTTTCCTTTGAATTTTTGGTTATAGTCTTTAAGAAATTTTTAGTTTTCTATAATATTTTCCTGTTTTTTCCTTTCGGCAGTCGGGTTTGCTACCGTAAACCGCATCTTTTGTCCCCGCTATTGCGATCCGACTGCGACTTTTAGACTGTTACATGCGATCCGACCACGACACTTAGACTGTTTCCTGCGATCTCCCAGTGGTTTTCAGTCTGTTTCCTATGATCTAACCGTGGCTTTAGCCTGTTCCCTGCGGTCCGACCGCAGCTGTTTAAACGATTTTCTAGCGATCCACCTGCAGCATTAAGCCATTTTCTTGCAACCCGCCTGTAGCTTTCAACCATTTTCCTGCTATCCGCCTGCGCCTTTCGGTCTTTTTCCCGCGGTCTGCCTACAGCTTTCAGCCATTTTCCCGCGATTTGCCAACGACTGTTGACCTGTTTCTCGCGGTCCGACCGCGAAGATTTGCCACAGACCCGTGGTCTATTTTCTGCACTTTTTCCCTGTTTGAACCCAACACTTTACTGCAATATTTTCTGCACCTGCATAGCCATCTGTCCTATCTGCAACCTTACTTCCCTACAACCTTTTTTCTGTAGTATTATTTTTGTTCCATTTGCAGCATTTTTTAAATTTCAGCATTTTAATTGAAAAGAGAAAATTTTGCATTTCAAAGTTTAATTTCTACATTGTTATTTTTAGTTAGAAAGTTGCCCACCCTGTGGTA
This sequence comes from Larix kaempferi, assembly GCA_027924585.1. Lineage (NCBI taxonomy): Eukaryota > Viridiplantae > Streptophyta > Pinopsida > Pinales > Pinaceae > Larix > Larix kaempferi. Next base: position 10,843,160 of record BSBM01001051.1, on the reverse strand, counting down.
CTTTTACTTGAGTTCATCTCCTCACACGCACACACTCTGTCACCTAATTCAAGTGAGCCCTAAAATACTACTTAACACAACCAACATTCTAACCCCACTTGGGGAACACATAAGAATCTTGTAGTTAGGTAGGATCGGGGGGATATGCATCCAAATAACACCCCTCAGTTGCTTACACTCGAGACATAGTTATTGTCCATTAGGGAACCAAAATCTCCTAGTACTTTTTGGCACGGTCACAACCAGTTTATCAGAGGGCCTCTCCCCTAAAAGGGTTGAAGTAGCTAAATTGGTTCCAAAGACTTGAGTGGAATACCGCACTCCATTCAGTAACCGAATGATACCTTTCGTAGTTCTTGGTGTATCACCTGTATGGGGATACATCGACGATAAAACCAAACTGCAAATTCACCTTTTCTGGATGTGTCATGAACGGGGTATCTTAGTTTCATTTCTTCTAGGATTGACTACCCGATGTCCCTCCCAGTAGGGGGATATCTTTAGCCACTTGGCTCTACTATCCATATTATCTGACTTGGATTTCATCACCTTGCAGAGGATATGTCTGGTTGAGTCAGAATACTATTTAGTTAGGTGTTTGCATGCTCCCTTACCTCCTTTTGGTCTAGCGAGTCCACTATTTTTATTTTCTAGGAAACCTGCTGCTTGTTGGTATTCTGACCATTTCTGTTGATACTCCGCTTATTGTAGCACAGTTGTTACAATAAGTGTTTTGAGTTGGTTGTTGGCCTGAGTGCCGTATTTTTTGTGCTCTCCTTCTGCACACTAGGTTGCATTAGGGTTTTTGAGCTATTTTTCACTCAACACAACCCCTAGATACTTGACACCATCTGTCACCATTGAGTCTCTGAGACATTCTCGGCACCTCCGGGGTGAGCCCCCATAGCACGGTTCACTTGACATCACCCGTCATAGACGTAAATATTCATCACTTGATACCACTCATCATAGATCTTGAGCTTTGTCAGTTGACTCCACTCGTCAATGGCATTGAACTCTGTCACCCGATCTAGACGCCCCTTATTTTACCTTTGATTCTGAGGCAAAGTCCGAGAACCCCACTTACACTGCACCAACCAGCCCCATGGCTGGCATGAATTCCAACCCTTTCTTTGTATGGACCATTAGTGGAGCATCCACCACCACCCTAGCTACCACACCCGCTTTGGGTATGCCCTCGATGGGGCCCACAACCACCATTCCAATCACTATACCCATTCCAGTAGCTAGCATACCCATCCCAACTCCATCAGTGACTCACACTACCCTTGACGGTGCAGGACCATCCCATACCACATTCGTTCCTCCACCTGGGGGCAACATCCCAAACCCAGCCCCTCCACTCGGGGGCATTGGCCCCAACATGGTCACAACCACTAGTATGTCACATCCTTCTACTAGTTTTCCATTCATGGCTAGTGTCAACCTTCCTGACCTGGCTATACTGACTAACAATCCCATCAGACACGACCCTGTGTGGCCTCACATGCCCACCAAGCTCCCCTCCGACATCCCTAAGTTTGAGGGAAAGGAAGGTGAGGACCCCAGAACCATATTATGACCTTCCATCTATGGTGTTCCTCAAACTCCATAGTGGATGACTCTGTCCATCTCCGTCTGTTACAGTGCACCCTCACTGGCTCTGCAGCTAAGTGGTACATCAAGCATCCCCATGGGACCCATGCCACCTTTACTTCCCTTGCCTCGACTTTCTTGCAATTCTTTCAGTTACCTGTCTGCTATGATGCAGGAGTTGACATCCTACTGTCTTGCAGATAGAACACGGCTACCCACATCACTGACCACATTCATGAGTGGCGTCGATGCCGCAGCCTCTGCAAAGTCAAGTTAGATGACCATATCTTCTTAGATTGGTTTCTAAAATCTCTCCTTCCTGTCATTGCCAAGGATGTGGCATTCGAGCAACCCCAGTCCAAAGAAGAGTCCATCCTCAAAGCCCAACAATTTGACCTTATTTACGCCCAGTCTGGTTACCTATATTCCATCATCCCTGACGCCCCCCGCGGCGATTCCTCCGTACATGATGTGTCGGGGGAATCCCATGCCGCAAATGGCATCATTGGCCGTATAGCCTCACATAACCACCCCTTTTCCATAGCACATCCTAGCCCTAGCCCTGACCTTTCGCGGGCTACATCCCATTCCGGAGGAACCGATTCATATGCTCACATGGCATATCATCACCATTCCCACGGACCCTCATGTCCACCTCAGTGCCTTGGTCATGCATTCCCCGCTTACACCCCCCAGTCGCACCTCAGCCATATTACCACCTATAGGCTACACCAACTCCTGTATCCTCTCAAGCCCCACCTGCTTATTACTCGCCACAGACATCCCCTGCGGCAACCCCACAACCCATCACATAGACGTATTAGCAACCCCCACAAGGTTCAGCACCTGCATCACCTCCACCTACTTATTATTCATCGTAGCCTGCTCCCGCACCTACACAACCCTAGAACCCACCTGCTACCCAAGGGAAAGTGTATGCCCAATAGAATCCGCAACAGAACCAAAATAACCAGTGCCAACAGGGCCAGCAAAACCGCGGAAAAGGCCATAACCGTGGGAACAACCCCCCTCTTGACCAAGGCGGTCAACCTCCCAATCCCCCAAACAACAATAACACAGTACCTGCCAACCAAAACCCTTACTGGCCACCCAAACAAGCCAAAAATCCTAATTTGCAAACAAACCATCTTTGTTCTATTTGCGGGGTCTATGGACACTACACACATGCTTTCCCACATTTGGAGCGAGCTCGGCAACTCTGGACCAATGATGCCCACCGCCAAGGGCACGCGGCTCCTCAGGCGCCACCCAACCCCCCACCACCTCAGAATCAACCCTTGGTGCTACAAAACCCTTTACCGACCCAAGGCGTAGTGAACACTCAGTCGTTGGCTCCCCCTCAAGGAAACACGCCACCGCAACAACAAATCACTTATGTTGCTCGTGATCAACCCATGTTAGACTCAGGTACCCATCACTTGTTAATGATGTCATCCGCCGATGTCAACCTTCAAACCCGTCGGAACCAATAAGGCTCCACCCCTGAAGCCCTTCCCACTGACAAAAACACTAATGCTCATTCCATTGATCAGTCATTATGTATACCTCCGGCTCCACTAGATGGCGCCTCCAAATCACTTCGCTTCCCACTTCGCCGCATCAACAATAACCCCAATGCCTATGCTGTGTCTAATTACAACATTGTAGATGACCTAGCCCAATCCCCCGCAACCATGTCTGCATTAGAGGTCTTAAAAAACTATCCTACACAGTGCAATATTTGTACGAGCCTAGGACGGTGCCTGCTCGATGGTGCGTGCTCGTGGTTGCTAAGAATATGCATGTTTAATTGTTAGATTAAATATGTAGAGCCTGTTCTAATTTTATTTCCATTATGGCAGATTGCTTCAATATGATTAGGACCTACATAGTTCACATCAGTGAGGAGTGCACATCTTTCTAGTGCTGAGTTATGTTAGGGATGCCAATATTGACTACACCCTAAGGGAATGGACGCATTCCTAGTGTTTCAATGTTGGATAGTGAATGTTATGAAATATGTTTATAGTTTTAGAGAAGCAATACTAATGAGCTTTCTTATCCATTTTGTGTTGACAGCTTATACATATGAAATTTGGTGCTGCACATTAAAGGGAAAAGTGAAGAAAATGGTACTCAACGGGATTGTATGAGCAGTGGTAACCCTTGTGTAGTGTAAGTGGGTATCATGGGGCCATGATATCCTGCAATTAAGAAAGTCACCTAAAGAGTTCCTAAAGGGAACCGCTGGTTTGCACAAGAGAAGGAGTGCCACTCTTGTGTGGGTGAAGAATTGTTATGTGCATTGAGGGATTGTGACACATGTGAAAGGTTGATGCAAGCCTAAGGCAGAGTAGTAGAGCCTTGACCTATAATGGTCGGTGGCACAGTTACCTTCCATTGGCCGATGAACCAGACGGATGTGCTAGCTTGGCAATGGAGAGGGCCAACCAGGTATGGGACTGGTTGGGAACCACCAAATGCTTGGTAAATCCAGTCGGCGTGAAGGTGTACTGGTTGGGCATTAATTACTTGATGTTTTGGAGTAGCTCGCGTGCTGTCCAAACATCCCAGTCCGCAGGAGGATCCCAAGGCTTGTAAAGAAAAGTAGGACCCTGTGGACCAGAGAGGAAATGCATAATACAGATAAGTATTCATTTCCATTTATTTCTTGTTTGAAATAATAAAGATTTTAGGTATAAGTCTTCTAACAGCTAAGCTGATACACTATTGTTTCTTGGTTGGAAATGCATAATACAGGAAGCAAGGACCTTGAAAGAACTATAAATTGCTTGGTAAATCCATAGAGTGACTGGTTGAGCATTGACTATTTGATGTTGTGGAGCAGCCTGCATGCTGGCCAAACATACAAGACTATTTGATGTTGTCAAGCAGCCTGCGTGCTAGCCAAACATACAAGACTATTTGATGTTATGGAGCAGCCTGCGTGCTAGCTAAACACACAAGACTATTTGATGTTGTGGGGCAGCCTACACGCTGGCAAAACATCCAAGTCCATAGGAGATCCAAAGCTTGTAAAGCAAAGAAGGACCCTATGGAATAAAGTGAAGACATCCAATGCAGATAAGTATTTGGTTATCTTGCAGCTTCTTGCTTATTTAATATGAATATACATGTGTATATGATTTGGTTATGATTCCCTAAACTCTTGTTTAAAGATAAATCCTATGAAAATAAACTAAACATGCGAATTGATTCAATATTTGGGTGTAGGTATTGTTGGAAGCAAGGACTATGAAGGCATCTTAGGGATGCATGTGGACATGTAACTGTCCTAAAGAGCTCAACATGAACAACAATGGAAGATGGGGCTAGTGGAACTGTGTGAGTCCTAGCAGCCAAGAGTTGTAGACAAACCATGTGGAGGGACTCCATTGTTGTAAGGTCTGAAAAAGACCATAGACACTAAGTGTCATAGCCAAGAAGGGCTGGTCAAGCATTCACATGGAAGTGAAAGAGGCTAGGAACATGAAAACCACAGTGTTGGTGTGGATTCCAGAATGGAACAAGACAAAGAGGAGAAAACTCTTACTGCTCTCTCTTTCCTTTTTATTGATGCATTTATAAAAATAGAAAATTGTTGAATGCATGCATGATTGAAAGTAGAGTGTGTTTATTTGCTTAAAATAAATTGTGAATGCTGAAGTAGTTAATTCCTTGTGAAAGAATGGACATGAATGAGCTCATGTGCCTGTTGGGCAAGCATGAAAAGTATGAAAGTCTCATGGATAAAGCATGGACTACACATGTCAATTGGCAATTAATTGACTGATTTTAATGTTTATATTATGCTTGGCCTAACAAAATTACAAAGATGAATCTCACAGGTGGGAAAGTGAAACTAATTTGTGGCAGTTGTCGCAAAGCAAGTGTTGCTTGTAAGCAAAGTGAGAACCAGCTGCGCACAGTGACCATGGAAACAGACCATAGGCTACTGGAATTGGATGAAATTCTTCTTCAAACAATTTCCAAGACCCAAGAAAATCTTGGAGAGATGCTCAAGATACAGAAGAGGCGGAATGAGATGAACCATAATGTTTTGCAGGACTCTAGTTGTCTGCAAAGGGAGGTAAAAAGCATTCTGGAAGCAATCAACAGTAGAGGAGACATTGGGTCAATGAAGAGGAATTCATCCAATCGGTCTATTAAGAAACATTCCAGACATGAAGCCTCAAAGGAAATTGAGTAGGTAAAGATGAAGCAGCCAGTGAAATGTTGGAAATGTGGAGGGAATCATTGCCTCCGCAACTGTCCAACAAAGGAACATCAGAATGGTAGTAGCCATAAATTTTTCAGACTTGTGGATGAGCTGAAAGGTTAGAACCAACAAGAGAAGCTTGTGGAAGCCAAAACACTTGATCCTGAAAGTTCAAAGTAAATGATAGAATGCAGGGCAAGTTTGCAAAAATGTTTTGAAAATTTTGGACGTGTAAACTGTATATGTATTCCAAGTATTGGAACACCAAGGACGATGTTATTCTAAGGGGGAGGGGATTGTAATACCCCGTTTTGACCCTTACGATATATTAGCTTTTAATGTAAATATTGTATACATGTGATGTATGTTTTCCTAGCGTGGAGCTCAAAACCAAGGCCCCGCTAGTGGAAGCTCGAATTTTATTTAAAAAGTGCAAGTATTAGATATTATGTTACCCATGTGCTATTTAGCCATGGAACATTGTAAAAATGATGTAAATAAACATCATGTAATAAAATACCAAAACTGGCTATGGAAGCAATGAATGAGAAGGGGACATGTGTATCCACTAGGGAGTGGTGAGGGGGTTGTGGGGATGAACCATATGCTTCCAAATGTCATTGTGAGAACCCATTTGACTTTCCTTGATGACATTTATTTATGTTGTAAGGAAGTAGTTGAAGATTTCAGTCCATGGCTTCAATGGAGCATGGGCAGCCCAGAAATTCGTATGACAGAGTATGAGCTCTATTTTCTTGTACCACAAGTCACTCTACCTCATGGTGATTGCTTATTCCTCATTCCTACCACATTGTGAAAGAACCCAACATCAATTTTCATCCAAAAACGAATTCCTAGCAGTGAGAAAAACCAGAAATCGCAACTGTGAAAGAACCCACGTTTTGAAGAGCCATAAACACCCAGAATTGGTTTTTGATAGTGAAATCCAATGGAGGATCCATAGGTATGAACCTTGGGGAAAATTTGAGAGCATTAGCTACCTCGAAATCCATTGGAAAACACAATTTTTATAGCCCATAAATCCAGTGACGGGATTGAGTTATTTGTTGACAGAAATGAGAGAAAATCCAAGTGTGGATGTTTGAACAGAGGATTGGATTGCTTGAGTTTAGCTTGATATGCCTGTAGATCTGTGGTTGAGCTCACTAGCTTAGCATCCTCATCCTTTCCTTATTGCATGCTTGATAAACCCAGCTGTGTGCTGGCTTAGCATGACCGTTTGAGTGAATCCATGGCTGTGAGTGAGCCTATCTAGTTCCTCCTTAGTGGATACACAGCCTAGCTCGGGGGTGATCTCTTAGCTGAAAGAATACAGGATGGACACAGATCTATGGTTGGGTGGAACGTTGCTCTCACATAGCCAGTTGTTTGGACGTTTGTATTTCAAGATAAGTATTCTCTGTGGATTAATTTATATGCATTCTGTGTTCTACAATGTGTTAACTCTGAATGTAATTGTTCATGTTGATGAGATGAAATGAATATCTTAATATGGTGGATATGAAGCTTGTGCATAGCATGAGGACGAGACTGAATTCTCTGCATGTTGATTCATCATTTTCCTGGGTCAAATAAGTTGTTTCATTACTGTTTGTATGTGTGCAATTGTGTTTATTTCTGCTATGTTTATGCTGATTATGTATTCGCACACAGAAGTTTTTAATTGTTATCAATTTATTAGTAATGACTGGCGATGAGATTTCCAATAAGCCCGGTATGTCAATCATGTTTCCCTCCCTTGCACCGGATTGATGGAAGGGGATGTGACATGCTAGGAGGAAGGGAGCTCGATTTGGGGTTTCAATCAGGCCATTTTTGCCATTTGAAATGCTCATAACTTGTGGGAGAAATCGAGTTTTCTCCCTGGGGTCAATTTCCCCTTTCCACAGTTCATTTTGGGTGAGCCACGAACTGGGTGAGCCAATGGGAACCTTGTTTTTGGAAAATACCCTTTGTAAAATTGTTTATCCATGCCCAACTATTGTGCTTGGTATGTGAGGAAAGAGTATGCTGGGGGTATGATTTATGGGTATCCATTGTTTTTTCTTGAGCTTGAGTGCAAGCATCCAGAAATGAAGAGGGTTCATATTTAGCCTGATAAACCCAACTGTGGACTGGCTTGGCTTAGATGCAATGATTATTTGGCTGTGTATGAGCTTGAGTGTCCCCTTTTCTTGGTATAAATCATGCCCAGCTCGGGGGTGGTCTCTGCGGGATGAAAGAATATAGGCTTGGTAGAGACCTATGGTTGGGTGGAACGTTGCAACGACATAGCTAATTTCTTGGGACCATTTCATAATGAAGATAAGTATTTCTCTATCTATGTGTTTTACTTCTGCAATGTTTTAAATTGATGACTATTATTGATATGCTCAATGCATATGAAATCTTTTTGGTTGAGTTTTATTTTCGTTGTGCATGTTTTCTTGATTTGCATTTGCACACATTTTTTTTATTCGTATGAATCTAACGAAATGGGATGAGTTTATGTAAAATCCCTAGAAGTGTAGTCATATTCTCTTCCTTGCGTTGGATCGATGGGAGAGGACATGACAGATTGGTATTAGAGCACGATTTGCAACATTTCAGCCTTCATGGTCTGCATCTCATAGTTGTAGAGGTAAGAACATTTCCTGCCCAGCACTAATCATCAGGAAAGAAAGAAAAAAATTCAAAAATTTTCAAAAAAATTCCAACGGTTTTTGAGTTTTTCTACTAAGTCTGTGTTGGCGCAACATTGTGAGTTGCGCCAAAACAGTCGGCAGAAAAGGGGCAAGTGCACCAAAACAGTTGGCGCCCAAATGGAAAGTCCACCGATCGGCGAGAATTTGGAAAATTGTCAAAATGGTCGGTGCGAAATTCATAAGTGCGCCGAAACAGGTCGGCAAGAAATCGGCAGAGTTGCTATCATGTTTCAGCGAGTTTGCAGTGACGCGTCAACGAGTTTTGCTGAGTTTGTGGTGACGTTTTGTCGGGTTTGCAACAACCCATCGGCGAGTTTCTCCGATATTGCAGCAATGTGGTCGACGCGAGAGTTGTCAGAGGAGATCGTTCAGTGATGAAAGCTCAGATCGTCGAAATGGTCGGTGGAGAATGGTGAGTTCGCTAATAGGAGAGAAAATCCTGGCGAAAGTGGTTGAAGAAAAAATGTGAGTTTTGCGCCGAAACGGTTGGCGACAAAAGATGAGTTTTCCGATTGGAGAGCGCTGAAACGGTCGGCCAAAAAGGAAGAACTGCGCCGAAACGGTCAGCAAAAAATGGTGAGTTTTCCAATCGGAAAGAAAAGGAAAACTCGCTGAAACAGCCGGCAGGAAAGGGTGAGTTCATCAATTGGCATAAAATCGCTAGTTGCTCTGAAACAAGTCAGAGGATAATTCGAAAGTCCATCGATGCAAGAAATTGATAGACCCCTTGACCACAAGGGGGAAATCCCCCTTGACCCCGATCATCCCCCAGGGACAGTCATTGAATGTATGAAATTCATTCTCTATGCTTGGAATGAGAAGTAGGAATTGCATAGAGGGTTTGTGGAAGCCTTATTAAGAGTAATTGGTTGTAAGAGCAATGGGAGCTCTTGATTATCAAAGATGGATATTGTATTCCATAAGAGAATGTTGAGCAAGCAATTTGAGCAGTAAGTCAATGCTGACAAGAGAAAAATTTCTCACCTTAAACTCTTATTGTTTATAGAATAACAATTGTATGCTTGGAAAATAGCAATTATGAATGTTTTACATATGTATATGTATTGAATTGCTACTTGGTGGGAAATCACAACTAATGAATCCTTGTCTGCTTGGTAGAGAAGCCAAGAAAAGAATCAACTATGACGTGGAGGAGGAGCTCCATGTCATGATGGGGAATTGGAAGGGAGAACCCCCCCGCTACCCTCTTGCTATTGTATTTAGAATTATGAAGTTGTCATGCATATAAATTATGGAATAAGAATGCTGAAAATGCAAGATGTTAGATAGATGAAATGAATATGCACTAGATGGCATATTAATAAACATTGCATAGTGCATATGAAAATGTTTGTGCATGTATATGATATTGCATATTGGTAAAATTGTGAGGTTTTACATATGCAGTGAGCCACTTAAGATGATTATGGCGGTTTCTAATAATTAGTTGTGTTCGCATTAGTTGTAGGACCAAAGACAAGCGAAGCATGGCTAAAGATGTGGATGATTATTGTTGTATGTGACCAACAACCTTATGAAGAAAGGTTGGGGCAACAAATCTATGTTCAAGAGGTTGGAAAAAGGACTGTCTAGCCTTGGTAAGAGGCCAACTGATCAGGTAACATCAAGCGATGTTAATGACAAACATGTAGGTAATGTTTATTTGTGCTTAATTGTATGAATGTTGAAAGAGGATTTGGTAAGATCCCTTCAACTATGTTTAAACTATGTTTATTTGGTTTGCATGCAGTATCGAGTGCCTGAATGTGAATGTTAACCTACCGAGTATGGTGAGGTGTGGGTAAGTGAAGGAAAGGATCCTTACACCCTATAATTGCTTAGAAACCTCAATGCATTCATATGAAATTATATCATTCCATTTGTGTATGTTGGTTGAGATTTTAACAACCAAAGCAAGTGAGGACTTATGGTCCTGTTGTGGTAGTGCATGCCATACGAGATAGTCATGGTTAAGGCCATAATGTGGTTGGAATGGTAATATTATAGTGTTACAAAAGTATCCCATGAACCCCCCTATTGGTGTTAATTTGGGATGAAAGCTCTTTTCCAACAACCAAGGAGCAAGTAAACTCTTGACGTGTTGTTCAGGTTGAGAAGGAAGGCACCCAAATAGTTAACCAAGTGATTGGGGAGATGGTTGGGTGATGTGTTGAGGCAATAGCCATACTTTACATAACATCACAGTAAAATTAATAACATAACATTGTGGTATTCATGAATCCATGCAAGAAAGAATTGAGTGAGTGCACATTAAAATATCATGTACATGTTGTGAATGTGCATGCATATGTGTGGGTGCACATGTTGAGATGTATTGTGTGAATGCATGGCTGTGATATATATATGTTTCATTGCAATTAGATAATAGATGAAATGGTGAACCATTGTCAATCCTGAGACCATTTCATGAGCTGTTGTGAATGCAGGAGAATGATTGCATGAAGAAGGTAGACATGTTGACGGGCTACCAAAGTGCTATGTTGGAAGGAAAGAGTTGCATAAAAGGAATATGGTTGTGACGTAATGAATATTGGAGTTTTGTTTCAATTGCATGGATAATGTGACTATGTCTTGTAATTTTATTATGATAATGATGCATATATAGATATATATATATTTAATTGCATTTCAAATGTTAATAGCTGAAAGTGTTTGAATTATTGAGTGTCATAATTCGGAGATCACTTCAGTGACTGTTGTAGCAATAAAAATATTATATGCATAGATACTCACAACATGTTTGGATGATTGAAAGTTTCAGATTTCAGGTAAAAATATCTTGAGTATCGCAATGAGGATAAGTCCATAGTAAAGACCGGGATCTACCATGTGCAGAAGCCAAAGGTTATGAGAAGGTTCTCATGGTTGTGAAATTTAACTTATGCATGAAACATATCTAAAAATATTTTGATTTTAGTTTATGAGAATAATCTCATGGCTGCAAATCTAATTTTTGGAGGAAAACATATTTGTAAATTTCAGATTTGAAATTTTGCTAATAATTGCTAATCATTGTTTGGCTTATATAAGGTTGTGTCAGGAGGACATGTTGTAGGTGGATGTTCATGTATCGTAGAAAGTGTAAAACCATAATGGAAAAAGTGATACCACTTACGAGATCCAAACAATAGGAGGATGGCCTCATGGTTAAACAAATCAATTTCTATAGGAGACAAAATTGTAAATTCATGTTTGAATTTAATTATTAATGCCATTGACTGATTACGGAAATCAGATTTGAATTTGATAGATAAATGTCGCTGATTGTTTGGTTGTTTGAAGAGTGTGTCAGGAAGACACCTTGCAGGAAGACAATGTGTGATGGCCTGCAGAAGCCAAACTCCATGGGAAAGATCCCATGCTTTGGAAATGGGTTTCGGGTGAAACCCCATAATAAATTTTGATAATGTCTCAGTTGAACTGCATGTTGGTAAACCATGTGAGTGATACAGTAAAATTCTTCAAAGAAGACATGTGTGGGTTATGGAACGTGAAAAGATTGGGGTGGCAAACCGAAGGACTGTTAACTCCGAGAAGGGAGCCCCCATTCTTCCCAAATGAAGAAAAGATACATCTGTAAAATGGATGAGTATTATGTAACCCTAACTAAGAATATACATGTCTGGTTATTAGATTTAATATGCAGAGCATGTTTTATTATTTCATTATTATTCCATACTGCTTGAGTGTGAATAAGGCCTGCATGGCTCACATCGTAAAAGGATGCATACCTTTCAGGTGTTGGGTTATGTTAGTGTTTTCAATATTGGCTACACCCTAAGGGAATGGACGCATTCCTGGTGTTTCAATACTAGATAATGAATGTTATGAAATATGGTTATAGTTTTAGAGTAGCAATACTGACGAGCCTGCTTATCCTTCTTGTGCTATTAGCTTACACATATGCAATTTGGTGTTGCATGTTAAGAGGAAAAGTGAAGAAAGGGTACTCAAGAGGACTGTATGGGTAGTGGTAACCTTTCTACACTCACACTAAAGGACACTAGAAGGGATGGATAGGCCCATGGATCTGTGTAGTAGAACAGGGGTATCATCCTTGTGTAGTGTGAGTGGATATTGTGGGGCCATGCTAGCTTGCAGTCAAGAAAGTCACCTATAAAGTTCCTAAAGGGAACCGCTGGTTTACACAAGAGAATGAGTGCCATCTTTGTGTGGATGAAGAATTGATGTGTGTGTGAAGGGATGTGGTGATATTGATGAAGGCATAGAATCTCTATTGGGCTAGCAGTAAGGTGGGGTACCAAGACTGGATGAAAAACCTAAGATTCCTATGGCTCCATAGTAGAGCCTTGACCTAGAAATGGTCGTGGTGCAGTTTCCATCCATTGGATGATGACCCAGATGGATGTGCTGGCTTGGAAATGGAGAGGAAAAACCAGGTATGGGACAGGTTTGGCACCACCAATTCTTGGTAAATCTAGAGAGTAAACTAGTTGGGCATTAACTACTTGATGTTGTGGAGCAGCATGTGTGCTGGCCAAACATCCACCCCACAGGTGATCCAAGGCTTGTAAAGCAGAGAAGGAAACTTGTGGAGTAGTGAGGAACTTCCCAATATAGATAAGTATTTGATTTTCATTCATTTTTGGATAATGAAAATTTCATGAACAAGTCTTATGAAAACCAAGCTAATACACTGTTATTTCATTGTTGGAAACCTTGGTCATTGCAGGAAGCAAGGACCCTGAAGGAACCAGTCGGTGCACTGGTTGGGCATTAAATGTTGTGAAGTAGCCAACGTGCTGGTCAAACATTCCTTAAAGAATTGATAAAACCAGTAGAAGTACTGGCTTAGCATATTGATAAATGGGATGTCTGATAAACCCAGTCGACGTATTGGCTTGGCATTTCCTATTCGAATGGTTGTGGAGTAGCCTGCATGCTATCCCAACATTCGTTATTGTATCCATGGGAAATCCAATGCTTGTAAAGCAAAGAAGGAGCATGTGGAATAAAGTGAAGACATCCAATACATATAAGTATTTGGTTATTTTGCAGCTTCTTACTTATGAATTTACGTGTCTATATGATTTGGTTATGATTTCCTAAACTCTTGTTTAGAGATAAACCCTATGAAAATAAACTAAACATGTGAATTGATTCAATGTTTGAGTGTAGGTATTGCTGGAAGAAAACACTATGAAGGAATCATAGGGATGCATGTAGACATGTGACCGTCCTAAAGAGCTTAGTATGAGCAGTAATTAAAGATGGTGCTAGTGGAACTGTGTGGGTCCTAGCAGCCAAAGTTTATGTAGGAAACAATGGGAAAGGGTTCCCTAGTTGAAAATCCTTAGACAGACCTTAGACACTAAGTGTCATAGCCAAGAAGGGAAATTCAAGCATTCACATTGAAGTGAAAGAGGCTAAGGAGCATGAAACCACAGTGGTGGTGTGGCTCTGGATAGGAACAAGACTAAGAGGGGGAAACTCTTACTCTTCTCTTTCCTTTTTGAATGATGCATTTCAGAAATAGAGGATTGTTGAGTGCATGTCATGGCTGAAAATAGATTGTGTTTAATTTCTTAAAATGAATTGTGAATGTTGAAATAGTTATTTCCTTGTGAAAGGATGAACATGAATGAGTTCATGTGTATGTTGGGAAATCATGAAAAGTGTCGAAGTCTCATGAGTGAAGAATGGACTTTCCATGTCAATTGGAAAAATAATTGACTAATTTTAATATTGTGTTATGCTTGGCCTAACAGGAATTGCCATGATGAATCTCACAGGTGAGAAATTGAAAGCCATTGTTTGCAGTTGTTACCAGCCAAGTGTTGCTAGTGAGAAAAGTGAGAACCAATTGTGCATATTAATCATGGTAGCAGACCAAAAGCTATTTTTTTTGGCTGAAAATATTCCTCAAATAGTTGCCAGGACAAAAAGAAATATGGTAGCCATGAAGTTATAGACTTTTAGATCAGCTGAAAGGTAAATAAAAGGAAGGGATTGCTGTGGAACAATGCCCACCTACAGAGTTGGAAGATCAAAGCTAGCAGGAGCAGCTTGTGGAAGCCGAAGGACTTGTTCTTGAAGGCTCAAAGTAAAAAGATGAAATGCAGGACAGACCTACCACATTTTGTGAATTTTTGGACATGTTTAAAGTCGGTATGTATTCCTAAGTATTGGAACACCAAGGATGGTGTTATTCCATGGGAGAGGAGATTGTAATATCCTAATTTTGACCCCATTGCATTAAAATCTAAATGATGTAATATTGTTATAAAATCGTGGTGAGGATCTCAAGGCCAAGGCCCCACCATTGATTTAGTGATGCATATCGTTTGCGTGCTATCCATGCACAATGAAATTGCAAATATCATGTAAATATGCATTTTAATGAAATACCCACAACTAGCTATGCAATGCAACAACATATGGGAGCATGATTTTACAAGGAATTGGGAGGGAAATATTCAAACCCTTGGGCCAATCAAGTCAATCCAAGTATCAATGAGAGAACCCATAAAACCCTCAACTACCTATGTTGACTTTTGTACCCAATCATTCCTTTCTTCCAAGAGTTGGTTGAAAAAGTTAACACCTTGGGGAATGGAGAGGTATGGTTGTCCAAATTTGGGTATGGGCAAGCCACCCTTCATGGAAAATCGTGTTTGACTTCTTGGGAAAGAAAGGAGCCACGAAATTGCTCCCCAAGCCATTACCCATCAACCAGTTTTGCCTCTCTCAGGTTTTTGTAGCTACATGGGTGTTTTCCCTCCATGTTTTTATGGTTTTCCCTTGTTTTCTCGCTGGGAAGAAAGCGTTTTGGGTGTTGCAGAGCTGCTGGGAGGAAGGGAGCTTGATTTGTTTTGGGTGATTATTTTTCTTTGAGAGTTTCTGATCCATCGAATTTTGCAGTAGTATATTCTTTGATTTTTCTAAATATAGACTTGAAAAGTGGTGCAATACTCATATCTATTGAGTACATTTGATTAGAAAGTCAAATTTGTTCATTATCTTCATTTCAAGCTTGTTTCTTGGAATTGTTGTAGAGAATTTTTATGCTTTGGAACAAGGATTAATAAGATCTTTGAAAATTTTAAAGTATCATTATTAGCTTGCATTGTCTTGGGTTTGAAAAAGTTATTCATCATTTCCTTGAAAATTCTAAGTGCATTTGGACTTTTGCAAAGCATTCCAAAGATAGTGAAAATTCTTGCATTTTTTATTTTCTTCCCACTTTTTTATCATTATTTTGGAATATAAGAGTTATTGCATTCAAAAGGAAATTCTTATTTTCATTTTTTCGTAGATTCGCTTAACTTGAAAAGATAAAAAGGAAAAAACATTTGGATTTGGTGTATTATTCATTTTTGTTGGATTAGTGAAACAGTGATTTTGAGTTCTTTTTGGTTGATTTTGAAAGTTTAGAGGTACTTGTTCATTTCATTATCGAAAACAAAAAATATTTCTCCTTACCTTAACTAGATTTCATCGAAAAGAAAAAGAAAATATTTGCATTTGCATGTAGTTAAGATTTGCATCTTTTAAAATTCATGTCTACACCCCATGCATTCACTTAACCATCGAATTAAAATTTAACGTTAGCACTAGGTTAAAACTGTATAGAAATTTGTGTGTTAAGTTAGAGACATGTTCTGGCATATTTAAGCGTGGCAGTTGTCATTATTTTGCTACACTGCATCCCAAGGGCCTGTAGTTCTTCCGTGTACCAGTCGGTATATCGAATGGCCTTTCACGTACCTTCAGGTATATAGAAAGGTACTTCATGTACTCGATAGTATATAGGAAGGCTTATGTCGTGCAGTTGTCCATTAGACAACACCACTGCGGATTTGATCTCCCATGTACCTTGATTATATCGGGAGACCCTACTAGGATTCCTGTAACCATACGAGTTAACATATTGGCCGTCTTGGCATGGCAATACACCGAGAACAACACTCGGGGAGCTACTATGCACATGCTATCAGGTAGACGAGTTATACGGTCAGGGGTGCGGTCCTAATCCTCCCTGGTTAGTGCTTTGAAATATTGGGCTGAGTATAACTGTTGGACCCTGTGGTATATCACGAGTTGAACCACCTTGATAATCCCATGAGGTTCCAGACCATTGAATCCACACCTACCACATAATTTTTCTTGCAGATTTAGAATGTGTATATTTTGGAGTGTATTTTTTCTTTTTGTATATAAAACTCTTAGGATAAATCTTGGTTCAGTCGTTCTAGATGATCAACCTTTAAGAATATCCCACAGGATTTTAAACTTGCCACCTGAATATCCCCTTAATCAGGAGGAGAAATCGAGATAAAATATGGATCAACATACCACATATGTGTCACATGAATAAGATACTTCTACCATGGAGTCAAGAATGAACTATTCACCTCCCAAAAATCCACCTACCACTAATCTTATGGGTCTATTGATTATGGAAAAACCTGCTTCACATGGCACATATTTTCATCATTCAATGGAAGGACATCTTGGAGCCATAGGCTGGATTTTCATTCAACCCCAAGATGACACGGTATCAATAGCTTTTGGTCCAACTACATCCTTTTGGGACACTTCTTTAGCGCATCATGTTTATGATTTTGAGTCACTTCCGATGGTGGAAAATCTACTTAATCAGTTTCATCCATGTATTCCCAATGATGTCTATTTTGCACCTCTTTATGTGACTATTGACAGTTTACGAACATTTAGTGAAAAACTTAGACGATGGAGTTTCCCACCTAGGCCTAATCCGGAAGTGTCACCTATTGAACAACATTTACCTATCCATTCTTTATCATTTTCTTCACCAGGAACATCTACACCTACTGTGACCACTTATGAACCAAGTCAACCATCGTTCCTGACAAGTACACATCAAAGTCAAGAGACCGCTTCAACACCTCATCTGAACCCAACCACTCGAGGGAAACCTTCAACCACTATTATCTATGTTATTGGAACATTACCTCCACCACCCCCACCTCAAAATTTGAGGGGAGGTTATAATCTAACCATTAGTATATAGTCTAGTGAAGGTCATCCCTTAGTTAGTAGTCAACAATTAGTTACGAGTCAACCTACGATTAGTGGTCAACATTCGGTTACTGGGAACACTCAAGTAAGTGGACAATTTTCAACTAGGGGGAAACCGCTAGTTAGTGTACCTAACCTAACTGGAGGCATCAACCAGTTAGAAGAACTAATGTGAGTGGAGGACATAATTGACATTTGAACTATAGTATGGTTGGAAGTTGTCTCCCAACCATGGGACAACCTACGTGGACAAATCACACGGGGGGGACAATCTACTTGGACCCAACCCCATGGGTGTGAAAATCCTCACATAAAATCTAGGAGATGATGTATACCTCACAAGAAAGAATTTAGGAATAAGATTAAGAGTGGTCAATGTAGTAAGATGAACAACAGAATAATAATATAGTAGAACTCAGATAGAAGCAAAAATACTTCACACACACCAATTCATTAATCACAATATGGACAAATAAGTAGTACAATGCATGAGGATTCGAATGCCAAGGTGGAAATTCGAATTAGCCTTCATGGAGTGATCAAACGATCACTGGAGTGTCATCGGAGCACAACTAGAAGTCTATCTCATCATCAGTGGAGTCATCAATGCTCAAGTAACTATCAACCATCAGTCAAACTGAGTCTAACTGAGTGTGGTAGGTGTAACTGAGTGTAACTGGAACTAACTGAATGAAGGAGGCTCAGTGGAGGGCACATGAGGAGCTAACTGGAGTTAGAATGAGCAATCTAGTCACACTGGAGGTCCATTGGAGTGATAAGGTAAGTTAAGAGTGATTCAAGCCTAAAATCAATGAGAGAACTCAGTTAACTGAAGACAACTGGACTGGTAGGTGAAGAAGGGTGCATTTTTCAAGTGGATGGTGATATGTGGGTGCATCACTGGCTAGAAGGGCTCAATATGAGTGTAAATAAGTTCCCAAGTGCTGGAATACTAGGGAATAGGTGCTGGAGGTATCAACCTGATGACTGGGCAGCATGCAGAATGCATGTTGCATGCAGGATGGCATGCAAGACTAAAAATGCAAAGGATGAAAATGCTGGTAGGACTAGGATGGAGTATAGGAATATCCTAACACCCCCCCTTAATCCATCCTGGACCTTGGTAACTAATACCAAAGGTCACCCAATACAATGAATAATAACAGTCAATAAACCAAGGAAATGGGGAAAACCTCATGGGAAAAATACCCCCCCTCAAAATAAACTATAAGGCACACACAAAAATAAATGCTCCAAACTCAAGAAGGTGTGATGCTTGGTCATATGTCTGGATGTATCTTCTTCTTAGGAAGAAGTGGATCATGCTCAAAAGGCATGTGCTTGTACTTGCTCTTCAAATCGAATGTGATGAGAACAAATCCAAAAGTATGAGGATGATCCTTGAACCTGTGATTCGAATCAACTAAGGTAGGATCAAATCTATGAATGTGTAGATAGTCTTTTGTCTTCTCCTTCGAACCATCATGGGTGAGATTATACCAAAAAGAACCATCACATGATTGCTTGAAATCCAAATTAGATTTAAGGCTTGAAGAATAGTTTCTTGAGATCTCCTTTGAACCAACAGGGGTGAGATCAAAACCATCATATGTATGAGAAATTATCCCAAGTAGTGATTGCTTGGAATCCAAATTAGATCCAAGACTTGAATCATGGTTTCTTGAGATCTCCTTTGAACCATTAGAGGTGAGATCAAAACCAGTAAATGCATGAGAAATTATCCCAAGTGAATGGCAATGGCCATAATCTTCAATAACCTTCTGAAAGCATGAAATAATGATCTTATATAAGTACATAAGAGGTGAGTGATCAAGGAGATCGAATGCATTACCTCCAATGGCTGATTTGACCTCCGAAACATTCAATAGATCATGATGCAAACCAACAAACTCTAGTGCAAGAGAGGATTTAGGACCTTCTACAATTTCTAGAGTGTGAGCTGGCATAGAATTCGAAATAGAAGAAATTTGAAGCATGAGTGTAGAATATGCAAGTTCTTCTTCTTGCGACTAACTTAAATATGAGATATGTTTGATATTGATTCATGATCAATGAGATCATCAAGGAGGGTGAATGCATCACTTTTCTTTCTCTTGAAAGGGTTTGGACCAATCCCTTCATTCTTCTTGCCAAAAATTTCATCCAGGTGGGCCCATAGCTCTTTTGGAGATTCAACATCATCAAGGGAGTAGAATTCCAAGCTTCGAGACATAGCAAACATCATGGCTACAATGGCTCTTTCACCTTCAGTTAACCAGTCAATCTCTTCTTTAGAGGATTCAAACTCTCTTGCAAAACAATAATCAAAGAGATCATGTCTCTTCAAATATGCTATCATTTTTGGTTTCCATTCAACATAGTTGAATAGATAAAGAGAAGGATCTTGTGAAAACATGGAAGTTGTAGAAGACCTGCAAAAACAATAGAAAATATCTGCAACTGCTACTACTGCACTCGAAATCTTGATAATAACCTACAAAAAACTCTCAGGAATGGAGATAGACAATACTCTCAACATGCTCTGATACCATGTGAAAATCCTCACAACATATCTAAGAGATGATGTATACCTCACAAGAAATAATTTAGGAATAATATTAAGAGTGGTCAATGCAGTAAGATGAGCAACATAATAATAATATAGTAGAACTCAGATAGAAGAAAAAATACTTCACACACACTAATTCAGTAATCAAAATATGGACAAATAAGTAGTACAATGCATGAGGATTCGAATGCCAAGGTGGAAATTCGAATTATCCTTCATGGAGTGATCAAAATATCACTGGAGTGTCATCGGAGCACAACTAGAAGTCTATCTCATCATCAGTGGAGTCATCAATGCTCAAGTAACTATCAACCATCAGTCAAACTGAGTCTAACTGAGTGTGGTAGGTGTAACTGAGTGTAATTGGAACTAACTGAATGAAGGAGGCTCAGTGGAGGGCACATGAGGAGCTAACTGGAGTCAGAATGAGCAGTCTAGTCACAGTAGAGGTCCATCGGAGTGGTAAGGTTAGTTAATATGAGTCAAGCCTAAAATCGAGGAGAGAACTCAGTTAACTGAAGACAACTGGACTGGTAGGTGAAGAAGGGCACCTTTGTCAAGTGGATGGTGAGATGTGGGCGCATCACTGGCTAGGAGGGCTCAATATGAGTGGAAATAAGCTCCTAAGTGATGGAAGACTAGGGACTAGGTGCTAGAGGTATCAACCTGATGACTGGGCAGCATGCGGATGCATGCAATGCATGCAGAATGCATGCTGCATGCAGGAATGCATGCAAGACTGAAAATGCAAAGGATGAAAATGCTGGTAGGACTAGGATGGTGTATAAGAATATCCTAACAATGGGGGCATATCTATCTAGGCCATCTGAATATTCCTATAGGAAAAAATTATCCAGGAAACCTTTTTCCTGGATTATCCTATCCCAAAAACACAAACACCCCATGGGGGCACCACAATGTTCCACCACCTAGACCTCTAGTCAATGGACCACCTCCACCAGTTGTCCCGCCACCTCCCCCACCATCTGGTTCAACACCACCACCACCACCTTATTCTGGAGGAGGAGGAACCCCGCATTCTGGTGGAGGCACACCTTATTCTGGAGGAGGAGGACCCTCGCATTCTGGTGGAGTACCACCTTATTCTGAAGGAGGAGGATCCCCACCTTTTGGTGGAGGACCACCTTATTCTGGAGGAGGAGGACCCCCACCTTCTGGAGGAGGACCACCTTATTCTAGAAGAGGAGTACCCCCACCTTTTGGTGGAGGACCACCTTATTATGGAGGAGAAGGAGGAGGACCCCCTTCAGGTCCACCTCCCAACCCAGGAGGCCCACCCCCATATGGCTAATTTCCTACGGGAGTAACTTATGATCAATCTATCCATGGTCCTATTGGCTAACCAACGCTTTATCAGTATTACCAGTATCCAGATCCCAACCAACAATTACCATTTCTGGCTACACTTGATATTCTAGGCTTGTCGTGTTTGACTAATGATCCCATTCATCATGGCATAAATTGGCCTACGATTCCTGTGGAGTTACCATTAGATATTCCAAAGTTTGATGGAAAACATTGGGGAGGACCCTAAGAACCATGTTATGAATTATCATTTGTGGTGTTTGTCCAATTCCTTAATGGATAATTCCATCTGTTTGAGGTCATTTCAATGAAACCTCACTGGAATTTCCGCAAAGTGGTACATGGAGTTGCCACCACATTCCTTTCCTGACTTTCGATCCTTGGCTTTGTCATTTCTGACTCACTTTCACCTACCGATCCGCTACAAAAATGGTATAGATATTTTGACTTCTCTCCATCAAACTACTGCCACTCACATTTCTGATCATATTCATGAGTGGAGGAGGATATGATGTCTTATTAAAGCCCTCATTCTGGATCAACTCCTTGCAGATTGGTTCATGAAGTCACTGCTTCCTATCATAGCTAAAGATGTATCTATGGGTGGGGTTGTTACAAAATAACAATATATATCTCGTGCCCAGTATTTAGACCTTGTCTATGCTCAATCTGGAACCTTATGTGATATCATTCTTGATTCCTCCTGCCCAACATATGATCCAACAAAACCACCTACGAGACCTCATGTCGATGGAATCATTGGTTTCATTCATACCCATCCTGCTACACAATCTGATGGATCACAAATCCATCATAGCTCGACCCCACCCACGACATAGGCTGGACATCACACCAAACAATCACCCAGCCCCGATTCCACTTAGGAATTGAATTGAATTCAATCTGCTTCACCTCAAAAATCCAGTGGTAAAAAGAAGAACAAAGGTAAATCTAAGAAGTATTCTAACCAGCAGGGGCCAACAAACAATCCTGAAGACAATAAACAAAAGAGGAAGGTTAAATATCCTTGTTTACTGTGCGATGATGATAACTTCACCAAATAATGCCCACATCGGGAGGAAGTGAAAAAAATTCCTTAAAGGGAACCCCGCACCTGCAGTTTTAATTGATCCCTTCCCCACACAATAAGAGCAAATAATTGTAAAACATCCATCTCCTTCTCAAGGAGAACTGTCCACAACCTCTCATGTTATCATGATGTGGAGCGAAATAGTCAACCTAAATACTCGTTCACGATCATATGAATCTCCTTCCACAAAGGAATCTGACAAGGGTAATCCTGAAAAATCCCCCGCATCTACGTCTCGCATTCCTTCACCTCAAGGTCCTCTCGTCATAGAGAAGCCTTTACCAGATTAAGTATTGCATCCACCCAAGAGAACGATTTGAAAATCCATTTTCAATCCAAATGCTCAGGTTTCTCAAAACTATAATATAGTAGAGGATTTAGCGCAAGATCCTTGAGTTATGTCGACATTAGAAGTTTTACAAAACTGTCCCATTCAGCATTAGACTATGTTATCTATGATAGGATTTGTAGATCTAGACGCCTCCAACACCATCATGTTCAAGCTAGAGTATTTCAAGCCGAGGCTTTCCTACCAGCTTGCATTTCAAATCGTTACTAATGTTTATGGGAAAAACATCCATCATACTGTCTTAGATGAAGGAGTCTCTACGTCTATTATGTCGTTATCATGTTGGCGAGCCATTTGCTCTCCTGATTTGAACCGTTCCCTAACCACATTGAAATCCTTTGATGGACATGGATTTCAAACGCACGTGCTATTACAATCTTTGATCGTCGAGTTGGGTGGTAAGAGTGTTTCCATTAATGTGGAATTCGTCGCTACCTCGTTGGATTACAACCTATTACTTGGTAGAAACTGGTTCTATGCCATGACCGTGGTTGCATCATCTGTCTTCTACATTGTGCAATTTCCCCACCAAGAAAATATTATCGCTATCGACCAATTAGATTTATGTACACCTAACACCACTACTCATCCTGTGGACAATGTCCCTCTTTTAGGACACTCCACACAGATTTATGAGAGTGTGGGGGTAGGACTCCTTAAAGATTCATCCCTCATGGGATTATTTCCAACATCAGATCCCCCTTCCCATGTTTCCACGGTGAACATAATATCATCCTCTCATTACTCGAAGGATTAATGGATTGTGCCTGATCCAGATCATTTGGATACTATTGGAGATGTCATGCCTCCCAGCCTCACAGAAGCTACTTACGAGGCCATCCAATAAGACCCTGATTTACTAGAGGTCCACCTTGTCATGGAATCTACCTCACTTTCTATTCCATTACAACATATTTTTTTAACGTACCAACTAGGATTAGTGATACAAAAACTCAAGTTCTCAAAGAATCAATTAAAAATAGTGTTTTGGTGAGCTAGTTTGATTGTAGGGGGATAGTATCAGAAGATTTGGGTGGAAGGAAGGTTGGGATAGAATTTATTACCTCTGCAAAAAGTACTGGGACCATTGATGGTTCGAAATCAACAAGGATTAAATCTACTGCAATGCTCTTGGGAACCCTAGCATATGCAGACTAGTATTACTCTATGTTTTGACTGAAGGATATGAATGAGTATTTCTGACTCGGGGAGACTAATAAAAATGAAATATTAGTCAATTTACATTCATATATAACTCCATAAAGTTTAAGGAATATCTTATAAATAATTACAAAAATACAAGTAAAATAACATTCTAGTATTGCATAGCTAGTAAAATTCAGGAGCTTCCAAACAGGAAAGGAAGGATCACGAATTCCTATTCTCAGACATGTATTGGATAATAAATAATGTTAAATAACATCAGGAATATAAATTATATCATTTGGATCTATTCTCATTCATCTACCACGAGCATTCTGAAAACTAGTTAAAATCTAGGCAATTCTAGAGGGTGTAGCTAGGGTTTTCGCCCTAGCTTGTGCAAATGAGCACCTACTAAGGAGAAGGGCCTCCTTAGTAGCAGTTCAATAAATAGTAAAACAGTATAAAACCTAAGCTAACATGTGCATCAACAGACATAGAAAGACAATAACAATATAATGGAAATTTTCTTTTTGTATTATGATATGACCAAAGTTACATTTACCTCAGATATGGAGGTTGGTGGAGCAATTGCAGTAGTCTAGGAGGGCTGCTTCCGTGCTCCAATGGGTTCCTTCTCCTTCTCCAAGGTGCTTGGATGGTGGGCCAAAAGGGGGCACTCAAATGGGAAAACTAGCTCAAATGGTGAGGTTAGGTTTCACGAGTGATTTTGGAAGAGTGAGGATAGGATAGATTGTGGATGTCAAATGGGGAGCCTCCATCACCTATTTATAGGTTTTTTAGTGGTGGAGTGTTGACCCATGGTTTTTGGCACCATATGGTTTAGGTCAATTGTTTTAGGGTTTTTGCTTCATTTTTCCCTCTTTTTTCCTCTTTTTGTATTTTTTATTCCCTTTTACTTGCTTTTTGGGAATTTAGGGCTTTTTAGAGGGGTTTTGCTATCTTTTGAGGAAATTTAATTATTTGGAGGGTGAAAAGGGGGTTTTTTGGCCTTTTGGTGACCAATTAATGGTTTTTTGAGGTTCTGGAGGCAAAGATGGTGGGAAAAATAGACAAATGAGCTATGTAGTGAGGGAGATGAGGTGGTGAGCATTTTTTGGGTGTTAACAGAGGGGGTGGAGAAAAAAAAGAAATTATCATAATTATGCAATATAAAACATACTGAATGATATCAGAGATTACTATTGATTTTTATTACATAATATCAGAGCCATTAGGATTCTTAAATAATTACAAAACTCTTCTCATCTTCTACTCAACAATACAACACTATAAATCACTTAGAAGCTCTGAGATTTGAACCACAAACTTCTTGGATATTTCTGAAATTCGACCCAGCCTTGGTTCAGCTACAGGACCTGCAAATAAACTCAATGAAAATGTTTGAATACCATCATCCTCTCACAGAAAGCAGGAGCACATCACCCAGCTTGGACTAGGGGCGCATCTCCCAAGTCTTTGAGGAACAATTTCTCTCAATCCAAACATCAAACTGACAAAAGATCTGAATGTGGTGTGCAATGGTTCATGTATAGAGAGAGGATGACTTGTGGAGAAAGTATCCTTATATAATTCGCCCTCCATGACTGGATAAGGAAAGATAGATTTACTTCATTTTCCCTTTTTGCTTTGCTTTCCTTCTTTTTCCTTTTCTGTTTGCTTTTCCACTTTCTGCTTTAACTTTTTTTCTTTTTCCTGCTTTTATGTTTTAACCTACTTTTCTGAACTTTCCTTCTATTCTGATTTATCCTGCTTTCTACTTTATGTTGCTTTTCCTGATTTTTTGCTACTTTTCTGATTTGCTCCATCTTTCTTTCCTTTTTCTTTATTTTCTAGATTTAGGTGCTTTCTCCTTAACTTCTTCTTCAAGCTATATCCAAGTCAACCTCATCCACTAATGCACCCTAGTGGAGCATTATCCTTGTAATACCCCTATTTTGGACTTTAAACCCCTACTATATTTATGCTAAGTATTATTTCATTTATAGTTAGGAAATTTTAGAAATATGCTAAAGAGGTTTCTATTTACCATGTGGACCAGCACATTAAAGAGGGAGTCATAGTCCCCTAAGGTTGGAGGGAAAATGCCACTTAATAATAAGAAGAAAAAATTATTATTGGAGACATTTGGAAAACCCTAAAGAAAAGAATTGAGAGATTAATGAATTAAAAGAATTCACATAATGAGGAAAAACTCCCCTAAGAGAATAAAAGGTGAAAACTCATTGAAAATCTGATTATTCAATATGCATCATTCACAATCTCATGAGCTGACTACACAAGAGAAATGGGAAAGGGTAAGCATAAAACCTGAGACAATGAATGCTGGTGAGGGAGGACAGATTTTGGGAGGACCAAACTGGTCATGAAGCCAAGTAATTGAGAGCAGATTTGGGAGGACCAAACTAACTCAGATCAGAAAGAATCATGCAATTTGGTATGGTCTTGGCCACTTAATTGTGTGTAGGTAGGAGAACTGCCCCATGTTTTGCAGGATTACTGCACATACCTAAATAGACTATGTTTAGTGATTCTGTCTTTGGCTAAGGCATAAAATCCCCTAGAGCACCCTGGAGCTCAAGAATACAGAGTTGGGTGTTGGGTTGCCTATTGCCTTTTGACATATCTTGAATAACTTGGGAAATAGCAAGTTAATGGTAACTAAAATAAATACTCTACCTGGGGGACTGTGAACTCAGCTCGGGGGTGACCTGAGAGCAAGGAGAACTTGCTGGTCAAAGGTGAGGAGGTTTGTGCCTGGCTCCACTGGTCAGCAGATTCAGATAAGTGTTTACCTTCTGACTTGTAGAGTATTTGCTTTGGAATAATATTTAGATATGTTTCTAAGTATATATGATTTATAGTGAATGGTAGATGTATTATATCTGATTATATCTATATTGTTTCGTGTACATTCTGAGTTTGAATCTCAATTGAATAACTAGATCTCTATAATGAGTTTAACTTATGATGATCTTTGCAGGTCTGAAATATTAGTGTTGTGGGTTGGCTGTGTTAATACCTACTTTCTATTTGCAGTAGATGTACAGCAATAAGACCCCCTATACTATTGAAAAATTATGCAACATCTAATTTAATACTGATATGAATCATGCGCTAACCTAGGGTTTGTTGAGACATGCTTTCATATTGTAGGTGTTGTATTTTAATTAATATTCCAGTATTGAATAAAGACCTTATGCCTTACATTATAATGTTGTAAATGGGGCAAGAAGGTAAACCTGAAGATTTACATTCCTAGCCCTTATGTTTATTAACTCTTTCATAGTAGAGTTTATTTCAGAAATGATAAACCTTGATAATGCTAGAGATCAAACTTGTTATAAGTTCTGAGTGATGATTATAGACAGAGTTTGTATTGTATACAAATCTAGTCATAATCGACTGTATGAAATTAAATGGCATATCAATTTAATTTTCTGAGTATTGAAAATAAATTACATATGGTTATTAGATTTATGAGTTGAATATACACCTACATATGCTTTTGAGTTAGATGGATAATGCATGTTCAAGCAGCTTTCTAATACATATTTATTAACATGGATGTGTATGTAATCACCGGTGGCAATATGCGAGTCTGGGAGAATCCAGATCGATGTGTATGTATGCTATATATGAAAAGAATGCAACATCAAATGCATTAAGTGCAGAACGAATCAATTTAGGTAACCTAGGGTTATCCTTAAGCATGAAAGTCATCATTTTAATGAATGGCGTTATATATTTAAACATTTGTTGCACATTGTATTGATGTTGGCACGTCCACATTAATACACAAGCTTACATCATATACATTTAATACTTCAATAGAGTAAAGCATACATGCATTCCATATCTTTAAACATTCAACATATAAACGTAGTGTGTATATTTAACATTGTTGAAGGCGTCGAATCGTTTCCCCTAAACATTCATTTGTGCATACGATGGAAAGGCTTAATGCTTTACCCTAAAACATTATTTATACACGAAGCAAAAACTATAATATAGTATTCCTTTTGAATGCAAACAAATTCGTGGAAGATGCACAACAATGCAGACAATGTGCTAGTTATGTGAGCAGGAATCAATGCATTCATTTATGCATCTAGCAACCACACCCTTGTGTTCATACCACTTTCGTATGCATCTAAAATGTAACGTCCCTATTTTGACCACCATTGCATTAAATCGTAAATGATGTAAATATTTGTATTTAATCATGGTGAGGAGCTCAAGGCCAAGGCCCCGCCATCGATTTATAGTTTCATGTATCGGAAATTAAAAATCGGTGTATATGGTTCTTGTGCTAGATAGGCACAATGTAAATTAAGACATCATGTAAATACGTATTTTAATGAAATACCCACAACTAGCTATGCAATGCAACAAAGATATGGGGGCATGATTTTTATAAGGAATAGGGAGAGAAATTATTCAAACCCTTGAGCCAATAGTGTTAAGCCAAATTTCATGAGAAAATCCATAAACCACCAACTATCCATTTTGACTTATGCACCCAATCATTTAATTCCTCCAAGAGTTGGTTGAGGTAGTTAATTCCTTGGGAATGAAGAGGTATGGAATCCAATTTCGTGCATGGGCAAGCCATCAACCTGGGAATTCATATTTTTGCTTCTTGGGCAAGAAAACACCCATGAAATGGTGCCCAAAGCCATCTTTCACCCATGGCCTTTGCTCTCTCATGCAGTATGAACTAGTGGGGATTTCTTCATCACATTTTTAATCATTTTCCTGCATTTTTCCATGGTTGGGAGCTCGTTTTTGTATTACACAGTGGCTGGGAGAGGAGGACCATCATTTGGGGTTTTTATGGAGGTCGTTTTTTCCCTGGAATGTCCATAGACATTTTTCTGAAAATGGATTTGGCTTCCCAGGCTTGTTCCCTCATTTATCTTTTCGTTTTTGGCTGCCCACATTTTTCTGAAACTGGTAGAAACCCCACTTTGGGCATCTCACTGTAAAAACGTTTTCTTCATGCCCAGCACTTGTAATTTTGTTGTTTTGTTCATCTCTGTTTTGGTTTGATCCTGTGAGTAAGAAATTAGAAGTGGGAGTGGACCTGAGTTGGCTTGATAAACCTAGTGGGAAGATAACCTCTCAAGAAGATTAAAAGGGCTGGCTACTATTCTATGCACACCTTGAACAACACTAGAATGGAAGGTATGGCCTGAGGGACTGTGCATTAGTGAAGGGAATACTTCCTTGTGTGGGGTGTGTAGGCATTGTGGGTTCCAATCTAGATAGATCTTGTGGAGGTATCCTTGGACATGTGTTTGAGCTCACTAGCTTAGCGATTCATTCTCTCCCCTTTGCCTTAGCAGCCTGATAAAGCCAACTATGGATTGGCCTGGCTGATTTTGGTGTATATTTGGCTATGTGTGAGTCTGTTGTTCTCTTTTCCTTGTATAAATCATGCACATCTCAGGGGTGGCAGTTGTATCAAGAGATTGAAAAGCACAACTGGCCTATGGTTGGGTGGAATGTTGCAGTTGCATAGTTGGTTGCTCGGGACTACTTGGTTTTAAGATAAGTACTCTCATGTGTTAAATTCTGCAAAGTATTTATTTAATGTCTGTCATGAAAATGATTGAATGTATGTTAGATATGTAGATGATTTTAATTCCGTTGTGTTTAATTACAATATGCACACGTATATGTATTTTTTATTCAATGAGTTTTACTTAATGAATATGGGGCTAGATGCCCAGATTTAGTGTCATGTTCTCTCCGGTGCTTGGTTTGATGGGAGAGGACGTTACAGAATTGTATCGGTGCCATAGGCTACAGCATTGGGCCTCTATGGGCCAAATATGATCACGGTTACATAGGGAAGACTCCTTCCTTATCACCACAAGTTATCATGTTGGGCCTAAACAGACTAAGGTTGAATAGTTTGCAGAGGAAAAGTCATCTCCTGTTGAGCAATAATCATCACAGAAAGAAAGGAAAAATTTTAAATTTTTCTAAGTGTTTTTTTGAAATTTTGCCTAAGGCTGTGGCTACGAACTTAATGTTAATTTCTACAACGCAGCGGGGAAATTAATGTTAAATTTTGCGACGTGTGCACACGCAGTGAAATTAATGTTAAGATCTGTGAACACCGGCGGCAATTTTAATGT
This sequence comes from Larix kaempferi, assembly GCA_027924585.1. Lineage (NCBI taxonomy): Eukaryota > Viridiplantae > Streptophyta > Pinopsida > Pinales > Pinaceae > Larix > Larix kaempferi. The sequence goes on along the minus strand of BSBM01001051.1, from coordinate 10,812,954 downwards.
TAAGATCTGCGACACCGCAACGAAATTAATTTTAAAATCTGCGACGCAGTGGCGAAAATAACGTTAAGATCCGTGAACACTAGCTGCAATTTTAACGCTAAAATCTGTGACACGTGCGATGAAAATAACATTAAAATCCTTGACACCGGCGGCAATTTTAACCTTAACATCCGCGACAATGGCGACGAATTTTAACTTAAAATTACGCGACACGAGCGGCGCTTTTTAAGCTAAATATTTGCGACGCTTGCGGCATTTTTTAGCCTAAAATTCCGTGACACGGGTGGGATTTTTAGACTCAATATTCGTGACACGGTCGGAGGAGAATTCAATAAGTTCTCCAAATGGGGAAAATACAACATCTTTTGACTGAGATTTTCAGGTGCCGTCATCCTCCTGAGATCGTCGTTGATTGTGAGAAAGTCTATGATTGGACAAAGTTGTCAATATAGGATTTCCCCACATACATGCAAATAATTTATGGTATTATAATGCAGCTAACAGTTGTGTTTATAAACACATTTTGCAGAATTATAGTCACATCAAAGCAACATTCTAGATAAGTGCAATTGGAAAGTTTTGGTCTTGGTTGGGCCAAGAATATCAACATCATGGATGATGCATAGGATCCAAATGAGCCTAAGATAGATGCTATGGGGGAAAACATACATGCGGAGGATGTTGAGATAGAATCCAATGGGAGAAGAAATCGAGAGACTCCCCCAGATATTGCAGCCACCATGAGGAGCCTAATGGTGGAGTTACAAAGTTGTAGAGAAGATAACGAAAGGATGATTAAAGCTCAGGAAGAAAAAAATCAATTAAATGCAGCCATGTTGCAGAGTTTGATAGATATCCAAAGGCAAATTAATCCTGGACATCAGTCGGAAAATCCAGAAGGGATTCAGAGTAGTTCAAGGATAAATTCCCGCAAGAGGTCCAATATCTTAAGAAGAGTTTCTAGAGATAGAACCTATACTCCATAAATCTCTTCTAGTAGATCATCTAACTCTGAAGGATCCATTGAGGGTTCAAGCTCTTCATCTCGCAAGAATAAGAGAAAGATGCATTACAAGAACAATTCACATGGGGATTTAAGAAGGCAAAACCTCCTACATTTGATGGAGAGGTAAAGTCTGGTTAAGAAGTTGAAGTTTGCCTTCTTGGGATGAGAAAGTATTTCCAAGTCCAAGACTACTCTGGAAATATGGAGGCAAGAGTCTCCATCTTCAACTTGAATGGAAGAGCATCTATATGGTGGGATCACATCAGGCAAGTGAGGAAGATCAATGAAAGAAATATTCTGTGGAAGCAGTTCAAGAAATACTTCAAGCAGAAGTACCTCTCTGATAGGTACTATGATGACAAGATCAAAGATTTCCATGAGCTGAAATTGGGACAATTGACCATGGAAGAGTATGCAAACAAGTTCTTGGAGCTGCTGAGGTATGTCAGGTATATTCGAGATGATAAGGTGAAAATTCAGCATTTTTTAAATGGGCTACCTCAGTCATATAAATATAGAATTGAATTTGATGAGCCTCAAACTCTAGATGAGGCAATAAGGAAGGCCAAGTATTGCTATGATAAAAAAAAAGCAAACCTGATTTCCATAAGGCATGGAAGGACAAGAAAAATGAGAAGTTTGACCAAAGTAAGAAAGGTTTCAAACCTCCGCATATCAAAAATCAGCAAAGGAAACCATCACAGGTTGTGACTAAGCCGACTAGGATGATGGCAGATAAGCCAAGACATCCAAAGGAGCCAAGAGAACCACTTCAATGTTGGGGCTGTGGAGGAGACCACATGCTTAGAAACTTCACACATCGGAATGGGAATGCAAATCAAGTTCACAACATCCAAGGGGGTCAAGTGGCGAGGACAATCCCTAGAATCTATGCAACACTAGACGACCGCAAGGAAGATCATCAATCAACTGTGGTTGAAGTTGAAGGTAAGATTACTAAGCAATCTATTTCTATTTTGATTGATCCTGGATCTACTCACAGTTATATCACTCCTAAAATTGTTGAGATTTGTGCTTTTAAGAAATTAAAGCATAGTAGATCTTGGTTAGTTCAACTAGCCACTGGAACCAAGAGAAAAGTTAGCGAAATTGTAGAGAAATGTCCATTAGAGATGGATGGGCTATTCACTTATGCAGATCTAAATATTTTTCCACTTGGTTCCTATGATATTATCATTGGGATGGATTGGTTAGAAGCACATAGGGTTAAACTTGACTGCTACAATAAGACTTTTGAATGCATGGACAAATAAGGAAACCCAATGGTTGTAAAAGGAATCCCAAAGGTGATTTCTGTTAGACAGGTTTCAACCATGCAGATGAAGAAGTTCTGTAGAAAGGGTTGTCAATTGTATGTGGCCCATGTTTTGGATTCAACAGAGAATGAAACGCTTAAGCTAGAGGACTACCCTGTATTGCAGGAATTCAGGGATGTTTTTCCTGATGAGATTATGGGACTTCCTCCAAAGAGAGACATTGATTTTACAATTGAGCTTGTGCCAAGAGCTGCACCAGTGTCTAAGACACCCTACAGGATGAGTACACCGGAATTGCTATAATTGAAAATGCAATTACAAGAGTTGTTGGAAAAGAAATATATCAGGCCAAGTGTGTCCCCGTGGGGAGCACCTGTTCTATTTTTGAAAAAGAAAAATGGAACACTCAGGTTATGTATTGACTACAGGAAATTAAACAAGGTCATTGTGAAGAACAAATACCCATTGCCCCGAATTGATGACCTTTTTGATCAAATGAAATGAGCAAAGGTATTTTCAAAGATTGAATTAAGGTCAGGTTACCATCAGGTCAGAATCAAAGAGGAATATATTCATAAGACAACCTTTAGAACGAGGTATGGACACTATGAGTTTGTGGTGGTACCATTTGGCCTAAAAAATGCACCAGCCACATTCATGTGTCTCATGAATAGTGTTTTTAGTAGGTATTTGGACAAGTTTGTTCTTGTTTTTCTAGACAACATTCTTATCTATTCTAAGAATGACATTGAAATTTCTAAGGGAGCATAAGTTGTGTGCAAAGTTGAGCAAATGTGGCTTTTAAAAAGATAGAATTCCTTATTTGGGTCACATCATCTCAGACGAAGGAATATCTGTGGACCCTAAGAAGATTGAAGCCATTATGCATTGGCCAACTCCAAGAAATGTGACAGATGTGAGATCTTTTGTGGGCCTTGCTGGTTACTACCAGAGATTCATTGAAGGATTCTCCAAGGTCGCAAACCCGATCACTTCTTTGAAAAAGAAGGGTATAAAGTTTGAATGGTCACCAAGATGTGAGGAAAGTTTCCAACAGTTGAAGAATCTTCTTACGAGTGCACCACTTTTGAAAATCGCAGACCCAGAAAAAGACTTTGTGGTGTGTACCAATGCATGCAATCAAGGACTTGGAGGAGTTCTTATGCAAGACAACCATGTGGTATGCTATGAGTTGAGAAAGTTAAAGGAGCATGAAAAAAACTATGCTACTCATGATTTAGAACTTGCAGCCATAGTACATGCTTTAAAGATGTGGAGGCATTACTTAATGGGCAGGAAATTTGAGCCAAGGACAGACCATTGTGGTCTGAAATACTTATTTGATCAACCAAATTTGAATTCTAGGCAAGCTAGATGGTTGGAATTTTTGTGTGCATTTGATTTTGAAATCAAAAACATAAAAAAGAAAAAAAAAAAGGTAGTCGATGCACTCAGCAGGAAAGTACATGAAATGCATGTGGCAGCGCTTAGCACTTGCCAACCAGATTTGAGGCAGCAGATTGTATACCATATTGTTGAGGATGGAGTGTATGTGCAGATAAAGGACAAATTGCCGCAACAAGACCTTGAAAAGAAGTATGAAGGCTATCATTTGGAAGAAGATGGACTCCTTACTTATAAGAATAGAGCCTATATTCCAAATGTGCCAGATTTGAGGAGGATTGTTATGGATGAAATCCATAAAGCTCCATACTCTGGTCACCCAGAATATTAGAAAACAATTGCTACCATAGGAAAATATTATTTCTGGTTGGGGATGAAGAAGGACATCGCTGAATACATTTCTAAGTGCATGAAATGTCAGTAGGTGAAGGTTGAATACCAACACCCAACAAGTTTATTGCATCCATTACCAATTCTGGAATGGAAGTGGGAATTAATTTCCATGGATTTTATTACAGGTTTGCCAATGACGGTAAGACAACATGATTCCATCAAGGTGGTGGTGGACAAATTAACAAAGGCATCACATTTTATACTGGTTAAGTCCACACATAAAATCGATGCCATTGCAAATATTTTCATGAAGGAAATTTTCAGATTACATGGATTTCCTAAGGAAATAATTTCTGACAGGGATACCAAATTCACTTCCAATTTTTGGAAAGGTCTCTTTGTGGATTTGGGTACACAGTTGATATTTAGTACCTCGTACCATCCTCAAACAGATGGGAAAACAGAAAGAGTAAATCAGGTGCTTGAAAACATGCTTTGCATGTATGTAATGGCCAAACCATCCAAGTGGGAGGATTATCTACAGTTGGTGGAGTTTGCATATAACAATGGGCATCAAGAATCATTGGGAATGAGTCCATATGAGGATTTGTACGGAGAAGGTATAGGACACTAGTGACTTGGGACAATCCAATGAACATAATTGTACTTGGGCCAGAATTGCTTAAGGAAATGGAACAAGAGGTTGCAAAGATCAGGCAGAATTTTAAAGTAGCCCAGGATAGACAAAAAAGCTATGCAGATAAGCATAGGGTACTTAGGGAATTCAGTTTCTAGGATTATGTGTATCTTAGAGTGAAGTCAAGAAAGAGTTCCTTGAATCTTGGGAGTTGCACCAAGCTATCACCTATATATTGTAAGCCATTTGAAGTACTTGAAAGAATAGGGCCAGTTGCATATAGACTTACATTGCCTGCTAGCACTAGAGCTCATAATGTGTTTCATGTCTCTTTGCTTAAGAAATATGTACATGATCCTAACCATGTGACTAATTGGGATGTGATCCAGGTGGAACCTGAGGGAGAGTTCCAAACTGATCCATTGCACATCCTAGACAAGAAGGTAACATTACTCTGAAACTGAGCCATCGGGAAAGTAAAGGTGCAATGGAAGCACTACGGCCTCGATGAGGCTACATGGGAGCTGGAGGATTCCATGAGAGTGGCATATCCATTTTTGTTCAATTTTGATAAGCACTGAGGACAGTGCTAATGTAAGGGGAGGGAAATGTAACGTCCCCATTTTGACCACCATTGCATTAAATAGTAAATGATGTAAATATTGTTATTTAATCATGGTGAGGAGCTCAAGGCCAAGGCCCCGCCATCGATTTATCGTTTTATGTATCCGAAATTAAAAATCGGTGCATATGGTTCTTGTACTAGACATGCACAATGTAAATTAAGACATCATGTAAATATGGATTTTAATGAAATACCACAACTAGCTATGCAATGCAACAAAGAGATGGGGGCATGATTTTTATAAGGAATAGGGAGGAAAATTATTCAAACCCTTGAGCCAATAGTGTTAAGCCAAATTTCATGATAAAACCCATAAACCACCAACTACCCATTTTGACTTATGCACCCAATCATTTAATTATTCTAAGAGTTGGTTGAGGTAGTTAATGCCTTGGGAATGAAGAGGTATGGTAGCCAATTTTGTGCATCGGCAAGCCATCAACCTGGGAATTCATATTTTTTCTTCTTGGGCAAGAAAACACCCACGAAATGGTGCCCAAATCCATCTTTCACCCATGGCCTTTGCTCTCTCATGCAATCTAAACTAGCTGGGCTTTCTCCATCACGTTTTTCATCATTTTCCTACATTTTTCCATGGCTGGGAGCTCATTTTTGTATTACATAGTGGCTGGGAGAGGAGGACCACGATTTGGGGTTGTTATGGAGGTCATTTTTGCCCTGGAATGTCCATAGATGTTTTTCTGAAAATGGATTTGGCTTCCCAGGCTTGTTCCCTCATTTATCTTTTCATTTTTGGTTGCCCACATTTTTCTGAAACTGGTAGAAACCCCACTTTGGGCATCTCACTGTAAAAATGTTTTCTTCATGCCCAACACTTGTAATTTTGTTGTTTTGTTCATCTCTGTTTTGGTTTGAACCCGTGAGTAATAAATTAGAAGTGGAAGTGGACCTGAGTTGGCTTGATAAACCTAGTGGGAAGATAACCTCTCAAGAAGATCAAAAGGGCTGGCTACTCTTCTATGCACACCTTGAACAACACTAGAATGGAAGGTATGGCCTGAGGGACTGTGCATTAGTGAAGGGAATACTTCCTTGTGTTTGGTGTGTAGGAATTGTGGGTGCCAAGCTAGATAGATCTTGTGGAGGTATCCTTGGACATGTGTTTGAGCTCACTAGCTTAGCGATTCATTCTCTCCCCTTTTCCTTAGCAACCTGATAAAGCCAACTATGGATTGGCTTGGCTGATTTTGGTGTATATTTGGCTATGTGTGAGTATGTTGTTCCCTTTTCCTTGTATAAATCATGCCCAGCTCGGGGATGGCAGTTGTATCAAGAGATTGATAAGCACAACTGGCATATGGTTGGGTGGAACGTTGTAGTTGCATATCTAGTTGCTCGGGACTACTTTGTTTTAAGATAAGTACTCTCATGTGTTAAATTCTGCAAAGTATTTATTTAATATCTGTCATGAAAATGTTTGAATGTATGTTAGATATGTAGATAATTTTAATTCCGTTGTGTTTAATTACAATATGCACATATATATGTCTTTTTTATTCAATGAGTTTTACTTAATGAATATGGGTCTAAATGCTCAGATTTAGTGTCATGTTCTCTCCTTTGCTTGGTTTGATGGGAGGGGACGTTACATAAAATTTAAGTTGCTATGCATAAACAGAGATGAAACATTAAAAATGTAAACATTTCATTATAAAGTCGAATGCCGAGGGCATTTGTTTATATAGACCACATGTTACAAAATACATAGCATTTTATAAATAACATTCAAACCCGACGAAGATCGTTGTGGGAACATCAAGTCAAGCTTGGCTTGCAACCAAGTATCCATTACAATATTAACTGTCTACCCATTACACAGACATAGTTTGGGAAATGCGGAGGCTGTGGCATTTCCACTTAATTTTACAAAGAATTCGGTTACATAGAATCCCGATGCCTTTGCCGGGGGCAGAGCGTCGTTGGAGCTCTTAAAAATACGCATGACAGTGGGGAGTCCTATGGACTATATTCCCTTAAGTGCACAACGACCTTGCGACGACGATGGAGCATAGACAGGTCACAACGACTTTCCCTATGACTGGAGTTACGCCCTAACACTTTGGCCAAGGGCCATGTTCCTTAAAAACTGGAAAACGAAAGCAGGAAAGAAACCCTAACCACTTTTGACAGTGTTTTAGTAACTCTTCGCACCCATGGGGTGAACCAAACCAAGGCAGTTTGGGTCGACGAGTTACCTGGTGAGCTTAGTAAGCCGCCACGACCCCACGGTTGTTACGAGTTCGTGGGAGTGCTTCAACTCCACTTTTACCGTTGGTTCCCTACACATGATAAAGTGACACGAGGTCAAATCTCAGGGATGCCAAAACCAACTAATAACAAGTGCAACATTTCCATGACAAAGCTGTAAGGAAGAGTGGGTGTGACATTACTTGGTGAAATGATGAGTCGAAGCACAGCTCGTCCTGGTCGCACCTATCACAAGAATACCGCGAGGGTCAAACTTTGGACATTTACATGCAAAACGTAAATAGAAACACAGCTTGCAGCAAACCATGATTTTTATTTAAACGAAAGGGCAGTGAAAGAAAAACACTGTATATTACCTTGTCTGGTGACAACACTGAGAACGGCGCTATCTGGTGCTATGTGCATATTTGAAATCGAAGTGTCGTAGCCTGGTAGTGGACCTTCCCCTTACCCCACGTAGAGTCGAAGCTCTCGGCGCAGAAGAACAACAACTGATCTGAATGCCAAGTGAACAAGCTATCAACGTTGAATACCGGGGAGAGCGGGTGGAGACCCCTATGATCGGTCATGAAATAAATGGGTTGAATTTGAACACTAGGATGAATCCATTGGTCAGGGGACATTGATGTAGTCCCAAAACTGTCGATAGCGAGAGAACTTGCCACTAATGAGTGCAAGCCTCAAGGTACTCAAATGAACTCTAAGCCTCGAGTCCCGGAATAAATGAGTTGGAGTCGATGGAACGAAACTCACTGGAGGGAGGGCATTAAGGAATCCCCCATCGACCAGCACGAGGTACCAGCAATGCTGAAAGATTTGGAAGATATCAGGTGAAAAAGACTAACTCAATAAGGATGGCCGATATACAATAGTCAAGAGGTCTGAGGAGTGGCTGACACTGGTTCAGGACTTCCTTTGAATAAGAGCATGAGCAGATGGATAGACTCAGGAAGCATAGATTTGACATAAACTGTGCAATGCAGGAGGCATTACAGAGGGCTTTATAATGACTGGAAGCTTAACCAATCGGTGGAGATAACTGAGAAACAAGTACAACTCCTAAGGACCAACTAAAGTCCTGACTCAAAATGTACAGAGTGGAATGAATGCTCTGTTCAAAGGCGACACGATAGCTTCCAACAAGAAATAGTGACCACAATCCCGTCCAGCTTTTTGGAATATTTGATTTTTTTTGGTCTTTTTCATATTTGGGAAAAGCTTGAAAAAGAATAAAATTGCTTATAGTACAACAAGTGAGGGAACGAGTGTCAAATAGCTAGCAGACTAGTCCCAAGCAGTGGAACATACCTATGCTCAATGCAAGGAAGTGCATGCAGGATGTGGACACTCGGGGGTATTTTCCCTCAGGGTCAAAAGGTCATCAAATTGTGAAGGGAAAATATAAGCTCTGCAGGGCTCGACAGGGGAAAAGTGCTTAGGCACCAGGCTAACAATTGAGTAAGCAGGAGCCGACACAAGGCTCAAGCGACAAGTAGGATGATGCAATGCAATCACAACATGATATAACTGAGGGGGAGTCCTTGAGGGAGATGGCCAACATAAGACAAAGTAGAGTATGAGTCTTTATCGCAACGTCATGGCGTGAATACAAAGGAATCCCAATCCTAAGGACAAACAACAACATGGGCACCAGAATGCAAAGGGGGGTTCTAAATAGGGTACCCATGTTCGGAAAAGCCCTACCGCCACATAACGACACTTCTAAAGCATTATGAAGGTTCTGTGTTGGTTATGAAGCGGGGTCGCACCTAGGGTTTATGAAAATGGTCAATAGGTCAAATGCATAATGCATGCGAAAATGGTGTCTAACCTATATGCCAGGTGTGAAATGTACCTGCCATAGGTGTGAAATGGTTCAGAACAACTCTCGCTGAGGGCATCTGTTGAAAAAACACTACTCCATGACACGATATTAGTTCATAACGGCTCAAAATGGAAAAAACTATAGAGAAGTGGGTCCAGAAAATTATAAATTGTAATAAAATTTCCAAATTACAATTCATTTGCACTATTCACCAGTTTGGAGTTTATTGGTTAGTTTTCACCTGAAACTTCGATTGCCAATCCTGGGAGCTACGAGCAACCATTCAATGAACCGTCCGGAGCAGGTTGGTGGTTACTTCCATACCTTTCATTTTAATGTTTTTATTTCAGTTTTGGTTGGTGGATTTTTTAGTTTGGCCAAGCCCTAGATGGCTTCAGTGCTACCCGCAGGATATAACTATGCGGGTCGCGGGTAGGGCACCAAACGTGTAGTCAAAAAGTAAACTGCCTGTGGGTACCCACCAATGTATACAAATTAGCCCATGGGTACGACCGTGAAGAAATTTTTAATCATGAAATTGACTAAATTTACTTGTTCTGCACTCCAGGATGGTTCTAGAGTGGTGGGAGAGAGAGCATGACCAGGTTGATGAGGTTGTGTGCAATAATTTGCAAGCATAACGGGCATTGCAAGCATGTGGTTTGTATAAGTTCTGGATTATAGGGGGTTTAAGGGCCCAAAAACTATTACTCCGTTTCCTGATAGACTATTGGTATGTGGATGCTCAAAACTTCATCCTCAACGGGAAGACAGTGACATTGGAAGTAGAGGATATCTATTTCATTACTGGTTTGTCCCGTAGAGGGGAGGTGGCTAGTCTTCGGTCTCAGACCGTGGGTGGCGGGATCACTGTTCAGGACTACATAGCACGGTATTGTCCCGCAAACACATGAGCGATGGGAAGTCAAGTGCCCGTCAACTCCATAGTAGATCTGAGCACAAAGATCATTGTGGCTACCCTGGTGCGGATCACTGGATCCAAAGCACTGCACCAAGCATCGAGGCCAGTGATATTCTATGCATCACAATGCATGCAACCTACGATATTTGACTGGTGTACTACTCTGCTGGTGTCTATGAAGACACAATTGACGGAATGCAAAGAGGGGAAGGCCAAAAAATTTGGGTATGGTAGCATTCTATGTAGCTTCTTCTTTGAGAGGGTTCCGGGGCTTAGTCTGAGGGTGAATGTCCCTCCTCATAGTCTTCGTGATCCAACCCTGACCCGATGGACTAAGATTCTGACACGACATGGTGGTGGCCATCTGGCATCACCATATATTGAGGAGTTCTTCTGCTGGTGGAACCGGCAGGTGATCGCTATAGAGGAATATCCCTATGCAGGGATAGACTTCAAACAGGACCATGACATGCCGCTCCCACCAGGGGCAACTTTCGGAGACATCGGTGAGTACTCTTTTGGTTTTGTGTTTATTAAATTTTTATGGATTTTTTTATTATAGTTGAAATGCAAAAAATCTTTTTGGTGGTAGTGTCATGTGCTAATGGGTGACTGTTTGCTCACAAAAAAAGGCCTAGCGAGACCCGAGGGCTTCCCGAGACATGGTCGTCAGGGTAGAGATGATGTGGCAGCAGATGCTGCAGCAGGGCGCACACTCCAGACATTGTGGTGCAACATATCACAGATGGTTTCCCGAGTACCATAGATAGAGGTAGCCCGACTACCTGAGGCCATGCAACGCCAAGTAGTGGGTGTTCCTAGTGAGTGGGTGCGGCTACTACAGCGGGTGGCCAATGCAGTACAGTACTTCTATGAGACACATCCTGTCAAGGCGGCCGCTAGACCTCCCTAGAGGGAATAGATATGCCAGGGTCTCGTTTTTTGTATTGATATGTATATTTTTGAGGGATACGGGCTCCAGTCTTGTATGACACTATCATTTTTTGGACATATTTATATATATATACAACTTTGGTTCTTGGTGCTACTACATGTGTGTATGTACAAATGTATGAATGTCTTTGTATTTATGTGCTTCATGATGAATGTGACAAATGCCAATCTAATACATAGTTAACGTATGCATTAGATATATAATTAAGACTTATTGGAATATGAATATATGTAATTGAAACAAAATGTCTCTCCAAGAGTCGTACCTTAAGGAATATCTGTAGTAATGTAGGGTCTCGTACACGGTACTGCCCATTCAGTTGAGACACAACTAGTTGTGAATCTAGGCGGACTTCTAAAGACTGAATGTCATGTGAAATAGCATCCCGAAGTAGTTCAATAACAACACTATACTCAGCCACATTATTAGATGTAGGACTGAGACAAGCACCTCCTGAGGACACAACTAGGTGATCAGGTGAGAAGATAACCCATGCAGCAGAAGCAAGCTACTGCGTATGCAGGCTAGCACCATCCGTGAAACCTAAGAATTTAGGAGATCCCGTTGACATGTGTCAATCAAACAGAGGCTAATTAGCAAACCCGATAACCAAAAAGGGCAAGCTAAACTATGTGTAGACAAACTATACAATAGTGTACAAAAGTATCATCTCGAACCAAAGGTTTAAGCATAAAATTGCTTGAGGTAGAGCCCATTTCTAGGCTCCTTCAAGGAAACTCCCTCATAGTCTTCTAACTCATAAGCTCCTTTTTCGAGGACATGCCTCACAATGTAAGGACCGTGCCACATTGGATTGAACTTGCCTGCCCCTAGGGGTTCTTTAGCTTGGTCATATAAGAGTGTCAAGTCACCTTCAACATATTGCTGGGGACAGACAGACCTATCATATTGAACCTTGACATGACGCTTGTTAACATCAATAGCCACAGCGGCATCTTGACAGTGCTCATCAAGTTGCTCGAGGTGTACTAAACGTGACTCTGGCTATTGCTGTGGCTATTGAGGAGCTCTATGGATAGCTTGAACGAAGGAATCTCGCATTCAATCGGTAAAAGTGACTCCACACCATGAACTAACTAGAACGAGGACAACCCGGTGGCAGTCTTAACTGCGGTTCGATATGCCCACAAACAAGGATATAACATGATATTCCAATTGGTCTTGCTTTGTTGGATGGTACGTTGGAGAATGGTCTTTAAAGACTTATTCACTGCTTCAAACTGACCATTCACTTGAGGATAGTAGGAAGACAAGTGTTCCTAATGAAACCCAAGCTTAAGAGACAAATCCTCCATCATCTTGTTTTGAAAGTGACTGCCATGGTCAATGACAATCTCCTTTGGGATACCAAACCGAGTGATAATCTGGTTGAACACGAAATGGGCTGCAGTAGCATCGTCGGTTTTTACAGTAGGAATGGCCTCAACCCATTTGGAAAAATAATCCACGGCCACGATAATATGGTGATTCCCCCTAGCCGAAGCTTGTTTGCAATCCATGAAATCTACCCCCCACTTAATGAAGGGACCGATAGTGACGATCGGATGGAGGGGCGCTGGATGCGAGTGTATGTTTCGAGAAAACACCTGGCAAGGGTGACATCTCTTCACAGTGTTAATACAATCTTTAAAGATAGTAGGCCAAAAATAACCAGCTCACATGATACCCTAGGTTGTAGCAAGCCCGGATAAGTGACCGCCACACGCCCCCGCATGGAAATCATTAAGTACCCGTTCTGCTTCTTCGTGAGTCAAGCAACGACAGAGAATGAAATACTTTCCTCGGCAATACAAAGTGTTACGAACGATAGTATAATATTTAGCGTGATGTTTCACATGCCATCGCTCATCTCATGAATAATGAGGAGGAAACTTCAAAGTTTGGAGATATACAATGACATCCCCATACCAAGGGTCCTCAGATGAGATAAGAAATAAGTGTTCATCCACAAAAGAATCTTCATGAATGACGTCCTCATCAAGCCGTGGAAGGTCTGACATCAGCTCAGCGAACACCAGTGATTTCACCAATTTTGCTGAAGCAAAATGAAGATCAAATTCCTGAAGGATCACAATCCATTTATTATACTTACCCCCGATAAGGAGTCGTGATAGCACGAACTGAAATGGATTGATGTGAGATACAACTGTGGTTGTTCGAAGAAAAATGTAATGTCGTAACCGTTGGACTGTGTGGACAGTCGCAAGTGCCATCTTTTCTATGTGGGTGTACCTTAGCTCAACGTCTACTAAATTTTGATTGAGTTAATAGATAACATGCTCGATGAGTGCATCATCTACCTGAACCAAGACCATGCCAATAGTCTATTGAGACGCAGCCACATAAAGAATAAAATATCATTTAAAGTCCGGCGGACTAAGCACAGGGGCCGATACCAAATCTTTCTTAAGGGCATCGAAAGACTGCTGGGCTCGCTCATCCCATATAAAAGGTGTGTCTTTCTTCAATAAGCGCGCGAAACCTTTGGTAATACTAGCATAGTTAGCTATAAACTGACACAGAAAAGTAGCTCTCCCTTGGAGGCTCTGAAGTTGTAACAAATTGCGTAGAGGAGGAAACTTAAGTATTGCCTCAACTTTGAGAGGACCGACTCTAATACCCTCCCTCGAAACTATGAATCCTAGAAGGTGACCAATCCTAACAGAAAAGATGCATTTGTTTGGATTCAATCAAATTTTGTAGTAGATACATAATTCGAGAATGATACGGAGGTGCTTGGGGTGGTCCACTCTCTTGCGAGAATGGCCAGCAAGATCATCCAAGAAAACTTCCATAATCATCTTAAGATCGTGAAAGGCATAGGTCATGGCTCGCTAAAAAGTAGCTCTGGCATTTTTAAGGCCGAAGGGCATTTTCCGATATGCAAATGTTCCCCATGGACAAATAAATGGCGTCTTATCTTGGTCCGCGGGTTTGATTTGAATCTGAATATAACCTGAGAATCCGTCCATGAATGAAAAAATCTCACTCCCCACACAAGCATCCAATATTTGATCAATGAATGGCATGGGGAAGTTGTCTTTCAGACATGCACAGTTCAAATCTCTAAAATCAGTGGATATACAGATCGTTCCCTGCTTCTTATCCACAGGAACGGAGTTTGACACCCATTCGGTAAGAGGAATGGGGTAGATGAAACCATCTTTGAGCAGTTTCTCCACCTCTTCCTTAATAGCAGTTGCCTTCCTAGGGTTCCAACACGTAAGCATTGTTGAATCGGTTTAGCATCAGGGTACATCCTAATATCGTGTTCAAAAATGCGGGGGTCTATTCCTGGCATCTCCTCGTATGAACAAGTCAGTGTAAATAGAAATCTCCTCAGGAGTGCAATCGGCACCAACGTAAACGTTCTCCATCTTTCCAGGAGTGTGAGAGATGTTGATCGAAGTGGTTGGGGAAATATTGGCCATATTCCCCTCCGCAAAAACATTATGCGACTCCAAAAGAGTCACAAGGTGACCAACCATCTCTGCTAGAGTCATCGTAAAATCCTCTTGCTCAACGAGCTCGAGGTTGGGAAGGAAATAAGAGCGATGGTGCATATCTTCCCAAGGTCTCTCACTACCACACATGGCCTCGAGGATAGCTTCATCAGATGGTAAAGTATCATCAAGGAAATCGTCTGAACAAGATGAGTTGACTGCCCAAACTGGCAGCGTAACGGGATCTTCTTCAACTGTCTAGGAAGAAGAGAGATCCAGATCTGTAGTGGTTTGTTGGATATGATCGTAAGTGACCTCTGCTACAGATAAAGGCATAGACATCTCGACATGCGTAATGTCTCCAGACGTGGAATTCGTGGATGGTAAATTCCACGAATCATCTAAATAGGAGGTCCGGAATAACACATTATTCGAAGGAGGAGACGCATTGTCGGTAATGGTTCTAATAAAATTCACAGGTGTAGAATGGTTAAAAGTTCCCATCAATGAGGGGTACATTCCAACACCTATGTTCCCAGTTGCTGGCTGAGACTTAGAAACTTGCGGGACTACAGATCCTGTGGATATTGTGGAAGGATTGCAAACATAATCCAGCTGATTGATCGTCACAATCTTGCCTTCATGGGGAAAGCAGATAACCCTAAATACAATAGACTTGACAGCCTTCATAGTGTACATCTATTTCCGACCCAATAAAAGGTAGTCGATGGGCGCATCAACCACTTCGACTTCAATAGGCATAGACTTACCTCCCAAGGAGACAACAAGGGTAGGGATAATTCCATGCGGTGTAAAAGATCTACCGTCGAATGCAGTGAGTGTAGTTCTAGATGCAAGTAGAGGAGGAGAGCCAAGATATTTCCAACAAGCTAACGACATTACTGACGCGGAAGCACCTTCATCAACCATAGTACATTTGACAAATTTCTTAAGGAAAATGACCTAGATTTGAAAAGCCACATGGTAAGGTAAGCGAGGTTGGACATCAGTAGTATCAAACTTGATAACATTAGGATTTCCCCCCATCTTGAAACCCTAACGCACTCAAAAGGGCATGCTTCTGAGATGGACAGGCTTGCAAAACTTCAAGAGCCGACATGGCACACGGAGTTTGGCCCAAATCTTCTACGATGGAATAGTTCTGGGCAGCTCGAGCATTTGGATTATGCATGGAGTGCTAGAGAACACCTTTCGGTATCTGTGGCATAATGGATGGATTCTCGATATGCAAGGAATTGTCATGAGGAGGGGAGGGGGAGGATCATTCCCCAAATTGGGTTGTGGTGCACCATAATCACGCTGACGAGTAGCAACACAAACCTCCAACTGAACCATATTCACACATCCATAACCACTAGTATTGGAAGAAGACGTTGCCGTTTCATTAGTACCATAACCAGTGGTGGGAGCATTCGAAGCCATGTTTTGGTGATGAGGTAGGGGATCCTTCAACACAGTTGGGCTCTATGCCAAATGCTTCGATGCTTCTTCAATTCGAGGACATAAGTGAGTAAGATGATCCTCCCCACAAAGCTTGCAAGGGAATTTCACCTTACGCCTAGGTTTACGATCCTCGCCAGCATTACCACCTTTTCGAGGAGGGTTGGCATTTTATTTATGAGGAGTATTACGATTTCTATTGTTATTACTTCCATTGTTTCCACCCCTATGATTATTTCTCCCCTTTTTCTTACCACCAGGTTGCTGGTTACCCGACGGCTTCGTTGATTGCACATTGTGTACATCAGACAATGGAGTGGAAGTGGACAAGGTGTGAACCTGTCCGGGAGCAGACTGGTGTTGAGATATTGTAACTTCAAAGAATATTATATTTGTACTTTATTATTCCGGAGATGTTTCATTCCTCCGTGCAGATCTTATTGTATATCCGGAGATGTTTATTCCTCCGTCGGAATGTGGTAACTCGGGTTATTAGACTTCCCTAGTAGGGGTCGGCCCTGTATGTGTTATGTGGGTCAAAGGGTTATTAGACCACCCTAGAGGGGTCGGCCCAGTTAGTTGTAGTGGGGTATTTAACCTATTGGTTAAATACGAGCCTACGTGTACTTGTGTAAAATACACATCAGAGTAGTGTATAAATAGAGGAGGTGTGTTCCTCATTACATACACTCACTCACTCACTTGAGAAAGGCGCACTTGTGGAGGAGAGGTCTGCTATGGAGGAGAAGGAGCTTATGCTCAGGGTTTGCATCTTTGTATATTGCTGGTCATCTATATTGAGGAAGCTTTGCTGGGTTTTCTACCCCATGAGGGTTTCCCAGGATAAATCTCTGTCTCTTGTGTTTATGCTATGCTTGTTGTTTCTTCAGTGATCCTGTATATGATATTATTATGAAATGGAATGTAATGCTGCTATTTTCTGTCTTAGCATATTGAAATTTAACATGGTATCAGAGCTAACCTGAAGGAAGACAAGGTATGGGACTAAAGACACTTGCTCTACTTACGACAATTTGAAGGTTAGGGTTTTACATAGCAAAAACCAGTCATCGTAGCACTTTCGCTATAAATCCGTTTTGGCGAATTTTTCGGATCTGAAATTGTTACAGGACGAATATAAAATCTCCAGGTACCTTGTGTCCAAAGGACAACCTCTAATTCGTTGTACTTTGTGATTTATGATCTGTACAATATAGGGTTTCTGCCTCTTCCAGATCTGAGTCAAAATCAGGTGACCTTGGGAAAAAGGTCATATATTGGGCTAGGAAGCTCCAAATGAAATTTCGTAAAAAGTGACAGGTAGTACACAGTCTGCACTATCTCAGAAAACTTTTTCAGAGGCCGAAGTTGAACCAGTGACACGTGGCACTCCGTACAAGTGCGCTCTCCTGTATTATCCCAAAACAGGTCACGTTGCGACATTTGGAATAACTCTCTCTCAGAGAATCCAATTGAGGTCAGACCTGTCAGGATAGAAAGATAGAAGGTCAGGCTATCTCAGGAAACTTTTTCAGACCCTGTGGATCAAAAATTTCAGAGTTACACCAGAAACAATCAGGTACATATTTCTGTCAAAACAGAATTATTTTTTGGTACCTTCATTCATGACTTCCGGAATTTAGGGCTTTGGAGAAAGTTGGAATTTTTGTAATAAGAGACCACGGCTGGATGCTACTCATCAAAATAGAAATTTAGAGACCAAGATCAGAATTTTTGGTTGGGCAGAAGGCCGGGCTTGATTAGACCCTAGTTCGGGACTTTGATCAGAAAAGCGGAAAATTAGGGCTTCTGTAAAAATGGGAATTTTTGAAATCTGTGACCACGGCTGGAAGCTCCTCAGAAAATTAGAAGCTTAGAGCTTTGAATCAAACTTTTTGATGGGGCAAAAGAGTGGGCTTCATCAAACCCCAGTTCAGGGTCACGTCCAGTGAATCCGAAAGTTTCAAAGGCAAAATTGAGGAGTAAAACTTTGCAGTTTTCAAATTCTGAATATATCAGTTTGATCAGCTCATCAAGGCGCATATCTCTATCCTTTCGGAAGTTTGAAATTCAAAGTTTGAATTTTTGGGGTTTCTCTGACAAACCCATATCCAGCTCCAGGTCCAGTTCTTGCAAATCAAGTGGATAGGGTTAATCCTAGAAGAAGATGGATTGGTCACCTACATAAGTGAAGGAGTTCATGTTTCAGAGGGAGATGAGGCTAAGGCTTTACATAAGGAGATTACAAGTGATCTCGACAGGTATGACTCATCGAGGTATGTTTTGAGATTTGTTCATGATTAAGTTTATGGTATGTTTGTCTTCATGTTATTACAGTTAGTACAATCTTGATTTTAGATTTGTTGTATCACCTTAACAAAATTATGAATGCATGATAGAAGATATTCATTGGTTAGGGGGTTGACACTTATGATTGTACTAATGCATTATGGTGTTGTGTGAGGTTGAGGTTGTCTGCTAACAAGATACAGGTACATCACAAAAGACAAATCAGGCTCCATGACCATGAAAACATGAAGACAAAGAGTCATCCATAATCTCTGTTCTACTTACGAGGTATGTATGACTTTGTTATATTATGCTTAACCTATGAGACATGCAGGTTCTAGCTCAGGATCTCTAAATCATTGAAGAGATTGTTTAGGTATGTTGTACATAACCAAGTAGGTATACTAATCCAGGTATGTTTCCCATGAATCTTACCTTGTGTTAGGATCCCTTATATACGTATACTTGGAATGATTGGTTATGCTTATTCATAAAGTTAGTAATCAAGGGATTATGCATATTATATCTTTTATCAATGATATGCATGAGTAAAAGAAGACTTCCTTGAAATCTTGAATACTAATGTTTATTAACTATAATCATGACTATACGTTTTCAAGATTATTTAGTACTATAATGTTTTGATAGCATTTAGAATATACTAATGAGTGTATGTTTGTGTATGAGATCATGAGGATGACTCTTGAGCATGCACAGTGGTACAGAATGAATAGAAGTTCAAAAGACATACAGAAGATCAAGCGGGAGGCAACCACACAAACATAAAAGATAAGTATTTGAGTTGTTATTTGAAATAGTAATAATATTGCCTACAATAGGTTGTATGCATATTTGTATTCCCATAATATATAATGCTGAGTGTAAACATTCATAGAGCATTGAACAGTATACTACTAATGTGCATATGATTGACAAGTTGGACAAACATTCCATTATTGCTTGTCTAGAATGAAACCTCTTTGCTGACATGCTGAGAGTTGTGCACACTCTCGATAGTATGTTCTGGTAGAGATGGAAGGCATCTAGATAGCCACTGTATGCATACAGGATATGGGAAAGTGTTGTGCCAAAGTATTGGTCAAAATAGTTGCATCACTATGTAAATGATATCTGTATGCATAATGGGTTATCTTTTGATGATTATGAAGTATTACTAATCATGTACTTAATTTTGATTTGTAGGAAAGGTCATGAAGAATGATGGACACCGTACAAGTGGTGGATGTTCAAACAAGAAGATTTACAAATCAAACAAAATATAGAAGGCTCATGGCTAGAAGATTCTCTTAGAAAGGGGAAGAGAATCATGACAAGATGTTTGCTCCAAGTATGGTGTAATTAAAGAAGAGGTATGAATCAGGTTCTGTATAGGTACCTAGGATCGATAATAATTTAAGCTTAATGATCACCATGGGTGATGTGGATCTCAACCTTTGCTACAAGGTTGAATATGATACACATATGACATGGATGCAAGAAGGAACTCACCACAGAGTTCGAATGATACTGAGGCTCATATCAGTAGACCCATCTAACGAGAGATGGCACAGATAGATATGCAGAAGATCATTCAATGCAGAAATGAAAAATGAAAGATCTCAATTTGATGCTTTACTTCCTAGGTCTGGAAGTATGGCAAGGCTCAGAAGGAATATTTATCAATCAGGGAAAGTATGATGAGAAATATGACTTGAGGTGTTGGAATGGCCACTCTTATGGATTCCAGCTTGAAGCCGTTAGGGGATAACTCATCAGAGTTAGTGGATATAACTCTGTACAGTCAAATTATTGGGTCTTTGATATATCTAACATATACTAGGTTAGATATATGCTCTGTTTTGAACACCTTGAGTTAGTATCTAGTGGAAACTAGATGTGTTTACCTGATAGTTGCAAAGCATGTGATGAGGCACATAAAGGACACGATAGAATTTGATCTATGCTATCTTGAAGATCATGACTTCAGATGGCTATTCAGATTCTATTTGGGCAGGAAGTGTTTCAGACAAGAAGAACACATCGAGAGGATGTTATTGTCTAGGATTAGCCATGATCTCGTGGTTTAGCTGGAAGCAGTCTAGTGTGGCTATCAGCACAAGCGGAATATATGGTTGCTTGCTCTGCTAGTTGTGAAGAAGTTTGGCTTTAGGATTGTTTGACTTAGAGATAGAACCAACTGAGATCCTATGTGATAATTAGAGTTGTATCAAGATGACATAGAATCTAGTGTTCCATGATAAGTCAAAGAACATAGGGAACTAACAAGATATGACACAGAAAGGAACTCTAAAAGTTTGAATTTGTAACAGGTTACCGTTGTACTAACCAAGCCTCTACGTCAAGTGAAGAAGTTACCAACCAAACCTCTGTCTCGAGTGAAGCTTGAATACTTCCGAGACAAGCTTGGTGTAGTTCAAAAGGACCCTCCTCGAAAGGGGGAGTAGTATAGTCACTACTGATGAGATTGTCTCATCAAACAACAAGGTCGTTGATGAGGTAACCTGTTCTCTACACCTAGTCACTTAGAAATAGTTAGATTTAGGACTATTTTTATTTCTGTTTAGTTTTACTCATACATGATTTTTGATGTTAGATGTATTGGTGAGAATACATGCTAGAGGTATACATGCTTTTGATGTTAGATGTATACATGATGTTAGATGTATTAGTGAGAATACATGCTAGATGTATACATACTTTTGATGTTAGATGTATACATGATTTTGATGTTAGATGTATTGGTGAGAATACATGCTAGAGGTATACATGCTTTTGATGTTAGATGTATACATGATGTTAGATGTATTAGTGAGAATACATGCTAGATATATACATGCTTTTGATGTTAGATGTATACATGATTTTGATGATAGATGTATTAGTGAGAATACATGCTAGATGTATACATGCTTTTGATGTTAGATGTATACATGATTTTGATGTTAGATGTATTGGTGAGAATACATGCTAGAGGTATACATGCTTTTGATGTTAGATGTATACATGATGTTAGATGTATTAGTGAGAATACATGCTAGATATATACATGCTTTTGATGTTAGATGTATACATGATTTTGATGATAGATGTATTAGTGAGAATACATGCTAGATGTATACATGCTTTTGATGTTAGATGTATACATGATTTTGATGATAGATGTATTAGTGAGAATACATGCTAGATGTATACATGCTTTTGATGTTAGATGTATACATGATTTTGATGATAGATGTATTAGTGAGAATACATGCTAGATATATACATGCTTCTGATGTTAGATGTATATATGATTTGATGATAGATGTATTAGTGAGAATAAATGCTTTTGATGACAGATGTATACATGATTTTAGATGTATTAGTAAGAATACATGCTTTTGATATATGACGTATACATGCTAGATATTGATTATGTACTTGTATGGATGAGGATACTTGTACTTGTATTGATGAGAATACAGATTGAGGGGATTGAATCATCCCTGGACTTTCAGTCCCAAAGAGAGCCGTAGACGTGAGGTCTCCGAGAATGAAGTCCTTAGTGGACAGTTGAGGGGATTGAATCATCCCTGGACTTTCAGTCCTAAAGAGAGCCGTAGACGTGAGGTCTCCGAGAATGAAGTCCTTAGTGGACATGATAGGATTGCATCATCCTCAAGAGAGCCGTAGACGTATGTCTTCGAGAATGAAGTCCTTGGTGGACATGAGGGGATTGGATCATCCCTGGACTTCAGTCCTAAAGAGAGCCGTAGACAGGTGTCTCCGAGAAATAAGAGGGATTGTATCATCCTTGAACACATGTTCTAAAGTGAGCCGTAGACAGGTGTCTCCGAGAAAGAAAAGGGATTGTATCATCCTTGAACATCTGTTCTAAAGAGAGCCGTAGATGTATGTCTCCGATAAATGAAATCCTGAATTAACAGGTAGGGGATTGCATCGTCCCCGGACTGATGTCCCAGAATAGAACCGTAGACTGGGTCTCCGATAATGAAATCCTGAATGAACAGGTAGGGGATTGTATCGTCCCCGGACTGAGGTCCCAGAATAGAACCGTAGACTGGGTCTCCGATAATGAAATCCTGAATGAACAGGTAGGGGATTGTATCGTCCCCGGACTGAGGTCCCAGAATAGAACCGTAGACTGGGTCTCCGATAATGAAGTCCTGAATGAACAGGTAGGGGATTGTATCGTCCCTGGACTGAGGTCCCAGAATAGAACCGTAGACTGGGTCTCCGATAATGAAGTCCTGAATGAACAGGTAGGGGATTGTATCATCCCCGGACTGAGGTCCCAGAATAGAACCGTAGACTGGGTCTTCGAAAAATGAAGTCCTGAATGAACAGGCAGGGGATTGCATCGTCCCCGGACTGAGGTCCCAGAATTGATCCGTAGACTGAAGTCTCCGAGAACTGAAGATTGGATTGTATCATCCATGGACCTATGTCCTAAAAGGAGCAGGATTGATCATCCTAGGAATATGATCGTATGATGATGATAGTGATGACGATGCTGATGATCGTGTGATGACGATGCTGATGATCTTGCTGATGACGATGCTGATGATCGTGTGATGACGATGTTGATGATCGTGCTGATGACTATGCTGATGATCGTGCTGATGACGATGCTGATGATCGTGTGATGACGATGCTGATATGACGATGCTGATGATCGTGTGATGACGATGCTGATGATCGTGCTGATGACGATGCTGATGATCGTGTGATGATGATGCTGCTGATCGTGTGATGACGATGCTGCTGATCATGAGATGACGATGCTGCTGATCGTGTGATGACGATGCTGCTGATCGTGTGATGACGATGCTGCTGATCGTGAGATGACGATGCTGCTGATCGTGTGATGACGATGCTGCTGATCGTGTGATGACGATGCTGCTGATCGTGAGATGACGATGCTGCTGATCGTGTGATGACGATGCTGTTGATTGTGTGATGACGATGCTGCTGATCGTGTGATGACGATGCTGCTGATCGTGTGATGACGATGCTGCTGATCGTGTGATAACGATGCTGCTGATCGTGTGATGACGATGCTGCTGATCGTGTGATGACGATGCTGCTGATCGTGTGATAACGATGCTGCCGATCGTGTGATGATGATACTGTTGATCGTGATGTTGATGTTGATGTTGACATTGATGTACCAGTAACTGTTTGAGTTACTGATGAAGAAAAATTGAAGAAAGCTTCCAATGATTTATAGATGTATCATGTATGATGTTGATGACTCCTTGCTCGAGCAGATGTTGTTATAATATCCTTCTCGTTAAGGGGGAGTGTTGAGATATTGTAACTTCAAAGAATATTATATTTGTACTTTATTATTCCGGAGATGTTTCATTCCTCCGTGCAGATCTTATTGTATATCCGGAGATGTTTATTCCTCCGTCGGAATGTGGTAACTCGGGTTATTAGACTTCCCTAGTAGGGGTCGGCCCTGTATGTGTTATGTGGGTCAAAGGGTTATTAGACCACCCTAGAGGGGTCGGCCCAGTTAGTTGTAGTGGGGTATTTAACCTATTGGTTAAATACGAGCCTACGTGTACTTGTGTAAAATACACATCAGAGTAGTGTATAAATAGAGGAGGTGTGTTCCTCATTACATACACTCACTCACTCACTTGAGAAAGGCGCACTTATGGAGGAGAGGTCTGCTATGGAGGAGAAGGAGCTTATGCTCAGGGTTTGCATCTTTGTATATTGATGGTCATCTATATTGAGGAAGCTTTGTTGGGTTTTCTACCCCATGAGGGTTTCCCAGGATAAATCTCTGTCTCTTGTGTTTATGCTATGCTTGTTGTTTCTTCAGTGATCCTGTATATGCTATTATTATGAAATGGAATGTAATGCTGCTATTTTCTGTCTTAGCATATTGAAATTTAACAACTGGTTTATCAAAAAAATTTGCATTTGATTAGCCACCAAGTCTACAGGGCGAGTGCATGCGGAACCCACGATGCCATCGGCATGTGGTCCAGGAACTGACGTGGGTTCATGTCTTGTTCTCGGTGCATCAGGAATAATGTCATACAAAATGCCATACTAAGAGTAAAGTAGATCTAACTGGTGGACTTTCAAGATAGCTTGTTCCTCAGTCACAATGCCAGACATCGAAACATCCTTAGAAATGTATGGAAGTAGAGACTTAAGGGACCATTCCAACAGGAACTCTGGAGGAATGTTGGTTTTCACTAATCTCTTCCGCCAACGCCACTCTTGAACGTGGTCAAAAATATGTGTGGCCTTATTCTGACGGAAGGTGGACAACAACTCAGTACCAGTACCATAACGAACCGGTAACTAGAAATGGTCTAAGAAAACCAAAGCAATCTCATTGAATCCCTTATAGGTGTTTCCAGGCAACTCCACATACCACTTTGCAGCTGCCCCCGTGAGGGTGCGTTGAAATAGTCGTAATCTAATGGAATCATGATTCAAAGAGTTGGAGGAGCACAAAAGGTGAAACATCGTGACATGATCTCCCGAGTCCTTGCCACCTTTCCCCTCAAACTTTGGGATGTCTAAAGGGATATTAGTAGGGACCGGGGGCCAAGTAGAGACGTGACACACCAGATCATTCATGAGCTTTGAAATATATGGGAGATTCAAGCATGCAAGGAACGGGAGTTGAGGCTGGAAAGCTTGATTATAAGCCCCCATAAAAGGTTGGTTAAATGGAACTGTGTTATAAGATGGACCAAAAGCTTGACCATGAGGATTAAACTACTGATAATGAGGACCTGATGGTCCATAAGCTTGCCCATGGCCATAAGATCGATAACCTCCTCCTTCCTGACCCATTTGAGAGTAAGTAGGTATATGCGTGTTTTGGGAACCATATTGGGGTGGTGGGTGATACTGGTGGCCAAAAACGACTGTGTTGTAGTAAGGGTTGCCTCCATGAGTATGGGGCATGTATGTACTATTCATAGTGTGAACTATGTTGTAATGACTGTAATGGTATGGTATGTTCCCACCCCCAGCATTAGGATTAGCTTGAGTAGTCATGTGATGACCATAAGCATGAGAAGTATTCCCAGCCCCAACATTGGTGTTACTAGTAGCATGGATGGTGGCATGATGTCCATGTGGATAGGAGATATTCCCACCCCCTACATTAGCATTACTATTGGCGGTGGTGGATGTAAAAATATGCGGTATGTGTCCACCCCCGTGGTTGGGAGGAACATTATCATTCGTAAAAGTAGTCATGGGTTGACGAGTAGCGACACGTGTATTAGGTGGTGGATGGCAAGTCGTGTTTCGAACAATGTTCCGATTAGGTTGGGAAATCCTAGGAGGTGGTCGTCTTCCAATATTAGCATTGTTAGGAATCTGACCAGTCCCCATACTATGTGTGTGGGTGGACAATGTAGTCCCCCCAGCGAGGGTAGGTCCCCTAGTGGGTATAGTATGGCTAACACCATGACTGGTTCCAGCGTGACTACCAACCGTAGTGGAAGGTTCGATAGTACTATGACTAGGCATACCAAAAGAGAGTGTGGTGGGGTTGATCGTAGTGTCATTATGTGATTTAGGAATCCTGTATCTATAACTACGTGGAAACGAAGGAACGAAATGCTCATCCTGTTCTTCGTCCTCGGGTAAGTGAGGAATTCCGTAAATATAATTATCCGGATTCGAAGGATCAAACAGATCTCAATCAAGTGGATTAGGCCAAATAGAACCAGGTTGAGTCTTAGGTGGATCACCTCCCCACTCCTCACGAGGAGTATGGGGATCAAAAGTATGGTCAACTCTACCCGAAGGAGTCAAAGGTTTTTCTTCAATATCAGGATGTGCAGCCATGACATCTTGGACGTAATTCTCATATGAATCCGAAGACTCAGAGGGAGCCTTCCGACATCCTCTAGTAACACGGCGTGAAAGATCGAGTGGATTTAAACCAACCAAATGATGGGACCGACAGAGAGCAGGGCTCCATGCCATGATATCTCCGGAGAGAATATGTAACCAAAAAGTCCCCTAAAGGCCAGCTATCGATAAAAAATAGTAAATCAAAAGCACACACCTGGAGAAACTACAACCAAGAGCAGACAAACAGAGTGGCTAAATGAGCTCCCGACACTAGAGCCGGTATGTCTCTCCTAGGAGAGGCTTGAGACTCCCAAACTATAGATGAAGGTAATAGAATCAGTTATAGAGACACCCAGGCTTCACTGCGTGTACAAGGTCAAGTCCACTGCACAAACACAACTGTGTTGTCCAATGCCTATCTGACTCAAGACACAAACAACATAACCACTGCAAGTACCCTATGCGATACCTAGGTAAGGAAACTATGTTCACCGCAATATAACCAATGCTCAGGGGGACAATCGCTGGTGGGACCCGTTGTATGGGTAGGGTAGCTAAGATCGAAGCACAAGAGGATGAACCTTTGGTACCCCCAGATATGAACAAATCCTGGATATATCTCCCACGTTCAGCCGGTATCAGAGGGATATCTCCTCAACCAACCTCCCGTGACCTCGTGCTTAACTCTGGTTTGAGTAGAGCTTCCTGAGACATGTCCTGAGAACACCGATCTATACCATGGATTCCTCCACTCCCTGGTCAGACACCTAATGTTTCATCTAGTAGTCTTGGATTGTTAACTCACAATGATCTATTCCAAGACTCTAAACCTATTCTAGTTGGTGTACCCTATATATAAAATCAGTCTAATCAATTTTAAGATTAAGCATTAATTTTAGTGGTTGTGGTTACTCAAGGGATATGATCGTGAAACTAGTGATGTGTAGACTCAATAGTATGCAAAATCGTCCAATCCTAGACTCATCTATCCAATAAAACAATGTCACTAATATGCAAAATCAACCAACAATTTTGAAATAAAGATGCAACTTTTTATCTTTTCGATGCACAAGCAGAACCTAAATGAAGGCAACAAGCACTCAATGCAAGATGCAGTATATGAAAGTAAAATAATTTTGTATTTTCGCTTATAAACAAGAAGGAAAATGCAAAAACTAAATGTATATTTTTGTATTTTTTAATATAAATGGAATGAAAAAATGCAAGCAAAATCCTACTATTCAGTCACTGAAGTGCCGAGAAGATCACTAAGACAACCCAGCAGATCCTAAACAGCAAGACTCATCCAAAGGAAAGAGCTCAAAAGGAAAAAACCAAGAGGCTAAATCCAAAGTTGGGTAAAAAACCAAGAAGGCTCAACCAACAGAAACAAAGAGTTCTGGTCACAACCAAGGCATGAAACAGTCAAGAAAGAGGCCAACAAAGACTCATGAACAACCAAAGCCAACCCAGCAACAACCAATAGCCATAAACCAACAAAAGCCGAAGTTACACGCTACTGTGGAAGGAATACCTGCAGGTACCCGCGAGCAGTAGAGTAAACAGAATCCGGTATACGCGATCTGAGCTAAGCTAGCCCGCGGGTGAGGAAAGGAAAATGGAAAAATAAAGAGTCCAATGGCTCAGAAAAGCAAGTTTTCTATGGTGTATCTTAACGGCCAATCAGTGACACATAGCTTCGATAAACAACAACTCTAATTATGGACTAATGCTAAAAAAATTCCCAAACATGGATGTTTTCCCCAGCGAAGTCACCATTTCTGTATTGGAGAAAACTCACTATGGCTTGAGAATACAACAACAGACAGATGACTACCATAAATCTACTCAATTCTCAAAGCAATGCTATTATAAATTACAATGTTAAGATAATGGAGAAATGTAACCAACCTTGATCCAAACGTTTGATGTAGATCCCTGTTGGAGCTTTCAATCCATGCACTTGTAATCTGCAAATTAGTCTTGACAACCAATATCCAACAAGTACATATAATATATAGATGACATTAACATTATCAATAACAATGGTCCATAATATCATAAGCAAATGTAACCCAATGTATAATAAACAACATTCACACCATGAAGGGACAAGAATATGAGCATTTCTATTAATGAACAAGAAGAAGTACAAAGTGATAAGACCTCTTGCCGGCAACCAATCTGAACCAAGATCTAGATCAATCCACTTATGCCTCCACCACTTCAATCCTCCATGAATGGCAAACTCAAACTAGAAAGGAGTTTGGAAGGTGAACATAAATGGTCCACAACTACAAGGATCAATGAGTGCAGACTTAATATAGGGCAAAAATCCACTAGAGTTCTCTTGCTATTCTCTTCTTCCTCCCGTCCATAAGCCATATGTGCTCAATATATAGTTTTCTCAAAGGTAGGTGAAAGGACGCATCGAGACGTTACTCGGGCAGATGGAGAGCCAAAGGTCACCCAATGACCTCTTTTTGGGAATAAAAAGTAATTAATAGTGGTTTTTACCATTTTACTTGATACCCGCAGGCTATAGTGATGCAACTCGCGAGTATGCATGCTATAGTGATGCAACATGCAGGTAGGAATAAAAATAGGGCAAAATAGTATCTCTGAAGGATATAAGTGGATCTGAGTCACTGAAATGGATCCTATAGGCCAAATAATGTTGATTCTCACAGGGTGGAAGATTACGATGTAACAAGCATGTAGAAAAATTAGTCACTAAAAGAAATTCCAAATTTATATCTACACCTCCAAGAAATTCTACGAGCTTTAATATGGACGTCAGTAACGAAGAGTCACAAGGTGAGGAATCTGAAGAGTATGTTCCTAAAAAGAAAAAGAAGACAGGAAAGGTACATCACCTCCATTCAGAATTGAGGAAGATCAAGCCTCCTACTTTTAATGGAGAAATTAAAAGTGGAAAAGAAGTAGAGTTGTGGCTGAGAGACATGGAGAAGTACCTAAGCATGTTCGATTATTCCAGTGTCATTCGGGCGAGAATTGTTGTTTTCAATCTACAGGGTAAGGCATCAGCTTGGTGGGATGATCTCAAGTTGATCCACTCTATCAACGAGAAAAAGGTAAGGTGGAAACATTTTGCAACCCTCTTCAAGCAGAAGTACTTGTCTGAAAGGTACTTCGACAAAAAGGTAAAATATTTCTACGACCTCAAGTTGGGACATCAAAACATGGAAGAGCTAATCAGTAAATTCCTGGAACTGTTGAAGTACGTTCCATATATTCAGGAGGAAAAATTCAAAGTTCAGTGCTTCCTGAATTGTTTATCGTTTGGGTACAAAGATCATATAGAGTTTGAAAATCCTAAGACGTTGGAAGATGCTTTCAAGAAAGCTAGACTGTGTTATGAACAAGGGAATAATAGAGCTGAAGTGTCCAAGAAGTGGAATGAAAAGAAGAAACACAAGTTTGAAATAAGGTAGAAGGGTCACAAGCCCAACCATTTTAGAAACCAAAGTTCACGGACACCTTCCATCAACAAATTTGAGGGCAGCAAGCCGCAGTCCAAATTTGTTCCACCCACAAAGAAGTTCAACAATGAAGGCACCAGAAAACTGGAGCCAACACCATCGAAGCCACCTATCAAGTGTTGGGGTTGTGGAGAGAATCATCAATGATATGATCGTCCTCACAAAAGGGACATAAGATAACCTATGCATAATCTACAAGAGGCTTCTACGGTCCAAGACGTAGCAAGAAGTCCGAGAATCTATGCTGCATTGAACAACCGTCAGGTTCAACATCAAGCTTTGGTAATCAAGGTGGAAGGTATGCTTTCCAGGACACCCGTGTCTATCTTAATTGATTCTAGAGCATGTAAGAGTTACATAGACCCAAAACTATGTGTATCATGCAAACTTAATAAGAACAAATATGTGCAGCCTTGGCTGGTACAAATGGAAAAAGGGACGAAAAGGAAAGTTTCCGAGGTGGTTAATCAGTGTCCCTTGTAGTTAAATAAATCCTGTACTAGTGTAGATTTAAATATTTTGCCATTAGGATCCTACGATGTGCTCATCGGTATGGATTGGATGGAAAAAAATAGGGTTGTTATAGACTACTACTAGAAATCTGTTACATTTACTAACGATGTGGGATAGTAGGAAAAGATCCAAGGGATCATGAGAGAAGTAAAATTAAGGGAAATTTCTGCTCTCCATCTAAAAAGGAATGCACGAAAAGGGTGCAAACTGTATGCTGTCCACATGACAAAAAATCAGCAAATTGAAAGTGCAGATTTCATAAAGCATCTTGTATTGGCTAAGTTTAAGGATGTGTTTCTTGAGGAAATTCCAAAGCTACCTCCTAGACGCGAGCTGGATTTTACTATTGACCTGTCCCCGGGAACCGTGCCAAACTCTAAGGCACCGTATCAGATGAGTACACCTGAACTAATTGAGCTAAAAGCACAATTGCAAGAACTTTTGGAGAAGGGTTATATCCTCCCAAGTGTGTCCCCATGGGGAGCAACGGTAATCTTTGTACGGAAGAAGGATAGCACATTCCGATTGTGCATAGACTATAGATAGTTGAACAAGGTAACCATAAAGAACCGATATCCTTTTCCAAGGATAGATGATCTGTTCGATCAGGTTGGGGGTGCCACTATATTTTCTAAGATTGATCTAAGATCGGGTTATCATCAAATCCAGATTAAGGAAGAAGATGTGCACAAAACACCTTTCCGAACTTGTTATGGACATTACGAGTTTGTCGTGATGCCATTTGGTTTGAAGAATGCACCAGCCACATATATGTTCCTAATGAATAACATTTTCAGCAAGTACTTGGATAAATTTGTCGTGGTGTTTATTGACAGCATCCTCATCTATTCGAAGAACAAAAAGGAGCATGAGGAACACTTAAGACTAGTGCTGCAAGTCTTGAGAGAAAATCAGCTTTATGCCAAGTTATACAAGTGTGATTTTTATAAGGATCAAATCCAATATTTGGGTCATATTATATCAGCAGAGGGTATTGCGGTGGATTCATACAAGATAGAGGCCATAATGAGCTGGACTACACCCCAAAACGTAAGCAATGTCTGCTCTTTCATGGGATTGGTTGGGTATTATCATAAATTTATTGAAGGTTTCTCCAAAGTAGCCCATCCCATTACTTCACTTCAGCAGAAGGAAGTAAAATTTATGTGGACAGCCCAAGTGTGAAGCAAGTTTCACAAAGTTGAAACAGTTGCTCACTACCGCCCCTATCCTAAAAGTGGCAGATCCTTATGGAGACTTTGTTGTATGCACGGATGCATGCAAGGATGGATTGGGAGGCGTGTTAACGCAAGATGGTGCAGTAATTGGTTATGAATCAAGGAAACTGAAAACACATGAAGTGAACTATGCAACACATGATTTAGAATTGGGTGCTATCATTCATGCCTTGCGGATTTGGCGACACTACCTTATTGGAAAAGATTTGTGTTGAAAACCGACCACATTGGGCTGAAATATATTTTCGAACAACAAAATCTAAACGGAAGGCAAGCAAGATGGTTGGCCTTCATAAGTGAGTTTGAATTTGAAATTCAATACATCAAGGGTAAGGAAAATAAGATTGTTGACGCACTTAGTAGACGCATGCATCTACTAAACATGGCATCAGTCAACAATTTTCAATCTGATTTAATAGCACAGATCCAGACAGCAGCTGAAAAAGACCAAAAATATCTGAATATAAGACAAAAATGTCTTGCAAAAAATTTGAAACAGCAAGCAACAGATTTCAGCATGTCCAAGGATGGACTACTGCTATTAAAAAAAAAGCTGTACATACCGGATCAACCAGCCATAAAGCAATTAATTATGGATGAATTTCATGTAAGACCATATTCTGGTCATCCTGGCTACTACAAAATGCTGATAGCTATTAAAAAACAACATTATTGGCCAAGACTGAAATCATAAATTGTTGAATACATTTCTAAATGTATGGACTGTCAGTGGCTTAAAATAGAACATCAGCATCCGGCTGGTTTGCTGCAGCCCATACCAGTGCCAGAATGGATGTGGGAAACAATTTCCATGTATTTTATCACCGGATTTCCTAAAAAAAATAAACAACTTGATGCAATCATGGTTGTTGTGGATAAACTGACTAAGGTAGCACACTTCATACCTGTCAAATCCACTTTCAAGGCAATAAATATTGCAAAGGTTTCCATGAAGGAATTCTTTTGACTTCATGGAATTCCCAAGGTGATTATATCCGATAGGGACACCAAGTTCACCTCACACTTTTGGAGAGATCTGTTTGCAGGTTTGGGGACTAAACTAAGTTTTAGTACATCCTACCATCCGCAAACTGATGGGAAGACTGAAAGAGTGAACCAAGTCCTAGAGGACATGCTTTGCTTATATGTCATGGACAACCCGAAACAATGGGAAAACTTCCTACACTTAGTTGAGTTTGCCTACAATAACGGTTACCAAAATTCTACAGGAATGAGTCCATTTGAAGTGTTGTATGGCAGAAAGTGTAAAACCCCTATGACTTGGGACGATCCGGTGAATCGAATTGTGAGGGGTCCCGAAATGTTAACTGAATTAGAAAACATTGTGCAGAAAGTTAGAACAAACCTGAAAACTGCACAAGATAGGCAGAAAAGCTATGCTGATCTGCATAGGGAAAACAAAGAATTCGAAGTTGGAGATCATGTTTTCCTAAGGGTGAAGGCCAAAAAGAGTTATTTGAGCTTGGGCAAGGTTACCAAGCTTGCACCAAGATTTTGTGGTCCTTTCCAAATACTCGCTAGAGTAGTGCTTGTTGCTTATCAGTTAGCTTTACCAGCACATTTTAAAGTACATGATGTGTTTGATGTTTCATTGCAAAAAAGTATGTATATGATCCTAAGCATATTGTAAACTGGTATGTGATTCAAGTGGAATCGGAAGGAGATTTCCAGATAGACCCTATATGCATACTGGATTGGAAAGAGGTGGTACTTCGGAATCGAACCATCGTTCAGGTAAAACTGCAATGGGAGCACTACAAGCCTGATGAGGCTACTTGGGAAATGGAAAAGGAAATGCAAACAGCATACCCCTTCCTGTTCGATGAAGACCATGACAAAAACTAAATGTTGCTTATGTTAACTTTGTTGTTTTGCAAAATTGTTTAACACCGAGGACGGTTAAAACTTAAGGGGAGGGGGAATGTAATACCCCTATTTTGGACTTTAAACCCCTACTATATTTATGCTAAGTATTATTTCATTTATACTTAGGAAAGTTTAGAAATTTACTAAAGAGGTTTCTATTGATCATGTGGACCAGCATAGTAAAGAGGGAGTCACGGTCCCCTAAGGTTGGAGGGAAAATGCCACTTAATAATAATAATAAGAAATTATTATTGGAGAGATTTGGAAAACCCTAAAGAAAAGAATTGAGAGATTAATGAATTAAAAGAATTCACATAATGAGGAAAAATTTCCTTAAGAGAATAAAAGGTGAAAACTCATTGAAACTCTTATTCTTCAATATGCATCATTCACAATCTCATGAGATGAATACACAAGAGCAATGGGAAAGAGTAAACAAAAAAACTGAGACAATGAATGTTGGTGAGGCAGGTCAGATTTGGGAGGACCAAATTGGTCCTGAAGCCAAGTAATTGAGGGAAGATTTGGGAGGACTGTTAGGATATTTAGACACTTAGGAGTTAGTTAAGATCAATTTGTGTAATATATCCGTTAGGTAAAGTGTGTTTCTTTAGTATGCATTAGTATGCATTTGTAAATATTTAATTCGATGGTCACAATATGTTCTAGACATAGAGTGATCCGACGGTTGAACTTCTCTTAGATCATACCTACCCTTGATCCGTGGCTTAACACCCAATTGGTCCATGATATCTATTTAACGAGCATGGAGGTTCATTGGCTAGTTGATCGATTATGAGAAGCTCATTTGTAACTTTCTTTCTTTTGCATAATAAACTGCTCCGTAGAAGCTATTTTGCTGGGGCCGTGGACTATTTCCCTCTAGAGGGTTTTAACCACGTAAAAACATCGGTGTGTCGATTTGTGATCTATTTGTGTGAATTGGTTGCTCTAGGTGTTCTGTCTTTTGGGAGTACCCTGTCTACCCAAACATGGTATCATAGCGTTTATGAAGAGCCGCTTTCGGTTATGATCTAGATCTTGAATTGTTGTTGGCGAAACTTGAAAGTGTTTCTAGTTCTAGAATTTATGTGCATTTTTTCATTGTGGGAGCTATTCCATTGCATCCGGAGCATCGTTTCCATTGGGAAATACTTTTCATTTGATAAAAAATGGTTTCCAGTTGGTTCAGAAACGCATATTTCATCAAATCTAAAGGTATAATGTTACACTAACGTTTTTTATTATTTTAAAAAATATCTCATATTTTATTAGTTTTTATTAGTAGATTTTTTTTAGTTTTGGATTGTTGCTTTCCCTGTCTGCGTATCCTATTTTTCTTGCACCTTGTGTGATCTCGGCGAATCAGAAACAGAAAGGGAAAAGAGTTTTTCTCGACTGCATGCTCTTTGCCATGCACCTTATGCGATCACGACAAATCAGAAACAGAGAGAAAACATAGACTTTTCGGGAAAGCTAACGAGATCTAACCCCAAAAGTGTAGAATTTTTTTTGTTGTTTCAGTTTGTGGTGTGATTTGCAGGAAAAGAAGCAAGCATGGAAATCAAGAGAGACGAGTAAAAAAAAAAAACCTTCCTCCTTCCCTTCTTTTACGTACCTTTTAATATTAGCTCACTTGGTTCAATGTTGCTTTATTCCTTAATAGGTCTTGATTTGAAGTCTTATTAAGTTACTTTTAAACAAAGGTGCATGAAATTTCTAATTTTTAAGTTATTTTATTGTAAAAGTGCATCTCACTTAAATTAAAAATAAAAAGTGAGTCACCTAAGTTCCTTTTTTTTGCTGCACTATTTAAAGTAACATCATTGTAAAAGTGAAAATCACCTATTTTACAAAAGTGATTCACTTAAAGGGAATTTCCTGTAAAGTGATTTTCAAAGGTTCATCTTGGGAAGAGGGGGGTTCTTTTTTTTAGTTAGTCATTCTCTATCTGCCACGTCATTATTGGGGACATCTTCAACATTTTATTTGATCAAGCATAGCTTCATCATACGGAGTCATTTTTCAGTGTCATTTTTTTTTTAAACCACCTTTTTTTTCGAACTCTTCGCATATAGACTATTGGTTCTTGTTTTTACAGCCATTAATTTACAATATGGCCGCCCCTTGTGATATTCTACTTACCAGTTCCAACTATTTCTCATGGAAATCTCGTATGGAGGATGTTCTATGAAGTAGGGGAATTTTCATAATTACCTCAAGGAAAGAAACAGAACCCATTGATGATGATAAGAAAATAAAATGGGAAAATAGATGTGATGAAGCTCGTGGATTGATTGGGATGTCAATCTCTACTGATTTGCGATTCCACATATCTGGAATTGATGAACCTGATACAGTTTGGGAAAAGTTGGAAGCTGTGTTTGGTAAACACAATGAAATTCGAGGTCATCAACTAAAAAATGAGTTGATTTCTTTAAATCCAAGTGATTTTTCATGCGTTCAAGATTATTTATCTAAGTAAAAAACTCTTAAACTCTTATGTGAAGAATACAAGATTAAGAGGAAAGACAAACAATGCATTTATCATATTCTTTCAAAACTTGGACCTGCATATTCTATTTTTGTCTCTACATTTTACTCCATGAAAGAATCCTCGAATGCAGCTAGCTATCAAGAGCCTAGTCTTGAATCCTTCTTTGATTCCTTGATTA
The DNA here is from genome assembly GCA_027924585.1 of Larix kaempferi. Taxonomy (NCBI): domain Eukaryota; kingdom Viridiplantae; phylum Streptophyta; class Pinopsida; order Pinales; family Pinaceae; genus Larix; species Larix kaempferi. The sequence continues at coordinate 10,776,845 of BSBM01001051.1, read as the reverse complement.
GAGAGCAATATAATCTCATCCATATTGGAATGATTAGCAATGCAGATACATCTGGGAAAGCCTTATTGTCTCAACATAAAGAAAAGTCCAAGCCTCCCAAAAAACAAAATTTTCGCAATAATAAGTCAAACAAGGGTCCCAAACCCTCTCAGTCAGCTCCTTCTTTAAAAAATGACAAAAGATCCAAGCCAAAAGGAAAGAAGACTATGCATCATTGCAACTATTGCGGGAAAGTTAATCATGATGAATCTAAGTGTTTCAAGAAGATGATAGCCTTGGAAGCAGCGATGAAGAAGGACCACATCAGCCTAGATTTGCCTTCAGAATCTACCTCTCATGGGCATGCACTTTGTGCTTCTGGTTATTCTTATATTGCATCTTCTTCTTCTACTTCAAATGAATGGCTCATTGATTCAGGAGCATCTTATCATATGGCTAAGGATCAAGCCATCTTTTCTACTATGCATGATTGTAACACCAAACAAATATTTGTTGGTGATGATAGATCTCTTAGTGTTGTAGGATCTGGAACAGTTGCAATAGATAATGGTAATTTTAGTGATGTACTATGTGTTCCAAGAATTTCCTGCAATTTGTTATAAGTCTATCAAATCACTCATTCCGGTGAAGGTAAAACTATGGCGTTTACACCTCACCAAGTTGTAATCAAGGATTTTGAAGATCCTAAACATGTCCTAGCTACCAGAATTGTTGATGATATTACCAGGTTGTACAAATTTAACAACTTTGGGTCATCACCTTTTCCTTCAGTTTTTGTTGCTCATAGTGATAACTTGAGCAAACTTTGGCATGAGCGATTTGGTCACTTAAATTATCGCTCATTGCAACAACTATGTAAATAAAATATGGTGATAGGTATTCCGATGGTATCTTGCAGGAATGGTGTTTGTTCCGGTTGTGTACTCGGAAAACATCATCGAGATAGTTTTGACAAACGTGCCTCTTGGCATGCCACGGTTCCCTTGGAGCTTGTGCATAGTGACTTGTGTGGTCCTCTTCCATATTCTTCCTTTTCTGGTTTCAAATATTTCTTAAATTTCATTGATGATTACTCCAAGCTCACTTGGGTTTATTTCCTGAAACTTAAGAGAGAAGTATTTAACATGTTCTTGGGATACAAGGCCCTTGTTGAAAAACAATCTGGTCATCAAATTATTAAGTTAAGATTCGACAATGGAGGAGGATATGTTAACAAAAATTTCACTACTTTCTGCACTGAACAAGGAATCCAACAACAACACACCGTTCCATATACACCATGGAAAAATGGTGTAGTTGAACGGAAGAACCGCACTTTAAAAGAAATGGCTAATTGTATGATCCAATCTAAGGGACTAAGTCTTCAATTTTGGGTTGATGCCATAAATTGTGTAAATTACATAGTTAATCGCACCCCCACTAAATCTTTACAAGGTATCACAATAGAAGAAGCATGGAGTAAAACTAAACCCGATGTAAGTCACTTCCGTGTGTTTGGTAGTGAAGCATGGGCTCACATTCCAGATGGAAAATAGAAAGCATTGCAGCCTAAAAGTGAAAAGTGCATATTGTTGGATATTCTGAAGATGTAAAATGTTATAGACTTCTTCAATCACATTTTCATGATATAATCATTAGAAGAGATGTTAAATTTTATGAAAATCTCTTGTCCTGTGAGCCTAACTCGGCAGTTGTGCCATCTTTGTCCTGCGAGCCTGATTTGGAAATTGTGCCTTCTTCTACTTCCAAATTCTTTGATAGATTTCCAACTCTAGTTTATGATGATGACAGTGAGGATGTAACTCCACCTCTGCCTGCTCATGTTCCTCCAGTTGCACCATCATAAGTGCTTCCTCGATGGGTCCATTCAACATGTAAAGCAGCTGGTGATCTTTCCGATGATCGTAGAGATCAACATCGAACACGTTCTCAGTTTCAGCGAGCCTCCTCTCTTTTGGTTCAAGTTTCTGAGAATCGTGATCCAGAAACTTTTGCAGAAGCTTCAAGAAATACAGATTGGGATGAAGAATATCGTTCCTTAATGGTGAAAGATACTTGGGATCTTGTACCTCTTCCAAAAGGAATAAAACTTGTCATATGTAAATGGGTCTATAGACCTAAGTATGCATCAGATGGAAGTGTTGAACGACTTAAGGCAAGGTTGGTTTCCAAAGGTTTTTCACAAGTTGAAGGGATTGACTACAATGAAATCTTTGCTCCCGTCACAAAAATGAACTCCATCCGCCTTGTTCTTTCCCTTGCAGCCTTACATAACTGGCTATTCCATCAAATGGATTTCAAGTCTTCATTCTTACATGGTGAGTTACGGGAGGAAATTTACATGGAACAACCTCCTGGATATGTTCAGAATAACTCTAGCCTTATCTGTCGCCTTAAGAAATCCCTATATGGCCTTAAGCAAGCTCCTAGAGCTTGGTATGCCAAAATGGATAGCTTTCTACTTGACACTGGTTTTTCTAGATGCCATTCTGACCCCAATGTCTATAGCAAGAAAGTAGGAAACCATCTCATCATACTTGTTCTATATGTTTAGGACCTTATTCATACTGGTAGTGACCCTAAGCTTTTAACCCATGTGAAATCTAGTCTTAAGCAAAATTTTGAAATGTCAAACTTAGGACATTTGCATTATTTTCTTGGTCTCCAAGTCCTGCAAACCAAAGAAGGAATATTTCTTTCTCAGTCTAAGTATGCTTGTGACCTTCTTCGTCGCTTTCACATGGAAGATTGTAAACCAGCCCCTTCTCCCTTCCAGTCTGGAGTAAAACTTTCTGCCACTTGTACTTCACCTGAAGTAGATGCCACCTTGTATCGTCAGCTTGTTGGTAGTCTCTAATACTTGACTCATTCCCTTCCTGACATTTCCTTTGTTGTTGGTCGTGTTTCCCGTTATATGAAAACACCTCTTGAAATTCACTGGAAAGCAGCTAAAAGAATACTTTGATATATTCGAGGTACAATTCAATTTGGGATTCATTACAGTACAGAGGGGAAACCTTTGTTGGTTGGTTTCAATGATTCAGATTGGGCTGGAAAACCTGATGATCGAAAGTCTACTGCAGGTTATGCTTTTAGTCTGGGATCTGGACTTGTCACTTGGGCTTGTAAGAAACAACAAGCTGTTGCTCTTTCTTTAGTAGAGGCAAAATATCGAGCCGCAGTTAATTCCAGTTAGGAAGCATTATGGCTTTGACAAATCCTTTCAGAGTTTGGATTCGAGCAGCAGTAGCCTACTCCACTTTGGTGCGACAATCAAAGTGCCATCAAGCTCGTCAATGATCCAATTCTACATCAATGCAGCAAACACATTGAGCTACATATGCACTTCATAAGAAATATTGTTCATGATCATGTTCTTGAAGTGCTATTTTTCCCTACAGATGATAAAGTTGCAGACATCTTCACCAAGTCTCTTACATAAGCGAAGTTTTCTAAACTTCAATCTATGTTAGGAGTTCAGGAATTTGTCATTAAGGGGGAATAGGCTCTGTTATCTCTAGGGTTGTGGCCTGGATTATTTTCCTTTACCTACTTACCATTCCTAATTTCATCCTAGTTTTCCTTTCTCATTTTCTCATTTTCTTCATTTTCTTTGTCCCAGGTTTTACCCTAGCTGATTTTTATTAAATTTTTCATTATTAAAACAAAAACAAGGCTCATATTTCATATTGATTTAAAAAAATAAAAGGGTCTTATTTCGTTTTTAAATGCCATTTAAAATAAAGTTTGATGCTTAGGACATGGATGTTATTCATATGATTGATGAATTAAATCCTGGCAGCATATATTAAAGTTTTAAATGATAACGCTGGCAGTGATAAAATATGTATGTTCGTCTATTGATAGAGGTGGAAGAACCTTGTACTATGCTATTAATACATCATGCTTATTCATTAAGGCATGAACAGTACATTCATACACTATTGGAATTGTGGCGCTCTCCAAGCATCAAGCGTTCATTCCAAATTCATATCCATGGGCATCAAAATCATTTCACATGATGGATTTGTTAGTTGTTGATGTAACCCTGTAATGTTTTGTTTGACCCTATTTTAGTTTGCATTCTGTGGAGTTTTAGGGTAAGTATGGATGAAGGTTCACAGAGCATGGTGAAGAAGAAGCTTGGAGGGTTAATTTGCAGTTTTGAGCCGGATAATATACAGTGGATTACCCAATTTCCCATGTCAGCATAGCTAATGAGAGATGCTGGATGGTTTTCATTTTGTGAGAGGTTGCAGGGTTATAACATTCAGATGACCAAAGCTTTTATAAAGAATTACAGAGATGGAATGGCAGATTTTGAAAGATTAAAGGTCGTGGTTGATGAGGAATCTATTTCAGAAGCTATCGGTGTCCCTGCACAGGGAGAAAAATGGTTTAAACAACAAGAGTTTGAAGGTGATTATAGTGAGTTTCTTTTACCAGGTTTTGAGAAATTAAACTGGAAAAATGGTATACACATCAGCAAGGTTAAACCAAATTGGCGAATTCCATTGGAAATGGTTCAAAACTATATCACCTGTGAAGGGTGATATGATAGGGTTTTAAGGTGCCATCTACGATTGTTAATGCATCTTAGTGGAAGTTTGAAACTCAATCTACCATTTTATTTGTTAAAAATTTTACAGAGAATGAATTCATGGGTTCAGACCCATCCACAACATACTACCCATTCCATTTTCCATCAAGGTTTGATTAAGCTGCTGGTAATTTATAATTTGAATAGGAGTGGGCGAGATTGGGACAACTTTCTTCTTGAATCATGGTTTGAATCTAAAAAGAAAAATTTGGTTAAAGGAAAAGGGAAGAAATCAGATTGTTCATGAAAGCAAACACAAACAGAGGATCTAATGAAACTAGCAGGTGACCAGACTAGGGCTGAGTAGATCAAGCAGGTTGCAGATGAAGATAAGAATATTGCTGAAGAGTTTAGTGTTGTAGAAGAGTTTGACATGCTTAGTATTGTTGTGAAGAATCCAAGTTCGCAGGAAGAAACCCCAAATGCAAAAAACTTGACAATCAAACCAAGGACCAGGTTAAGAAGCAAGTTAGAGGTATAAATGAAGCTAATGCACAATCTTGTAAAAGGTATTGAACTTATGGTTGTGAATGACTCTTTTAGTGAAGAAAATATACAAGTGTCAAAGGAGAAGCATTTCTCAGACAATGAAAATTTCATATATTTTAAAGGAAATGTAGGAGATATGCCTGAAGTATTTTGCTTGAACAAACAAACTCATTTTGAAAATGAAAATGGATCAGTATCGAAAGCCTTGCAGGTAGATGAAGTTTCTATGGAGGTAGAAGAGATTGAAATAACTCCAGAGTTAGATCAAGTTAAGAAGTATTTACAGTCTTAAAAGGAGCAAAGCAAATACCTCCAAGACATAAATGAAAACCTGATGTTTTCTAACAAGAGACTACAAGAAGATCTAGAAGAGAAAGAGGCTGATTACCAAAAGTTGGTTCTCATATTCAAAGATATATTAGAGAAGAATAGGGCCATTCAGAAGTAGAATGGATTGATGAAGATCTAGATCAAGGAGCTGCAGAGTCGAGAACAGAACCAAGATGATGAATACATCATATTGCAAAAGAGGTCCCAGGTTCTTTATGATCTGACTGTCTTGGCATAATCTTCTAGAAGTCTCTAGTTTGTTGATGATCTAAGATAGTCTAGTCATAGAAAACTAGTTTGTTGATGATTCGACAACTAGCAACAAATAATGTTGTATTTATTTTGTTTATACTTGTACTTCAAGAGTTTAGATTTTGAAAACTTTACTATTTTTTAAAAGGTTGATCCATGAAAATAGGATCTTGAAACAATTTCAAACTTTGAAGAACTTTGTATATATATCAAACAATGATGAAGTAGAAGAGGTTGGAATGTATGATGGAAGTCAGACTTTAGGATGAATTTGCAGGCATGTATATGGTTCTACTTTATATTGATATGAAATAGTTATTTTTGAAATGATTGTGATCTATGAGCCTATTATGTTTTAATAACTAAAGTACATGTTATCATTATTTTGTCTGTGTGTGGTCTTAACATTCCATGCCATGATTCTTTTGATTGACATGGAACTATTTGTAATGCTTTGAAAACAGAATCTAAATCATCTTTTTCACAAAGTCATGCTCATAGCTAGTTAATATCTGTGACAATAACATTGATATACTCCCTGCCATTTGAATATTTGAATTTTCCTGATTTCTGTAATATGTTTACATACCACCAAACCCCATAGAGTTGTTTTTCAGTTACCTTATATCTACTCTTAATATTTCCCTAAGCTTGAACCCTTGTAGTCTAGGTTCAACTCTAGTGAAAACATCTTTTGGCGCCGTTGCCGGGGAACGGAGAAACGAAAGTACATCTTTCCTGGGTATTTTACATCTGATTTTGCAGGGTAACAAGATCAGTACAATTTATCTGCAAACTACATATTCACCTTATATTTTAGAAAGTTATAGTGGCTTCAAGACAGATAGGGACTCGAGGAAATCCTCCATCTCCTTTGCACTCAGGGGTTTCTGATCCAGAAAGGATTCTAAGAGAAGCTAGAAAAAAGAAAGTTGATTTCCCATCATTTAGTAACCCTCAGTATTCTTCAGCTACAACTGTACCTTCTGAATTGTTGGATACTCAAGAAGAAAGAAAATTATGTTTATCTATGTGCATTTCTGAGATTGAAGACTTTAAACCTACTCAGATTTATGATTTTGAGGTTTATTCAAATCCTCTGACTTCTTAACACAAGCATATACCAGAGGAAACCTTCACTTTAAAGTCTTTGACAACACCTTATATACCTCTTACATGCAGAATTATTATTATCCAATTGAAAATTGAAGTTCCATCTCCTCCACATACTAAACCACCATCTCCACAAAATCAACCATCTTCTTCACAGATATCTAATCCACCAAATATGCCTGGTTAGCCTAGATAGAATGGCTGCTATGGTGGCAGCCAGATATGCCCCTCTAGTATTACCACAGCCTTTAAACGCTCTCCTAGGCAGAGGCTATCATAAATATCTCCCGAGATTCAATGGTCAGGGAGGTGTTACAACAGAGGAGAACTGGAACACATACCTTAGCTATGCTGATAATCATAATTGTTAAGATTTAATATGCTAAGATAAAAAATATCAACATTACATTCCATTTCACAACAATAGCATATACAGGATCACTGAAAGAACAACAAGCACAACATAAACATAAGAGACAGAGATTTATCTTGGGAAACCCTCATGGGGTAGAAAACCCATCAAATCTTCCTCAATATAGATGACCATCAAATACAAAAGATGTAATCCCAAACATGAGCTCCTTCTCCTCCATAGTAGATCTCTCTCTCACCTATGCGCTATTCACAAGTGAGTGCAATGTGTGTTAAATGAGGAACACACCTCCTCTATTTATACACAAATCCGACTTGTCTTTTACACTAACTAGGTCGGCCCCAACTTTAACCACTGGGGTAAACACCCCATTACAGCTGACTGGTTCGACCCCTCTAGGGTGGTCTAATAACCCTTTGACCCACATAACACATACAGGGCCGAACCCCACTAGGGAAGTCTAATAACCCAAGTTACCATATTCCGACGGAGGAATAAACATCTCCGGATATACAATAAGGTCTTCATAGAAGAATGAAACATCTCTGGAATAATAAAGTACAAATATAATATTCTTAGAAGTTACAATATTTCAACACTCCCCCTTAACAAGAAGGATATTATAACAACATCTGCACAAGAAAGGAGTCATCAACTACATCATACATGATACATCTATAAATCATTGGAAGCTTTCTCAATATCATCAGTAACTCAAGCAGTTACTGGAACATCTTCAATACTGGAACATCAACATCTTCAGTATTGATTCTTCATATTCTGCAGCACTCAAACAGCTACAACAACATCAACATCATCATCTGGATCCTCACGATCATCGACATCGTCATCACACGATCATCAGCATCGTCATCTAGACCATCACGACCACAACATCGTCATCTAGATCATCATGATCAACAGCATCATCATCACGATCAACAACATCGTCATCTAGACCATCACGACCACAACATCATCATCTAGATCATCACGATCACAGCATTGTCATCTAGACCATCACGATCAGCATCATCATCACACAATCTACATCATCATCATCAACTGGATCCTCTTGATCAACATCACAATAGCAGCACACCCTACAACACACATGTTCTATTTAAGACACCATATCATGTCTAGGGACGATGCAGTCCACTCGTCAACTTAGACAAAGTCTAAGGACCACTTCTTAGAGACATATATCTACGAATCAATTCAGGGACCGAAGCCCGGGAACGATACAATCCCCTCACTCTGGGAGACATCTGTCTACAGATCAATTTAGGACTGATGTCCAGGGATGATACAATCCTCTCACTCTCGAAGAAATCTATTTTCGGCTCAGTTTAGGACTAAAGTCCAGGGATTATACAATCCACTCACTCTCAAAGACATCTGTCTGTGGCTCAGTTTAGGACTAAAGTCTAGGGATGATACAATCCACTCACTCTTGAGGACATCTTTCTGCGGCTCAGTTTAGGACTAAAGTCCAGGGATGATACAATCCACTCACTCTTGGAGACATCTGTCTACAGCTCACTTTAGGACTAAAGTCCATGGATGATACAATCCTCTTACTCTTGGAGACATCTGTCTGCAGATCACTTTAGGAATGAAGTCCATGGATGATACAATCCTCTTATCGTCCACTTAGACAAAGTCTAAGGACCATTTCATCAACCTCATCGTCGGAACAGGAAACCTCATCATCAACCTCATTGTTGGAATAGGTAGCCTCATCATCTATACAATATCCTCATCAATACAGGTATCCATATCATCAATACAAGTATCCACACCAATACAAGTATCCATATCATCAATACAAGTATCCACACCAATACAAGTATCCATATCATCAATACAAGTAATATAAGTATCCATATCAATACAAATATCATCAATACAAGTATTCACACTAATACAAGTATTCATATTCATATGGGCAATCTCATCATCGATACAGGTATCCATATCGATACCAGTATCCAAATACTATCATCGACCATATCACTCCCCCTTTTGAGGAGGGTCCTTCTAAACTACACCAAGCTTGTCTCGGAAATACTCAAACTTTACTCGAGACAGAGGTTTGGTCAATACATCGGCAACTTGTTCATCAGTGCCTACATACTCGAGCTTGATAGCTCCTTTCTACACCATATCCCGTATACAAAATATCGGATCTCTATTTGCTTTCAATTATCATGGAAGATTGGATGCTTTGTCATCTTGATACAACTTTGGTTGTCACACAGGATCACAGTGGATTCCATCTCTAAGTCAAACAATCCTGATAACAACTTCCGAAGCCATAGCGCTTCACAACTAGCAGAGCAAGCATCTATATATTCCACTTCAGCTGTACTGAGAGACACACTATACTGCTTCCTGCTAATCCACGAGATCATGGAATATCCCAGACAATAACATCCACCCGATGTACACTTCCTGTTTGATACACTTCTTTCCCAATCAGCATCTATGTAGCCATACAATCTAAACTCATGATCTTCAAGATAATATAGACCAAAGTCTATTGTACCCTTCAGGTATCTCACCACATGCTTTGCAACTATCAGGTGAACACATCTAGTTTCCACTAAATACTGACTCAAGGTGTTCACAGCAAAGCATATATCTGGCCTGGTATTTGTTAGATACATTAATGACCCAATAATCTGTCTATATAGAGTTACATCCACTAACTCTGATTAGTCATCTACTAACAGCTTCAGGTTAGAATCCATGGGAGTGGCCATGGATTTACATTCCAACATATCAAATCTTTTCAAGGTTTCCACAGCATACTTTCCTTGGTTGAGAAAGATTCCTTCTGAGCCTTGCCATACTTCCAGTCTTAGGAAGTAATTCATCAATCTGAGAACTTTCATCTTGAACTTTGTAGTTAGCTTCTTCTTTCTTTCCATGATCTGTTTCTCATTCCCTATCAGAAAGAGATCATCCACATATAATAATAGTATCATCCATAACCTTAAGGTAAGGTTTAGGATCAACTCTAATTTTGGTAAAGCCCAAGCTTGTCAAAAAGCTATCAATTCTCTCTTTGTGACTGAACATCATTCCTACTCTGAGTGATCTTTTGCATATCTATCTTTACCATCTCTCGTCAGATGGGTCTATTGATATGAGCCTCAAGATCATTCGAACTCTTGTGGTGAGTTCCTTCTTGCAACCATCTAAGAGAAGAATGTCATATGTATATAGAAACCATTTTCAACCTTGTGGCAAAGGTTGAAATCCGCATCACCCATGGTGATCATTAAGACTATCAATCTTGGGTACCCGTACAGAGCTTTCTTCAATTGAATACTGGGAGTTTTCTCGATTCACACTTCTTCTTTAATCATACCTTTGAGAGAACAATATTTATCTAGATACTTGGAGCAAACATCTCGTCATGATCCTCTTCCTCTTTCTAAGAGAATCTTCTAGCCACGAGCCTTCTATAGTATGTTTGATTTGTAAATGTTCTTGTTGAACATCCATCACTTGTTCAGTGTTCATGATTCTACATGATCTTTCCTACAAATCAAAATTAAGTACATGATTAGTAATACTTCATAATCATCAAATCATGTTTACATGATAACCTATTATGCATACAGATATGATTTACATAGTTATGCTACTATCTTGACCAATACTTTGGCACACTACTTTTCCATATCCTGTATGCATATAGTGACTATCTAGATGCCTTCCATCTCTACCAGAACATACTATCAAGAGCATGCACAGCTCTCAGCATGTCAGCAAAGAGGTTTCATTCTAGACAATCAACAATGGAATGTTTGTCCAACTTACCAATCATATGCATATTAGTAGTATACTGTTCAATGCTATATGAATGCTTACACTTAGCATGATATATTCTAGCAATACAAATATGCATACAACTATTACGAGCAATATCATAGACTATTCAGTAATTCAAATAACAATTCAAAACTTATCTTTTTATATCTTGTGAGGTTGCATCCTTCTTGGTCTCGACTTCCCTTCCATGTCATGAGCTTCTATCCATCCTTGACCACTATGCATGCTTAAGTTTGTACTAGTGTCATCATCATGATCTCATACATAATCATACATTCATTAGTATAAACTCAATATTATCACAACATTATGATTCTAAGTAATCTTGAATATGTATAATCATGATCATTCAATACATGGGTATACTAAGATCCTAGCACAAAGTAGGATTCTAACTTGACATAGAAAAACATACCTGGATTAGTATACATGCTTAGTTATGTCTAACATACCCAAACAATATCTTTATTCTCTTCAATGATTTAGAGACCTTGTGCTAGTAACCTGCATACCTCATAAGTTAAGCATAGTAGAAATAAATCATACATACCTCGTAAGTAGAGCTTCTAAAGACTATGGATAAGTATTTTTTCTTTATGTCATCATGGTCATAGAAATTGATTTGTCTTTCTTGATGTACCTGTCTTTTGTTAGCAAACAGCATCATCCTCATACAACACCATAGGTGCATTAGTACAATCATATAACTTTGATCAAAGAATTTCTTCTATCATTCACATGCATTCATACTTTTACTAGGGTGATAAGACAATTCTAAGATTAATCAAGATTGTACTAACCTCAATAATATGAAGACAAGCATATTATAAACTTAATCATGAACATATTTCAACACATACCTGTATCTCCTCAAGTCATACCTGTCAGGGAATTCTTGTAGTCTTCTTATGTAAGGCCTTAGGCTCATCTCCCCCTGAAACTGGATCTGGAGCTCAATTAGGGTTTGTCAGAGAAACCCTAAAAATTCAAACTTTGACTTTCACACTTCTGAATTTATGGAAAGATGTTCCTTTCTAAGCTGATCAAGCTAGCATACTTCAATTTTGAAATCTCCAAAATTTGACCCCTCAAAATTTCCTTCGAAACTTCTAGATCTTCTGGACATGATCCCAAACTAGGGTTTGACAAAGCCCACCCGTCTTCCCAATCAAAAGGTTCAATCCAAATCTCTAAACTTCTATTTTTTTTAGGAGCTTCCAGCCATGGCCACAGACTTCAAAATTTCCAACTTTTGCAGAAGCCCTAATTTTCCACCTTTCTGATCAAGGTCCCGAACTAGGGTTTGATCAAGCCCACCCTTCTGGCCAACCAAAAAATTTGATATTGGTCTCTAAATTTTGATTTTTTTGAGTAGCATTCACCCATGGACTCTGATTCCAAAAATTTCAACTTTCTCTGAAACTCTAATTTTCCACAGTAGTGACGATTCAAGAATGAAGGTGCTCAAAATCCAAATCTGTTTTGACAGAAATATGCACCTGATTGTTTCTGGTGTAAATCCGAAATTATGAATCCACGGGGTGTGAAAATTCTACTTGTGGTAGCCCGAACTCTCCTCTTTCCAACCCCATAGTTCTGACCTCAATTGAATTCTCTGAGAGAGAGTTATTCCAAGTGTCGCAATGTGACCTGTTTATCAGATAAAACAAGAGAGGGAACTTGTACGGCGTGCCATGTGTCACTGGTTCAACTTCGGCCTCTGAAAATGTTACCTACGATAGTACAGTCTGTGAAATACCTGTCACTTTTTACTAAATTTCATTTGGAGATTCCTATCCCAAGTTATGGCCTTTTTTCCTAGGTCACCTGATTATGATTGAGATTTGGAAGAGGCATAAACCCTAACTTGTATTGATCATAACTCACAAATTAAAACACATATGAGGGTGGCCTTTTGACACATGGTACATGGGGATGTTATCTACGACTTGTAAAGGTTTCAGATCCTGAAACTTCTCCAAAATGAATTTATAGCGAAAGTTCCATGATGACTGGTTTTTGCTATACAAAACCCTAACCTTCAAATTGTCGTAAGTGCCATACATTACCTTCATTTATGTAGCTCTGATACCATGTTAAGATTTAATATGCTAAGATATAAAATATCACCATTACATTCCATTTCACAACAATAGCATATAAAGGATCACTGAAAGAACAACAAGCACAGCATAAACACAAGAGACAGATTTATCCAGGGAAACCCTCATGGGGTAGAAAACCCAACAAAGCTTCCTCAATATAGATGACCAGAAAATACAAAAAATATAATCCTAAACATGAGCTCCTTCTCCTCCATATCATATCTCTCTCTCACCTATGCGTTATTCACAAGTGAGTGCAATGTGTGTTAAATGAGGAACACACCTCCTCTATTTATACACAACTCCGACTTGTCTTTTACACTAACTAGGTTGGACCCAACTTTAACCACTGGGTTAAACACCCCATTATAGCTGACTCGCCCGACCCCTATAGGGTGGTCTAATAACTCTTTGACCCACATAACACATACAGGGCTGACCCCCACTAGGGAAGTCTAATAACCCAAGTTACCACATTCTGACAGAGGAATAAACATCTCCGGATATACAATAAGGTCTTCACGGAGGAATGAAACATCTCCGGAATAATAAAGTACAAATATAATATTCTTAGAAGCTACAATATTTCAACAATAATTTTGAACATCAAGATGTGTGGATGAGGGTTTTTGTTCAAAGTTTAGATGGTGAAGTTCAAAAATGGTTTAGAGAATTGCCACCAAACTCTATAGATGGTATTGATGCTTTAGAAGAAGTGTTCATGAAACAATGGGGAGATAGTAAAGATTACATGTATTACATCACAGAGTTTGGAGCACTGAAAAGAAAGAAGGATGAGGTTGTTGGGGATTTTTCTAAATGTTTCAACAAAATGTACAGTAGGATTCCAACTCAAATAAAAGCTACTGAAACATCAACAAAGTTAACCTATGTAAATGCTTTTGATTATCAGTTTTCTTTGTGGTTAAGGGAAAGAAAACCTTTGTCCCTATCGAATATGTAGGAAGCAGCCTTGGAAGTTGAATCTAATATACTTGCTTCAAATAAACTCAAGGAAGAATCAAAGTGTCAAATGTTTGATAGAAAGGGAAAATGAGAAATGATTCCATCTGCTTCTACAGGAAAGCCTTCGGACAGTAAGATGGATGAAATGAATAAAATCATAAAAAATCTATCTGCAAAAATTGATAAGCTGGAAACAGAAAAAAGAAGTAAAAATAGGTCTGTTGAGGAAAATGATAATAGAAAACCAAACCAGTTTAGACGCCCTTTTCCT